>OX424576.1:53074668-54335918 GCA_949152435.1 Gastracanthus pulcherrimus
CAGTTAATTTGAATATATTTTATTTACCCTATCTTGAAATTTTTTAAATTAAATTTTAATAAATTTATACTATTAATTATGAAAAAAACAATTAATACTGAATTTTAAATTGAATTCCAGATTGAATATTCAAAATACGCGCCAAATTGTCATATACAATCAGTTGAAACTAACCTCTTAATTTGAAGCATTATTTTAAGGATTTATAATTATTCTCTGATACTTGGCATGCGTATTTACCAGGTTTACTACTTCTTCTTTCTATTATTATGAACGAAAACGTTTATTTTGAGTGTTTTTAGTCTTTATTATAGGATACTACGGATTTGAGGCCTATGTGAATTCATTATTACACTGTGTAATAAAGCGCCACTTAGGTCACGGATAAGCGTGACCTAAGTGTGGGTTTAGGTCACACAGTGCTATAATAATACATTGATAAATGAACTAAATAATATTCGTAGTAAGATACATAAAACATAGTGTAACGTAGCGCATTATATTAAGATAGATTTAACGCTATAACAATTTTAAACGCTAATTAACGATTTAACTAGTAATATAAGTGCAGAAAATAAACAATTTTAGTTGCGGTGTATATATGAGAGTAATAAAAATAAAGTGATGTCGAGTAATTAAACTTAACAGTTCACGAGAAAACTTAAAACTAATAGCTACATTAACAACAATAATAGTAACAATACGAATCAATGATAAAACTAAGAACTAGGGATTTGGTTCGGATATACAGCCCTCAGTTATAGGTGCGCTCTAAGGTTTACACAACCCTGCCAGTCCGAGATATCTCTGTTAAGCAGGGTAGAAAAAGAGGTATGATTTGAAGGAATCAGTTTGTGGGGGTCAAATGTGAGGAGAGGAAGTGAGTTGAGAAGTTGAATAGAGAGAATGTGGAAGGATTTCTTTTTTTGCTTCAGTGCGGGGTGTCTTATGATAATATAGATTCTCGGGCTGACGTCGACCCGGCACGGCGTAAAGAGAGCGTATTTGCGACCGAGAACCAACTAGCAAGGTACTCGGGGTTTTTTTCTCGAGATTGTATTATAACTTTGAGTACCGACAAAATATTCGCGTCTTCGAGAAACCAAGAGCCATCCGAGAACTATGCGGTGCGGGGTAACACGATCCATACGTGGAATGTTGCCGCAGACAAAGCGGACGCAGGCATTTAGTGCTCTATGAAGTTTGAGATCTTGCATTGCATTGAGATCGTGGTACACCGCAGACGCATAGTCAAAGTAGGGGAAGATTAGGACTTCTAAACGTGATTTGCGGAGGTCGCATGATAGAGCTCGCCGGTAGTGTTTTAGTACATAGAGTGCTCCGTAAACTTTGCGCGAGATGTGTTTAATGTGTTTAACCCTTAACTCTAGAGCTCTGAGATTTTTTTATCTATAGTCCGTGTCCAGCTCTATAATATATATTTTTTCAAATTTTTTCGCACGCTAGTTTTTTTGATAAAATTTTTGAAAATTACAAATATGACCAAATATAATCACCATATTGAATCCGCCATTTTGAATTTTTAAAATTTGACGTCAGAATCGTAATCTGCGACCCCGAAAACTCCTATATACAAAGTTTTATCCTAACCGGCAATAAAACCACGAATTTAACCTAAAATAGTCGCCATATTGGATCCGCCATCTTGAATTTTGTAATTCTGACGTCAGATTCGTATTCAGCGACCCCGAAAATCCTTATACCACTAATGACTTTAAATGTATGTACAGAAGAAAAATGTGCCCCTGAAAGGGTTAACAGATCGAGGCCATTTATGCTAACTTTCGCACAGTTATTGATGTCAAACCTGGAAGTATACTGTAGGCTTCCCAATATCATAGCTTTAGTTTTAGATATATTAATCTTCAGGCCATTCTCGTCTGCCCATCTAGCTACGGCTGCTGCATCCCGACTTATGATCGACAGGCCCTCAGCAAACTTTTCAGGCGGAAATGAGTAATAGATTTGTGTGTCGTCGGCAAAAATCATATGCTTAGAATGGTATAAAACGTTAGGTAGGTCATTGATGAAAATAGTAAATAACAAAGGGCCCAGAACGCTACCTTGCGGGATGCCAGCATATGTCTTGAGCCAATCTGAGACGCACCCTTCATCGTTAATCACGGCCTGAAGACGGCCATGTAAATAATTAAAGAACCGTTTGAGTGTATGGTTAGAGCAGTTAAGGTCACGAAGTTTTCGAAGTAGGATTTCGTGAGGTATAGTGTCAAAGGCTTTAGAAAAATCAAATAGGACGAGTATGGTGATGCTGCGATCGTCAATGGCCTGTCTGGAATCCTCTAGGACGCCAAGCAGTGCCGTTTGTGTGCTATGGCCCTTACGAAATCCTGCCTGGCGAGAGTCAATCAAATCGTATCGTTCTAAATAATCCGAGAGTTGGTCATGAATTAACCTTTCAAGTATTTTTGACGGTTCCGATAGTTTTGCGATCGGACGAGTGTCCGATGGAGTAATCGGTGTTTTTATTTTGGCATCAGGAGGGCTTTCTTCCAGAGGTCAGGTAGCGCGGCCTGGCTGATCGAGTCATTAAAAAGTATTTTAAGAGGTTGGGCTATTACGGGTGCTAATCGCTTTAATTACTCAATCGTTAGACCGTCATGACCACTGGCCCGGGAAGTCGCGCAGTTCAACGCAGAAAGGACGTCGCTAGTGGAAACGGTGCTTATGCTGAAATCTTCACGAATTATGGGCGGACGCTAAGCTGAGATTAAATCATTAAGTACATCGAGGGAGATTGGTGAAGAGATATATGAAATGGAGGCATAATGAGCATTCAACGAGTCAGGAGAGAAGAATAGGAAGGGAGAAGGGAGGGAAAGTGCGGAGATACCCATATTACACACTACCGCCTAGCGCGTTCGAAGGTCTGGAGCGGTGTTTAGTTTCTTTGAATAGTGATAGTTTTTAGCTGTATCAAGCATATTGCAAACACGGGCACGGAGTGCACGGAAGTGGTTATAGTGCACTTGCAAGCCCGACTGATTTGCAGTGTTATAGGCTTTGTCACGAGTTTGCATGAGCGCGCGTATTTCGGACGAGATCCAAGGTTTACGCTTAGTCGAGATTTTGATCTGTTTTAGTGGAGCAAGGATATCGAGAGAAGATATGAGTTGTGTTCAGGTAGTCACAGTGCTCATTCAGGCCTACCTGAGTACCATAAGTGGTACGACATCCAAGTGGAAAAAGTCGAGAGAGGTTTGAATTTACGAGAGTAAAAAGCGCGGAATCATCCAAGTTCTTCATGTTACGGGCTTTTATTACTTTGGAAGCGACGGGAGGGTTGTGGAACTTAAATTGAAGCTCAATACAATCGTGACCCTCAATAAAAGGTGTTTCCGATTTCTTATACTTGATTACTGCAGACTCAGAGTGAATTATAAAAAGGTCAAGCCAAGTATCGGCCCAGACTGTTCTAGAGCGCGTATGGTGCGTAGCTTCAGACATTACTAAATATAGCGATCGCACTTCGATACAGGATCTTAAGAAATTTGAACCTCCATCGTGCACTAACATATTAATGTTAAGATCACCTGTGACAATGACATTATTGTAAGTCGGAAGGTATTCCGAGAGTTTGCTGAAAAAAAGTGAGGATAGGCAGCGTCGGGTGGGCGATAAATAACAGCTACGAGGGTAGTTCAATAAGTCTTTAGAATAAAGTATAAAAACAATTTTTTTTGGGTAAATTTTTTTTTATTTTTCAACATAATCTCCTTGGAGCTCTATACACTTGGTCAATCGCTTTTTAAGTTTTTTTAATCCTTCAGAAAAGTGCGTTTTCGGAAGTTTCTCAAAATAAGCACTTACAGAGGCAATGACGTCTTCGTTGTCCGTAAATCTCTGTCCACCGAGCCATTTTTTCAAGTTTGGAAATAAGAAAAAGTCACTGGGGGCTAAATCTGGTGAATACGGTGGGTGTTCGACCAATTCGAATTTTAGTTCTTCAATCTTAGCCATTGAAACGAAGCATGTGTGAACTCGGGCGTTGTCGTGATGAAAGAGAATTTTTTTCTCGTCAAATGTGGTCGTTTTTTTTTAATTTCTTCTTTCAGCTGCTCTAATAATGATGCATAATACGCACCAGTAATTTTTTTACCCTTTTCCAAGTAGTCAATAAGTATAATTCCACGTGCATCCCAAAAAACTGTAGCCATAACCTTACCAGCTGACTTTACGGTCTTTGCCTTCTTTGGAGCTGGTTCGCCTGTGGAAATCCACTGTTTGGATTGTTCCTTTGTCTCAGGAGTGTAGTGGTGTATCCATGTTTCATCCACAGTCACAAATCGACGAAAAAATTCCTCAGGATTCCGACTTATGCGCGCCAAAAGAGCCTCAGAGGCGACCACTCTATTGCGTTTATTCTCAGCTGAGAGCAAACGCGGCACCCATCTTGCCGATAGCTTTTTCATGCCTAATTTTTCATGTAGAATTGAAACAACTGCACCTATAGATATCCTTGTGGCCTCAGCTAACTCACGCACTTTTAATCTTCTATCCTTCAACACCATATCGTGGATTTTATTGATGATTTCGGGAGTAGTTGCTTCTACGGACCTTACTGAACGTGGTTCGTCACTTATTGATGTACGACCACGCTTAAATTCATTTACCCAGTTATAAACCGTTGCTAAGGCAGGGGCAGATGTGCCATGAACTGAGTCCAATTCATTTTTTATCTCATATGGAGTTAAACCCTTTAAATGAAAATGTTTAATTACCGCTCTGAACTCGTTTTTTTCCATTTTGCTTAACAAGCAATTTTTTTTTTTCAATTGGTTATAAAAACACGTAAACTCAGAAGATGTGGACTGTGACTGCACCATATATCTAGTCGGGAGTGGTGCTGACTGAAAACAGATGATTTGGAGCGATTCGCGCGCCATCTGTTGGTCATTATAAAGACTTATTGAACTACCCTCGTAATAGAAGTGAGTTGAGAGAATTTTTTATTTCTAATAGTATGTATTCAGGCGTATTATCATATAACGGAGGAGAGCTGAGTAAAACATTAACTTGGTAAGAGTTTCGCATATATACTCCTACCCCGCCACCCTCCTTTCCAATACGATCAACCCTGAAGAAATTGTAGCCTTCAATATTAACGACAGCGTCATCTATTCCACGAGTCAGGAAGGTTTCGGTAATTGCAAGTACATCAAAATTTGAATCGTAACAATGGCAGCGGATTAAGTTCATGTGTGATTCGAGCCTGTTAGCATTAATATGACATATAGATAAGGTGCCTGTGCTGCTTGATCTGCCGCCCTCTATCTGATCTTGATGATGCCAATCTGAATTTGTAGTTACTGCTGCGGGGGCGGTGGGCGGGATAGGTGGAAGAAGGGAAAGGTCTGCTTCGGAATTTATTATTATTGGTGCGGTTCCACGGGTTTTGACTATGTACACTATTAAATTTTCGACGTATACCCTAAAGAATTTTAATTTTTTTTTGCCGTGTACGTTTTCCGCCAGAGGTCAAAAACAGGTTGCGGCCACAGTTCCTTTAAAAAAATAGAAACATTTCCGCCCGCTCCGAAAATGTTTTGCGATTTTTTTGTGCTCAGTGCACCCCGTTTTGAGACAAAAAAGTCACGAGCTGAGGGGGAGAGTATCTGGACAGCTATGGTCCTGTATTTACGCGGGGCGACATGTATCTCACTTGTAGAAGCAGCTGAGGGTGGCCCAGTTGATGTGCTCGCGCCAACAATCGGCGGAGTAATGTTTAACTTTTTCATTTCACGTACATTTAAAACCGCGAGTTTTAAGTTTGGAGCTTGCAAAGCATGAATAAGACAGTTTACGATATCCGCAGGTGCGAGAGTAACTGAGACCGGTATACCCAAGATAGTTAATTCACCTTTATCACGAGTGAATCGCGTGAGGTCTTGTCGAAGAGAGTTTAGTTGGACGTGATGCTGCTGAAGTTGCTGTGTGTTGGCATCTACTTTGTTAACTAACGTTTTAAGATTGGCTACCCGATTTTGAAGCTCAGAAAACCCCTTTCCTTGGTTCTCTTGGAGCTTGTTGAATGATTGTAAGTAATTCGTGAACCACAGCGGCGGCGTGTTATCATCTTCCTCCATTTCTTTGACTATACTGCCGTCGGAAGCAAGAAGGTCTGTAACTTCAAAAAATTCTAAAATGAGATTTTTGATTATTCTGACACATATGTACCATATCTATAATAATAAAATAGAAAATGAGGTAAAAATGTAATATTCTGTGCAAAATCACAATATTTAATGTTACGGTTTTGGTAATATTTGGTATTTTCATAAACAAAAACGCCGTAAAGATACGATAATAAGCAAGAAAGACGCAAACTTCATGAAGTCGCGACTTTTTTGTTTACGGTACGACGATTACGTCTTTTTTGGTTATGAATAATTGATTTTACGCCTTTCTTGTTTATGAAAATTAAACAACGACGATTTGATTTTAATTCCTGCAATAATTATAATTATCGAAAGACATCAATTTAGTGATAATCAATTTTATTTATCATGAACGAAAGTATAACGTTAGAACCAATCGATTTAATAAATTGTTATGTCGATGAAAACGGATTTATAAAAGTTAAACGGAAAAATGGTGAAACTGCAGCTAGTTCGCAAGATGTGATTGGTAATTTATTTATGTTTAATTTATACTGTTATTTTAAATAATTTTTTAAATGAAATATTATATAGCTTTATTGTATTGTTTACAAAGAGATTTCGTGTATATCGAGGTTAATTTAAGATTATCAGCGTATATTTTTTCATTATTAGAACCTGAAAATATGATCGACAATGTTCCGTCTCTCAATGATTCTGTTCATAAAGAAAATGAACCATTACCAGATATAAGCGATGCTGCAGTGAATGGAAGTACCAGTAACGAGACACAAAATGAGTCGAACAGTAATGATGAATCTCCAGATGTCATAGGTTGATTCTTAATTCTTATTCAATTTATATTTTCACATTTTAAATATTTATACACGCATTTTCAACCTTAGAATATACAAAAAAGGCACGATCAGAAAACGAAAAGCAAAGGCTCCAAGAGAAACGTTAACAAGGAATATTGGAATTTTGATTATAATGGCAAACATATGGTTATTCTAAGTATGTGTGTTCGTGAAGATCCGGCCAAACCATCTAGTTTACCTAAACGAATTCGAACGATGTCTATAAAGTATCATTTTAGAAAAAACACCGGTGAATTAACACGAGTTTGTAGAATTTTTTTTCTCACGACATTGGGTTTGAAAGCAAATAACGACAAAATGATATTGCGCATCGTGCGCGGCTCGGATAAGCAAGAAATCACCCCCCTTGCCGATAATCGTGGCCGTCAACCATCGAAACACAAAATTGACACAGAAGTTGTATTCGCGCACATTGAAAAATACAATCCAACGGTATCTTATTCAGAAGAGAACATGCTCCGAATGATCGGTATTTACCTAGTGATATTTCAATTACTAGTATGTATGAAGATTTTTGTCAAGAACATAAGGAGCTGAAGATTTCGATTAGTATTTACAGTAGATACTTGAAGGAAATGAATATTAGTTTTACAAAGTTAGGGCATGAAGAGTGCGAAAAATGTGAGACATTTAAATTGCACAATTCTCAACACAATGAGACGAATCTTGATGCAGATTGCGATGCCTGTACGACTTGGGAAACTCATATCGACAAAGCTAAGCTCAGCCGCGAGAAATACCGCCAATACGCAGATCAGTCACTTCCAGATGGTGTCATTTGTTGATCCGTTGATTTGCAAAAAGTTATAATGTTCCCCAGAATTGATACTTTCAAAGTTGTTTTATTTACAAAAAGAATTTCTCTTTACAACGAAAGTTTCGTACCCGTAGGATCAAATAAAAAAAAATACTTTTGTAGTTTTATAGCATGAGGGTATTTCGGGTAGGCGCAAAGAGGATCTGATTTCTGCGATAATGCTTTTTTCTTACATCATAGAGATTCTAAGAAAATCATTTTGTGGCTCGATAATTGTACTGCCCAAAACAAAAATTGGTGGTTCTCTACGTATCTTGTTCACATTATTAATTCTAATGAAATATCATCTGATACCATTGAAATTAACTATTTTGAACCAGGTCATACATTTATGAGTGCTGATAGTTTTCATCATTAGGTAGAAAAATCATTAAAAAAACAGAAAAGAACGTATGACTTCAATGATTTTTGCGATGCAGTGAAAGGTGCGAATACTCACACCATCACAAAAGCCATGGAGCATACTGATTTTTATAACTGGCTAGACGGTCATTCTGTGCAAAGGACGAACAATCTAAAATTAAACAATCCAAAACCATTACTTGGAAACATGGTTCAAATCATTGCCGAACGAGGGTTAATGACGTTGACGTATAAAACCTCTTTCAGTGGTGTCTCTTACAAGCTCGATTTTTTTATCAGTAAAGGGGATGAAAAACATATCAAAAAAACCTGATGCCTTAGAAAAACCTTGCGGAATCGACGAAGATGTGAAAAATCTTATGGTAAAAACATTTCTCCCTTTAATGCCAAATAATCGTCATTCTTTTTGGCAAAACTTGGAAAACAATAAATAATGTTTTATTAATATTAGAAATCTTTACGTTAAAGCATTAAAATGTATATTTTGTTTACGCAAATATTAAATAAAACTGTTGAAATAATATAAATCCTGTTAAAAAAATATGTATTAATAATTATTTTTAGCATATTTTTAATTAATAAAAAAATAGTTTTATTATTTTCTGTATAAAGCTCAATCAGTTCCACTATTAATAACAGTATTATCAATATTCTAACTTATTAGTTTATGCATAATAAAAAAATTATCGTTTATGTTGGTTTATACGGCTTTCTTGCTTATGGTCGCCCTCTAATTTCATAACCAAAAAGCCGTAACTAACATTTTTTTAATGAAATCATAATTGTACTAGTTTTTTAAATGTGTTCTTGTTTAGATTATTAATAATTATATACAAAAAAATTCACTTTGATAAAAATTATTAATTTAATAGAAAACGGCAGGCTTTTAAATTTCATATAAAAATTGCGGCGAAAGTGACATTTTGAAGTTACAGACCTTCTTGCTTACGGCGGCAGTATAGCAGAGAAGTCCTCGGAATCTGTATTCGAGAACAGATCAGGATAGCCTCGTGGCTGTTTGAAAAGTGGAGCTAAAGACGGTGACGGCGGCGTGATCTGGCGTTTATTTGACGGGGTGATGCAGGACGTGGTAGACTCGGTCACAGCGTGCGAATCTAAAATCGCGTTTAGCGCTGACGGATGAATAAGCGGCTTCCGTACTGGTACAGACGATTGCAATAGTACGGGCGTGGCGCAGCAGCCGGAGAGAGTGAGAGAGATAGAGAGAGAGAGAGAGAGAGAGAGAGAGAGAGAGAGAGAGAGAGAGAGAGAGAGAGAGTACGAAAACGAAACACGTTGATTATTTTCTTTTTATATATGGACACACTGACCGTGCTACCAAACACCCCGCTACTCATACACTCCCTTATGCACGCACTCCAGTATCCACACTTTCTACTATTCACAAATTCTACTATTAACTAAATGTAAAAATAAACATTTTACAACAAGTTTCAGCTTGGTGCGTTGTTTCACTTCAGATATATCGCATTTTAAACAATTAATTTGGTTATAACTTTTTATGTCCCACTTTTTCGGCCGAGAATCCTCGAAATTCGGATTCAGCAGCCAAAAATACGTCTAGAAAACTTGGGTTCAGGCGGGGACCTAAAAGTGGCCACGGAATGTATGGTCGGCGCTTAGACTATTAGTTAAATTGCTTAACAGGAAAACCAACTGAAAGAATGTGTTCAAATTTAGGTATTTTTTACTCAATTTTGTACTTAGAAATCATCTGACGTTTTAAATAGGGATTCTTTATTCTTTTATTTACATATTTTGTCACAACATCATCATCTTCTTACTGTTATGTAAACATATATGTTTGATACTTAATTTGAAAATATCTAATAACATTGACAATCATATTCTTTATATGATAAATAATACTTATTAATGATTTTATATACAAAATGGATATTAATATCTATTTTCCGTAATTTACATTAATATTGATATCGTCAACAATCGAAATTGTGACGCGCGTAGTGCGTCTGTGATTCCTAATTATTCAAAATATCTATGAAAATAATTAACCCTAAATGTTTTTAAACTGTGCTTAATTGTTATAGAAAAGTTTGCAAGTGTAGCCCAACTTGCAGAGTTTTGCCTGTATACTCGACGCATACGTATCGTATACTAATTGTGCGCGCGATATTCAAAAATATATACCTGATAAACGACAAATATATCGTTATTAAGGTAGTTCTTAGCTACTAAAAAGGCGTTGTAGAAAAAAATTGTATTATAATATAAGAGTTTGATATAATCCGTGAAAGTACACGGTAATAAAATATAGTATTATACACTAGAAAAAAAAATGTTTCATATTAATCTATGTTTTTGAACCAAGGAATTGTTAATACAAATAAAGTTATTTAACAGTTTAAGAATTTTATACTTCTCATTAGTTTTTAATGTTTCAGTCTAATCTAATTTTTACAAAGCTTTCTGTTTCGGAAAGCTAAAAAAAGTGTGTTCCTATTAACATCATTGTTCAGTCTAATAAAAATTGCACATAACTAGTACGAAAGACATGAATACTTTTTCTTATGACTTACTTAGGAGGAGGGGCGGATCACAATTCTGAAAACAGTGTGACGTAATTTGTGAAAGGTTAATTAGTTACAGATTCCGTATAAAGGAAACGGAAGATTCAAGATAAATTATATGCCAAAATGTATAAAAGCTGTCTTTAAATAAAACTGAAATATTACTACCCCCCCCCCGTCCCTCTCCTTCTACATATATACACGCGTCCGGGCCCGTGTATACCAGTATAATAAGTTTCATCTTAAATTAAAGATTTCTTACTGAAACAGAATCAACATTGAAGTGCTGTCAGTTGTCGCTCAGCAAATTCTCTCGATATTAACCGCCCTCTCGCAAAAATCAACAAGATTTCTTTTCGAGGGAACAGAAATTTCGCTAGTGCAAACTTGCGGAATTTTCATAACGATGAATCCAGGCTATGCTGGTCGAACTGAACTACCCGATAACTTAAAATCAATGTTCCGACCGATTTCGATGATGGTACCGGACAGCAGCATGATAGCGGAAATCAATTTATTCGGCGAGGGTTTTCAAAATACACGATCTCTAGCGAAAAAGGTAAGCAGATTATGTACTCTTATATATTAGCTTTTACCTAAATTAAAACTAAAATAAAAATAAATTTATAATCTCTTTAATACATATTGAGTACTAAATATGCAAATCTAATACACGTTTTTGATTAAATTCATGAATAATTTTTCTTAAAAGTAGTAATTTTAGCTGTAAAAAATGTATTTATTAAAATCACTTGACAGTTGAACTGCAACACTATTAAAATATAATACTAAGAATTTCGATTTATAAGTCACAAATATTAATATAAGGGGGCTCTTGTGATTTGGCTACCGGAACTTTCGAATTCAGTAAATATATATATATATATATATATATTGGGATTTAAGGATTCGGGACCTATTGGGACTTACTATTTAATTCTTTAATTGTACTACCTAATCAAAAAAATTCACTCTCTGCGTTGTATTTAAAGAAGTTCAAAACACCCAGCTAAAAATGAGTCATATATAATTATATATAAGTAGTGACATATAATTATATGTAACTTTTGTCTATATAATAATGCATAATTATATATATATAACTATAAAATAAATATAACAAACAATAATCCATTATACTGCAGCTCGACATTTATTTTATAATCCATCATAGTGAGATGTGAGTGCGTAAGTTTAATGAGATGTTAAACCCCTCAGTTACCTACAAATACCAGGAACAACTTTTGTCAATTAATTTTAAATTTTGAGAAAAATCTCTATGTAGCGTTGTTGTTTTTGATTAATACAACGTACCAGAAAGATATTTGCTCAAAATTGAAAATGAAAACAGTCGATCCTCGTAATTGTCGGTTACGGGTGGGTTTAGCATCACCTAAAGTGTGTAGTTATCTTCATATGTATGTATGTCGATGTGCTTATCAGTATGAGTATGAATTTAAATGTGTTTATTTCATATGAACGATTGTCAGAAAGTTGGCTCCTTTTAAAAGTTTGATTTTCAAAAAAATAAAGTCTTTGAAACCGAAAATAAGTATTATGTAATAATATTAATTATATACATAAAGAAAATTAAAATGGGCGAGATTAAAAATCAGTTTTATGTAGTTACAAAATATCACAATGTTGAAAGTTTCTTATAACCAATTATTTCAAATTACGAATTAATAGACTATAACTTTCATTTAATATTGTTTGATATATATTACCTTACATGAAGTATCTCTGTATACATATTTTTGTTTATTTTTATTTTATAATACATATTTTTGTAATAAAAACAAGGGTTTTTATAATAGTTCCTTGCGCATACGAATTTAACGAATTCTATTTTAAAAAATTCTAGGATATTTTTCAACTTAAAATGAACAAAAGTTATTTTTTTTAAATTGTTTAAACTCAATTAATGGTCTAAAATAAATAAAACGTTTTTTTAACTTAAAAAAACATAAAAAATTACATGTCTTACCACTTACAATGGATGAATAAAACATTTACCATCAAAATACCTAAAAACAAAATATTAACTTCTTTTCACAATACTTTAAGCGATATTTTCTGGAAGTTTCAAAAATATCCATGGTCATTGGTTGCGCGAAGGTTGAAGGTAAAAAAGTAAGTTTCGAAAAAGTCGCGTTTAAAGTTTTAATTTGTATGCTATACAATGTTAATTGTTTCACTCTACTGGCTATAACTTTGGTATAACAAAGAGTTTTGACATCCAGTAAAATATTCATAAAACTATAAACATAAAAAATATGTAATAAAGAAAATTTCATTTTTTTGGTAAAAAATCAGTGAGTTACCCCTTAAAAAGTTATGATTTTTTTAAGGTTCATTTTTGTAATTTTTTATCTACTTTGGAAATTTTTTCTCAAAAACTAATGGTGCTACGTAAAATTCTTTAAGAACCTTTTTTGCTCAAAATTAGTCAAAGTATCAAATAAAATTTTTTCTTAGTTACGATATTGAAGTTCTTGCAATTTTATTATTTTTGTTTAAATTTGTTTATAATTATAATTGTTATTAAAAATTACCTATATTTTCATACAAAAATACTTCTGTCTTAAAAAAAAAATATTTTTTTCTCATTTGTTTAAACAATTGCATTTTAAATAATTTAGGAACACTTCTTACAATAATAACTCCGGATTCATGTTCTACGAGTCAAAATACATAACAAACCATACTTTTTTCCCATGGACACGTCGATGCAAACCGGAAGGTACCCAGCTCTTCCACTAATATGTGCATCTGTACGTGATCATGTGCAACTGTTTTGATATGTTTCTTAGTCTTTTAATGTTTGCTTGTGGTTGTGTGGGCTGTTTGCATGTGTTTTGATATTTCTGTGTTTAAATGTGCGCCTGCGTGACATGTGCATGAATATGTGCATGTTTTTCAATAAGTGTAAGAGTGTATCTAGATGAGTGTAGATGTATATTTTTATGTGTGTATGTGTATATTTTCTGATGTGCGTGTGTGCATATGGATATGTATATATGTTCAGACGTGTGTGAAGACAGCTCTATGTCCTTTGCGTATGTGAATATATGTGCGTATGTTTTGATATTTATGTGGGTGCGGGTGTGCGTCGGTTTTTATAAAGATATTTTTGTATGTTTGTGGATGTGCATGTGAGATTATATGTTGTCATACGTATGAGCATCAATTTTGACGTGTGCGCAAGTGTGTCGCTGTGTGTTAGTAACTGGATTATGTGCATGTGCGCATGTGTATTTTTATGTGTATGTGTGTGAGTACTAGTGTTTATGATAACTGCAAGTGTTTAAATGAAAAAGTAATTTCAAGAATGTATATATAATTGTATGAGTGTCAGGATGTGTGTTTTTCATAGGCTCAACAACCGAGGGTGCCCTGGGTGCCCGGGCACCCACTCCTTCACAATGGGCACCCAGTGACTCGGTGTCCAATCGGCCAGATCGCATATGAAATAAATTATTAAATCGCATATGTTAAATCCAAATACCCCAGGGGCGCCACTTTTCAATTTGCAATAAACATCTAAATCTTAAAACCGATCAACTCAAGGAAAGTTAATTTTAATTTACAAAAGAATGCCAACATCTAAAAACCAAATGTCCCAGAAAAAGTAATTTTCAATTCACAATACATGTTTACACAATAAAATCATAATCTTTAAAACCTATTGCCCAAGCGAGCTGCACCTTCCAATTTACAATAAATGTTTACACAATAAAACTATAATCTTTAAATCTTAATACCCCAGCGGTAGAACTTTTCAATTTACAATAAATATGAAAAAGTGAAGTTACAAGTCATAAATCTTAAATCCAATTACCCAAGAAAAGTAAATTTCAGTTCACAAAAAAAAATAACTAAAAACAAAAAACAGAATTCCAAAAACTTAATTCTCCAACCTATACATATATATATATATAATTATTTTAAAGAGAATCTATTCAACTCCACGAGCCATAAACCCATATATACTACTCTAACGAACTTTTGTCATTCCGCTTTCCTCAATTCGGATAGGTGACTGTATTATGACAGTTTATCCTCCGAAAGAGAAATTAATGCGAAAATAACATCCGAAAGAGAGGAATGTCTGAGCAAAGAAAAAGAATATATATTTTGAATGTAAATAAAAGATAAGAATAAGTTTTTATTAAGAAATAATGAAAAAATTATATAATAGCGTTTCAGCTCCAGTACTTTGCCAGTGAGCCATCGTCAGTGCAATGCTGGCAAGTACCTATTACAGACGCTAAGTGATACTCCAGAGGTGGTCATATATATGGAATAGAAATGATAAATTTATGTATGGATACAAAAAACTTGCATCCATCTGGTGATAAAACCGTCTGTAATAGGTACTTACCAGCATTGCACTGACGATGGCTCACTGGCAAAATACTGGAGCCGAAACGCTATTATATAATTTTTTCATTATTTCTTAATAAAAACTTATTCTTATCTTTTATTTAAATTCAAAATATATATTCTTTTTCTTTGCTCAGACATTCCTCTCTTTCGGATGTTATTTTCGCATTAATTTCTCTTTCGGAGGATAAACTGTCATAATACAGTCACCTATCCGAATTGAGGAAAGCGGAATGACAAAAGTCCGTTAGAGTAGTATATATGGGTTTATAGCTCGTGGAGTTCAATAGATTCTCTTTAAAACAATTAAATACCCAAAGAGCAATCAGTTTGCATTTTATACTTTCTTGCCTATTGTCAAGAAAGTGTGAAATGGAAATTTCTTTTCATAACTATATATATATAAATATTATAGGTATAGTGGACTCTTGATATATAGCCGCTCGATATGGGTGATTTTCCATAAAAATTTAAAACGATTTCCGTGTTAGATAACTTTTTTATATTCTAAATAATTAAAAATAATATTTAGATTACAAAAAATGTTTCAAAAAGGGATACAATTTTGACTTTTTGTAGAAAATCACTTATATCGAGAGTCTACTGTATATATAATCATATATGACTATAAAGTATCATATATCGTTATATTATTATCAGTAATAATCATAAATACTCAGATATAGTTGCGTTGCATTTCAACAATCAAAAAATTGAATATAATAGTAAAAAAATTGGTTGAAAAATATACAACTATGTGGTTAAATAATTTAACCAGAGATAAAAGGGTAACTTCTATTTAAAATCTCTTAAATATTTAACCAAATATACTTTTTACAAATTCAAAGGGAATATTGAACCACTTAAAAAATAGAATTTATTACAGGATTCTGTATTACCGAATTTTTTACTTTAAACAGTTATTCGAGGTTTAACAAATTTTGTAAATATAAATGACCTAATATGTCCTTCAAATTTGTATATTGTATTAGCATCGTTTTGTTTTGTCAAGTTCAAATAATACCCGTATTATTTGCAACCGGAAAACAGTTTTAAATATTTACCGTGGTAAGCAATGCGTATGGCGACCCACATCCTGTTAACATTCTTCGACCTATTTTTTAAAAAAGCTAATGATACCTCTTGAAAAATCAACTGAACATTTCTGGTAAAGGCATACAATGTCGTTTTTTTTAAATATTTATTTTAAAAAGAACAACATATAAATAATAAACCGGTATGGTAGGAATCGGTCACTATTTTACATCCCCTTAAATTGCAAAAGTTTTATTAATTTTTAAAATTTTAGTATTTAAAACATCTTAAACTTTTCTTAAAAATGCATACATTGAGAAAATGTAGTTAAAAAATAAATAAACCATTCGGTCAAATATTAAACTTATCTACAGTAAAAATACTAAATTTCATATAAAATATAATTAAATATAATTATTATATAATTTTATTAACAATAACTAATTAAGTAGCTCTAAGTTATTACGACTTAAACTGATTTTGGTATTAAATAAAAGTTCATAAACGAATTAGAATACATAGGAGAAATCAGCGCACACGAAGTCAGATGCAAGTACGGTGGTTTAGCGCTAGAGTGACAGCCCCAGAACCTAAACAACCAGGGTTAAAATCCAACCAACAATTTTTCTGAAGTTTTTTTAATTTATTTCTCATTTGCAACCTTTCCAGTAAACTGCATTAATTCATCAAAACTTTTCTAAACCATGAAACAAAGTAAATAATTATTTTTTCTGTGAGAATTCACTCCAAAAGAGTGAAAATCCATTCCAAAAAAATTTAGAGAGTGGTTATATATATATATATATATATATATATATATATATATATATATATATATATATATATATATATATATATATATGATCAAACATGATCATACATTTTTAAGCGTAATCATATAGAAACAAAAGTTATACGAAATTATATACAATTGTATATATGTGGCGAACCGGAAAAACGACCTAAGTCCACTTTTTTCAATTTCGGGTTTACACTAGATATCATCATTATAAGTAGCCCCCTTTCACGTGAAAGTGGGAAAATGGTCGTAGCATAGCTATCATAGCCGAATATCGACTTAAATCCATTTAATAAAATCTTTGTCCGACATTCGACATAAGTCCATCTGTATATGGATCGATCAGAGTATGTATCAGTGAATTTATTTAATTTTAGTACGTAAATAAATTTTATTATATAAACTATAGTGTATACACATAAAAAATCATATATGGTTTTCAAAAGAAAATCAGATGATTCCCGAAAAGATGACTTAAGTCCACTTTTTTTAATATTGGGTTAATTTACGTTAGGAAAAAAATTTCACACTTTACATCATACTGTCGAAACATCGACAATATGATATGAAGTGCGAAGGTAAAGTGTCGCTCGTTAAATTTTATATTGAAATAACGAATTTATTGATCGCTACGAGCCAAATTCTCCTCTTATAGACAATAGAGTTTGTCTCGTAGCGATCAATCAATTCATTATTTCAATATCAAATTTAACGAGTGTCTATTTACTTTCACAATTCATATTATATTGTCGATATTTCGACAGTATGATGTAAAGTGTGAAAATTTTTTCTTAAACTAATTGGCATTGGATCACAAACAGGCCTTAACATCTTTGAAATTTCACTTAATACCGCTAGATGGGGACCAGTTTTTTGTCTCGTCTAGTAAAGTTTATTATTTCTCCTATATTATAGTAAGCCACTCAAGTTTTATCATCTTGTGTATCTACAATAGGGGTTTCTCACCTGATTGTACTGAAGATGGCTCACAAGCAAGTCTACCTGAACCGAAATACACATTAACTATTGTATTTTCTTTTTTCAAAAAATTCTTTTAATGTTAACATTTTTATTCCATCAATTATTCCTTGTTTCAATTGTGCCTCATTTAGATATAAATATGCGCAATATCTTAGGCGGTGGGTAAATACTTTAAATAATACAGTATACCTATCCGTTCAGAGAGATTGAATCATTCTATTGTCTATAAGAGAAGAATTTGGCTCGTGGCGATCAATTAATTCATTATTTCAATAATTTACGTTAGATTTCAGCATTATAAACACTATTTTTTTTCGTAAAAATAACAATATTTGCCAAAGTGTAGCTATACATGTAGTCCAAAACTGAACAATGCATAATGATTTAAGTCGATTTAATAAAAGTTTTGCTTAAAATACAACTTAAACTCATCTTTACATGGATCAGAGCGCTTATAGTTGATTTTATTTTATTTGTGAATCCATTTTACTATACGGTACATACTTACATAATATATAGTGTTTGCTTTTCATGTTTGAACTGTTTGTATTAGTTATGTACCCTGGTGGAAAATTAATCTAGAACTATGTAGATCTATCTAGTTTTCCATGGGAATAATCGAGGGCCTCGATAAAACTAGATAATTTTCTACCAGGGTATAGATATATCGTAATCATTCCCGTAATATTTATTTTGCATAAGGTTTTACTGATTTTATTTATACAAAAACAGTATAAGAGAATAAACTAACGAACAATATCTAATAACCTAACGCGAGAGAGAGAGAGAGAGAGAGAGAGAGAGAGAGTTAAAAAATGTTTTCTATACTGTTACTAATAGATATAATGTTGCAGTATATTTCTAGTCGTGTTTAAAGAATCAAATATTAAAAAATCCCATACCGACTCAGGTCCACATTTCCCGGAAAAAACAAATTAACTCAACTCTTTTGTAAAGTTACTCGAAAAAAAAAAGTATTTCTTATGTGTAATTATTATGATAAGAGTAATATTTGACACTTTATTTAACAAATTTAATTTGGCTGCATATCTCTTATGTTCTCATCTGCCATATCAGTGCAAACATTAAAACGTTAATATCTCGAAAACGCGAAAAATGGACTGAAGTCGTTTTTCCGGTTCGCCACATATATATATATATATATATATATATATGATTATATATATATATATATATATATATATATATATATATATATATATATATATATATATATGATTATATAAATTCCCGGGAAAAAATCTTTCATATATAGCCACCCTGGTAGAAATCTTATCGTGGCGGCCACATTCGCTATAACGGCCTTTATAGGCAAACTAGATAGTACAAGAGTGTACAAAACTCGATAAATCCACACAGATCTATATAGTTTTCTCAATAATAATATGTACGTATAAAATCTGTGAGGTTATATATTATTTATTGAACAGAAGTTTTATTGTAAAAATTAATGTTAAATAAAGTTTAACATGCAAGTTTTCAATTATAATAATAAGATCTACAGTTATATCCATACTATTTACATATAAAAGTAGTCAGAAAGCATATCTAACCTAAGAAATGAAAATTTAGAAACAATGTTCCTTGCATATGAAAAACAGTGATCACAAAATAATGTTATTGATTGATGTAGTTGTTTCTTGAAAAGTAATGTATAAATAATAATAATATCATATGTACAAATATGTACTTTATGACATGCTTTATTTAAAAACTAGAATTTTAATTTCAGAACTACAAATAATTTTGTATCCATCTGCGAGTTTTTATAATACATAAACTGCTCATCCGTGACAACATTTTCAAAGACAAACACATTAGTCGAACACATGTAGACGATAATTTTCTTTATAAGTAACAAATTACTATGTATTAACTGGCCATAGATGTCAAATGAAAGTGTTTGATTATAAATTAATCACAGTAGGAAATACAAAAATAGAACATATATATATATATATATATATATATATATATATATATATATATATATATATATATATATATATATATATATAATAACTCAAATACATTATTTCTTTATAAAAATAGAAAATTAATCAGTTGATAATAAATGTGTGTGAAAATAGTTTTCCTTACATAAACCATACAGGTTTGGAAACCAAGCCTGTATTTAGGATGGAACATAATCAAATGTAAAGAAAATAATTTTACATAAACAAAATAAATATATGCACTAATACTTCATATACTTAGTTATTTGGATATTCAGATTATTTTCTTATTTTGATTGTTTAATATATATGTGTAACATAATATTGTTATTGAGTTCTTAAATACAAAAACTCGATGTATCTAAAATTAGATAACCTTACACTTTAGAGGTTATTTACAATTATTTACATTGGTAATAGGTGAACAATAACAAGTAAATACCTTTAAATCAAAATAATACATAATAAGCATAATAGATTATGCTTCTGTTTCTTAAAACATAACCTTTAAGTGGTTGTTATTGTCATAATTTTGCTTATCTAGTTTTATCGGGGCAAATAATATGGGAAACTAGAAGGGTCGACCGTTACACGCCTTTATAGTAACTATCTAGTTTGCCTACATAGATCTACACAGTGCGAGATTATTCTACATAGATCTATAAAGTGGACGGGATAAATTTCTACCAGGGCATATACGGTTATATATAAAATCTTATTTGCTATTATTACGCATCTATATACAGTCATATATAATCATATAAGGTTATGTATGATCATATATGGCTATATATGATTATATATGGGTACGTATGATTACATACGGAGTTTTATTTGTAACTTAACGTAAATCCATATATGCCCATATATGCGCATATATGGTCATATATCTATGCATGAAATTAATTTTTTTAGAGTAATCTTATTAAGAAAAAAAATAAAAATATCAAAGCTTAGTCCATCAGTTTGAGTGTTATCATCCGCATGATACATCCAAAAGTAGGTACTATAGCTATCTTAAGTAAAATTTTTCAAGACTTATTACAAAACTTTCATATATGACAATTGTACAAATGACAAATATATGGAACATTTTTTCGCAGGTTAACTATACATAAGCGACTTTCTGTTCCCAGTAAATATATATATCGGGTTTTGGGGCTTCGGAAACTATTGGGACTTGTTATTTAATCCGTTAACTATAATACCTCATATTTTTTTTTGCAAAAAAGTCTCTCTCTGAGTTATAATTAAATGTAAAAAATTGGCCACCTTATTAACACTGTTGGTAAAGTGGCCACCTTATCCACACTGCTGGTAAAGTGGCCACCTATCTGTTTCAATGAAAAAATCATATTGTAATTGTTTCAGAAAGTGAATCTAGTATTCACTTACAGCCGATGATTTCTTGCTTTCAACCTTTTAATGATCAGTATGCCATAATCAAATCAGTATGCATATTAAAATGCGTCAATTGCCTTTTATAGTAAATTATCAATCCAGACTTGATAATAGATTTATCTATTATAGTCCAAAACTATTCTGACACTAGCCTGTAACTGAAGCAGTTGTTAAAGATAATAAAATTATAATGGTATCCGCAAGAAACACAAAAGTACCATTGGACACTTTTTCAACGCTTTTGTATAGACACTTTACCAACCGATAAGTGTCAACGAAACTTGCAATTTTGTCATCGTAGAGACAATCTATGGCAAGAACTAATACATACATTAAAGAACGTAAAAAAGCTACAACTTCATGTACCGTACAATTTCTTTGTCGATTGTATCACATTGATAAAAGTATTTTTTACCTACATGCACTGCTGAGAAATCAGTGATTTATTGCTCTCCCGCATAATCATGATACTATCTTGTAACTAGAGGACGCCAGTAACAGGTCTCTCAACATCTTTTACAACACATATACTGTAAGAGTTTTTGCTTCCTAGAATATTTTTATTAGAATATCTCTCTTTATGCTCAATAATGCATAAAGAGAGATCTCATATAGGTATTCACGTTACCGATATGGCCACATTACCTGCACCCACCTTATTATAAAAAATGTCTCATAAGGAGGATTATTATTCGATATGATTCAAAATTATACTCATTTTTCAATTTTTAGGTAGACACACTTTTCGCTCTGGCTAAGCAACAGCTTAGCAAGCAGTTTCATTATGACTTCGGTCTTCGTGGTATCGTAACTTTAACCAGATATGCTGGAAAGAAAAGAAGACTTTATCCTAATCTGCCTGATGATGAAGTAATTTTTTAACATTAATTTACTCTATTTTAAATTCTTAATCATCATTTTATTATTTACTTTACCCCACGTTGTGTTTAAGGTACACATGCGTCAATACGTACCTAAAATATAAAAATTTATATGATAAACTGTTTTCATATTACAATATGAGAAATGATAAAATATAAAAGAACGACGCTTTAAGCACCGAAAAAAATATATTTCAACATAATTTCCATTTTGCAAAATTATAAATATTGTCGACTAGAGAAAGATTCGACAAAACATTAGAAACCGTTTTTACTTTCTATCCGATATTAATTCTGAAGGTCTCATTTTGTTCCTTGACAGATTTCAGGGGGACTTAGCGATATACACATTACGAAAAAACGATAAATGTGCAAAGTTACACCCAATAGTTTATACTTGTACACCTACGAATTCACAAAAACACGAGTATTGACTTATAAACAATTGACTGTAACTTTGCAAGTTCATCGGTTTTTTGCAATTTTTATATTGCGAAGTCCCCCTGAAATTTTACACGGGACAAAATGAGACTTTCAGAATGTAAATAGAATGAAAAATAAAAAAGTCTCTAATGTTTTGTCGAATCTTTCTCTAGTCGACGATATTTATACTTTTGTAACATGGAAATTTAGTTTAAAAGCTTTTTTTTCGTCGCTTAAAGTGACCATCTTTTATATTATATTGTTTCTCATATTGTAATATGAAAAGAATTTACCATATAAATTTTTATATTTTAGGTGCATATTGATGCATGAACCACCTTAAATCATTTTATATAGAATTATTTAAAAATTTTTATATTTTAGTATAATTTATTATTTTTAATTTCATACTTTAAAATAATTGTCATTCGAATGTGATGTAAGTGAGGATAATACAAATAGTATTAGTACATACATTCGCGGGTAAAAATGAGTAATATATTATATAGCTATATATAACTATATATAAAAATCATATACAGTTATATGTAACTATACATGACTCATTTTTATCCGGGCATATTTTTTTCTTTATATATATATATATATATATATATATATATATATATATATATATATATATATATATATATATATATATATATGTTTACAATAAGTATTTCTATTATAATTATACTTTAAAATCTATTCATGAAATAAAAAATAGTTTGTAAACAAATATCAAGTAATAAACATGAGTAAGTATGTCTATATCAGATGAATGAGTCAATTAAAAATAATTTGCAGAATGACAAATAATAAAGATTGTTTCAAACCTAGGCTAAATAACTATGACTAATCAGATTTTATTGATATTATCTTTTCAATCTTAAAATAATTTTAGTCATTATTGGCATAGACAATTTTTTAAATGCATTCTTTTACTTTATTTATTTTCTATCTTACAAGAAAAAAATGATTGCGTCAAATGAAATAGAGCAACCAAGTAATAGTGGCCGTTTTTGAATTGTAGGTCGTTATTCTGGCAATGAAAGACATGAACATAGCAAAACTCACTACGGACGATCTGCCACTTTTCATAGGGATCACATCCGACCTTTTCCCGGGAATTCAAGTACCTACCGTCGACTATGATGAGCTCATTGGTTACATAACTAACGAAGCAATCAAGCTGAAGTTGCAGGTAAAGTATGAGTTTTTTCAAGAAAATAAAAAATCTTGTAAAGTAAATAACTTTCCCCTTAATGAAAATTTTTTCGTGTAAACAAAACTGCTCTTGACGTGTAGTCTAAACTTGTAAAGGTACTTTTATCATTATTGCAGTATGCTTATCAATTAATACATTATATTGAATAGAAGAGACTAACATATTTTAAAACTCAATTACATGCCGTAAGTTAAGGAACAAATATGTATTGAGATTAATTATTTTTACTACAAAATGTTTAATTTACCACAGAAATTTGAAATTTCTCCTCTGTATTGCTTTACAATTGAACTTAAAGATTAGTACTTAAAGATCAAAATACAGAAATTGAAAGCTTTTAATTATTATTACTAGAAATTCGAAGATTAAACTAAATTATTATAGAACATTTTATAAGTTCATTATCCCTACGACGTAATCTAGTGTAGGTATTGCGGCTGTACTCTTTAATTAAAAGAAAAGCAGAAGTTAAGTAATAAAAGTAAGAGAAAGTTCGTAAATAGATGACAGCGAGAAAGTTTTTATCGTGTTATTTTGCTTCTAGCCTATCCCAGCGCTTATCACAAAAGTAATCGAACTTTACGAGACGAAAAACTCGCGGCATTCGGCAATGATAGTCGGGCAATCGAATACAGGCAAGTCGGCCACATGGCGAACACTGCAGAACACGATGACGGCAATGAAGAGAGATGGAAAGCCAGGTTTCAACATCGTGCATGAATTCCCCATCAATCCCAAGGCCCTGAATCTTGGCGAATTATATGGAGAATATAATTTATCGACGGGAGAATGGTCCGACGGGGTGATTTCGTCGATA
This sequence comes from Gastracanthus pulcherrimus, assembly GCA_949152435.1. Classification (NCBI taxonomy): domain Eukaryota; kingdom Metazoa; phylum Arthropoda; class Insecta; order Hymenoptera; family Pteromalidae; genus Gastracanthus; species Gastracanthus pulcherrimus. The sequence continues at coordinate 53,099,343 of OX424576.1, forward strand.
ATGCGAAAAACTTGCGCCGGTAAGGGTACCCTCGGAAATTTCTCTACCCATACGACAAGAATTTTATTACATGTGTCGTAAACCCATCCAACGATTATTATTCGGCTATATTTTACATCTCAATGATCTTACCCTTTCTATTTTATACTTTTAACTGTTATTGAACACGGCAATATTTAACTCTTCCAATAATATTATATTATGATAATAATAACTTTGTAAACATATAATATATATTGACGGCCAATAGACAAATGCGGCTTGTAGCTAATAGCCTATCAAGCGCCGTCGATTAGACAAATTCGTAGGATTTTAGCTAAATACGTAAGTCTTTTTAGATGATTAGAGTGATAAAGTAATAAAAAAACATATGAGTAACATATATAGGTATCCTACTAAAATGTTTCTTAAAATTGTATTTTATCTGAAACGTTCATTTTAAACTTTAAATTTAAAATTTAAAAATTTTATTTGCATATTGTAAGGCTTTAAAAGTTCATGCATAGTTCTAAGATCTCGACTATTATAATATACTATTCCGAAAAAGCTTCTTAAGGATAAATGTTGATTCTCTGGCATAGAATTATAAATAAATACTATCCAAAATCCGCCCGCGCATTATGTATTTGATCAACACGATATTGTTTAAGAATTTTTCAAATAATAAGCAAAATCTTTAAAAATAGAATATATATAACCATTTGTAAGATGTCACAGGATAATAATGTTTTACATAAGTAGATGTGTTATGGTCTACATAACTATGTTCTATGTACTTTGTTCTTGCTAACGCTCGTTCATGCTTTATAATTTGGTTGACAAACTAATTTCCAACTATTTCATTATAATTTTCAATAATAATTAATATAATGTAAACAAATTTAATATAAAAATCATTGAAATATCATGATACTGTATAGTTTAGTATAATAATATCAGATATTGCAATATTTATTTTATTATATATAAATGGGAATATATATAGAACTTATATAAATTATGTAACAAATTAGCATACGATTATCACACATATATGCGAAATAATAATCATAAAAAGTGTTACAGGTGAATGGGATACTGGAAACGATTATTGATACAAAAATATGAAAATGGGTTTTAATTGATAGAAATATTATGTTCAAAAAGTATTTAAAATAAAATTTAGTTTCCTTTTGCGTGCGCAGTTGCATGGGTTGTGGGAATAAACATACGTATATGGGTGATTCTCTGTAAGATCAGCTAGAAAACATTTTTTTACTCCCAAAACTATTTTTTACATGTTCTATATACTGTTTCCAGTGTACCTGATTTTTTCAGATTTGTTAAATTAATATTGTTTAGATGTTTATTGGGTTAAAGACGGCCATTTAGACATTTTTTGTCTTTTGGAGTTGTTAATAATTTTTCCTTTCTCACATAATTATAATAATTTTTATCATTACTTTTGTCCTCATTGATAACAATTAAAGAGCAACATTTTTCATGTACATCGTTTTTATAATGATCGAATAATACTAGAACATGAATTCATCTTAAAAAATGTATACACGCTGTGAATATTTTAGTGATAAAGCATAATATTCATACTCGTAATGAAATTAAATCACAAGTACATCACTTGCACACAATAAATAAGATTTGTACATAATTTAGTGTTCAAACAATTTCGTATTATAGAAAAAGATAATTTACAATTACATTGAGAGATGAAGCGAAATAACAATGATTTATTTATTATAAAATGTTTTAGAAATAATTTTTTGTAAATACTTCTAATAAATATATGAAATAACCATATGGACTGGGTAAATTTAAGAATTATAGGAATATAGATATATAATTTATATTATATATCAAGTGTTTAATTATATTGATAAACCTTAATTATATAACTTTTTGTCACACAATTGATAATATTTAACAAAAATAAATGATTAATAGTTGAATTTATAAAAGATTATATATATTAACTAAATATTGTCGAACTTAAGTTTATATAACCAAGTATAAATTATGTAAATATACAATATGCGTTGAATAGCATTGTCATAATTTTTTGAATCACACAGCGTATTGTTATTTAACAATATATTTGACATAAAATAAAAAAATAAATAATAGCTATTGTAATTCAGTATCAAAAATCAAAAAATTTATTTTTTACATTATATGTAAAAATATATTTTAAATGTTCATCATAAACAATCATTCATTATACGCAAATAGTGTAAAAGAAAATGTAATAAAAAACCTAATGTGATAAAATATTTTATCTAATCTTTAGTGCTTGATAATCGAGAATGAAATTATTATCATTTTACATCAATAAATATTTCCAGCATCCCATTTACCTGGACCACATCTTACATTTATTATTTCGATTATATATCCGTATATGTATATATGTATATATTTATATCATGTATATCATGATTGACAATCGAAAAAAAATTATTCCTATTATGTATGAATAAATATTTCCAGCATCCCATTCATCTAGACCACATCAACAGTTATTATCTCTCATATTTACGTGATAAACATATGCTAATTTGTTATACATAATTTATAGAATTCTATATATATATTTTTTTTCATATTTTTTTTTATGCATGTTTGTATGTACGTTTGTATGTACGGACGGACGGACGGACGTACGCTGGCAAAATTTAGTTTTTTGCTTAAAAATGAGATTACAACAGAAATGGACCATTTTAAGTTCCTTTACATAAAGCATCGACATGTATAGAACATATATACTATTAACAATAAAAATTATGCGGAATATATTTACATTAATAAAGGTATATTTACAGGACTTATTTCAGATGTAATGTTTTAATATAATGATGATGATAATGATGATGATGATAAGCATACAAAATTAAATTACAGTAATTCCTCATTTATTTTGACAGCTTGGGACCAGAATCCCTCATCTACTTGAACTTGATCAATTTTCAGATACTTTTGTATTAAAATAGTGCATGTGCGAGTAAACGTATAAATAGGCTAATTAGATTAGGCACAAGCAAAAATATGTAAAATAGTGTATACAAATCATTCAGAATTGGAATTTTTGGAAAACAGGCTTTACGTGAGTTGAAATGGGTGAGGGAAAAGCAGACGAAAATTTAAAATAGATGAGAGTGCTATTATAGTTCAAGTTAAAATAGGTGACGTATCAAAGTATTTAAAATTTTTATTTCTATCAAAATATACCTACAATATTAAGAGATTAAATATTATTTAGTTATTTATTGCATGTGCATTGTAAACTAGAATAATATATGGAATTACATAATAAATTTGCTAAATTACAAAAAAGTATGTGCACCCACCGGTAAGAGTAACATTGAATATGGCGGGTAGGCTGGTTCAAAAATCCCAAAAGTTTTGAAATATCAAAAGTAAGCCTCGATAAAGTTGGTATTTGTCAAAAAAATAAGTTTCCTGCAAGGTGGGTGCTTAGCATTTAAAGCTACATTGAATTTAAGGTTGTTTAAGGAGTACTTATGTAATTCTTCCGTAAAATCGCGAATTAAATTACTAAAACTTAATTATTCATGCTAAAAAAAGTTTTGGCAATTGATTATAATACTAGAATTGAAAATCAGTTGCGCCCTAACCGGCAAAAAATTTTTTCTTCGAGTAAACCGTCGTATAAGTCAAAATTTTGACTCAATACTGGCTACGTTTGGATATTTTTAATAACCTCAATCTTTGATTATTGTTCAAAAACCCAAAATTATTTTGAATCTTTATTTCAAATAGAATCAACAGCAAAATTGGCACACCATAGGATATCAAAATATGGCAGTTATCGCAGTCTCTGTAATGCATATCGTAACTCACGCAATATATACCGTAACTCACACAACATCATATTGTAAAAATTTACGTATCGATATCGGAATTATTTAGCGTCAAATACGATATGATATCGTAAAATTAGCAATTTGAAATCTTAATTTCTGCATTAAAAATACAATTTTAAATAGTTTCATTTCTCTTAATAGGCGAAATATTATGTGCTGATCCCATGCTCAAGATTTTACAACATTGAATCGTAAGGAATTTGATCTACAATATATGAATCGAAAAATTTACTATATCATAATTTTACAATATGAAATTTACGATATGGTATTCTCAGTGTTGGATCTCTTATAGTTTGATGTAATTCACTTCAGGTAATATACATTATAAGTACTTATACGCAATTTTATATGAAAGCTGAGATGAAGGCCTTTATTTTGCGTTACTGCAGCACTTCTGAGAGCAGTCTGGTCAAAACTTATGCTGAATTAAATTTTATAGAAAAAATTAGGTGGTGAATGGGAGACTGCAAATACGAGCCGAACTTTCTTCATATCATCTTTCACACAAGATTACGTACACGTACATATGACGTATATTACTTGAAGTAAATTATATCAAACTATACAAGATCCCATTTAAAATGTTAGTAAAGCGATGCATTTCAGAGACTGCTATAACTTCCACATTTTGATATCCCATGGTGTGCCAATTTTTCTGTTAATACTATTTTGAACAAAGATTCAAAACAATTTTGGTTTTTGAATAATCATCAAAGATTGAGGTTATTAAAAATGTCCAAAAATAGTCGGTTATAAGTCAAAAATTTGACTTATACGACTGTTATCTCGGAGAAACAGTTTTTTTGCCGGTTAGGACGAAACAGATTTTTAATTCTAGTAGTAGTATACCCAAATTTTTTTTGCATGTATAATTAAGTTTTAGTTATTTAATTTGCTATTTTACGAAAAAATTGTATAAGTGCTCTTTAAATAACCTTAAATTCAAGGTAGCCACCTTTAAATGTTAACGTTAAGCACCCAGATTGCAGGAAACTTATTTTTTTCAGAAATGCCAACTTATTGAGGTTTACTTTTGTTATTATACAACTTTTAGGAATTTTGAACCACCCTAATGACGGGGTTATCTATCTTATCGAAACCGCAATTAAAATGAAGCAAAATGACCCGCGATATTCAAAGTTATTTTTACCGTTGGGTGTACATTCGGCGTTGTATATTTTGAGACCCTTCAATCTGGTTAGCGAAAACGAGCATTCGATCCAATGAAGTTGCAGCATTTAAAAAAAGATCAAACAAATTCGACCAGATATTTTTAACATCGAGTTTACGTCAATAATTGAGAAATTTTTAATCAAACTGATACACACGTAATTTCAGCAAACTAAATATAATTTAAAATAGTAAGAATTTTTATATTTCAAAATACAACAACTATTGAGAAACTTTTGGAAGTTGCAGAAATCCATATTTATCTAGTATTAGTCTTAAAGGGGGAAATACTTTTAGTACCTTCAAAAATTAACATTTTTTTCTTTGCAAAAAACGTTAGTAAAATATATGAAAAGTATGATTCCAAAGTTTCAAAGCGAAATTCAAAATCCTTCTGATATTATTGGGATTTAAAGTGTGTTGACCGAATCAAAGCAGTTTTGGCGATTTTTTCTTTCCTAAATAAACGTACACAATGGAAGCATTATACAACTAATTATAACTATCAATTGTACTATAATAAGTGGTTGCAAAGGTTTTATATGTAATAGTAAAGGAATAAAAAGGTGACAAAGTTATTAACTCTATTTGAACTAACTCTAGTATTTTTAAATCTAACATATACTAATTATAACTATCAATTGTACTATAATAAGTGGTTGCAAAGATTTATATGTAATAGTAAAGGAATAAAAATGTGAACAAGTTATTAACTCTAGTTGAGCTGACTCTAGTATTTTTAAATCTAACATATTTTCTAATTATTTATTAAACTATTTTAAAGTTGTCATTAAATTATTTTCTTTGCAGATTCTGAAACTGTAAAATATGTAGAATGTTTTTACATAATTATTTGTTCAATTCATCCGTTGCATGTGCCTACTAACGAAAAAGAAAGTGTCGTTACTGCTTTGCTTCGGCCATGAGACTTTAAATCCCAATAAACGAGCCTTCGGAGTGCGAAGACCTGACTTTTATAATTGGTTTGGGTAATGGAAGACAGTTGATTTGTGTGAATATTATATATAAAATGACAACGAAAGTTTTAATTCAACCGGATCGTGACGCTTCATCCTAAAGCACCTGCATTCTGGTCTCAAAATCTTCGAGATTGCATCATATTTGACAGATAGATTATTCAACGAAGGATATTCGTTTATATTACGAGTTATGAGTACTGTAGAAATCGTGCATATCGGCAGTTGAGTGGATAAAGAAGCTAACTCGGCGTCCGCTTGAAAAAGGTGCTAACTCGGAAATTGCGTAAAGAGTGACTACATTAACTAATTATTTAATGCATTGAATATTGTAAAGAGCAACAATAAAAAATAGCAGAACGCATATTTAGTGAAAAAACTAATTTTCTTATTTTTTATTGTTACTTTCTACAAAATTAAACCCGATAAATAATTAGTTAAAGTAGCTCTACTTAACGCAATTTCTGAATCAGCCTCTTCTTTAAGAGAACGCCGAGTTATAGCCTCTTATTTTCCTGATCATGTATCTTTAGCTATAAGGAACTGATTTGAGCGTACCAAAATAGAAATTAAAGGTCTTTTAAAGACAAAGAATTTGAGATGCGGTAGGCCAACATCCGTATCGATTTCGTAAAATGACAAGCGATCGAAAATAACATAAGAAACAGAAAATTTTAGGTGTATATTCAGCTCTGTGACTAATTGATCTAACAAGGGGGTTTTATATTTTTTTTTTCTTAAAATTTGTAAAAAGATGAGAAAATATTTTTTTGATACGTTCAAATTGGTATTAATGGGAGCTCACTTAAATTTTTTTAAAATAGCCTTTTTTTTGGCCACTTTTAAAAATTTAGAACGCTAATAGGTCGCACAGGGGACCTTAGAGACTAAAAAGATTTTTGAGAGTATCTTTTGATTGGTACTTTTATACAAAAAATCATTATCCCTGCGCAATGTTTTTTAAAAATGTATAAGAAAGACCCATATATATATATATATATATATATATATATATATATATATATATATGTATATATGTATGAAAGTATGTATGAAAGTATGTATAGTAATTCACTATTGTTTAATATATAGTATAGTATATATAGTGAATCTCAATCAATAAGCTAGTTTTTAAATATTTCTTTTATCAGATGAAAGTCAAGATGAAAAGTGGATTGTATTTGATGGGCCAGTTGATGCTGTCTGGATTGAAAATATGAATAGTGTCATGGATGACAATAAAGTAAGAGAGATTTTAAAAAAAGTAAAGTAAGCGAATTTTATCTTTTTTGGCATTTTATTTTCGTGCGTACAATCATTTTCAGTAATCCGTTATTTAATCGTCTTTTCGAACGGTGGAATGTAGGCCTTTTACAGATTATAATCTTTGATTTAATTACAAAATATTTAAATTTATTGGTACTATAACTCTGTAACATAAAAAAATGTACTTGTTATTGCATCATTTTATTTTTTGTAATTTTTTAGTTCAATGTCACATTCAAACTTGTATTTTAATTCATTGTTTCATAAGAATTATCAAATAATTCATAAAATGAATATTATAAGGTGGTCGCAATTTTCAAGTTAAAAGTATGTAATTTAACAACTTAGCAACTACAGATTTTGAGGAGGATAAAAATATAATGTTTACAAATTATTAAATCCTAAGTTAAAAATAAAAATACATTTGTTGGGTATATTATTAAGTGATTGATTTTTCTATTTAAGATTTTGACGCTGATTAACAATGATCGAATTACTTTACCGGAACAAGTTTCTCTTCTATTCGAAGTGGAAAATCTTGCCGTCGCATCCCCAGCGACAGTTTCACGAGCTGGCATGGTTTACAATGATTACAAGGATCTTGGTTGGAGACCGTATGTTAAGTCATGGTTACAAAAATATAAAAATCAACCAGAATTCGTAGAAGAGGTAAAGCTTTTATTTTGAATAAAATATAATTTAATTCCACTTATTCCATATCAAGGACGCACACAATTATAATGAATATTCGCGCAAAATAAATACATTTTTCAAATAAATTTATTCGAATTATTTTATTACTATTTACAGATTTAATTTAGTTATTTATAATAATGAGTAGATTCATCGTAAGTTACTATTTAATGTTAAATACAAAATGTATATATTTTCAGAATTTGTATGATTATTATTTCATGCTATTTTGTATTAGATGTAATGAAATGGTAATAGATATACTTACATTTCTTTTTGAAAATCTTGATATACTTTTTTAATTATTATTTGTGAAAAATTACTTTTTTTAAAGTAGTTATTTATATAATGATTAAATGATTAAATTAATATTATATTAATTTCAGATGAACAAACATTTTGATACTTACGTTAACAAAATTCTGGAGTTCAAAAGGACCCAGTGCAATGAACTCATTACCGTACCGGAACCAAATGCCGTGCAATCACTTTGCAAACTCCTCGAGGTCCTGGCGACGCCACAGAATGGAGTTGAGCTATTAGATGAGCGGGACGCTTTTAACAGTGTGTGCAGATTGTGGTTTTTGTTTTGGTATGTTATTACTATATTCTACATGAATTCCATTTAAATGTTTCGCGTTTGATAGTGAATTACATAGAAAATGTTTTGGAACTAAATCAGTATAATTTCTACTTCATATCTATAAATATCTGAATGCAACCGTAGTTAAATCTATTTTTTTTTTAGTTTTAAACTATTAATATTACTTTAAAATATAATGGCTTTAAAATATTTATTTTGAGAAAAGAATTTTGAAGAAAAAAAAATTAACTCTGTTTATAAGTAACAGCGCTTCTTTTCATAGAGTCGTAGTGAGACACGGTAGCCATTCTCACAACATCTACGAGACTACAATAGTATATTACGATACATGTGACCTAAGTGGCCCATAATTGCACGGTGCATAGTTAGCGCCCGAGCGTAGCGAGGGCGATACCGTCGCGCCGTGCAATTATGGTCACTTAGGTCACGAGTATCGTATACTATTTTGTTGCACGAGTGACATAAACCCGCCATCGACATAGGGGAGGGTGTAGGGTGCGGGAATGGGCCGGGCGGGGTGACGGGGGGGGGAGGGGGGTGGTTCGGGGGTGCGGAACCCCCCGCATAAAAAAAATAAAAATATAATCCATAAAACATAAAAAATAAATTAAGGAAATTACAAATCGTATAAACTAATTATTATTTAACCAAAATTCATTAGTTAATTAATAATCAATGTCAAACTTTATACATTGTTTGAATAGAACCTTATATAAATAAGATATTTTGTTTTTTGAAAAAATAATAAATGTTTATTGTTAACAGTTAATTTGAATATATTTATTTACCCTATCTTGAAATTATTTAAATTAAATTTTAATAAATTTATAATATTAATAATGAAAAAAAAATTAATACTGAATTTTAAATTGAATTCCAGATTGAATATTCAAAAAACGCGCCAAATTGTCATATACAATCAGTTGAACTAACCTCTTAATTTGAAGCATTATTTTAAGGATTTATAATTATTCTCTGATACTTGGCATGCGTATTTACCAGGTTTACTACTTCTTCTTTCTATTATTATAAACGAAAACGTTTATTTTGAGTGTTTTTAGTCTTTATTATAGGATACTACGAATCTGTGGCCTATGTGAATTAATTATTACACTCTGTAATAAAGCGCCACTTAGGTCACGGAAAAGCGTGGTCTAAGTGCGGGTTTAGGTCACACCGTGCTATAAATTAATTTTTCTCATATCGTTCGGAATTTTTCGTATATTTACAGATCTCGCTTATGTAAGGGGATAAAAATGTAAAATTTTATTTTTTCGGATTTAATAATTTTGATAATTTTTTATGCTTTATTCAAATAAAAAATTATAATACAAATTTTTTTTAAAAGTGTGGTACCTCATAAGCCAAATTAACATAAGTAATCGGTAGTCATATGGTAAAGCGTTTGACTACCAACCCAAAAGTCCCTGGTTTGCGCCCAGTCATAAAGTTTTTTTTCAAATTCGCTCAAAATCACACTAGTAAAAATTACAAGGAAAATGTATATATATTTTTAGACTTTAGACTATATATATATATATATATATATATTTATATATACCAAATATATATACGAAAAATATATATATACCAAATATATATACGAAAAATATATATATACATATATATAGTCATAAGTTTTTTTTCAAATTCGCTCAAAATCACACTAGTAAAAATTACAAAGAAAATATATATATACATTTTCCTTGTAATTTTTACTAGTGTGATTTTGAGCGAATTTGAAAAAAAACTTTATGACTGGGCGCAAACCCGGGACTTTTGGGTTGGTAGTCAAACGCTTTACCACATGACTACCGATCACTTATGTTAATTTGGCTTATGAGGTACACTTTTAATAAAAATTTGTATTATAATTTTTTATTTGAATAAAGCATAAAAAATAATCAAAATTATTAAATTCGAAAAAATAAAACTTTGCATTTTTATCCCCTTACATAAGCGAGATCTGTAAAGGAAATCATAGCTCAAGGGGTTCAATGGCGGAGCAGTTAAGACGTTTGACTTTGGTGCGAGAGTTCGTGAGTTCGCGCTCGCAGTTCGGCAATTTTTTCTTCGATTTTTTTAAAATTACACATGGGAGAAATTACTGTATGTAATATAGGAAAAAGTCCCATGTAAAGTAGAAAAGTATCCCATAAAAATAGCAAAAGTTACATATAATGTAGAAAAAAAATACAATCTGAAAATTTTACTTTAAAATCCACCATGTCTCACTACTACTAGATGTACTCTGAAGCAATGTAGTTTTCTTAAAAATCCGGGTCACTCGAACCGTTGCATTGCATTTCTAGAGCTCGAAACAATAGTATCTTCTCTCATTGAATTTGCAGCAATTTGAAAAATATGCTCATAGTATACGTTAGCAGAAGAAAAAATGGATACATTTTTAAAAATATTACTTCCCTTTTTATTAGTGAAATAATTTGCACAAAATTAAAAAATCCCTAATTTTTATAAAAATATATATTAGTAGATTAAATCTGTAATTTTGTTATTTTCAGTGAACCTGATATTTTAATTGTGCTTTCTACTGTTGATTAATAATTTTCTTTGCCTTTCGTGAAATTCATATAAAACCGATTTTCTAGTGAAATAAAATAAATCTATTTCGCAAGCTGTGATTTGTGGGGAGTTTGAATAAGACATATTTGGAAGCATAACGATGATTCGATGAAATTTTCTTTCCTTCCTTCCTTCCTCCCATCATATATGATTCGACGAATCTCGTAAATCAAACGCGCCTGGAAATTGACTCGGAATACCGGACGACTGGCTGTGTATGTGTGTGCATGCGACACCGGGTTGGCTTGTGATGGGGCGCGCGCAGCATGATCTGGTCATTGTGCGCTTCCGTGGACGAGGAGGGACGACAAAAAATGGATAATTTCGTGAGGGAGATGGAGGGCACCGGCTTTCCCCTGCGCGACACGGTCTACGAATATTACGTCGACGTCCGACAGCGCGGCTTCGTCTCCTGGGAAGAAAAATTGTCGCCGTCCTGGAAGTTCCCTACAGGGTGGGTACCTACTCATCTCGCCTCACCGCACTTACACCATCCTGCCTAATGCAATTTTTTTCAAGTTGCCCGTCCCGCTTTTCGCTTTTTTTCACTCACACCGCTACTGTTATCGCGCCCAGCTATACAAATTCTCATGATAATAAGAGGGGGTGCGATAAGTGAATAATAATTTTTATATTCCATGTTCTTTTGATTTTATGCTGATGCAAAGGTAAACTGCCTTTACTTTGTTATCACGGCAGCTCGCTGTTGCTTTCCTTGATACATTATTCAGCTGTCAAGATGAGATTAAAACTTGACGAATTATTAAAATCTTTTCTCGGGCCTTGCAATATGGTAATTGTTTTGCAGAACACCATTTTACCAAATAACAGTGCCAACTGTGGATACCATTCGATACGATTACCTCGTGAATGTTCTTCTGACGAATGGGTTTCCAGTTTTGCTGGTCGGCCCAGTTGGAACAGGAAAAACATCAACGGTCCAGTCAGTCGTTAATGCACTAGACCACCACAAGTACAGCTTGCTTATACTGAATATGTCAGCACAAACGTCGTCAAAAAACATTCAGGTACTCTTTTTATAATTATCGCGATTGTTTTTTTTCCAAGACTATCTAGTAATTTACTTAAATGTACTGATGATCTTAATAATACAATAACAACACACCCTGAGCTAATTCGAGCAAACAATTTTTTAGTTATCTTGATTCACTATATGTGATCTTACATCAATATATCACACGTTCAGGCAAAATTCTCTACATTTCAATGCTATCCCAATGAGAAAAAGAATTATTTTATCTATTACTTTAAACGCGTAAAAATAGAGAAATGAAAAAATTTAATATTTATATTATATTGACTCCGTCTACGCAGGGCCTCGTGTGGGAAGGGGAGGGGGGGGGGGGTCACGCGATATTTTTTTCCTAATAACCAACGCAATTCCAATGAAAATAATTCAGTATCAATTGTTAGACTTATTGACCTTAAGGGGGCAGGCCTGGGTTAAACCCAAATAAAGATTTTTTTACTAGTTCAGAAAACTTTTTATGTTTAAAAGCCATCATTCTGAAAGTTTTTATGCTATCAAAACACAATAATATCTTATATTTACTGTTGTAAAACCTAAATATCTTGATTCTGCACGTCACAATAAATCATTATTTTCAATACCATATTTATTAAAGGAACTCCTCACACGATTTTGGGTAACATGATAAACGAAAATTTTATTCGGCTCCGTTTGACATGTATTACAAACAGAGCTAAGCACTATTTTATTAAAAAAAAATTTTTATTTTTTTTCGAAGATTCAATAGATTTTTTAAATATTTTTTAAAAAATTGATTGGATCTACGATATAGTATAATAACAAAAAATTAACGAAACAGTGCTCCACTCATTTTGTAATATATATCAAAAGGAGTCGAATAAGCGTGGGAAAAAATATCTTCGTTAATCATGTCACCTAGAATCGTGTGAGGAAAAAAATTCCTTTAATAAATATGGTATTGAAAATAGGGATTTATTGTGACGTGTAGGGTCAAGATTTTGTGGTTTTACAATGGTAAAGTTTAAGATATTATTAAGTATTGATAGCAAACAAATTTTCAGAATGATTGCTTTTAAACATAAGAAGTTTCCTACTCGTAACAAAAAATCTCTATTTGGGTTTAACCCAGGCCTGCCCAAGTGAGTCTACAGTCAAAACCTACAAAAAACGTTTCTTATTATCTAAAAAATCATATCGATTGAAATTTAAAAAAGTGTAAGCTACAAGTTTCTTGTTTTTGTCTTCGAAATATGAAAAAATAAAAAATGTTTTAGAAGCCAACAAAAAAACCGTATGCGCATAAAGTAAAATTTGATTTATCAAAATTTTTATTTTTTCAGTAAATTATTATAATTCTATGCATGATTTTTTACCTACTGACTGTATCCGTCCAATATATTGAAAACCTACTTTATTAGTGGTTAAATAATAATACATGCTTATTTTATTGATTGTAATCACATGAATAATTTGAATGATGTTATAAACAAACGATAAACAAAGTAAACGTGTCTTGGATTAAAATACAAACTTCGTGTGAGCTTATTCTTTCCAGCTGATTTTTGTGAAAAGAAAAATTCTTACATGCTCTTTTGCAATTTGTAGTTATATGAGATTAGTTTTATATTTTACAAAGTAAGGAATATTTATTTCATATCTTTCATATCATTTTTAACACATTGTTACACTTACAGTTATGGAAAATTAAAATGTCCAATATATTGGACAAATACATTGAACGGCCTTAATGCATAATGTGAAACATACTAATGTTTTATTATTCTTCAAAGAATCAATAAATAATTCTTTTTTGCTAGCATAAAATGGAATCAAGTATTATTATACATAGGTTATGATGGGCTAAAAGAATGATTTGCAGTAAAATAAGCCTTTATATACATCCTAACAGGAATTGCTTTTAAGATTGTCATGCTAACAAATCAAAATTAATGTTTTCTGTAAGAATTATTACGTTTTTTACCATAATTTTATTATCAATAAAAGCATACTAACTGAAAACCGTTCATTGCATTTATCCAATATATTGGACATTAAAGTTTTGTTATCTAATCATACCCAAACTTCCATCAACTTAATATTTCCTCATTTTCTAACGAGTTTGGATAAAATAGATCAAAAAAATACTTTTTCCAACGCTGGAACATGATACAGTTAGCGGGTTAATGTAATTACAGGCATAAATGCTAATTTTGTCATACGAGCTTTGTTAAAGTTTCTAATTTCAAAGATTTTTCTCTTCACTTTAACTGATAACCCTAAATACGCTTACCAAAATTTCAATTACGCAGACAATTAGTGAGATTTTTATTTTTTGTTTATGGTGGATTTTTTTGAAAATGACGGAACCTCCTTTAGAAATATTATACTGACTACAATTTTAGTGATTTTAATCTTATATACTATTTTTTTATTTAACGTTTATCGTTTATAAATTACACATGACGAAGGCATTTTTGAAAACAACATTTGCACAATTTGCATTCTCGAGATGCTTATATCAGAAAAATGCACACGATGCACTTCATCTTTAACCTCATTATTATTCTACGAAACGCGCACCTGACGTTATAACCAGAACGCTATTGAGAGCAGAGTCGAGAAGCGCACGAAGGGGGTCTTCGTGCCGGTCGGTGGTAAAACAATGATCACCTATATGGACGACTTCAACATGCCTATGAAAGATACCTATGGCTCACAGCCGCCTCTAGAGCTTATCCGTCAATGGATAACTTATGAATTTTGGTGAATAAATTTTTTTATTTTGTAAAATTTATATTAATTTTGAAAACGTACAATAAGAATTAATTAATAGGTTTAAAGATTAAACTATTTTAAGGAAGACAAAAATTATGTTATAAATTAGAAGATTAATAGTATCTTACTTTGTAAAATTAAGATTCGTATAAAATGTAAAACTAATAATATTCATCAGGTACGACCGTCAGAATCAAAGTCAAAAGCATATTCAGAAAATCCAATTAATAGCATCAATGGGTCCGCCAGGAGGAGGCCGGAACACGATAACAAACAGGCTGCTCGCCAAGTTCAACGTCATCAACATGACGTTCCCCGCTGAAAAGCAAATCGTGCGAATATATGGCACCATGCTGAATCAGCAATTATTAGATTTTCACCAAGAAGTCAAGGGTCTTGGTAAGCGTTGGAACTTCCACAGAACAAATTTCCTTAATGGATTTTTCGATATTTTATATCCAACGGCACGAAAAATTAATATTGCACTTTTAAAATTCACGTTTTTCTTCATCTCGCATTTCTTCTTTTCTCTCATTTTTCTACAGCGGCCGACATCACAATGGCAACGATAGGCATATATAATAATGTCGTTCTTAACATGCTGCCGACGCCAATGAAGATGCATTACTTATTTAACTTACGAGATATTTCGAAGGTTAGTACAATCACAAAATTACATTACTAGCCTCACCCACCGCGGCGTTGCCCGTCGTTTTCATAATAAAGTACAATATCAAAGATATAGTTTAAATAAATAAGCATGAGTAACTCTCATAAAAGAAAATTAAGTCGGTATATCATAAAAACACATTTTACAAGCTGTAACCCCCTAAAAACTTGAAATTTAGAAAATTTACCCGCTTAAGGTTTGAATTTCGTAAAATCCCTTCTTATTACAAGTCGTTCAAGTCAGAACATGTCCTTATATATATATATATATATATATATTAAAAGTATAATCATCGGTTAAAGCTAATATCAACATATATTAATTAAAACGAATAATTTATGTTTTACGATAAGAATAGATATTGTACAAAATAAATAAAAAACAGTTTTTTATATTTGAATCATTCCAACAAATTTCCCCGAAATTAAGCGCAGGGGGTTCACCAAATTTTCCGCCTATTTTTATTAGGCTATTTAGTAAGATGGCGGGCACTGCTCTCTACAATTGAACCAGTGAAAATTCACTAATTCATAGTGAATAATCACTTATTGAAGCAGTGAAATGTATGTCACGTCAAAATAGTGAATATTCACTAGTTGAAATAGTGAAAGAGAATGACTATAAGAATTAGTGACATTTCACTGTCGAAATAGTTAAATTTCATTGTTCAAAAAATTGAACAATTAAAGCATTTAAATATATAGCACATATTTACGGGTATTAAATATTAAGAGGAGTCCGTATCTTCTGTCCTTGTCTAATTACGTTTTTGCTATTTATTCAAATTGTAGTTTGTTAATTGAAAAACTAAAAGTTGGCCCCGATTGGTATTAATATATGGAATAGTTTGAGACCTTAAAAAGTATCTAACATTATTTCCTGTTCGAGAAAACTTCGGAACGCGAAAATTGAGGTTAGCTTTTCCGTTCCGAAGTTTTCTCGAACAGGAAATAATATTAGATACTTTTTAAGGTCTCAAAATATTCCTTATTTTAATACAAACTGGGGCCAACTTTTAGTTATTCAATTAACAAACTATAATTTTAATAAATAACAAAAACGTGATTAAACAAGGACATAAGATACGGCCTCCTCTTAATTAATTTAGTATTATTATATCATTCATTATTAAAATTAGTAAGAAATTAAAAATGTAATGAAAAACTGCTTCGATGAATCGAACCCTCGTCCTGTGAGTTGACAGTCGAGTATCTTAGCCACTTGCCTAACGGGATACCTACATGAGAAAACTCTGAAACTTATATTTAAGCTGCTTTCGATTTTTCCCTTACTAATTTCGCTCAGACTGATAAGAAATGAATAATTAAATATAGTTGTTACTGTTACTTGAACAATTTGATATGTTCATACATACATGAAAAGTTAGTGTCTAAAACGACTGTACAATATAATTATACAAATATCAATAATATTATACAAATTATACCAAACAGGTCTCGCTCATATTGCCATTAATCCACTGGTTAAATAGTGAAAGTAAATATTCACTAATTAAATAGTGAATATTCACTAGTAAACCAGTGAATGTAACTTTTTTCACTAATTCGACTAGTGAGTTTCAGTAATAACCACTAAATCAGTGAATATGCACTATTTTGTCAGTGAAATATGTACTCATTAGCAAAATTAGTGAAATTTTAACTATTTCAAATTTAAAGAGATGTGGTTGAAGACAATTGCACTCTGATTTTGGACAATTGAGCGACTTTCAGAGTTGTAGATGTCTGAATATTGCCAATACTTCTGATGCCGTCACAAGTGAAAAAAACAAATATGAAAATACGTATGAAAAAGAGATTAAAAAAATGTCAGCCCCTACTTTGTCTGGATCTGCCTTTTGTACTAATAGCATGATTATGAATTTTTGTCTGGCTTGCTTTTCACAGGTAAAATAAACGTCGTACTATTAATAGGACATGCCTCGATTAAACCCCAAAAAAAGAAATTGTTATGAGTTCATAAGACTTTTTATACTTAAGAGCAATCATTAAGAAAATTTGTTGCCAATAAAAACTGTATTATATGTTTAAGTTCACCATTGTAAAACCTCAAAATCTTCATCCTACAGGTCACAATAAACAGGAGAACCCAATTTTTTCCCGGCGGTTATTCAACTCCTTTTGTCATGTGTTAAAAAGTAAAAAAAGCACTTTTTCGTTGAAATTTAAAAAAAAAATTCGGAGATCTAACCAATTTTTAAAAAGATATTAATAAAAACTCTTATGACTCATAAAAGAAATTTGTTTTGGCTTTAACCTAGGCCTGCCCCTTTAAAGTCTGACAATCGTCGACAACTTGCGATTTCCCATTTTGTCACCTTTTTTTCTTAATTTTCTTTAAAAGCCGAAGAAATCTTTTCTTGGTACGTTCTTTGGTACGTAGCGATAGCAAGTGAGAGCGACATATAAGCTGGCGTGTAGTGAATTCTAGCGAGAGAGAGCGTAAAGGGCAGAAGGATCTATAGACGCCGCTCGAGCGAGCACGTCAAACCCCGTACAGAAATATCCCCACGTTATCCCAGAATTAGGCTGGATTCTGATGAATTGAATTCTCCATACATGGGGAATACATGACAGATCCCGACCGGAATCCTATCTGATAATTTAAGGTCCGCGCTTCTTTATTTTTATGTTAGGATGCATGGGAAATACTCGCCAGATTCTGATATCCTTGTGTTCCATCTAGATCACCGTCAGAATCTTTGAACGTAGGATATCCTAGTCAGAATCCTATCTGATATTCTAAGGTCCGCGATTTTTTTATTTGTAGGTTAGCTAAACTATTACAAACTGGAAATAGTTAGGGATAACATATCGGAATCTAACTAGTATGTTCTATAATCTACCATTTAACCCCCCCTGCGCAGAGAGCCGAGTATACTCGTCCAACCCGCACGTCAGTTTTGTATACATTTTGTATCACAAATTTAAATCTATACTTTGTTGGGACATCTACAACCTCTCAAATTGAAGCTAAATAGTATAGCTATTATTTAGAAAATGTTACGAATTTGCAGAAAATATTGTTGCAAACTTACATTCGATCTAATCCATATACACGAAAATAAACTTCTGCGCAGGAGGGTTAATTAAGCTGATATAAAGTGTCGGAAAACTGGCCTCTAATATGCATACTTATTAAATTAATATTATTATTTATAAAATAAAAGACATTTTTCTAATACTTCTGTTACGTTTATAGTACAATTAGTGATTTAAGAAAAATAATAATATTAAGACTAATAATATAAAAATAATAATAATAATAATTAAATTAGCCAGCATTATTAATATATCTAGTAATTTGTTTATCAATAACAAACATTTGTTTAATGATTTTTTTATTTTGTTAATAGTTTTTTTGCATTATTAACTAAAAAAGCAACATTTTGTTAATTTTGTTTTAGCTTTCTTGAAACTATAAATTACATTTTTGAAGATTACATAAAAGTCCCAATATGAAAACAAAAAAATTTTTTTGCTTCAAATAAACAGTTGAAAAAAATGTTGTGTCATAAAGACGGCGTGCTCACGGGTTAAGAAAACTATTTTTCAAATAAGTGAACTACCTAATATAAAAAATAATAATTACAACCCACAAGTATATTATTAAATGTGTTATTACTAGTATGAAAAAGTATAATTTTTCGTATATGCAAAATAAACTTTCTATCTATCTATTATCGACTTCTCTATTATAACAATTATTCGAGATAAAACTAACTTTAAAAAAAAACTGGTTGAAATTTCAAAAATTTCGCTTATTATTTGCAACCAGAAAATAGTTTTAAATATTTTCTGTGATAAGCAACGTGCATTAAACCCTTTTACATCCTTTTAATATCAGAACTGTCTTCTACAGCATCTTTGACAAATATTATTCGTACTGACAGTAATTAATAATTATTAATAACCTGTAGAGTGTTTCTTATACTCTTCAATTATAAAAGTATTAAATTGAAATTTTAATTTTTGTATGTTTTTTTTGTTTTATATTACATTATCTTGATATTAGTACTCGTATCATGTATAAATTATTTAGTATTAAATAATGTGAAATGTAGTTCAATAAAGTATTTTCAACTTCTCGTTTTTGTATTAAACATCTATATTCGGCATTAAGAACGAAAAGTTCAAAGTGATAAAATTAATAGAATTGCTCAAAAAGTTTTTTGGTTATTGTTTATTGATAAAGGATGAGTGAAACGTAAAGTTTTTTTTCAATAGAATATTTAAAGTCATTTAAAAAATAAAAACATTAAGTCGGTAAAGTAGGGATTTTCCATTCTCTTTCACACCCCCTTAAATTAATTTACTACTTATCGATATAAATAATTAGAAAAGGCGATCTATTTTTTCAATAATATATTTACAAACTTATATTTTACGAATAAAAAATATTGTGTCGGTAATTTAGGAATCGTATGGGCCGGCATTTCTATTTTTATTTATAAGAACTTTTTCATTAAAGAAGGTTACTAAAATATGTTATACAATAACAATAAATAATAATTAAATCAATTTAAACGATGAAATAATATAAATATATGTTTTGAAGTCACAGGTCTATACAGTCGAGTGGCAAAAGCTCCGCAATTCAGAGGTTACACGTTTAAATCCAGCTTCATCCAAAATATTTTTAATTTTATTAATAATTTCTATTTCTATTTCTATTTGAGTTAATAATATATCTATAATTTAAATTTAAATATGTTGTAAATAATAATAATTGTCCTTCAAATGGTATAAGTATGCAGGATTAAAAAATAAATGGATGAAAATTTTTTTGCTTTGGTGGGGATTACATTTGGAAATCCGATCAGAATCCGATATGAAGTTCTGATTGGAATCGTGATAAAAAGTGGGATACTCCCCAGCCGAGATCCGAAAACATCTCCTGACCGGATTCCGATGATACTTAGGGCAGTCTGATCCTCAATTTCTACACCGGACACCCGCTCATTGTAATGCACGAAAACCTGAGATTATTAATTCTCCATTATCCCGGATCCGCTTCCATAACACAACACGTTCAATTACATATTAATAGGAGCTCCCTCGATTGTTTTGGAAATAGCCATTTTTAGCCATGTCTGAACATTCAAAACACTCCTATGGGTCGCACAAGGACCTGTAGGAGCTTAAAATGTTATTGTGTGCTTCTTTTCCTAAGTACTTTCATATTAGAAATTCGGTGGCTAAATTGATAAACCCCTTGTGCATGATTTCGGCGAAATTTGTTGGAACAACTCATTCAGATGCAAAGAACTTTTATAGTTGAGAACTCAAAACGAACATCTAAAATAGAAAGAGCAACCCTTTGTACCCTTAAAAACAAATTTTCAGAGAAAAGGGTTGCGATTTGTAACCAGGAGACAAGAGCAAAATTCACTTGTGGCAGGCTTAAAAATCGAATATACTATCCTTCCCCTTAAATTCTTTGAATTATGTTTCCACCTTAACTAAGTGCAACCCTTTCTTACAAAACTCTGCCAAATGATTTGGCACTCTGCTTTCTGAAAGAGATCTTTACAATTTTATTTTTGTAATATTTCAGAAACTTTTCTGCATTAATTTCTTTTATATAAAGCAACTTTGAGAAGAAAATTTCCAACCTTTTCTTGAAACGTACATTAAGTTCTAAAATATCTACCTTTATTGACAAATATTCACTGAGAATACGTGGAACAACTTGATTTATAAAATTGTTATTAAAATATAAATAAAATTGATAAATTATAAAAAATATATGTACCTTTTTGGCAAGAAAGACGAACCATTTTTGTTGTGCCGTTCGGATCGCAACACTAAATGGTACCTATATTTTACTCAAAGTAGTATTTTAATCATTTTTTTTATAATAATTAATTAATGAAGTTACAGAAATATTACTCTCGCGTTCTAAGTTTCGACTACTAAATGTTTGACAGCTTTATTTTAAATTTATTTTGCTTTCCAAATTATTCTTGTAAAAATGTTTTTTAAGCGTTTGTGTTGCCGAGATATCAATTATATAGTAATTTTTATCAATAATATTAAACATTATATTTAACTTTTTCTATTATGTCGTCTTTTATATTGTGCATACTTGATAATGCTTTTAGCAAGTTTATCTATATACTTAATAAATTATCACTGTAACTTTCAAAAGAAAATATAAAAAGTCTTTTAAGATGTCGTTATCCAACTAAATACATTCTTTTAACATTTTATATTTTTTTTCTTAAGAAGCAATGAATCTTGCGACTTGTAAATTAGCAAAATTATAATTGTATATAAAACTAATATTCAGTAAAAATTTCATTGAATTATATCATTTAATTTGCGAGTTATAGAACTAAGAAAAAATTACTAAACACACGGTATAACAAATGAAAAACGGTATATTTCGAATCTTTTTCAGTCTTCAATTGAAGAATTATATAAGTACTTTATAGTGAAATATTTCCTTTCCAAAAAAGACATTTCTACATCAAAATTCTTTCAAAAAACCAAAATTTTGAAAAATGTCCATAAAATTAAAATGAGTCGACCATTCTCGATGATATTTTAATGCCACGCATATACATTGATAACAAATATGTTTTCAAAGTTTGGTCAGGTTTTACTGCAGAATATTCGAACGCGGATGAGCTACACATACATACACACACACGCACACGCACACGCACACGCACATGCACACACACATGCACACACATACCCATATATAAACATACACATACACACATATTCATCAATATAGCAAACAATTTTTCAGAGCAGATTATTCAAACTCCAAAAATAATATAGTATGTTTTTACGGTAAAATATGACAAAAAAAAATTTTAGCAAAACAATGCTTTCTCTTTAAAGAAGCAAAAATTAAAAAATATCAGTTTTTGTACAAAACCTGCAGTTTTATTAGCTTCTAAATATAATTAAATAATTACATCATTTAATTGAATATACGTAAATTTGTTGAACCCAATTTAATTATATCTAACTAAAGGTTACTTTCATTTACATAAATTAAAAGAAATTTCGATAATAAATTAAAAAAGATAATAAATTAAAAAAGATAATGTTCTATTATAGAAAAATATTATATAAATAATAAATATAATTAATTAAACAATTAATTATAATTTATAATAAATGGTTAAAGAAAGTTTAAATTATGAATATTATATTAAAAATATATTAAGAATATATTACATAAATCAAAGTCTCAAAGAATCTAGAATCCAGCTTCTGCAAAATCACCGAGTTTAACGAAACTTAATAGAAAGTCACGAGTCAAGTTTCGAAAGATTCTAAATGAATTACAAAAAAGCAGATTCGAAGGGATGTGTCATGTGCGGACGAAGCACAGCAGTGAATACGTATAGCTCCAATCGGCGCACTATTGTAATAAATACGAAGAAGAAAATTGAATTGGGTCTCTCAGCCGACAGAAGCGCACACTTTCATTTTTCCAGGTGTTTCAGGGCATGTTGCGCAGCCACAAAGACTACCAATACTCGAAGCAAACCTTCCTTCGCCTCTGGATTCACGAGACCTTCCGCGTCTTTAGCGATCGACTCGTTGACGATCAGTAAGTTGCTTTGCTTCTTTCTATGTCACAGATACGCGCGCACACGCACACACACACGCCCGCACACACACGTACACACGCACACACACAAACACACACACACACACACACATATATGTACATATAAACACACGTGCACGCTCACCTGAAGCGACAAATACAAGATGCGATGGAAAATGTTTCTCTCAAAGAAATCTTCCTTTTTGATTGAATTTTTGATTGAACACTTCGAAAGTGTATTTGTAGAAATTTACGAGCGCGCGGATAGGTAAAGTATTAGCTCTTTCTTTTGCGCAACGTCAAGTAGAGTATTACAACGTTGAATTATGCGACTGTCAATTCCAGTATACTTTGATATTTTATGACAGCTATTTAGATAAGATTGAGAAAGTATTCTTCTAAAATACTTGTTAAAAGATTATCGATGTACAATATTGCAAGAATTAAACATTTACTCATATAAGTGGGTATTTATTATTATCTGCGAGCGACCCGTTACATGATAAAAAAATAAGAAATAAGATTTAAAGAATAAGAAAAAATAAGAAAAAATAAGTTATTATATCTCCTTATACCTGTCACTGTGTTCGTTACTATTATTAATGTATCTATTATTCCTGTATTATTATTATCCTGTACTATTATTACAGAGGGATTAAGCAAATTATTCCTTTAACATTCATAGTGCCTTATTAGTATATCGTATCCCTTGGTCTTTCAACGTGCAATGGGCGTGTAACTTATTGAATAGTAACTATTACTTAATTTATGTAGCACTATTCGAACAAAATTAAATATATCCTATCAGTTCATAATGTACACTCGACGGACACATATTCGAATCGAATGTTTTGAAATCGTGTCACCTTATTGGTTAATTCCTGTGAATCGGTCAATCTAATTGGAGCATTTTAAAAACGTCCGATCCGAACATGTGTCTATCGTGTTTACTATTAGAAAGAAGTAGACATCTGTAACTTAATTCTTGTAAACGTAATAAATAACTCTACGATGTTGTGTTAAATTATTAGATTACATTGAATCATATGATATTACATTGTCACAATATTTCTTCGTAGCATGTCGAAAATGCACTAACAAAGGTTTATTCGTATTTTCTTTTGTTCAAAGGGATAGAGAATGGTTTATTTCTGCATTGAACGAGCAGCTCGGTCAATACTTTGAATCAACATTTCATAGCCTTTGTCCAGAAAAAAGGTGTCCAATTTTCGGTAAGTAACTTTATATATTTTTTAACGTTATTTAAAACTAATTAAAGAGTATACTATAACAAAACAATATAAAGTATTTAAAAAGAAAAAGCCAAATTCTATAATCTATAAATTATTTTATTTTCGATGTTTGTAAATAAGAGTAAAAAACATTTGTTATAAAAGAACATTATTATCAAAAGTATTAAATCTTGATGCACATGAATTAAGCCAACGTAAATCAATCAAAAACTATGTTTTTTTATTATAATATTAATAGTCTAAACAATTTTTAGTTATTAAAAATACTTGATAACTTGTTGGTAAAAGAAACTACTAATTTTTTTAAGAAGAATCCTAATTCAATACCAATTATATGAAGCTTTGGGTAAAGAATTTCATTATTTATTAAACAAAAATAACAATTCTGAGAACAGTAATCAATGAGCTTAAGGCTGTGGACTTTCCATATTATCATGATAAATATGGTAAGCATGAGTACGAATTTATGAATATTGAGCATACTGAACATGTGATTATGATTGCGAAAATAAATATAATATGTATAAAATTGAGATTTACAGCTATTGTATAAGCTTTTTATTAAATTAATTTGTGTTATACATTGAATATAATTGGAAACAGGTCTAGTGAAAATTTAAATTAGATTTCTATAAATTACGTGAAATATTTGGAAAAAAAATTAGGTCTTTGTTAGTCGTGAAATGCGATTAACGAGACACCAGAACAAAAGTAGAGAGCTTTTAAAGTTACTCATTGCGATTTCAAAACCAATAACCAGTAATTGCATTCAATAAAAGAGAGAATAAAATACAGAGGCAAATGCCAATATCTGTGAAGTAATAATAGTCAATTTCATTTCCTTTTACTGACATTTCAATTTTTCGTTGACTTCGAGTACTAATACACATGACCGTTTATATATATTAAAGTAATTCTATAAGCAGCTAGTAAATGTACTTGTAATACTTGATACTTGCACTTGTATACTAATCAACATTAGGATAGAAGTGTGTAATTTAGCATATCGAAAATAAATATGTAGTAAAATGTTTTGCATGAGCAGTTAGGAGCAGTGAGACCAAGCGTTAAATCCGTGATTTCCGTGAGCGAACACGTACAGTAACACGACGGCGAAAGCCCGTAGGGTTGGAGAGACTGATAGAGAAAGAGAGAGGTTGGGGAGGGGGAGAGAGAGAGAGAGAGAAAGAGAAAGAAGGAGCCGGGACTGCGCTCGAGCGTCGAATTCCTCAGCGATGTTTGCGGTGGGAATAAAGGGCAAAATCAGGGCACGTGGGAAAAGCGCGCGCACGAGTTGCATGCGCCGCCGAGGGGGATGTGCGAGCTGAGGCAGACTCTCATGCCGGGACATGTTATTGTTCTTTAGGGGGCTTTATGAACGCGTGGAGCATCTACGAGGAGCTGAAGGACGTGGCGGCGGTGCGCGGCTACGCCGAGGCCCAGATGGACGAGCACAACGCGACGGCCGGCGTGGTGCGCCTTGACCTCATACTTTTCCGGGACGCCGTCGAGCACATATGCCGCATCGTGCGTGTAATATCGGAGGTATGCTGCCGCTCTGGCAAACAGTGCACAGGCGGGAGAGGGAGAAACGACGTGACTCAACTCCCTCGTTTTCCGCACCTGGAGAAAAGCGCTTTTTCTCGCTGATGCTCGCTCGTCCGCGCTGCGCTTGCTGCTTTCCTCCTCTCGCTTTTTTCGCTTTTTTCCTGTCGCTCTTTTTTTTTCTTTCCTAATTTCGGCATTATTTTAATTTCAACGAGGGAGCAGGGGGCAGCTGCGGAGCTGGGGCTACGCTCGCTTCGTTTTTCTTTTACTTGTACAAGAACACTTTTCCTAAGCGTTTCGGAGTATTAGCTTTTCCTTCTACAAATTTTCATTTAACTTTTTACTTCAACGTTTATTTAATACGCATTAGTTCATTCTTTTAAACATCATTGTTTGATTTAAAAATTCTTGCAAACCACGTCATTATTACTGTTTCTATATAATAAGGTCGACGCATTAATTACATCATTCATCACGAATAATTAAAAGCAATGGAAACTAGTAGTATATTCTGATAGATTGTAGGATACTTTCTTCCTAAACTTTTGTACTTCTTATGATATATTCAAAATAAATACAGAAAATAGAAACAACTTTTATATAATAAAGTCGGTGATAACAAACACCCAGTTTGTCAGAAAAATTTCCCGACATTTGTTTGCTTCCAACTGTATACAAAGAACTTTGCGTTTAATAAAGTTGCTTATATAAGTAACAATCATCGGTTACAAAGAACAGAAACGTAAAAATGTAAACTCAGGTTTGAAAATTCACCGGCTATAGCAAATACGTAGGAGTACATACATCCTTGGCGGAAATAATTTTATCAAAAACTATTCATTCTTTTTAGAAAATATGAAATATTGTACATATTTAGTAAAAATTATTAATATTTATCATATTATATCCTCATACACCAATTTTCATTACATAAAATAATATAGAAAGATATCTGAGTATATATGATCATATATGGTTATATATGACTATATGTTTTTTTTATTATAATAATTATGAATAATTAAAATTCTAATTAAATACATATTAAATCATATATACCAAAAATTCAAAATATTATAGTAATTATCAACTAAAAAATAATTATCAACGTAATAAAAAAAAAGAAATTGCCGCACCCGGATAAAAATGCGTCATATATAGTCATATATAATTGTGTATAACTTTTTACATAATTATATATAATCCTATATGATCGTGTAAAATCGTGTATGATTATATATAACCATATATAATTAGATATAACTTTTGTCTCTATATAACTGTGTATAAATATATACGATCATATATGACCTTACGCAGCCATAAATAGTATTATATATATTCATGCGTATATATTTATATGATTGTATATATTTATGTGTAATTATTTATAATTTGTCGGTCGTTCAGTTAAAACGTAATTTCACGTATAATTATATATGGCAATATTTAATTAGATATAATAATATAGCATCATATATGACGATATATTATTTTATAAGATTATATATACTAAAATATATATATATATATATATATATATATATATATTGGTATGTATTACAAAATATCAAAACATACATATATACACACCCACTAATCACTGTGCACGCTCACTCACCAACATACACCGACACACTTACACATGCGCAGACATAAAAACTCATACGTACACGCACCGCATACAAAACTAACGCGCGCATTAACAAACATACAAATACCCCTACGTACACACACCCATGCACATAACATCACACAGGCCACGTACATACACTTATCCGCATAAAAGGATCCACAAAAACATCAAAGTATACGTATACATATACCCATACTCTGCAGAAACCTACATGCACCCACATCTGAATACATAATACATATATCCATATTCATACACACTCATTAGAACATACGCACACATAAAATCATGTACACATACCCATCCAAATACACTCTAATACTCTAATACTCACCGAAAAACATGCATATACTTATCCACACACACACGTACACATGAAAACACGCACATACACATTCATACATATGAAGACCTACACCTACACACTTAAACATATGCATATACGCTAACTATAATTCATTATAAAAGAAATGTGATGCTACAATATAATGGAATATTGTTTATTATTTATATTTTATAGTTATATATAATCCTACACTCTAAACCTAAAAGATTAAAAATTGACGCAAAAAAGATTAAACTGAGAAGTTTACTCGTTTGCAAAGAATAAACCGCTGATTCTCTACCTTCTAAAAGTAGAAAAAGTTATTGTGACTTTTAAAAGAGTAATGTAGCGAATTTCATCTTTACGAAATGAGTAAATACGAAGATTTCTACTTTTTTACATATACCTACGCACATAACCTCCTTAGTCAATTTAATAAAATCTTGGCTTGAGATACGACTTAAATTCATCTTTATTATGGATCACAGTGTACATAAATAAAATTAAATCAATTATAAATGCTTTGATCCATAATAAAGATAAATTTAAGTAATATCTTAAGCAAAGAAATCATTAAATTGACTAAGGATGTGCGTAGATATATGTAGAAAAGTAGAAATCTTGGTATTTACTCATTCCGTAAAGATGAAATTCCCTACATTACTCTTTTAAAAGTTACAATAACATTTTCTACTTTTATAAAGTAGAGAATCAGCAGTTTATTCTTTGCAAATGAGTAAACTTCTCAGTTTAATCTTTTTTGCGTCAATTTTTAATCTTTTAGGTTTAGAGTGTATATAATTGTGCATGATTATATAGAGACAAAAGTTATATATAATTATATATAACTACTTATATATAATTATACATAATTATATATGATTCATTTTTACCCGGGCAAGGGGAATCGATCCTCGGACTTCTAGCTGACTACAACTGCTATTGGTCTATATATGGCAATTTACGAATATTAGTGGTCTTGACTGAAGCGACATCTAGAATTCGAAACTTCTGACGGACTTTTCTGCAGTTACCGTCAAGGACCCAATTCCTGATAACATATATTATTGACGCATACGTATTTTATATTATAAATTAAAACTTATTAAGCAATACTAATATGTAACATTTTTTGGTTGTGTGATTATAAATGTGAAACTTAGGTGAGGTAAAAGTGTTCGGTTATTCGTACTCGGTCTACTGCACGATATAGACTCGCGTGCGAGCTTATATTTATAACCTATAAAATGCACATAGTGTTGTGATTTATTTTCATGTTTTGTGCGACTTTTGCCTGATAAATTATTTACGCATGGATTAAAACTACTTATAGAATTGTGTAATTACAAATGTTTGCGTATTTTAAGATTTTAAAACACACATAAAACATGTTATTAATACTGATCAGGAATTGGGTAAACGATAAGAATTTGGACCCTATTTCTAATTACACGTTTTTACAAATATCAATAATATTTTATATGAAGTTTTAAGTGATATATACAAATAATCTGTTGAATCACTTAATTACATAAGTTTTTCTACGGTCCATTACAACATTTTAAAGAAATTATGAAAATTTCTTTGCATGCTCACTTGTAGTCAAATGCAGTAAGATGATGTCAATCATGACGTTGCCAACAACATCCAACTTTAACATTTTTTATCTTAAAAATGTATTTTACTAGTAACTTTTAAAGTTTTTTTATATGACAGACAAATATCAGGAACTGGGTCCGTGACGGTACTCAACATATAAATATTATGTATATATAGTAATAAATTTAAGTCCGTCAACGCCGTCGTTTTTGGCCACCCCGGGGGCGCTACCATCGTTTCTTTTATCCCCTCCAAGCCCATGCACGTAGCGAATATGATCATATATGCGTTCATACATTAAATGAACTTTGTAAATTCTCGGCGGTTAAAGCTATACTCTAATGGAAAATCAAGCATGCGAACGTTATTCGCTGTGAGCATTACATGACGCGCTATCTGGGTTTGGCATGAGTGTGACATTAATGCTCAACAATTCAGCATACATCATACGGGAAATTTGTAAAAATCTGAGATAACAACGGAAATAAAGATTGTTTTCCTATTGTTTGTCTACATAAGTCAGCATAGATGAAACATTTATTTGATGCATAAAAAACACGAGAAAATACTTTAAAGTTTACTATATTACTTTCCTTTCAATGTTCTCTGACGTTAAGCCATTGGCATCGACAATATATATAGTAAATACGCTTCTTTTATTCCCTCCAAGCAGATGCTCATAGCGAATACCAAGGGTCTGATCGGTTAATCACAATGCCTGGTCGCACCAGGTCTCCGATTCTGGTGTCGTAGGGGTCATCTATGTAACTTTTTAAGTTTACATATTGATTGACGTCAAAAGCAATGTCCCAATGTAACTGATCGTCGATAATAGTGTCTAAAATGTCCGCTTGTGATGTTCAGGTGTACCAGGTCGCCGACGATCGTATCGTAGAGCCCCTCTTTTTATGTTTACGTGTCTATTATCGTCGAAAGAAATGCCCTGATGTCACAGGTTATAATGTCCGCTTCGAAGTGTTTTGTGTAATTAAGTAAAATGCGATGTCTAGGTATATAAAGTGGCAGTAATGGGGTGAAAGTCAAACAAGTTTACTCAGAAGTGTTTTAAGTAATTACGATAAATACAGTATCCAGGTTACTGTTGATAGTATTTATAAGTCCACTCCGAGACTTTTG
Source organism: Gastracanthus pulcherrimus (assembly GCA_949152435.1). Taxonomy (NCBI): domain Eukaryota; kingdom Metazoa; phylum Arthropoda; class Insecta; order Hymenoptera; family Pteromalidae; genus Gastracanthus; species Gastracanthus pulcherrimus. The sequence continues at coordinate 53,130,068 of OX424576.1, forward strand.
TATCTAGAAATTGTTTTCGATATATGATATGTAATATAAATACACAAAAAGACCTAGGACTGATTTTTTCAACGTCTTTATATACTTAGACATCGTATTCAATGATATTTGCAAAATATATCAAAATATATAATAAAAAAGCTTCCCAATAAGCACATTAAAAAAAAGAATTCTTATTAACTCACCTCATTCTTTATGAATGTCTGCATATATGAATACTTGAACTAATCATAAAGTATTAATAAAGTATTCTTTGTAACACTATTCTTATTATTAGAAAATTCTAGGCTGAGTCTTATGCCAGACTCATGTCGCTTGGGTAATCCCTTTGCGACCCTTTGTAACACTAAATAGATGAAGGATCTTTATATGTTTTAATGAAAAGAATTCCAGAAGTATTCTTTAAACAGTCATAAAGAGTTAAAAGAGTTATCTTTTAAATAATTTTTGGTTAATCCTAATAAACATGATGAATTAACGAATCTCCTCTCTAAAGAATACTTATTAGTACTAAAAAATTAATAATAAAGTATTCTTTATACATACTTTATAAAAATTATTTTTTATAGCAGCCGCTAAAATAAATATAAAAATGTTGAAAAAGTATCAGTAATCACAAATATTCTTAATGTTATATTAATATTATATTCATTAAAAAAAAATTTTATTGAGAATCTTTATGCTTTTACAAAAAAAATATTTTTTACCAGAATGATAATAAAGAAGTCATCAATTTAAATATTTATTTGTTCAATTTAATTACTTACTATAAATATATTTTTGTGGCATAGTTAAACACAGTATACGGCATATAATTATATTTATATAGGCACAATTAGGTATAATATTAGTGTTACATACAATATTTTCACTTAAACGTATATAACAAACAAAATGGCTCTGCGGTAAAAGTAAAGGACTGATAATCTAGAGGTGAAGAGTTCGATTCTTAGTATAATTTTTACTTTTTTTTAATATTTATGTACATAAGTCCAGTGTTCAAGAGTGCTTTGTGTTCCTAAATATGTAAGCTGACCTCTTACAAACTACACACTGACCCGGGTAAATATGAGTCATATATAATTATACATTATTATATATAACTGTAGGGAAGAGTCGTACAGTATGACAATCCATAGCTATTTTGGGTATAACTTTTAATTGACTCGGTGAAAATTAAAATCACAAAAAAGGAGTTATAAAGAATGAAAAATAAAAAATAAGAAATAACACTTATTAAATGTTTGGAGATTATGTTCAACACATATGAAAAATCCGAGTAGACATTTTTCTTCTAAAGAAGATAAAAGTACATTTTTGTAATATTTTACCATTCAATATACATATGTCATACAGTACGCTAATCATGTTTGTCACACTGTACGACACGTACATTATAGCGTTTTAGGTTATACTGCGCGGATAATGATAATTAGAAGCCCATCGACGTCTCAGTGGACTTATGAAGGACTAAAATTGATACGAAAATTGTTAGAGAGAAAAATAAGCTTACTTAGAAAAAAAGAGGTCAGCCTCATAAAATCACTTTTGTCACTTGTAAAATTGAATAATTCGCTGGTTATAACAGATTTTTTGAAGATAAACTTTATCTACCAGCCGCGAAGTATGTGTAATATAATACTAAAATGCACCAAATCCCCGTGCTAAAGTGGCGCCAACTGTTGGTGGAAGCCAGCAATGCATACTTTTTAATACTGTATGCTTTGTCATACTGTACGACTCTCCCCTATATCTAATTATACATAATTATATGTAATATGTATAATATTATAAATAGTCAAATATAATCATATATTGTTGTATATAATTTTGTATATCTGTTGTCTCTATATAATTGCGCTGAAGAATGTATGATCATGTATGATTATATATAACCAGATAGAGTCATAAATGGATGTATACGATCGTACAAAATTACGTAATATTATATACAATTTTCCAATTGTTCATATGCAATACAACTATATTTTAGTATTCATGGTTATTAATGACAATATATAACGATAGATGATAATACATTCTAATATATGGTAATATATAGTCATATATGATTATATATACCTATATACATATATATAATTATATCTAATAGTTTTTCCATAACAAGCGTTTGAACACATACACATATCCATATATACACACGCACATAAAAAAATACACACACTCACGCATATATATATATATATATATATATAAAAACACAGAAATATCAAAACACATGCAGAGAGCCCACACAACCACAAACAAACATCGAAATACTCGGATACATATCAAAACATTTGCACGCACTTCATGTGTATGTACGCACATATATGTATACGAAAGAAACACATATTATAATTTGAAAATGCACTGTTTACTCAAAAGAAACATTTTTAATAATAAATATAACTCTTAACCTTTAATATAAAATTTGAAAAATACACAAAGAATCAGAAATTAATTAATTATAAAGCTTTAAAGAAAAAAGTAACAGGGAGTAATTTCTAATCACCTGAATGATATATGGGAGCAATTTCTGTTCAGATCAAGACCCTATTTCTAATCAAATTTTGTTAACGCATAATTATCTTATATAACAAGCAAAAACACATTAAACAATATTATAACAGTAACTATGATAACTAATTAACATTTTCTGTTTAAGTTGGGGTGATTAATGAAATAAATATTAAATTATTTGTGGTCAGTCGACCGCACGACAGTCAATCAGCTGAAATGCGCGTCTGATCGCTCGGTCGGTAAGTATTATAACCTACAAAGTAAACCTATAAAACGTGCGATGTATCAGTGGATTGTATAAGACTGTGAACTAAGAAAGATGTTTGTGTGTGTTATAACAACTTTCATTGTTGTTGTTTGATGAGATTAGAAAAATTAAAGGTCTTTTAATATTTGAAACAGTTGTAATAAAATTGATCAGAAATTGCGGAAATTCTAAAAATCCGGAACCTATGTCTAATCACCCTTTTTTTCTAGAAAAGTAAGATTTATTATTAATATTTTGATTGTTTTATACAAAAATGCTATTAAGTAACTCAGATATAAAAACTTTGCTACGATACATTCAATAATAATAAAGAAACGATCCGAAAATCTTAGCGTGCTCGCTTGCAGTCAGTAGAAGTAAAATGGCGAAAACATGATGTATTTGACAACACTGAACTAAAATATTTTTTTTCTTAAAAATGTATGACATTAATAGCATGTAAAGTTTTCAAACGTGCTTGTGAGATAGTTAGCTATTAAATGTTATTTCTTTCAAACAATTACGGGGTGAATTAAATTTTATATCGTAATATATGTAACAAACTGATTAGAAATTGGGTACTGATTAGAAACTGAGTCCGTGACGGTAATGTTTCTTTTGAAAAATTAATAATTTTAGGCATTTGTCCGATTTTTTACACAGGGAATATGGATCAGAATTCTAATTAAGACATTAGTTGCACCATTTTTATTCATTAATTAATTAATTATTTTGTTATTACATAATAAAAATAATATTTAATGTTCATGAAATAAAAATAATGTCAACTGAAATTAGGTTATGAAATACCAACTCGATCCCTACCTTGCCGGCTTTTAACTTATGTATTAACTACCAAATTAGTGATAAGTCACTATTTTTCTAATGAATACAGTGTTCACTGGCAAAATAGTGAAATTTTCACTGTTTCGCAAGTAGAATTATTTTCATAATTATATTTATTTTCATAATTATTTTTACTATAAAATAGTGAAATTTTCACTGTTTCGTAAGTGGAGTTATTTTCATTAGCTAAAATAGTGACAAGTTCACTATTTCAAATTAAGAGAGTATTTACAGTTAATCCAAAAAGTTTAACATTAAATACCGAGTTCTTAACTATTAAGTCACCAGGTTATTTGGCATAAATGATTCGTTGCTTTAAAACAAATATGAAATTCTTTGCAGTAAACGAATTAAAACTTTGAAATTTGAAAGGCATTTTGGAACAATAAAATATTTTGTTTCTTTATTTATTGAGATCGTGCGATTCTTATATGTGATATATTCATGCATTAATATATATATATATAATATATAATAATCACAGGTTAAAACAGAATGTATATTTAATCACTCTCTAAATGTGAAATAGTGAAAATTCACTAATTTCTGGTGCATATTCACTAACAGAATTAGTACAAAGTATGCAACTAGAAAATAGTGAATAGTCACTAGATGAAATAGTGAAAAACCTTCACTATTTGAATTAGTGTAAATGAACTACTTACTTTAGTGATTATTCACTATTTAAATTAGTGAATCGATATTAATAAAAATAATGAAAGTTCACTATTTAAATTAGTGAAACTTTACTATTTAAATTAGTGGATAGATATTAATAAAAATAATGAAAATTCATTATTTAAATTAGTAAGTTTTTACTGTTTAAATTTGTGAATCTTCAATATTTAAAGTAGTAAAATGATTGTTCCATGAAAGATTTAAATTAAATAATGTAACAAATAAAATAATTAAATAATAAAATATTATAGAATTTGAAAAAATTTAGCTGGAGGCATGAAAATTCTTCTAACCTCTTCCACGAGGTGTGATTGAGGTTATGTAAAATTTTCGAATAAATGAAAAAATTATACATAATCACTACACCTCATAATTATATATATTTATATGATTACTTACCAGTATTAATTAAATTCAATGCTGTGTTTTTTGGCATAGCGCGTTTCTTATACACATAAGAATTATACACGTAATTATTGTACATAATTTAGCATTGGTCAAATTATATATAGATATATTTGACCAATGCTAAATTGTGCACAATAATTACGTGTACAATTCTTATGTGTAAGAAACGCACTGTGCCTGTTTTTTGTATTATATTATGTAGCTCCCAATTCTCACTCTCAACGGTCGACAGGCTTCCGGACTTTTGGCGGGTTTCACTGTTCGCGGATTTTCTCTCGTAGGAATGCGCGGGATTTTTCTCACTATTTTAATCGTGAAATTTTTCACTAGATGAAATAGCGTTTCGGTTTACTAATTCAATTAGTGGTTTATTCACTATTTTACAAGTGAGAAATGGGTTCACTAACCGAAATAGTGACAATTTCACTATTTCACATTTAGAGAGCAGCAAACCCCACTTTAATAATATATTCAATTGTACATGTGACATAATGCATGATTTTCAGCTTAGTATTTGTCGATATGACATGGCTAAAATTATTCAGTGTTTTATTGATACAGAATATTTTACGTTAGAACTTTTAAATAATCGCTTAAACTATTTCAATAATTCTGAATTTGATCGTGGAAATAGGGTTTTAGCACTGAAAGAAGAGTTAAAAAATGGTTGCCTTATTAATACTGCCGCTCAGATGTCCACTTTAGTAATTTACTTCGGTATACTAATGGGTGATTTAGTTCCTGGAGAAGACCAAGCATGGCAACTAAGTTTTTTACTTAAGTAAAAAAGTTTCTACTTAAGTTTTTTTTTTAAATAATTGAACTTGTCACAAGCCCAGCGATGAAATAGTTGTATTACATCAACTCATAAAATCGCATAATGAACTCTATATACAAGTTTCTAAAGAAAATCTGAAACCGAAATACCATTTAGTAACACATTATACGGCTTGTATTAAATTGACAGGTCCACTTATATATTTATCTTTTTGAAAATGGGAAACATTTCATCGAAAATCAAAAAAATATGCTCATAACGTAAATTCATGGGTGAATATTATTTTTACTTTAGCAACGAAACTACAATTAGAATTGGCTTATAGATTTTATAGCAAAAGAGGCTTTAAAGCTAAGGTTGTATTCGGACATGCAATCAAATCTACACTTGTATATAAAGGTAATCAACTGTCTGAAGTTTTCTTTATTTAATAATGCCTCGAGCGATCCTGTTTTCGTTATAACGATTATATTAAATAGTATGAATTATTATTATGGAGCGCAGAACAAAGCAAAAATGTATATATTTTTAATCCGCAGTATTATAAGCATCCAATAAACATTCATGCCACCGTGTAATCTCCCGAAGAGATATGTTACATATATATTTATCAGTATACATTAGTATACTAATTCGAAATAAAGTAACTCAAAGCAAACTGTATTTTATTTATTTATTTTTTATCTTTACTAATTTATTTTATCGTTATTATAACTTTATTTCCTAGCGGGCTAAAATTTATATTATTCGAATAAATGTAAATTTTTAAAAGCTTTCATCAATTCGTATTTTCAAATCCGTACTTATTTGATACAAGTACACGTGGGATTAACTGCAAGACATGGCGCATTTGATTCTAGTCAACCCCAGACGGAAATATTCTTGTATGAATAACTGTATATAACTAGTTATGAAAGAAAATAATAGATAGAAACTATTTAAAACTATTTATAATAGTTTATAAAGGTCTGAATTGAGACTTTTATAATAGTCATTATGGAATATGAACTGCAATTATTAGTCGATAAAAATTTTTAACAGTTATAAATTTTTTTCAATTTTTCCGATGCGTGAAGTATAGGCACATAAAAAAATGTATAACTGTTATTATCATTTTTTCAATACGTGGAATTTTGGCACATGAAAAATTTTATATATAGCTCAGAATTTGAAAGAAGATATTAAAATTATAAATAGTTATACGAAGTAAATTATAATTCAAAACAGTTATAAATAGTTATAAATTTTTTTGAACAATGTAATATTTCCTTGTTTGCGGTGAAAAGGAAAAGTTAAAAAAAAATTTATAACTATTTATAATTATTTATAACAGTTTATAGATATTATACATAGTCTCAATTCCGACCTTTATAAATTTTTATAAACAGTTATAAATACTTTCTATTTTTTATGTGCTAAAACGATTTCCGTTTGAGACGCAAAGAACTGCGACTTTGCCCGTATCCAAAGTCCTACGTCTTTGAAATAAAGTCATGGGTTTGATCCACAAATTCCTTTCTCTCAGTGTACTTATACGCTTAACCACACATGCATACATACATACATATGAAGACACATGAAGATAAATGTTAAGGTAATGTTAAACCCACCCGTTACCGACAATTACGAGGGTCCACTTTTTAGGCACGACCGCTCCAAGGGAGAGCCTTATATTTTCGTCATCGAAAAAAGTGTAATATCTTTAAAACTAACAAATTACTGCATAAAAACGTGTTCTAACACTATAGGAACACATTTCAAGCATCCCCGTAGATGTATGGATGGATGTATGATGTATAGTGGCACATGGGCGTCCCCAATCGGACACACGGCCATTAGTAGAGTAGACTAGGCGAATGAGGATAAATGTGTTTATGTAATCAAGTTTATGCAATAACTCAGTGGAGCTGCTGTAAAACTGGCTAAAGTTTGTAGAGGTTACTTGTAACATTATAAGAAGCTGTCGTATCTATTTTCAGTCATATCCGACGAGTATATTTCCATATAGGAGAACTTTTAAAGATATTGAAAAATCGAATTTTAGTTGTACCTTGAAAATTTTTCATATTTTTATTAAATTTTTCGGTATAGTTATAGATCTATAAAAATACAAATTTGTTATATTCAACATTTTTACGAGAACGTCATTCAATCAAAGCTTGTCGAGAAAAACAAACAATAACGCGCAAAAAATGCGTAAGAAATCAATGTTTAGTCACCATTAAATTAAAATATATTATATACAAAGATTTTCAATGGTAAAATTGTAAATCTTGAAAAAATACAACGTTTTTGTACTCAATATTTTTTAGGTTAACGTCATTTAAACAAGGTTTGTCAAAAAAAAACGAAAAATATAGTACAAAAAACGCATACAAAATTTTATTTCAGCTGTATCTTTAATAAATTTAATATTATAACTAAATATTTCACGGTATAGTTACATATCTTAAAGAAACAAAAATTTGTATGTAACGCTTATTACAATAATGTCACTAAAACCGAGGTCACTAAAGAAAACAAAACATATTGGCGTTTAGAAATGTTTAAAATTTGTTTGTTGTCTTCTTTAAGGGGAGACCGAAGTGAAGCTTCAGCCTAGTGATAGTTCATCAGTGCGGGGACAAATGCAATGGTTTTATATGTAATTTTTCACGAGGACTTCAATAGCGAACTAAAAAAAAACATCTTTTTCGCCATTTTGAACAAATTTTTTGGTTTCGATTTTTAATTTTCGATCCATTGCACCGTCGCCTTAATCCATAAGTTAAGTTGTTCAAAATTATCTCAACAACCTGTAAAGAAATTTTCAGCCCGACAGATGAAAAACTGTGGTTCCTGATACATTTTTACTGCGTCCGCATTTGACGCGCCGCGCTTGCTTGGGCCGGCCCGGCCGCGGAGTCGCATACGGCCAGGCGGCGCGGCACGGGCTTACCGACTCCGGTTGGTATTGACCTGTTATTAGTATGCAACTGATTATTGTTATTAGTATGAACTGCAAACTCCTTTCATGCGGACGACGATTTCACAGCCGGATAGTGTGGGCTGGTTTGGGATGTATCCGCCGCGTGTATAATATAGGACGAAATATAAAATAAACAAAAACGCGAAAAAACTCCACAGCCGTTGCATCGCAAACTGACCCACTAAAACCTACCACCCTTTCCTCTTCTGGCGGAACCCACCCTCGTACCGTTTATCACATTACCTCAGGGTGGTGCCATTCTTGTATCGTCCCGACAACCCCTGCTGCCTTGACCTGAAACAAATTTAAAATTCATAATTTTAAATCCCCCGAGGGGACTTCAGATCCAACCCGTCTCGTTTATACGCGTATTCGAACCGGCGCATTCATCTCAGTACGGAAAGGAGAAGTATCCCCGTCCCTCCCCGCGACATTCATAAAATGAAAGATAATGAGCGTATCCCGACGTCCGTCGTCCCTGGGTTATGTTGGGGTGTCAGAGCGTCTTCCATCACACCATCGTCGGTTGCACTGTCTAGATACCGTTTCTTTCATTGTAGGACCGTCTCGGCTAATTTTGCCGTGGCGGCCCACTTATTCTCGGCGGACAGCATTTCGCCCACGATGTTCTCAGGCGTGAATTGTCCTACCGAGCCGAGAAGAGCTGTTCTTTCTTCGTTCTACTTTTCGCAGACGAAAAACGTGTGAAACGCATCGTCGCAATCAGCGGAACAGAAGATGCAACCCGGGCTCTGAACCTTCCCCATACGATTGAGGTAAGAGCAGAAGTACCCATGGTCACTCAGGAATCAGGTGGATCAGGTAGTAATTTTCCTCCCCATGATCTCTGTTAATCCAAAGGGCCAGCTGGTCTATCAGCCTTGCTGTCCATTTACCCTTGGTTTTGGTTGTCCAGGACCGTTGCCACGTTTCCATGGTGCATTCCCGTTCCTCTCTATGGACTGTTGTTCTGTCCTCTCCTGTTTTCTTTCGTTCGTAGATTCGCTTGTGCTCTGTCGCGTGTAGGTCGATCCGGATGATTCCCACAATGACGAGCACTGCGGGACCCGAGACAGTGTGATAAGCGCTGGTGACTCTGAGAGCTCATCTACGCTGAACGGAAGTGAGTCGAATCCGGTATGAGTCCTTCTCCATTGCATCGGCCCATATTTCAGAACCGTACAATAAGATGGATGTAATGACTAACATGAGGAGTCGACGCCTGCTCGCTTTCGGTCTACTCGTGTTCGCCATGAGACGGCACAACCGTGCCATCTTTTTCGCCGCTTTATCCGCTGCATACACTAGATGACGAAAGAAAGTAAGCTTAGTGTCTAGTTTTAGTCCCAGATACATAGCCTCTCTCCTTGTCGAATCCCATCCAGCGCGAGATCCTGCGCATCGCCTGGTTAAACAGATATTGTGCTTTTTCAAAGTCCCTTTTCGTGTTTTTTGAGATAGTTCTCGCGTTGGCCTTCTTGTGTTTCGTAGCGGAGGATACGGTCCTTTAGGTAGTCCCGTATCATCCGCATGAGGTACTCTAGGACTCGTTCAACGTGTCCAAGATGTCTGGACACCTGGCCGAGTTAAAGGCGCTCTTAACGTCCAGCGTAACGAGAAGGGCGATGTTCCTCGAAAAATGATTTCCAGTCCATGCTCTCCTTCCCAACTGAACTACCTCTCGTATAGCGTCCACCGTGGATCGCCGTTTTCTGAAGCCGTACTGGTTGTCGGCTAAATCGCCGGCAACCTGCACAACTCCCTGTAGCCGTGGTTTGAGCTACCTGTCATAGAGCTTCCCTGTGTGATCCAACGTGCACAGTGGCCTGTTAGACGACGGAAGCCGGGGATCACCTCCCTTGCCTTTGCTGAGACGCGCAACTTTCCAGGGAGTGCCAAAGACACCTACCTTTAGGCATGCGTTGTCCATGTTCAGCAGCAGAGATGGTGCTCTCACCGCGATGACTTTCAATATCTCAGCTGGTATCCCGTCGGGCCCAGATGCTTTTCCGCTCCGAAAAAGCAATGGTAATAATAATTGCTTATAATTAAGCCGTGAGCTCCCGCCGTCGTGGGCCATCCTTTGTCTCGTACAAGATGTAGCGGTCCTTCAGATAGTTTCCGATGATCCGGAGGAGGTGCACGGGCACCTTGAAGTCCCGCTCCATCGATTGTAGTGCATTCTTCCACCTCACCGAGTTAAAGGCATTTTTTACGTCAAGCGTGACCATTAGACAGATTGGACGAGAAAAGTGGTTTCCGCTTTCCGTGCTTCTGGCAGCCTTTACTACCTCCTGAATAGCGTCTATGGTCTATCTCCCTGCCCGAAAGCCGTATTGCCTCTCAGAGAGATCGCCAGCTGCTCTTAACGCTGCATGTAGACGAGGTCTTATCAGCTTCTCCAGGAGTTTTCCAGCATGCAGAGAGGTCTGTACGACGACGGCTCGTTCATTGGTCCTTTACCCTTGCTTATCAGCACAAGTCTCGCCTCCTTGCATCGGGAGTAAAAGACTCCCGCCTGAAGACATGAGTTGTACATGGCAAGCAAAAGTTCTGGGTGGCTCCGTGCCACTGCTTTCTGAACTTCCGCTGGAAGGGTGTCTGGCCCTGGTGCTCTCTTTTTTCTCAGGCTCCGTACGGCCATATTTAGCTCTGTCCTTGTAAAGGGTGGGGCCTCAGGACCTTCTGGTATGAAGGGGGCATCCGTGCGTTTTGGATGTGCTGGGAATAGGACAATTACGATGTTGTCCATCATCGCTACGCTCATGGGAGTGTCATTTTTAAACACTCTCAATTTGCGCGCGACGATCTTGTACCCTAGCCCCCATGGATCGTTGTTCAGATCATCCCCCAATTCCTTCCAGCGGTTGTACTTACTAGCCTTAATGGCTCGGTTGAGAGCTCTTTGCGCCGTTTGATGCTCTGTGATCTTGAGGGCAGCATCGCGGTCGCCCCTTTTGACTCTTTGTGCTGCGCGTCTGAGTCGTATGCATTATCGCCGCAGATCCGCAATTTCATCCGTCCACCAGTAAACAGGACGTTTTCCATTTCTCGCTTGCTTCTTTGGAATAGCCACCTTGCAGGCATGATTGATAATGCGCATGGTCGTGTTTGCCATTATCTCTACCCGTTCTGCTGGCGTTGCATGGGCTGGAATTTCCACCAGGGTTTGCTGACCGCGTTCTAGGGCCGTTTCTCGGTGTCCATTCTTGCAACGTTCCACCTAGCAGGGCCACGCGCCAGCGGGGCTCCGATCGGATTTTTATCACGCACGCGGAACGTGATATACTGATGGTCACTGGCTGTGTAGTCTTCAATGACCTGCTAGTCCTGCACTTGTGCAGCTAGGCGTTGCGTTGCCAGGAAGACATCGACGATGGTCCCCCTGTAACCGAGCCTCCTGAAGGTTGGCGTAGAGCCGGTATTTAGGACCACCAGTCCCAATCTGGACGCCATGTCCATGATTGGCCTTCCTCTGGAGTTCGGCATGTTTTCACCCCACTCGAGAGCTTTGGCATTAAAGTCTCCGGCCACTATCAGCTCCCCCTCCATTTCTCCGTGGTGGTGTGAGGTAGCAGCTGACGTAATTAACATCGCCGCACCTCACCCACACATATCCACTGCCGGATCCATGGCATGTCACGTGGAAGCGGCATGGGTTTGGAACCCATATCGCCGTAGTTCCAAGAGCGACGCGGTACCAGCCCCCATCTTCTCTATCCCGATATTGCTCGCTGATGAGTACCACGTCAATGCTGTTCTCTAAACAGATCAGAGGGAGCAAGTCATTTGCCGTCCTGCTTCGATTCAAGTATCCCTGTAGAACTATCACCATTTTTTCTTTTCTTTTTCAAGAGCCGCATGGAAGGCGGGACACGCTCCCGAGCCCGCTATGTGGTTGCGAGACTCGGGTTTTCCCTGCTGCTCAGGGCAGAGAAAGCACTTCTGGGCAGCGGAGCAGTCCTTTGCTTTGTGCCCACTGCCCACGCATCGGAAGCAGAATGCGCTACGATCCGGACCTTCCCATTAGCGTAGTGGAATCGGATTCTTCTACCGTCACCGTGGCGATACATTGCCCTCTCTCGTTTGTCTGGGACAGCGAGGCCTTCATATACCCGTCGTATCCTGTCAGATCCCGCTGTAAGGCTTGCTGTATCTCTTGCTGGATGGTGTATACATCGAGATCCCTTATCTCGAGGACTGCTTTGGGGACCAATTCTCCTATGGTACACTGTTCCCCTACTGCCGACTTAACGGCTTGCGAGAAGGTTGCCCTAGAGTTAACCGAGCTCTTTTTTAATTCGAGAAGGACTTGGCCTGTTCTCGTTGACTGGGTGCGTGCGACCTCCACTCCGCTAGCTTCCGGGTCGACAGATTTCCGGATATCGGCAATAGTCTCAGGGTATGTCTTGCCGCCCGTGGACTTGATTATGATCGCGTCCGGCTTAACTTTCTTCTTTCAGATCTTACTTTCCCGTTGATCTTTTGGCTGCTGTTGCTATCCCTCTCCTTGCTGCTGCTGCCGCCGTTGATGCTATTAGGCTACGCGTCCATCGGTCACTGATTCTCGCTGCTGCCTTCTTCTGCCTTTGTTGGATCGAACCTCGATCCATTTATCTTCTGCTGGTATCAGCTCCTCGTTCGCCTGTGTTCCCAGGGATGTTAAATAACAACAACAATAATAGCTTTTTTTCTCTTTTGGGACGTCAGAGGGTGCGCTAGCCTCTGAGTGGCCCTGATGAAACTGCATAACGGCCGTCTGGGAATTTTGCGCTTATGAATACTTCCAGGCGGCCGCTTTATTTCTTCGCCCGTCTTCGGGACGCCGAAAATCTAAAACCCATCTAAGCCCCTTCTTAGTTTTTGTTGCGGGAGTACTTGCTGCTGTTTCGGTATGCAGGTCAGTGATGTACTGGTGATCGCTGCCGTTCTCATCTTCCAGCAACTGCCAATCCCTTTGTGGTCAAGCCTTCCGAGGCAAACGAGACGTCGACAATGGTGTGTCTGCAACCTGTTATTCTGCACGTTGTTGTTGTACCTTGATTTAAAATGACTAATCCTTGCCTTGGCAGTCCACCGCCTTGGCATTAAAGTCTCCTGCTATTATTTTATCCCCTTCTATGTTTCCGATCGCGTCTTCGAGGTCTTCGAACACTGCTTCGTGGTCTGCTGCTCTGATGTTCGGTGTGTGGTAACAACTGAAATATGTCACGCCCGCGCTTCTCGCCCACACATATCCGTTCCCGCCTCCACGCCCGGTCACATGGAATTTTCCCGGGTCTGGAATCCATATAGCCGCGATCTTAAGTTTATCCTCGTAAAAGAGGCCTTGTTTTTCTTCGCCGTGCCTATATAGCTCGCTGATAAGCACTATATCGGGGTTGTGCTCTCTCAGGAATACCGGTAGCAGATCATTTGCGGTAGCACTGCGGTGCATATTTCCTTGGAGAATACGCGTCATTTTTTCTGCTTTAATGGAGCCCTAAACACACCGCAGGCCTCCGACCCCGCGATATGTTTCGTTTCCTCTGTTCCCTTATTCGGGTCGGCCTCCAAGCATAGGAAGCACTTCGGTTCGTTAGCGCATGTTTTGCCAAGGTGTTCTTCAGAGCCACATTTGTAGCAGCATTTTCTTCGGTCTACTCCCGTGCATCCATAGCTCTCGTGCCCGTAGCTGAGGCACTTAAAGCAGCGCTTCACAATTTTGTATTGCCTGATGCGACAGTTGACCCATCCTACCTTTAGCTTACCGGTTTTAAGCAGCTGTAGTGCCACTTCTTCATTTAGTGTGATCATCGCGAGAGTTTGTCCTCTTTTGTTTGGCCGGGTGACTCTAGCTTCTAAAGTTCCGTTGTATGCGGGTCGCTCACGTGCCACTGCGGCTTTTACTTCTTCTGGCGTCGTACAGGTGTCCATGTCCCTAATTTCCAATGCAATTTTCGGCTGTAAGCTTCTCACCGTGCCTGAAGCGCCCACGGACATTTTGAAGGCTTCCTCCAACTTTGCCTTGTTCTCTGCGTCCGCTCCTATTACTTCAACATGAACGTTCATATTAATAACAATAATCAGTTGCATACTAATAATGGGCGCAATAAAAATGTATCAGGATCCACAGTTTTTCATCTTTCGGGCTGAAATTTTTTTTACAGGTTCCTGGGATGATTCTCAACAACTTAACGTATGTATTAAGGCGACGATGCAATGGATCAAAAATTAAAAATCAGAAACCAAATAATTTTTATCAAAATGGCGGAAAATTATTGTTTTTATTTTTTTTTGAATACGCTATCGAATTCATCGTGAAAAACTACACATAAAACCATTTCATTTGTCCCTGCACTGATTAACTATCACTAGGCTAAAATTTCACTTGGGTCTCCCCTTAATCATGACAAAACCAGTTACCAAAGTTTTAATTTTTTTGGATAAAGTGGAAAGATGGTTGTTACATCAGTAGCGGATCAGCTTAAAATTTACATTGCAAAAGCATTTCTCATTCGGTTCTTTAGATCTAAAGCAGTGATATAAGATAACAAGACAACGGAATTAACATTCTTGCCAATTGATCTCTCATTGTTCCAAGTTATTTATAATTTTTCCCCTTTTTATATATCAGGATTTTAGAATGTTTTTTATTATTTAACTACATAAATTAATATTTCTTTTTCTTTTTTTTTATGCGGTTTTCGCATGCCTTGCATCGCTTGCTCTGAAGCGCCGGAGCGGCGAATCACGCGGCCAGCGGAGAATTTTATTTAATTATCAATTTTGAGCAAATATCTGTCTGGAACGTTGTTGTATTAATCAAAAACAATAACGATCCAAAGAGATATGTTTTCAAAATTAAAAATGTTATTGTATAAAATGATATTTTTTCATAATTGAAAAAAGTGGTTGCTGATATTTGTCGGTAACAGGGAGATTTAACATCTCCTTAAACTTATGCACATACACTCACTATGATTCAATATAAAAGAAATGTAATGTTATAGTATAATGGATTATTGTTTGTTATATTTATTTTATAGTTATATATAATCATGTATAATTATGCATTATTATATAGAAACAACGGTTATATATATATATATATATATATATATATATATATATATATATATATATATATATATATATATATATATATATGTATAATTATATGACTTATTTTTAGTCGGGGAACTATTACAAAACGTGTCGTTCTATGTATATATTGATTAATAAAAAGAATTCTTGAAGAACGCTTTAACAATTAAATAGACCAGACATTCGTAACAATCGTGACTCATAAAAGTAATCTTAAAAAATTATTTTCATACACTTGTATGAAAAAAGAGTTCACGAAGAATTCTTTAAGTATTAACAAAAGTTTCTTTATGCTAATTGGGTTCGGAGCAGACCTCTCCGTGTGGTGTTGACACCATTCTAGGGGATCTGGCATACCTGGACAATTGTGTTCGAGCACTTGATTAACACTATTATTGCTGACCTTGTGTATCTTAAATAAGTCGTGTTAAAACAATCTGACTTATTAAGCATAACGTGTAACTTATAAAATATTCAATCTTCCAGTCGAGTACATTTTTCACCTTCGATAATAAATAAAGTTAATTTCATATATGATATGATAATAATATATAATCATACATAGTCAATATACTTATATATATATATATATATATATTAGTTATATATAATCATCAATTACCCTATAAGATCATATTTGAATGCATACTTAGGTGTAAATGAAATATCATGTATACTCATATATGAATTAAAAAATTGAAAATGTTCTATCATATCAAAATATATATGATCATTTATGAACAAATATTTTTATACATAATCGTATATGATCATATATGACCATATATAATTTTTTGTAACCAAAATTGGAGTATGCACATGTATAATCATATATGATTTCATAAAATTATATATGATTACATATGATTATATATGATATAACTTTTTTAGCTGGGGCAATAATTTTTTAGAACAAATTTAATTGACTTGTTTTTTTAATTGAGTTGACACAAAACTAAATAATTCCAAATAAATTTTAAAAATTATAAACATACACATTATCACAAAAATCATTGTCTAAATAGTAGTAAAGTAAAGTAAATTAATAATTACTAAAATTTCTTACGTTTTTGAAAGTTTTTGAAATACCTCTTAATATTTTTATGTATTCAAAAGCCTGAAGAATATATGAAAACACATTTTACCCCAATACCTAAGGGGTTGGATTTCAAGAAATAATTAGTGCGTGCTTACGTCAGGAAAGACAAAGCCATTAAGGAGGATGCCCATTAGGTTGGTTCAAAATTTCCAAAAGTTTTCAATTATCCAAAGTAAGCTTCTATAAAGATGGTATTTATCAAAAAAATACGTTTTCTGTAGGCTGGGTGCATAACGTTAACATTTAAATGTGGCTACCTCGAATTTAAGGTTTTTTAAAGAACACTTATGTAATTTTTCTGTAATATCGCGAATAAAATAACTAAAACTTAATTATTCATGCTAGAACAAGTTTTTGCAATTGGTTATACTACTAGAATTGATAATCAGTTGTGTCCTAACCGGCAAGAAAAATTTCTTCAAAGTAACAATCGTATAAATCACAATTTTTACTTAAAATCGGCTATTTTAGGACATTTTTAATGACTTCAATCTATGATGATTGTTCAAAAACCAAAATTATTTTTAATCTTTTTTCCGAATAGTATCAACAGAAAAATTGGCACCGTAGGATATCACAATAAGGAAGTTATAGCAGTCTCTGCAATGCATCGCTTTACTAACATTTTAAATGGGATCTCTTACAGTTTGATGTAATTTACTTCAGGTAATATACGACATAGGTACTTGTACGCAATTTTGTAGAAAACATTAGGTGGTAAATGGGGGACTGCAAATATTAGCCGAACTTTCTTCAATATTTTGCAATCTCCCATTTACCACCTAATTTATTTCTATAAATTTCAATTGAGCATAACTGCTGATCAGAATATCCTTAGGAGGGCTGCAATAACGCAAATTAAAGGTCTTTATGTCAGCTTTCACACAAGATTGCGTACAAGTACCTATGTTGTATATTACCTGCAGTAAATTACATCAAACTATAAGAGATCCCATTTAAAATATTAGTAAAGCGATGCATTACAGAGACTGCTATAACTTCCATATTTTGATATGTTATGGTGTGCCAATTTTTCTGTTGACACAATTTGGAACAAGGATTCAAAATAATTTTGGTTTTTGAACAATCATCAATGATTAAGGTCATTAAACATGTCTAAAAATATCCGTTTAAAGTTAAAATTTTGACTTATACGACTTTTATCTCGAAGAAAAATTTTGTTGCCGGATAGGACGCAACCGATTATCAATTTTAGTAGTATAATCAATTGCCAAAACTTCTTTTAGCATGAATAATTAGGTTTTTTTTTTTTTTTTTATTTAACGTCGCCATGTTTGTGCTTCTATGTGGTGCTAATCGACGACGGGGGTCTGCGGTGTGTTTGTAAACAAAGCACATGCAATTTTTACAGTGATGCTTGTATCAATCGGCAGAGACTAGGATTCGAACACGGGTCACCGGCGTGGGAATCCGACACTCTACCGACTGAGCCGCCGCAGGCCCTTAAGTTTTAGTTATTGTATTCTCAATTTTACAGAAAAATTGCATAAGTGCTCTTTAAAAAACCTTAAATTCGAGGTAGCCACCTATAAATGTTAACGTTAAGCACCCAGCTTGCAGGAAACTTATTTTTTTGACAAATACCAACTTTTTAGAGTCTTACTTTGGATATTTGAAAACTTTTTGGAATTTTTAACCACCCTAATGCTCATGGATGCGTAGTAAGTAGAAGAACACAGGGGAACCTGCAAAACTAACTATTTGCTTAGATCTTGTAAAAATATGAAAATTTAAATAAATGATTTCCCGGAAAAATGAATGGATAAAAAGAGTCAAATACGATAAAATATTCGATACATTATTCATGTTTTCACGTTATTTAGAAAGAAATTGATGAATAATTGCTTATGTATTTTTAGATATAATTAGATATTATTAATATTTTTATATGAAACAAAACTTATCTGAAAGCTCTTTTCGGCTGTTTTTTTAACCTTTAGGAGCCGAATTATTAACATCTGAATAATAATCTTCTGAACCCCTTTTCTAAAAACTTAAATCCCTAATTTTTCATTTTTCATGAATACTTAATTCTGTTATTTAAATTTGACCAAAGCTAATTTATTACTTTAAAAAGGTCCGTTCATAGATTACATTTTGAAATATTTATTTCCAACTAGGCAATTAACAGCTACAGGTAAAATAGCTTCGGGTATCAGTAGTGAGTTACTCATGAATTTTTAAAAGCTTTGAAAAACATACAATTTAAGATAAAAGTTTTTAATAACATACTATTTTTAAAAAATAGTTGGAAAATGTACAACTTTGATTTAGATTTGAAGAACATCCCATTTCAGAAATATTCTTCCTGTATCTAATTTTACATTGTAATTTTCGAATGTATTTTATATTTTATGTTTTTCGTGGGCGTAAGGCTTTGCATGTTCCTGGACGTAATACATTTTATTAACATAGTGCAAAAACAAACTTACGTTTCAAAATATGAGGAGTAGGCGAACAGAACTGGATAATTCCACTTTTCTTTTCTTTTTGAGTAAATCAAAAAAACTGTGAGAAGTTGATTTTTAGAGGAAACAATAATTTCACCATGGGATTAGATCACTATTAGGGCTAACTTTTGGTACCCTTCCTTTAGTAATTATATATTTAAAGTCCGGAAAGTAACAGTCATATGTTTCATGGATTTATCTGGTTTTGATTGAACCATGTGAAATTATCTAGTTTTGAACGGGCTTAAGAAAATTTTTATGCTATCATTACATAATAATATCTTAAATTTTATCGTCGTAAAATCTCAAAATCTTAATCCTACACGACATAATAAATCATTATTTGCAATACTATATTTATTAAAGGAACCTTATTCCTCACACAATTATAGGTGACATGAAGAACGAAAAAATTATTTTCGGCGGTTATTCGATTCCTTTTGACATGTATTATAAAATAATTTATTATTCTTTTTCAACGATCCAATTAACTTTTAAAAAAATATAAATTTCTTTTCATGTTTAATTAAATTAAATTAATTTCTCTTTATTGTATTCAATGTAGTATAAAGTATTTAACCATCATGTTTAAACGATTACCTGTTGTACAAAAGCGTGTATTTTCCAAAAATTAAAGTACTTGTATGAATTGAGCTGTGTTTATTCATTACTTATTGAATTTATCGACGCTAACCTTCGTCAGTAAAACGTCATATTTTCCATTCGTTAAAAACTGAAAAAAATCTTTAATAATCTGGTTTGAAAGAAGAATTATCTGGTTTTGAATGAACCAAGGATTTGTAGACATGTTTTACTAGCTTAAGGTAGATTTTAAGCTCACAATAATACAAGGGATCGATAGAAATCATTTTCTTAAAAAGTGGAACTATCTGATTTTGTTCGCCCGCTCCTCATATGGAACAACTTTTATGTTGAACAGCATACATAATAGAACTAAAATACCTTGGTCTACCTGCCCATGCCCCGGCGCTAACCCTCGGCAGACCATTTCATGAGATACGTGACTTTATCAGAGCTTAAATTAAAGGTTTTGATGTAATCTTTAAGTATAAAATGGTCTGCCTGGAAAAGAGATGAAATTAACGCGGCTACTTGAAGATTAAATAAAAACCTTTAATTTGCTAGTATTGTAACGCAAGACCACTGTAATCAAAACGGATACATAATCATTTGATAGTAAACAAATGTCTATAAACAAATTATCTATAAATTTACTTCTGTTTATTTTGATTTAATTATCTTATTTAATTTTTATTCTAAAGCATGGTGTACTACTTTTGATGTTTAACTTTAGTAAAGACAAATTTTGAGCATAATCAAATTAAGCTATGTATTGTACAATTACTCGCGCTTTTTGGCGCTGTACGCATAAGCGTACCTGCGAAATATTTGACAATTCATCTGCAGATCTCCTAAGGAATTTAGTTGACATCGTATTTCAGTAAATTAAGTATCGTAGAGTGCAATTTAATATACAGGTGGCTGCAATAACAACAGTTCGAATTAAGTTGTTATAGCACCTAACGAGTCCGACAATAAAATGTCGTCTACCTGCTTCTTGTTCCGGCAGACCTTAGGCAGACTATTTTATACTTAAAGATTACATCAAAACCTTTAATTTAAGCTAGGTGTTCGGGACGAGAATAAACTAAAGATTTTGTTACAATAATTTATATACCATTTATGATGAAGACTGTTACTTATTAAATACAATATTCGACTTATGAGTATAACGCGCTTTGTAACTACCGATCTGTATAAAGGCCAGAGTGCATCTGGTTTCTGCATCATTGTTTTTCGAGCTAGAATGAGCCTCTATTCGCGCCGCCGAAAGTCGCCGCCGACGACCGCCGAAAACATACATAAGAAACTCGAGAACGTCATCGCGTTTGAACTAAAAAGAAAGTTTCAGAGACCTTTTGCATAGGAACTTATTACACAGTTATATTTTCTTATTACTAATGGATTCTATCCATAACACTATGATAAAGTCATATATCACATGACGTAGGTAAGCAGATTTTTACTATTATGCCATAGCCGCGTTCTGCGAAGAAATGTCGTTCATTTCATCCTTTTTCCAAGCAGACTTTAGGCAGACCATTTAATACTAAAAGATTACATCAAAACCTTTAATTTAACCTTTGATAAAGTCTTGTATCACATGATGTAGAGCAGATTTTTACTATTATGCCATAGCCGCGTTCTAGGATAGAATGTCGTTTATTTCATCTTTTTCTATGCAGACTTTAGGCAGACCATTTTATACTTAAAGATTACATCAAAACCTTTAATTTAAGCTCTGATAAATTCATGTATCTCATGAAATGGTCTGCCGAGGGTTAGCGCCAGGGCGTGGGCAGGTAGACCAAGGTATTTAAGTTCTATTAAGTATGCTGTTCAACATAAAAGTTGTTCGATTCATGTATCACATGACGTATGAAAGTCGATTATAAATTGAACCGGAAGTGACCTATTATTTTTCGTTGGACCAATCAATGATCAGGCAGACCAGGCACATTGTGTTAATTATTTAATAAACTTTCATTTCAAGCAAATATTTTTCATGTATCACATGACGTAGACGATTTTACGGTCGCCGCTTGGACTATAATTACACATCTATTTAGTTTAAATATCAAGCTAATACAAAATATTTTTATTGTTTTTCTTTCATACAAAATAGCCGACTACTGCTTTTTGCTTTTGGTATCTTTTATTTAGGCGCTCCGCAGCGTAACATTTTGCATCCACAATTTTTGACCTAGAACAAAACAAAATAATTCTCGTTAATTAACATAAAAATACCTAGAGAAGAACGTATGGAATTATAAAAATATTGATTTTTTCGAAAATGGTAGGCATTTGAAGTTAACAAATGAATTTCCAGTGAGAAATTTCGTATAAAACTGCTCATAAAATGGAAAGTTTTTAATTAATCAAAATTTCCGTATGTACTTCCTGCGAAATGCAATTAGAAAGATGATTTTTAATTTTGAAGCCAATCGGATAAAAATTGTCGAAGTTTTTTATCACGTCAATTAGAAAAAAGCTGTTTTAATAAAAACGCGTTTAAAGTTTAAACGCAATCGGGTACTCTACGGCCGCGCTACAGGTCGGCTTACGTTATACGCTCAAAGTTGGTAAAAAAAATTCTTTTTCGCTATAAATCGAATAGTAACTTATTTTTATAACGATAAAGCATCGTTAAAGCAAAAAAAAATCGATTTTTTGAAAATTCTACCGTGGCTGTACCCCTTAATGAAAAAAGCTCTAAATATAATTTTTATAGGTAGAGTTTAAAATCGACTTTAGGTAAATCTGATCTTATTTCAATCAAACTTTAATAATTAACATGGTAACTTCGGTTTAATAATTAACATAGTAACTTTTCATGGTCGGTACTTGGTCCGATTAATGTGCCATGAATCAAACTCGTCTAAATCTACATGTACATATACATTAAGTGAATTTTTCCCAACAACCCAGTATTGGCCCAGTACTGATCCAGTACCGATTTAAGCTCTTATAGAATCGGTTACCATCTTGGGGTAACCCTTTATTAAATGCAATAAGAATTTTTAAAATCGTTCAAGCCGTTCCTGAGTATTAATTGGACATATTTAAAAAAAATAAATAGTTTTTTGCTCGTAATAGCCATGCACTGGCCCAGTACGAGTCTAAATTCTAATGAATTAAATGTTTTACCATAGACTAGCTTTAATTGGTACTCTGGTTACGTTAAAGAAATTTAAAATTTTCGATAAATAATATACAACTTTTTAATGTTGCAAGACACTTTTCTGCGAAAAGCACATAATTACTCTGCATCTAGCTTACAAATTATAATACCTATATAGTTTCTTAAATAATATACAAATAATTTCTTAAATATTGATATAGATAGGACGTTAGAAATAGAAATTTAATGTATTTGTTAATATAAATGAAAAGTTTTCATAAAATTTTATAAAAAATATTTTTTATTTAATTTCTTGGTAAATATTTATGAATAATGTATTTATTAAACAATACTAGAGAAGTTGATGGCGCGCTCTGCGCGCCGAGGTTATCTGGATTTTAATGTAAGGGATTATATATATATATATATATATATATATATATATATATATATATATATATATATATATGCTAGGGAGGCGACGCCCCACTGCGCGCTTCGCGCGTGAATCCCCGCTTTTTTCCATTATACATATATTTTCGTAATTAACAGAATCATAAAATACCGGAATTAATGAAATAATGAAAGATCTTATGTTAAACTTAACGTTAAAAATGACTATGAATATTATAATATAATAACTAATTCCTATACATCCAACGATATATATCACCCATACTTCACATAAATGCTTATAACGTTACATATCACAAAAAATAAGATAACATACATATAATGAACAATTATGGAATTTATGGATAAACAGCAATTCCTGAAGGATGTCAGAAATAATAATCTTGTTTCCCTAGCTATTATAATCTAAAACTTATAAATTAACGTAAAATTGACATATTAACAATTATTGACATATTTATTTTCATAGTAATAGTCTTATTAGTATATTTAAGGTGATTCTAAAGCCATCTGTCATCGATAAATACGAGGATCCACTTTTCTCATTTCATTTTTAATCTTGAGTAAATATCTCTATGGAAAGTTGTTGTTCCAATCAAAAAGAAAAACTTTCCATAGAGATATTTTCTTAAAATTGAAAAATGAATGAAAAAAGTGGTTCCCCGTATTTACCATTCACACGAGGTTTAACATCACCTTGAATTAACTTTAAATCAGCTGCAACTATCGACAGCAATCTAATAATATTTATAACTAATTATTTGTTGTTAGAACAATAATATATCTAACATTGGGCAAATATTAAAGCAAGTCCCTTACAAAATAATCATAAAATAAAGGCAAATAACGTAAACTAACCTATAATACCGTAAAATAGCATAAAATAACGTAAAATAATTTGAATAATGTTAAATAGCGCATAAAAAACAATAATATAACAGAAAATTCCAAAAATATGCCATAATAACGAAGAATAACGGAGAAATAAAAAAAGCGTCGATCATTAGGCTTAAAATAACGAAAAATTTCGAAAAGTAGGCCAAACTAACGTAATAAAGGAAAGAAGGTCCGGCTCTTAGATGTAAAATAACATAGAATAACATAAACTATCGTCGAATAACGTAAAATAGCCCGTAAATAACGCAAACATCAAGAATAATTTCGAAAAGTACTACCGTAAAATAACGTAAAATAGCGCATAAACAACGTAAAACTCACGAATAATTTCGAAAAGTAGGGCAAAATAACGTAGTAAAAGGGAGATGAAGATAAGATCCGATTCTTTGATGTAAAACAACGTAGAATAACGTGAAATAACGTAAAATAACGTTCAACAGCTCATAAGAAACGGAAAAATAACAAAAAATTTCGAAAAGTAGGCGAAAATAATGTAGAAAACGGAGATATGGAGAAGCTCCGATTCATAGATGTAAAACAACGTAAAATAACGTGAATTAACGTAAAGTAATATTAAATAGCGCATAAGAAACGTGAAAGAATGCATAAATAACGTAAAAATAACAAAAATTTCCAAAAATAGGCCAAAATAACGTAGATAAATTACACTAAATGTATGAAAGTGGGATCCCTACTTAGAACAAGATCATGGTGTTAATGGCGTTTCTAGCATTCGTCACGTGTGTGGTATATTGTATATATCGTCTCATTGTGTGAATAAGTACATGGGTGGAATAGAATATAATCATCAATATATATATATATATATAGTTCTGTGTCATCCGTTGAGGCTATTCGGGCGGTTTGTATAAATGCCATATCATAAAATATATATATATATATATATATATATATATATATATATATATATATATATATATATATATGTAATATGCTACCAAACAAGGAAGACATCGACATACGCGAACGCGATTCCCCAATTGGTTGGAGGAATTTAGTATTTATTTTCTGCGTGTCCATGGGTGTGTATGTGAGAGCGTGTGTGTGAGGGGGGAGAAGAAGCGTGTGCGTGAGTTGGTGTGTGGAATGTGTGCATGGGGCCGTCTGCGTGAGGGAGAGTGTGTAGGAGCGTGAGCGTGGGTGTGAGTTTGTAACATCATGTGCGTATGTGTATGTGGGGGGAGCATGTGCGTGGGTGCGTGCGTGACTGTGGAAGCGTATGCGTGGGTGTGTGTGCGTGGGTTTGTGTGCGTATGTTCGTTTATGTGAGTGCGTGGGTGTGTGTGCGTGGGTTAGTGTGCGTATGTTCGTTTATGTGAGTGCGTGGACGTAGGTGTGTGGAAAGCATATGTCTGTGGAAGGTGTGTATGTGTATGAGCGTGTGCGTGGGTTAGTGTGCATGTGTGTGTGTGGAAGCGTTGCGTAGGTTGGTGTGCGCGTGTGTGTGGAAGCGTTGCGTAGGTTGGTGTGCGCGTGTGTGTGAGCTTATGTGGGTTGATATGTATGTGTGTGTATGGGAGCGAGTGCGTATCCGTTTCCCCAGAAATAAACTTTATTAAAATTCAACTAAAACCTGCAATCTTCAATTTTTTAGCTACCACCCATGCATCATTCCCACAGTTGTTGAAGCAGCGATATCCGACCTAAGCATCTTGTTCAGCATCCCCGAAAACCCCCAGAATAAAATTTTATGAGATTTAATAATAAACGTGCAATATTCAATTTTTGTGCATTCGCTTACGCATGACCCCCAAAATACGCTGACACACCAATATCTAACCTCAGCATCTTCTTCTGCGTCCTCGAAAATCCACAGAAATAGAATTTTGTGAGAATTTAACCAAAACCTCCAGTCTTCAATTTTTGCGAAGAAAATTAATTTTTAAGAAAAGTAATAGGTCAACGATAAAAGTTCGGAGATAATCCACAAAAATGTAAAATATGACCGTATAAAACACTGTATGTAAAATAGGCGCTTCATAAAATACATTTTTTATTTAATATTCGTTTGTCAAATAAGAAAATATTTGTTAGAAATGTTAGAAACATGTTTTAATACTTAAGAAATGAAAATACACTATTTTTAGAAAATATCTGTATGGTTGTGTGTGTGTGCGTACATGCGTGCGTGTGTGAATGTGTGTATGTGTGCGTGTGTGTATGTGTGTGTGTGTATGGATGTGTATCAGCATTTTTTTATTTTTTAGCGATATTTCGATTTTTGGGTTCTAGTTTTTCAGGATGTTTAATAAATTAAATATAATATCATTGATCCAGCAAAAATGCATTTGAAAGAGCATAAAATTATTAACTTTTCCAACCTGAAAGTTTGGATAAGGTCTTTCCCTTGTTATATACGAAAACATCATTTTTTGTTTAAACGGTTATATCTCGGGAATATATGACGGAAAATGTTTGAAAATAATTCAGATGATTAGGAACATGAAGACAAATATTTAGTAAAATTTTTGAGTCGTGACCTTTTTCTTTTGTCAAGAAAAAAATTTTTTGTAAAAAAGAACGATTTTCTTTTTCCGATGATAACTCAAATAAGTCGTTAGCATTTTATCTGAAACTTTCCAAAAAAGTAGCTTTTTACTTTCTCATGACCTGCATGATTTTCCAGATCACGAGATCTTTTATTCTCTGAGATATGAGGTTATGTGTTTTTTTAAATGTTTTTTTAAAGGTGTATATGCCGAGATCGGTGCGGTCATTTTTAACTAAATAGGGTTAATATTTTTCGTTTTCAAACGAAGATTGATAATTCAAAAGAAATTTCAAGATTCATCGACTTGTTTTTGTACTATAAAGATTTTAAAATTTTTCAAATTTTGAGTTTTACATTTTCGGGTTTTTGACATGTTAGAAATATTATTATTAATTTATTTTAAATACATTAAAAAGAGCATAAAATTACCTATCTTTTGCCACCGTAAATTTCGGATAGGCTCTTTCTCTTCTTTTGTTATACACCGAAACGTATTTTAAGTTTAAACGGTTATATTTCGGAAAGATATAACAATTTTAAATTAATTTAAATTAGTTTCAGGAAGCTAAGTGCCAATGAATTGGCATTGGTTTTTTAATTAAGATGACCTCTTTATTGTAAAAATCATTCATTTTATTTAGTTTAAAATTGTTGTTTATATACTTTGTTTTTAAAATGAGCACACTAATACGGACATGCTCTCTAATACGGACCGGTACCCTATACCTCAAAACAAGTAAATAGCACTTTTGGAAACATCCGACAAAGTTCGGAAATATTCATGGTCCTCTTTCACGTGTATTCGTTCACCTATACGGACTTTAGCGTTTCGACGTGCTTCACATTTTCAGGATTATTTAAAAACTTTTTCACTAGAGTAATAGATGAATAAGCTTTTTCATTTATAAAAATAATTCCATTAATGTGACAGTTAAAATAGTTCTAAAAAAGTATTTAATTCCCTTTTATAGAATAGAAATAATTATTTTTAAAAGCCGAGTGACACTTACCTTGATTAACGTTAATAATACATTATATACGATGGGTAATCGATTTTAAAATAGTATTTGATGACATCTAGAAAAGTAGGTAACCTATTTTAAGTGATAAAAGTAAACGTCTGTTCAGCCGCGGGGCAACATGCTGCTGGTCGGAATTGGCGGAAGTGGACGACAATCGCTCTCTCGTCTGGCCGCATATATGTGCGAACTGACAACCTTCCAAGTCGAAGTCTCGAAGCATTACCACGTGGCGGAATTCCGCGAAGACCTCAAAAGCCTTTACTACTTGGCGGGCGTCGAAAACAAGCCATCGAGCTTCCTCTTCAATGACACTCAGATCGTCGAGGAGCAGTTCCTCGAAATCGTGAACAACATGTTGAGCACCGGCGAAATCGCTAGTTTGTACAAGACCGACGAGCTTGAGGACGTAAGTTTCTACAGATGCTTAATGGTCGACTCATTTTCTTCGGGCAAATCCAATGCTAGCGCGCTAGTAATAGTCTCAACTAACTTCATGAACGTTGAGAACTGTTGATCAGAACTTCAAAATCAGAGTAGCCATTTACTTAGTTACTCAAAAATTTCAGTAAGAGTAAATAGAGTATCAAACTTATCTTACTAAAACTAAATTTACTTTAGATGAAAAAATTAATAAACTATTTATAGATATCATTTAAAAAAAAAATATATAAATATGTATATACATATATACATATATTTATATATACTTCCAATATAGCGCAGACGTCGTATATTCTTAATTGATTTGTTAAATAACAATTTAGAAGTATATATTATATAAGAAGAAAAGAACAACTTTAGATCGTAATTACTAAATAAAGTTTAAAAATTTTAAGGAGTTAAAGTTGCACAGATCACTAAAATTTTTTATAAAATAGAATACATTAAAGGATTAATCTATATTTATACGCTGTGAACTAACGATAAAAGTGAAAACACTTATTTTATTTTAAATAATTGCTTCTAACAGCAAATTGTAGACGAAATTGTTTTCATTTATATGACAATTTTGACAACGTTTCGGGTGTCTCTTAAATCTAGGTAACTTATCTAGACTGCTCGTTGCATCCCACACAACGCGGTTGAAAATTCTGTTGGACGTATTCAGCCATCGAGTGTCGGTGCACGGTCAGGTTGACTTTTTCCCACTCACCATGAGGCACTATACTTTATAAAATAGCATGCTTTTGTATTACGCTTATTCACTATTGCTTAAAATGATGCTATTACATGCTGAGAAATGATGTTAGTTTAACTCTATATTTGATTACGTCGTTACTGTTAATTTGAGTATAAGTAGAAAAATAGGGTGTTATAAAAAACTCTAAATATACGGATTTTAAGGAATATGGCTTGGAAATCTACTAAGCTATTGTTTTCTACAGGTTTTCTGCGTTAACTCGTAGACGGTCACTGAGATTTCTCTTGGTGCAGTTACAAATACAGAATGGCAGAACTTAGTTAAGAAAGAAGCTAAGATTTGAAAGTGAGAAGAAAATTCGTATTGATGTGACGAAATTTGTGTGTGTGAGTGTGTGTGTATACAGGGTGGGGACGAGAGACCCTCCGTTTAAAGATCCCCTTTATTTTGCTCTTGGAGTCCTATTACAAACTCGAGATTTTATATTAGTGAAAAGTCAGGGTCCGCCTCGTGTATAGAGCACTTGGTTACTATCAAGACATCCATAAGTTTACATTGCAGTTGCTGTTTTTCATTTAAACACCTAAAATAAAGTGCCTCAATAATTATAATTATTTAAAAATAAAAATCGATTCAATTCATAAAAAGGAAAATTTTAAAAAGAGGTTTACACTGATGCATATAGTGTCTGAAAATTGGAAAAAAAAAGAAAAAAACTATATATGAAAATTTTAAAATGGGTTTTACATTAACCTATTTTATAGTATTTTAACAGATATCCTCAATTAAGTTGAGCTGCTGATTACTGCTGATCTAGCGCTTTGAAGCCTACTAGATATGTGCAGTAACGTGTGTCTTCGAAATAATACGAATTATAGCAATTTTTAATCTTTAGAATATTGCATAAAGTAAGAAAAAATGGAAACATGAATTGTACACTATATAGATCTAGCGCTTTGAAGCCTACTAGACACGTGTATTTAAAATTACATATTTAATTTGACATATTTTATAGTATTTAAACTACTATTCTGAATTCAGTTGAGCTGCTGATTAGTTTTGAAGGTAGTTCTTATTATCTAGCGCGTTGAAGCCTACTAGACATGTGCAGTAACGTGTGACGTTAAAATAATACGAATTAATGCAATTTCTAATATTTACAATAATGTATATGGTAACTAAAATGGAAATATGAATTGTAAACTATATAGATCTAGCGCTTTGAAGCCTACTAAACACGTTTATTTAAAATTACATATTTAATTTGACATATTTTATAGTATTTAAACTTCTATTCTGAATTCAGTTGAGCTAGTGATTAGTTTTGAAGGTAGTTATTATTATCTAGCGCTTTGAAGCCTACTACACAGAGAGAATTTTCTAATAAAAATTATAATGAAATTCAGGGTAAAAATTACCGTAAATAACTATAAAGCTGGGACACTCCTACTTTCTGGCACTTTTTACTGATATTTTACTATAAAAATTACCTCATTGACTACAAATTCTACCGCACAGACTATAAATTTTACCGCACTGAATGGTAAAATTTGCCTGATTTGAAAAAAAGAAGACCGCTGATAAACGAAACAACTGAGCATGTACACATTTTAGGTTAACTCAAATATAAATGTGTATAAATGTACTTATTTAAGTATTAATGATACTGCTACATCAATTCGAAGAAAATCCAGATTTTTTAAAAATATTTCGTACAAATTTTACCACAAATTTTGGCTTTCTCTAAGATTCGTACAGGGAACTTTTACTCTGCGGCAGGCAAATTTTACCCTTCAGTACGGTAAAATTTATCGTAAATATCAATAAAAACTGTCGGAAAGTTAGAGTGTCCCAGCTTTATAGTCATTCACGGTAATTTTTACTGCGAATTTAGTCATAATTTTTATTAGAAAATTCTCTCCGTGTAGACATGTGCAGTAACGTATGACGTTAAAATAATACTAATTAATGCAATTTCTAATCTTTACAATAATGTATATGGTAACTAAAATGGAAAAATGAATTGCAAACTATATAGATCGAGCGCTTTGAAGTTTATTAGACATGTGCAGTACCGTGTGCAGTTAAAATAATACGAATTATAGCAATTATTAATCTTTACAATATTGCATAAAGTAACAAAAAATGGAGACATGAATTGTACACTATATAGATATAGCTATTCAAACTACTATTCAGAATTCAGTTGAGCTGCTGATTAGTGTTGAAGGTAGTTATTATTATCTAGCGCTTTGAATAATACTAATTAATGCAATTTCTAATATTTACAATAATGTATATGGTAACTAAAATGGAAAAATGAATTGTAAACTATATAGATCTAGCGCTTTGAAGCCTACTAGACACGTTTATTTAAAATTACATATTTAATTTGACATATTTTATAGTATTTTAAATTACTATTCCGAATTCAGTTGAGCTGCTGATTAGTGTTGTAGGTAGTTATTATTATCTAGCGCTTTGAAGCCAACTAGACATGTGCAGTAACGTATGACGTTAAAATAATACTAATTAATGCAATTTCTAATCTTTACAATAATGTATATGGTAACTAAAATGGAAAAATGAATTTCAAACTATATAGATCTAGCGCTTTGAAGTTTATTAGACATGTGCAGTACCATGTGCAGTTAAAATAATACGAATTATAGCAATTATTAATCTTTACAATATTGCATAAAGTAAGAAAAAATGGAAACATGAATTGTACACTATATAGATCTAGCGCTTTGAAGCCTACTAGACACGTGTATTTAAAATTACATATTTAATTTGACATATTTTATAGTATTTTAAATTACTATTCCGAATTCAGTTGAGCTGCTGATTAGTGTTGTAGGTAGTTATTATTATCTAGCGCTTTGAAGCCAACTAGACATGTGCAGTAACGTATGACGTTAAAATAATACTAATTAATGCAATTTCTAATCTTTACAATAATGTATATGGTAACTAAAATGGAAAAATGAATTGCAAACTATATAGATCTAGCGCCTTGAAGTTTATTAGACATGTGCAGTACCGTGTGCAGTTAAAATAATACAAATTATAGCAATTATTAATCTTTACAATATTGCATAAAGTAAGAAAAAATGGAAACATGAATTGTACACTATATAGATCGAGCGCTTTGAAGCCTACTAGACACGTGTATTTAAAATTAGATATTTAATTAGATATATTTTAGTATTTTAAATTACTATTCTGAATTCAGTTGAGCTGCTGATTAGTGTTGTAGGTAGTTATTATTATCTAGCGCTTTGAAGCCAACTATACATGTGCAGTATCGTGTGCAGTTTAAATAATACGAATTGTTGCTTTTTTTTGAATCTTTACTCTATTGCATATCGTAACTAAAAATGGTAGATATAATTGTACACTTAATAAATCTAGCGCTTTAGGTCTACTAGACATGTGTATTTGAAATTATATATATTATTGTATTATTACATATTTTATAGTATCTTTACATTAATGCATATTATAAATAAAAATGTAATAATCTATAATCATTTATTATTTTTTTATAAAAAAAAAATTTTTATTTATAATATTTTTTAAAGTTTTGGGATTCAGATATATATGAAAATCTCCGATAACAATCTCTTTTGTAAATTGGGTTCAAAATCTAGAATTTCGACATTGTTCCAATCAAAATTATGTTTTTCATTTATCCTATGTTTTGATAAAACATTTAATTTGGTTTGATCTCGTTTGTCGATGTCCTTGAAATGTTCTGTGACACGTACGTTAAGCATCCTTTTGGTTTGACCAATATACACTGCATTACAATCCAGACATTTGATTTTATATACTTAATTACTTTGGTTTCTATTTTCGATTTTATCTTTTCCTAGTCTTATGAACTTGTTTAGTTTATTATCAGATTTAAATATTGTGTGTACTTACATCAAATTTGATTAATAATTTTTTAAGAGTCTTGGAGAAACTGTAAAAAAATGGGATGACCACTTTAATTTATTTACACATTTGTCTATTATTCATAATCCTTCGATATTTATTTAAACTACTGTCCTCATTTTGAATTTTGTTCAATCTTTTGGTAATGTTTTTGTTAATAAAGTTTAAGGGATAATCGTTTTGGGTAAGAATATGTTTGATTTTGTTTAAATTTTGAATGTGGTATTTGGAATGGGACACTAGTATGCCTCTGTCTACCAACATGTAAATGATGCCTCTTTTTCGTGGTAACGGGTTGTGTGACTGAAAGTTTAAGTACCTGTTTGTTGCAGTAGGTTTTTGGTACCAATTAGTAATGATTTTATTGTTAACGTTAATAATTAACATGTCTAGGAGTGGGATTTGATTGTTCTTTTCAGTTTCTAAGGTGAATTGTGAATTTAAGTTGTAACTATTAAATGTCGTGAGTGTATTGTCTATCTCAGTATCCGGAATGCAAGTAAATATGTCATCTACAAATCAATAAAAAAAATGAGGGAACAAAATTCAATTTTTTGAGGCAAGAAGTTGCAAGATCATGCAGTACTATATCCGCTATAGTTGGAGATATGTTCGAGCCCATGAGAGTTCCTAAAATTTGTTTGTAATATTGAGTATCGAATTGAAAATAGGTATTGTTATATATAAGGTTTATCCAATGTAAGAAATCACTTTGGGTTAAGGCTGTATTATGTTCAATGTCAGTCCATCTGCTTATTATCGCTGTGCAGATCAACTGGAAAGATATATTCGTGAAAAGTGATTTTACATCTAATGAGATTAATCTGTAGTTTTTCAGAATTATTAAACCGTCAATAACTTCTTTTAAATGCCAACTATCTTTAATGAAAGAATTATGTTTGTTAATTGAACATTTTAGGATTTCTTTGAATCTTTTTGGTAGCATTTATACCATTTCCAGATGATATTATTACCCTGGGGAGAAAATTTTCTTTATGTATTTTAATTAGTCCATAGGCTCTCGGTAAACAGGTGTTGTCTAAATTATAAAACTTGTCGTATTGTAGGTGATATAAATCAAGTATAATCAGAGGCATACTACTGTCCTATTCCAAATACTACATTCAAAATTTAAACAAAATCAAACATATTCTTACCCAAAACGATTATCCCTTAAACTTTATTAACAAAAACATTACCAAAAGATTGAACAAAATTCAAAATGAGGACAGAAGTTTAAATAAATATCGAAGGATTATGAATAATAGACAAATGTGTAAATAAATTAAAGTGGTCATCCCATTTTTTTACAGTTTCTCCAAGACTCTTAAAAAATTATTAATCAAATTTGATGTACACACAATATTTAAATCCGATAATAAACTAAACAAGTTTATAAGACTGGGAAAAGATAAAATCGAAAATAGAAACAAAAGTAATTAAGTATATAAAATCAAATGTCTGGATTGTGATGCAGTGTACATTGGTCAAACAAAAAGGATGTTTAACGTACGTGTCACAGAACATTTCAAGGATATCGACAAACGAGATCATACCAAATTAAATGTTTTATCAAAACATAGGATAAATGAAAAACATAATTTTGATTGGAACAATGTCGAAATTCTAGATTTTGAACCCAATTTACAAAAGAGATTGTTATCGGAGATTTTCATATACATCTGAATCCCAAAAATATCAATTAAAGGGAAGATACTAATAAACTTCAATATACATATAAAAATTTCATTTCGTGAATTAAAAAACTTTAAAAAACATTATAAATAAAATTAAAAAAAAAAAATAGTAATAAATGATCATAGATTATTACATTTTTATTTATAATATGCATTAATGTAAAGATACTATAAAATATGTAATAATACAATAATGTATATAATTTCAAATACACATGTCTAGTAGACCTAAAGCGCTAGATTTCTTAAGTGTACAATTATATCTACCATTTTTAGTTACGATATGCAATAGTGTAAAAAATTAAAAAAAAACAATCATTCCTATTATTTAAACTGTACAGGGCACTGCACATGTCTAGTAGGCTTCGAAGCGCTAGATCTATATAGTTTACGATTCATTTTTTCAATTTAGTTACCATATACAATATTGTAAAGATTAGAAATTGCATGAATTCGTATTATTTTCGTCACATCAATACGAATTTTCTTCTCACTTTCAAATCTTAGCTTCTTTCTTAACTAAGCTCTGCCATTCTGTATTTGTAACTGCACCAAGAGAGATCTCAGTGACCGTCTACAAGTTAACGCAGAAAACCTTTAGAAAATAATATCTTAGTAGATTTCCAAGCCATATTCCTTAAAATCCGTATATTTAGAGTTTTTTATAACACCCTATTTTTCTACTTATACTCAAATTAACAGTAATGACGTAATCAAATATAGAGTTCAACTAACATCATTTCTCAACATGTAATAGCATCATTTTAAGCAATAGTGAATAAGTGTAATATAAAATCATGCTATTTTATAAAGTGTCAGTGCCTCATTGTGAGTGGGAAAAAGTCAACCTGACCGTGCACCGACACTCGATGGCTGAATACGTCCAACGGAATTTTCAACCGCGTTGTGTGGGATGCAGCGAGCAGTCTAGATAAGTTACCTAGATTTAAGCTTATTATAGAATTAATTATTCTTTGACCTTAAGAAGGGTGTAAGAGACACCCGAAACGTTGTCAAAATTGTCATATAAATGAAAACAATTTCGTCTACAATTTGCTGTTAGAAGCAATCATTTAAAACTTATTTTATTATTTTTTTAATTAAGCATTTCTATGTATCAAATACTTTTTTCCGTAGTCGGGTTTTATTTTTTAAACTTTTATTTATTTGTTTATTTTTCTATAGCCGTATTCTGTGTAATTCAATATTATTATCGCACGCACGCACGTACGCACTAGCGTGCGTATGTGCGTGTATGTGTGTCTGTGTATGTGTGTGTATGTATGTGTACACCCGAGGGCCAAACTATTTCTCCGAATGTGCCGGTTAATGATCGTCAAAAGATGCATAGTTAATGGAGTAAGCTGCTTACAACATAAACTGTGCAGATTTTGATGGTCATTAAACGGCACATTTAGAAAAATAGCTTGTCCCTCGCATGTACGTGTGTGTATCTGTGTGCATATGTATGTGTGTGTATGTCTGTGTATCTCTGTGTATGCGTCTCTCTATGTACGTGTCTATGCAAGTGTCTATGTGTGTGTCTGTGTGTATGTGCGACTATATGAGTCCGTGTCTGTCTGTGTATATATCTGTCTATGTGTCTATGTGTGTGTCTTTATGTGTGTTCGTGTGTTTGTGTGTGTGTGTGTATTTCTGTGTGTGTATGTGTATGTGTGTATGTGTGTGTATGTGTGTGTATGGATGTTATTTTTAATTTTTGTAAAAAAAATAGTTTCCACTACCAACTAGCAACTATGATATACCACTTTGTACTAATGAAATATATTTTCATGATTTTTGGTGCGATAGTTCGAGTGAGGCAAACCGTTTTTCACGGATTTTAAGGTATCGAATGGGCGTAATTAATTGAATAGTACCTCAAATGACCTTGAGACCGTTTTATATTCAGAAGAATAGCAAAAGAGATTTTTTCCTATTTTTATAAAAGATTTGATTTTGTCATAAATAGTGGTTGAAATTTGCTCGAAAATGCAAAAAATAACTAGATGCTCATATTTAATCTATGAGTTTAAGCAGGTATGAGCGAAAAGTATTTTTAAACTTTAAGACCCAAATAAATTTTTATTAAAGTTTATTTTCATCCACAGATTAATTTTCAATATAGTTTACCTGGTTACCATTTAAGAAAGATAGTTAATTCTAAATTTCGCCTACTTAGCAAGTTTAATATACTAAAAACACATTTTTCACCATTGAAATAATAAATATATGCATTTATAGAGAACGAAATGGGAGACCGTAATTTAGGTCTGCAAGTTGTTGATAACTTACAGTCCCTTATTTCTTCACCTAAATTTTGAATGGAGCTTAACTTTTGATCTAAACGTCCTCAAAGATGCTGCGACCACTCAAACTAAAGGTCTTATTGTTATCTTGCTTTCTGGCATATGTACAAGTGTATAATAACTCGCATAAATTACGTCAGTATGTAATAGTATGGTTCACTTTAGTTGAAAAAAGCAAGCTAGAAAAGGAATTCACAGTCGTTCTAGAATTGCAATATACAGAACCAAACCAAAATTCTTTTTGTTCATAATAATATATTGTAAAAATATCAGTAACGGCACCTTTTCAACACATTTAAATATTTTTTTTAAATTGTTTTCTAATAATTTTTCTAAAGACCTAATTGAGAATATTTAGGATATTTACACGTATATTTATTAGCAAAGTTACTAAAAAGAATATTATCTTGGTTATAAGTATTGAATAAAAATCATATAAATATAAATCACAGTTAGTATAATAAGAAGGAGCGTAGGAGTTTTAGCGCGAAGTCATGATTATGAAAAAATGTTGTTTATATTTTAGATTAAAAACAAGCTGTCAAAAGAAGCGACAAGGGCCGGAATAAACCCGACAATAGAGACGATCTATCTATTTCTGATCCAGCGTGTGCGGGCGAACTTACACGTGATCTTGTGCATGAGCCCGATCGGCGACGCTTTCCGAAACAGATTGCGCCAATATCCGGCACTGATCAACTGCACGACAATCGATTGGTTCCACGAGTGGCCAAGGGAAGCGCTCCTCGAAGTTGGGAACAAGTTCCTCATGAATCTTGATTTCACTCTGACCATTACCGGAGACAAGAGGACCGAGGTAAGAGATTTTCTCTCTCTCTCTCTCTCTCTCTTTCTCTCTCTCTCTCTCTCTCTCTCTCTCTCTCTCACAAGTAACGTGTCGCAATACTCGGAGTAAATTTTTCAATTGTCTCTCTCGTGAAACTGTCATAATTTAATATAGAATCCTTTGGTTCTGATATCGCGAAATGACTAACGCAATAATTCAGGAAGAATATAATGATAAAAAAGAGGTTGACAGAGGGGGGAGGGGGTGACAATCCTATTTAAAGAACCGCTGTCAATTCATTGGCACTTAGCTTCCTCAAATTAAATTAACTGTTCCAATATGAAATTGTTTGTTCTAATAAGTGAATTGCTATATCTCTTTCTAAATAATACCTCAAAAAGGGTGTGCTTTTCTATCATTGATGGTTTAACAAAAGATAATTTGTTACTAAAATTACAGAACGATAGGTAATAAGCCTTATCACAGCAATTCTTTCTCTGTACGTAATTTATTAAAATTATTTAAATATTTAAATTAACTGTAGTCAGACGTTAGTACGTAGATTCACTGAATTCCTAATCATCTAAAATTTCGTGATAGATTTGCTATCATAGATTTCCGAGATATTTAAACAGTTTAAACTAAATATGAACTAAATACGAAAAAACGTGTATAACAAAAGAAGGGAAAGAGACTATCTAAAATTTGCGGTTGTAAAAGATAGGTAATTTTATGCTCTATTTAATACATATTCACTAAATTATAATACACATACACATACACACACACACTCACACACACACTCACACACGCACGCACGCATGCACGCACATACACATCCTTATAGACATTTTCTAAAACTAGTGTATTTTGATACCCAGTATCTTAAAACATGTTTCTAGTGAACTTTCGCTTACGTCCACAAAAAACCCTAGAAGATCCAAATCATGGTATTAGCAGACTATCCCTCCATATGCATAGGGACATCACAGCAAAGGGCAGAACTGGTCCGAAAATCTATAAAAGGGGAGACATGCCAGCCACTAGGAGGGCACAACACGCTCTTGAACAGAACAATTCATGAAGTCGCGCCGCACGCCATACCGCCTTGGAGGCCAGACGAAGCAAGGCCAAGGAGCACTTAGTGGTCAAGATCGAGCCAATATGACAGACCAATCCAAACCCCTGCTTTGCTTCATACGTTCAGCGCCCGAACAACTGAAGATTCGATCCAAGACAAGGCCAAACCTCAAAATATAGTCGATGACACGCCAAATAAGCAACCCACCATGCAGAACCCATCCGTGCAGAAGCCGCACTGGCACCACAAACGAAAACTAAGACTGGAAACCAGAATGAAAGGACCAACGAAAGATCACAAGCCCATACTACCATACATACACCCATCAGGATACAATCGATGCAAGAGGTTGTGGACAACAACACAAAATATAGAAAGCAAACAGTGCACAAGGCAGCCAATAAGTCACACCACACAGCAATAACAAAAAGAATTCAAACCGCTTACAAAGACAATCCAGTTCGCAGAAACAAACCCGAAGACATCCATGCAATCACCCCTGATACTAAACGTCAACGATATGCGTTCCTCAGGCGCAGTCTGCAAAGCGCTCATCATATATACACAGGCACCCCAAGGAATCAGCGCAGCATTTCTATATTCATGATCTACGCGAAAGTAGGAGACTGCCCAAGTAACCCGTCAATACTAGAGTAATAGAGGGTATTTGCCTGCTCTCTTAGTCGATGAAGAACTATAATTGGAACGAAACATGCAATAAACCCACCGCTAACTATCAACAATTCTAGAATGCGGGTTTGGCGGACTCCTAAAATTAATCTGATTGGTTGAACGTCGATGGCGGACCTCAGCACAAAACAACAACTTAGACAAGGACAGATGCGGACAAAAGACAAAATTGAACATACGCATGCTACACTTGTCCAGCCGCCAGTCCCTCAATTGAGGACCTCCGCGCAACGC
This sequence comes from Gastracanthus pulcherrimus, assembly GCA_949152435.1. NCBI lineage: Eukaryota > Metazoa > Arthropoda > Insecta > Hymenoptera > Pteromalidae > Gastracanthus > Gastracanthus pulcherrimus. The sequence continues at coordinate 53,169,601 of OX424576.1, forward strand.
TAACCAACACTCCTGCAGAAAAAGGCTCCAAATCCAAATGAACCCAAAATGCAGGGATACGAGCCACAATCATCTGACTGCAACCAGGCATGATCACGCTTGCATATACCCCGGCCGTCCATCTATGGCTAACGATCACAACACGAATTTATCCTGTTACATCAATCCGCCATCATCGGATACGCCTCACCGGGGACTAAAGCGGGCCGGAACAGCACCCAACTAATAAGAGAGCGAACCGAGACATCCAGATGCGACGATTTGAATACCTTGTCATAAAAGCACATCCACATGATCCCCATGAGAATCGGATGCTCACTGAGAGGCAACGATCCGAGACCCAGATCGGTGAAGACGCAACGCTGGATGCAAACAACAAGAAACCAGACAGCCACCAGACCCCTATACTTCCAAAGACAAGCATGCTATGGCCATAACAAAGCCTCATACAAGATTAATCAAATATCTTTCAATCCGCTTAACCAAGTCATGCGATGAAGAAGCGTAACAGTTCCAATGTGCCTGCTAACCAATCCTACTCTGGCTGACCATCAAATACATTTCAACAGTTAAGAGATGCGCGTTTCAGTTGAACTCCAGTGATATATTAATTCAAATGCACGTACCACCCCGTATCAAATAATCTCATCTCTCTGTGCAAGAACAACAATGACACAGTGCATATCGGAGCAAGCATGCAACGAACATTAGCATTAACGAACCAAAACATGCGAATCCAGCATCACATAACAATGAGAATCGAGCACGAAGTGAGGCAGATACACAACACCAAGACCAATAAAGTCTAAATCGTCAGCACAAACTGAGCAACTCAAACAGCAGCTCGCAAAATGGATCAGATTACATGCACCACAATCCTAAGAAAAACAGCTGGATCTTGCGGTCCTAAGGCAAATCATCCAAATACCATCATCACACCACGAAATCCCCTATCCTGCTCGAAGGTCCAAATGTATTTCCCAAAAATAGAGGACACTGGTCTGGGGATATGGAGTAATGCGTTTCGTCCCGGATCTGCTGGCTGGACTCGTCAGTAAGACATCGCGCATCATGAGTAGACCCTACCTTAAACACAAAGGAGAGATGATGGAATACGAGATCCTAGTAAGCCTAAATCTCAGAGGGTCAAGAAATGGTGGACAATACACGAATATTATACATTCATATATATAATCATTTATGATAATACTTTATATATAAATATATATAATCATATATGATTTTATAAACAATTATATATGACCATACACAATTGTATATAAAATCTTTTTCCCAACGCAGGCATGAAATGGGCCCTTTCTCATGCTTAAAAGTAGCGTAGAAAATCGCGCATTTCGAGCGTGTCTGTAAAAAGTGTGAGCTCCGAGATTTTGTGTATATATATGGGTGGTTCCATGTCAACTGAGGGTGTCCACATATTTTTATAAAAATGTCTGAAACTCTGAAAATATGTTGGCATATATACTCAGAATATTCAAAAAAATTCAGTCCACAAGGTGTTATATGTCAAGGACAATTAAAGGTTGCAAAATGCGTTTCTTTTAATATTTTGAGATTTAAAAGTTCTGCAGGGAATATATTTAGTTTGAGCCCATTTCGCTCGAGGTCTAGAATGAAAGCTGACACGAAATGCTAAATTTTAAGATTTTTTGCTTAGAAAAAGGGATGGCGATCTGCTAGAATCTGAATAGTACAATACATCAGAATGCATGGGTTTATAAAGAAAAAATATCGAAGATAAGTGTGTGTGTGTGTGTGTGATGTTCCATGTCAACTGAGCAGGTCCACATATTTTTATCAAAATGTAAAACTCTGAAAATATGTTGGCATATATACTCAGAATATTCCAAAAAAATTCAGACCACAAGGTGTTATATGTCAAGAGAAATTAAAGGTTGCAAAATGCGTTTCTTTTAATATTTTGAGATTTAAAAGTTCTGCAGGGAATATATTTAGTTTGAGCCCATTTCGCTCGAGGTCTAGAATGAAAGCTGACACGAAATGCTAAATTTTAAGATTTTTTGCTTAGAAAAAGGGATGGCGATCTGCTAGAATCTGAATAGTACAATACATCAGAATGTATGGGTTTATAAAGAAAAAATATCGAAGATAAGTGTGTGTGTGTGTGTGATGTTCCATGTCAACTGAGCAGGTCCACATATTTTTATCAAAATGTAAAACTCTGAAAATATGTTGGCATATATACTCAGAATATTCCAAAAAAATTCAGACCACAAGGTGTTATATGTCAAGAGAAATTAAAGGTTGCAAAATGCGTTTCTTTTAATATTTTGAGATTTAAAAGTTCTGCAGGGAATATATTTAGTTTGAGCCCATTTCGCTCGAGGTCTAGAATGAAAGCTGACACGAAATGCTAAATTTTAAGATTTTTTGCTTAGAAAAAGGGATGGCGATCTGCTAGAATCTGAATAGTACAATACATCAGAATGCATGGGTTTATAAAGAAAAAATATCGAAGATAAGTGTGTGTGTGTGTGTGATGTTCCATGTCAACTGAGCAGGTCCACATATTGTTATCAAAATGTAAAACTCTGAAAATATGTTGGCATATATACTCAGAATATTCTAAAAAAATTCAGACCACAAACTGTTATATGTCACGGAGAATTAAAGGTTGAAAACTGCGTTTCTTTTAATATTTTGAGATTTAAAAGTTGTGCAGGAATTATATTTAGTTTGAGCCCATATCGCTCGAGGTCTAGAATGAAAGCTGACACAAAATGCTAAATTCTAAGATTTTTTGCTTTGAAAAAGTGATGGCGATCTGCTAGAATCTGAATATTACAATACATCAGAATGCATGGGTTTATAAAGAAGAAATATCGAAGATAAGTGTGTGTGTGTGTAGTGTTCCATGTCAACTGAGCAAGTCCACATATTTTTATAAAAATGTCTAAAACTCTGAAAATATGTTGGCACTCTCTTAATTTGAAATAGTGAACTTGTCACTATTTTAGCTAGTTAAAATAATTCCACTTACGAAACAGTGAAAATTTCACTATTTTATAGTGAAACTTTCACCATTTTAGCTCGTGAAAATAATTCTACTTGCGAAAAGTGAAAATTTCACTATTTCGCCAGTGAAAACTGTATTTATTAGGAAAATAGTGACTTATCACTAATTTCGTAGTTAATACATAAATTAAAAGCCGGCAAGGTAGGGATCGAGTTGGTATTTCATAACCTAATTTCAGTTGACATTATTTTTATTTCATGAACATTAAATATTATTTTTATTATGTAATAACAAAATAATTAATTAATTAATGAATAAAAATGGTGCAATTAATGTCTTAATTAGAATTCTGAACCATATTCCCTGTGTAAAAAATTGGACAAATGCATAAAATTATTAATTTTTCAAAAGAAAAATTATAATTAAATTCAACTTTAATCTTTTTTGTAATGTGCATACTAATGAATTTATTCATATTATCGGTAATACATTTTTAATCAATATATTTACATCAGTTATATTCGCAGCACCTTATATGAGTTATAAAATTTACTCTATGTAGGCAATCTACGTAGGCAAGTGGTGAAGACGTTGGACTGTAAACCTTGTGGACCAGAGTTCGATCCCCATCGGAGAAGTTTTTTTCGCATTTTTAATTTATTTCTTATTTTAATATATACAAATATTCAAATGATAATACATAATCAATATCTAATAAATCTTATAAATAATTATATATACGCGTTTAAATAACAGCCTTATTTTTTTAATTTACTGAATATGATTAAATTTCACTGATTCAAGTAGTGAAAATTTATTTCACTATTTCAAATAGTGAATATTCACTGTTTTTTAGTTGCTGAGTTATCACTATTAAAAATAGTGAATATTCACTGTTCTACAGTGAATTTTCACTATTTCATAATAAGAGAGCATATATACTCAGAACTGACACAAAATGCTATATTCTAAGATTTTTGGCTTTGAAAAAGTGATGGCGATCTGCTAGAATCTGAATATTACAATACATCAGAATGCATGGGTTTATAAAGAAGAAATATCGAAGATAAGTGTGTGTGTGTGTGTGATGTTCCATGTCAACTGAGCAAGTCCACATATTTTTATAAAAATGTCTAAAACTCTGAAAATATGTTGGTATATATACTCAGAATATTCTAAAAAAATTCAGACCACAAGCTGTTATATGTCACGGACAATTAAAGGTTGAAAACTGCGTTTCTTTTAATATTTTGAGATTTAAAAGTTGTGCAGGAATTATATTTAGTTTGAGCCCATTTCGCTCGAGGTCTAGAATGAAAGCTGACACAAAATGCTATATTCTAAGATTTTTGGCTTTGAAAAAGTGATGGCGATCTGCTAGAATCTGAATATTACAATACATCAGAATGCATGGGTTTATATAGAAGAAATATCGAAGATAAGTGTGTGTGTGTGGTGTTCCATGTCAACTGAGCATATATGACCATACACAATTGTATATAAAATCTTTTTCCCAACGCAGGCATGAAATGGGCCCTTTCTCGTGCTTAAAAGTAGCGTAGAAAATCGCGCATTTCGAGCGTGTCTGTAAAAAGTGTGAGCTCCGAGATTTTGTGTATATATATGGGTGGTTCCATGTCAACTGAGGGTGTCCACATATTTTTATAAAAATGTCTGAAACTCTGAAAATATGTTGGCATATATACTCAGAATATTCTAAAAAAATTCAGACCACAAGGTGTTATATGTCAAAGACAATTAAAGGTTGAAAAATTCGTTTCTTTTAATATTTTGAGATTTAAAAGTTCTGCAGGAATTATATTTAGTCTGAGATTATTTTGCTCGAGGTCTAGAATGGAAGCTGACACGAAATGCTAAATCTGAATATTACAATACATCATAATGCATGGGTTTATAAAGAAGAAATATCGAAGATAAGTGAGCTATTTAAAAATTCTGCAAAAATTATGTTCAGCTTGAGACCATTTTCTAACAAGTCTAGAATTAAAGGAAATATAAAAAACTTAATTTTAAGATTTTTTATTTTGAAAAAGTTGATAAGGTTTTTTTAGATTAAAAAATTTTGAAATTACAATTTTTTTTATAGCACTGTGTGGCCTAAATCCGCACTTAAGTTACGGATATGTGTCACTTAAGTACGGATTTAGGTCACCCAGTGTTATAAAATAGTATATGATACTCGTGTCAAAGGTCGATCTTCATAGCACGGCGTTTAATACTAGGTCTAGAGACTACTTAGGTCACACGTATCGTAATGTAGTATGGTAAGGAAAAACGCGAAATGGATTTTCGTAAGGAGCATTACCTTCGTAGTTTGTAATCTTTAAGTATCGAAAGTAAGTGCATTGGAATGTACTTAAATAAACACGAATTTAAAGAAAGATTGTTACGATCTGACAATGGGAGCCGGGATAATTTTTTTTTGCATCAGTGATTATAGGCTATCTAATGAATATTTTTACTTGAAACTTGGAATGACAGTAGTAGACTGTGTACTCTAATAGCTGATTTCTTTCCGATCATTCTGGCATATCGGTTCGGAATAAATGACCGTGGAACCGTGCAAAGTCGCGCGAAGCGGTAAAAAAGCAGTCAGCCGGCCTGCTTCCCTTCTCGCAGCGGCGCGACGCCGCAGAAGTGGCGGAGACACTTTTTGTGAGTTCGCGCGGCGCGAATTCATAATACTTGCATAATGGATATCTCTGCGTTAAAACAACATATCGGGATGATTTTTCTTTTAAATTTAAGTATCTTTTCACGTATTTCAATACTCTGCGATCATAATTATTGTATCTTAAATGTAACCATAGCAATTAACATATTTTCCACGAAATACTAGTTTGTCAGTTTCTTTTATTATTACCCGGGCAAAAAAGAATCACATATATAAGTATACATAACTTTTGCCTCTATATAGTCATCTACATTTATGTATGATTATACATAATCGCGTATGATTATATATGATTGTATATAACTCTATTATTATTAATAAATATAAAACATAATAATTATTTATTATATAAAGCTACATGGGTATATGTATCTTGATTAATGTGCGTATGCCAGTGTATATGGATGAGTCAATGAGTGTGTTCATGAGTTTTAATAGATCTATGAAAAATGTATCTTACTTTTGAAATGGCATTTCAAAATAGACTATTACTTATTGTATATTATAACGTATATATTATCTTAAATGATGTAGTTTTTATCTGGGTTATAATTTTTATTACGAAAAAACCGCATTTATAAATTAATTTATTCGTTACAACGGCTAAAACCGCCATTTTTATGATTTTTTTAGTCATTTTCAGCATTCAAGCAATTCCCAGACATTCAATTGGTCTCCAAAATGAATAATTTATTCACTTCTTATCAAATGATATCATAAACATTGCATTCTCAAGCGCTTTGTTATTTTTATTACGAAAGAAATGCATTTTAATTAATTTATTCATTAAAAAGGCTAAAAACCGCAATTTTTTATGAAAAGTGAATAAACTATTCATTTTGGAGACCAATCAAATGTCTGAAAAGTGCTTAAAGGCCGAAAATCACTAATAAACTCTTAAAAATCGCGGTTTTTAGACGTTTTAATGAATAAATTAATTAAAAAATACGGTTTATTTGTAATAAAAATTATGAAGCGCTTGAGACTACATTGTTTATAATACTCGCATCTTTTGATAAGAAGTGAATAAATTATTTATTTTGGTGATCAATCAAATGTCAGGGAACTGCTTAAGGCAGCCAGCTTGAGTTAAACTCGAAAAAATAAATCTTTTTTTATGAGCCGATAAAAACTTTTCCTATAAAAGCCATCATTCTGAAAATTTTTTTTACTATAAATACTTGATAATATTTACAATTGTAGCGTTGTAAAAACTCAAAATCCTTCTCCCAGGAGACAGGAGGTATTACCGTTATCAATACTATACTTATTGGAAAATATTTGCTACGTGCACTATCCCTTACGGAAAAAGTACTCAACTTTTGATTATTTACATGCAAAGGAAACACTCAAAATTACACTCAATAGAACTATCAATTTGTGTGCAAATTGGCACAGAAATATACACTCAACTGTAGTGTTATTTCAAACACTCTAGTTGAGAGTAACCTTCAAGTTGAAAGTAACCCTCGAGTTGAGAGTATACGCTGAAAAAACACTGAAAAATAACACTTAACTATAGACTCTTAACTTCAGCGTTATTTCATACCTTCAACTTGAGAGTTGCGTGGTATTAATTACTCCCAACTTAAGTGTTCTCACCTGTTCACCTTACATTGAGTATTAATTTAAGTATTACTTTTAAGTTGGGAGTAAATTATTTAATGAAAAACACCCAAATAAATTTGTCGAGACTGGGGCAGCCGGGGCTTGCACCGGCAACCCTTAGATCCAAAATCTCGTACACTACCGACTGAGCCATCGCGATCCTGATAGTCAACGTGGCAATTAACACTTTACAGCATATAAGAAACTGGGAAAACATATATATATATAAATTGTATATGTTTAAAGGGGTCGCTGATTCCGAATCTGTTATCAGATTTTTAAAATTAAGTTATTTACACAATTTTTTAACAAATTATTGCAAAATTAAATTGTTCTTAAAATATTACGAGTACTTTAAATTCTTGATCTACGGAAAAATTAAGACAGAAATTATTTAATATATTAATTAATCAAGAATTTAAACAGTTACAAACAATACATTTACTTATTGTAAAATTTGTTAATTGTACTGTACATTATGGTGAAAAAACAAATTGAAATAATATGTAATTAATTATTAACTAATAATAATTAACAATTAATAATTGATCATGTATTATTATTAACTATTTTTAATTAACAATTAATAATTATTTTTTATATGTACTAGAAAAATTAAAAAAAAATAACTTTTTCCTTTAAAGTTAATATGCTATTCAAATTTGTTAAAGATTATTGTTAACTTTTATAAATTATTTTTGTTTAATTTTAAATATATTCAGACTATGTTCTAAAGTAAAAAACGGAAGTACTACGGTATACTCGGTAGTTTTGGCAAATGCCAGCTTATAGCAACCCCGTTTTTCTCCAGTCTTCAGTATTTATTATAACAGGTGATCTTTGGGACAAATGTAGGTTTAGCAGAAACCTACTTTAAAATGGTTTTCCCTTTATTGCTAAAAAGAAATTTCAATTTGCAGGATAAATACGATAAATGTTTTGGTTTTTAATGTTAAATTGCATCTACATATTTTATGAATTAACAATTTAATTCAATGCTGGGAGGGGTATTTGCCCGGGGAGTAGTTGTTTCTGTTGTTGAAATGAATACCCTGGTAGAAACGTTCCCCATATGTTCGCCAGATTTTACTCTATTTTATAGGGAATGGCCAATTTCTGCTTAAAAGTCTGGCCAGAAACCCCGCTACCTGTCGACGTTTTCTCGTCAGAAACCTGACCAACTTATGGTTAATGAATAAATAAATAAAAAATAACGTTTAACGAATTTTTATAAGTTAATAATGATTATTATGTCATGGATTTAATAGCTTATTGTTAATAGAATGCTAAGATATATTTGGGATAGATTCGAAATAAAAACTAAAAATTTATTTCATTAAAAGTTTTTTTAAGGTTAGAGTTTTATAATTAAATAAAACATAAAAAAATCAAATAAATAATCGAATAAAAATTTGCATGCTGTTTTAACGCAGAAGTACTATAATGGGATTTACATTTTCAATAATTTTTTAGGTTTATAAGCTAAGCTATTTAGATTTTCTATAAATTTCTGGTCAGATGCTGGTTTATTTCTGGCGAACTATTAGGAAACGGATCTGCCCAATAGATCGTGAACCGACCATCTAATATGTTCAATTTTCTACCAGGGTATAGTAGATTTGTTTATAGAGTGTATGAAACACTCTAAATAGTAACATTTTTTATTCGTTTAACAAATTTACGAGAAACTTGCAGGATAAATACGAAAAATGTTTGAATTTTCAATGCTAATTACATTTACATATTTTACGAATTAACAGTGTAATCTAATGCTGGGAGGGGATTTGCCCGCAGAGTAGTTGTTTCTGTTGTTCTAATAAATATAGTAGATTTTTTGTTAAAGAGTGTATGAGACACTACAAACCTCGTCTACAATTTGCTGTTAGAAGCAATCATCTAAATTAACTGGATCATTGCTCATATGGACAGTATAACATATATTATATATTTTTCGGATGGCTGATTTCGAATTTGGCATCATTTTACAATATAATTACTACATGCATAACTATCTTAGCCCTTGTTTGCAACTCTCTAGAATTAATTTGTAACTATGATACTAAAAAACCTACTGCAATTAATTTCGTCGAAGTTAATCTTAAAAATAGACTAGATCAAAGATAGTGGTAGAATTTTATATTCCAAAATCTTTTTAATTCTACAAAAAACGTGAAAAACCGATCCGATTTCTACCTTACCGACAACACTATTTTATTTTTAAAATAGATCGTAAATTTCTTTATCAATAAACAATAACGAAATATTTTCAAGTGATTATGTCATTATTATTAATAACAAACTTAGGTTTCAGAATATCGAATACAGGTTTTAGAAACAAGAATCCAAAATTTAAGAAATTTTTGTTTTAATTTTTTATTGATCAATGAAAAGGCTAACAATAAGGTTTTTTCAATAAATATTTACAAACTATTTTCAAAATAAGAAATGGTGTGCCGGCAAGGTAGGATAGGGTTGATAAAACATGTTTTTTAAAATTTTTTTAAAGTTTTTTAATCAAGCAAAATAAAAAATATTCTTAAAAAACATAAATATTTATTGTTTTTTATCTTTTCTTCTTTGATCAAAGCTGTTATTTTACAAATATATATTTCGAGGTAAAATATAAAAAATACACTATATAAAAGATTTCGAATATAATAGTAATGCTACTGAATAACATATTTAAAAAAAGATAAGTCTAATGCATTTATGCAGAATCATGAGCACGAAAAAATATATTTAAAAAAAAATGTTTATAAGTAATGGTTTATTAATGCTAAGTAAATTAATTTATTAAAATTTTTATAAGCTCATTTAATTTTCGAGCTATGATGAAACTGCAAAGTTCAATAATAAAATACATCGGAGAATCGACTTTTTGAGTGATCTAGTTTTTAATTATTTCTAAAAAATAATTCCAAATTTCTGTTCTATAAAATTAATAAAATAAGTTAACTGTAGCTAATAAAACCTTAAGACATAACTCTAAGGTATACCTCTTGTTATATTTTACGAACTAATTATAAATAAAAAGTTTTTTTTCGGTTGAAGTATAGGTATAATTACATACAATTCATTTGAAATGTCGAGAAATTATCCTTATCTGTTGTAAACGATTTATAAAATATATGCTAAATTATTTAGTGCTAAATCTTAAATATTGCCACTAAATTAAACACTCGATTAAACATTTACTCTCAATATTAATAGTTAAACATTGAAAGTTGAATGTTAATTAACTCTCAATTTTGAAAGTATAAACACGTAATTATTGCGAGTATTATATATACACTTGATGGCATTTTCCACTGTCGCAAAAGTTTTTCAAATTTTTCAAATTTTTAATACGAAGGCTCAAAAAAGAAACTTAACCTATCACGCTACGACGATTCAAATATTAAAGGAACTTTCGCGACAGTGAAAAGTACCATCGGATGTATGTTCAATTTTAGGCAGTATGTACACTCGACTTTTTCGTGTGTACACTCAACCATTCAGTGTGTACAATGAAAGTTGTGAGCGTACACTCAATATTTTAGTGTATATACACCTAACTTTTTAGTATGTACACTCAAAGTTGGGAGTATAGACTCAAAGTTAGACTCGTACACTTAACCTTCAGTGTGTACACCCAACCCTTCATGGTGTACACTCAAATTTAAGCGCACACTCTCAACTTTTGAGTATTCACACTCAACATTAAGTGTTTACTCTGAACTATTGAGAGTTCACACTCCGCATTGAGAGTTTGCTCTCAATTTTTAAGTGTTTACACTTAACATTCAGAGTTTACTCTCACCTCTTGAGTGTACACACTCAAAATTGAGATTTTACTCTCAACGTTTGAGTCTTTACAAACAATTTTGAGCATTAACTATCAAATTTGAGTGTAAAGACTCAAATCTGTGTGTTTACTCTCAAATTTGAGTGTACATACTTAAATGTTGAGCGTTTTTTCCGTAAGGTTTTCCAGGTGAGACGGTCAACACAAAAAAATTCCGACGGTAATCTTACTCCTTTTGGTATATACTAAAACTTTTACGGTTTACTTTTTATTAAAATTTTTTTTATTTTAATCTTTCGGAGAACAAACATATTTTTAAAAAATTTTCTTTGTGTTTTATAAAGCATTAGTATGTTTCTAAAAAATAATGTTAAAAATTTTTTTAGCGAAAATGTAAACCATAAAAGTTTTAGTGCATGTCGTAAGGAGTCAAATTACAGTCGTAAAGAAAAATTTTGTTGCCTGTGTCACCTACAAACGTACACGCAGCAAAAATTTCCCTATAAACATAGCAGAGAAAGATTTTGAGGTTTTACAACAGTAAAATTATAGATTGTCAAGTATTTATAGTAAAAGAAATTTTCAGAATAATTGCTTTAATAGAAAAAATTTTTATCGGCACATAAAAAATAAATTATTATTTCGAGTTTAACTCAGGCTGGTCCCCCTAAAGGCCGTGGTGTAGTGGATAGATGCCTACTTTCGGTTCGTAAAGTCCCGGGATCGAATCCAACCGCCAGTATAGAAACGTGTCCGCTTTTTTACTATCAAATACGAGAATTATTAACTCGTAACACATGCACAAAAGAGACCTTATACTTTGTCTTCATGGCACTTTAATAATGTCTCGCTTTAACATTTAATATTAAATAACATTACAGTGATAATTGCTTGCAAATTTTAAAGAGTTCTATTGTGTAGAGATTTGTTTCTTCTATTTTTTCATAATAAAATGTTTTGCTTTTCTAAACAACATAAATATTATTCGATATTGAAAGTTAAAGCGAGACTCTATTAAACTGCCATGGAAGACGAGGCATTACATGAACTAGTTTAAAAAATACCCGATCGGACTCGATGAAAGTTTATTCTTTGCAAATAGTACTATAGACTTCGTGGTAAGAACCACAAAAAGTTACCCGTCATAGTATTTGTCAAAAGCTATTGCGAATGAGTCAATAAACAAATTTTTATGAAAGGCATAAAAATTGTAATTTACAAAATAATGTCAGAACAAACCATTTAAACGCAAAAATAAGAAACAATATACATAAAAAATATTACTTATGGAAAAATTTTCTCGAGAATAGAAAATTTAGCTTCCCCTAACCGTACATTTTCCAATTTGTAAATAAAAAATTATTTTTATTTAAATTGTTTCTCTGAATATCGGTGGATTAATCGGTTCAACTTCTACATAACACATACCCGGTACCTGATGTACTTTGTGTAAGAAATCGTGATGTATACATTTTTTTCATTGAATATTGTAATAAAAAATGAACTTAAAGTATAGTTAAATCGTTTTCTCAGCTCATATACATATATGATATTTCCTTCTTTAAAAAACAGAAATTTTTTGGTTGTTACTTCTAATTTGTAAACAATAATTTTTAGTAAAATGTCTTGAAAAGTCTCGAGAAATCTCGACAAGACCAACGAATTGTCCTGGCATCGCCTCGAAATAATTTTCCTTGGTCTTGTCTTGGTTAGTTGAGACGAGACCAAGGTCAGACCGCGAAAGTCTTGGTCTCGGAGACAACACTATTAATCATATATACTCATATTTATACATATACATACATATTTATATGTAGCATATGTATGTTAGTACCATTATTTTTTTACTAACAATCAATGCACCACCTGCTTACAGATTTATGTAAAAATCTTTATAATTAAGCTATAGTTTAAATTAATAAATTGATCTTAAAAAGTTTCTATTGAGAAAAGAGAGTATTTTTAGGACAAAATTGAATAGAGTCTAGCACACATACCTAACTATATTTCGTATATTTTTAATCTTATCTTTACATTTTCAGAATGCAAAAGTGAATTTAACAATGTTTTATTTTTTTACCATTCTTTACTTATTTTTTCAACTTAAAGTTGTTCAGTTTATTTCATTAATAATATTCGGATTGTTACCATTTTATTCATCTAAATCTCATTTAAGTACTTTTCTGATTTTTTCTCATAGGAGGTAGCAACGGGAATATCGCCAGCTCTAATTCAGGATCAAATACGCGATGCCATTGCTTGGTCCTTTTCTTTGATTCACGACACAGTCTCCCAATTTTCTCGGCGTATGTCTATAGAGATGAAACGTTACAACTACGTGACGCCTACAAATTTCCTGGAGTTGGTCTTCGGATATAAACAGTACGATTTGTCATCCCAATTCTACTCGTTTATCACGGGGCTTTTCAATTAATGAGAAAAGCAATTTCAAAGTTTGCTTGTGTTTTCACTTTATTTAAGTGAATTTTTTTTAAATATCAACGCGTTTTTTATATATTTTACTTAGAATATTTAATAAACAAAACTATATTAATTAAATAAACTTCTTTTGTAAACTTCATCGATTTATATGTAAGTATGGGTCACTCAGTTTGAGTCAAATTTGGTGGCATTTTTTAATGTGTTCTTTCGTTCATATAAGAAATTGGTGAAATTAGCACGAGCCTCTCCACAACTCTTTTTAAAAAAAAATCGCTGGAGTATACATATTATATAGGCGTAATTCTCTAGGAAATTAAAATAAAAAAATAATTTCTGGAACTCCAATAAACAGGTTCCATTTACTATGTAGATTGCTCGTGAATTTTTTCAGATTTTTTAAAATCCTTAAGTTTAAGTTTGTTCAAGGCTAAATATCAGCATGTAGTCACTTTTAGAATTTTTGAGCAAATTTCAACCTCTATTTATTGATCAAAATTAAATCTTTAAAAAAAGAACAGAGGTTTTCTTTTGCAAATTTTCCGAATTTTTCATAAAAAAATGGTTCCAAAACCATTTAGTGCCCCTGTTGATTACTTAAACTCACTTTAAAACTTAAAATACTTTAAAAAAGTGAATTCGATCATTCGAACCATCGCACCAAAAATCATAAAGATAGCTTTCGTCAGTACAAAAGTTACCGTCATAGTCGCAAAATGGCAGGAATGCAATATTCACATAAAAGAATCAAAATAACATGAAATATTGATTAAAAAATTATTAAAATGCACATTTTGTCAATACGGTCATACTTAACTCCAAAAAACTTTAAATATATGGGCTTAAAAAAATCTGAAGAAATGTACAAGCATTCTACATTCATGGGTCTCCAAACAAAACAGAATGTTTGATTTACGAATGCATAAACCTTTAAAAAACTTCCAAATTACGAAAAATTAAAAATACTGTTTGGATTCCACTTGAGGATAAGATTAAGAGGTCGATCAAACCAATTTACTTTAAATTTAATTTTAGACTTTTTCTTGGTTTAAATGACTCAAATAAAATATAATTGATATATAAAGAATCCTGCGAGTTTCTAGTAGAACTGATAATTTTTCTCGACTTTTAAGTTTTCTTTTGAACAGTTCAAAAATCCACTTTTATTAAAGATGAAAACAATTTTCACTAAAAAAATGTCATTGTTACACTTGAAACTTTGAGAATTAGTTTTGAAACATTTGAAATTGAATTTCGATATTTTCGAATGTTTCTAAAATCGAATGTTTCATGGTCAAGTTTCAAATAATTCGACTAAGAAATTTTTTTTCTAAAATCGCACAGCTCTTTAACCTTTTGAAGATCGAATACTGCCAGCTCTAGTTGCTTCGCATAGTATATACTTGAAAATATATGCTCAAAGCATTTAGAAAAGCAAAAAGAAAATGTTTTCCCATTATAATCGATTTTGGGCGTTCTTTTGTATTTTCTAGTCTATTTTAAAATCATTCTAGAAACTCTAATTTAAGGTTTATCGTATTCTCTATTTTTTTAAATTGATTATTTAAAGAAAAAAATCGTCTTTGAGAGTAGTATTCGAAAAAACTCAAGTAATCATAAGGTTCTTTATTCGCAAAACGAAAATGTGCGAGTGGATGCGTTAAAAACACTTGAAAAACTTCTATTTTTTCATCTTATCTGCGACTCGATTCCCTAAAAATCGCCATATTTTGAAGAACAAATATAACCTAATTTTATCCTCACGCAGAATGTACCTTGTGACAAAATAACGTGTATTTCTACTTAACTTATCGTTAATTTTGCAAATGAAAGAAAGATGAAATATTTTGATTGCATGGAATTCTATCTGTCCGTAATTGGTCTATCTCCGATTCAACAAACCAAATGGTCGCTTTCTTAGGTTTAGTCATTATTTATAAGAACCTTCTTTATATTTATAATGTAGGCATTTAAGTTCTATTTGGAACTCGAAAGTTCATCGTCTCATCTACCCAAGACCGCCATGAAACCCTGTTTTGTGCTGATTCTATCCAAGGCGTGCCGTTCCACCCAATTTTTTTAAGATTAGACTAGACATTGTCTTTCCACCGACGTTTTCCTTTTAAAATTAGCGCAGCAGTTCGCTTATCTCTTATAAATCTGTGAGCTTTCATTATTCTATTGTTGTTTACGTAAATTTTCTTATTTATTTCTTTTTCGGACAAGGATCCAATTCTATGTAAAATGTTTTTAATAAAAATTGAATAAAAAAATTACGATAAGTGAACGGAAAAGTTTTAGTACATATGAAAAGACGTCATTTAACCATCGGAAAAAATTTCTATTTATCGTATGATGTAGATTCGTGCACGCCACAAAGTTCCTTTAATAAATAAGGTAAAATTAACAATGGTAATTGATTGTGACGTATAGGATCAAGATTTTGAGATGTTTCAACGGTAAAATTAAAAATATTGTTAAGTATTTAAAGCAAGATTTTTTAGAATGTTTGCTTTTAATTATAAAAAGTTTTATGGACTTATACAATAATTATTTTTTAGGGACTAAAGGTATCTTGTGCGCTTAAATGTTCTTTATTTATATACTTCTTTTATAAGTACAAAAATATTTCTACGAAATAAAAATAGCTTTAATATTATAATTTCTGCAATTGAACATTAAAACGTATATCAAAAATTACTATTTTCATGCAAAAAAAGTTATCCAATACAATTTAATAAATTGTCGAATAAAGTTTGCTTTTTAAGCACGACCGCGACACGGAAATGCCTTATATTTTCGTTAGCGAAAACTGTGTGAGGTAGGATATTTCACGCAATTTTTTACCAATCGGACTGAAATTTTAGGAGAGATCTCCTCCAGCACAATATGAAATTCTATTTTCTTTATCCCGATCCTGTACGTAGTTTTTAAATTTAGAGCACTTTTCGCTTATTTTTACGCGTTTTTACGTGTTTTTTTTTAAATTCATGTTTCACGATTATCTCTGCGAAATCTTAGCGTATCAGGCTAAAAGTTTTTTCCGGAACTCTCCTAAGTATAACAACCTGATAGTTCTATTTTGGGATCGATCCTGCAAATATACGCTGAATGCGGCGACTATAACAAATCGCTAAAATCGGTTTTTGGGCTATAATTTGAAAACTAAACATACTACGGAAAAAAGTTAAATATAAAAGTTGTAGATCTTTGAAAAATACAACTTTTTCCCATTGACATCTATTTATGAAAATATTTTTAACTCGAGTTAACAGGTCAAAACCGAATTTTAACATCGAAAAAACTGCCATATAACTTTACATCTATGCATTTTACATGAAAAAGTTAAATGGAAAAATTGTAGATCTTTGAAAAATACAACTCTTTTCTTGACACGAAGACGCGAAAATTCTTTTAAATCAAGTTAATAGTCCAAAAACGATTATTGACATCGAAAAATGCAGTTTTTTACTATAAAACTTTGCAGGTATGCATTTTACGTAAAAAAACTTAAGGAAAAAGTTGTAGATCACAAAAAAACACAACTTTTTAAGGTAGCAAATATTTAAAATAAATGCTTTTACATAAGAAACAGTCTAAAAACGATTTTTTATACACATCATTAATAACAATTTCGGTGCACGCCCAATCTATCTTAAATTTTTTTAAAGATGTCCTCATTTTAAGAAAACAATATTCTTTTACTGATTTCTGTAAAAATAAACAGATAATAGTGTCAGCGTTAAATGTAAGCTTTAGTTTAGCGCATCGCGCGAGCACCGGTAAGGCAAGCGAGGGCGAATCGCGAGGTCAGTTCGGTCGTGTCTCTAATGCAAAACGTGAAGCGCTTTGCATGCCTTGCATCGTGAAGCGATGCAAGGCGCGGAGGAGCGTAGGAACGAATGCGAAGCACTCGCTCTGAAGCTCCGGAGCAGGCACGTAACATGCGGCGCGCCACGTGTGGCGCGCTAGTTTCACTTAGTTTAATAAAAATGCCTATAACTTGAATATATTTTAATTTAGGGTTGAAGATCCCATTGTTTTTTGATTCAGCTTTAAAAAATGTATAAAAAATGATTATTTTAATTAATAAAAATATTTTTTATCGCAGAGTTAATTAAATTTTAAAATAAAATTTTCCAATTTTGACTCATTTTACGTACTTAAAACGCCAATAACTCTAAAAACATGGTGAAATAACTTTCTACTTATATTGTTTTCGATTCCGCGTAAAAAAATGCATTAGAAATGATTTTTTCATTTTGATTTTTTGAGCTCCTTCACCACTTGCAAAATGTGTTAAGTATTGACAAATAATATTTTTTCTTGTTTTGTACATAATAATACGTAAAAAGAATATCTTTGCATTAATTAGACTCCCCTAACCCACCGTTAAAATATCAGTGCTGTCAAAAAATCTTCAAAAAAGAATATTATTTTAATTATCGTTTTACGCAACTGGCATGGGTGAATTTTGATCAGCTTGAATTCATGTATTCTTTGAAGTAAAACTTAAAAATCTATGTTGCAATATTATTTTATTTTTGGTTCTAAAAATATTCTATAACTAAATTGAGTTTTTAATTTTTTATTTCCACAAAAATCATGTATTTTATTATTAATATCGTCAAGCCAAAATTTGTATTGAAATTTGTATCAATATGTCTCAACATAGCTTTATAAAAAATATATTTAAAAAGTAGATTACTATGCATTTCAAATATGCATTTGAAACATAATACAAAAGTCTGGTGCGCAAAACGCAACTGGAAGTTATGAAAATAAAGAATTGAGAAAAATTACTTTAAAGTTAAACAGTAGTAATAATTAAATGAAAGTTCATTCGTAATTATTTATGAATCCTTTTCTGTTTATGGGATAATTTATTTGTTCAGCACTCTTATAGGGTATTGACTTTTACTTACGTTTAGTCTTGCTTTAGGGCGCACTTATTTAACTTTTTTGTTACAAAATTATTGAAAATCATTAAATTTTTGATAAAAACGAAAATACTAAAAAAAAATTATAACAGTTTAAGGAAGTGGAATTTTCTTGTGAAACCTCTTTAATTATTAAGAAAAAAGGTTAACAATTAGTATAAAAATATAAAAGAGAAATCGATCTTTTTACGAAAAACCTGTACCTTCTTCCCTTAATCCATAATAAATACCATTAAAATTCCAGTACCACCTCTTAAATTTTATTCTTTAAATTATTGACATTTGTTTTACATCATTTATCAACTTTTAAAAGAGTAAAGCTTGAAAAAATAAAAATAAAAAGTTTCTTTGAACCACCCTAATATATAGCTAATTCACTTGCATCACATGTCGATAGAACATTTATTGCAAAAGCTATAAGCTGCAATCGTTCACTTAAAATGACAAGAGAGATTTTTATAGAAATTTATGTCATTTTGTCACGAGTTTATTCACTTTGTAAGATTGCGTGAGGATAAAATTAGGTTATATATACGGATCAAAATATAGTGATTGTTGGGGAATCAAGTCGCAGGTAAGATGAAAAATTAGAAAATTTTCAAGTATTTTTAACGCGTCCATTCGCTCATAAAGAACCTTATAATTTCTTCATTTTTTTCAAATACTACTACTCTCAAAGGCGAAAAAAATGGCACCCCGAAGAGGATGATAAACCTTAAATTAAATTTTGCTAGAATTATTTGAAAATTGTCTAAAAAATAGAAAAAGAAACTCCAAAAGTCGATTGTAGAATGGAAAAAAATAATTTTTGCTTTTCTAAATACTTTGAGCATATATTTTTAAGTATATACCATGCCGATAAATTCGCAGAATTGCTTATATATGAATTATATTTTATTTGAGTCGTCAAAATCGAAAAGAACGTCTAATACTGAAAAATCATTCTAATTTGAAGTAAATTGGCTTGAACGATCTCTTAATCTTAACCCTGCAGCAAAATCCAAAAAGGATTCTCATTTTGTCGTAATAGAATGCTTGAAAATTTTTTCAGATTTTTTTGATATGACCGTATTGACAAAATATGCATTTTAATAATTTTTTAATCAATATTTCATGTTATTTTGATTTTTTATATGAATATTTCACTTCTGACATTTTGAGACTATGGCAGTCACTTTTGTACTGACGAAAGCTATCTTTATGATTCTTGGTGCGATGGTTCGAATGATCAAACTCACTTTTTTAAAGGATTTTAAGTTTTAAAATGAGGTTAATTAATCGACAGAGGCACTAAATGGTTTTGGAACCATTTTTTATAAAAAATTCAGAAAATTTGCAAAAGAAAAGCTTTTTCTCTTTTTTTAAAGATCTAATTTTGTTCAATATATAGGGGTTAAAATTTACTCAAAAATGCTAAAAGTGACTACATGCTCATATTTAGCCTTGAGCAACTTTAAACCTATCGGAGTTCCAGAAAAAAATTCTTTTTCGATTTCGATTTCCCATATATATATATATATATATATATATATATATATATATATATATATATATATATATATATATATATAAAACGTATGAATACATTATGCTTTTGAACATGTATCGTGCGATTAAAAAATGATGTAATGTTAAAACATAATCAGATAAAGCTAGCAGTATTAGTGGACAGTCTGTCAGTGAGCCGCAAGTACATTCGTATTTATTTACTTTCTTATACAGAATGCTAGAGGAGAAGCGCGGAGAATTGTCTGAGCAGGCGAATAAGCTGCGTGGCGGACTGTTCAAGCTCGACGACACCAGGGAAAAAGTGAACGAGATGGCGGTGGAGCTTGTGGCTACGCAGCAACAGGTCCAGCGTTCAACGGTCGAGTGTGAGGAGTACCTCGTGAGCATCGTAAGTCAGCGGCGCGACGCCGACGAGACGCAGAAGCTCGTTACGGCGAGATCAGTGAGGATAGCCGAGGAGTCCAAAGTCTGCAAGCGGCTTGAAGAGATCGCCCGAGCCGACCTGGCCAGCGTCGAGCCCGCCCTGCAAGAGGCCATGAGGGTACATTATTTACCCTCTATTTCTTTCACTACTTTCATCTCAGTTTCTCACTATTTCTTACACAATTGCTATCCTTTCCCAGATTCACTGCGCTCTGCCCCTTACGTCTTCTGACCTAACATGTATATACTGCAAACAAATTATGCTTTCGTATACCCAATTTCAGAGCAAAATGATTTTATATATAATTGTATATAACAATATATAATTATATAAAGTGGTATATAAATGTGTATGATTTTATATATAATCATATAATGATTATATTATATAGTTATATTTGGGTTTTGAATATATATATATATATATATATATATATATAATTGCACATGTACGTATACAATCATATCAATATATATGAAAAGACATATCCTGACTGACTGATTGACAGACTCATCAACGCCCAGCCAAAACCCTTGGACCTAGCGACTTGAAATTCGGATGGTATATTGATTTTATGTTGTAAGCAACGAATAAGAAGAGATTTTACGAAATTCAATCCCTAAGGGTTACTCCTTTAGTCGCGTGTGGCACTATTATGGAATTTGGTTAGACCAGATCTGATCTAATATAATGTTTAAAATTGGATCTTATCTACACTTAATCGTAGAATTAAAGAATTTAGTCTTTATTGATTTTGGTTGAGTCAAATCTTGGAATATTAGTAAATGAACAACATGTTTTTGGTTGTCAACATTTCGACGGCTTTCCATTACCGTCCTCTTCAGAACTGATTTATTAACAAAATAATTTATACAATTAATAATACGCTTTACACTACTTAATTTAGCCTTATAATCATGATTTTTTTACAATAATTTACGAAGTCAGCGATGTTGCCTTAATATTATATATCTTATCTACATGAACAGATTAGTTGTATTCAGTTTTTTATTATATATTATACTACAATGGTCTCTGTTTATTCTACGTATTCTTATTATGTCACACTCACTTTTCTCTTTTTCTTTTTCCTTTTCATCATGAGATGCTACTGAAATTGTCTAGATTATGTATAAGCTGTCAAAGCAGACGTGTTACGGCATGAGCTAAATTGATAATTTGGTGAACAGTTAGATCGTGTTTTCCGATATCACTCAATAATATCAGGTGGCGCCACTTATCGGCCCGAATTTTCTCCATCATTATCGGGGTAGTTTGATATTTTTCGGTTAATGTTATTGAAATGTTATTTTCCTTAGATATTTTTCCTGATTGTCTTAAAATGTTTATTCGTTTTATTATATGTTTATTGATGAGGCTTTCTGAGTAGTCTAGTTATTTATTAAATATTGTTTAATTAAATTGATGTTTTTGTGGTGAAATATTTTGTTGGTTAGCAATAGTGCACTGACTACTAGAGTTACATATGTTACCAGCGAAAGCCGAAATTTGTCAATTTGCGAAATGCCTGGGCAAAACCCGAATTACCTAAATTGATTAGACAATTCGGGTTTTGCCTAAAATTGATTAGACAATTTGGGTTTTGCCTAAAATTGATTAGGAAATTCGAGTTTTGTCTAAAATTGATTAGGCAATTCGGGTTTGGCCTAAAATTGATTAGACAATTCGGGTTTTGCCTAATTTTGATTAGGGAATTTGGGTAGAAAACTTTTTGTGCAATGAACTTCGAGTTCTGAACATGCCTAGTATTTGATTATTTTTAATGACTTGATGAATGTATATTATCAGTTTCAAGAGCTACAACTCCATGTTTACAGTACACTGAAAAAAGAGAATCGTTCTGACGCCTAGATTCTCGATGAGCAACCAATACAAACTTTGAATGTCATGGTAACGACTCAGTATTGCTACCACAGCTATACTGTTATAGTTAAGAGAGCAATATATAAGCTGAAAAAAAGAGATTACGATATACGAGGGTAGTTCAATAAGTCTTTAGAATAAAGTATAAAAACAATTTTTTTTGGGTAAATTTTTTTTTATTTTTCAACATAATCTCCTTGGAGCTCTATACACTTGGTCAATCGCTTTTTAAGTTTTTTTAATCCTTCAGAAAAGTGCGTTTTCGGAAGTTCCTCAAAATAAGCACTTACAGAGGCAATGACGTCTTCGTTGTCCGTAAATCTCTGTCCACCGAGCCATTTTTTCAAGTTTGGAAATAAGAAAAAGTCACTGGGGGCTAAATCTGGTGAATACGGTGGGTGTTCGACCAATTCGAATTTTAGTTCTTCAATTTTAGCCATTGAAACGAAGCATGTGTGAACTCGGGCGTTGTCGTGATGAAAGAGAATTTTTTTCTCGCCAAATGTGGTCGTTTTTTTTTAATTTCTTCTTTCAGCTGCTCTAATAATGATGCATAATACTCACCAGTAATTGTTTTACCCTTTTCCAAGTAGTCAATAAGTATAATTCCACGTGCATCCCAAAAAACTGTAGCCATAACCTTACCAGCTGACTTTACGGTCTTTGCCTTCTTTGGAGCTGGTTCGCCTGTGGAAATCCACTGTTTGGATTGTTCCTTTGTCTCAGGAGTGTAGTGGTGTATCCATGTTTCATCCACAGTCACAAATCGACGAAAAAATTCCTCAGGATTCCGACTTATGCGCGCCAAAAGAGCCTCAGAGGCGACCACTCTATTGCGTTTATTCTCAGCTGAGAGCAAACGCGGCACCCATCTTGCCGATAGCTTTTTCATGCCTAATTTTTCATGTAGAATTGAAACAACTGCACCTATAGATATCCTTGTGGCCTCAGCTAACTCACGCACTTTTAATCTTCTATCCTTCAACACCATATCGTGGATTTTATTGATGATTTCGGGAGTAGTTGCTTCTACGGGCCTTCCTGAACGTGGTTCGTCACTTATTGATGTACGACCACGCTTAAATTCATTTACCCAGTTATAAACCGTTGCTAAGGCAGGGGCAGATGTGCCATGAACTGAGTCCAATTCATTTTTTATCTCATATGGAGTTAAACCCTTTAAATGAAAATGTTTAATTACCGCTCTGAACTCGTTTTTTTCCATTTTTCTTAACAAGCAATTTTTTTTTTCAATTGGTTATAAAAACACGTAAACTCAGAAGATGTGGACTGTGACTGCACCATATATCTAGTCGGGAGTGGTGCTGATTGAAAACAGATGATTTGGAGCGATTCGCGCGTCATCTGTTGGTCATTCTAAAGACTTATTGAACTACCCTCGTAATTATTATTTTAATTACAATATTTAATACGACTATATGATTATAATCAGTGCTATATTCAAAGAATCTATTAATATAAGAAAATACAAAATGAAAATATAAGAGAATCATATAATTAACTTTTTACATCATCATTATTAAATACATTTTTAATAAATTATCTTAAAAAGGTCATAAATGTAGAAAAATTAAAAACAATATATTTAAATATGCTTCGTTGAATAGAATAATATTGTATCTGTAATCGATATATCTAGCAATTTCATTTGGAAGTGACTATCGTTCGTAGGTGTATGCCATAACTGAAGAGGCTTTATCGATGTCCACGAACCATCCTTTATTTATTTTCAGTCAAAATGCCGATGTTTTGGTAGTCTTTTTATACTCCCCTCTTCAACGGCTATGACATAAAGAATTAGTGTCTCATAGAGATCGACGCAACAACAAACAAAAACGAAATAAACGAAATGGCACCTAAGGCGAAAGAGCACACCCACGCTTCAGGTGCCATTTTGTTTTTGTTTGTTGTTGCGTCGGCCACTAATTCTTTATGTCATAGCCGTTGAAGAGGGGAGTATAAAATGACTCCCGAAACGTCGGCATTTTGACTGAAAATAAATAAAGGATAGTTCGTGGAGATCGATAAAGTCTCTTCAATTATTGCTAGTAATTTGCCGAAAGAATTTTTCATTACAAGTAAATTAATGCGCGTTATAATTTTACAGTGAATATAAGGACAGAATCATGTAGCTACAATCGTACTTCAGAGCGGTGAAATGCTAGTAAACACCGCGTTGCCAAGGGGTATCTTTCTATGGTTATGGTTTTCTCAAGTAACCAAAACATTAATCAAAAAGTACAACTTTTACATTGAGATTTATGAGCAATCTCGGATAAGAAATTTTAAATAAATTTTATACATTTAATCAACAAATTGTTAATGAGAATTGCATACATTAATCGCATATTTACTTTTTAATACTTTAAAAACATTTTAAGGCGGAAGATGTACATGTAAAGCTGTCACAGAAGTCGATATTACTCTTGGAGCTATACGGATTGTCAAGTTAACGACCAAAAATATATTCGAGGTTATAATAGTAGGATAGCGATTCTCTTTTTACAGTGTAGGCAACTAGGGTTTTTGGTTACTTTCAAAATGACAGGGTTACTAAAAAACAGTCAGATAACCTGAAAACAACGATTAGTAGATAAGCTATGGTGCTTCTGGACCACCTGGTCTATGCGAGGCCGATTATGGACCACCTGCTCTATACTAGGCCGATTCTGGACCACCATGGTCTATATTATGCTGATTCTAGATTATAGCATTTCTAGATCACGGTGATTCTAGATCGCTGCGATAATAAATTCCGACAGCCGACAGTCGACAGCCGACAGCCGACAGCGCGCGACCTCAAGGCTTCAATCGAACAGCTGACAGCCGATAACGTGTGGCTTTGAGGCTTGCATATTGCATCCCCGTCGGTAAAGGCAGTTGCAGTTGACATTTTAGAATAATTTCGCGCCTGCCCCATATAACACATACATATGTTATGTAAGTCTGATACTTCGCGCTCTTACATAATGATCAAGAGGAAATTTAACTACTTACGTTAAACCGCTTGATATCATTCCAATTTAACACGATTCCTAGGGTAACTCTAAATGTAAGAGAGGAAAAGGCTGAAAAATTTTATATAACTTCATAATAACTGTACAAATATGATATATAAGTGTCAATACATAAAAATCAATACTGTAGAATAATTTTATTTCACAGAGCTACCTTAGGTAGTTTTTTTTTTTTTTTTTTTTTTTTTTTAACTCGCAAAAATCATCATGGACACCATCCCCTGAGCTCCTGCACTCTGGGGTGGTAGTGTGGGACTCCACTGGCGCGCTGTCCATCCTCAACTGATGTCCGTGCTCAATGCCGGATTACAGCCGAGGCGGGCTCGCCGCCGTGTCCTACCCACTAAAACGAGTGTGCCGCGAACGCCCCCCACCCGATACCGCTTTCGCATTACTTCGAGTGGGGGGCCGCCTGTCTTTTTCTTCTATCGTCCTCAGTCAGTCCTGCCAAGTTTCGTTTGTCTTGTCTTTTCGTCAGCCTGGCCCGTCGGCCAAGCATCCGTCTTCCCGTTTCGCGCGGAGGACCTTTTCGATATACAATGCTACCGCGTCCCACTTGTCTTTGCTCTCCAACATCGTTGCAACAATGTTGGCTGGCACTGTCGGCCCCGTAATGGTCTCCAGTCTTCGTCGTTCTTCGGTCCAGTGCGGGCACACGAAAAATGTGTGTTCCGCGTCGTCTTTGTTGTGCCCGCAGTAAGTACACGCCGGCGTTCTAACCTTCCCCATTCTGTGTAAGTATTGTCTGAAGTATCCGTGCCCAGACAAGAACTGGGTGAGGTAAAAACTCACCTCCCCGAATTGCCTGCCCAGCCACGGAGCCAGTTCCGGTATTAGTTCGTAGGTCCATCGTGCCTGTTGCTGTCGACGTGGTTGTGGTCGTTGCCTCTCACCCAGCCATTCGTCCTGCCACGCCGTCATTGTCTGTTCCCGTTCTTAGGTAGTTCATGCGTCAATACTTGTAACTGAACTTGTGCGTCAACTTTTAATTGAATTATTCTAACTTGAATTTTTTACATTGGAATATTTTTATTGCAGAATTTTATAACATATTTTTTCACAATTTAATTATTAAATAAGGTAAAAGTACCTATTATGGAACACCTTCAAAAACGTGTCCCTTACAACCCTTGGAACAATAAACAAAATGATAAAGCAAGAAATAATAATAATATTATTAAAGAACCAATAAAATCATATTGATATTTATGCTTGTATTCTTTTTAAATATATAAATATAAGTATTATTTAACAGAAAGTAACTTTAAAAAGAATATTTATCCGTATGTGTTCTTAGAAGCGTACAAATCAGTGTCTTTTTTTAGCCGAAACAGCTGATCACTACGACTATGCTATTTCACTGTAACTATAAATCTAAATGATTTAATAATATCTATGTTCGCGCACTAGCCGGCCAAATTAGTATTTGTTAGAACAGGACATTTTAGCTATTCTTAAAATAATTGACGCGGTTTTAGTGTTGAGCGAGTGCAGCGGGGCACTGTAAGATATCCCGGAGCACGTGCTCGTAGAACAGGCAATAGAATCGTGAAGGAGAGTAATATGGTTTAAACTCTGTATTTATTAACAATAATTGAGTATTTATTCACTCTAAAAAAACACTAAAGATGTACAGGAATAACTTGCTTGTGTGTGTATGTGTGTGTGTATGCGTGAATTTAATAAATAATGAATCGACTGGGTGTGCCGTCTTGCACGTGGCGATGGATATTTGCGAAGGCGCACAGCCGTTACCTTGACTGGTTATGATTGAGGCCGCGGTCAGAGCGGAAAGAGGCCGAAATTGCCCGGCGCTCGCAGTTTTGTTTCAGCTGCAACACCGTGCAATTTCAGAGATAGGGAAAAAATCCTTCTTGGTACTCTTGCAGCGACCCCCTGCGTAGTTCCTGGAAGGAATCGCTGCAAGACTGGCGCGCATATTTGAATGCGGCCTTAACATACCGTCCGCCTCGTTGACAGGTGGTAACGAGATTTCGACGTAAAAAAAAATGGGAAAAGAAAGACCTGAAAAGGATAGCTGCAATTAATGTTTGAAATTTTTACGTTAGAGAACTAATTGTAATTTGAAAAATAAAGAGATTTAAATTAGAAAAAAGGTAGAAAGTTAAATAGAGTAGCCGTGTGTAAAAGTGTAGGTGTCCATCTTGCTGTAGAAAGTCCTGACTTAATTGGCAGCGTGGGTCCGCCAGCCGTGGCTCGATTCCGGGCATCATTGGCAGGACGTATGTCATCGGCACCATTCGCCGTGGCATGATTCCGGTCGTTGGCTGAATCCGCAGCGCTGGGCAGATCGGGCTGTTGCTCGATAGGCTAGTGAATAATTTTCGCCAAGGACCGCTGCAGCGTAGTGTTAGTCGTCTTTAGAGTAAGGACTCGCGCGAGCCTGTCTGGCCCAGGTCTCCTTCCTGAATGGTGGTGTTGGGCTGGAGCCATTTCTAACGCTGCTGTAGGTGCTGAAGATCCTCCCCCCAGCACTTCCAGAAATGATTGCGCATTTAAGTGATGATTCGATACTGGTTTACCCCTGAAACAGACAAATCAGAGTCATAAGGCTCTGGTAGAGCCGTCAGTGAAGAGCTGATGAGGAAGTGGCCTAGAGTGAGGGCTGCTACATCGTCCGGGCTGCTGCTCATCGGGCTGAGAGGCCTTGAGTTAAGGCAAGCCTCGATTTGTGCTGCAAGGGTGGCCAACTCCTCGAAGGTGAGCGTATGATCGCCTAGCACTCGGCGGAGGTGGTGCTTAAGGGCCTTGACAGCGGCCTCCCATAGTCCACCAAAGTGAAGGGCGCGTGGAGGAATAAAACGCCATGTCACTCCATCCGTGACTACGGCATCTGCGATGGTCTAGCCGACGACCAGGTGAAGATCCGTTGCAGCTCGGCATTGTCACCTTGAAAGCTGGTGCCGCTGTCACTGAAGAGCGTATGTGGCAGACCTCTTCGCGAGATAAAGCGACGGAAGGCTAAAAGAAAGGCTTGGGTGATTCGGACACGATTTCGATGTGCACGGCTCGGGTGACCATGTACACAAAAATGGCGACGTATCCTTTGTACGCCTTATGGCCTCGTCCCTTGGTTGTTCGAAGCTGGAATGACCCAGCATAGTCCAGTCCGGTGGCTGCAAATGGCCGTTTTGGAGTTACACGGGCGCACGAAAGCGGCGCCATTTGCTGGACCTGCAGCTGCCTTCGAAAGCGTATGCATTTTACGCACTGTGCCGTGAGACGTCG
Source organism: Gastracanthus pulcherrimus (assembly GCA_949152435.1). Taxonomy (NCBI): domain Eukaryota; kingdom Metazoa; phylum Arthropoda; class Insecta; order Hymenoptera; family Pteromalidae; genus Gastracanthus; species Gastracanthus pulcherrimus. Next base: position 53,198,169 of record OX424576.1, read on the forward strand.
GATGCGATTTCTAGCCCGTGCGATCCAGTAGGCGCGAGCTAGATGACTCGCAACCAGCTGTGGCGTGCGCAGATGAGCGTCATGGATAAGAAACTCTACAAGATGACTCTCTGGTGGAATTGTGGTCGGGTGCTTCTCCTCCTCAGAAAGAAATGCATTGTGCAGTCGCCCTCCAATGCGTAATTGGCCATCTGCATCGATAAATGGCAAGAAGCGCTGAAGAGAACTGTTGGCTGGCAGCGTTTGGGCGGCCTCTATGCTGCGCCGTTTCATGGTGTAATGCTCTTGCTATTTGAATCACAGCACAGTGAGCTGCTGCAACTTCCTCAGGGCTGAGGCTCGTCGTCAGCTTCTCGTCCTGCTGCTTGTTGACTCGGCGGTGCCATCTAAATATAAAGGCAATGAATCTAGTGAGTCGCATTAATGAGGGAAACCTGGAGATGAGATGCTCTACAGGTTTTCTTTGGGTGTTGGCCTAGGTGTCCAGAAGCTTGACGCTCTTCTTCTCCTCCTGCGTCGTAACGTAGAGCTCCTCGGGCGTGGTCCACTGTTCCCATTTGTGTACGATTCAGGACGGTCCAGACTACCACAGTGTTTCTTGTGTCAGTTGTTTGGAAAGTATCCCCCTGGTTGCAAGGTCTGCAGGGTTCTCGGGAAACTTTACGTGTCTCCACGTAGCTGTAGGCAATGTTGAGATTTCGCTTACCGGATTCCCTATGAAGACGTTCCACTTTGAAGGGTGACTTCGTAGCCACGCGAGTGTCACCTGTGAGTCGGACCAACAGAATATCCAAACTAGCTTGGACCTCAGTTGCGGCAAGATCGTGTCGACCGAGTTACCGAACTCTTTTTTTTTTTTTCAACTTTTAAGTTTTGAAATGGACTAAATCCATGTAATGAAGGGTCATATAACCTTGAAAATATTTTTTTTAAAAATTTAGAAAATTTTCATAAAAAAGTGCAGATTTCATTTTTCCGTAAAATGCCCTCCTATTGATCTAAAAATCATTCCAAACAGCTCCAAAATGCAAAAAATGCTAAAATAACCGTCTTTGACCCACTGTAACTCGAACATACTTAGTCAAAAAAATCTGAAAAAATTCGCAGACACTTTTTTCTTTTCTTTTTTCTTTTTTCTCTAACCAATTTTATATCTATATCTATATATATACATTATTACCTATTTTGTAGTTCTATTTATGTACTAACCATCAAATCTTTAGAGATTACTTTTAATCTAAAGAAAAATTATGACACTCGCTGATCACCTTAGTTGGAGTAATGCCACCATAAAGTCATATCTAGAAAACTAAAAGTCGTAGACGCTCCAAATTTTGTGTCATAGTTTATTAGGCCGAAAGAAGGAGAAGAAAAATACTTCTAAAGTCTTGGATAATCTTTTTTTCAATTTTGCCAAACAATCTTATTCGCAAAATAGCACATATGTACCTATATATCAAATGGTTCAATCAGCTCTAAACTTAAAAGAGAGTAATTAATCAATTGAAACATTTAAGTTTAGACTTTAATCAACTTAATTACACTATATTAACTCAATAGTTCATGATGAAAATAGAAATTTGTTTAACTCAAAAAAATTGCAAAAGTTGAGGTTATGGAAACTAACAATTTCAGCGAATATAACAAAGTAATACTCTCAATGATGTGCTTCCAAATTCTATTACGATATTTGACGATGTAGCCTGTGAAAAGCAAAACAACATCAAAGCATTTTTCTGTATGAGAATGCACAAGGACATCGACAGCTTCTGTCTCTGTCAATCTTACGCTCGCATTCCAAAACATCTTCTGAGAGATAATGTCAATTTGTTGATTATTTTTTCGACAAGATGATTTAAATTTGAAACATTTATACAATGATCACGTCAATTCTGACATGATTTTTGAACAATTTAAGGATTGTGCTCAAAGTGTTGGAGAGATGATAAGTACGGCTTCCACGTAATAGATAAAGACAGGCCCAATAAATAGTGGCAGATAGGTTAAAGGATTTCACTATTTTGCTATAAATATTACGTACATGTAACGTCAAGTAACAGTTTATAATTGAACGTTGAAGAGTCAACATGGAAAAGTTCCGACGTAAGAAAAATATTTTGCGAAAACTTATCAAATCGCAAGATGCAATAAAACGTAAACATAATTTGTTAAAGCTTGATAAAGTTAGTGTTGATAAGGTGCTGGGTGAAGCGTTCAAACCAATTGTCGATCCGCTTAAAAAGCTCGTAATTTTGACTGAAAAAAGTAAACGTACGTTATATGAAAATGACTTTCAAACGGTAGACAAGCCTGATAAGAATGATGATGAGTTTGATGACAGTCTCGAAGATAGTCTTGATGGAAGTCTCGATAAAAGTTTCGATGAAACGCTACAGAATAAACTGAATGCTCACGAAACCTCATTCGAAATAGCTGGCAGCGAAGATGAAATTGATGATTCATCCATCAACAAATGTATTATTATTGTCAATCGACGAATTAATCTTGATGAAATTTACGGAGTGCGTAAGGAAGATAGAAGCTGATAGGACCAAGGTTAAAAATGTGAAGTATCCGAAAACTATATACAGAATTATCGTAATATTCTTGAAACAACTAATGCTCACAACAAACGTCACAGGAGTGATGAAACCATTCGTGCTCATAATATCATGAAATTCAATAATATTATATATCTTCTACTTTCTAAGAGACCTGGAAAAAAAGAAGGTAAGGGATTGCCTCAAAACAAAATTGCTAGGAGAGATACTAGGATGGATTACGTTTACTGGGACGATCCCACTGAGCTCGTTTATCATCTTCGATTGCTCATAGCTGAACAATCAGTAAGAAATCCAAGTCACATAAACGAGATTCACTCCATCATAGAGGAGCTCCGTGATGGTGGATATATATATATATATATATATATATATATATATATATATATTGATGTGTATGTAAATACTGGCCTCAGTATCAAGATGAGCGTAAATGTGTTCGGTTGTAATCTTAAAAGGAACGAGAGTAGTCGAGGACCCCCTGGAGTGGGATTTAAAATTACAGTTGATGGTCATTACTACTTGGAAAATAAGAGACTGTGCAACATTGACACACCTCAACGGTTGAGTGATGCAGTTAATTTAGACACCCTACAAAACTTGATTAAATCAGAAGTTCGGAGCGTATACGAAGTTTCAGATAGTTTAAGGTAAAATTGTAAAAGATATTTCGATAAAGTGTATGGAGTTTACAAACAAGGAAATAAGCTTATGTTTGGTAACTTACCAATAAAATTTGACAATAATCACATCAAAGTGAACAATGTAAGATGTTCTATAATGGAAGGGTTGCTTGAATTAATCTTATTGGTCTTGATGATATTACAAACTATCATACTATAGTAAAAGTTACATGTGTACACAAAAAACGTTACTTGGAAAAGGAGTCGATACGTATGTTAAAAAGTAATAAATTCAAACACTTTATTGCTCTAATGCTTTAATCTACTGGTCAAGTCGAATTTTCACATCGATACGAGATGACGAAGAGACGGAAAAAACATCTCTCTAGGTCTAAGCTGTCTGAGGATACAGGACGCATGTACCCGAGAGCTAAGGAATTTCTAACAGATTCTACATAAGAGGATTCGAGATCTGGATTTTTTTGAAATCCTTTTTCATGTTGCGCAGCATGCTTACTGCTGGAGTGTAAGAATCGCCTAATTTTTCTGAAGTCGGAAAATTGGATCTGAGAGGTAGCCTAACCACATACCCCCCCCCCCCCTTTGTTTCGGCTGACTATGGCCTTGTAGAAATTTTCACACTCTTGTTCTTCATGTGTGAGTAATTTTCCTGTAACTGGAGTCTCCTCGACCTCCCAGAATTTTCGCAAAAGTGTGTTGAGCTCTATTTCGTTGGTTCGTAAATTGATACTAATCCGAGGAATTGCAATATTTTGAGATGAGGTTGAACCAGAAATGATCCAACCGAGTAATGTAAGTATTACAATTGGAGAGTTTTCGGGATCGCCTTTTCGAAGCCCTTCTTCCACTATTTGCGTATGTACCTTTCCGCCTAAGAGAATATCAATTTTACCTGGCTGTCTGAAGTTTGGATCAGCTAGCGTTAATCCTTTAAGATGATCCCAATCCCGAATCTGTGTAGTAACAGGATTGTACGCGGTTACTTTAGGAATGACAAACGCTGTGATATCACAGCAAAATGTCGAAGGAAAACGAGGTTTTATGTTGAAGCTAACTTTACTTTTACACATAAATTCTTCGCCCCCCCCCCCCCCCCCCCCCCAATGCCAGTAGTTGGAACTCTGACCGGTTTCCTTTTCAACCGCAGAACTTGACACAACCTTTCCGTAATAAAGGAGGATTGGGCCCCTTGATCTATTGAAGCTCGAAGTGGCCTACTGCAGCCATTAAACTGGGCGTATACCCAAGCTGTAGCAAGTAAAATGGTTTCCGAATTTACGCCCGCTTCAGAAAGCAGGACTTGAGAATCAAGTGCAGCGATGTGCTGCGAAGTAGCAGCTTCCTGAACTGTCTCAGATGCACAATGAGCCGTAGGCGCATTTTGAGATCCCGCTTATTTAGCTTGTGAAAAATCGTTGCTAGTGAAGTGCAACATCGTATGATGCTTACCTGCGCAATTTTGACACCTCTTAGAATTTTTACAGCTCGAAGCTTGATGATTAGCAAAACGATTGAAGTATAAATGTTTGCTTGCAATTATTATTTTCCTTTCTATTGGAGTTTTGGCTCTGAAGACCTCACAATTCATTATTAAGTGTGCTTTATTACACAATGCACAGCTTTGTGATCTATTCCCTTCTTGGGTAAGATGAATCGATTTTGAGTCCCTATTCCTATTTTGAATACTTTTACTTTTGAACGAGTTTGAAGAATTTTCCGAAGCTTGTAAAAAGCTTTTCATATGAGAAACTTGTTTGACGCTTTCCAGCTGAACCAGCACTAAGCACTCTACTTCTAGAAATTTGTCTAGCGAATCGAAAGAAGGAAATTGCATCAGGGTGTCTGATTTAACTATTTTTTCTTCCCACTTTCTTTGAATGACAGGAATTAGTCTTGTAACCGTCCAGAATACAGTTATATGATCCCACTCATCTGTAGGGCTACCTAACATTTTCAAGGCTTGTAAAACATTCTTAGTCTCTGTACGAATTCTACCGATTTCCTTGACTGATTCACCTTCCATGCCTTTCATCGAGAAAAATTTCGATAAAAGTTTTGTGATTAACAATCTATTATTCTCATAGTAATCCTTTACCGTTTTCCACGCGTTTTCAAAATTTTCCCCTGCTGCCGGAATCTCCCGTAGTAATTCTGCAGCTTCTCCCTTTAAAGCATTAAGCAGATAGTGCATCTTAAAAACGTTTGCTAAATTAGTCCGATTAACTACCATTTCATTGAATTCGTCTCTAAACCTAATCCAATCTTTGATTTCGCCCAAGAAAGTAGGAAGTTCTATTGGCGGAAGTTTGGTTTGATTAACCATACTGACATCCGCTTGAGCATTTCGGGTTGCTGATCAGCATTATCCCTTATCGAAAAGTTTAATAAATGCTCGTTAAATCTTCCTAACCTATCCAGATACAACTCTTCCGTTTGATCAAAAACGTTATTTTTGAAATAATTATTGCTCGCGTCTACATCCTCGTCATCTAGCAAAAGATTATGATCCGCTTCGAAGTCCTTCCAAACTTTCTCTAACCGCTTCATGCGAGTAGTGCAAGCTCCTTGTGTCATTTGCGCTTGGCCTGTCTTTTTGAAATTCTCGAACGAGCTGCCTATTTTTTTTGTCTATCAAGCTGTTTCTCTATTGATGGGTTTATTTTGCTAACTAAATTGCTTAGACTAAACTATACTTATATTGTTTGAGGATGTGAAAAACTCAAGATTTATAGAACTTTCAGCTGTGGGATATCTATAGCTCAACGTCTCTCGAAGCTTGGCTGCCAAGACCACTGTCCAACTTGCAGCTGTTCGAACCTTTGCATTATGCAGAGATGATGAAAAGCCATGAAAATTGCAATAAAATGTGCCCGTAAAAGAAAAAACAAAAAACAAAGAAAACAAATCTTGTAGTTCGAAGCAAAGTAAAACAAATCGTATTGTTGAAAGTAGAATGCACACCTCTTTTATTAGTGTGCGACTAAATTAAAAAATCCTTATGAAGCGACATACAGGCCATACAGAGTCAAATTGTGTCGTATAACCATAAATAATTAAGAAGTAGTGAGAAAGCAACATAAAATAGGCAAAATGAATGTAATAAGGTTTCAATTCGCAATCAAGCACTAAATAAAGTTGTTGAATCGCAATGCGTTAACCCAAAACATGCACCTATGTCTGTCGTCAACTCAAAAACAAAAAAAGAAAACCTTGGTCTTTTTCTTAAGGTTTCAAGCTTTTCGAATTACAAAATTAATATCGATAGAGCATTTCAATTAAACTATGTAGGAAAGTCGAAAGAGCGAGAAATGATTTAAATCAAGATATAACCTCAAATGATTTGTCTACCCAGAGATTGGCATAAGACCAATAAATTTTACTAATCTACAATTCTATTTTACCACTATTCTGAATTTGTTATTCACAATCTCTATTTATGCATTGTGTTTTAAGCAAGTGTAAAGTTGCTATGAAGAGTGAAAGAAAAGGTTTGAGAGGCTCGTCCAACGCATGCAGAAATTGAAAAAGCAAGAAAAGTAGCAAGTTAGATGTCTTTATACACAGCAATTGTAATTCAGACAAGGTGAAGATCTCCATAGTGTTCAGCTCTCCTTGAGTTACCATGGATTCGAAATAAGTGGATAAAGCGAGTAACAGCTTTAGTATACAGCTCTCAATTTATTTTCCAGAGTCGAGGCTTGTCACTCGTACGATGACATATGAGCCTTCGCTCTTGTTTTTGTGGCACGTGTAGAGTACAGTACCTTTTTTAAAGAGTCGAAAGCAAACACTACTATGGTATATCAGAGGCTGCTCCGCATTCACAACCTGCTCTCGTACCTAAAACCTCTCAACAGGTTTGCTTTGAGGTGTTATATCTCGTTGATGAATGTCCGCTCTGCTTGGCTATAAGTTTATCCGCTGCTCAGCCTAAGATTAATTATGCATACATTTCAAATCTAAGTCACACAGCTAATCCGCAACAATATTCAACGGGAAAAAGCATACAGCCATCTACAATATTCTAACTAGCGTGTTCAGGCATAATAGGATTCAACCGTAGCGATACTACAGATTAAGAGTGTAAATAGGGCATAATTTTTATTATATTTTGTTTTTATATTTACAACAGAGTATGTACAAAATAGAGAGAGAGAGTGTTATTTTTGACAGTTGCAGTGTAAGATGAGACTGTCTGCTGCAGCGCTAACTATTCTCGAGCCAGTTGAAAGAGAAAAAAAATAAAAAGAAAAAAAACGCTGTGGACAGAGAAGCAAAGAAGAAAATTTGAAAAGCGAGCAAAGCTAACAGCTGAAAGTATGAGTTGGAGTGAGGTTACTCAGTTGAAGTGAAGTTGAATGTAACTGCGCTGTACTGCTGTCGAAGCTGCGTGCTCTGATCTCTCGGTGCTGCTTCGACCGTCGACCATGCCGCGTTGCTCGTGTGCGTTGCTCATGCACGACAAAATTGGTGTCCTTTTGGTCGCACGCTGAGTTGCTGAGCTTTGCGTGCTCTGACGCGCTGAAAATGGCGCGCTGCTCGGCACTGGTGGAGCCGCTCCGACTCCGATGTGTAGCTTGCCTGCCGCTGTTGCTGCTGTCCCGACGCTGCAATGACGTGTGGCGCTTCTCGCGCACGCCGCGGCTTCTCTGCCTTCGGAGCCGATGTGCTGTTCGCTGCGTCGACTAGCACGGTGCTTGCGTTCTGCTCGATGCCGCTTTCGTTTGCTATGGGTCGTCCGCTGACCTTCTGTCGGTTGCCCCCATGCGCCGACCACTAAAAATTCGAGAAAATAATAAGTATAGGTTCTTTTTTTCTCTCTCTCTTACTCTATATCTGTAGATGTTTCCCAGCTGGTGGGAGTCTTCCGTGTTCCCGCGACGAACTTGTCCTGGCTTGGCTGTGACGGCCTTGTCGCTCTCTCTCTCTCTCTCTCTCTCTCTCTCTCTCTCTCTCTCTCTCTCTCTCTCTCTCTCTCTCTCTCTCTCTCTTGGATAATGGACTAGTCCCCGTCCTTTGCACGATGAACTCGCCCGCCCCTCTTTTGTGTAATGGACTCGTCCGACGTTCCTCGCGCCTTAGTCTCGCCCTCCTCCTGATGAAGCGCGCCCTGTCGCCACCCGATGCTGTCTTTCCTCTTCCTTGCGGATCGTGCCTCCGAGTTGGTTAATCCTAGCCCCTCTAGGATTTTATGACGACTGTCTAGCGATGCTGTGATTGTTTCACTGCTCACGTTGTCGTCTTTCTCCCTTGTTGAGAAAGACGCTCCTGAGTGTGCGACTTTCTCCCTTGTTGAGAAAGACGCTCCTGAGTGTGCGACTTTCTCCCTTGTTGAGAAAGCCGCCTTGAAATTGCACTTTTTAATTCACCACCGCGCGTCGCGTGTAAGGCAATCGAGAACTCCCTGAAGCCTACGAAACATTAACAAACGCACAGTAAAATTATAAAAAGTAGTCTAGTGTACCTTATAAGGACAATTCGAAGTATCGGATTTGAGATGTTGGGATGGCGCAATCAGTAAAACGTCTGCTTCCCGACAAGAAGATCACCGGTTCAAATCTCCACCAAATTAGATTTTTCTCAGTTAAATTTATTTAAGCATTAAATTGTGAAAAATATGTTATAAAATTCTGCAATAAAAATATTCCAATGTAAAAAATTCAAGTAAGTATAATTCAATTAAAAGTGGTTGCGACAAAATAGTAGTAGATATCAAGCTTCTTAATGCTACGTCTAGGTAGCGTAACATCTAACCCGTAAGTGGTTAAATTTCATCTTGATTACTATATAAGAGCGCGAATATGTATGTGTTATATGGGGGTATATGGACAGATGCAAAATTATTCTAAAATGAGAACTGCAACTGCCTTTATCGACGGGGTTGCAATATGCAAACCTTGAAGCCACGCGGTATCGGCTGTCAGTTGTTCGATTAAAGCCTCGATGTCTCGCACTGTCAACTGTGGGCTGTCGGCATTTATAATCGCAGCGATCTAGAATCATCGTGATCTAGAAATGCTGTAATCTAGAATCAGCATAGTATACTAGAATCGACCTAGCATAAATCATGGTGGTCCGGAATCTGCCTAGCATAGACCAGGTGGTCCAGAATCGGCCTAACATAGACCAGGAGGTCCAGAAGCGCCATAACATAGACCAAGTGGTCTTTTCCAGGTTCTTTCTCAAGTAACCCGATTTTTTCAGGTAACCCCGGTTTTTCCGGTTATCCAACCAGGAGCAAGCTGATTAATTTGACCTGTTGCTCGGTTTCGGGTATCCGTATACCTCTATTAGGAGCATATTTAATTAATCACTAAAATTCTTCACTATCAGTTTATGGCATCATAGCTAATAATAAGGTATGCGGTTGTGGAGTCGGCGCAGCGGAACAACCCAAAACTCGAGCCACGTTTCAAGGATATTTTTTTTTCTTTTGCTTTACGATTTCTCAAAATGTTTAATGTTAGACAACATTTCTTTGACGAGATGTTATTCTTTATTTTCTGTGAATACTTAATGTACTACTAGAAATTAATTATAAAAATATCACGAAGTAGTGTAACTATTATTGACAGTGAGATGTTGAGGTTTTGCTACGATTTTAATGTTTTAAATTAACTTATATCTGGTACTGAGAGCAGCATATTATCAATTTGTTATATATTAAACTGTATTTATCTGTGATAAATAATTGTCGGAATTCTATTTAATTAATGTGTTAGTAATGGGGTGAGTGTCAGTATTTGGTTGTCGAGGAGTTGAATCTGTATTTATTTAATACTGGTCTATTCAGAATGTTTCACTATTCACAAAATTTAAAATCTTTCTTTCAATTCAGGGATGAAATAGGCCTTTATCCATGCCTAAAAGTCGGATAGAAAATTACGCATTTCGAGCGTGTTTGTGCAAAGTGTGATAAAAATCCATTTTTCCCGGTCAGGGAGGAAAAAATGGATTTTTTTCACACTTTGCACAAACACGCTCCAAATGCGTAATTTTCTATCCGACTTTTAGGCATGGAAAAAGGCCTATTTCATCCCGGTCAGGGAGGAAAAAATGGATTTTTCTCTCGCGTAATGCCGTTTCTATACCTAGTGGTAAAGTGAGAGACTGTTAAAGCAAGCTTCAATGTTTTTAAAAGATGAAGCGCGTGCCGTCTACACTACACAGACGTTAATCTCTCTTAACCTTAAAATTAATCAACTGTTTGCATGTTCACTGCCTGCAATTAATGTATTTATAACATACATATTGCTTTTCATTGGAAAATATTAAAATATCTTAAACTAAAATACGAAATAATCTACGTTTTTATACAATTTATTCAATGAAAACTATCGAATAATAAATCGCCGATTATAATAGCGGCTGACTTCATGCCAAACTTTAATGAATTTTGTCCAACTATACTACAGCTCGCTTTAACAGTCCCTCACTTTATTACTAGATGTAGAAGCGGCATAAGACAGAATATTAATTGCATGACTTTGTTGAAAACAATACGGCGTGTAACATGAAAAGAAAAGCTATTTCAGACTCTGGTGAGGTGTTTTCTGTAGTCGTTAGGTCATTTTCTCCTCTTGTCGCACAATGTACTATTACATATATATGTTAGACGACAAAAAAATTATTACATATTACTAAAATAAAAGCTATTCTTCATGAGCTTATATCTTGACACAGACAGGTTTCGAAACCAAATGTCTATAGACGTTTTCATATACTCAAGACTTTCCATTTACCACTAGGGCATGGTTCTTTACATTTCGTGTTTTACCTAATACAACTTAGGCATTTTGAGTTATGCCTAGTCAATATTAAGCAAAACCCGAATTGCCTAATCAATTTTAGACAAAACCCGAATTGTCTAATCAATTTTATGTAAATTCTGAAATGCCTAATCAATTTTAAGCAAAACCCGAATTGCATAATCAATTTTAGACATTTCGGGTTTTGCCATAGGCATATCGCAAGTTGCCAGATTTCGGCTTTTGTCGGTAACATATATAATGCCTATTTTATGTGATAGCGGGTGTGATTGTAGTTTAAAATCTGCCTGAAAATGTAGGTTTTCTATACCAATCAGTTATTAATGTGCCATTATCATTGATAATTCTTATATCCAAGAAACTTATAGAATTGTTTTGTTGTAACTCATATGTGAACTGTAGGCGTGGATTATCGGAGTTGAATATTTCTAGCATTTGGTCTATTCTGTTGTTAGGGATGCAGGTCCTCAAAATTATATCATCCACGAAACGATAAAAAATGGGGGTTGAAAATCTAATCTATTAGGCAGTCTGATTCTAGGTCTACCATGACCATATCTGAGAATGTGGCACTTGCACTTGATCCCATGGGTACGCCAAACGATTGTCTGTAGATATTTTCATTAAATGAGAAATATTTGTTGTTCATTAGAAAATTTATTGTTGTGTTTCTATTTCTTTTATTATGTTGATTGTATCTGTTACTTCTAAATTTGATTTGTGTCCAGTTAAGTTGACTAGTCATTTTTTTTTTTCATTATTAATTATTGCATTGTTGCGTACCACCTCTTTGTTATTTGGCTTTACACGAAGATAATTAAACATCACTACGTGCTATCTCACGCATTACTGATTGTTTTGGCGATGTAAAACAGGCAATTTTTCGCGGCGCACATTAGTCATGAATGTCTGCAAATGAACCAGTGATTTCCTCGCATTAACCAGTGATGTCCAGTGATTTCCTCACATTAACCAGTGATATTAGGCGAATACGCTTACCAGTGCTGCGACGGAAGCTATCCAGTGTTGCTTCGGACATTACTGAGTGATGTGAGCGGCCCGACTCGCTCTTTGAGATCCGTTGACAAAGTTTTCACCGCCGAAGCTTAACATATCAACAAGTTTGCTTTCTGAGGAGTCAGTTAAACATAAACAAACCTTAAATGATTTACTAATATTATTCTAAAGAAGAAATGTATAATTTTAAAAAATAACGGACCTTTTTTTAAAACATAATAATTTTCAATAAAAAAATCTGTTTTCTTTAAAGACATTTAAAACATCGGTTTATTTGTTCTTAAAAGTTTATCGACAGCGCAATTTGATACAGAATGAGAATCATTTTGTTTTTTTTTATTTAGTGTAACGGACACCAGAGCTTACACCGAATATTGAAGCGATTTTTACAAGACCACGGTAAAAGCAGTTGATTTATCAATCATAATAAGTGACCACTTTTTAATACAAACAATTGGTTTTCACTTGGCATAATATGCACAAATATCCTCAAAAAGTTTCAAAAATATTCGTTGTACTAACTCTTTAAAAAAAATCTTCTAAGTTATACATTCTTTTTCGACGTTTTACGTGATAATCCCCCTTAATGACATAAAAAGTAAAATTTGATTAATACGATCACTACAATTAATACTGTAATATCTACACTTCACAGTTCACATGCAATCAATAATAGAGTGTTAAGGGTCGGTCGATGGCTCAAGTGGTAAACGCCGTGTGGGTTCAAATCCCCATCAGTCCGCATTGGTCGGTGGTAGAGTCAGGGCCTACAATCCGCTACCTGAGTGAGGACAGTGATGCCCGTATATCGACGGCTGAGCGGAAGAACCTGTTAATACGGTGCGCGCTCGAAGAAGAGGTTAACCCGGAGCGCGCTCCAAGAGTATGTTAACTCAGATATCGCGTAAAGAACGGCTTCTTTAGCCAATTATTCCTCGCTTTACATTATGTATTGGAAACTCTAAAAAAAATAGGAAATTGCATTTTTTGCGGTAATATTCGTTCTCATATTTTTTTAGAGTTGCCAAAACACAACGTAAAGCGATGAGTAATTGTCTAAATAAGCCGTCCTTCACACAATATATGAGTTGACATACTCTTGGAGCGCGCTCCGAGTTCTTCTTCGAGCACGTGCCAAGTTAATAGCTTCTTGCGCTCAGCCGTCGTTATGTAATTAAAAACATAATAAAACTGTTGTAATTTATAAAAAAATGCACTTATAATATTATTCTTCTGAACGCTCCATATATTAAGATTACTTATTTGATTTTCACACTAAATGTTGTATACTTGAAATCTATACAGGCCTTGGATGCTTTGAGTAAAAAAGATATATCAGAAATTAAGTCATTCACAAGGCCACCTGCTAGAGTCGAAATGGTGATGGAAGCTGTTATGATTTTGAAGAATTCTGAACCTACATGGGCTGAATCCAAACGGCAATTAGGAGATGTCAACTTTATAAACACAGTACGAGAAAACATTTATTTTTTCAATTCTTTGTATCGTTTTCAAAAATTCAAAAATATTCTTCTCACCTAATAGTAATATACTTCTTCATTTAATATTACAGTTATTTTAATATTTAATTATCATTCAATTTATCATCGTTAATCTTAAAATTAATATTATTTACTGAATTTTTTAATTTAGCTTAGAGATTTCGATAAGGATCATATCTCCGATAAAACGCTGCGTACGATTGTAAAATATACGTCAAATCCTGAATTTGAACCCGAAAAAGTTGGTATCGTGTCTAATGCTGCGAAATCTCTTAGTATATGGGTGATTGCTATGGAGCAGTACGGAAAGCTTTACAGGTTCTTATTACTTCAATTATATTATATTGAAATATGAAAATAAAAAAGAATATATGCTCTATTTTATAAATTGTATAATATACGAAGATATATTATGAAATCCAGATGTTGAAATCTTTATCTAGACTAATCCTAATTGAATATTACTAAAGAGATCTTAAACTAACATAAAAAATACAAATTTTACCGCTAACCTTTCAGTAGCCATAATACATGAGTTTAAAAAAGCTTAATTTTTTATTCAAAAATTAGTATTTTTCAGTATTAATGTTTGTTTCAAATAATTTTGTATTCTCAATTTTTATTTTATTGTGCTTCTTTTTCGAAATAAATGAGAATTTAATCAATGGCAAATAGCTTCCTTTGATTACGCAAGCGCGCACAAATTCATTCGCACACATTAATGTTTTTATATATTACAATTGCGATAATAAGTACTCCAACATTTTTATGCTAGAGTAAATTTTTATTAAAAATATCAGAAATCAATAAGGTACAAACAATCATGTAAAAATGGATATACTGTTATTAAAAGAAAAACTTGCCTGTCTTTAGAATCGTGGCTCCGAAACGGGAAAAGTTAGAGGCTGCACTGGTATCCTTACGTGAGAAAGAAGCTGCTTTGGCCGAGGCGAGCGCGCAATTGCAAAAGTTACAGGAGGAGTTGGAACGGCTGCAGCAAGTGTATGACGCAAAGATGAAGGAAAAAGAAGACTTAATTAGCCTGGTCGGTGCTGGTTGCTTTACTCCCTCGTTCCGTTTGCTTCTCCTCCTTTTCCCTTCTGCTTTTCCTTTTCTTCTCTTTTTTAAAGCTCTCTTACTCTCATTCGCCTACTCTCGCTTTCCTTCTTATTACATCCCTCTTTTGCACTTTCTTTCAATTTTGCCTTATTTATGCCGAGAAAAGCTTGCGAATCTACTTCCTGAAGTACTCGATCATTCACAACTTTCCACTTGTACTTTCCAGTTATTTCACTGTACAATTATTTCTTGCCAAACGTATAATGTAAGTTGTTTAGGAACTTGTTAATTATCAAAATATATGTTACTAGTTGAATGTTTTCTATAAACCACTTATATTCTAGTCCTTCATTTCAATTATAAACAAAAATAACTAGTTCACCTAGCTGCGCTTCACGCGATTGTTTTTCCTTATTTCGCTTTCGGTATTATCAAAATATTTTAAAATACATTTAATTGACAATACTTTTTATGTACATAATTTATATACGTCGTAAGCAGTGCAGTTTTTGAAGTAGGGCAATTAAATATTACGTGTTTCTTTCCATTTCTATCTTAACAAAATTGTTAAGATAGAAAAATTATATAACATAAACATGATGTTCAAAACAACAACTACCTAGTCAAGATATAAACTTCCTCATGCTATCTTTTTAAAGGTACAATACTTAGCTTGAATCTGAGAGATTGGAAGTGTTCATGAAGTAATTGCTCTTAAAGTGACGTTAAATCCCCGTGTTACCGACAAATACGAGGAATCATTCTATTAACTTCATTTTCACCTTAAAGTTATTTTGAAAAGCGTAAGTTAAAGTCAAAAATTTTACCCCGAGTCTGACTCGGGTTAAACACCAGGGAGATTAAAAATAGGTATATCATGGCGAGATTTAATTCGGGTTTGAAAGGGTTGAAATCGTGCACGTAAAAATAATTGTAGGTTCCTATGACATACATGTAATAAAACCCTACGGTTTGGTGAACTAAATTTGTTTTTAATTGAAATAGACGACTACAAAATAAGTGGTTAAAGAAGAAATCCAATTAGCAATTTATATTTTGATAATTAACAAGTTGAGGGAATAGATGCACCTTAAAATTTTGAATTAATTGATAATACATTTAAGATAAAAATAAGTCACTCATCCTATATTACCTGATTTTTTTTGTAAATTTAAAAAGGTCGTTAGGTCTCTTTGATCGGCTATAATGAATACCTCTATATTTCTTGGTCTACTACAAGGTCTAGAGAGCCAATGTGATCGAATTGACGCTTTCAAAGTTATATTATGTTCAAAATACATGTAATCATGATATGAGTGTGGGAATATGTATATAAAAATTATTGACCAAAGTTATAGTCTATTTAAGCGAAAATTCTTCGATTTTTTAAAATTTTATTATGAAATGAGGCTTAAATAGACTATAACTTTGGTCAATAATTTTTATATACAAATTCCCACGCTCATACCATTACTACCAGTATTTTGAACATAATGAAACCTTGAAAACGTCAATTCGATCACATTAAGATGAGTCTACACTGATTTTTTAACAAAAAATCAAAAAAATTATATGACACGTTTTGAAGCCCTATATTTGTAGAATATTTGGGGAGCTGATAGAATAGAAAAATTTCATAAACAACAAAAGTTATAACCATTGAAAGAAAATAATTAACATTGCTTCTAATGTAGAACTGAGTATTTAAATGCATTTTGCTCGAAACTTATTTTTCAAACTTCAAAAAGTTGCTCGCGCATTTAGAGTCGATGAATGTAGCTGTAACTCGCAGCAAATATTCCTATAAGGACTATTTAAAGAAGTTAGTATTTTGTCAAGAATTGCGTACATACAAATTTTTGACGATTAAATATGTATACAAAAACATGGTCTTTTTTGTCATATAATTATTTAAAATGGAGATATATTTTCTTCAAGCTACTTATGATAGAAAATTATAGTAAAAAGTACTAATTTATGTTTTTTCGGGTTCTAAAGTTAGTGAGAATGCATTAAGTTAATATTGTCAAACTTAAATACGCAAGGAACTTTTTGAATTAACCTTTATTTTGACTGCAATAAATTGCATTTTGTTCAATAAATTGGGATTAGGATTTATTGGTTACTAATAACACATTCAAATTTTGAAATAAAATTCTGGATGTCAAAGTAGACCCACCTTAACTCTTTAAACCTTGCGGTATAGCCCAAGAAATATAGGGGTTTTCATTATATCTAATCAAAGGGACCTAACGACCTTGAAACAAAATTTAAAAAAATTTTTTAGTTATATTTTGATAAAATGTTCAAATTTACCAAAAAAATCAGGTAATATATGATGAGCGACTTATTTTTACCTTAAAATGTATTATCAATTATATAATATGCGGGTATGCGTGCATGGGTACGCACAATTGCAAACGTTACAGTGTGTCAGTGCGTGCGTGCATGTGTGTGTGTGTGTGTGTATATGTGCATCTGTGTGTGTGGGTGTGTGCGTGCGCATGCGTGTGCGTGTATGGATGTGCGTGTGCGTATGCGCGCGCGCGCGTGTGTGTGTGTGTGTGTGAAGAATTCTACAAAAAAATGCAAACAATGATTACAAAAGTTGGAAAAAAATTACATTACGCCTCTGTAACTGCATTAAAGCTTTCCAACATACGAAAAAGATCTTGTGACACTATTTTACGTGTGAATCAATTCTTCTCATGAAAATTTAATGTTGGAATTTTGCACAAAAAACGGTCATAATTTATACAATAATTACTTAGCTTTTAAGGGTGCAAACATTTTTTTTCAAAGATACATGCAAAAAGAGTTTTAATTTGTACATGAAGTTGAGAACAATGATCGATTAATTTTTAGAGTTAACATTGATTAAGAACAATAATGGAATTACAACAATTTGGTATCAAAAACCTACTGCTACTAGAAGATACATCGATTTCAATAGGGTTTTAACATAATTTTATTTTCTTCGGCGGTGTCTACGATACGGTTCGAGAGTCAAAGCCGATTTGCAATTCTGTTTAAATTTTTTCAAAAAAGCTTTATTTTAAAAAGTTATAGCTTATTTACGTTCCTTTGAATGGGGTCAGACTTTAGTTACTTCAAAGATTCCGCGTCTACGATCTGACGTCTCGAGGATTTTCGAAGCGCTATATCTTCTTTAACTTTGGATATTTTACAAACATTCAAACAGTTTACAATGAAAGTACGCTATAATCTGTCAAAATATGATATAAAAAAAATCATGTTAAATCCGAATTCACATCATCCTATTACACACAAGATTGGTATCGTAAACATGTTGGTATAAACAGGAGTATTTTATTATCAGATAGATGGCTAATTTTATAATGATAACTTAAGGAAAATTACTGACATCTTTATAAACATTAACTATCCTGTTCAGATAATAGAGATCTTCAAAAGAAAAAGATTGTTTACATTTGAATCTAGAAAACATAATAGTAATATTGATAATGCACATGTTAATAAGAACTTCACCAGACTTCCGAAAATGGTTAAACCGTGTATTAATGATTTATCTATAAAATTGAAACACATTTTAAATAAACGTAACTTTATAACAATTTTTAAAATAAATCATAAATTCATAACATATATCAAACTAGTCAAAGATAAATTCAGAAACATGAGCAGGCTAATATCGTTTATAAACTCGAATGTAGTAACTGTAAATCGATCTACATAGGCCATAGCTAAAGAATTAGTGCAGTAAGAATTAAAGAACATCAACGTGCAGTAAAAAAACAATGAAAACTCAGTAATAGCAAGGCATTATAATAAATATCAACATAAATTCTCATAAACGTTTATTCTTAGAAATGGCTCACATACACTTATACAACTATACACTCAATAGAATTGATGACACAAACAATGTAAAAAAAGATGATCTACAATTATTCAATTTTATAAAAAACGTTAATGCATAATTTACTTCAATAATTAATAGAAATGAATGTATTCGTTTAATATGAAGAATTTCTATTTTATTTCACTGTTCTAATTGTCAATATCTACTATATTACTGTATTATAAATAGTTAAGGTTAATCGATGTCAATATATGTATACAAACATTAAAAACTCGAGCTCCACGTAGTTCATATCAAACCGTGTAATGGAACCAGCCTGAGTTAAACTCGACAAAAGAAATCTTTTTACATGAACCGATAAAAATCTTTCCTTTAAAAGCAATCACACCGAACCTTATTTACTAAAAATACCGTCACGGGCCCAGTTCCTGATCAATACCCAGTTCCTGATCATTTGGTTACATTGATTACTATTTTGACTTTAATGTATACAAAATTTGTTTTAAAAAAATAATTAGTAATAGTAAACTATTTCGTAGTCATATAAAAGTACTTTAAAAGTTACTAGTAAAATACATTTTTAAAGATAAAAAATGTTCAAGTTGGACGTTGTTGGCAACGTCATGATTGACACCATCTTACTGCAGTTGACTACAAGTGAGTGGGCAAAGAAATTTACATTATTTCTTTAAATGTTGTAATAGATCGTAGAAAAACTTATGTAATTAAGTTATTCAACAGTTTATTCGTATAAATCAATTAAAACATTCATATAAACTGGGGTCGAAATTCTTATCATTTACCCAATTCCTGATCAGTATTAATAACATGCTTTATGTGTGTTTAAAAATCTTAAAATACACAAATATTTGTAATAACTTAATTCTATAAGTAGTTTTAATCCATGAATAAATAATTTATCATGCAAAAGTCGCAGAAAACGTAACAATAAATCACAACACTATGTGCAATTTAAAGGTTATAATATATGCTCGCACGCGAGTATATATCGTGCAGTAGACAGAGTACGAATAACCGAACACTTTTACCTCGCCTAAGTTTCACATTTATAATCACACAACCAAAAAATGTTATATTATAGCACTGTGTGGCCTAAATCAGCACTTAAGTCACGCCTATCCGTGACTTAAGTAGTCCATTATTGCACCATCCTTATCGCCCTCGCTACGCTCGGGCGCTAACCTCGCAATGCAATACTGAACTGTTTAAGGCACGGCTAGGCGCGACATGCGGATTTAGGTAAACAGTGCTATAAAATAGTATACGATACTCGTGTCAAAGGTCATCCTTCATGTAATGTACTGTTTTAGTATATCTACTGTATTAGTAGGGGAAACTGGGGTAAAGGGAACACACGGGTAAAGTGAATCATGCTTATTATTTCTTCAACTAATTATTATTTACACCTAATTTTCATTTTAGTGAACGATAATTATGCAAAGGTGATAATTAAAAAGTTTCACTGCATAACCATTAATATTTTATGAAAAAAAAAATAATTGTATTTTTCGACTATAAATGACATTTGTTTTTGTCGAATTTGTTATAACGATTAAAGGGGTTTATAATCAATTATATGGGTAAATTTTTTCTTCTAATTACTTCATATATGTTTTACTTACTATTACCAAGAATACAGAGCTTTAAAAGAGGTTTTTCTTTTTTTTAAACAAACATTTTAAAGAATCAACGGGTAAAGTAAATTGGGATAAAGTGGTCCGGAAAATAATGCGAAAGCACTAATTTATACGCGGCCAGATGCAAAATTTAACAAAATATTAATCTAGGTGAGTGTTAGTGTAATATACAAAGCCTTTGTTGCAACGCATTTCGTATTTATACCAAAATCGGCCAACATAACCTCCATATTTAACTGTTTCGAATTTTACAGTACTTTAAAGGTTTTAAGATGGCTTTTTAGTTTAATTATTATCTAAATTAACGTTTTTAACTATTTTTGTACAAAAACTAGTAAAATATATTTAAATTATTTCATTCTATCCTCTAGTGCACTTTACCCCGCACTGAATGACCCGGGTAAAGTGAACAGGTATTTTTCAATAGTAGGTAAATAATATTAAACTTAATAAATGACTTTCTTTAAAGTTTCTAGTATGTTTTTTGATGTAAGAAGGTTCTTGTGCAATTTACAAAGTAATGTTTAAAGTCTGAAAAATACATTTTTTTTTACTTTCAGAGTTACTATGTTCACTTTGCCCCAGTTTCCCCTATTGCTTAATAAGTTTTTGTTTATCATATAAAATACTTATGCGTCAATAATATATGTGATAAGGAATTGGTTCTTGATATGATCAGAAACTACTCCCATACAAATCTTAAGTGATCAGGAATTGCTCCCACAGCTTTTTTTCTTTGAGGCTTTATATTTAACTTAATTTTGATTATTTATGTAATTTTTCAATTTTATATTAAAGATTGACAGTTATATTTGTTATTAGAAATTTCGTTTATCATGAATACCTCATCTTTACGCTTTGACACAATAAATAACGTGACGACGTGCCTTAACTGATCAGGAACTGGGTCCTTGACGGTACTTGATAATATCTGTAATTTTACTTCGTACAACCTCAAAATCTTGCTCCTACGTGTCACAAGGTTACCATCTTCAATAATATATTTATTGGAAAAACTTTACGGTTTGCACATTCTAGGTGACACGATCAACAACAATGCTATTTCCGACGGTAATTTGACTCCTTATGACATGTACTAAAATTTCTACGGTTCACTCATCATTAAAATTTTTTCTTTTAAATTTTTTTCAGAAAACAAACCAGTATTTTAAAAATTACAACGAAAATTTGTATAAAAATTTTATAAAAATTTTTAATTTTGAACAAATTTTTTTAACGAAAAAGTGAACCTTAAAAGTTTTAGTCTTTTAGTACATGTCATAAAGAGTCTAATTACCGTTGGAAATTAAATTATTGTTGATCGTATCACCTAGAAACATGCAAACGTATTGACATTGGTAATATCTTGTGTCACGTCGGAGAAAGATTTTGAGGTTTTTAAACGATAAAATTACAGATATTATCAAGGATTTATATAGAAAAAATAATTTCAGAATAGTTGTTCTTGAAAAATTAATTTTATAGGTTCATAAAAAAATGTATTTTTTCCAGTTTAACTCAGACTGGTCCTCTTTAGGGGGCCTGGGCCTGGGGGCAGCCCTGGGTTAAACAAAAAAAAATATTTTTTTAAATTAGTCTAGAAAACTTTTTATGTTTAAAAGTAATTGTTCTGAAAATTTATATACTACAAATATACAATAATATCTTATATTTTGCCGTTGTAAAACCACAAAATCTTGATCCTACACGTCATAATAAATGATTATTTTGTATACTATATTTATTAAATGAACTTTGTTCCTCACACGATTCTAGGTGTCATGATAAACGAAAATTTTTCTTTGGACTGTTATTCGGCAAAAATAAATAATTAAATCGAAAGAATACTCAAAAATGAATAATCATTTAATTTAGATTTTTTCTTGTTTATTAACTATCTTTGGTCGTTAATAGATAGGGATATAATAAATATTGTTATACTAAATCAAGCTTAACCCTCGCTGTACCAAGGAGAGTAACTCAGGGACCTCAAGAATAAACCTTTATAAATTCAACAATTTTTTAGGTATACAAGGGTTTTAAGGGTCGCTCCAAATACGTAGTCTAAATTTCAAAATTATAAACTGACGCATCCAAAATGGCGGATTTGACATACATACGGCTCATACAGCTATACATCCATAAATGTATTATACATCCGCCATTTTAGAATTTTGAAATTCGGACAGCGTATTCGGATTCAGTGATCATTATAACTCTTGTATATCAATTTTTATTGAAACATCTAAATAATTGTTGAATTTTTAAAGGTTTATTCTTAGTCCCTGAGTTATGATAAAGCGAGGGTTAAATAAAAATGAAGTTAGGTATAAGAATAATGCTTATTTTCAGTCCATAATTTACAGGTTGAATTCTTACGCAATAAAAGATATTGATATATAAAGAACAAATGAAAATGTAATTGCAGAGGTGCAGTGCCTTAACAGTATTTTTTTTAAACCGCATCTTGGCAAATTTTTGGTAAAATTTCTTATGTATATAATGAATTTTTTTTATTAACAACATATAGATTGTACCCATTTAAAGTCTTATAGGTCAAATTTGAAAAAAATACGAATAGATTAGATTAGATATTAAGATCACTAATTTTTTATTAGCAAGAGTTCTCAAAGAGAGATTAAGTTAACTTAATTACACTTGTAATACTTTAACAAATATTTGTAATGCAATAAAGTGAAATTTCAATATTTTCATCGGACGTAGGAGGAGTTATTGAAGTTGAAGTTGGAGCGTGCGGCGATGTTGGTCGACGGTCTCGCTGGAGAGCGGGTCAGATGGGAGAGTAGTGTTCAGGAACTCGACGGCATGTTCGATTCGTTGCCAGGCGATTGCCTGATTGCTACCGCCTTCGTCTCCTACCTGGGACCCTTTGTTTCTAATTACAGGGATGAGCTCGTTCACATCTGGACTACCGAGGTACCATTTGCAAAGGGGCTTTCAGAAATAAAGATACTCCAATTTACATACTCACTTTTAGTAGATAAACCCTCGAGTTTTAAATTATTTACTTGATTAATTTTACCATGCTTGTTCATTTGCAAGCTAAAATAATATCAAATCTTACTGAAAATTCGAAAAGAAAAACGATAAAATATTCAAATCTTTTGTAAATATAAAACACTATAACTCTATATTTTCACAGAAAATGAAAATTAGTTTATTTCTAAATTTATATGGGCAAATCAACAACACTTTTAACTTTGGGTGCTAGCCTTTTCTGTCTTCTAAAAGCTATAATTTGGCTTCCTTGTGAGACACATGACTGAACCAGGGCTTGAATTGTATTTATTGATACCAATAAATGACTACTGATATTTCAATAAATGTGCATCAAGCAGCGTAGTCAATATTTCTATAAGACAACCAAAAACTGATACTTTTTGGAAAAAGGCTAAATTAGCGAGTCTTAAAGAAATATCGACTGCGCCGTTCGATTGACCCTCATTATAATACCAGGACTCATTTCTTGGCATCGAAACAAAAATTTTGAGCCTCAGTTCAGTCACATGCCATATCAGAAAACCAAATTACAGTTTTTAGAAGATAACAAAAAAAACTAACACCTAAAGTTAAAATTTTTGTGAATTTGCCCATACGTATATTAGATATAAATTAATTAAATTAAGGGGCCATTACAAATCGTCATAGTCGAATTTTGTTATTTAAAAATTTACTTTTTATCTTTTCAACATTTGCAACGAAAATATTATATCTCTGCGATTTATAATAATATGATTAGTCATGTAATTTACTATATGAAATGCGTATGTAAACAGATGAAAACAGTGGCCAAACATTAGAAATTTTTCATACTAAATTTTATATATTAAAATTAGATTTGCATAGATAATCATTTTAAAGTTTATATTTTTCTGGAAAGTTGGAACAGTGTCGCTTAATTTACTTAGAGCGGAATATTGGTCTTCTATTGAAATAGAGTGTAAATTTTATAGCTGGCAGTATAAGTAAGTTTCTTATGCAACAGCAATAAAAAATTGCTAAAAAGTTTGGCTCTTTCTTTATCCTCCAATAACGTGGTGGTGGCCCCTTTTTCATTTCCATGCTAATTTTTCGTTTCGCGCTTCGTCTCACTCACAAACAAGATTCGCCCGAGAAAATCGATATCGATGTTAGCTACTTTACACTAAACTTGAGACCGGACGAAGTTTTCCCCCCTCTACAACTATAGCCATGGTGTGCGCCTTCGTCGCGCTCGTTCGCGTACCGCTCCCGTGTTTCTCGTGGGGCCGCGAGTATCTCTCTGTCTTCTCACGAAAAGCTCTTTGCAAGCTCTTTTCCCTCTTGCTCTTATATAAAGGTCCTCGAGAAAGAGATTCCAAGTTCGCGGAGTCTCGACGTGAAAGAATTTTTGAGCGACCCAACGACGATCCGAGAATGGAACATCCAGGGCTTGCCGTCCGACGACTTTAGCACTGAAAACGGAATAATTATCACGAGAGGCACGCGGTGGCCACTGGTTATTGATCCTCAATGTCAAGCAGCCAAGTGGATCAGGAATATGGAGGCAAAAAATGTTAGTTTAAAAATTGCTAAAATATTCTGTTATCATGATAGTGTACGCAAAGCTGTAGGAGATGATGTTTCATACAACATGTGGACATACAGAGACTTTGTTGATAAAAATTCCAATAGTAATCATAGCAAATGATGGGACATTCCTACTTTGCGAGAAAAGGTACCCTGATGAACGGTATAAATCAACGTTATCATCTTAATTTAGGTATTTTACCACGAACTCTAGTAACAAGGTAAGTACACCTAATATGGCCCACCTAAGCTATGAGCATTTACCATAGTTGATGTATTGAAAAATTTAATTTGGGCTGGATGGATATGGATATCAAAGTATAGCATAAAACCTAACAATACGGTACGTCATTATTTTTTATTCTTCTATCACTAGTATAAAGAAAATATATGCATCGGAAGGAGTTAAAAATAATTAAATGATATAGATAAATGTTAAATGTAATAGGGAAGGGTGAAGCACGACGGGCACGGCGGGTTAAGCGGACACCCCTATTTGATTTTCAAAATAAGTGTTTAAGAACTGTTTTTCCTTGTAGATTTAAGGTAGTTCTTTCATGAAAATCGACCTTAAAAATAAACATTTATACAATGATTTGTTTATGTGTTATAATCTTAGACACGTTAGAGTATAAAACTAAGATACTTTAAGTAACAAAAAAAAATTTTTATGGTAATTTCGATATTGCAAAATTAGATATCGCGTAAATTAGAGAATAATTTGACAAATGATCCGAATCTTTGTTATTTGTGATCCGATTTTAATTTTAAACGTCTCATTTTGTTCCTTGAAAGATTTCAGGGAAACTTACCCATATAAAAATTGATAAACATCGAAAAACCTGCAAGGTTACAGTCAATTGTTTATAAGTTCATACACGTGTTTTTGTAAGTTTGTGCGTATGCAAGTATAAACTACAGGCTGCAACTTTGTAGGTTTTCCATGTTTTTCCATTACTATATGGGTAAGTCCCCTTGAAATCTTTCAAGGACAAAATGAGACCTTTAAAATTAAAACCGGATAACAAATAAAGAAGATTCGGATCAATTGTCAAATTATTCTCTAATTTACGCGATATCTAATTTTGTAATATCGAAATTTTCATGAAAAATTATTTTTTGTCACTTAAAGAACCTTCTTCTATACTGTAGCATTTCTGATATTGTGACACGTAAACAAGTCATTGTATAATTTTTTATTTTAAGGTCGATTCTCATAAAAGAACCACCTTAACCCTTTCAGTCACGCAATTCAATTCATTTGGTTATGGAAGTGCAAATATATGTTTCCAATGTATTTTTGAACGAAGAATCCAAATCAAGTGTCAAAAAAATTATAAAAAAAAAAAGAAAAAAAAACGAAAAAAAAAATAAAAAAGAAAAAAAGAAAAAAAGAGAAAAAGAAAAAAAAAAGAAAAAAAGAAAAAAAGAAAAACAAAAAAAAAAAGAAAAAAACATAACTCTGCCACAGACGGTCCCAAGCCCGTGTTCTAATGAGGAGGGGTTTTTTTTACTTTCATAACCAAACGAATTCAATTTCATGACTAAAAGGGTGGTTTTCACCCCATTTGAAGGGTTGTTTTTATATTTATAAAATTATTGATATCAGATTCGTATTCTACGATCAAAAATACATAGAAAACGTATATTTGTACTGCGATAACAATAGAAATCAAATTTTGTGACTAAAAACAATAGGGAGCCGATATATCGGCTTCTGTGACTGAAAGGGTTAAGAGAAACTATACAAATATTTTGCTCATTTGTAAAAAGTAATGAAATAAAATAAACAAAAAAAGATTTAAAAAAAAACGCTTTTATTAAATGTACTAAAAACTATAAAATAATTTTTTCTGTCTGCTCTGTATGTGTATCTGAAATCTATAGTCTTGGACGCTGCTTACTTATACAGTGCGTCTCATAACTATAGAAACACCACAAATTTTCACGTTTAAATGTGTATATTATACCTTTTTTTAAAGAACCTGTAACTTTGGAAGCAAAAATCCGAGGATAATTTTGCAAAAAGCCAATGAATGGAAAATATATTCTCTTTAAAACATTACTAGAATATTTCTTTCGCATCAACATTAAAGAAGTTATCGTTGTTTCATAACTATAGAAACACTTTAAATTTGTAGACCCATTTAAATCAATGTAAATTTTTTATCTAGTATTCAAGTTTTGTTTAAACCGTCCGTGAATTTTTCATAAGTTAATGTAGACACAATATTTTGATAACGCCTTAAAGAGAATAAAATCGCCTTTTATTTGCTATTTTTAAAATTATCCTTGGTTTTTTGCTTCGAACGTTACAGGTTTTTTAAGAAAAGGTATAATACACAGATTTAAGTGTAAAAATTTTTGGTGTTTCTATAGTTATGAGACGCACTGTATATGGGTGATTGTCCAAAACATGGAGCTTTTGGTGTCTTACTTTTAGCTATCCCCTTAAATGTTAACTGCAGAACATATGACAGAGATGAAATATTTTTTTAGTGTTATAATGCATCATGTAAAAGATGTTCCTTTAGTTTTTAAACTTCAAATATACGGTTACTCTGAATAAATCCAGATTAATTGTCGATTTATCATTTTCGTGGTATTTACATTGTCATTTTTGTGGCATGTGCAATTTTTTTAGGTCTGTAATATGATCTTAAGTACATTTAAACGGATAGCTAAAAGCAAGACACCAAAAGCTCCATTTTTTTACAATCACCCATATGATTGATTTACATGCATTCAATAAACTTTGATTCACTTTAACTCGAAAATAAAAATGTTCCAGGTGTCTCTGTTTGGAACCTATCAACCTGAAACTTTACACACACTTCCATGTAACGTAAGATGATCAAATTAGAATAAGCGTGCTTAACTATGAATTGGAGACATGTTTCCAGCTGGGTACATAACATCGATAACCAATTCTGGATCTTTCAATTAAAATCGGAGTTTTTAATTGAAAAATCCACCATTGGTTAGCGAGTTTACATTTGAACATTCTGGCCCGAATTCGATCACCTTAC
Organism: Gastracanthus pulcherrimus; assembly: GCA_949152435.1. NCBI lineage: Eukaryota > Metazoa > Arthropoda > Insecta > Hymenoptera > Pteromalidae > Gastracanthus > Gastracanthus pulcherrimus. The sequence goes on from OX424576.1 coordinate 53,225,821, forward strand.
CTTACGTATCATTTGAAAATGAACGGAACATTTTTAAAATTGGGCTTATCTTTAACTATTTACACCAGTATTAGTTAGAATAGTTGCGAACGTATTTAATTGTTTGTTTAAATAACTGATAAAAACTTATGTAAAACTAGTTAATCTTTACAAATCGAAAAATGCCTCTGATAGTTTTAGACCCATTTAAATCAATGTAAATTTTTTATATACAAATAATATATATACAAACGTATATGTAAATTTTCAGGTTAATTGGTTCAAAACTGATGCACCTGAAACATTTTTAATTTAAAAAATAATTGATAAAATAATTCTTATACATAACTACTGATATTGATTTTACAACACAATATATATATTTTATTATAAGTTTATATTTAAAAATATCTTATTTTAATACTTAATTTACAGTCACTAAAGATTATCGACTTCGGACAACCAGACTTCTCGAAAATTCTCGAACACGCAATTCAATTTGGTAAACCAGTTTTACTGCAAAATGTGGGTGAAACTGTGGAAGCGGTGATGGATTCTGTACTTCAGAAAGCATTTATTAAAACAGGTTTAATCCCCATTTCTGACATATTTATATAAACGCTCCATATTATTATTCAACCATTAACGGCCAGAGATAGACACATCCAATAGTCATAAATATCCATTACATACGTAAAGAATGAGAGTTTTAATTTATAAAAGTGTACTAATTTTGGTTTACAAAATATGACAAGACAATTTGAATGGTAATAATAATATTTTCATCGTCGTGGTCTAAATTAGCGACTTTGCTTCACTTCACATAAAATATGGCCGGTAAAGTTTTGTTAACGCATAAAAAGATACTCTATTTATATATCGAGAAACTCATGCATCAAGGGTAGCTGCGATCATGGGTAATACATAGTCCCGCTTGGATACTAAGTGCGAAAAGTTTGATAGGCTTTTAAATCATAGGCAATCAAGTGATGATTAAATTCAACGACAAAATGATCAGCTTCAACGATAAGTTCCGGTTGTTCATCACGACAAAACTCGCGAACCCGCACTACGCTCCGGAGATATCGACGAAAACCACCTTGTGCAACTTCGCCATTAAGGAACAAGGTATAACGAATAGCCACGCATGAGCAAACTGTATATATGTATATATCCCGATCTTCTACTGTGGCTCGCATCTCATTCCCTTGCACCCTCCTTCAAAATTGAGCTTAATACTTGATGCTTTCTCCTCCTCCCCTCTTCTTCTCCCGCAAACCCTTTTCACCACCTTTACCTACCACAAGCATCCTCTTTATCCGTAGGTCTCGAGGCTCAGTTGCTTGGCATCGTCGTCAGGAAAGAAAAGCCTCAGCTTGAGGAACAAAAGGATAATCTGGTCCTCACCATCGCCACCGGGAAACGCAACTTGAAAGACCTCGAGAATAAAATCCTCTAGTACGTTTATTTTTCTCGTTTTTCCTGTCTCTTATACTCCCCTTTCGCTCCAGCGATTTAAGGCATTCCTATTCCTTTTGTCTCTATTTCATTTTTTGTCTTTTACATACTTTCTATTGCTACCACGTTCCAACTAAGAAAGATGATCTTTATTTACATCCACCTATAAATATATTGCAAGTTCTTTCGTATTTATTTTTTCTGTTGTCAGTCGAAAAAAAGCATACTCGCTACTCTTTCTTTTTAAAGTCAGCTGTATTTTCTCCTTTGCATATTTTAGCTACATTTCTAACGCTGCGTATGCCTTGTCTTTTTTCTGTTAGTTTGCTGAGCGTGACCTCTGGATCTCTTCTCGATGATTTGGATTTACTCACAACTCTGCAAACTTCTAAAAGCACGGCTATTACGATTCAAGAGTCGTTGGTAGTATCCGAAGAGACCGAGAAAGAAATTGACAGCGCGAGAGAAGGATATCAACCATGCTCAAAACGTGCAGCACTGCTTTTCTTCGTTTTGAATGATATGAGCTTAATAGATCCAATGTATCAATTTTCTCTGGATGCTTATATCTCCTTATTCAATATATCGATTGACAAGAGTCCAAAAAATCCGAATCTCAACGAAAGAATTGATGCATTAAATACCTACCATACTTACGCTTTATACAGGTATATTGTTTTCCATAAAACATATATTGAGTAAATATTACAATTTATATTTTTGATATCAAATTTATCATGATGAAATTAAAAAAATAGTATTGCTTTTTCTCTATTATAAAATAATTCTATTATCAGACCTTTGTAGAACCGCTATAATACAATTTGTTTAAATACAACTTTAGCTCAATATTTTAAAGTAGAAATTCCATTAAAATCAGGTAAATACAAAAAGAAATATTTTATTATCATGAAGTATTATGAGTTAAATAAATGAACAGCAATGATTAGATAATCCCTTTCTATTTGCGAACAAAATATGATAACCAGAAAATAACAACAAATGAGCATCTATCCAGAGTATGGAAAAAATGAGGCGCGTGTACAACCCAACAAACTTTTATTTTTAAATCTTACAATTTTTGTTAGATACTCTTTAGAATCCTTGTACAATACCTATTCAAGACCTCCATCGTTTTAATTTTGAAAAAATCAAAAGTATTATAAGCAATAGCTCACTGATCTTCACTGATCAAGTATTCTCTTAAAATTGAAACGATGTAGGTCTTGTGAATCGTCTAAGGATTTTAAAGAGTATCGAAAAAAAATCATAAGTTTAAAAATAGAAATGTGTTGTAAACGAGCGTTAATTTTTTCATACTCCAGGTATAAGCTAATTTGTTGTTATTTTGTTGTTATTAAATTTTATTTGTGCATAAAAATGTTTTATCTAATCAACGCGATGTAGTTATTTTGCACAGCATATATGTTATAACAGAAAAATTATTTTTTATGTATTTCCTTCATTTCGATGGAATTTCATCCTTAAGTGAAAAAGTCTTCCCATATACATTTATTTTTATTTTTATTTTTATTTTTATTTTTATTTTTATTTTTATTTTTATTTTTATTTTTATTTTAATTTTTATTTTTATCTTTATTTTTTTTTATTTTTATTTTTTTTATTTTTTTTTTATTTTTTTTTACTCGGAAAAATCTTTGTTCATCAAAAATGTTCATTTAGAATAAAATCTTCTGGTACATAAAAATTAAGCCCAATACCCTTAGTTTGGTTTCACGAGCCCTACAACCTGAGATAGACTTAAAAATATCAGTACTATTCATATATGAGCGATTTTCACGAATCTGTTAATTTTTGGTAACTGTATATTTTACCTATACATCGTACTCATACATAAAGGCAGATTTACAGTTATAGATAGGTATATGCATATTTAATGACACGGTACTGATGGTTTCGGCATGTAACATATTTTAACTTACACTTTGAGAGATTAAATTAAACATTTAATAGTTCTGATTGTACACGAAATATTCACATTTTTACACATATTTTATGGAGCATATTTCTAAAAATACTTAGATCTTATATCAATTGGCACGCAGAGTAATGCATTTCAAAGTTTAAAGCGTAGAGTAGGAGAGAGTGGTACACAATGGATAATCTTTATTTTCTATGGAACAGAAAAATTAAACCAATATTAAATCAAATAAAAGACACCGTCAAAACTAAGAGTTTCGTGAAATCGCCCATATGCAATGCTAAAAATAAAATATTCATAAATATACAATCGCTGTTAACGAAACAGCGATGTCTACTATACAAATTAAGGTCTGTGTAATTAAACTACGAGTATTAAACTTGAGTTTTAGGTACCTTAAAGTGGGGGCCTCTTGGGCCGGTGGGTTGTCTTGAGCCACTTCATTAAAATAAAATTCAATGAGCTTATCAAACTACTGAAAATAAACTGATCGGTTTCGAACGAAATAAATGTGACTTTTAAAATTTAAATTATCCTCAGTAGCTTGCCAGGCTCATAGAAATTAATTTCAATATAGTGGCCTTAAACACCCCAATAGTTCAAGAGACTCGCGAAAATTCAAGATTTATGATTAACTTAAATACGAATGAAAACATTGCTAATTAATTAATCGTGATTACAGAAATACTTGTAGAGGTTTATTTGAACAGCACAAGCTTCTATTCTCATTCCACATGTGCATTAAAATCCTGGAAGCCCAAGACAAAATCGTTCAAACAGAGTACTCGTTTCTATTCACTGGCGGCATAGTCTTGGACCGCGAAAACCAAGCCGACAAACCAGTAGCCTGGCTACCCGACGAATTCTGGGACAATATTACTGAGCTCGACAAGCTTCCCGGTTTCCATGGACTCGTCACATCTTTTGAACAGTTACCACGGGACTGGCGTGTTTGGTATGCTCAGTCAATATCAAAGCTCATATAGTTATATTTAATTTCTTAACTGTAAGTTGCCTTCTTAAATACCCGAAAAGATCTTCACTTGTAAGATGCCAACATTATGGTGTCGCTGTAAAAAGCTTTATAATGAAAATTGTATTAATAAAGTAGATAAACGGAAGTAGATACGTAGTTTCTACATATTGCCCTAATTTAAGAAATCTAACACAAAAATGCATTTTAGCGCATCTGTTTATATCATACTGTATTCTAATTAATGTATTTAAATTACTCATATTTTTAGTTAAGGTGATGCTAAACCCACTCGTCACCGACAATTACAAAGGCTCACTATTTTCATTTAATTTTTAATTTTTTAGTAAATATCTTTCTGCAACGCTGTTGACTCAATAAAAAAAAATAACGTTCCAGACAGATATTTAGGGTAATTTTTTATAATAATTAAATAAGTGTATATTTTTTCCCTTTAGCCATTTTTTGTTAAAAATTTTAAAATTAAATTAATAAAAATTAGTTGAATTTCGGAGCTCAAAACTGTGTAGAGCTAACGAATTTCTATCGAAGGTTAGACTGAAACAAATTACTTAAAATATATGTAATTGGACGCATTTAAAAATTTAATTCACGAACTTTCAATTTCTTTTTTAATCAATCCTCTACGATGAATATTTTATAAATTATATTAAATATAAAACAGCTATTGACTCGGGGTGTGACCGTCATTGACAACTGGGGTACGAACGTCGCATGAAACGGTACGGCGGAATAAATCAAAATGAAACAGCTGATTTTCTTAACCTAAAATTATCTCTAAAACTATTCCGTACAGGTCGTGCGAGTCGTATTTATTTATTTATTTTAAACTATTGTAAGAAAATGTAACATTAAGTCTATTATAAAATAATGTGACCTTAACTTTATTATAAAAATGTGATCTTAAGTTTATTATAAAAATGTAATTTTAATTTTTATGTAGTTTCAGGAAAAATATATTATGAATATCAGATTGAAAATTTTCAATCAAATAAATTTTCCATACATTTTTTATTATTTATTTGATCTCCTATTATAAAATTTATTTTAAAACATAAGTGTTAAAATTGGTAATATTTCTAGTTTTATTTTACATGTATTTGGGTATGACGTTTGTACCCCGGTAGTATGACGGACTTACCCCGGGACTGGGGCAAACCGTCATTTTTTACGCTTGCAAGTTGTTTAAGTTTTTAAATATATAAACTTACATATTATAATTTAACTAAGTGTAAAAATTCATATTTAAAAATCGTGATAAAGTTAGGGTGTCGGTCATGCCCTGGTCTCCCCTACTCAAAATTGAAAATTAAATGAAAAAGGTGATTCCCCGTATTTATCGTTAACATGGCGGTTTAACGTCATCTTAAGGGGTCACTTTACGATCTCAGCAATAATTTTCAAAAATTTTTTTTTCATAGAAAAATTTATTTAAAATACTCAAACTTTTTACACATAAAAGAAGAGGTTTCACACTTATAAAATTTTTTATTTTTGTTTTGTAGTTGACCCTACTACAATCTGGTGACGTGATATCTCCACTTTGAAGAGCCTGAAAGCAAAAAAGTGGACGGGTTATTAAAAAATAAACTTTTCGCTATAGCCGGTACCTCAATAAACAAAATTTGATGAAAAATAACAAAATGGCGAACATTTGAAATTCTCGACCTCTTTTTGCAATTGCCATTTTGTTATTTTTCATCAAATTTTGTTTATTGAGGTACCGGCTATAGCGAAAAGTTTATTTTTGAATAACCCGTCCACTTTGCTTTCAGACTCTTCAAAGTGTAGATATCACGTCAACCAGATTGTAGTAGGGTCAACTTCAGGCAGCCAAACCAGCCAGATTTTACATACAAAACAAAAATAAAAAATATATTTTATAAATGTGAAACCTCTTCTTTTATGTGTAAAAAGTTTGAATATTTTAAATAAATTTTTCTGTGAAAAAAAAATTATTGAAAATTATTGCTGAGATTGTAGAGTGACCCCTTAAGAGCACTTCCCGGTAAAATCGCGCAGTGAATAACTGATTTTTTCCTAGACACATGCATGTAATGCTAGGTAATAAATTTCTATTTCAATTAATTATGTTCTGTTTTTGTTATGCGTTGTACTTTATATTGCTTATAAAAATGAAAGCCCTGTTCTATCGCTATCGGAACTTTAGATAGAAACATCGAAAATTAAAAAAAATTAAAATTTCTTCAATTTCATATGAATAGCTCTGGCCTGGACTACTGTTGTCATTAACTTTAACCTTACCGGTAAAGCGAAAGTCAACAAATAGTTTAACGATGATTTCCATATGTTTGAAGAAGAAGATTTAGAACATTGCCATTTTTATGAACAAAAATATAAAGAAAATTGATTGAATCCTTATGATTGAAGTTCAGGTGTGAATCAAGGGGGAATCAGTGCCAATTTTCTTGAGATCTCTATTAGAATACCAATCATTTTTAAGTTTTTACCTTATGTTTGTATAATAAAAAAGAAAGTTTTTATTAAAATCTTCACCCTTTTCAATCTAATATATATTTAAACAAAAAGTTCAGGATATTTTAGTAAAAATTACGTAGTTTCCCAACGTTCTTTATGCACACACAATCTTTTATAGAAGATGCCTAAATATTTTCAAGTCGGTAAGAAAAAAATAAATAGGAATTTTTCTATACATTTTTCTATATATATATAAATTTTTTTTATATATATACATATATAAAATAATTATTTATATGCAATATATATATATATATATATATATATATATATATATATATATATATATATATATATATATATATATATATATATATATTGCTTATAAATAATTATTTTTCATTTGATCTAGTTTTCGCATCTGTGTCTTGGCGATACATACATTCCTTCAGATTTCGGAAGAATAAGTCTTATTAACTTCAAAGGGTTTGTCAATAGCTAGTGCACGGGGGAAAATGTCAATACAAATGGTATGGATCTCCCTTAATATTATTACAAATAAAATGCCGTTTTAATGTTTAGTAAAGATCAGATTAACTACAATGGCGATAATGCACAGAAACCGCATAACTAAGAAAGAAGCATTTACGGGCTAATACCTGAGCTCGGAGCTTGGGCTACTTACTTACCTATTACTCATATTAGTCTAGTATTAAATAAAAAATGAAAAAAAATGTTTTAAACTTGTTTTTTTGTTTTAAAAAAAATGTTCTTTTTTCGATTTCCGTAAGTTATCCATTTATATGTAAAAATTTAGGTTATTTTCTGGAAAATCGAGAATGTACATATATATTATGCGTGGTTCCATGTCAAGTGAGCATGTCCAATAATAGAAATGTCTGAAACTCTACAAAAATGGTATGTGTACCCAGAGTAGGTAAAAAAAATCAGACCCTAATGTGTTATATGTCAAGGACAATTAAAGGTTGAAAAATGCGTTCTTTTTTAATATTTTGAGATTTTGCCAACATTGTTAAATTTATAAGTCACAAACTAGGGATTTTTGAGAAAAAAGTGTAGGAACATTTTTTGGTTAAAATGAGGTAAGGAATATAAAAAAGTGTATTAGACTGTATTGTGATATTTTGTGATCTCATGCATTGTGATATATTGAGAAATTAAGATTCTAGAAAAACTCCACAATTTTTTTTTAAATAAAATATCTTAAAATTTAGTTTTTCATATTTCCTTCAATTCTAGACTTGTTAGAATATGGTCTCAAGCTTAACATCATTTTTGTCACCATTTAATAGCTCTGCAGAAATTATATTTAGCTTGAGATCATTTTGCACAAGGTCTATAATGAAAGCTGACATAAAATATTAAATTTTAACATATTTTGCTTTGAGAAAGGTGATGGCGATCAGCTAGAATTTGAATATTACATCACGATGCATGGGTTTATAAAGAACAAATACCGAAAAAAGTGCGGTATTTAAAAATTCTGCAAAAATTATATTAAGCTTGAGTAAAAATTGTGGCGTGAATCTTTTTCGTGAATCTTAGTAACACAATATATCACAATAGGGTCTAATAAATTTTTTCTTATATTTCTTACCTTATTTTGATCATAAATGTTGCTACACATTTTTCTCAAAGGTGCCTAGTTTTTGAGTTAAATATCAAACAATATTAGCAAAGTCTCAAAATATTAAAAAGACGCATTTTCAAACTTTAATTGCCCTTGATATATAGCACCTTAGGGTCTGAAAATTTGTTTACATACTCTGGGTACACATACCAACATTTTTGTACAGTTTCAGATATCTTTATTTTTGGACATACTCATTTGACATGGAACCACCCATATATATATGGGTAATTCACTGGAAAATCAAAAACCAAAAAAATTTATTTTTTATTTCAGAAAAAATGTTCTTTGCAGTATATAGAATGCATGTAATTTTTTTCAGATATTTTTAAGCTCATAGGTTTAAAGTTGTTTGGAGCTAAATATGACTTTATTGCTAAAATGGGAATTTCAATAATTTTTTTAACAATATTTGATGTTATTTTGTTTTCTTTTTGTATATAAATATTGCACTTCTGCCATTTTGCGACTGTGGCAGTCACTTTTGTACTGGAAAAAGCTATCTTTATGATTTTTGGTGTAATGGTTCGAGCGATCAAACCCACTTTTTCCAGGATTTTTAGTTTTAAAATGAGTTTAATTAATCGATAGGGGCATTAAAAGGTTTTGGGACCATTTTTTATCAAAAATTCAGAAAATTTGCTAAAAAATTCTTTGTTGCTATTGTTTAAAGATATAACAAATGTTCCTTTGAAAGAAGTTAAACTGAAAACTATGTTTTTGAATATGATTCTAAGGTATGTGTCAAACGAGCCTGAAAGCGAGCCGCTCGTGGGCGAGTGGGAGGAGCGCTGCAACGAATTTCAGAAGATGCTGATAATCCGTAGCTGCCGAGCAGATCGTATGACGAGCTGCATGCGGAGCTTTATTGTGCACAACCTCGGGCAGGCGTTCGTCGAACCGCCTGTCCTCGACGTCAAGGCCGTGCTCGAGGACTCGACCGAGCGCACACCTCTGATATTCGTCCTGTCGCCGGGTGTCGATCCCACCGGCGCACTTATGCAGCTCGCCGAGATCCACGACATGGCTCACAGGTTTATGGCGCTATCGCTCGGCCAGGGACAGGCCCCGATCGCCACTAGGTCAGCTTATTACTTACAGAGCCCTCCGTATTTCAAGCGATGACATGAGCACGTATTTGTCTAAAGATTTTTATGCTTAATTTATCTTTGAGATTTAGATAAACTGCATAGAAATATAATGTTTATGCTTAGTTAGACTTTCTCAAATGTCACGCCTTCAAAAATATAGAGGTTCTTTATATTTACAAAAAGAAATATTTTTTCTATATAATCATCACTTTACACACAGTAAAAAGAATTATTATTTCGACTCAGCGCAACAAGATATTTTACTTTAGATAATATATTATCGAGAGAAAATAGTTTCGTAGCGTACGTTAGATGCAAAAATATATATTCAAACCGCAAACAAAAAAAGTCATTTACACACATGTCTCGGTGTTTTTGTAATAACTGATAAAAATTGACAATTTCATTCTAATGTTAATAACTCAATCTAAATATACTAAAAATGTTTTTAAAAGGATAAATTAAACTAGAAAATATAAGCTTTAATTCAAGACTTGTTAGATCAAAAGATATTGATTCATTTCAAAGTTATTCAGGCATAGTGCGTTTCTTACACATAAAAATTGTACACGTAATTATTGTGCACAATTGAAGGCATCGATTCTAAAACGTCCTTAGCGCTCGGCTCGGGTTGCCGCTATATACAAATTGACGTCATGGTGACCAATTTTTAAATTTACGGAAATGAATTTTTAAAAATAGCATCGAATAGAGGATAAAAAATGGCAACATTTTATATATATATACTTTGTTTGTACAATGTTTAGTATTTGAAAAAAAAATAAAAACGGCAAAATTTTAAATCTTATTTGCACCACGTTTTTTAAACTTAGCTCGCTGCAGCTCCGACAAATATGAACGGATCTTGCTTATTTTTTGCATAGACTCGTAAAATAGTCTAGCACTGCTAATAAACTGATAGATAGTTAAATATTAAATATTTTTCTTTCAACAATTTAATTGCAAACCAGTGAGTTACCTTTTATATGGTTAAGTATATTCAACGAAAAAAAGTATCGAGGGAAGTTTAAGACTCAGTGAACTTTCAACGAGACATTTGTTTGTTAACATTTGAAGAAGTTTCTCAGAAAATTACAGATCAATTGGATGAAAAGTGGCAAAGATAGAGCGATTTTGCCAAACTTGCACGCTCCGCGCGAACATTAGCGGGTCTGCGCGATACATGACGCTCGCAGCGTATGTCAGTCATATAATGCCGTTTACTTAAAGATTTGCTGTTTTTTTTTTTTTAAATACATACTTAATCAAATCATACTATTTAATACTGTCGATTTATAGTATAGAAGTTAAGAAAAATAAGTATCTGATGAAACAATAAGAAATTAAATAAACAAAGCAAAGGCAAAATCAAACGGCAGTTATTCATAAAGTTGTTGAATTTTTAAATCTTTGTACGAAAGTTTTAGAAATTATTGTTAATTCTAAATGTTATATACACTAGATAATAAATGGTTATAATAAAGCGTTCAAATGAAATTCACACACATTAAAAAGAATATTGCAGCGTAAATGAATTGAATAGTAAATTACAATCTTTAAAAATATAAATTTCTGGGAAACATAAATTTCACAGATTTTTTACATTGTTCAGTAAATTAGAAACTTCAAATAACTAATACTTATATTTATTTATATTTCTACATTAAGATTTATTTACAATTTAGTCGCAATACATACAACGCGTTTCAAAAACATATTACTTTTTTTTCCTTTTATCGTTTTTGTTTTCTTTTCTTTTTTATTAATTTTTAATTCTAATTTTTGCTTTTGTTCGTCGCTTACTTTTCTTCTTTTTGTTGAGACAACTTCCGTTTTTCGAACTTTTTTGTTACCATGTTCTTCTTTCACATTCTTTGTTTTACTGACAACAGTTTTAATAGAAGTTGTTTTTAAAAATTTTTCACCAAAATGTTGCCCATTAGTAGTACAAAATTCCAATAAATGATTAAAATCCTTTTCTTTTTCTTTCGTTATTCCTACCTTTTTAGCTAATGATACTTTCGACAAATCTACTTCACTGCTGTTTCTTAGTTTAATTGTAATTGGATTGACATCATAATCGTAATACAAATCAATTTGTCCGTTAGAAAAATATACAATTCTAACAACTTTGCTTATTTTAATTACATTTTTCTGCAAGTCTTCGTCTTTCGCAAACAGTTTTTCATAATCTTTTACTTCGCACTGTGAAATAGCAACCATTTCGAATGGAGGATTTCTAGAATTTTTTATTAGTTGCACATAATCATTTTCTGTTTCAATTCTTTCTTGCTTTTTTTTCTTACTACCATACAAACCGAAATTTCGGTCACACTGGCAGTAGGAATGCCCTCTAACAGGTAATAAATGTTGGATTTCTAATTGCAATTTGTAAGATAAAAATGAAAAGAATTTCAAATTAATGTAATTTCGATTTTGACCTCCTGCAGCATCAGAAAATAAAAATATTTTATCGAAGACGTTTAGTTGTAGTTCTTTCCTTATCGCATACTCAACCATATTACATACGCTGTTGGCGCCCTTTTTTAAAATCCCTTCAAGGAAATGGAACATGTAACTTCGATCACTATCGAAAATGTGTACATTAAACAAATACATCCAAACTAAACGACGAAAAAATTGAGAATTAACTGGTAGTTTTGGCAATGGCAAGTTTTGACCAAAGTCAAATTCACATTTTAGTACATTTACAGTGGACAACATTGAATTTTTTAAGTTTTTATACTTTTCAACTTGCACGATATGTTCAAAATACTCATTTTCTCGTCCTTTGTTAGTTTCATAAGTAAAACAAAGATCACATACATCAGTACGTAGCAGACCAATAGAGAAATTCACAAAATGATTAAAATAATTAAAATATGTTGTTTTATCAATAGGAATAGCTTCACTCCCTGTTACAGCTGCATAAAAATCCAAAAAGGAAAAATAGAGTGAATGTAATGTTAACGATGTATCAAGAAAATAGTAAAGCTTTGAGCTTTCTCTAGTATAATGTGACTCAGAATGCGGAAGGCTTTTACAATGTTCCAGAATTAAAGTTTTGACATCTTCAGTTAGCTTTACCTTGTGATTATCTTGTTTTCCTCTTTATTATCAGACATCGTTTTGCCACTTACTATTTTTTCTTGAACCGTTTTTATTCTCCAATTTGGAAAATACTGCAAACAAACTTTCGACAAATATCGATACTAGTGCTTTTGTAGTAACAATGAAATTGCCACTGTAAACGTTTTAATTCTTGTGTTGATTCTTTTCTTACAATCATATTTTCTAATATTGTATTCTGTACTTGAAAATCTCCACTGCGCCAAAATTTATGAAACATACTTTTTTGCCATTCATGATCTACTTTTAAAAAACACTTTTTAGGACAACAATTTTTTATTTCTGTGAACGTCTTTTCAAGCACTTTCTTTCCACTAACTGATTCATATTCTAATCCCTATATAAAAGACGTTTGGAAATCATCATTTTATATATACGTATTAATGAAAAAATTTATTTTACAAAATTGATTACAGCTTCATTTTAAATGATTTGAAAATAGTGCATTTTGACACGGGTGTGGAAGTTGATTAACGCATGGGATGCATAAGCAATTAAAATAATTAACTTCAAATTGTTTATTTACATAATATTTCACAACAGCATAAAAATTTAGAGAGTTCTTCGTTTTAATTAATTTCGAGTTTTATATACATGTCATTCAATCATATTTGCAACAGAAATTCTTTTTTAAAACACGTCTTACAATATTTTACTTACCTTATTTTTACAACTTTTATTAATAGTTTTTTTCCATGGATGCTCATTTCTAATTCTTTTACGTCCTATATTGATCGACATTATGCTTATAATTTATTTAGCAAGTAAAACGTTTTTTAAAAAGATTAAAGAAATTAACAAATTTGTGAATAAATGCAGCTTGTAAACGAACAAGAAAATCAGTGTGATTTCAATGCGAAACGAGTTCGACTTTGTTTTGTTTATTTCAGGATAACTTTTATCATGTTTCTTAAATTATTTCTTATTCTATGACTGACATACACTGGGCGTCATGTATCGCGCAGACCCGCTAATGTTCGCGCGCATCGTGCAAGTTTGGCAAAATCGCTCTATCTTTGCCACTTTTCATCCAATTCATCTGAAATTTTCTGAGAAACTTCTTCAAATGTTAACAAACAAATGTCTCGTTGAAAGTTAGTTGAGTCTTAAACTTCCCTCGATACTTTTTTTCGTTGAACATACTTAACCATATAAAAGGTAGCTCACTGGTTTGCAATTAAATTGTTGAATGAAAAATATTTAATATTTAACTATCTATGAGTTTATTAGCAGCGCTAGACTATTTTACGAGTCTATGCAAAAAATAAGCAAGATCCGTTCATATTTGTCGGAGCTGCAGCGAGCTAAGTTTAAAAAACGTGGTGCAAATAAGATTTAAAATTTTGCCGTTTTTATTTTTTTTTTCAAATACTAAACATTGTACAAACAAAGTATATATATATAAAAAGTTGCCATTTTTGATCCTCTGCACGATACTATTTTTTAAAATGCATTTCCGTAAAATTGCAAATTTTGGTCACCATGACGTCAATTTTGATATAACGGCAGCCGGGCCGAGCGCTAAGGACGTTTTAGAATCGATACCTTCAATTTAGCATTGATCAAATATATCTATATATAATTTGACCAATGCTAAATTGTGTACAATAAATACGTGTATAATTCTTATGTGTAAGAAACGCGCTATGCCGTTATTCAGATTTGAAAATAAGTTAAAAATATAGTTAAAAAAATATTATAAAATCTTATTGCGTTTTTAATCAAGTTTTCTAATATACTAAAGTCTGAATAATATTTCTGCGCGCCGCATGCACAAGCCGAGGTCAGGGCTTGACGACGTAAAACAACTATGAACAATATTAACTTACTTGCGAATGTTTAAACCCATCATAATACTCGAAAAGACCTAACGATACCAGGCTCATAGATTTTAAAAAAGATATTCTACGCACGGATCTTCCGACCTGGATAACTTTGAAATTAATCAATATCTTTTGATCTAGCAAGTCGAAAATGAATTTTTATATTTTCTAGTTTAATTGTTCTTTCTTTTTTCAACAATTTTAGTATCCATGACTTAGACATTTATACTATTATCATTTACAAATTGCAACGCGTGGGTCTCGTGCATATAATTATAAAATTATAAAATGTAGATTTACCTAAGTATTTACTTAAATATTTAATAATTTATTTATAAATTAAAAACTCGCAAATGCATGAGGGAAGAAGGAGCACAGGGATTAAAATAAATAACGCCATTATTCATTTAATCTAGCATTTTCATTTTTTTAAATTTATTTGTTTATTTACATATTTATTCATTTGTCTCAAATAATAAACATTTACAAATATCCGTCGCTGTACTTTACTCAACTTAATGTATTTAAATCAATCTTAATTAGTATTACTTCTGGAACAGAATTCTTTGCAATGGGTTCGGTGAAAATGCGTAAATCGGACTCTTCGCGCACGCTATCCATGCATGAGAAACCGGGCTTCTCGCACTGAGTTTAAACAAATTAAGTTTTTTATGTTAATGAATATTCAAGGAAATATTTGAAGAATATTCAGAGAATGACTCCAACGACTTCAATGTATAGATGTTTGAGATGACTTTAACAGCACCTTAGTAGACGAATAATTTTTTTTATATATAATGTTTAAAGTGTCTTGTAGGTACCCTCTTTATTAAAAAAAAAGTACTTTTTGAAAACTTTTTTATACTTTGTGTATGGCTTCTTATTATTTTTTATAACACTTTTACTCACAACGCAGAGTTTTTCTCTCCATAGAAAGAATTTAATGATCGTGGACATAATGTAAATAACCCAAATTAAAAAAATATATAGTAATCCAAATTAAAATCCGCTGCTAACGGCTTTAGCAGATTACTTTCTCTAAGAGCTGTAAATGTTACATGGAAAAACCATTGTTGAGGTGGGTTTCTACCTTTGAATCTTAAATTTGTATACTTTATTTTATGCATTTCTTAATTTTGGAGTATGTTTGTTATGATATTTATATATCATAAAAGTAAGTTTTATTTAAAAAGTTGCTTAGTTGTCCAACTGATTATGATAACACACATCCCTTACTATCTTACATATTTGTTTCTATTTTAAGAATAATATAAATTCATTTTATACACTGAGAGAAAGGATTCTGTGCGGCAAAGAATATTTTTTAATTGTTAAGTTTTGTGGATTTTAATACGGTCAAATGAATATTTCTTAACAATTAAACGCATCGTCTTAATAGTTAAGAACTGAGTACTTGAGTCGCTCGTCAATGGCTGACCGCCTAACTTTAAGGTTAACTGAATTTGTCATATTTCTAAGATGTTTATATAACCGTTACATGTTAGTATAAGTTTTCGCCTGCCACGATTATGTCTACGTATAGGATCTTTTTATATTTTAATGCTTGAAAAGCATCATTATATGCTAGAAAATCATTTGCGGCAAGTACATGAGAATTCGATTTCGCAAGTACATGATTCATTTGCCACAAGGAATCCTTTCTCTCAGTGTAAGAACAAACTAATATTCATCTTAAACGGCAAACAATAAAACGTACATATTTTTGACAAATTCAACGTATAAAAAAAGAAATATAGTACTTTTCGTACCTTAAGCGTAAAATAGAACTTTATGCCTGAATGGAGATCGCCGAGCACGAGCGCCGGCGAAGACTAGCACATTTCAAACTGCCACGAAGAGTAGAACATTTCAGCTCTTGCCACGAAGAGCAGCACATTTGTAAATCTCCCACGAAGACTAGCATATTTCGCAATTCTGCCACGATGACTAGCACATTTCGCAATTTTGCCACGACGACTAGCACTTTTCGTATAGAATATGTAAATTAAAGTTGTACTGATAAACTCTCGGCGAATCGGGTTGATTCTTTTTGCTTTCTCAAAGAAAAAGCTTAGTAACGATGATAAAATTTTTTTTTGAGATTCGATGAATCTCGATGTTTTTGAGGCTCCTGAGTCATAAAAATAGATTTACAATATTATTTCAAAAAATGTCTGTTTGTATGTATGTATGTTCGTATGTGTGTACACTTTGTTTGTATACTTTAAATTCTTTTACTAACAATACTAATGAATTAATGAATTAATTTACTAATGAATTAATTATAGCATTAATTTGTTAATTGTGAATTTTCATTATAAGATTACTTAATTAAATCTATTAATCGGACCTCTCTTTAAGAAAACATTCTGCTAAGGCAGTTAGGAGCGGTTCTTTATCGAGTTCGGGTCGGGTACTGCACCCTTTTGGTACTCAAGAAATTATCGGTTTACCCTAAAGAATCTGGATATCCGAATAAATAAAAGTAACTTGAACAAATCAGGCAACAGAAAATCGCCAAATGTGCTAGTCTTAGTGGCAGAATGGCGAAATGGGCTAGTATTCGTGGGAAACTCCTGAAAAGTGCTGATCTTCGTGGGGGAATAGTTTAATGTGTTCGTCTTCATGGGAGATTTCCAAGTGTGCTACTTTTTGTGGCAAACGCCGTAGAAGATGTAAAACACGCAACCAAGTGACCATCTTAAAGTATACACGGAGAGAAAACTAAAGCTCTGTTGGTATTGCGTTACCATGTGAACCCAGCCGGAGTTATGTGCTAAGTGAACAGCGCCGTAGAGCAATATAGATTTAGCATGACTTTTCGGCTATCATTGCCATAACCCCATGCCGCATCGTCTCTTTGGATGACTCGCTATTGTCGTCAATCATTTCTGCCTTTATATGTTTCAAATTAATTTGTTTCATATTATCAGCTCTAATGCGCAGTTATACATAATATTTTATGACAATAAAGATATTCTTGTATCACATACAGTAATGAGAACGAAAACCAATTATATATATACTATACTTTACGACCACTAGACTATATCAGTGAATTCTTCATTAAAATTTAGATGCTCGACATGTGGTACTGTATTCGATATTTCGGCCTTTTCCTCTGGTGAAATAGTAAATTTTATGCGTAAGAATAGGATAAATTTTTTGCTTGAGTGTAAATTTTCATTAAACATTTTTTAACAAACACTAAAAATGATAAGTATTATTTCAGATTTAAGGTGTATGTACCCCCTTAACCACTTAAGGTGGAGTTGTAGTGAAATTTTGTCAATTTTATAGTTTCTTTATATTTTTTTTTATTATTTAGACATTTTTATACCCAGGAAGAGTATATTTATAAGTAAAATGAAAATAAAATATGGTTTCACAAGGAGATGCCACAACCTGCGGGAAGCGATTTTCGCTAAGGCTTCTGGAAGTACGAGGAAGGCTTCTCGTAGTTTATGGTGCCTAAAAATGATACCTAGCACCCGTAATTTCGTTTCAAAGGCCCTTGGGGTCAAGATATGACCTTTTGTATTCAAAATACGTGTTATTTGAGTAAAAAATGGTACCTATACTTCGTATCATAACTTTGCAAGTTATTTTGCTAGAGAAATGATGTAATAAGATAAAAAAGTTGACTACAAAATTTTTAAATTAAGCCTTGTTTCATATAAGTATATTATTCTGTTGCAAAGTTATGAACAATAAAAAATGATGACGAAAAATGCATAGAAAACTACTCAATTTAATGAACTGAAAATCCTCAAATTTTCATAGTATTTTTCGATATTAGTGCGATAAAAACGATTCTTGCACGAGTGTGAGTTTGTCGTCCGAGCGAAGCGAGGGTGATAATCCCACTCGAGTAAGAATCATTCTTATCACGTGTATCGAACATTATTTTTTTACACTCTGCTAACGCAAGCGTACGCAAAAGTGTCACTTATCGCACTGAGTGTCAAAAATCATTTTAGCGCATCCGTCATCCTTTTTGATTGTTGCTTGCAGAGTTATGATTCGAAGTGTAGATACCATTTTTTACTGAAATAACGCATATTTTGAATATAAAAGGTCATACCATCTTCACCCCGAGGGCCTATGAAACAAAACTACGAATGCTAGGCATCATTTTAAAGTACCGCCGAAACCACTTCCTGAAGCCTCAACAAAAATCGCTTCCCGCAGGTTGTAGCCTCTCCTTGTCAGTGATTATTATAAAGTATAAATAAGAATTAATATATATTTTTGGAAATAGTTTTGTTTTTACGAAAGCGTGCTTGTCTCAAAACTACATTTTGCATTACTCTAGAGGTCTTCTGCGCATTAGATTACAACGGATCGAGCTGAAACTTTCAAGATAGTTTCTTAAACATAATAACAACATAGTAACAATCTCTGATTCTGAAATTATTTTTTTAAAGAACGTAGCATATGAATGTATAATAAAGAAAAGTGTTTTTTATATAATTTTTTTTAAATTATAGTACATTGTGCAACAAGTGGCAAAAGTTGCAGATGTTTTCCGCGGGCGGGTTTACTGACGGATCGAAAAGATTTGTTCCGTGGGGGCGTTTACTGCACGAGCGAAGTGAGGGCAGTAATCACCCGAAGGAAAAATCTTCTCTCAAGGACAGTAATCACCCGAGGGAAACATCTACTTTCGTCCCGTGTTGCATATAGTATTTTATTCCACTCTCGACCGTAGACACTTATTCAACCTGAAAAGTAGGGCCGACGCGTTTTATTATGTTTTTCTAGGTTGATCTAGAAGAATGTGTATACGCGGGCTCAAATAGAAAATATGTAAATAAAGATTTTGTTTATTTTGTAATTAAAATTTCTTCATTTTTTGTAAAAAAACCACTAGATGTATATCAATTTATTATAAAACGAATAGTATTGTAACAAAAAAATGTAAAAGAAAAAAATTTCAATTTTACCTTTGCCCCGCAAATTTTACTATCGCACCGCAAATTTCACTTTCGCCCCGCAAATTTTAGTTTCGCCCTGCAAATTTTACTTTCGCCCCGCAAATTTTACTTTCACCCCGCAAATTTTAATTTCGCCCCGCAAATGGGCTTACGGGAAATATATGCTACTTTCGCCCCAATTTTCAGGGGCAAAAAGTGACCATATGGGTCAAGTGTGGAATAAAATTGTTTGTTAGAATCCTGTATTTTTAAAACAAGTATTCGGGTATATAAAAAGAATTCTGAGATAGTTACAGTGTTCATTTTGGTTTGAAGAAAACACACATTTTTTTGTTGGTCTGCTTCGTAATCTAGTGCGCAGGAGACATGAGAAAATTTGTGCAATTTAATTAAAAATGAATACATCATCTGTAGTAACGCGTAATATATTCAGTAAAAATAGCTTAAAAATTCTCAAAATTTTGTTTCGGATGCCAAATATGTGTACAAAGTTTTGGAAAAAATATTGAATATTAAAAAGTTTTCAATTTTGTTATAACCCCACCTTAATCACGATAACATACAATCTTTTTTTTATATAAAAACTATTTGTCGAGAAAAGACACTCATTAATACCGATTTTTCTGCAGGCTTAAAAAATCCAAGAATATTAATACCTATTTTTACGAGTGCTTCAAAACCTAGTGGTTGTTGTTGACGCTTTAGAATCTCGCGGCTGAATGATGGCCAGTTGAAAATGACAAAGGGAGATGCAATTCTGGCTTGGTGATGGGAAAACGAGAGGAAGAGACAAAAAAACCTTAGGCCCCACGCTTTCTCTAGTAACATGTGTCAAAAAGGCTGACTTTTTAAGGAATGTTTTGAGTTACTCTGATTGAAACGAAGTGTTGTAAAAAATTTAATTTAAAATTAAAAAATTCTTGTTTAGTTTAAAAAAGTTTAGATCTTGTAAAATGTAAAAGTGTATAAGTGCTTGCATTAAAATATAAACTAGCGCGTCACACGCGGCCTTCGGTCGCGGCGCGAAACGCTCGCTCTTAAGCTCCTCAGCGCCTTGCATCGCGAAGCGTTTGCATTAGAGGCACGACCGAACACAGCTCGCGCTTCACGCTCGCTTACCTTACCGGTACTCGTGCGAAGCGCTACACTAAAGCTTACATTTAACGCTGACACTATTATCTGTTTGTATTTAGTAAAAAAAAAATACTATCGTGTTTAAGTGGTCGACCTTGGATATAAAAATTTTATTGAAAAGGGGACATCTTTAAAAATTTTTAAGATCGATTGGGCGTGCTGCTCCGCAATTGTTAATAAATGATGTGTATGAAGGTAGTTTTCTTATAATGGTAGTTTTCTTATAAAACTGTCATTGAAAAAAACTTTTAATATATAAATAATGGAAGTATCTAATAAACTTGTCAAATACCCAAAACATAAGTTTCTTAAAAACTTATTTGATAGTTACAAGTTTTAAATGTTTAAGCTGTTTTAAATAAATGTTAATAAATGTTCAAGGAAAAGTTGAAAAAATTGAATTTTTGGTTTGTAATTTGAATATTTTTGTATCTAACGCTACCAAACTTTTTTCTCTTGACAGTATAAAATCTAAAGTAATATAATATCTTGCTGCACAGAGCCGAAAAAAATATGTTATACTGTGTGCAAAGTGAACATAATACAGATATATATAAAAAAAAATATTTTTCCAAGAATCGAAAGAACCTCTATATTTTTTAATGCGTGACACTGCGAAAAAGTCTAACTAAGCTTAAAAATCATATTGTTAAGTAATTTATCGTTATCTTAAAGAATAATTAAATATAAAAAAGTTTTGACAAAAATCTACACATGCCATTGCTTTAAATAAGGGGGCTCTAAACTTTTGGCTACTACTGTATATTACACCACTTTATTCTCATTAGGTTAACAAATATTTTTACTTCTTTAATGTTTATCTTTTTTTTTGTATCATGTAGCTTTTTTTTTATTTTTTACAGAATGATCGAACTCGGCTCCAAAGAAGGTGCTTGGGTATTCTTGGCAAACTGCCATTTATCATTAAGCTGGATGCCGAAGCTAGATCAAATCGTAGAAAATTTAAGTAACAGTAAAAATGTTCATCCAGAATTTAGGTAAGTACTAGAGTAAAATTATATTTTGTTTTTAACATTAAAAGCGATTGATAGGCGAATTCCAGACATGTTCAAAACAATAAATTGTCATATTTATTACAAGAACTTAGTCAAAAGTTGGTGCACAGGGAGTAAGCGAGTCGAGATTTGTGAAATAAGTTAAATGTGATGTAGCATACTCTGCACGTGACATTTGAAAATGCGACAAAGTGTGCCCGGATAGTCTAAAGTTATACTTTGTCACAGCGTAATAGCTTTCTAGCGTACAGTTATATCTGTGCAGAATCAACACCGTTGGTTGATGCAGCTCTTACAAGTTAATTCGACCTATTTAGACGGCACGAGTTACCCGCTGGTCTCTGAACGTGAATTCTAAGCGCGCGACTATTTCGCGCTTGCAAACTAAAAAAAACTGTCATTTTTATATCAAAATTGGATGCAAACACATAATATCGAAGCAAACTTTCACTGTCCGAAACGCGAGTTCTTGAATGCTATATTTTATATTCAGTGCTCCGTTATTTATTTTTATACGTTTTTGGCTGATGAAAAGTTAAGATGGATACAACAATTATTGTAAGAGTTCGTGTACTTAACAACTAAATCTAACTTTAAATTATTAATATTATTTATATTATAAATATTTATTCACTGAGGTACCTAGTAATCTGAAAATAAATAAGTACTGGGAATATTCATAAAAATATAATACGGGTATATTTTATTTTAAGCAAGTTTTATATTCTTGTGTTATTAGCAACACAGTTCCACTCACAAACTATTTGCGCCCAATAGTATATTTCCTAATAATAATAAGTAAACTGGGAAATATACTCATAAACCGACTAAACAGTTTTTCAACGGCGAAAAGTGTGAGAAACCTACTCATTAATTTCGGGAGCGGTGAAACCAGCCGCCGAAATCGCTTAGCAACAAGATCCCACTCTAGTCACTCACTCACACATTCATATCTTACATAGATGCAGGTACACATCCTTATTAATTTCTTATTCGCGATTCTCTTCTATCTGTGCAGATGTTCGGAGTCTCGCACGAATACTTTCACGCGCAAACTCGACTTTAGGCCATCGAATATAGCTTTATATAGCTTTATACGTGCGTATACTTGTTGGATACAATGACATTTCCATGTTTTAATATTCAGACGCTATTTTTATATAAATATATTAATATATGATTCTTATTAGGCCAATTTCAGAAGTTAATAGAGAGAAAGATCAGTATTTCTGGTATTTATAGAAGTATATTATTATTTATATTGATTTATACGTGGGTATATCTGTTGGATACCATGAAATATCCATGTTCTAATATTCAGACGCTGGTTTTACATAAATATATTAATATATAACTCTTGTTAATATCTCTTATTAATATATAACTATATTAATATTTATATAGCTTTATACGTGCAAATATCTGTTTAATGCAATGAAAGATCCATGTTCTAATGTTCAGACACGGTTTTTACATGCATATTATATATTGGTATGGAGCACATAAAAGGTCCTTTTGGGCTATAAAATAGCTGCGAAAGTAGCATGGAAAATAGCAAGAAATTGAGAAAATACGTTTTTCGTTATTTTGACTGGGTTCTCCCACTCTAAAAAATCTTAAAAAATTCAAGAAAATCTATTTTATGTTCTGAACACAATGTGGTATGAGAAAAGATAACCAAATTTAAAGGTGAATTTAGAGAGCCAAATCAGGTGATAATTTTTAGTTTTTGATTTTTAAAATGGCCCCATTGTCATCTAGACACAGAAACTTTTTTTACAGATTTTTATGAAATACGTATACAGGATTTTTTTCAGATCATGTGGCTTTGACCTGTTGAGTAAAAAATTGTCAAAGTTTAAATAAGAAATTGCTGGTACGGGCAGTATTTAGCACCTTAGAAGCTTAATCTTGAGGAAAAATGTTCTTTTTTATCCGACTATACCCTGTACGTTAATCATTTATTGTGTTTGGAACAAATTAAGAAAATGAAAAAAGTCCTAAAAATAACGTAATAATTTCTACTCACCAAATATGTTATTTTACGTGGCATAAGATTTCGAATATCTTGATAAATTTTCAAGGAGAAAATATTCTAGCAACGGCGCGTGTACGAGCAACATGATAAGACTTGGAATAAAGTATTATTTTATTTGATCGCAAATCTTTTGTAAGACCTCCTGACCCCCAACCCCCTTTGTAAGATTCCGTAAGAAATACTTACCCCCCCCCCCCCCCCCCATCACTGCTTACGTAAGTAATGGACAGCCCCTAAATACTTTAATGAGTTATTAGTATATGGCGATATATCGAAAGTTTATTATAGTTTATAAAATAAATTAAATTCTAAAACGTTATTTTGTACGTGTGCTGAAACAGTTCTATAAAGATCTAAACCAAATAAAATTTTATTTATTATTATTAATTAATTAATTATTAGTAAAGATTAAAAATTTTGAAGAACTGAATATACCTCAAAAGTAATTAAAACTATGTTTAATAGCATATGGAAAAAATATATTAGATAATTCAAATATTTAGAACCCATCAGGTAAATTTTTTTAGTTTTCGTAAAATAATGTAAAAAGTGTAAAAAGTTGTTTTACGTCGTTACAAGCAAAATAAGTTAAAAATTGTGCAAATGTTTTAAAAGCTATACCCACCTATACATCGATTACTCTTACGAAAACTAACACGTTTTTGTGTTTACCACGAAGAATAACGCGTTTGCATTTGCCATAAAAAATAACACGTTTGCACATTCGCCACAAAAGTCTAGCACTTTTCATAAGTTTCCTACAAAAACTAGCATAATTCACATTTTCAAAAAAAGTATTAGTGTTTCTCAGTGAATTTAAAAAGTGCAAGTTTTTATAAGAGGGGTTTAAAAAGATTTATTACTTTGAAGATAAACATTTTAGTCTTCATGGACAAATCGCGAATAGTGATAGTCTTCTTAGTAACTGCTGAAAAGAGTTACTCTCCATAATTTTTAAATCGTGAAAGTTTCGAAAGAGAATATTAAAAAAATTTAAACACATTTTCCTCGACAACAAATGACTTTTTCATAAAAAGGGCCTCACTTGATCTCCTCGTTCATATACTAACCGAATAAAATGTTTGTAAACAAGTGTAAAAAAGTTTTATAAAGAAAAAAATGCAAAAATAGAAATTTAAAAATGTCTAAAATCATTTACCTGAATTCCTACACTCTCTTACAAACTGTTGCATTTTTTTTACAGAAAATATTGTTATTAGAGAACTGTTAAAATTATGTGAAAACTTTAAACATCTAAATCAATAATCTTACTATACTTATGACTTTCATGACAAAAATCATAAATATATAAAAACATTCTCCCTCTTATAGACTGTGGTTAAGTTCGAGCCCTACTTCCGAATTCCCCATATCGATTCTCCAAGCTGGAATAAAGATGACGACAGAACCGCCAAAAGGACTGAAAGCCAACATGAAGCGTCTCTACGGATTAATAACCGAAACGCAATTCGAAATTTGTAATGCAAAATCTAAGTACAAGAAACTCCTCTTTGCTCTCGTCTTTTTCCATGCCGTACTACTCGAGCGAAAGAAATTTCAGCAACTCGGGTGGAATGTAGTTTACAGCTTTAATGATTCAGATTTCGAGGTAACTTTTATGCATACCTATGTATTTACATTAAATCTTACATTGAATGACAAAATTTTAACGAAAAAAATCATATCTGCGTAAAATTGAAACAGAAAGTTTTACGGGTCATTCTCAAAAACGTGAACAATTCGCTTCTTGCCTATTTTACAAAGTACCAGAGTATTATTGTAATATAAAAAAAATAACAAAGCCTGACTAACATACACAATGTTACTCCAAATTTTTAGAATATCTAATATTTTCTATTTACTAGGAGAGTATCAAAGATTTGGAAACCGATATTTGATGAACTCTTAAGCCCTTATTCTCAAGATATCAACAAATTGACCTCATGTGTACGTAATTTTAGTAAAAATTATTGAAATTTCAATGATTATAGACTAAAAGAGCTCTAATTTCAACTTGGTTCCATACAAGAATATTAATTTAGACGAAAGTTATTAACTTTAAAAGAAAGTAATAAAAAATATATCTAAATTCGAAGATTTTAACATTTGAAATACGATGATTTTTTGTTGACCCAGATTAATATTTTTGTACGAAACAAAGCTGAAATAGCCCTTTTCGTCTATTTTTATTGACCTTTGAATCATTTATTTTAGTTTAAAGCGTTGCAGAACTACGATCGGAAGGGTGGTAGTTAAATATTCGGAAAGATAAAATTGCATAAATGGAAAATTCGGAAAGATATTTTATGAAAAATGGAAACTTCTAAAAAGTTAAATTTGGAAAGAGAAAATGCGGAAAATATTAGTATTGAATATACCCTGGTAGAAAATTGAGCATATTAGATGGTCGGTTCACGATCTATTGGGCAGATCCGTTTCCTAATAGTTCGCCAGAAATAAACCAGCATCTGACCAGAAATTTATAGAAAATCTAAATAGCTTACATAACCCTAAAAAATTATTGAAAATGTAAATCCCATTATAGTACTTCTGCGTTAAAACAGCATGCAAATTTTTATTCGATTATTTATTTGATTTTTTTATGTCTTATTTAATTATAAAACTCTAACCTTAAAAAAACTTTTAATAAAATAAGTTTTTAGTTTTTATTTCGAATCTATCCGAAATATATCTTAGCATTCGATTAACAATAAGCTATTAAATCCATGACATAATAATCATTATTAACTTATAAAAATTCGTTAAACGTTATTTTTTATTTATTTATCCATTAACCATAAGTTGGTCAGGTTTCTGACGAGAAAACGTCGACAGGTAGCGGGGTTTCTGGCCAGACTTTTAAGCAGAAATTGGCCATTCCCTATAAAATAGAGTAAAATCTGGCGAACATATGGGGAACGTTTCTACCAGGGATAGAATTATTGAAATACCGAAGTATAGAAAAAAATATTCGTTAGAGTGAAAATATGAAAAATAAAAATTCGTAGAGCCAAAATATTGAAAATCAATAATTTTATAGATTAAAATATTGAAAATTTGATATGCAACCCGCTAAGTTGGTAAGGGCAGTTATACCCGTATATTAAAGAAAAAGCGAATTAACAATTTTCAATTTTTTAATCTATAAACTTATTGATTTTCAATATTTTGGTTCTATGAATTTTTATTTTCCATATTTTCATCCTTACGTTTTTTTTCTATACATTGGTCTTTCAATATTTCTATATTCAATATATAATATTTTCTGAATTTTTTCTTTCCATACTTAACTTTTCAGAATTTTCCATTTTCCATAAAATATCTTTCCGAATTTTACTTTCATACAATTTTATCTTTACGAATATTTCACTACCCCCATCGGAAGCAGAGGTACGATTTTTGCTAAAATAACGTAAAATTAAGGTCAATTGGTTTATATCTAAAAAATTGGGACCTATTAAAACGAACTAAAGGTGCTACACTTCATTTATAGGTGTCATAAAACATATTTTAAAGCATCATCAAATATCGTTTTCCAAACCTCTGACATTCTCGTGATTAGTTTGAAAAATTGAAAATTTATACAAAATGTATTATCGGTCTCCTGTTTCTAATTCTCACTTTCACATGAATATGTTAAACAATTTAGTGATGTACCGAATTTTAACCAAACAAATATAGGCTAGACTTCGGTGCCCCCAGGTACCGTAAAAACGACTCATTTGGGTGAAAAGTAAACAATCCATTTTGACCTAAATATTCTAATTTTAATCTGAAACACTTTGAAAACTCCGAGAAATTGTTGCATAAGAAGCCAAAAGGTATTATTTTATCCGTTTTATGTTTTACAAAACCACAGTTATCTATTTATTTTTTCACCCAAATGATTTATTTTTCAATTACTGCGAGGCACTGAGGTCTACGTGCACCCAGCCTATACAAAGCATAGATGATTAATATAGACGTATGACTTATTTAATTAAAAAAATTTGGTTCGCTACATAAAAGCGTTCTTTTTTATCTTGCCCATTTTTGTTTATTTTTTTCTTTACTTACATAATACATTAGGGTGATCCAAAATTTTCCAAATTTCAAATTTTCGGGTGGGGATAAATGTGCCGAAAAATAACTTTGCAGGTGGATAATAATGCCGAATTTATTTTACCGAAGGGTAAATTTGCCGAAAGGTGAAATGTGCCAATGGGTAAACTAATCGATTAACAAAAGTGCCGAAAAATGATGAATGGCAATGAGTAAAAACTAAAATTATCTAATATTGAAAAGAAACGACCTAGCAACAATTAACACATTATTATAATACAGGCGCATATTCTAATAAAAGCATTTTCTTGTCCACAATTTCGTTTTAGACATTTTTAAATTTCGGCATTTTCTTTTTCGGGATTCTTGTTTTCGGCATTTTTAACTTTCGGCATATTTATCCATAGATATTGATGTTTTCGGCAATTTCAACCGTTCGCTAAATTTATCCTTCTGCAAATTTATCTTTCGGTAAATTTATCCCCACCCAAATTTTCTTCTTGTAACCCCTTCAAAATGTTGTAATTGGCTTAGGAATGAGATATCTGTCAGCCGGTTACCTTAAGTTAACATTAAGAAGTCTCTACCACCGCAAACAGATTTTAACATTTGATTTTGAGCACTTTTATTACATTAGGTGACTAAAAATAATTGTATGTTAATTTATTCAGGTATCAACTTTTTTTTGCGTTTATTATAAGTTTATTAACAACTTCACCACCTTAGACAAGCCAAAAAAAATTTTCACTTTTCACTAAAAAACCTGCTATTTTCGACGAATTTTCATGGCAGTATATTTTAACGAATTGACATGCTCAACATCGCATTTTGAAAAGTAAACCGATTACTATATATAAAAAAATGAAAGCACAATAGGATATCTTGGGTTTTATATGCCAACCGATTATTTATTTATTATTTTTTATTTACTTGGCTCCTCAATTATATTTAAACGCACATATTTCAGGGACCAACTTTAATTTAAAGCTTTTTCTTAACACGTGCATGTAATAGACCCTTTTTCATGCATCTAAAGCGAATGGCAAGATGCCCATTTCGAGCTTGTTTGACAAAACTGTGAAGTAATGAATCCCATACTGTCCTAGGAGAATAATATCCACTGTTTGTAGGTGAGTAATGAATTCATTACTCCACAGGTTCAAAACTTTTCAACAAATTTTCAAAATTGTTAGAAGTGTCAAAATATTGATAAATTTTGGAAAGTTTTGAAAATTTTGGATCACTCAATGATACATGCTACGCCTATATAACATATTTATTATTTTGCAAGACATTTTTTGAAAATTATACTCTTACAAAGAGTTAACTTATTGGTGATCATCCCTTTAGCGCTTATGATTTACAGATAATGTTTTGTTACAATGTTTTGTTTTGAAAAGAGGCAAAATTTACATGAATTTTGGAGTACGATTGACTTCAATTGTCACTATTGTCAGTTACTCATAATTATATTTATGCACTTTTTTCCAGGAGTTAGTAAGATATTGCTAGGAACGTAACAATCTTTACTGTAGCATTATTTTCCATGAATATGCCTCCTAAGTTTCGCAATTGACATAGCTAAGTTATCTTAGCATCCGCATTTCGATCGTCGACAGTTATTAATGTAAAGTCTCCGTGGCGCTTACAATTCCCAATCGAAGGTTTCGGAGAATTTGCTTCAAGTCTATCTGAACGAGTATCCGGACACGCCGTGGGATGCTCTGAAGTACCTGATTGCCGGCATCTGTTACGGCGGCCACGTGACTGACGACTGGGATCGTCGGCTGCTGATGACCTACGTCGAGGGCTACATGAACGAGTCGCTGCTGAGCGTGCCGCATTATCGGCTTTCGTCACTGCCGACGTACTACGTGCCACGTGACGGCTCCTTCGAGACCTACCGGGACTTCGTCACTGTGCTGCCGATGACCGATAGACCCGAGGCTTTCGGCCAACACCCCAACGCCGACATAACGTCCCTCATCATAGAGACGCGGATGACCTTCGAGACGCTCATGAGCATGCAAATGCAATCCGTCGACACCGAAGAGACCGTCAGCAGTGAGGACAGGGTCAGTTACTACCTTTAAAATATATCATTACAATATATGAGAAAAATAAGCATAGCAAAATGTAACTAAATTTGAGTTTCTCCAATGTTTAGCATACACATATTTGACGCAAATAAATTATGTCGCAAATAAATACTGTCTTACATTTTCGTATACTTTCTCCACAGTTTGACCACATTTTCTTAAATTTTCTCAGAGAATGAAAAAAATATATTTTAAACACTTCGCTACTAAGTGACAAAACACATACAAATCAAAATTTATGGAGAAAATGAAAGCGTAAGTATTACATAAGAAATAGCAGCACTAAGTAAAACAATTTGCAAATATTTTAAATGTATGAAAATATATGAAAGTGTAATAAGGTGTGAGAAATTGTGATGAATGTAGCATTTTCACATGAAAAATAGATTTCGTGAAAAAATGTTTCATACACGCTAAACCCGTTAGAGTGAAATTTCACTCATTCGGAGTGAAATTCCACTCGAAGAATGAGTGAAACAAATCACTCTAATTAGACTGGATTATTCACTCTAAAAGAAGAGTGGAATGTTTCACTCGTAAGTAGAGTGGATCTCACTCTATTTTAGAGTGAATACTTTCCCGATAGATATTGACGAAAAACTAACCAATTTTTTACCTTTTAAATTAATAATATTGCAAGCGTAATAGTAGTTACACTCTTTCAGTAATAATAGGTTTACCAAAATAAACATAATAAAGTCACAGTAGTTTATATACACATAATTAATTATTCTGCATGTTTGATTATATAAATATTTTAAAGTGTTTTTACGTTCCAACAGGAACTTTCAAAGCATTCTAAACTATATTAATAGAAACTTAAAGTATCTTCAAATTAAATAATACAATTAAAACAAACTATCAGAACATTTTTTTTTAAATTATCGTTCTTTGCTATTTATATATAGTTTTTTCAGTATATATTTTCTTGTACCCTGTGTTGTAATGATGGTTTTTGCATTATAGAATGTTACTACATAACTGCTTATTGTAACAGTATCAACCTAATCTAAAAATATTGCTAAACACTTCTTTAGAAATTTCGAGGTCAAAATATGATTTTTTGGTAATATCTGTTTTATAATTTTTGTATTTACATCAGAGAATGTTAGTAAATAAATACTAAATGTAGTCAACCTAACCTCAATATATTGAGAACCATATCTTCTTTGAAAATTACGTAGTCAAAATATGTAGGTATTTTTTATAATTTCTGGGTTTATAATTAATGTTTCTACATCAAAGAATGTTACTAGATGAGAACCAACTGTAATAGTATCAACCTAACCTCAAAATATCGCTAAAACACTTATTTTGTTTCAAATTTCATGATCAAAATATTATTTCTTTTGGTATTTTTCGTTTTGCAACTATTGTTTTTGCATGCATGAATATTACTAGATGAGTGCTAACGGTAATAGTATGCATATAATCTCAAAATATCGCAGAAACACGATTATTGTTACTAATTTAGTAGTAACAATATTTATTTATCGCTACTCTCCTACAAAGACACACACGCATATGCACACACAAGCGCGCACTCACACACGTACACACGCACGCACGCACGCACGTTCACACATATTACACACACAAAAAATTTTAAGAATAATTATATTGCGATATTTTGAGGTTAGGTTGAAAGTATTACGATTTGTTCTCATCTAATATCATTCTTTGATGAATAAATAATAACAACAATACAAAAAATACCAAAAGATCATGTTTTGATCACGAATTTTTAAACAAAATACAGTGCTTCTGCGATATTTTGAGGTTAGGTTCAGACTATTACAATTAGCACTTAGCTAGTAACATATTCTATAATAAAGAAACAATCATTATAAGATAGAAAATACAAAAAAATTATATTGTAACTACGAAATTTGCAAAAGAAAAGCGTTTTTATGATATTTAGAGGTTAGGTTGACACCATTAAGATTGGCACTCTCTATTCATCATCAAAAGATTGAAGATTATTCATCCGTTTTTTTTGTCGACTCACAACTCACATCACAGAACACGTGCGAATGCGCGTGGTTGACGCGAACGATCCGACTGTTAGCACCATAGGGTACTTGTCCGTATTAGTGTGGCATGAAGCAATTTTTTGCATTTAATAATTGATTGCTGAACGTATATAGCTTTAATCTTTGCTATTGAAGTTTATATAGGTATTCTAACGTTCCGTGTTTAAGATGGAATTTGTTTTAATTGAATATATTAAGCATTCATACAGATATATTGGAAATTAAAAAAAAGGTTTTGGTCCATATTAGTGTGCTTCTTCAATGGGCTATAACGTATTACTGTGCCCAATTTGCCCGTATTAGTGTGTGTGTCCACAATTCTGTGCCCCCCATTAGTGTGCCTGCTCAAAAAACTGTGCCCCCGATTAGTGTGCTCATGAAGTCTCATTTTAATTATTTCTATAATTACTGCTAAATATTAATATTAATGGAATCTATTTTTTGTTTAAGTATAAGATAACTTAAAATAAGCTTAATTAAATAATTTTATTATTATTATTTTTTATTTACATATTATTTTGAAATATTATAATAAATAATTGTAATTAGATAGTTTTTAAGTAATAATTAATAAATGTAAATAAATTTTCAAAATATTTGAAATTAATAAATGTGATAGACACAGAGATATTATGAACAAAACTAAATATTTGACACAGAATTCATAATCTATAAATTATCTAAATTCATGCAAACTGATACAATGATAATGATTTATTATGCACTATACCATAATAACAGCTTTGGAAAAAATAAAGCTTGCAAAAACTTCTTCTCCCTTCTACAAACAGAAGTGAGGTTATTCCGTCGATCATGAGGGGGCGCATAAATACGGACAAACTTCGAAAATGTCGCGGTATTACTGGATTCATTAATAAATTAATAAATTGAGTCTAAAATGTTTATTTCACATTTTTTAATATTAAATTGAATTATTTTATGATATAATAAATATTTTGTTTGTCATAAATCACGTCCGAATAATTAAATTAAGTTTTAAGAAGTCAAGCAATCCTTAGCATTTTAGACTAGGAAACAAAGTAAAACCACCAAATCATGATTCATATGTTTAAAAAAATTATAACTCTATGAAAAACATTTTAAACTTTCATGTAACTCTTGTAAACTCTAACTTAATAGTTTATCTTAGTTTTAAAAATAGTTTTAATGATTCATTTATGATTTAATCGCTGCAAATTACATTTAAAAGAAAGGCACACAAATATGGACAGGCTCATAAATATGGACAAGTACCCTATGTACCAACTACTTATTCGCGTGTCTTTCGAAATTAATTTTAATTAATGAGGTTGAAAACTGGCATAAATAAAATAATATTCGTTTCAGTTGTCATTTCACTCTAACTACTAGAGTGAAAATTGGAGCGAATAAATATCTCTCTGTTTTCTAGAGTGAAATATTTCACTTTAGTAGTTAGAATGAAAAAATTCACTCTATTAGAGTAAAATTTCACTCTAAAATCGGTTCACTCATTTTTTAGAGTGAAATTTCACTCTACCAGGTTTAGCGTGTAAATGTAAGAAAATATAAAAAAATGTACAAAATTATTTGTTCTTTGAAATATGAGCATCACAAATATAATTATGATCAAAACATTTTCTCTATTTTTTTCTTTTAATTTTCTTACACTGTTTTACATTTTCTTACACGTTGTGTTACATTTTTCTACACTTGTTCACATTTTCTTACACGTTTTTACATTTATTTACCCTTTCTCGCATTTGAATAAAAGAACAATAATTGAAAATTGAATAAAAGAAGGAATAATATCATCTAATATAGAACAAGCATTCTTACTTTTATCGCTCAATATAATTATTAACAGTCACAATATTCTGCGGAATCTTTGACAACACTTCAATCAAATTAAAACAGGACTATTATTATTTTAGTAAGCCTCCCAAAATATCGTTCTATATTTTTGAAAATACGCGATCCTACGTTTTAACAATGAAAAAAATCGCGCGAGTGTTGCCAGATTAGTGGAATAATAAAATATTATTTAAACTGAACAACCTCTAATATCTCAGAAGATTCTGAACCAAATTTACTTAAAAATATTTAGCCAACAACCTAATGCCTAACAAATATTTTTTGAAATTTTCAAAGTGTTATATCAAGTATTATCCAAGTTATCGTTGTCCAAAAAATGCATTTTTGATATTTGATTTTTCTTCAGGAAACTATAACATCTTATGACTTAAAATTTTGCCAAATGCACATAAGACTAATTCATTGAATTATATGTTGTAGTTTTCGGAATACAAAAGTTTTTAAAAAATACTTGATTTTGATGTAGGTATAGTAAATAAACTACAGCATTTAACTTATTATTAGACTGCAAAAGTTTATGCCAAATAAAAATTACGTAGTTAATTAGTTCACAAATAATTACTACTTAGTAATTAATCCATTAATAATTACTTAATGAACTCCATACAATTTTTGCAGTTAAAAGATTAATTATTATTTGAGTTATTAATAATTAATTATTAATTAACTTCGACATTTTTATTTCATAAACTTCCGTCTATTGCATAAACTTCCGCAGTCTACTTATCATATTTGATCTCAAATTGAAGAATTTCTTTAGTATTTTAATGTGTGAAAAAATTCGCTTCTTGAAAAACATTTCTGCATTTAGACAAATATTCAAAAGTCCGAATTTTAAAATTTTTTAATTAATTGCGGTTCAGTTCACAATATTAGTGTAATTGGCCAGAATTAGAATTTGTCGAGAATTGCAATAGTTTCAGTGTTGATTATACACAGAAACAGCATCTAGAAAAAATGCATGGGCTAACCTGCCTTAGATGGAAATGTGCGAAAAAACTGTTATGATTTATAGAAAATGTTTGACCAGAAAGTGCCCGTAGTGTATGTTTAACATAGCAATCTGAATATTTTCATTTCATGAATTATTATTATATTTATGTTCATCTCTACTTTTTCACTGACTTATGTTCTTTATATTACTATATTCATAATCTATATAAAACCTTCTTATACGCATAATTAGGCTTTAAGAAAAATTTATTACAAAATTTGAATATTAAAGAATTTAAATTTTCAACCATATTATTCAATGGAATTAGTGCTTATTATTGTATTCGTAGGTTAAATTTATTGATTTTATTAACTATACACATTATTATACACACTATAATATGCACTATAACATTTCTTTCGTACGGGTGCCATACTAATATTTTATTAAATAATGTCTTCGTATTAGGATTTAATGTGCCATGGCCGAAGCAAGGCAGTAACGACAATTTCTTATTTCCTAAATAAGCACATTCGCTGTGAGTACGACAGAAATTGTACACAAAAATAGCGCCATCTCACGACGGAGTAACGCGAACATGGAAGTACAAAATACACTTGCTCTAATTATGGGCATTCAATCAAAATAATTTTTTATAAGTTTCTGACAACCTGTGTGATTTCAATCTTTTTTCTTGTACTGACATTTATTTATTTTTAAAAAAGATTATAAGTATATTCTCAGATTCATTAGTCATTAAAAGAATATTATTTTCATTGAATGTCCATAAGAGCCTGTGTATTTTGTAGTTCCCAGATTTTTAAATTACTTGATTGTTGTTATTAATTTTTTGTCTCAAATCGTGCATGAAAAAGGCCCTTTTTCGTGCTTGCAAAGCCAATGGAAAATTGGGCATTCCGAGGGTCTTTGCCTAAGCGGGAGGAAATGATTTCCTCCTGCTGTAGCGATAGATAATGTTGATTACGTCCCGCTCCTGAGTTTCTTAGGTCTGTATTGAACAACTCGTAGTGCCCTTTTTCCCATTTCCTTTGCATGAATAAAAAAGACCCTATTCACACACACATTAAAAAATAATAAGATATGTAACACGGGTGAAAAGAGCTTATGCAGAGTCGGATGATGCCAATCATCACCCTCGCTTAGAAAAAGCCAATTTTCCTCCCTAGTTGCACAATGTACATAAGTGTTAATTTGAAAAGGAAAGCACGCTGGTTTGAGAAAGCAAAGTAATTAATGCGTTTCGTCCCGGGTCTGCTGGCTGGACTCGTCAGTAAGACTTTGCACACTAAGAACAGACCCTGCCCTATACGCAATAATCGGATAATAGCAGGGAAGATTCTACTGAGCCATACAAGCTTACAAGCATGCATACATGAGCATAACAAAATCTCGTGTGTATGCAGTAATTAAAATAGTTGTAAATGATCGAACATACCACCCGCCTCGTCCCTGGAACGAAATAATCGGCCAACAGCTTCACTCATGAAATCTGAGTCATTCTGAATATTGATAATGAATATATCCAATTCATGTATCCCAGGTTGCCACAATCCTTTGATTTAAAAATCGATCTAATAGATATCTTCAATGAAATGCAAATCTTGACCCTCCACAATTTCCCTTGATGGACAGATATACGGATCGACAGGCGATTGAAGATCGCCAATGTTCATCCACTTCCACAGCAGCATATACAAGTAAACCATTGATCAGCTAGTTTTACCACATGTTCGGCACTGCAAATTTCGGTGACCATAAAATCGTCAAAACAACAAGGCTAACTAAGATAGAAAATCACTAGAATGAGAGACACGCCAGTTATGACAGTCTGTGCATGTGGAAGACCGAGTCAACGACCACCAATTAGACAACCACCAACAAAGTGACTCAGTCATGCAAGGAACGATTGTGGGGTTGAACATTGCGGGTGAGATAGATGTGCAAGGCACGAATCTGATGCTAAATGCCGAGGTCGAAACAGACGGATGAAGCACGTATCAAGATGCTCAATACCAACATCAACTCTGACGTACAAAGCACGAGTCAGACGCCGAATACCGACAGCGAGTCTGGCGTGGAAGGCACGAGTCAAACGCCGAATACCGTCAGCAGGGCTTATATGCAAAGCACGAGTCAGACGCCGAATACCGACAGCGAGTCTGGCGTGGAAGGCACGAGTCAGTCGCCGAATACCGACAGCGAGGTTTACGTACAAGGCACAACTCAACCAAAACAGAGGCAGACTGAACGACCGCCTGCCATACGGAAGAGCAAGCTGTATCTGCACTCTGCTGTAGCTCACCGAGGAGAAGAGCATGTTGCATCTGCACTGTGAAGGGATGCATCCTAGAGAAGGGAAGACTGCACTGCATGACCGGCAGCTGTGGAGAAGGGTATACTGTATCTGCATTATACTGTCGTTGTGGGAAAAGACAAGCTTAGCTTGCCTGCTGCCGCCCGTCGTGGAGAAAGGCATCCGTACCACGCAATACTGCTAACTTGAAGAAGTATAGGCTGCACCGACGAATCACTGCCAATCCACAGGTGGATAATGGCAGGCTTTATCTGCGCCATGAAGTTGGCCTGGAGAAGAGCAGCTTGATCTGGATACTGTTGCGAAATTTGGCTATCGTGGGGGCTATACCTGCACTCTACTGCAATTAATAAAAAATCTTTTACAAATTTAACTAGATATTTCTGTTGTGAATTTTGAAGGAACAAAAAGAGATTTTTCCGAAAGATTTAGTTAACACCGAAAAAATAAAATATAAAAATAAAATGACGGTAAGGTAGGGATCGGGTCAGTACTAAACATTCGTCATTAATGTGGTTGATGCGTGGATGAAAATACTGTATAATGTAATAAAACTTATGCAGGTTATTTATGAACCTGAAGTATACACCCTCCAGAAATTTTATATCACGTTGCCGAATAAATCTTACAAAAAAAATTACTTGAAAATTAGAAGTTTAACCCACTGTTTAATGGGAGTTGTACAATTATATGCAGTAATATTAAAATTCCTTCTCGCATACACTGGAGATCCTACTGAAAAAGTAAGATATAAAAGTATAAATTTCGTACTTTCTAATGACCCAAAGAAAAGTAGGGAAAGCCGATATTATTAAAAAAATATTCATTATAGAAGTTTAAAAGTTCTACTTTTCTAACGTTAAAGAATGATTTCGTCAGTCGAAAGACCATCTAAATATCATTTTTATGGCGTACATTTGTATTACAACAATGATTAATTATCTTATAATTCATAAATAAACTTATTAAATATTATTTACATATATTGAACAAGATTTCCGCAAACTTTATTTGTGCGCACTCAATTGAGTTCGGAGTCACACATGAACCACCCTAAGGAGACCTGACCACCTTAGAATTTTAATTAAATTGGTTATATATTTTTAGGTAAAATTAATTATTCGTCATATATTATATTTTCTTTCTCGGTAAATATATATATTTTATCGAAATATATCGAAAAATTTTTCTTTCTTTTGTCACCTTAAATATTTACTGAAGAGAAACTGCTCTTTTTTCATCGCCCACGTGATTTTGAAAGTTCTAAATATCGGATTGAATTTTTCCAATGGTTATTTTGTTCAAAATACAAATAATTCTGACATGAGCGAAGAAATTTGTATTAAAAATTCACATTTTTTAAGTTTTTATCATAAATTTTGGATTTAAAAGCTATAACTTATGTCTGTGAATTTTTTATATAAATTCCAAAGCTCATGTCAGAATTACTTGTATTTGGACCAAAATAATCGGTTGGAAAAGTTCAATCCGATGCTTAGAACTCTCAAAATCATGTGGACGATTTTTTTATATATATTTAGATAAAATATATAAACTTACCGTAAAAGAAAATGTAATACAGATGAATAATTATTTCTCACCTAAAAATATATAACCAATTTAATTAAAATTCTAAGGTGGTCAGGTCCCCTTAAGGTAAGACTCTGGTGTATATAGGGAAAAATATCAAAAAATTTTTTAACATATCAGATATCAGAACTAGTAGTTTTAACAAGGCTACACGCATTTACGTAAAACAATTTACATTAGATAACATACAAAATTGAATCTTTAAACGGGTTTTACTCGCAACTAATTTTCTTAACTTTAAAAAGTGGCTTGCGCATGAGGTTTTTATTAATCTTTTCAGAAAATATTCCTAAGTTTATGTAGAACATGGAATGTTAACTACATTTAAATTTTTTCAGTCAATACCAAAAAAGTGATGTTTTAGGCACTTTCATAAGTGAAATGAAAACCAAGTTTTGAAGAAGTAGAAGACGATTTTTGAAATTCTGTCAATAGTTTATTTTGTTGACCAATTAAAGAAGTCAATCAATTTTTTTCAGATCTTTCTCTCAAAACGCAATGCGCAAGTGACACTTTGAAAACTGGTCATTTTCATTTTAGAAAATCGTATTTTATTAATAACTCTACAAATAATCAAGATCTAGAGCTAACAATTGATGTAGAACCTAATAATATCATCCTACATAAGGCTTCAAAATTTTAGCTCATAACACTGAACAATAGAAAAAGTTTGTCTTTTCACCATAGTCCTACCTTAAGGGGGATATAATATAATAGTATATAAACTGGACAAAAGGAAGAATTTTTAAAAAAATCAGTGGAATTGGGGAACTCCAGTAATATTAAAACTTCGGTAACTTTATTTGTCATGATTGAAGAAGGTAATAAAAGAATTTTGAGAATTTTTCACTAAAACTTTTTACAAGTTATTGGAGAAAATGCATATTTTTGTTATAAAAACGAGGGTTTTTAAAACAGTTTCTTGCGCATGCCAATTTCAGCAGTCTATTTTTAAAAAATTAAGAATGCTTTTCAACTCTAAATAAACAAAAGTTAATTTTTTTTTAATTGTTTAAACTCAATGTATGGTTTAAAATAAATAAAACTCTTTTTGTACTATAATATTTTTTAAAAAACTATATGTTTTAGCACTAACAAGTGACGAATAAAACATTTAACAACAAAATATCTTAAAACAAAATATTAACTTCTTTTAAAAATACTCTAACGGATATTTTCTGGAAGTTTCAAAAATATCCATGGTCATGGGTTGCACAAGGAACTTTCTGAAGTTAGAAAAGTAAGTTTCGAGAAAAATGCGTTTTAAGTTTTAAAGTGGTATGCTATCCAATGTAACTTGTTTCAGTCAACTGGTTATAACTTTGTTATAACTAAGAGTTTTGACATCCAGCAGGTCTCAAAATGTTCATAAAACTATAGACATCAAAATTATGTAATAAATTTTTTTCGATTTTTTGATAAAAAGTTCCCCCTTGAGGGAATCTGAACAGAGCTTTGCGTTTGTGTAAATCTAGTGGCTGCGATTAATTGACGATTCATCTGTATCGACATTTTAAAGCTGATTCATTTGAGTTCGATTCAATTTTCCGACTTACTTGAATCGTGATTGTGAATCGCGATTCAAATTTTTCGATTCAAATGAATCGAGATATTAAATCTCGATTCAATTTTTCGATTCAAGCAAATCTGCATTTTGAATCGCGATTCAATTTTTCGATTGAAATGAATCCAGAATTTGAATTACAATTAAATTTTTCGATTCAAATGAATCGGGATTTTGAATCGTGATTCAATTTCTTGATTAAAATCG
Source organism: Gastracanthus pulcherrimus (assembly GCA_949152435.1). Lineage (NCBI taxonomy): Eukaryota > Metazoa > Arthropoda > Insecta > Hymenoptera > Pteromalidae > Gastracanthus > Gastracanthus pulcherrimus. The sequence continues at coordinate 53,266,109 of OX424576.1, forward strand.
CAAGTGCCTATTTTACACGTATCATGCAGATGATACCCCAGGTTTAGGGCCTATTTTACACAAATTTTAAACATTATGATAGCCTGAGTTGTATAAAATGGACCCTAAACGTGTTTAGCCCCCCGCCCCCCTAAATATGGGTTTCCATCCGGATGATACCACGTGTTTAGGGGGGTCTAAACACTATAATAACCCAATTTGTGTGAAAAATGCCCGAAAACTTCAATAAAAAAATTGAGTCATGATTCAAAATCTCGATTCAGTTGAATCGATAAATTAAATCTCGTTTCAAAATCTCGATTCATTTAAATCGAAAAATTGAATCGCAATTCAAAATCTCGATTCATTTGAATCATGAAAATTTAAATCTTGATTCACGCATGGATCGGGAGAAATGAATCACGATTCAAAATCTCGATTCATTTGACTCGACAAATTGAATCGGGATTCAAAATCTCGGTTCATTTGAATCATGATTTTGAATCTCGATTTAATTTTCTCTATACAAATGAATCGTAATTTTGAATCCTGATTCAATTTCCTCCATTCAAATGGATCGTGATTTTGAATCCAGATTTAATTTTCTCGAATCAATTTGTGAATCGAAAAAATTTTGCGGACGATTCTGCACAGCTATGTAATCTGAAAGGGTACTTTTCAAAATAGCTTTCGGAATCTAAATAATAACAGAATCTCTTGAAAATTTAACTAGATAATCTTTATACCATTAGGAAAGGTATAATAAGCCGATGTTTTCAAAAATTAATTTTTTACAGGGATCTGTATTATCGACTTCTCTATTTTAAATAATTATTGAAGAATAAACAAACTTTCTTTATAAAAAAGGACTACTTTGCCCGTCGTATTTGTATCAGCATTGTCTGGTTAAAATTTCAAAAGACTCCATTATTATTTATAATCAGAAAACCGTTTTAGATATTTTCCTTGCGGTAAACAATGTGTATAAGACTCTTATATCCCTTTTCACCATTTTTATTTTTCATCTTTGGATCTATAAAATGTTATATCAAATCCGTGCGAGAGTTTTTGTAGAATCATGTAAGATATATGTAAAAAAGTTCAACAAACTATATACTAATTTGCAGGAGAAATAAATAATTTTAAATGATTTTAAATTTAAAATTTTTTTTCAAATTAAATGTATATTTTTAATTTTTGTTGAGATGTTCTCTACAGGTTCTATTACTACAATTATAAAAAACTTGCATTTAAATTATTAATAAATCATGTACTTTATTTATTTATTTATTTAATTATTACTTATTTAATATATATAAATAATTATACACGTTTAAATACGTGTATATTATTTATATACGAACATTACTACCCTTTCACTTTAAACAAAAAAAGATTGTTTAATAATATTAGTTCTATATTAAATATTTTTAATTATAAATAACTATTTTTTTCTTAAACAATAATTTTATAAATGTATCTATAAACTTTGTAAGCAAAAATATTCATCGTACTCATAATTATGCAAATGTTATTATAAGTATACAGTAAAAGATTAATTGGCAGAAAAAGTGCTTTTAATGATTATAAAAATATTTTATTTATTTACTTCTCCCAGTTTATAGAAGGTGTCAGGAATCCATACTAGATCCCGACAGGGAAACCCGCAGTTTGACTTTGTAATTTGCCCATCGGGAGACTCGTGGGTTAATTCGGGAAACTGTAACTGGAATCGTATTAGTTTTTCCTACATAAGGAGAACATAGGGTAATCATATCATCTTTCTATTCGTACACGGCGAAATTCAGGGAAATCTAGTCGAATCCGGGCCGATGAAACGTGCATATATTGCTTAAATAGGATTAACTCACGGAATTCTGGCCGGGATCGCATTAGTTTTTCCCAGTTAGGGATAACATGGGGAAATCTTATCAGAATCCGGTGTATAGCCAGATTAAACGTCGAGAAATTTCTACACGGGATATAATGATTGTTAGATTTAAAGAATTTAACTTGTATAATGTAAGGGCTAATCCATAAACATAGCTGACTAATTGAAAATTACAAATTTTATAATCCGAATACTTAATTAGAATTGTTTATCAAGCACATTTAAGATAAACATCTATAAAGCCGTACAGTCTACACTATTTATTTTAATATTCTATTTTGAAGCTTGAGCAGAAATTATCGACATTTTCGAAATTGTTCTGTAAGTTTTCAAAATGCTAATGCCGCCCTAGTGAAAACTATAAAAATAAAAAACGTAAGAAACTATAACATTCTGTGTGGTCAATCATTCAATCAATTTTACATTTTGTTTGAATATTACGTTTAATTACAATTTCTTACACTTTCTTGCATTATCTTACGTTTTCTTACAATTAATAAATTTTATGAATTAGAATCTTAAGCAAAATGTGATAAAAAGTAAGAAAACATAAATTTAGTAAATTCTTACATATTCTTACGTTTTGTTATGCTTTTTATGATTATGAAATGTAAGAAAATGGTATCATTAGTTATCATGGTATATCGTTTCTTGATCAGAGTATTAAGTAAGATAGGTAAGAATGAATGCTAATTACACGTGCAGGTGATCCAGCTATCCCAGGAGATAATGTCGAAGCTGCCGAGGCCAATCGAGTACGAGCGCACGGAGAAGCTGATCGGTTCGCAGAAGAGGCCCCTGGACGTGGTGCTACTTCAGGAGATACAGCGCTACAACGAACTGCTGGGCCGGACGCGCGACAGCCTCGAGGAGCTCTGTCGCGCCATCCGGGGCCTCGTCGTCATGTCGGCCGAGCTCGAGGACACGTTCGTATGCGTGCAGGAGGGCCGCGTGCCGGCCAGCTGGTCACGGGCCTACCCCTCGCTTAAGTCGCTGGGCGCCTGGACGCGCGATCTCGTGCTCCGGGTCGAGCACTTCGCCAAGTGGGCCGAGACGACGCAGCCGCCGCTGCTTTTCTGGCTGGCCGCCTTCACCTTCCCCACGGGATTCCTCACGGCTGTGCTGCAGACCGCCGCGAGGCGCAGCGCCGTATCCATCGACACGCTCTCCTGGGAATTCGACGTCTTTAAAGGGGACGGCGAGACGCCGCAGCTACCACTTGCACCGCCCGAGGTACGCCTCGCCAGCTCACGCGTTTAATAATCGCTCGTCATTATTATGCCAGTCATAATAATTATCCGTTAATGCACACTTATTGTAATAGCACCGTAGCGCTCAGAATAATTGCTCGCGACTATTACTGCTGGAAATTCGCATTCGAGCAATGCTTTATGCTCCGCCTACCTATGCGCAAATCTCTGCACGGGATTTCAAACTTTTCAAAAGTACTAAAACACACTATAGATTTGTCAAATTACGACGCTAAATACTGCATAGCCCAGTTTTGCATACTTATATCTTTCACATTTTAGAAATTTAAAGTTGGGAATTTGGAACCAACATAGGAAAAAGTTACATATTTTCTGTTTCTCATCTATTTTTTTTCTCAATTGTCGTATGTTACAGAGTTCCAGCCGGGAGTCTAACCCGAATCTTCTGCGAAATTGTTTATAATGATTTAAAAATTGCTTCAATTCTATATTAATAGGTAGAAACAGCATTATAATGATATTTTACATTTTAAGCTAAAAAATTTCCTAGTTTAGTCAAAGCTATTTATTGTAATTGCACGTTATTTTGCCTAATTTCGATCATCTGATGACTGTGAAAATTAAGTACTAGACAGTTCTTCTTAATTATTTTAAATTAAAAGCGATCTATACTTTCTTTTATAAGTTTTTTTAATTTATTTATAAATATAAATATAATAGGGGTGCCGGTAATGTGGCCATCTTAAGAACCTTTCGATTCCCAGTAGATATATATCGGGTTTTGGGGCTTCAGAAACTATTGAGACATGTTATTTGAACCTTTAACTCTAATACCTCATAAGTATTTTTGCAAAAATATGTAATCTCTGAATTTTAATTAAAGAAGTTCTAAGTAGTGAAAAATTGACCACTTTTCCAACAGTGTTGGTAAAGTGGCCATCTATCAGTTCTTATGGTAAAGTCGTATATTAAGTGCTACAAAAAGTCAAGACTAACCTGGCAGAGACTTCCTTTATGTTATTTAACTACATGGTGCCGTAACGTACCCCTTGGTGTCGATATTTTGGGATTATTTTAGTAGGCCTAGAAATTTTGATGAAGCAACCGCCGTTCTTATGGTAAAGTCGTATAGTAAGTGCTACAAAAAGTCAAGACTAACCTGGCAGAGACTTCCTTTATGTTATTTAACTACATGGTGCCGTAACGTACCCCTTGGTGTCGATATTTTGGGATTATTTTAGTAGGCCTAGAAATTTTGATGAAGCAACCGCCGTTTTTATCGGCGTCGATTGCCTTTGCCTTGCAATACATTCGTATGACCACTTTTCAAACCGATAAACATCAACGAAAGTTACAATTTTTGCATCGAAAATAAATACTACGGCAAAAACTGGTACATGTATCTTAAAGCACGTAAAAAGAACTACAATTTTATGTATTGTGTGATTTTTTTTCGCTCATATCACGCTGATAAAAGTGGTTTTTTTACATGCATACATTGCTAAGAAATCAGAATTTTGATGCTTTCGCGCGTAAACATTATATTATCTTATAATTAGAGTGTACTAGCAGCTAGGTTACTGCGCCTCTCAACATCTATTGTCACAATAGATATACTGTAGGAGTTACAGCGCCCCAGAATAACGCATACAGCGAGATCTCGTGTCGATGACCACATTACCTGCATGGCCACATTACCTGCACCAACCTTACATTTTTCATTGTATTTCATCAATTGCTGTTTTTTCATTATTTAAGTTTCGAATCTTCAAAATGCTGTTGGCGCATACCAACATAATCAATCTTGATAAAACTTTTAGGATACGTTCGTTGAAGTGTTCTCAACATTAGTTAACTGAAATATTTTGTAAATAACCATGATAAAGCTCATGTTAAATGATTCTATTAACAAATTTGCACTGTTTTAAACAATTTTTAAACAAAAAATATTTATTATTTTTAAAAAAACACATAGTTGGGTAGAAATTGGTAATTTCAGCTAACTTCTTTATATTATCAAAACATTATCTAATTTTTTGGTTCATAAATGTCAGTGTGGTATGCGCCAACAACATTTACCTTGCAGCCTAATTTTACTAACAATAAACCTATTATTCTCAGTAACTACAATATTATTGGTAAAGATTTTTAAAAATGTGTGTATCAATTGATAATATAATTATTAACATGCCATGAAAATATTATTTTGTTAGCCTTAACGCTACGGAAGTTTTATTTTTCACCGGAGAGCCCACTTAAGGAAATGACTTCATATTAAATGTCACTGTATATGATACCAACTTAATTACTTACATAGAATTATTTTGTTTGTGTATTTTACTTTATCCATTGTGAACTACACGAACCTGATAAATAATACGTAGTACCATAAATATATTAACATGTCGTTACGTTTTTATATATCAAAATATGTTTTTGGCTCTATTGTGTACACTTATTCATTGTAACCCGCTCTCCATTAGTGCATTCTATTTAAAAAATATGCAGCTAAATAATAAACGTAGAAATTTATTTTGTCTTAAACATTAATTATCTATGTGCATGTCAGAGCGTTCTAATAAGAACTTCATTACTACATAAGGGGAGATATTTCGCTTCGTTTACTTATATTTTGAGAGTAAAATTATTTTTTTTATATATAAATTTTCATTTATCATCATCTTATTTTCATAATAAAACCTATAAAAGCGCCATAGAGTGCTTATAAATAATTAATATGAACAATTTTTAAATATGTGGTTTTTTGGTACATGCAAAAACTACGGGCCAAAACGGGGTACCCAAGATTTTGCTTCAGAACATGTACTAAAAATATTTACCAAACCAAAGTTTAATAAATTTTAACAATATCATAAGAGAAATATGAATAAGTTAAGTTTATGTACAATAAAAAACTATTGCCCTAAAATTAGTCATTACTTAGTAATGTTCGTCAAAATGGCTAGATTTTGATTAAAAAAGGGTTTTAAATTATTTGATTTCCACGAAGGTATGCTTCTATGACTTTTACTATCATTTTTTCAATATTTTAATTTAAGTTTCTTCATATTTTTAAGAAATTTTTATTTCCTATTTCCTGTGTATTTTTGCTTCCTCATAGAGGAAGCTTTGTGATTGTAAAACAAAAGTTTTTGCTAAATTCATTATAGAAACGTGTTTTGAGACGTTAGGAATCACAATACACTATTTTTTAGAAAATGTCTGTAATGTATGGATGTGTGTGCGTAACTATATAAGATTATATATGATTATGTATGATTATTATCTATGATAATATAAAAATTTCATATATACCTTATTAATCAACACTTGCTATATATTTTCTTATTTTATTTTTAAAAATATCACAGTTCTCACCATCTGTTACCGAATGGTTACAATTATATTTTGTTTTGTATTTAAAATTACTGAATACACAGTTTGCACATTTGAAGTTATCTACAGTATCACATTGCAGTGTATCATGCTCACCAGCACATATTAAGCAAGTAGTTTTATTCCTGCACATTTTGATTTTATGACCGAAACCAGCACATTTTTCACATGGTTTGGTGTTTATAATGTCAAAAATTCTACATTTTTGATAACCTACGAAAATACTTTTGTTATTTTCCATTATTTGCTTATGAATAACAGCTGATACTTCAGGAATAACACTATTTAAATTTGTTTTTTTGTTTGTATACATATGCACTGCTTGACATTTTGTGATGTAGTTTTTGAAATTTCTTTCATTAACATCTTGTTCGATTTCTGTTAAAAGTGCTTTCGATGCCAACCACTTTAATTTTAGGGTTGAGCATTTGTTCTTGTTCAATCATGCAGTATTTGGACAAATTTTCATTGAGTACTTCTTCAATAATATTGACACTGTTTTCATCAACGCAGCTTATAATTACTTCGTTTTCAGTTTTTATTATTATTCCTTTCGCATATATGTTAGTGTCCGTATTTATTATTTCTGTAATATAATTTTTTATATTATGATTGTCATTTTTCTTATTCTTTTTTACAATCAATTTAGGTATGCGTTTGAGAGGAGGTTTTGTACTTGTTACTATTTCCGTAAAAGACTGTGTTGTGTTGACTTTATTCTCTTTACTTTTATCAATAGCCAGTAACTCTTTAAATAATAAATTCTTGTCTCTGAGTTCATAGTTCAGTTCTCTCAATATTGAATTTTCGATTTTTAGCAGTTCTGATTCTGTTTTTTCTTTGTGTATTGTTGTGTTTTGGTCTTTTATTGATTCATTTGTAATTTCATCTAGTATGTCTTGTCTCACTTCTTTCTGTATTTTTGCTTTGATTTGTGCAATCAGAAATCTTGCATTTTCACTCAGCGAATCTTAATTGGTTCTTAAATTTGAGGTAACTTTCAGGTCTTCATGATCAGGGCATATAACTAGTGAATTGCTGATGAAACATTTTTCACTTATAGCACTGTAACTGGGTCCATGATATACCTTATCACAAATTATACATACAACTTTTTTATCGAGCTTATCTGGAGGCACTCTCTCCTTAGCCGCCATGTCTGCCCACGATTTTATGGAATCATTAAAAATCTCCAAGGCCCGATGTGATACCGCCGAATTAATTTTCTTTTAGAAGAGTTACCCATGATTCTTTCTTTAAACATATTTCACGATTTTTCCCTAAGTGGTAAATTTATCCAATATTACACTGAGAGAAAGGATTCCTTGTGGCAAATGAATCGTGCACTTGCGGAATCCAATTCTCACGTACTTGCCGCAAATGTTGAATTCTTAATAGTTAAGAACTCGAACTTGAGAAAAATTTGCACGAGTAAGATAAACAAGCCAAGTACGAAAGGTTATTTGAAGATTTTCTAGAATATAATGATGGATTTCAAGCATTAGAATATCATAAGATCCTATACGTAGACATAATCGTGGCAGGCGAAAACTTATACTAACATATAACGGTCATATAAATATCTTAGAAATATGAAAAATTCAGTTAACCTTAAAGTCAGGTGGTAAGCCATTGACGCTACTCAAGTACTCAGTTCTTAACTATTAAGACGATGCGTTTAACTGTTAAGAAATATTTCTTTCTCTCAGTGTATAACCATAAATTAGATAAAAGCTGCAAAATTTTATTTCATGACATAGATACTGAATAAATAGAGATTTTCAAAAGTCCAGTCCTGATATTTTACTTTTTTTTATAAAAATCACGGGCAACGCCGCGGCGAGTGATGCTAGTCATTTATAAATTTGAAGCAAACATGTTTCTAACTAGAATATATAATTCAGATTGGTTTTGAAAATGAAAACGTTCCTATGTTAATATTTGTAGGTTTCTAGCACCATTAAATAAGCCTAGCCTCATTCTTCGATTTTTCAAGAAACTCCGAAGCATATCTATTTTTGGTTTTATAGTTCTAGACATGTAAAAAGCTTAGTTTTGTTTCGAGCGTAGTACATTTACACCCAGTACTATAAAATGACTAGTAATAACATTCGAATAAAAATGTTTAGACTGGGGATTCCATTTTTAATACTGGAATAATAATAATAATCGGTCATTTACTAATCTAAAAAAATGGAATTCATTTCCACCAGGGATATTTAGTTAAACATTATAATATATTATCAATTTTAAGTGAAAAACTAACTTTTGACACGGATCGTTATAGTCCGTACAATCTTATAGGATTGTATAGGTAGTATGACTTTATAGCTAAAGACATTATCGTAAACAGCGAGAAGTTAAATGTATGTTTTGAAAACTATAAATAGTTTCTGAGAGTGGCGACAAAAAGCTTTCACTATGGAACATCAGGGAAAAAATACAAATAGTTTATTCGCTAATACAAACCCACTGTCTTCTCATTGTAATTAATAATTTATTTTTTTAGCTCACCAGTTCTTACGTAACTCATTGAGTCATGCATCATAAGTAATTTAAATGCTTTACATAAAGCTAAGTAAAAAACCTGGCCGTCTTTGGATGACAGAGTGATCAATGCTATTTTCGATAAAAATTCGAAAAATTATAAACATATATAATTATATATAAAAAATTTTTTAGTCGGGTGTAAGTCGGATTTGAATGAAATCACGATATTAGCAAAAACGTGATTTTTCTTAATAATCTTGTATTTCAGATAAAAAAACCGTTACCAATTCATTGGTACTTAGCTTCCTCAAACTTTATAAATTGTTGCAATGTGAACTGTCTTTCTCTATTTAATGCTGTGGTGAAAAATAAAAATGACAAGTCTATTGCTTTTTTATATGTCGAAATAAAAATATATTGTACTTTATATTTAAATTTTGTAATTTAAACTTATACAAAAGTATAGCATAGATTATAAAATAATATTGTTGATTAAAATATTTTTTAATGAATATAATGCATACGATTTTTACAAATAAATTTAAGATAAAATATTATAGATTAGTTATTGTAGTAAAGACATATTTTTGTGATAAATACAAGGGATTTTAAATAAGTTATTTACGCACACTTATTAAACAAAATCTATTATAAAAAAATCAAGAAAATTTTCAACTATAAATGAATTAAAGTTAATATTTTTGACTCTGTTTAAATTCAATTTATGGTCTGAAATAAATAAATATTTAAATTATTGTGTAAAAACTTAAAAAGTTTTTGCATATAAAGTTAAATTTTTTTCAATTGACAATAATACATTTTGCAACACTATTGATGATTAAATTGTTGATTAAGTTTTATTTATGAATATAATAAATGTATACTACTTTTACAAATAAAACTTTTTTGTAATCTTATAATTTTGTTCGAGTTTATGTACAAAGGATATCTTTATTTATTATAAAAATATCATAAAAATGAAAAAATGGTATAAAACAAATACGAATCGATGAATCTTAATCTTTCTTTATTTGAAATCTTCATCAAAAAATAAAAAAGAAGAGCATTGAATGACAAAAAAATATCGCATAATAATCAAGATATAAGCGATTAAAAATTCTTTGAAGAAAAATGAATATAAAAATGAAAAACAAAACAAAAATGAATCGATAAATCTTAAAAATTCTTCTAGATTTGAGATCTTCGTTAAAAAACGTTAAAATCAGCTTTTATTGGTAAAAAATAACCGCATAATACCCAAGAAATAAGCCATAAAAAATTTTAAAAATATATAACCTCGAATATCTGGAAAAATAAAAGTCATCTTGATTTGGGCAAACAACTTAGCCAAGAGATAGTAAAAAACTAACCGTTTTAGAAAATTTCAGGAGGAATATTGCCGTTACCCAAGTTATCGGTTGCCATAGAAAATCGATTTTTGTTACAAAATTATTTTTTTCTCAAGTATAGAAAAATAAAATATTATCATTATCCTAATCACAACATTTTTTTAAAAAAATTTTCCGTTATAATGTTTTAGAGAAATTCACCGTTCAAACGAAAAATGACGTCTCCAAGTATAACAAAAGAAAGGAAACACCTTATCCAAAATTTCGGGTGGTAAAAGATAGATAATTTTATGCTCTTTCAAATGCATTTTCACTGGATCAATGATATTATTTCTGACATACCAAAAAACCCGAAAAACTAAAACCCAAAAATCGAAAATCCGTTAACAAGCAAAAACTAATCCGGAAAACTAAAAAAGTATTATTGCCCCCTTCGTGTAAAAAAAACAAACAAAATGAACCCTGCAAGGTTAAATTTTGCCGTGGATTATTCGAGATATCGATGCCCACACTCACACACACACGCGCGCACTCACACACAATCACATACACATACACGCGCACACACACACATACACGCGCACACACACATATACACACACATCCACACGAACATTTTCTAAAAATAGCGTATTGTTATTCCTTATGTCGCAAAACATTTTTCTAACATGTCATTAGTAAAACTTTTTTTTACTATCACAAATCTTCCTCTTTGAGGAAGTAAAATGTACGTTTTTTTAGTAATCATATTAACTTGTAATAAGAAAGCTATTGTTTAAGTTTCCATAGTCAACACCCTTATTTAAGTAAGATGACATACGATAATATGCAAGTTAGCATTACCTTCCAAAAACACCGTAAGTCGAGAAAATCGACTTACAGTATTTTCAAGAAGGAAACTAAAAATGAATATGTGTTATGAATCCGTATTTGATATGCTGCTTTAGTTTTTAAAAACCACGTATGTCTTGGCGTCATTTAATTTCGATTGATGTATCTAACAATAACTTTTTTCTTGTTATTATTTTTGTAAATAATAACAAAATTTTAGTTTAAAAAAATTGTATAAATCGAAAAAAAAGAATGTTTTGTCACTTTGTACGTTATACTTGTGAATAATATGTACGTTTTCATAAAGTTGGCGTAGTTTCCTTTCGATCGATATATCTTATAATAACATTTTTAAATCGAAAAACTTTTTTTGTCCTTTAATACTTTAAATATTCTTACTGGCAATACCTAAACGTTTGTATCTAATTAATTAATTATAGAATTAATTTATTAATTGTGAATTTTATTATAAGATTCCTTAAATCGATTAATCATGACCTCTCTTTGAGAAAGCATTCTCCTAAGGCAATTAGCAGCGGTTTTTTACTTCTGAACCATCTAAGGCCTAGGCATCAAAATCGTCGTAAAATATTCTGAAAAAATGCAGGGACGATTGTTGGACCTTGGGATTTGGATATGAGCAATAAAAAATTTTATTTAATTTTTTTGTTTTCTCGATTATTTTGCAGTAAAAGATAACTTAGGCTCACCTATTGAGATCGGAAATGATCCACTTCGACCTGATCCATACATTTAAATTACATAATTTCGAGTTTATTACGTAGAAATCTTCAAAAAACGAAAAAAACGTATGGGTCCTGGAGGACCCACCAGGCCTCAAAGGGTTAATAAGGCTATAAAGAATTTGAAGACCACCAAAAGATTGAGCAGGTTTCAGTTATATAAATGCAATTTTTATCTCATCTTTAAAAAAATTTTACCTACGCTGTTTTATGTTACAGTCGGCAAAAAGCTAACTAAAACATTGTAGCAATTACATATAGTTACATGTAGACCATTTTTGGCCTGGACCGCTTTAAAACTACAAAAATTGAAAAATACAAGCTTGCAAAGATAATAAAAATAATTGAAACTGTTTCAGGCCGGTGTTTATATAAGATCCATGTTTCTCGAAGGCGCAGGATGGGATAAAAAGCTTGGAGCTCTTGTTGATCCAGCCCCGATGCAACTAGTTTGTAGCATGCCGGTTATCCATTTCAAACCGACAGAACAAGTGAGGAAAAAAACGAAAGGTAAGCTAGTTACGTAAGAAAATATTCTTATTTATATTTCCATATCTGTACAGTATTAGGTAAATCATTATAAAAATATATATAAAAATTGTACTTAACGAAAATTAAAAAAATTTCTTTAGATAAGCAAAAAGATTGATACCTAAATACATTTATTGTTTAAAATTTTGATTAAAGATTTGTTATAAATGGTGAGTAAACAATAATTCATTTTAAGTAAGATTTAATTTTATGTTATAGGTCTGTACAACTGTCCTTGTTACTACTATCCACAACGATGCGGAGACCAAGGCAGACCCGCCTACGTAGTTACGGTTGATTTAAATGCTGGCGCAGAAAGCGCTGCTTTTTGGACCAAACGTGGTACAGCTTTACTTTTAAGTCTTGCTACGTAATTTACAATGCTCTTAGGGTATTGTTATTTCTTAAGTGCTTTGTGTTCGATTTGGTGATTATTTTGTATTCGCCATTTTTCTAGATTCTACGTAATAAAGTTGTATGCTAACGTCAGTCAATTCATACATGTGTACTTTGAGTACACGTATGCGATGGAAATTCATATATATTCTTTCTCAATGATTTTAAATGGTTCTTAAATCGTAAAATTATGCGCAGGATAAGATATAAATAAAATTATAATTTTTTCCTTGTACCTTTTTAATTTTACATCAAAATTAAAAATCAACGCCTCGATAAACAGTGTAGTCCTATCAAATAATAAATCTAACAAAAATACTAAATAAGTTTTTTAAAAAGTACAGTTTCATATACATTTATCACTAAAAACAAAAAATATCAAAAAGATCGACATAAACAAGAACTTTTAACAGCTAAGCAATAGTACAAAATTTTCCAAAAATTTTTTTTTTTTTAAACAAAATGGCGCTCTAGCGGCTGCTTTTACCTACAAACCCTACTTTAAGTTTTATTTTTCAGTTTTAAATTCAGTCATTTGTCTAATCTAATGTGTAAATAAACTATTAAAAGTCAAGTTTTATTTAAACAAGATTATTATAAAAAGATGTAGCATTCAAATAAAAAAATGTTTAAAATTTGTTTATAGCACTGTGTGACCTAAGTCCGCATTTATGTCACGCCTATCCGTGACATAAGTAGTCCATTAATGCTCGGGCGCTACCGCACGGTGCGACAATGGACTGCTTAGGACACAGATAGGCTTGACAGCGGACTTAGGTCAGGCAGAACTATAAAATAGTATACGATACTCGTATCATAAGTCATCCTTCATAGAACGGCGTTTAGCGCCCTACTGTAGCAATACACGCCGTGATGTAAAGGACTACTTACGTCACACGCATTGAAAATTATTGTAACTTTATTTTTTTATATCTTCACAAAAATATATTATCAAGTTTAATGTGTTCTGGTGTCAATATTTATTGCTCCTGGAAACTGGGTACAGTTAGAATCACTTTAAGGCATTTTTATCAGACTTCAGCAAACGATGTTTACTAAAAATAATAATAATAATCAAACACAAATAAGTTATGTTAAACTTAAAAAATATCAATTTATTGACAAAACTATTTCTTAACAATAAGTATACACAATTAATTGCAAATTAATTATAATATGGAACTTGCATGAACAAATCCTTTAGGTCCACGAGATATAATATCAAAAGATAATCGACAAGTATTTTATCTTTTCTCAATTAAATGATTATTAACAAAGATATAACAGGTTAAAAAATCACGTGATGTCACAAACACCGGTCGTAGTATATCTATATAGTCGGAGTTTGTGCCTTCACGCGACTTTTGAGCCTGCTATATCTTTGTTAATAATCATTTAATTGTTTTTTAATTGATTTTTTCATCTAAGTTCCATATTTACAGCCAATACTTAAAGTTACAAAATATATGAAACGAATGTAGGTCTAACATTGCTTTATTTATTTTAGTCGAATGTATGCTTTTATAATCTGTATTAATTATTACAAAAAAATTATATATATCAATTCTTCTACAGATAATCGTTGTAAAAAAAATTGTTTCTATCCTGAAAATATGAGTGTCTGCACATACTATTATAATTTTTAATGTTTCATATAAAATATATTTTGTAACGTAAACATTACGTAAAAAACTAGTGCGATAAATTGCGTAAATTTATAAAATATTCTCTGCACAAAAACACTTTCTGATTAAGGTAGATCTAATGGCGGAGATTGATGGGTGTATTTTACGGGTACTTGAGTGCTCCATGAATTTTTATCGACTTTCAGATACTATATAGTCTTAACAGATGTATGAAATCTTAATTAGATACCTTACATTTAGAATGTCACATACTTGTAACACTGTTGTGATTTCCAATATTTACGCTTTTACGCAAATATTTGACTTATGTTAATAATATTTGTCAATAATGTGGCGATTTTCTTGTTGTTACTTTGCTGCAAGAACTACCATGATTGTTAAAAAGTATTTTTTTTACCACTAATAGCTGCGATTTATAACAGCTCAAAATTCATAAAAATTAAATAAGTAAAAGTATACTCAACTGAAAAGGCCTAAACCTGTTGTAATTTATTTATATAAACTATTCAGGTGTATAATTATTTTTTAATTTTAGTGTAGATGTGTGTTTTATAGATGACGCTCAGTACGTTGTTGTAATAGGAAACGGTGCCCAGCATAACTCGATCTAGAATTGTATAAAATCAAATATTCAAAAACATTCTTTAACAGGTTAAAAGCGGTTAATGTATAAGCCGATTTTTTCAATCATCTACAAAATTAATTATAATTTCAAACATTCGATAAAAACTCGATGTTTCTACCTGTTTATAAGATCTTAAATAATACAATAGCCGGCTGCATATAAAGTTTCATTAACTTTTACGTTTACAGTAACATAAAATGCAAAGAAATATGGGTTAATTCGTGACATATATATGCGTCACGTCGCCATCAGCCTGTTAGTCTTATATCAATAGCTATCGCAATATGGACAGATTTGTAAAAAATAAATGGTGACATTTGGTACACGTGTTACTAAAAAATGTAACAAATGCGGCCCTTTTGTTTTTCTATAATTCTGGTCCATGTTGCGAATTTTGATTTTTGACAATTGTACATCGAGTTATGCTGATGGGTACCGTTTCTTTTTGCAGCAACGCACTGTGAGCTATATCGATAAATCACACATCTACACTAAAATAAACAACAACAGTTTTTTCATACGCTTGAATAGTTTATAAATGAAGTCCAAAAAGTTTGATTTGCCTCCAGTTGTATACTTTATATTAAAAAATTTCTAAAAATCAATTTTTCTCGATCAGATAGAACGAAAAGATTAAATGTAACTATCACTCTAATGTTAATAATTTAACGCATCCAGAATATAGTACTTATTAATATAATACCAAATTGTGCATTATATTTACAACTAACTAATTTGGCTTTCAAGGAAAATGCAGAACTGGCTGCAGGAAGTTGTGTATCTATTACTGTCATCATTTTTGTGGCGACTTTTACTTTCTCCAACCATTCCGTTTTAATCGCATTTACATCTTCTCGCATTTGAGCAAACCTACTTTTTGCGTAAATATAGTAATTAGCCCATGAGGGATCTTCAGGAGAAGGTTTATTGATGACAATATCATCCAGAACATCTTCTATTGTACTGTTAATGCGATCCTTAAAATTGTCCCAATCACCGTTTATTATTGCCATTAATTTAACTGATGCTGGATTTATTCGCACGTCCTCAACATTATTCTTTAGATCCGTAAAAGATTTGTCAAGATAATCTCGAAAACTTGCCCATTTAGGATCTCCAGGAGGTATAGTTTTGATATCATCGAGTATTCCATCAATTGTTTTATCAACTTGACTTTTCCACCCTGCCCAATCAAATGTTGAATCGCTTTCTGTAGCGTATTCAATATAATCAGGATCTAGCAAATCTTTCGTTTTAAACTCGGTAAATTGCTTTTTTATCTTGCTAACCATAGTTTTTATTTCTTTTTTATAAGCAGACCAATCAGCCATGGGGCTGTCAAGTACTGGATTCTTTGTTTTTATTAAAGATACTAAGTCAGTGAGTGTTTTATTTAAGTCTTCTCTAAAAGTTACCATATCAAAATCTTCCGCCGATTTAGTTAGTTTCAAAATAGTCTTATTATTATTTTTTGCATAAAGATAAGCGTATTTATTTTTCATTTTTGAAAAGGCACTACTCATTTTCTGACTAAAAACTAACCAATCGTCTTGCGTACTTCCTGGTCCTGGTTTACTTGCTTTGATTTCAGCAACAATCTCTGCTATTGATTTATTCACATTATTTTCCGCATCAACTACAGCTTCAGGTGAAATATTTAAGTCGTCTTCTGTTTTTACTTTAACATTTTTATTATTAGACTTTGGGTGCAGTTCCGAAAATTGATTAACAAACTGAGCAAAAGTATTATTCATTTCCTTTTGGAAAGCTAACCAATCAGCAAGAGTACTTCCCGATGGTGGTTGTTTAGCTACCGTTGATGAAATAATATCATTTAGAGTCTTGTTCAATTTATTTCTGAACTCGATCCAATCAAACGTAGCATCGTCGCCGATTTCGTTTAGCTTTACAATAGAAGTTTGAGGTTTTGGATAAAGTCCTATAAATTTATTTTTTATGCCTGCTAATGAATCGTTTACTTTTTTCCTAAATGCGAACCAGTCAGCCGGTGTGCTACCTGGTAAAGGCTTACTTGCATTTATTGAGTTAACAATGTTTGTTGTTGTCGCATTGATATCATTTTTTATTTTTGTCCAATTAATCGTTGGAATATCACTAACTAGTTTTAAATTTTCAGAAGGTTGTTTTGTTGCTGTCATAACTTTGGGATGCAGAATCTTGAATTTTTTACGTATGCCAATTAAAGAATTATTAATTCTTTTTCTAAATTCCAACCAATCTACAGTTAAGCTACCTGGAGCAGGTTTATTGGAATTGATAGAATCCATTACATCCATAACGGTCATGTTTATTTGGTCCTTTAAACTAACCCAATCAAAAAGTTCTCCTTCAGTACTTAAGTTTCTAGTCAAACTAACATTAGTGATTATTTTTGGATGTAGGGCAGAGAATTTGTTTTTTAAATCAGTAAATGTCATATTGATATCTTTCTGGAAAGCTAACCAATCAGCTGGTAAACTTCCAGGGGGTGGTTTTTTCATTATAATTGTTGAAACAATATCATTTATTGTTTGGTTCACCTCAGTTTTAAAGTTAAGCCAATCTTTAACTGAAACTGTTGTTTCAGTAAATGTAAGCAGTGGCATTTCAGTTTTCCATGCATCAAGGGAAGGTTCCGGAATGTCTTCGCAAGATATAATTGGATTATCTGGCCCAACTGATCGCATAACTTGAGCTTGCACTTCAGTAATTCCATCAGACGTGTCACAAATTATACGTGCCAATGATGTCTTTCTAATCTCTTGTAGTTGATCTGAAAATAATCATTATAAATAATCATTATATATTTAACAGTTATTGTAATTGTTAAATCTTAATATTAAAAATTCACATTTATTTATTTTCAATGTAGTTAGAATTCTATTTAATTTAAAACAATTATTTATTTTAAAAATACAAAAATAAATTATTTTTAAATTTTATATAGCAATATCTTTGTCTTCTGTCCTCTACATATATTTATTATTACATTATTTTGCTTCGTTTGTCATTCCCAATTAATCATTGCTGAGTTACCTTTATTGATATAAACTGCGCGCATGAGTGTGTCACTGTATTTAGATGTATATATGTACATGTATAATTTCCTATTGAATTTTTTTACAGTGCATATTGACTCTCATAAGTAATTACTAGGGTTTCCAAACCTATTCTATCTTGCTTTGGGGGCAAAATTATGAAGATAAAAGCGTTTGAACAATGAAAATTGACCATGTGACTATGTTTATGTAGCAAATTAGGTGTTTATTATATGTAGCAAAAAGAAGGGGGTTTACTGCGCAGTTAATAACTGTGCACCCAAAGGTGGAAAATAAATTTTCCAAAATAAATATAAAAGTAGAAGAAAAGCCCTTTGATTTAAGTTTGAAACCCCAAAGTTATGACCAATTGAAAATAGGGTAAAAGCGGACGGGTTTTCCATTTATCTTACAGAATCTAAGATTTTCGACGAATTATTACCCTGATTTCAATTAGTCATGCTTTGCATCGGAGCATACATTTTCAACGAACAAAAGCTCAAATTAAAGGTCTTCTCTTTTGCTTCTATATCCTTTTTTAGAAGTTGGTTATTAACTGCGCAGTAAATCCCTTTTCTTTTTGCTATATAAGTTTTTCTTCATAAGTTGGCCCCCAAAACAAGATAGAAAAGGTTTTGAAACCTCAGCATTAAAATTTTATTTTGCGATTTCTGGAGTCAAAAGAGTATTTTTTTCTGAGATTTCGTCATATGTTGAAAAAAATCAAAATACAAAAATTACGTTTCAGTATGAACCGAGAATATTTCTAAGGGGTGGAAATTACCCAAAAGCTCGCTCGCATAAACAATTTTTTAATTTAATTTTTACGTATAAAAAGATAAAATTATAGATCAAAACTACTGTAATTTCTTTACGTATGAACTGACAACAAAATGCGAGGTTTACTTCAATCAAGGGTTGCAATGCATATTTTGTAAAAATATTATATAATCTGGATAAGAACTTCTTGGATAAGATAGATTTGCCACTTATCGTTTATTGTTTCTTAATGACAAGTCCTAACCTCGGCGTATACGCGTAGTGAACACATCTTTATAGACAAGGGCCCATTTATAGTGAAGCACGGAATTGATACTCAGAGTGCATTCACAGTGGAACATTTCACGAGTGAAATGCTCGCATATACGTTGGCCCCTGAGCAACGCGAGTATATCGTGGAGATGAACGTAGCCTTGCCAGGGGCGCACGTGTACTTCATGCTCTGCAAGGTGTTACGTGCATACACTATACCTTCCTTGCAGCATACAGGGTTGTCCATTATCTTAAGTTTCATGCGATTAGCGCTTTCGGGCTATCGCGGGAGTACACGAGAAGGCCGCGTTTCCAATGAAGCCGCGCTGACGATCTGTTTTACCGACGAGCGCCATGGCGGCAATAGCACAACTCTTGCGCTCGGAACTCTAGCCCGAGGGTCGCCCGCGGGCTCACCGAGTATACACGGGAAGCCCGCGCGTAGCCCGTGTATGCAGGGGAAGCCCGCGCGTAACCCGTGTATACGCGGGCACACCGCGCATTACTCGAGTATACACGGGAACCCCGAGGGTTGCCTCGGGCACACCGCGCGTTAGCCATGTATACGCGGGCACACCGCGCATTACCCGAGTATACGCGGGCACACCGCGCATTACCCGAGTATACACGGGAAGCCCGAGGGTTGCCTCGGGCACACCGCGCGTTACCCATGTATACACGGTAAGCCCGAGGTCTGCCTCGGGCCGACCAAGTGTTGCTCGCGTATACATGGCAATTCCTCGCAGTTACCTCGTATACGTGCTGTGGCCGCGGTGACAACTCGCTGTCCCCTCGTATACGTGCTTTAGCTGCAAGGACACCTAGGGTCCGAGGTATATATGTTATATATATATCTCATATAAGTATACAATAAGGAAATATTTATTATTTCCAAATTACATTGCCACAATGATTATTACTAAATGTTGTATATATATAATAAGTAAGATTCAAAATGAATAATTTGTAATAAATTTAAGAAAATAAATTTATTGACGGAACTCTGGAAAAAATGTAAAAAGATACAAAATAGTGTTGCTCACCCTTGTATTTCAACTAGCATAATTTTCATTTCTGGAATCTATTATATAGTATGTATGGTGCATGTTTCTAGTTATGTTTTTGTTTATTTAGCGATATAATACTTATAAATTATTAAAAAATAATAAATCCTAATGAATAATATAATTTATGATAACTTTTGTTTTTAAATAATTCGTTATTAATTTCAACTTGAACATTTTCAAAGAATAGTTTAAATACAAAAAAGTTATATTTTTCTTTAACCCTTTCAGACCCAATGTACATTAGAATGTACACAGCGGGGAAAACATAAAATTAAAAATTCTCAGTTTAATCAAACTTACTCATCATGCACAACATTAGGATTATATTTATGTAAATATTTATGTATATTCACGTAAATAAACATAATTATACAAAACTATGTTGAAAAAAAAAATTTTTTTAACCACTTAAATTTCATATTTGTACCATAATAAGTCAAAATATATTTAAAAACGTGGTATATCACCGCTAGATTTAATTCAGGTCTGAAAGGGTTAGAGGAAGAAGATATATATATATATATATATATATATATATATATATATATATATATATATATATATATATATATATATATATATATATATATATATATATATATATATATATATATATATACAACATTTAGTAATAATCATTGTGGCAATGTAATTTGGAAATAATAAATATTTCCTTATTGCATACTTATATATATATATATACAACATTTAGTAATAATCATTGTGGCAATGTAATTTGGAAATAATAAATATTTCCTTATTGCATACTTATATGATATATATATATATATATATATATATATATATATATATATATATATATATATATATATATATATACAACATTTAGTAATAATCATTGTGGCAATGTAATTTAGAAATAATAAATATTTCCTTATTGTATACTTATATGAAATATATATATATATATATATATATATATATATATATATATATATATATATATATATATATATATACCATATATACCTCGGACCCTAGGTGTCCTTGCAGCTAAAGCACGTATACGAGGGGACAGCCAGTTGTCACCGCGGCCACAGCACGTATACGAGGTAATTGCGAGGAATTGCCATGTATACGCGAGCAACACTTGGTCGGCCCGAGGCAGACCTCGGGCTTACCATGTATACATGGGTAACGCGCGGTGTGCCCGAGGCAACCCTCGGGCTTCCCGTGTATACTCGGGTAATGCGCGGTGTGCCCGCGTATACTCGGGTAATGCGCGGTGTGCCCGCGTATACATGGCTAACGCGCGGTGTGCCCGAGGCAACCCTCGAGGTTCCCGTGTATACTCGAGTAATGTGCGGTGTGCCCGCGTATACACGGGTTACGCGCGGGCTTGCCCTGTATACACGGGCTACGCGCGGGCTTCCCGTGTATACTCGGTGAGCCCGCGGGCGACCCTCGGGCTAGAGTTCCGAGCGCAAGAGTTGTGCTATTGCCGCCATGGCGCTCGTCGGTAAAACAGATCGTCAGCGCGGCTTCATTGGAAACGCGGCCTTCTCGTGTACTCCCGCGATAGCCCGAAAGCGCTACTCGCATGAAACTTAAGATAATGGACAACCCTGTATGCTGCAAGGAAGGTATAGTGTATGCACGTAACACCTTGCAGAGCATGAAGTACACGTGCGCCCCTGGCAAGGCTACGTTCATCTCCACGATATACTCGCGTTGCTCAGGTTCCAACGTATATGCGAGCATTTCACTCGTGAAATGTTCCACTGTGAATGCACTCTCAGCAATATATATACCTTTACACAGCAGAAGACACAACTAGACGCATCTAGATACAACCTTGTTTCTTCACCATAATGGTCCGTAAGAGTCTAGTTATTTTTAAATGCTGAATCACATAAACTTTTATTTTGAACTAGCTGAAAACCCCACACTCACTTGCGCTCGGTCTGCAAGATAAGTGTTACAGTGTTAAATTCTGTTTTATTAATAATAAGTTTGAAAGCGTAACATTTCGATCTGATTTATCTTTATTGTATAATATTTGGTATTGTAATGAATCCATCCATCCACGCACATACACACACATACACACACACGCACGCACGCAGGCACGCACGCACACATACACACGCACGCACGCACACACACACACACACACACACACACACACACACACACACACACACACACAAATACACGCGTACACATGCACGCACGCACGCACACACACAGACGTATCCATCCATAAATCCACCTGCACCTACATACACACAGAAATAGGGTTATGTGGTATCAATGAGAAAGATTTATATAATACACAAGTATAACATTAATGTATAAGTATAACGTTATATAGAGGAAACCGATAAAAAACGGGGTTCCTTATAGTACATAATAACAAAAAAAGTAAATAAAATAATTTTTTTTTAAGTACGCTTTCATAAAGGTGGTATGCCCTTTTTGTATTTTTCTTATAAAAGTATGGTTGCGATGGTGTAATGAAATATATCGAAAGGAAAGGTATCTATTCTAAATTAGTTTACATTTGTTGAATATTACTTTTGCTTTATGTCCCTTATATTAAAATCCATCGCGATGTATCGAATCCAGGCAAAAATATCGAATTTTCGATTTCTAAATTCAATATTTTGATTTGCAAAAAAAAATAATGTTCGTGAATATAACCATGGCACGCGGAGCGCGCCATAATCTTATCTAATATAGTTTTAAAAATCATTTTATTAGATATAACGAATATAACAATATTAGTTTTTCATTGATTAATAATAATCGAGAATGTCACGAAACTAAGTTCACGTCGATCTATGAAACAGGAAAGAGCGCAGAGTTTGATATTGTATAACCCAAAATTGTAGTGTTAAATTTGTAAATATTGTATAGCACTGCCTGCCCTAAGTCCACCATGTCACGCCTATCCGTGATACGAGTATATGCAGTCCTTTACTGCACCGTTAGGTTAGCGCCCGAGCGCAGCGAGGATTATTATAAAGGACTACTTAGGTTGTAATTTATTGCCGTGTAATAAAGTGCCACTTAGGTCACACGTATCATAATGTACTATTTTAACATTGTAACTATACACGCTTATGAAATATCATTGAACACATTGTGCACGTGTGTAATGTCACCGATGATGGTGTCTGAGAAGATCTCCTCGTGGATTTTGCATGCATATGTACAATACGATTTCCGGGTGCGGAAGGTCGCCGATAATGGTATATGAAATGTCTACGTCCATATTGTCCTCGAGTACGGCGTGAATATTACCCGGGGCTCTCGGAGACGATGTCCAGGTGTTACGCATCAGGAAAATAGTCAAGTCTAGATTGTTCGCTCCGAGGCTTTTGATGTCTATGTGAACATTTTCTTCGAGAAAAACGAGTATACCACCCGGGCCTCTCGGAGAATAGGTCCAGGTGTTACGCACGGAAAAAAATAAAGTCTAGATAGTGCGCTTCGGGGCTTTTGATATCTACGTCCATATATATATAGCAGGCTTTTAATGTTTACGTGGACATTCCCTTCGAGTGAAACGTATATACCCCAGGTGCTCTCGGAGACGAGGTCCAGGTGTTACGTACCGAGAACAATCAAGTCTAGATTATGCGTTTCGAGACTTTCGATGTCTACGTGCATATTGTCTTCGAATACGCCGTGTATATTACCCGAGGCTCTCAGAGACCAGATCAAGGTAATAGCAATCAATAGATGTGCACCCCGTAATAGCAATTAATAGATGTGCACTCTGATAGCACCTAATGTTTTAGAATAATTGTTTAAATCGTTCATCGGAAATACTTTCATTTTCAAACATTTTATCAGAAAATATTTTTAGAATGTTTGTTTTCTTCACTTTATTATTATATTTAAAAGAAATTTGGTATTTTTTTATATACATTTTTAATCCGAATGATCATTCGTTAATTTAAAATGTTGCTCTTAAGTAAAATTTAAATTTAAATCAGATGCATTATAAAAGAAACTTAATAAACTAAATTAATAAAATATGTTATTATGAATATTACGAACGCTACCATTTCTTTATACAGTTTTATTTTAAAAAAATGACAAACTAAAAAAAGCTAAAATAAACAATAAACAAAACGGCAGCAGTATAAATACTACTAACGTACGAAATGTTTCAAAACTTTTTCAATTCAAAAACAATTATTCAATAATATTCATAAAAAATCAATCAATTTATAGCATTAGGCTAAAGAAATACATCGAAAATTATTCTATAAAACATATATAATTCTAAAATTAAATTATAGGTGAAAACGAATTATGAGCACTATATTAGTATATTACTATATTCACTACAATTACATAAAAAAATATATAACGTAAGAATATAGTATAAAAAATAAAAGCGTGAAGCAACCAATATAAGAATTAAAATGTAACAAATATTTTGCAAAGCATATTAAAAAAAAATGTTTTTTCTTTACAGAGCAAATTTTTTATAAAATTTATTTTTTCAATTTTTTTTTTTTTATTTTTAACTTTTTATTCTACCATGAATCTCACTTGCATACACACACGCATATATACCTTACATACATACACACCTACACATCCCCACACATATGCACACTAACGCATAAACATACTTTTATACCAGATTAGTTTTAGATAGTAAAATAAGTATAAAAATCTGGCCCAATATCTTTTAACCTTGCCTAAACAAATCTTTATAATGTATTGTCAGCAGACCTACACCTGTCTTGAAAGTTACAACTTTGTAACTCATCGGCAATTCTGTAAAAAAAAGAATTATTGAAAAATAGTCGATACCCCATTTTGCCAAAATATTTAAGGGGGTCTGAAAGTCAATTAAGAATTCAAATTTCCCGTCCTTGATTTTTACCGACCGAGTAGTGAATAATTATTTATAATTGTAAAACTACTTATATTTAGGTAAAACCCAAACTGACTGGCCCTTCATTGAGTAGTATACACCTCTCTATGAAGTTTTAGACGTCAAAATCAACGGCACAAAGAGAAAGCTTGGTAACGATATCAAATTTTTTTAGAGATTCGATGAATATTGATGTTTTCCAGGTTCCTGAGTCATAAAAATAGGTTTATAATAGGTTTTTAAAAATGTCTGTCTATATGTATGTATATGTGTATGTGTATAAGTGTGTGTGTGCGCGTGAGCGTGTATGTATGTGTACGTATGTATAAAACCTAAATTTGTTTCAGCCATAACTCTTCAAGGGAAGCATATCACGCGCTGAAATTTTGCAGGCATATTACATATGTTTGAACATAGAATGAATTGATTAGATTTTGGAGCTGAATGGATAATATTCAATTCATTTTTCTGCAAAAATATTAATTTTGAAAAATTTGTAAAAATCGAAAAAAATATTTGTTTATTATACAGTGTATCTCATAACTATAGAAACACAAGAAATTTTCACGTTAAAATGTGTGTATTATACCTTTTTTTTTTAAACCCGTAACTTGGGAAGCAGAAATCCTAGAATAATTGTTAAAAAATCAAATGAAAGGAAATTTTATTCTCTTTAAAATATTACCAGAATCTTTTCTACATTAACTTATGACAAATTTATGGATGGTTTAAAAAAAATTTGAAAACTAGATAAAATTTTACATTGATTTAAATGGATTTAAAATTGAAAGTGTTTATATAGTTATGAAACAATGATAACTTCTTTAATATTGAAGTGAAAAAAATATTCTAGTAATATTTTAAAAAGAATACATTTTCCTTTTAATTGCTTTTTGTAAAATTATCCTCGCATTTTTTCTTCCAAAAATACAGGTTTTTAAGAAAAAGGTATAATACACACATTTAAACGTAAAAAATTCTGGCGTTTCTATAGTTATGAGACGCAGTGTATACGTTGAACTAGTAAAAAATATGTACGTTTTCATAAAGTTGATGTAATTTTCTTTCCATTAATATATCTTATAATAAATTTAAAGGTATTTTCGTAAAATAATAACAAAATATTAGTTTAAAAAAATTGTAAAAATAGAAACAAACATTTTCGGTCATTTTATGCATTGAACTTTTCCAAAATATGTAGGCTTTTATAAAATAGGCGTAATTTTCTTCCGATTGTATCTAACAGTAGTCTTAAATTTATTTTTGCAAAATAATAACAAAATTTTATTTTAAAAGAATTGTATAAATCGATAAAAACTTTTTCGTTATTTTATACGTTGAACTTGTCAAAATATGTACGTTTACATAAAGTTAGCCTAATTTCCTGGCATAGAGCGTTTCTTACACATAAGAATTATACACGTAATTATTGTACACAATTTAGCATTGGTCAAATTATATATAGATATATTTGACCAATGTTAAATTGTGTACAATAATTACGTGTACAATTCGTATGTGTAAGAAACGCACTATGCCATACATGAGTTCAATTAAATCGATATATCTACTTATTACTTTGAAGCTATTTTAGTTAAAGACTATGATTATGAATCTTGTTTACACATTTTTCAATAACTATGTTAACAAAATGGATAAAATTGTTATTTTCTTGTACTGTAAATATCCGAAAAATATAAATGATGATAATTATATTTATACATTTAAAAATTACTTTGAAGCATATTTCGGGAAAGAATGATAAATTCGAATCTTGCACATGACACGCTGAAATTTTGCAGATATATTCAGTAAGCTTTAACATAGAAGTCATTATAATTATTGATGAATATGGTTAATTTTGAAATATTTTCTGACATCAAAAAAGAATTTTTGTGATACCGTCTAAGAACGGAGTCCGACAGCTGAGTAGCACAAAACGCCATGTCCATTTTTAGAACCAATTTAACGAATTTTAATAGTATCAAGTTAGATTGTCAAAAAAGTAGATGAAGAACTTCGAAATCGTGAATTAATTTTGTCATTACACGTTTCTATGAATCATGAAATGAGAACCTCTCTTTGAGAAAGCATTCTGCTAAGGCTGTTAGCAGCGGTTTTTAACGTCTGAAACTCCGCACACAGGTCCATTATTGCTCAATGAAGATCTAGTGAGTTTTAGTTTTGTCTAAATATAAGTATTTTTATAATTATAAATAATTATTCACTACTCGGTCGGTAAAAATCAAGGCGAGAAATTTGAATTCTTAATTGACTTTTGGACCCTCTTAAGATATTATATTAAAACCATGAAATGTAATAAATACTAATTTTAATATGGGAGAAACAACTTGGTTATGGCACTAACTTTTTTTTCTTCCAAGGGTATCATCCCCAGGCTATGTTCTAAATGACACTGACTTTAATGGCGGACCTTATTATCCAGAATAATTGTTTGTTTTCAAGATGACTATTAACTTATTTGATATGAATATAAGCTAAAATTCATCTTAATAAACAAACAAATATGTTAGATAATGAAGCATACTATCAAAGCCGGTAGGCCAACGAAACTACTTCTCTTTTACAACTTTAAACTAATGCTATTTTCTTTATATAAAAGACCCGTTTCTACCAAGAATAATTTGGTTCATAAAAGTATTTTTATGATTTCCGTAATTTACGGATAGTTAAAAGCAATGTTACAAAATGTAATTCTGTCAATTCTAATGTGAATAATGCTTTGCAGATTATAGAGATGATAGAAACTGTATGCTTTTTATATAAAGAGAAAAGCGTTAGTTTAAAATTACATTCCCGATTTTTGTATAATGTATTGTTTTATTTATTTAAATTTGGAATTATTTTCGTGTTTGAATAAACATCATGTCGACAATAAGAAATTTTAAAATTACTAGTAAAGTTACACCATATATACACTATTATATTTACTACAATAGGAACGACGAAGGAAGCAAATCAATATAATGATGAATAAGTATATTACATGTGTACTGCATTGCATTTGGACATACCAGAATAATTATTTATTTTGTTATTATATGGCGATTGATGTTTACTTTGACTAGATAACATAACAAACATTGATAATGATCGAGTTCGATCTTCGCCGCCGGTAAATCCGAATTAACAATGGATTTTTGTCGCCGGAAAAATCGAATTAACGGAGATTTAATCTGGCGCCTTCAGAATGACCTTGCCTTATATCAGGAAGCAACCAAATATATTTAACAAATATAATAGTACTCGTTTCTATTTAGTGAGCCACCCAGCAAAGTAAGCTAATCACAATATTTTCTTTCAATAAGTTAATTTTAATATGTCAAACAAGTCGAACAACCGTCAATGAGTAAAAAATATTTATGTTTTATATATATCATATTACTAGAGTTTATGATATATTATAAAGAATGCTAATCTTATTTTGCATAAGTACCATTCGAAAGGTTAAATATTAATAGGTATATAAATTTGGTATAATCTCAGGTAACACGTATTGAAAAATTCGTTGGGTGAACATATAAAAATAAGTATCAAAGAACTTGCTAACTATTATTATTAGAATCCATTTAAGAATTAAATTATTTACCTTCATTAAATGATCCGGGTTGAGTGTCTGTTTCATACCAGTATCTATCACCTATTTGCAATCTCTCGAACTGATCTGCAATTAGGCATGTAAAAGTCGGACCGATCAATCCATCTCCTTTAGGCAACTCGGCCAGAGCACCCGTGTACAAATCCACATCGTCTACATTGTCATAAAGTTTAGAAATAGCATCCAATGCTTCTGGGTCCAGATCGTCTTTTAGATCCGCGAACTTTAATGGCTTTCTCAAGCCACAATACTCTCTCCATTTAACGTAGCCTGGTAGACCGTGATCTCTGCCCCGCTGGATATTCAAGGACACGAGATCGAGTCCACAAGGAACCGTCGTCTGGTTGCCCATCGGATCTTCAAAGAGGTGTTCGGTCAGTTGCGCAGTGACGTGGGTTGACGTCTTTTGAATAGCGTTTGACGTTGCGGTTATTATCGAACTTTCCACGCCACCTGCAGCAAAATGAGTATAAAATATTTCACTTCAAAGTTTTCCGTGAATAATACAGAGAGCAATCATTCCCATGTAAAAGCTGATTTTTTTTTTGTTATAATTACTGCTTTAAACTATTATAACATCTTGCTCTAGGCTTCGGCATATCTTCTTGGATATTTTAATAAAACAAGTATTAGTAAGTATAAAAGTTCAGTGTAATGAAGTTCTATGAAGTCAGGTATAAAATAAATAATTCCTGACATGACTTGGTCTAAGTTCTGGTAAAAGTTTTTACTTTAAAAACTAGATTTCTATTATCGTATTTTTTCTAAAGAATTGAAAAATTGAGAAACAAAATGTTTATTATTATTTTTTCAGGAGCAAGAGTGATTTATTTTATCGATAAATAAAACAGGTGACATCGTGGCAGTAGTGCTTGACTGAAATGTTTCTTTTATGATAGTGTAAGGAGATACAAAAGTAAATATAAGAGTTGCACCTTTAGTGTACAAAGTGTACGGATTGAAAAGCATCTTGTGCAGCTGAACGTAGGAGGAGGTTCCCTTTTGTTTGTCGGTGACCTTCATCAAGCCGGGCAGCAGCGTGTGCGCAAACCTGAAAGCCGCGGCAGCGAAATGATTAGCGATTGCGGGATCGAGCGAATCGCTGCGATTGTTCGGCCTGAATCCGGCTCTGAGCGGCAGGAGATCGCGCCGCTCGGCTTCGGCCTCGCCCAGCACGATTGGTATGAACTCGCGGTAGGTGATGTGCTGTAGCTGGGCGCCGACGATCCTGCGCGACTCCTGGTAGGTCTTCTCGTCGTCCCACTGGGGGTTGAGCTCGCTGAGCCGGTCGGCCAGGCGATTGTGCTGGCGCGCCCAGAGCAGGTGCATCGTCGTGAGGTGCAAGTTCTCGTTGGCCCTCGCGTCGCCCGTGGCGAAGCAGTATCGACCGCGCGCCGACTCCAGCTGTCTGTTGCAGCCGTCGCTCGGATTCGTGCTCGCCGGCAGTAATAGTCGATTGTCCGCCGTGGTCTGCATCCGCAGCCGACCGCCCGATAATTCCCGCAGCTCTTCTGCCGTGTTCACGTCCGAACCGTAGATCGTTGAGCCGTCGATGAACGACGTCACCTTTGCAACACAAATTAGTACGTCCGTCAATCAATGTTATAGGTATGTGCTAGCTACATAGGCAAATAGTTATTTTCATTTCAAAATTTTGCATGCGGCATCGAAATATATCATCATCTTTTTCAACGAAATCTCACTTCACAATCAATAAAATTTGACTTGATTTATTTTTCCAAATGTCCAGTCATTTTTCAAATTACTTACAGGCAATACGAGATTATTAGTTATGAAGCTATATAAACTAGAGTGAAAAATAAATATACAATGTAAAATGGGAATCACGCTAGAAAGAAATTTTTTAAACTAAATTATTATTGAGATACAATTTACCTTGGCAAACCAGCTAAATCAGTAATAATAATTCACGAAGTATCGAAAAGACATTATGTTTACGAAGCGAGATTTACTGATCAGTCTGAAAAATATGGCATATTTACCAGCAAAACATGAATAATTCACAGTTTATTACGAAGATGAATCTACTTAACTCGCTGTCATCGTTTACAAACAAATTCGCATTTCGCTTTGCCAGGTTCTGCAAGAGTTTGCATTTCATGAGCATCTCATTTGCATACATGATTGAGATTAAGCTCATCATCAAATTGTATAAATGGGGAAGACTATGGCACACAGATTCGAATTCAAATGGAATTTTGATGTGCATTGGATGAAGGATTTCCAAAGTTATCCTCTAATATTAAATAAAAAAAGTAATACTTATAGATCTGATTTTGATTTCAATTATTGCTTATATAAGTTTGTGAGTTCCTGGCATAAACACATAAGTCCAGTTTTCTTGAAAATTGAGTTGTGAGTCTTTTTAGTATCCTTACATAGTATATTTTCAGATAAAAATACAAAAAAGAATCAAGAAAGTGTAAAAATAAGTGACTATATCTACTAATTATAATTTTATTAACATTAGTTTATATAAAAAATAGTAACTTTAAACCTTCTTATTTCAAAAACGTAAAACATGGACTTATGTCGTTGTACCTTTAATCCACAGAAGTAATATTCGGTTTTCATATAATTCCTAATACAATGAGATTAAAAATCAAAACTATGTTTTCAAAAATATACATACCTTTTTACTGGACTACTTATTGACATGCATTTTTCAAGGTAAACTAGATTCATTTTAAGATTATGATTTCAATAATTAGCCAATTAAAATAATGCTGCAAAATCAAAAAGTGAAAAACAATTAACAGCATCTTTGAAAAATAAAAATAATAAATAAAGTGTTAAATTAATATTTTTTGTTCGTATACCGGTTGCTGGTGTAATAATTTTATTAGATTAAAATATTATATTATATCACAATATAATAGCTACTTTGCTAATTTCCGAAAAGTCTATTTTGTCATCTCCCGAGCTGATTCTTTTTATTTTTTGATGCACTTACTTATGCAAAGAAACAAATTGTGTTTTCGAGATTTTATATTAGATTGGAAAAAACGATATTTTGTACTTTTCAGACCATAAAAGGGGTCAAGTCACAACCAATTTTAATTCAGCCGGAAATTTTATATAAGAAAAGTTTATTGAGTCATAGAAAGCTATGTTTTATTTATTTTATAGCACACTAACCTCAAAATGCCAACTTTATTGTCGATTTTGAGGTTGTTGTGCTATAAAATATCGTATGAGACTGTTGTGGGAGATGGTTTTCTACCTTGCTCGATTTTCTCACTCGCTTCGCTCGTGCGAAAACCCTCGAGCAAGGTAGAAAACCATCTCCCACAA
This sequence comes from Gastracanthus pulcherrimus, assembly GCA_949152435.1. Taxonomy (NCBI): domain Eukaryota; kingdom Metazoa; phylum Arthropoda; class Insecta; order Hymenoptera; family Pteromalidae; genus Gastracanthus; species Gastracanthus pulcherrimus. Next base: position 53,298,129 of record OX424576.1, read on the forward strand.
CAGTGTCATAATATACTATTGTAAGATATTATAACAAAAACAGCCTAGATAAAACACCTGGCCTCGTGTCGTTAAATTATCCATACGAAAGCCATAAGTGCAGTTCTTTATCAATTTTGTATTTTGAAGAAAAAAGGCACTAGGAACGTGCGTCACAGTACCTGCCATCCTTGCGTTACAAAGCAACAATAAAACGTATCGACAATTGACCATTTGATATGGGTTTTTCAAATCCTTAAAATCCTTAAACACACACACATTTACACATGTGCGCATACGATTACACACACGCGCACATACGCACGCACGCACGCGTGCACATACGCTCGCACGCGCACATACACACGCACACACACACACGCGCGCGCACACACACACACATACACGCACACAGAACAGCCTCAAAGACAAAGTAGTTAGCGACAGGCGCTAAAGATATAGGTATGCGGGAACGTGCCTCACCTGATTCAACTGCTGCCTCGGGCCGATCTTGCACTGTGCCGCGGGCGCGGACCTGACGAATTCCATGCACGAGCGTCCCGCTAAGTCGTAGACCGAATCACCCGGGCCCACTTTGACGGGAAAGCACTCCGGATGGCCGTCACTCGGAGGACAGCACGATAACGAGCTTCCGTTCGTGCCCTGACTGATCGCCGTCGCCGTTATGTCGTGATCCAGAAACTGGCCGAACACAGCCAGCATCACCGTAAAAGACGGGTTTGCGCTCGGCGACGGCGGATGCACCTGAAATATTTTATTCAACGACCCCTTTATCAAACTGCTTGTACGCTCGTGCAAATAAATATTTTTCAAAGCTTTGAACGTCTTCAAAATAATTCTACTTTCTTTTCATTTTGTTTTATAAGTTTCCTCGCTGGTAGAAATCTTTGGTGAAAAACACATTTGTTAATAATTTTATACTATAAATCATCTTAGCAATATATTTTATACTATTTTAAGATATGATAATGTAAACACAGCTCGAAGCACACGCATTATACCGCTAGTCTAACACAAAAATGTTTAATATTCCTAAAGGTATAATGTGTAGTCGAAAACAACTTTTATATTTATAGTAATTTATAATACATTAACCCATTAAAAACCAGGCAAAACCTGGCAGAGATATCGAGAAACAAACTATGCCATCCTTTGCAAAACCAAAAAAAAAAATACCCGTGTTTTTTCTTTTGTCGATTACAATTGTTTATAACAAATTATTTAAACAAATAACCCAAAATGTTGTAATTTTGCAAAACTGAATGCGGATATCGATTCTACGGGCAAAAACACCACAAAAACCTATGTAACGTTTTTTTGTCAGAGTTCAATTTGTTAGTGTAAAATACCTATAAACAATCGTACTCTGGGAAGGGGGCATTGACCATGCCAAATACCATGCAAAATATGGCAGAGACATCGAGAAACGAACTGTGCCATCCTTTGCATAACCAAAAAAAAAATACCCGTGTTTTTTCTTTTGTCGATTACAATTGTTTATAACAAATTATTTAAACAAATAATCCAAAATGTTGTAATTTTGCAAAACTGAATGCGGATATCGATTCTACGGGCAAAAACACGACAAAAACCTATGTAACGTTTTTTTGTCAGAGTTCAATTTGTTAGTGTAAAATAAGGATAAACAATCGTGCGCAAAGTAGTAAAAGTTTCAATAAGTTTCCGAGTTATGAACCCAATTATGGCTCATTGCCGTGATCTTCTTTGTGTTTTCTGCAAATAGGTTTGCAACATTTCGTACAGAACCATTCTGTTCTCGTCGAACACGTACCTATCCCGCATTTTTTCATACTTCCTTGTTTCATGATGTGTTCTGAAGAATTTTCAGGCTTCCTCTTTTCCCTGGGAATACGTACTGATGATAGCTTCTGAATGTAATATTCACAAACTTCTTGAACAATCTCTTTGGAACCTTTCTTTTCATCCGTTTCATGGAGTTTATTGTAAATCATCGTAGCGTTCGCTAAAGATGCTTGAATAAGTCGCATAAAAAGACACCATGTCCATTTTTTACCTCTTATCGAAGGCATCAGAGCATTACAGTGTTGATCGTGGAGATCGACACCACCCATGTGTTGATTGTACATGAAAGAAGAATGAGGGAAAAGAATGGAATTTTTCGACGATTCCTGCCATCTTTGCATTGCCACTTTCGGTTCATCCCCATATTTAGTTGAGAGAATCGATACGGGTTTGGAATCCATTACCGTAATGAAATTCAACCCTGAATTTGCTTCATGCTTAGAAATAGTGGTTCCTCTTTCAGCTTTTTTTGACATTTCGACCTTCTCTGTCACGCGATTCTGCCGGGCAGTGCCTGTTGATGATAAACCATTCTTCTTCAAATGTATCATTAGGTCTGGATTAGAGAAAAAGTTGTCAAAGTACACGTGATACTTACTCAAATCTTCTTTTTCGGTTCCTTCTAACAAAGTAGAAAGTAATTGTATTACTACTCTTGAACCCAATCCAACAGAAGCTAAAACTTTTTGTGTGATATTCCCTGATTTACCTGTGTAAATATCGAGGTCATAGATGTATCCATCAGAAGAACAAAGTGCCCACATCTTTATTCCAAACCTGATAGGCTTATTCCTGATACACTGCTTGATACCAAATCTACCGAAATATTTCACCATTACTTCATCTATCGATAGGTTGTAGTCGAAGAAACCGAATTGCATGCAATTCTCACGGAACAAGTCATACATCGTTCTTACTTTCCAAACTTTGTCAGTTGGATTTTCATCTTGATGTTTGTAAAATCGAATATTCTTCTTGATGGTAACAAATTCAGTTCTCGTCAAAAGTTCGGTAATGATTGGACACTCTAGGATTCGTTTTGTTGACCAATAATCATAAAGACGTTTTCTAGAATTGTAAATAGTAATCATTATGATTACAATAAATCTTTCTAGATCATTTTTAGGCAAATCGAAATGATTCTCAGCAGTAGCTTCCACAACATGATTCTTCATCGATTCCGAGAAGAATAACTCGAATAATTCCAAGGAATTTTTAAAAAACAATGGAGAAATAGCTGACAGATTGGAGTTGTCCTCGATATCAGGAGATATATTATCCAGAGTATCATCTTCCCAATCGTAAATATGATTCGGCTCCAACAATTTTTGAGTACTTGTGTAAGTACTTTTCACATGTTCGTAAGAACCTGTAGGAAGATCATGCGATGTTATCTCTTCTTCTAGATCAACATCCGAATCTCTATCTAAACTTTCATGATCAGCAGGAACAAATGCTATATCGACATATTGATCTTCGTCAATGTCAGAATCCTCAACTAAATCAGGTAGATCCCTAACTCTCCGTCTCGACATTATCAATTGCGTTATCGACACAGAATAATGTGATCTATTTTTATGAAAAGTTCTATTCCTAAAGTCTAGTTTCGAAAGATAATTTTTTTTCAATTGATGTACCACCGTTAACCTGCCACTCAAACGTGATCTCTAACACGGAAGGTTTTGAAAAAAAATAAGCTCATCCAATTGTAGCATGCAACACTACGGTATTCCGCAGGTCAACATCTAAGACGGATGAGAAGGATCATTTACTTGTGAAAAGTTCGTTCCTGTTTTATACTAACAAATTGAACTCTGACAAAAAAACGTTACATAGGTTTTTGTCGTGTTTTTGCCCGTAGAATCGATATCCGCATTCAGTTTTGCAAAATTACAACATTTTGGATTATTTGTTTAAATAATTTGTTATAAACAATTGTAATCGACAAAAGAAAAAACACGGGTATTTTTTTTGGTTATGCAAAGGATGGCACAGTTCGTTTCTCGATATCTCTGCCAGGTTTTGCCTGGTTTTTAATGGGTTAAGATCAACAGTTTCTCAAAATTTATATGAATTTTGTCCATCATTCAGTAATAAATTATACTATTTTAAAGAGAAGTTTTAGATAGAAATTCAAAATCACTTTTTTTAGTATAATGAAAAGACTTTTTCATAAAAACTTTTTAATTAGAGCGAGTTTTAGTCAGACGGGCAAAACGGTGCACTTGTCAATATGCTGTTATAGGTATTGAGAAAACAAGGCAGTAGTTATAGGCTATAGATTATACATAGTTATATTTTATGCTCACCTTGAGACTAACTTCCCTGGCGGAGGGCAGGGGGTTGCCGAATTTCCCAAGCCTAGGCGCATCGATGCCGTCCGCGTAGTCCGGGGAAAGGCTCCTCCTGAACGGCGTGAAAGCCATTCCCAGCTGGCGCGGATGGTTGCAGGAGCCGTCAAACCTCCTGTACTTAGCGGCGTAGATCGGACACTCAGTGTTGAGTCTCCGGGTGCAGAGGTCCTCGGAGAGCCAGCCACCGTCGAGGAAGCTGCCGAAGCTCGTGGGCTTGCCCATGAACGACCTGGCGCTCTCGATTTTCCTGGTAGCCGCGATCTCCGCCACCCCGGCGAGCGCCATCTCGTCGGCGCGGGAGCTCGTGCTGACGGCGTACTGGTGCCGCGAGTTGGGCGACGGCGAGGGCAGCGGCTCCGTCAACGAGTCGGCTAAGCGCCGAGTGGCTATGGCCGCGTTGCCTGCCGCCACGGCCACCTTCTCCTCCTCATCGCTCAGGGCCTCTGCCGCGGATTTCCTCAGGGACTGACGCGCTGCGCCCGATGACTTCAGCAGGTTGTTAGCTGGCGTTTCCTCTATTTCATCGGCCAGCGACACATTCCTTTCGGGCGAGATCACGTCCGGATGGTTCACCGAGTAGCTGATCGTCACGATCAGTGCCATTACGAAGGTGGCTCTAAAATTCAGATTTACTTTGCTCAATATTAATAACATACAATTGTTTCTTACTTTAAAAAACATAATATGTCTACATTGTTTACAAACAAATGCTTGTCGATTTTTTTCCATAAAAAATCTAAGTGGAAACGTTAATTTCATATAATTGAAATTTGTAATTTCTACCAACAAATATATATTTTAAGTAACAAACAAATGTTAACGAACAAACAAAAATAACATTGCAAATTTCTTTTCAACCCTCTACAATTTTACAGTCTTCATTGTTCCACATTTTTTTATCCTCTGACTATACTTATTGCTACTTACTATTCAATTGAAAGTTAAAATAATAATTCATTATTTTTAAGTTAACGCATAACTAGGAGCTGTGGCTTTAATAAAATAAGAGCATGACTGTAAAAAATCTTGAGAAATAAGGTATGAAATTATTACGCATTTTTTATAATAGAAATAGAAATAAGCCTATGAACTGATAATTCTTTTATAAATAAAGAATTATAATTTGCATAAAATACGGATAAATCAGCGAACAAATCATGTCAAAATGTCAGCTGACAAATCACCTTACACATCAGTCAATCTTTTGCAGTAGGGATGTAGTAGTGTCATATTTTAATTTCGTCTATGTCTTGAAGTGATCATATTTAACAGAAACTAATTTATTACAAAAATTGTCCTTTACATTTAATATATCCCGCGCAGATTCAAATTGAACGCAAAATTTGTTTCTCGTGAAAGTTCGTATTATGAAAATGAATAAATAATTAATGGTTTAAAATAAATCGAGTATAATCATCTAGTCATTATGTATTCGACATTACATTTTTTGCAAAAATCGCCAAATTACGTACTGTAAGTATTTAAATTTGACTTAAAATTTGTCCCTAGATTTTAGCGTGATGTCTGCTCCATCATTTAAAACTTATTTTAAACATATAAAAATGCGCCATAATGTAGGTTATATTTGATTATATAAGTATACATATAAAATTGCGCCATAATATAGGTTATATTTGATTATATAAGTATACATATAAAAATGCGCCATAATATAGGTTATATTTGATTATATAAGTATACATTGTTGTGTAATGTTAATTTTAGAAAGTTGATTCTTAGAATATTTTTTAAATAATGATGAATTATAATTCCGTTTTCTACCGCATACCTTAAGGGGATAAAATGACGTCTACGTCTGCAAAAGAAGAGAAAACTTATTAGTGTTTACGTTTGACATGGGATCAAAGTAATTCAAAAAACGAGTTTTGCATTTGAAAATATACTTTTAATGAAACACTTTACACTTGTTAGAGCTTTATAACTTGCGTATATAACTCAAATTAGAAGTCGTCAACTCGAACCCCGATGCATCACTTTTTATCCCATATGAGTTTTTCGTAGGTTTTCTCTGCAAGGGATGGTCCATATAAGTTTATCCTTTAGTAATATTATTCAAAATAACGGTCTTCATGGCTGTGACCACTAAAATTGATAAAAAGTAAGCAACCATTATAATTTTTTAATACTAATTTAAAAATTTAATTAAATTTTAATCATATTTTCTGATTTTCTCAGTAATCTGTATCCAGTGATGGGCAAAAAACTGCTTTTGTCTTCTCATTTCAAGTACAAGGAAATGTACTTGAATGTAAGAATTCAAGTACTTTGCAATTAAGTATACATTAATGTTATACTATTAGTAAAAAGTGATTTTTTGACTATATATTTGATCTTACAGTACTAAAATGCAGCATTTCAATACAAGTACAATATTAATGAATATTTAATTGCCGTACGCAATACCCTTTTATTCAAGTATTTTTCCTCGTACTTGAAAAGAAAAGACAAAAGTACTTTTTTGCCCATCACTGTTTGTATCATTCTGATAGCTCAGAGTTTAAATTTGTGTACATATTAGTGGTCACAGGCATAAAGACCATTATTTTGAACAATATTACCGATGTATAAACTGGATAAGGATAAGACCATCGCTTGCAGAGAAATCCTACGACAAACTTATTTTGGAGTAAAAGTGATTCATCGAAAATCGACCACTGCTAATTTGATTTACTTTCAAAGATATAGAGCACTAACAAGTGTAATATGCTTTATTAAAAGTATATCTATGTACATAAAAGAACTTGTCCTGACTGATTCATCAACGCCCAGCCAAAACCACTGGACCAATCGGCTTGAAAATTTGTGGGTACGTTCCACCCACATAGTAGGTGCTCACTAAGGAGCGGTTTTTTAAAATTTCACCGCCAGGGGGTGGAAAGGGTTAAAATGTGATTTTTAGTTTTTTTACTATATTTCTTCAGTGAAAAAAGATTTTGAGACGGTTTTTGCGGCATAACATATCGAATGAGATTATATCGAGAATGATTTCTGAGTTTTATGAAATTTTATCCCCGGGGATGGAAAGGGTTAAGATGTATTTTTTCTTTCTTTTACTATGTTCTCCAATAAAAGTAGATTCAAACATGTATCACATACATAGTAAAGTATATAGTACCGATAAAGTGCCGCTAGATGTCTACGCTGAGCCTTACCCGTAAGTGAAACAATCGAGTCTAGAGTATGTATAAAGGCGATAAAGCCTTAAGAAGGAATTAGGAGTCTGAGAGCCCTAGCCAATCGTGAGTAATATCACTGTGTTCTTGCATTATTTTCGATAGTTTGCGTTGGTTTTTTGAGTATTTTACGATTGATGTGGAAATATCTACTATATACATATAAGAACATGGCCTAACTGACTGACTGACTGATTCATCAACGTTCAGCCAAAACCACTGGACCGATCAACTTGAAAATTTGTGGGTATTTTCCTACTAAATGATAGGTGCTCACTAAGAAAGAGTTTTTTGAAATTCCACCCCTAAGGGGTGAAAAGGGATAAAATGTGTTTTTATGTTTGTTTACTGTATTTCTGCAATAAAATAAGATTTTAAGTTGATTCTTGCGTCAAAATATCAGAAATAGGATTATGTTAACAACAAATTTTTGGATTTTTTAAAATTCCACCCCTAAGGGGTGAAAAGTGGTGAGATATGTTTTTATGGTTTTTTACTGTATTTCTGCAAGGAAATAAGATTTTAAATTGATTCTTGTGGCAAAATATCAGAAATACGATTATGTAACAACCAATTTCTGGATTTGCCGGAATTCCTGCCCTAAGGGTGAAAAAGGGTGAAATGTGCTCTAAATTTTTGTACAATATTTCTTTAATTTATCCAACGAAACAAGATTTTATTGAAGAGGTATAAATTTCTTCAGGTTAATATTCAACTAAATATAATTAAGAAGCCAAATAAATATTTATAAATCAATCTATATATATAAAATAAGATGTCCTATACACCTACTCACTGGGTCACTCACTCACTCACTCACTCACTCATCAACGTCCAGACCAAACCACTGGATCTATAGACTTGACATTTTTGTGGTATATACCTCTTATGGTGTAAAGGTGAGATAAGGTTGCCTATGAAACTACCTAAATATCAATTTATGGATTTTTGGTTACCCAAAAGGGGTAAAATCCTTTCTTATCTAAACCATAACACATATATATTTTATTATATTATAAAATTTCAAGTCTCCATGTCAAATAATAGATATTATTTACTTATGAGTTCCATGCACTATTAGCACGCGCGAAGCTGTGACGGGGGATGCTATTTTTAAATATAAAACTCGTTTTTTTAATTATTTTGAAACCATGTCACATTTAAACAATACAAATTTTCATCTTTCTTTGCAAGCCTAGACACCCTTTTACCCCCTTAAGAGGAACTCTACTGATTTTATGTAAATAAATTTGATCGGATATTAGAGAGAGAGAGAGAGAGAGAGAGAGAGGGAGAGAGAGAGTGAGAGAGGGAGAGAGAGTGACAGAGAGAGAGAGAGAGAGAGAGAGAGAGAGAGAGAGAGAGGGATAAGAGTAAAAACAGAACAAATGTACTGCAGAATGAGACAGTCAAGTGCAGGTCGCATGAAACAGCTGATTGGGTGTAAACAAGAATGTAAATGAAGGGAGAGAAGAAAGAAAATAAGCATGAAAGGATACAAGGAGGAGAAAATAAAATATATATACTGGAAAGACCTACGTAGTACAAAGTAACTCGAGAAATCTATCAAGACTTATGGATATAGTCGGGAAAAGATAAAGGGCATAAATGCTCACGCTCAAAGCAAGTTAAAAGTGTAAGAGAACAGAATGGATGCAAGAGAAACGATAGCCCCGAAGCAACATAAGCAAGGAAGAAATGAAAATCCGACAGAATGGAGGAGCGGAACGGGAGAACAGAAGAGAGATAGGGACAGTGAAACACACCTATACAACGGGATGAAGACAAAGACAGAACAAGCAAGACACGAGGACACAAAGAGTATAGACACTACGCAAACACTCACAACACGGACACACAAACACAATACACAAAAACATAAATGATTATATATATATGAATAATTCTCTGGGAAATGGAGAATAGAAAAAGAAATTTATTTCGGCAAAAATTTGCCTTTTGGTATGTAAAGTGGTCGTGAATTTTTTAAGCCCATATATTTGAAGTTGATTGAAGCTAAATACGACTTTATTATCAAAATGTGCATTTTAATAATTTTTTTAACAATATTTCATGTTATTTGATTTTTTTATATAAATATTGCACTTCTGTCATTCTACGACTATGGCAGTCACTTTTATACTAAAAAAAGCTATCTTCATGATTTTTGGTATAATGTTTCGAGAGATCAAAACCAATTTTTTCAGGATTATAAGTTTTAAAATGAGTTTAATTAATCAAAAGGTGCATTAAAAGGTTTTGGAACCACTTTTTATGAAAACTTCATAAAAGTTGCTAAAAATTCCTATGTTGCTATTTCTTTAACAGAATTAATTTTGTTGAATAAATGGAGGTTGAAATTTGTTAAAAAATGTAAAAAATTACTACATACTCATATTTAGCCTTGATGAACTTTGCACCTCACGGTTTCAAAAAATATGAAAAAATTCACATATGTTCTACATACCAAGAGAAACATATATACCGAAGAAAAAAAAAATTTTTTCAATCTCAATTTCCTAGAGAATTACCCACATACATATATTGTAAAACAATTTTTGTAATTAATTGTATCAATGGCAGATTTTGACAGTAATGTTTTCAAAAATTTACTATATTATTCTAAAATAATTTTTTTAAATGTTTTAACAAACGTACAATATGTTGAAGATTATTCTGTTAAAGTTTGAATACAAAATATTAAAACCACGCGAAGTTACAAAGAGTTGAAGAGAAAAATGATTTTTATTGAAGATATCAATCGAGTTTTTCTTAAATAATTAGATAAAAAATAACGAAAAATTTTTTATTTTAATTTAAGATGGTACCAAATATATTTTCCTATGTGTATCAATCATGAAAATTTCAATTTAATGAATTTTATAAATTCTCTCATTGGGCAATACTTTAACGCGTTTTCTAGCGCTAATCCCCTTATTGCATCCGGCTCTTCAATCGACAGGAAATTACGTCTACTTTACAAATTTATGCATCTTTTTGACATCATATCTAATACATAAAACAATCAAAAAAATGTTCGTTTTTTAACAAAAATGTTAAATTAATTTTTTTTTTAAATAAGGAGTAAGTTTCGATCATTTAGCTTCAAAATTTAATCGGTTAAACGTTAGGTAATATCTGATATATCTGCAAAATTTCAGCCCGAAATTCGGTTGCCTTTAAAAATTATGGTGACCACAAAATTTTACCACGTACGTACATACACACACACACACACACATACACACACTCACACATACACACACACACGCACATACATACATATAGACAGACGTTTTGCAAACCTACATCTTCTGATTCAGTGACCTTAAACGTCGAAATGCATCAAAACCGTGGTTTTCGAAAAAATCATCGTTACAAAGCTTTCTCTTTGAGAAAGCAATACGAATTCTTCATGAAAATTATTTTACTGAACTCCGTGATTAACTTTTGAGATTAAGTACGTTTTGGCAGAAGTAATGAAATATTTCTTAAAGTAAAATAGACAGTTATCAATATAAGAAATATAAGACAACATCTTAAATTTATTTCATCTTATATTAACAAAAATTTGTTTGTAAAAATTCCTTTATGACATATAGGTTATAAAAGAAATTCTAGTCAAGTTTTAAACATTTATACTCATTTACAATATTCAGCCCTAGCCTACTCCCTTAAATCCTCTGTAAATTAATACATATAAGAAACTAGTGATCTAAATATGTTTAAATACTTTACTACGTGGCTGCGTAATAAAATCTGATTACAACTCCTATAAAAATATCAAATAAAACATCTGCGCGTCGATATTAAAACAGTTATTACCATAGTTAATAGAAAACGAGAGAATATTTTAATTGAATATTCAAAATAAATATGTAATATAACTATGCATTAAAAATAATACTTATAATAATGATTATTATATTGGTGCTCACAGATACTTGTTTTGAATTAACAACATTGCATCACGTAAAACAAATGTCTATTTTTAAAAGTACGATTTTATCAAAAACACTATTTATACATATTTCGGTTTTACTAATGATCGAGTTATATAGGACGTTACATAAAGAGTACTTGCAATCACTAAGTGATGTTTTCATATGTGATATACAGCGAGATGAGGTGTGACAAGATTAAATACACTGAGAATCAGTTAGCAACAGTTTAATTTTGGATATACGTGAATTAATTTCTTATTAAATAAAAAACGCTGCCAACTGCTTTGTCACTATGCATTCTCAAAGAGAATTTAATTAAAATTATTATATAAATAAGGGAGAGCTGCGCAGTATTTTCTTGTCTAACTATTTTTATTTATATTAGTGATTTGTGCCCTATTGAAAAATGAATACTCTTCAATAAACATATTATTGTATATATCGTATATCAGGGTGTCAGCGATGTGTCATTGATTCTAAAATCTATTTTTATCTATAAAGTCAAATGAAAGCTATACCTATAAAAGATTGAATTAATGGTTTTTTCTTTTATTGCAAAAAAATGCATAAGACACATAACCGCATCATTATTTTAAATAACTTATTATAAATTTTACTACTATTTAACATATTATACTAGTTCATAAATTCCATCATCTTAATAGTATAAAAATTGTAATTTTTCTATGCTCTATTATAGATAGATACAGATTCAATATCGCAAAAATAAATTATGACATTATTATTATCATACTTATCATTATTATCATTTTTAAAAAATCAAAAACTAATATTTTTAATATAACATTATATTTCCATTGTTCTTATTTTTTCGTGCAATATAATACGTAAAGTTGGGTAGAAGTGTAGAATAGTAAATCTCATATATAATAATACTTAATATCTACAAGAAAAAGCACAACGATAAAGCTTAGAGATGTCGTGATATACACGGTAAAAAAGTATTGTTTATATTGAATAATCTAATATCTCAGAAGATTATGAACAAAATCGGATCAAAAATATTCAGCCAAGAACCTGACATCTAACAAATATTCTCTGAAAAATTCAAGACGTTACATCATGTACTACTCAAGTTATCGTTGTCCAAAAAAAATTATTTTTTTGACATTTTATTTCTTTTCTCAGAAAACAAACCGTATTATTACTCAAAAATATACAGGAATGTACCCGTATATGAAACAAGTATTCAGTAAAAATTTCATTAACTTTAATCGTATATTTTTCGAATAATAAATGTTAAATATAAAATTTTGTCACAAAGTGTAACAACTGAAAAACTCCTCATATAAAATCGTTTATGGTCGTAAAATGAAGAATTTTATGAGTACTTTATTGTATATAAATTCGCTCCCCAAATACCGTTCCAGCATTGAAAAAAAATTAAAAAACCGAAGTTTAAAAATTTTTAAATTTTTAAAAATGGCCAAAAAAATAAATTTTATTTGACCATTTTTACTGAAACTTTCAAGGGCACACCGGGTATTGATAGCAAACATATGTGCAAAGTTTGGGAAAGCTATACCGCAGATTGAATGAATGGTAATATGCCACATACTAACACACATACACACAAACATACATACAGATATTTTTTAAGACTAGTGTATTTGGACTGCCCAAGGCATAAAACATGTTTATATGTTAAAAAAAACACAAAAAATGTTACCATCACAAAACTTTCTTTTTGAGAAAGCAATATATTTGATTAATAACACAAATTCAACATTTACATCAAATACTATTGTTTACCTCAAATTGTATAAAAAAAATAAATATAATTGAAGTATATGTAAATGTTTTACATTTCTCAGTTGCGAAATCTTTATGGAACGTATATATTGTTAAATAAGAAAGATAAAATGAAGTAATACATGTAATACTTGACTGTACCGTGCAATATTTAATTTTCGATAAAGTTTTAATAGCTGTTTACTTTCTCAATGTGAGGATATCTTGATTTTTCTGCATTTCGAGATAATAATGCAAAACAGAATTTTTATAGATATCAAGATACAAGAAGTGCATATAAAGCAAACAGCTATTAAACTATTAAGAATAAAATAATAGTAGCACTTTTACTCTATGTCCTACAATTTTGTCGCTTTTACATGTAACCCTAATAAACTCTGAACGTAAAACATTCAGTTTATCTCGTATTCGCAACACCTACTATTCTTGAAACACAAAAATATATTACATGCCAAATTAATATTGCATTTGAATAATACAGATAATACCTATGGATATTTATATGTTACAATATTTACGGATAAAAAAAGCAAATGAAAATATCTAGATATAACTACTCTAAACAATCATGATAATATTAAGCCCTAAGTATAGCCTGCACACATATATATATATATATATATATATATATATATATATATATATATATATATATATATATATATATATATATTCATAACATATCAAATATAATTTTGAATCATAAGGATTGATTTAAAAATCATACGGAAAATCACTCTGTTTACAGAGGAGCGAAGTTTTTTGTTCGAGCAAAACTCATTATATTTTCTGAATAAAATATTCGTAAAAATAATTAAACTCTTTGTGGTGTTAAAATAAGTGAAAATAATCTTAACAATACCTAGAACTAGGTACGTCGGAAACAGCAAATAATGACAGAACTCACATAATAGTTACGAACATGATGCATTGCAGTTGACGTTCTCTCCTACGTCGCGAGTAAAATCGGTGAGTATCTTGAACGTAAAAAGGTATCGCCGGCACCGAGCCGAAATTTGGACGCGGGCCCGCCAATGGCGTCTTCTCCGTCGGCATTTTTTCGCACCCTCCTCTTCACTTTTATAAAATAAATGAGCAGCATCGACAAGACTGCAATGAAATCGCCAATAACTACCTACGTAACAAGATATTCAAACTGTTTTATAAGATAACAACTCGTTGATTGTACAAATTCATGTAAGCAAGTTGTACAATGTATATCATTTACCATTACTAGCTTTTTGTTATACACAAACACAAATATAATTAATATACCTATTTTTAATTAACACGTATTAATTGTCAAATGATGAAATATAATGTAAACATGACGCGTTTTGTACCCTCGAAGTGTAGTCTGAAGTGTATATTAATATTAATAATAAAATATACGTTTAACTATAAAAGAAAAATTAGTAATAATTCATAAATATAAACTTTGATCTACGTTATATATTATACAGACAATTTTAGATGTAAAAACTTTAACTGACTTAAAATAAAAACTATGTTTTTGTAACAAATTTCTATTCTAATATTAAAAAACCTTTGTAACTATATTAAGAATTAAACTCAATAACTAAATTGGACACACTAATGTTACACTGAAACCTCTAAATATATGTTTCATCATTACAAATTTACGTTACAAGTAATATCAATGCATTTATTAGATTTCATTAATTTTTAGTAACAAATTGAACAATATTAACGCGGTCTTTTGGACTCGGTAGAAACTTAAACTATAGAAATGATTGTTGTCGGTAAGCAAAATAAGCCAGAGCAGCAATGGTAGGGTATGAACGTAATTAAGCTGTAAGAAGAAGAGGAGCCAACAATATTTTACCTGAGGAAAATAGCCTGAAAGCCTTGCAGTAGCGCGATGCACCGATCGTCTGATCTCGGGGATAAAGAGACACTGGATCTTTCTGGTGGCGCCGGTAACGTGGTTTATGTAACGCTGTATAAGAGTGTCGCGGCGTCGTCCGCGGATTGCGTGGCTATAAGCGCTGCTAGAGCGAGAGTCGCGTGGATTTCCATGCTAGAGAACTCGCGAGAAGACTACGTGAATCGCTAATGACGCGACCTGCTGCTGCAATGTTGCTGCATGCACGAGCTCGCGCCTTTTCATTGCCGTCCCTCTATTCCCGAGAGACTGAAAGAGAGATATACAGAGATACAACCAGGATAACTATAGACTGCCAATTAGCGAAATTCGCCCTTAAAAAGGGCGCTAGGACGAAACATGCAACAAAGCCATTATTTTACGATCTCTTGTTTAGAAAATTGAACTATCACTCTTTAAAATCAAAGAGAACACGTTTGAAACAGTGCCTGAAAACTAGCAAAATGATGATATACCAAGTAAAAATAGTCACATCATTTATGTAAAGTCACTTGTCATAATTTCGCACATGCTTTAGACTGAAAGAGTTCACGTGAAACCTAAGTATTAATTAAGTATTTAGACATAATTAAACGAATTATAACTACGTTATTCAAGTGCAGGATGCATACTGTGTTTTATAAACGGATACGTCTTAAAAACTGATGTAAAAACATTTAGTTTAAAATAAACATAACATATTTCAATCGTTTCATATGATAAAACTTCCGTATATTTTAACGATAATACATAATCTTCGAATTTGCAATCTAATCATTCCCGTATACAGTCAATCAATGTGAGTTCAATAATTTAATGCGTAAATCTATGATAATGTAGTAGATATTACAAATTATGAATTTAACTCAATCACAAAGTGCCCACACGTATTCTCTGTAGTGTATAATATAATTATGTATTTATGAACAGACTATGCAAAATGTGCATTTGATATATCAATAAAATGATTTAATGCGTTCTTTAAATGTAATTAATTAAAATCACCGTAAAAAGTTTGTATTTCTGCAGCTCATAAATCCAATTTTTGAAATGTCGAGATATTGAGGTTCGAATTTTGAAATTGCCATTTAAAGCTATGCAAGAAAAGCATAGGCTATAAAAAAAAGAAAGTAATAGATGAACTTTTACAACTTTTGATTTTTTTTATCTGAAAATATACTATATATTCAAACCCGACTAATATCGTTATGCCGGGAAGCCACAGATTTTTCGAGGAGGATTGTAGTGGCAGGGAAAAATTACACATCAGAGCAAAACTCACATGAAAATTGCGCAGATGCAGCATTGGAACTGTCGAATTCTGCTCCTGCGGCTGCGTATAATGCCGGCAAACTCAACATAGCTGTGTTGCTCCGTCGGCCTTGTCAGCAACGTCCTCTCCGTGGGCTGCTGCTGTTGCTGATGCATGCTCGAGCCGCGGACAGCACGCCGTCACTGGCAGAGATTCCCGCTAAGACTCGACCCTCGCCGAGCACGCACACCGCGCGCTCAAGGCTAGTACACGCACTTGTCCCTAGCTGATTTTCGCCCTACTACTTACCTACTCTTTGCCTTGTGCCCCGCATTCAACTTCCTCGCACGCAACATCTTTTCTCAACTGCTTTACAGGCCTTTCCTGATACTTTTTGCACATATTTTACCCCCTAATTTTAGAAAATGTTCAGAATTTTCTGAATTAGGAATTTTAAATATTTATATATTATATTACTCTTCTCTTTTTTATATAAATAGAATTAGATAATTAAGTAGCAGCAAAATGCTATACAAAATGCTATACAAAATGCTATACAAAATCAATAATAATGGCACACCTTTTGAAGTCTCGTCTCAACGATTCCTCTATTTTATACAACTAAAAAAAGATTGACTTACTTTTTAATTACACAAAATATGAATGAAACTAAATTTTAACGCCAAAGACTTTCAGAAAATCAAGATTTGCAAAACCTTAAAGTAAATAGGTCAAATCTGTTTACGTTTCGGCAAGCATAAGTTTCTATAAATAATAGTACCTACATTGTGCAACAAGGGGAGAACATCGGGTTTTCCTATGCGAGGATAACGATTGAGCACGAGTGGGAGTACTATCATGAGTGCTCAATATCATCATCCGAGTCTGGAATAGTACGTTATACAACAAGGGGAGAGAATGAGCTATTTTTAGCTAGTGTTCAGCAGGAGTCGGAGGCTTAAATTCAATAATGAAGATTAGCGAATTTTCAAGGGACTATAAATACCACTTAGAGAGATCTAATTCGTGACAAAATCACATATAATATACATATTTTAGATGTAAACGCTTGCGTCAACTTAGATTGTGTCAAAATATTTTTGCCGTCTATAACATGGACAATGATTTTTTACAGAATTTAACTCAAGCTTGACTTCGTAAGGGAAGAAGCTACAGAAAGAAACAAAATCTGTTAAGTATTGACAATTATATTTTTTCTTTTTTTGTATATAATTATTATATTAACAACGTAAAATGACCATATTTGCACTAGTTAAAATCCCCCTAAAAATTTAAAATCTTAGAACAAACAGAAAACTTTCAAAAAAAGAACATTATTTTGATTATCGTTTTGCGCAACAGGCATCGGTGAATTTTGATCAGCTTGAACGTATTCTTTTAAGTAAAACTTAGCAATCTATCTTGCAATATTATATTTTGTTTTTCTAAAAAAGTTCTATAGGTAAATTAAGTTTTTAATTTATTTCCACAAAAGTCATGTATTTTATAATAATTATTGCCTAACCAAAATTTGTATTTCAACTTTAATCAATAGATCTCAACGTAGATATATAAAAAATGTATTTAAAAAGTAGATTACCATACATTTAAAACTTGAAAATAAAATCTGGTGAGCAAAATGCCACTGGAAGTTATGAAAATAAAGAATTGAGAAAAATGACTAAAGTAAAATAGAACTAATAATTAAATAAAAGTAATTTATTACAAAAAATTAAAACAGCTTAAAGAAGTAAAATTTTTCTTTGAATACTCTTTCATTATTAAGAAAAAGGTTAAGAATTAGTAAAAAAAATAAAAATAAAATCGGTGTTTTGACCTGTATCTTCTTCCCTTAAATTAAATGAAAAACGAAACAGAGCGCAATAGAAAAAAAATCAATCTAAAAATAATACATTATTCTTTATACTAAACTAGAAAATGAGGAATGCAGTTTATAAAATGTCACAAATCATACATACAAAAAATAAGAATAAATAAAAAGAACTACTTTTTCTGTTTTTCTATTTTTATAAATAGCTAGTCAGCATTACTTTTTTCTTCGCAGGTTTCGTTCTTATAATAATAAAACGTTTATAACGAACACTTGAAACTTTATTAAAATATGTATTATTTAGACACTTTGTAGTTTCCTAAACAATTTATAACATACACTGGTGAAATATGTATTGTAATACTTTCACGATGCCAATATGTTTCTCAATATTTTTCTCTCTGTGGAAAATCTACTAGAAATTATTCAATCACATCCTACTATGTATTTTTAAAACACTCGATAGAATCGATCAACAGAGGTTTAAAGTGCTATGCGCGCCTTTAGACACGAGACTGGTTCCGTTATGTAAGTACATTGCAGTCGGAGGGCTGTAGAGTAATACGAGTACATTACACTTTTATCCTGCGGTCCGTGTGGGATATATTACAATCCTTTTCATAATAAAGAAAGATAGTTGCAGTCTGCATTGCCAGAATTCATATAACTTTACTATATTTATAGATTATTCATTTATAGAAGGCAATAAATAAATGGACTCATTCGGTTTAATTAATTGTTTCAACGTATTTAATTTCTAGACCTTTAAGGGAGTTCTATACCAACTACACTATAGTCAAAATGATTGCACTGTTTAATTATTGTTTATTCACGAGGTATACTTGATTATAAAGGTTGTACACATAAACATATACCAAATCACAATTATACATTTAAATTAAACAATTCTTTGCAACCTAATTATCAATCAAAAGTTCCATTAAGATGCTGATCTGACTCATTTTTTAGATTAAATCTACGTTCTTTGTTTTCAATGAATTTCGCTTCCTCAAAGAGGAAGCTTTGTGATAGTAAAAAAGGTTTTGCTAAAAACATGATAGAAACATGTTTTCAGACTTAAAAAATAAAAATACACTATTTTTAGAAAATGTCTGTATGGATGCGTCTGCGTGTGAGTATGTGTGTTTGCGAGTTGTGTCTGCGAGTGTATGCGTGTGTGTCTGTGTGCATGCGTGCATGCGTGCGTGCGTGCGTGTGTATTTGCGAGACTGTGCCTACAAGTGTGTGTGTGTGTGTGCGTGTGCGTGTGCGTGTGCGTGTGCGTGTGCGTGTGCGCGCGTGCGCGCGTGCGTGCGTGCGCGCGTGCGTGCGTGCGTGCGTGCGTGCGTGCGTGCGTGCGTGCGTGCGTGCGTGTGTGCGTGTGTGCGTGTGTATTTGCGAGACTGTGCCTACAAGTGTGTGTGTGTGTGTGTGTGTGTGTGAGCACGCGTGTGAGTGTGTGTGTGTGTGTGTGTGTGTGTCTGTGTGTGTGTGTGTGTGTGTGTGTGTGTGTGTGTGTGTGTGTGTGTGTGTGTGTGTGTGTGTGTGTGTGTGTGTGTGTGTGTGTGTGTGTGTGTGTGTGTGTGTGTGTGTGTGTGTGTGTGTGTGTGTGTGTGTGTGTGTGTGTGTGTGTGTGTGTGTGTGTGTGTGTGACAAAAAAATTGTGGAACGATAACTCTTCAAGGGATGCATGTTATGAGCTGAAATTTTGCAGATGTATGAGGTATTGCTCAACTTAAAACTGATTAGATTTTGGAGTTGATAGAGTAATAAAAAGTACATTTTTATAAAACAATAATAACTTTAAAAAAATTTCAAAAATCGAAAAAAATTTTGGATTTTTTGATTTTTTAGTGTTTGTTTTTTGGATTTTTTGATATGTTAGAAATATTATAATCAATTTAGTACAAATCCATTAATAAGATCATAAAATTACCTATCTTCTACAACCAAAAATTTTGAATATGCTCTTTCCCTTATTTTATACACGAAAAAAGTCATATTTAGTTTCAACGGTTATATCTCGGAAATCTAAGAAGATTATTAACTATTGTTATTACTATTAATATAAACACCATTTTTATACATTATAATAATAAAACATTCTTGGTTCGATTTGTAAAACGGTTGTTTTTGATAAAATTTAATACAATTTTATTTATAATTTCAATAATTAAGGGTGTAATAACTTTAAATTTGAAAAATATGATAAATTCTTTTTTTATATAACAAATTAGTAAAGAAAATGTTTGAACTACAAATCTGAGACTTACAAAAAGTTTTTAAAATCGGTGTACCCTTACCTTAATGCATCTCCTTAAGTACTTTCTGCAAAAAAGGATTAAATAATAAAAACTGTATTAAGTCTAAATTCGGATAATGGTGAAAGTAATAGTAATAGCATTACAAATTGATCTGCTACCAGACAGCAAGTGGTCAATAATCTATTCTCGTATGTAAAATGATAGGTGAAAGAGGAAGGGCTTCGCTAGCGGGCTTCGTGAGCATGAAATATACGCAAGTATACATTAAGCATACCCACAAGAGAAGAAAGTATAAGATATTAGTAGCACAATTACAATATAATACAAAATCATAATTCTTTATAGAGGATACTTTGTAATGGTCCAAACAAATTTTTGAGATAATTATATACAAATGTGTTTTAAAGTCTTTAGAATCAAAATACTCTGGTTTAAGAAAATATTTATATGTATGTATATGTGTATATTTATTTTATCTGTTTATAAGCGAGTGCATAGATAGTATACATTTCGAATACGACTAAACTAATTTTCATCTAGAGGAAACTAGAGGAAAATACTTTAAAAAATGCTTACAGAAAAAGTTCACATTTATAATTTATAATTAACATACATTTTACTTTTTCGTCCACCCTTATAAGCGAGCGGGAGATACCCCTGATTTTTAGGCGAGAAGGGGTTAGCCCAGAGACAACACACACAATTCGAATCAATTATGAAAAAGTTACTAAACTTTCAAAGAAACTATGACAGAATCCAAAAGTGATCAAAATCTGTTCTTAAACTATTATTCTCCTCATTCCGAATACTTATATCCTAAACAGTTCATAAACAGTCCATAAACTCAACAGGGTATGTTCGATTAGTTGAATTCGTATAAGGTCTTAAAAACACTCAATATCAAGTTTTTTACAGCTTGATGGCGTGACGATTAACCCATAAATAGTTAATAGGTTAAATTTCTTCTTGATCACTTCAAATAAATCACTAAGAAATTGTTAAGGAAGAATAAACACGTATATAGGTGATTTCGTCATAATTTGCCCAAACAAGCATAAAAACAACGGATGAGTGGAAATGATCGAGTTAACTTTGCAAGACCTTTTATGTTTGTGTAGGCCGTCGAAGCACGGGGTGCAATTAGATTCTTATAAAAATGATTGAAAATGCTTTTTATTTTGATGATATTTTTCATAGCATTTTACAAAACTGACATTTTGCTCTCATAACTCGTACATGGCGAGCTTGAACGAACTTTAAATAAAAATAACTACCATCCCTGAAGAAAACGCTTTGTAAAAATTTTTTTATCAGAGATTTCGACGAATCTCAATGTTTTTGAGGTTCCTGAGCTAGAAAAGTAGGTTTTTAATATGTTTTTAAAAATTGTCTGTCTGTATGTAATACATACTATGTATGCATGTGTATGTGCATATGTATGAAACCAAAATTTGCATCCACCATAACTCTTCAAGGCAATCATATAACGCGCTGAAATTTTGCAAGCATATTACATATGTTTGAACTTAGAACTGATTAGATTTTTTAGCTGAATGGATAATATTAAACTCACATTTTGGCAAAGATATTAATTATGAAAATTTATAAAAATCGAAGAAAATGTTTTTGTTATTTTATACGTCGAACTTGTCAAAAATATGTATGTGTTCATAAAGTTATCGTAATTTCCTTTCAATTGATATATCTCATAATATCTTCGAAGTTATTTTTGTGAAAAATTAACAAAATATTAGTTTATAAAAATTGTAAAAAGGAAAAAATTCTTTTTGTCATTTTATACATTGAATTTGTCAAATAATATACATTTTCCAATTTATATGTATAACGATTAACTTATAACTATTTTAGTGAAAGAATTTTAAATACGCATTTTTAAAGAAAATTTTTTAAGCAAATTTAGCATAATTATGGAATTTGTGTACTACAAATATTTAAAATATTTATAAAATTTGACAGGATTTATGATTTGAATTAAATCGATATATCTACTTATGGTTTTGAAGCTATTTTAGCTAAAGAATATGATAATGAAGCTTGTGTACACATTTTTAAATAACTAACTATATTAACAAAATTAATAAAATTGTTATTTTTTTGTACTGTAAATATTAGAAAAATATCTGGTAATAATCTTAAAATATAAATGATGTTAATTATATTTATAAATTTAACAATTATTCCAAAGCATATTTCAAGAAAGAATGCAATTTAAAAACAAAATCGATTTTCTATGGCGCACGATAACTGGAGTAAAGCTGTAGCGATCGTTCCGAGAAGGTTTCCAGAAAGGCAATTTTTTAGAATCTCTCGGCAAAGTTGTTTGCCCATATCATAAATCATTTGATATTCTCTGATTATTGAGGTTATGTATTTTTTATTTTAAATCGCTTACATACAGAGAAGGGCTTGGTCATTTTTAACTAAACAAGGCTTATTTTTCCAGTTATTTGGTAAAGACTTGAAATTCAAAAATAAAAATTAGGCGACTCATTTTTGTTTTACAGCAATTTTTTGAATCTGTATTTTTAAATAAATTATATAGTCATAATTTATTCATTACTACCAATTTTTCTAGTAAACTAAGCAACGTTATAAATAAAATTTACTTTTATGATATATAAATACTTTAAAATTAAAAAATGCATAAAATATAGGATACAAATTTTAGATTCAAAGACAGGGATCCATTTTAACAATTTTTTTCACGTAACATTTAAAGCTCTTTGAGAGTGCAAACTGCCACATAAATTAGAAACGGTTTTCTTATTCGTTATCATACCAGGATTCTTTAAGAGTTTTTTCGTACATAAATCAAAATCATTCAACCAGCCGATTTCGAGAAAAGTCAGTTCAAACTTTTAGAAACGGCATTTTGTCAATTCAACATAAAAATTGAGCAAAGATTTCAATTATTTATGGTCAAAATAACTCTTTTACCTAGTCTTTTCATCATGATAATGTAAAACATTATTTCTAATACATTTTACTAAAAATGTTAAGTATATAAGTGTTACTTTTTAAAAAATTTAACAAAAAATGGTTAACCATTAGATAAATGTATTTATTATTATAACAATCAAGTACAAAAAAATATTGAAATTACATTTAATACATTTATTTAAAATAAATAAATAAATATAAAAAAACGCTGCCAATTCATTGGCACTTAGCTTCCTCAAACTAAATAAATTGTTCCAATATAAGTTTCTTTATTCTAATACAATAAATTTAAATTGATATATTTATTTCTAATTAATAGTTCAAAAAGCGTGCGTTTTTTATCATTAAATATTTGTTAAAAGATAAATTACAAAAAATGATAAGCTTATGATCATAAATTGCATTATAGATTTCAAAATATCTCGAAACAGAAAAATAGTTATAAAACAAAAACGAATCGCGGAATCTTTATGTTTTTTATAATTTCGTGTGTTCATTAAAAAATAAAAAAAATCATTTGTTTAATAAAAAATGACCTAGACATACTCCAGATATAAGCAATCAAAATAAAAAAAAATATAAGCTCAAATATCTTGAAAATTAAGAGTCCTCATGATTTGAAAAATAACTGAGCCAAAACAAAGTTAAAATGGCTCAAAAATTTTACTGAATACTGTACTTCATGTTACTGATCATCTTAATTTTTTTCAATACATTTCCATGATATATTTCTGAGATACAACCGTTTAAAGAAAACATGACGTTTCCGTGTATAACAAAAAAAGGGACATAGCTTATCAAAAACTTCGGGTCGGAAAATATAGGTGTTTTTAAGCTCTTTCAAATGCATTATCACTAAATAGATGATATTATTTCTAAGGTATTAAAAAAAAAAAACTAAAAACCGATAAACGGATAAAAAAAACAAAAACGTATCGAAAAATAAAAAAGTTATTTGTGAGCCCCTTCCGTTAAAAACGAAACAAAAAAATGAACACACATACACACACACACACTCACACGCACACACACGCACACGCACACGTACACGCACAAGTACACACACACCCACTCACACGCGTGCTCACACATACACACAAACACACACAACACACACACACACACATACACACACACACACACATCCAATCGGACATTTTCTAAAAATAGTATATTTCGGTTCCGAATGGCCCAAAACATATTTGTAACATGTTTTGAAGAAAACTTTTTTTTACTATTACAAAGTTTCCTCTAAGAGGAAGCAATATGTCTCTATAATGAGAAACTATTATACGTACAATTTCAACAATGAGACTATTGTATACACAACCGATAGCACTGTTCAGTTTTCTCTATAAGGTTCTGGAGAAGATCATACATGATCAAACTGCCAAACTTTTTAAACCTAGAAAAATCCAATGTATACTGGTTTTCATCAGCATCACAGCACGCAAACAGCACTATTGAAATTCACTGACGACGTTAATGATGATATCACTGACAACAAAAAATTATTAACGGTCCTTCTGTTATTCGACTTTAGTAAGTTGTTTGTTACCATTTCTCATCCAAACGATTACGTAAGCTGATACGCATGAGTTTTTCAAAAGGTGTTCTCTTATGGTTCAAGTCATATATATTAGGCGGTAGACAAAGAGTCATTACAAGCAATAACGGTGAATCAGATTTGCTAGCCACCAGTCTAGCCTGCCACAGGGTTCAGTCCAAATCTACACTCAAGTGACTTCGAGCAGGATCTTCGTGAGGGAATTAGTATTGTAATAGGCTTCTACAGCTGACTTGCGTCTTAATGTTGATACAACCAAAACAATTATTTGTGGCTCTAAACATAACATCAATCGGCTGTAAGAGTTTGGTTTACTTGGCATTGAGGTGCAGGATGACGTATAAGTGCCCTTTGTTGATACTGTTACTAACCTTGGTGTTATCATGGACTCTAAACTTACGTGGAAACTACAGGTAGATGCCGTCGGCAAAGATGTAAATCGTACTCTCTATAGTCTACGATGTTTTCGTTCATGCACCACCGAGGCATTGTGAAAACAACTTGCATGGGCACTGGTTGTACGCCACTTAGATTACTTCTCTATAGTTTAACTTGATGTATCAGATGAGCTTCAGATCAGGCAACAAAAACTTCAGATTAATGTGTGAGGTCCACATGTAGTATCAGGAGGGACGATCACATCACTCATTACAGAAAGTGCTTCGACTAGTTAAATATAAAGGGAAGAAAAGCATACTTTGCGGGGTTGCTGTTATATAAATCAGTAAACATGGAGTAGCCTCCGTATCTTGTATCTCTCTTTGGCATAATCAAAGCCAGGACTTCAAGTAGGCACACCATTGTGTGAAGAGCTCTCAGTTCTGGGGTCGCGCACCGACATGGGCCTATACTCGTTTACCTTCCAAGTGCGTGTTTCTGGAACTCGCTCCCCTGCAGCGTGAGATATCTGCCGCCATTATGTAAACTTCAATCATTTATAACTTTGTAAATATTATATTCCTAGCCGTTTATATTTTATGTGAATACCTTCCTTTGCGATGCGCAGTCAGGTAAAAAGGTATAAATAATTTAAGTCCAAAGAAATAGAAATAGATAAAATATAAATCTGAAAAAATACACTTCTTTTAAAAGTTCTTTGTTTTGTAAATACATTATCGATTTTATTAATTTTATGTGTCTCATTTTTGGCACGCTTAAAAATGATAACCTCTATAAATAATAGTGCATTATAGCACACTAACTTCAAAATGCCAACTTTATTGTCGATTTTGAGGTTGTTGTGCTATAAAATATCGTATGAGACTGTTCTGGGAGGTGTTTTTCTACCTTGCTCGATTTTCTCACTCGCCTCGGTCGTGCGAAAACCCTCGAACAAGGTAGAAAACCATCTCCCACAACAGTGTCATAATATACTATTATACAACAACGGAATAAATTCGCAGTGAACACCCGAGAGACTAGTCGACTTTATTCCCGTGTTGCATAAAGAACTTTATTTTCGACTTAACTGTGGCCACTTTATTGATATGAAGAGTGGGACCTATGGAAAGAGAAATAAATAGCTAAAAATTGAAAAAAAAGAGAGAAAGCATTTGCGAAATATAAAATAAAATGCATTTGGGGGAAAATTTTCTTTTACTTTTTTTCCGCAAATGCGGGAATTTTATTAAATAAATGATTTTTTTTTGTTTTGTGGTGAAAATACGAAATTAAAAAAAAAATAAAGATTCCTCGATTCGTTTTTGTTTTACAGCTATTATTCTATTTTACGATACTTTGAAATGCATACTGCAATTTATGATCATAATTTTATAATATTTTGTAAATTATCTTTTAACAAACAATTAATGATAAAAAATACGTTTTATAGTTATTATTCTTTTTGGATCGGGATTGGACGTAAGTGGATGCAGCTTACATAATACAAAAAAAATCATTCTAAAAAGTAAAGAATAATACGTTTATTTATAATGGGATTAAAAAATATAGAAAAGAGAGAATAGAAGAAATACAACAAAATACAACTTTTTGGACTATCACATAAAAATTTTATTGTTATTCCATAAAAATTATGAACCAGTACCAGGCTGGTATATACATTTTATAACTCATCATCATTGTTTCATTGATTTGATTGCTTTATTCGGATTGTTGTAATTCTAAATGTATATATATTCATATTTTTAAGTACAGTATGTTGCTCCATATCTAATTGAAAATACTAAAAAGAGAGAAATTATAATTATAATAAATTAGTTTATACCACTTTAACCTCAAAACCACAACTTTGATATGATTTTGTTCGGCGCTCGAGGTATAAAAAACAGTTCGAAACTAGTTAAGCGTGGTCGTACATCAATAAGTGACAAACCACGTTCAGGAAGGCCCGTAGAAGCAACTACTCCCGAAATCATCAATAAAATCCACGATATGGTGTTGAAGGATAGAAGATTAAAAGTGCGTGAGTTAGCTGAGGCCACAAGGATATCTATAGGTGCAGTTGTTTCAATTCTACATGAAAAATTAGGCATGAAAAAGCTATCGGCAAGATGGGTGCCGCGTTTGCTCTCAGCTGAGAATAAACGCAATAGAGTGGTCGCCTCTGAGGCTCTTTTGGCGCGCATAAGTCGGAATCCTGAGGAATTTTTTCGTCGATTTGTGACTGTGGATGAAACATGGATACACCACTACACTCTGAGGCTCTTTTGGCGCGCATAAGTCGGAATCCTGAGGAATTTTTTCGTCGATTTGTGACTGTGGATGAAACATGGATACACCACTACACTCCTGAGACAAAGGAACAATCCAAACAGTGGATTTCCACAGGCGAACCAACTCCAAAGAAGGCAAAGACCGTAAAGTCAGCTGGTAAGGTTATGGCTACAGTTTTTTGGGATGCACGTGGAATTATACTTATTGACTACTTGGAAAAGGGTAAAACAATTACTGGTAAGTATTATGCATCATTATTAGAGCAGCTGAAAGAAGAAATTAAAAAAAAAAGACCACATTTGGCGAGAAAAAAAATTCTCTTTCATCACGACAACGCCCGAGTTCACACATGCTTCGTTTCAATGGCTAAAATTGAAGAACTAAAATTCGAATTGGTCGAACACCCACCGTATTCACCAGATTTAGCCCCCAGTGACTTTTTCTTATTACCAAACTTGAAAAAATGGCTCGGTGGACAGAGATTTACGGACAACGAAGACGTCATTGCCTCTGTAAGTGCTTATTTTGAGGAACTTCCGAAAACGCACTTTTCTGAAGGATTAAAAAAACTTAAATAGCGATTGACCAAGTGTATAGAGCTCCAAGGAGATTATGTTGAAAAATAAAAAAAAATTGTTTTTATACTTTATTCTAAAGACTTATTGAACTACCCTCGTATTACGATGAATCCATACTTATCGTCTCTCCAGCACGACGAATACAGTTCTTGGAATTGCACATACGTCATGTCAGATTAGCGACATCTTGTCTGAATAGAGCCAGCAAGTTGACGTTATCTATCACGAGATGTTTAGGAATGTGCGCGCAAGACTGACAGAGATAGAAACAATCTACTTTCTTGTGTCTTCCCATGCAGAATAATGCTTTCACGTTGTCTTGTTTCTCGCAAGCCACGTCATCGAATACCATGACTGAATTGGGCATCATCTGGAGATATCACTTCGTCGTGCTCTTTGAAAGCGAAATGCTGCTCGCCATCTATGGGCTCTAAGAGTTCCCTCAACAGTCTATATTTCGGTTGATCGAGTGATTTGGAGTAAGCGTACACGTTTTCGAACCTCAAACCATTGGGATGAGTTATGAGAGCTAGCAGACTGTTCGTCTTGCCATAGTTGGATGGACCACAGAATGCGGCTCGTACGCTGTCGGGCAGTAGTTCCCCGTGTCGTTTCTCTCTCCCCTCCTCCCGCTCAACGATAGCGTCGAAGTTCGCTACCGGAAGCTTGACCATTTGCTCCTTGAAATCCATGTGCATTGTGGACTGTCTCAATCCCGACTGGCCTTCTGCCTATAAATAGGCTGCTTATATACCCTAGCTTTTAGTCTTCAGTTGGCCTTCAATGAGTGATAATCGTACACAAGCGACATAGATTAGGTCGCAGTTTACTGAACAGTCTGATAAATCGGTTACCGGTAGAGTTACATTTGCCTGGATATCAGTACTGTGGCCCCGGTATTAAAAATTGAAAAAACGACTTACTCGAGGTGATCCTGGCATCAACCCTCTGAACGTAGCCTGCAAGGGGCACGATATAGTTTATTCTCAGAATCGTGATAACGTGGAAGCAGAAACACTGCAGACAGAATTCTAGCTAACAAAGCTTGGTGAAGGGCTTTGGCGAAGGACGCTGGTATTGGTGAGAATACAGCCGCTTACGCCGTAATCAACGCTATGAAGCTAAAGTTCAACTTCGGCTTGAAGAAAAAGAAGAAGAGACTATCTACTACACTAGCTAAGATTATCAAGTCTGTCATTCCAAGTAAAAGTGCTCGGGAGGTCATTCGCTCAACTCTGAAGAGCGCTCGCGATGCGGTCAAGAAGGCTGATGGAAAGCGTACCATGAAAATTCCACATATTATTCCTGTCTCGAAGAAAGTAGGTGGATACTTACCTTTTCTCATACCTCTGTTCGCTGGCTTGAGTACAACTGATACATTATCAGGAGGAGCCACCGGAATAGCG
Organism: Gastracanthus pulcherrimus; assembly: GCA_949152435.1. Taxonomy (NCBI): domain Eukaryota; kingdom Metazoa; phylum Arthropoda; class Insecta; order Hymenoptera; family Pteromalidae; genus Gastracanthus; species Gastracanthus pulcherrimus. Next base: position 53,327,635 of record OX424576.1, read on the forward strand.
AAAGCGGTGAACGATGCGAGTGCTGCCAAACATCAGTTGCAGAAGACTCAGAGGCATAATCAAAAGATTGAGGATATAGCTCTCTGTAAAGGTCTCTATCTGAAACCCCGTAAAATGGAACGCGGTCTCCATCTAAAACCTTATACTGGAAGCGATTTAAGAATAAAAAATTTAAAAAAAGATTCTCATAGCGAGATTATCTCGACGAACGCCTGTAGATGCTGATATAGCAAAATACTAAACATTAATTTATTTTTTAAACAAAACTTATGTTGACGTTGCTCATATTCTGATTAGTCGCTTTCATTTTTAGGAGTTTAAATAACATTGTGTAGTTGTAATTTCAATTTTGTATTATTTCAACTGCACCTTTATTTTTGTTCTTGACCTACGGTCACTCTGTATGTGGCATTTTGTCCGTTAATTGAAATAAAAATAAAAATAAAATAAAATAATATTGTTAAGGGTCTTTCTACTATAAATAAATATATTGAATTTTAATAAATCAAATTTAAAATTTAACGCGCTTAGTAGTTAAAAAAAGGAGAGTAAAATATTTCTCGACGCTTTCTTTGATTTAAATATATGCTATTTTATTATAAAATAAAAGTATATTTTACAAATGCATGTAATAAAATTTTTTTTTAAATATTATACCTTTTAAGTTTATTTAATATATAATTAATATATGAAAGCTAAGAATATTTTGGTGCGCAGTTTGTTCTTTTATTAGGTCATCGAATATCAAACATTTATTTTTATTCAACATTCGAATCAGCAGCGATAAAAATACGCAATCACTGTTTTTAAGCAGTTACATTTCGAATCTTTTTCAGTTCGCATGTGCCAGTAATCAGTGAAATGAAGAGTGTACTTTTTATATTAACATAAACTTTTCATAGAGAAAATATTTAGTATAATTTAGCGATTTCATTTTGGATTTGCCACACTAGTTTATATTTATATAAGTATATACATACACTATCTTATAGAATTTCGTAAAAAATTTACACTTTTGTACATTTATTTACACTATTATACACAGATTATGTGATAATGAGAGTTAAAAACCTATTATTTTATGTATATTTGATATTATTGAGTCATTATATATTTTTCGATGCTATTATTTATTATTTATTGTATATTCATTATCAATGTTAGCTCATATACTTAATTTTATTGTCGAATTAAAACAGAAATAGACACATTTATACACATTTGTACATTTTTATACATTTGTATACACTTATATACAGTTATATATACTTTTTTATTTTCACAAGGGTAATAAGGTCGATGTATTAAATTTCTAAAAATAGTTGAATGCTCATAGATGTTTGTAAAATTTATTTAAATATTTTTCTTTTTTTTTTAATCAAATACTAATACATTAATTTATAAAAAAGTTTTAAATATCTCAGAATTAGTTCATCTTATTACATTTTGAAAAACTTTTTTTGCAGAATATTATATAATCATCTTAATCATACTCATAATAGAATGTAAATTCTTCATTTATTTTAAATTTCAAATTTTTTTGGTTCACCTGTGTATGTTTCAGATATTAAGAATGACTATCAATCCGATAAACGTTATAAATTTGCTTCTAATAATATTTCAAGCTTTAAACTTACCAAAAACTCCAGAAACACCTCAAGAGATTAGTTTAAAAAATAGTATTGAGAATGTTCTATTAAATGCTATGAAGGAATTTCACAATGTAGAGATGGTTGAATATGAAACATTAGATTTTCAACATCCGTATAAAGATGTTGATATGAAAATTATAGAAGACGATCGTAAAATATTTACAATTGATGAAGATTTACAACGATGTACAGAAGATATAGAAGCATTAGATCATGCCTATAAAGCAAGAGCCGTGGAATTCTGGAGAAGTGTTTTGACAAAAAATTTAGCATTAAAAACGGTACAAAATCGTTTTTGCAAGGTTCAGTCCTTAACCCAATTAAAACATTGGGCAAAAACATTAAATAAAGGAGGAACGTATAAGAAGAAAATAGGAAAAATTTGTTACTTTGGTTTAGAGAATTTTAAAACTGCTGTTAATGCTGGTTATCCGGTTCATGACAAGGATTTACAAAAATGATCGTTACAGGCTCAAAAAGATATTGGAAACGAAGATTTTCGTTTTAATGCATCTAATCATTGGTTGTCTAATTTTAAAAAAGCGCGCAGAATTGTTAGTAGAAAAATTAACAAATTTGTAACCAAAAAAACAATTGAAGGAGTAGATTATTTAGAAAAAACAGATTCATGAAAAAGGTATAGAAAATATATTTAATTCAGATCAATCAGGCTTTCAATTAGAAATGTACTCAGGTCGTACATTAGCAGTTGAAGGACAGAATCAAGTTCAATGTTTGGTGCAATCGGTGACTTCTGCAACTCATAGTTATACAATTCAGCCAACAATATCAGTCGATGGTAGACTTATTTCACTTCTGCTTATAGTTCTTAAAGAAAAAAGTGGTGAATTTGGACCCATTATAGAACGAGACTTATTTAGACCCCATAATGTATATGTTATGGCTTCTAAATCTGGAAAATTAACCTCGGGTAATTGGAGAAAATCTATTTATTTGATGTTGTAAATGTGTAAATGAATGAATGTAAATGAGTAAATGATATCGTAAATGAGTAAATCAAATTTGTAAAATTGTAAATTAAATTTTGGTATTTCAAATTTTATTTAATTTCAAATCATTTTGAAACGTGGACAAAAGAAGTATACTTTTCTAACGTTGGTTCATCAAGTATTTTGTAAAGAGACTTTTGGAGTGGGCATTGTCCTTCTGATATGCAAGAAGCGATCCCCCAGAATAAAGAAGTGATCTTAAAAATAATTCCGAAAGGAACTACGGGTAGAATACAACCTCTTGATGTTTATGGCTTCAGAGTATGAAAAAGATATGTGAGACATTTCTCTGACTGTGCGATATTAATGAAGGAGGATTTAAATCTACATTTAAGGAATCATCTTATAAAGTTACAATCACTGGTACATAATCAGCTATCATCACCGAGGTATATCAATTTATTTAAATTCGCGTGGTATAAATGTGGATACACTGATGTAGCACCTGTGATATTAATGAATGAGGATTTAAATCTACATTTAAGGAATCATATTATAAAGTTACAATCACTGGTACATAATCAGCTATCATCACCGAGGTATATCGATTTATTCAAATTCGCGTGGTATAAAAGTGGATACACTGATGTAGCACCTGCGAAATTTGAAGATCCAGTTAATTTTGCTTTTGGTACAAAATCTAATATACACTGCTAAGTAGAAGGTTGCTCTAACAATGCAATAGTTAGATGTTCTTGGTGTAAAAAGTCTCTATGTTTGAAAGATTTTTTTTATGACTACCATTATTGTTCATTGTATAAACACTAATTAACATTAATTCAGAACATATAACTATGAATTAATGCACTAATTTATATTTAATAAAGATTATATCAAATTATTAGAAATTTGAAAAATTATATTGATATGTAGAAAAATTGTAGAATAAAAAATCAACATCAATATACAATATACAATATATCGGTTGTATGATAATTTATATATATTAAAAAGAACATCCAATTTATTTTTAGATAAAATAAGGTATCTAACCTTTCGTATAAAAGCAGAAAAGCGTCCTTTACAAAGAAAAAAATTTGCTTTGGGTAAATTGGAAAATTTTAATTTGTTTTTGAGATATTAAAAAAAAAGATTTTCAGGGGTGAAGTATAAGGGGGATTTTCATCCCTAAAATGGTCTTATAAGTATGTATGTATATATTTGTTACGTTTTTTTCATGTTTTACAATAAATTACAAAATTAAGTAAATTACTAAGGCCTATGTCAGGAAACTCGTGTTAGGGGGTAGTTAGTTACCCCTTTAAATAATTTTTTTTTTAAACTCCCGGGACCGGTCAACTTTTAATTTTAATATTGTTTATAATAGAACGATTTATTTATAAGATTCGGTTAATTAAGAAATTTCTGAAGAATGAAAAAACGAAAAAAAGTCATATATACCCTTATAAAAAATAAGGGATGTTACCCTTCAGAGTGAAAGCGATTACCACAGAAGCGCATTTTGAAAAGAAACAAATTAGCGTTGGTTTCATCGGAAAGTTTCAATTCGTCTTTGAGATATTAAAAAAAAACTGTTTTTGGGGGTAAATTTTAAGAGTGGTTTTCACCCCTTAAATCGCCGAATTAGCACGTAGAAAAAATACGTGTCTAATACTTTTTGATGTACTACAACATATCACAATATCAAGAAAATCGGTGAGGTACACCTCGAGTAGTTTCCTTGTGAGTCTATCCGGCACTTCATCCATACTTGAAACTCAATATTTTCCGCCAATCGAACTCTCACCAAATCGGAACTTCTGACGTTTAATTCGATACCCAACATCGATGTAGGTAACAAGTTTTACGTGGGTGGAGAGGAAGGTACTCTACCAACGGGCAGCTATGAAGTCGAAGACATAGAGAGCAATCCTCGTGAAACTCTAACATCAATGGGTATATCTATCAGTCTAAAACGCAATAATAACACGCTGCGTAGTGTAATAAAGTGTAATCACTTCATTGATTTTCGTCCTCAAGACTTGATAGGTCCACTACTGGCTTTCACACAAAACATTTTGTCAGAGAACATGACTCACAGATCCGACCTATCTGTATCCATTCAATATTACATCCGGAGTCTATATAAACGGTCGAAGGGTTCACACCATACACGAGTTCTTTCTAGCAGTGCCGCCAGGATATAAGATCTTTGAAAATCGAGTGGTTCATGCCATATGTGCTGGCGTCCGATGCGTACAAAATCCGTCTGCTAAACTACATAGCGAAGGATAGACCTATCGTGAGTTTCCGCAGTTGGGAACTGTACAAGTATTCGCTACTTTCGCCTATATCGAAGCACGTCTGAACAGTGAAGACGTCCAATCATATGGTGAAACCTCGCTTCGTCGAAGTGCAATTGCAAACGAATCGAAAGGGGCAGAGAACTATCAACGCCAGCCGCTTCGATCACTGCAACATAAGCAACGTAAAACTCTTTCTCAACTCGCAGTACTATCGTATGGAAACTCGAATCTGGACATTCTTCGCAATCAGTACGCCATGCTCTACGACATGTATGTCAACTTCCAGAGTGCATACTACGAGAAAGATATGAAGCCTGTGATGACAAAGCAGCACTACATCACCTACCTACCGTTGAAAGTCATCGATTACTTGAAACAGAACGAGTCGTTAAAGGGCGCACCCGTGGACGTTCGTCTAGAGTTCGAGGCGAGAGACAATTTCCCAGCGGGAACATCGGCCTACTGCTTGATCTTGCACGATTGTATTGTTCAGTACAATCATGTGAGTGTGGATGTGAAGAAACTTGTCTGAACTTGTCAATTTGGTGGATGTATAAAGGATTGCTCTCACAAGTTGAGAGCTGATTTATGTTCGAAATGGAATACGTGATGGAGGATATGCAGGGGTTCAAGCAACCCGTCGATTATTTCATCCTGAAGGAGTTAGTCATGATCTTGCTGCACGATGATTCGGAGCCTTTGGTGAATCTATTCGAGGAACCGTTTATGTGACGCAGACTGTCCAACAAGTAAAGACTAGAAAATACGTGGTTGGAACACAAATATCACGGCACACATTGCAGCTCCGGTGACCACGAATTCAACGAAATCGGGAATATACTCCGAGAAGCTTTGAAAGATGCCACGAGAATGTTTAGATTCAAAATTGAAGATATCACCGAATATAGTTATCCGAGCGTAGATCAAGCGAAATTGGTAGCGGTTGGCATCAATCACAATGGAGTATACAAAGCTTCATGTGTGCTGCAGAACATTAAGCTAATGAAGAAGTTCTACCTCGACAACGTTTACCTGGATTAGAAAAAAACCAGATGATTCAGACATTTTCTATGATCGTTGATTCAAATATATACGCTGTATGATTAAATAAAGAAGTATATATATTTATCAATTTGTATAATAAAATATTTATAACCCTTAATAATTAAAATTCCCTACCGCAGCGCCCTCTGGTGGTAAATAGTTACTACAGGCTTACCAACTTAGTCGATAATTCAATATTTGAGTTTCCCGTCATCTTACAACGCCCTCTGGCGTCGATAATCCGAAATTTGAATTTTATAATTTGAATTTCCCACGGCTCTCTGTCGGTAAGATAAATTCTTGGGTTAACTTTTGAAGTAGATTGTTGGGTTACCTACACAGTTAATCATTTAAATTTCCCGCCATATTATAGCGCCATCTAACGTCAACAATTGGAATTTTTAATTTCAAAATTTGAATTTCCCGCCACTCGCTCGGTAATGTAGATTCTTGTATTAGCGATTAAGGTTTGTAAATTGGGTTACACGATCGGTAAGATAGATTCTTTGGTTTATCGGTTGTGGTCAATAATTGGATTGCTCAGTCAGTAAGGTGGCAATCTGCTCATCGCCCGAACCCGCCTAGCTTATCTACTAAAACAAAAATCCAAAAACATTATTCAATCTTATATTAATGACTATCGTGACATAACCCTGAATTGTAAAAAAACAAATTGGCGGTATTTAATGTTGCTTTTAATAATAAAATGCCGTCATTGAACTTCAATCTTTGGTAAAGTGTGCATGAAACGCCGACATTTTACAAACCTTGTTAGTGTTACGATAGCCATCGCTATAAGATTGTAGAATATTTCTGGATTTTTATTTTTAGACAATCCTACATCGAGTTTTGCTGGGTACCTATTCTTTTTTAGCAATGCACTGACAGTTACCTATTAATCACACAGCTGTACTAAAATAAACAACAAATTTTATTCATACACGGAGAAAATGGTGAACTAAACTAAACTAAACTATCAACTATTTTTTACAGAGCAAAACGACTTTTCAACTGCGATGCACAGTGGCATGAAACGACAAAATCATTTTAAAATTAAAATATATTTTCCTGGAAAAGTTCTTTTTTCATAAAACTTTTGCGAACTTATAGGTTCTTATCTCTAGATTACAGGTAAAATTGTAATCATACGCCCAAAGCGCTATCCTGACCTACGGAAAAATCGAAAGAACCTGAAGATATCCTGAAATTATGTTTAAAATATTATAACTCTTGATATAAACTGTCTTTTTTCATAAAAGTTTCGCCATCTTACAGATTTTTATCTCTGAAATACAGGAAACATGAGCAAATGCCCAATAGACTTCTCTAATCTGGGACAAATCGGTAAATCTGAGAAATGCCTGAAATTATGTTTAAAATATTATATCTCTTGATACTAAAGTAGATATCAATGTTATATGTCAATAATATATATATGTATATATATATTTTAGTATCAAGATAATGTTAAACATAATTTTCAGACTTTTCTCAGGTTTCTTGATGTTTCCCAGGTCGGAGAAGTCGATTGGGCATTTGATTATAATTTTACCGTAATCTAGAGATCAAACCTTATAAGCTCGCGAAAGTTTTATAAAAAAATACTGTTTGTATCAGGAAATATAATTTTTTAAACATAATTTTCAGGCTTTTCTCGTGTTTCCTGATTTTGGCCAGGTCAGGGAAGTGGATTGTGTATTTGCTTATAATTTTTCTTTACAATTAAGTACTTATTATAATTAAGTACTTATTATAATTAAGGAAGTGCGAGCTCTCCGCTTACGCTACCATCTTTACGGCGGGCGCTGGTTTTAATTTCGGTATAAACGTCCGCTTCTGTTTGTTTCCGCTATTTTCATGGCACGCAGCCGGTTATCCATACCTCTCTTGCATTGTTTGCGAGTGCCTTGACTCGTATCTTGCGTTTCTCAACACGCAAACGGTTTTCTCTTCCTCTCTTGTAGCCAGTTTTCACTTCCTCTCTTGTAGTCCACGCAGGATGCTTGGGCCGGAGTGAATATAACGCTTCATATCCGCCATATTTGTAGTAGTACACCTACTGCTTTGCATGCGCGCTTCATAGCACGCCGACCTTCCCCCCCCCCCTCTCTCTCTCTTTTCTCTCCCTCTCTAGTGAGTATGACAGACTGACATCTCGATTATTGCTCTACCTTTGGAGACTGTTTTATCTGTTCTCACGCTCTCTTGCGAGGACAAACTTTTTGCAGACAATTTGGGGTCCTGTCGACTCCCCGTATCTTGTGCATACTAGGCGCAACTCGATATTTCTGAGTCAAGGAGACTCGTTATGGTCTGCCTAAAATATTGCCTCGCCGCAAACTTTTGGACAAATCAGAGACGGCCACAAGACGTCACATTACCGCTTCGCTACTAGGCTCCAATATACGCATCTATACGAGGTCAGTGATCCCGCTAGTACACCCATGATCATCACTACAGTCAACACTTCCTGAGCGACCGTTATAAAGTACTTACTAGTTAATTAAGTGTACAGTGTTAATTTAGGTATGTGCTCTGCGTGCATGTCACAATTGCTTCTCATAGTTTTAATTTTATCTTAAATTGTACGTGTAGCGATATTTATCGCGCAAATAGGGATCGCGCACGTGGCATTATAACTCGCATTCCCGATACGAGGCATTTCTTCCACGACATTTGGAAACCCTGCTAGCCTAAATACCAAGGATTGCTGGGAAAGGTCTCTCCCATCGGGAAATCTACGTCGCGAGTTCGACTGGGGGTCTGTGAGTATACCACTTTCTAATCCGCTCTCTCCATGTACATCACAATAGATCAGCTGTTCGTCAGTGTATGCCCTGGTAACACAGTCTGACGCACTCGCGAATGCGCCGAAAGTGCACGGTCTGCTTCACATTTTGACTAGGTTTCTGCTTCACGACGATTGCGGCAGACGAGTGCGGCAGGATTGCAGAAGACGTGCAGCTGACAAGTGTGATTAAGGGGGATGATGTAATGCATTTGCGAGTGCGTTAAGGTATACTTCAAATACGATCACACAACTCGTAGCGAAAATCCTCAGAACACCGAGAATGGTAACAAAAAAAAGAGCTCCAAAGAGTTTTATCTCCCAGACGGCATGTGCGCAGCCTCTTATGGTATCTACCACGCCAAACTAGTCGAGTGAACCCAAAACTGATGCGCTCGCCGCGTGGCGGCGGTGACGTATGAACTATACGCTTCATTCCATCGGCTCTGTGAACTGCACGTCTGCTGGAATCCTACCGCACTCGTCTGTCGCAATTGTCGTACGGAATTCGGGTGTAATTCTGCTGCACTTGCGAGTGCATAATTTCATCCCCCTTAGTAGCACTTGTCGGCTGCACGTGTGCTGCAATCTTGCCGCAATCGTCGTGCACAATTCGGGTGCAATTCTGTTGCACTCGCGAGTGCATTATTTCACCCCCCTTAATCGCATTTGTCGGCTGCACGTCTGCTGCAATCCTGCCGCACTCATCTGCCGCAATCGTCGTATACAATTCGGGTGCAATTCTGTTGCACTAGCGAGTGCATTATTTCATCTCCCTTAATCGCACTTGTCGGCTGCACATCTGCTGCAATCCTGCCGCACTCGTCTGCCGCAAACGTCGTACGCAATTCGGGTGCAATTCTGCTGCACCTGCGAGTGCATTATTTCATCCCCCTTAGTCGCACCTGTCGGCTGCACTTCTGCTGCAACCCTGTCGCACTCGTCTGCCGCAATTGCCGTGCAGCAGAAACCTAGTCGAATTGTGAAGCAGACCGCAGATTGGCTGCTACAATTTTTATGATTGCACGCACGATTGCAACAGAATTGCGGCGAAATTGCGATGCTTTTGTTACCAGGGTGGTGAGAACATCATGTATCTCATGCAGCGGTAATATCAATCGTAATGTCGGCCACTGTTTTCAATGTATCTCGTGTAACAAACTTGATAGTCGCTGCATTGTTAGCTGATTTGTATCCGAGCGCTCTATTAATTACTGCATACCGACACACGAGAATTCCCTCTCTTAGACTTGGCGACAATCACTACGCGAAGATACCCAGGCGTCGGATCCCCAACTGCGTCGAGCACCGTACTGTCACTGCCTGTCGAATCACATTACACCAATCAAAGCTCATCTAAGCGAATCGCCTCTACTTTCACCCTCGGTATAGCCTGATTCCAAATTTCTCTGCATCAGTGAGTTTTATTGGAGTGACAATTTATCTGATGAAATGTATGCGTTGAGGCATCAGCAGAAATTTTAGACATGGACCGAATACACCGCAACCTTGGTTTGAAAAATATATATCGAATTTCGAGGAGTTTAAAGAAACGCAGGATGCCGCGCAAGCTGAAACCAAGAATGCTCTTAAGGCTTTGACTCAGCGCATTGTAAGTCTTGAGTTATCTAATGTAGTCAAATATGCTGAAACTCATGCAGAGATCGCGAGTATTTGCTCCGATATTTCTCTCATAGGGCAAAATTAAATTATATCTGACACTTGCGAGCTCAGTATCACCAGAATACCTAGCTCTGTGACTTTAACTGCACTGGATGTTTTGCAGCTACTGAAGCTGTGTCCTTAGACCCAGTCAATGCTGCACCTACGACGTCAACCGTGAGAAATAGTAGTACTCCCCGGTAGCTGTTCACGGGTTTTCCTGTAAACTCATATCCGTTGCGAGCCGTGATAACGTTTTACGTAAGAGCACGAAATTACAGGATCTCCATGCACAAACTATATTTGGCATAGGTGGCAAAGCACCAATTTATATCAGCCTGATTTGGCAAAAGCCTATTTATAAATTACTCCGCCAAGCTCGTGCAGTGGAAAAAAACTTCAATTATGCTTGTTCAAACTATGTCAAAGCGAAATGACTCATGGAAACAGCAGAGCCTCTAGTTCCACTTGAGACCCAGAGATGGCGCCAAGAGCGCGAGCTTACATACGCCCTCCGGCAGTCTACTTACATTGGCAGAGACGCTGCTCGACTCAGTCGAGTGCCTGCGCTCATGGTGAACTGTTGACGGTGTATAGCCAGTAGCTTCAATTATATTTGTATCGGTTTGATCTTCCATATCTTCACTTAATTGTATCTCTATTTTCCTTCACCTATACTGTTTGTCCTTATACTGTACATTTGTTTATCACGAACAAATAAATTTACTTTCTTTCTTGAAACATTCAACATTCGTCTTCTGACTTTTATATCGACTCCACAGGAAATTCCAACCTTGGTCCCTTTGAACCGGATCCATCACGACGATCGGTCAATCTAAGTGATTGTGTCAAAACATAAGGTGAGTTATCGAAGTGTTTATCTCGTTTCGTCGATTTTGGAGTGGAAATTGCGTGTTATGCTGGCATAAGCGTCTGACCGTGGCTCGTCACCGCTGATGTTTAATGCAAACCCGATGCGCGCATGCCGCCATATTGTACCACGCTGTGTCGCCACGTGGCGGCCCAGCGAGTCATGGTTCAAGCTCAATGCGTTGACGCGTTCAATTTCTCTCGCTCTTCCGCGTTTACAGTTAGCTCGAAGACAACGTGCGCGTGCCGCCATGTTGTGCCGCGTTGTGACGCCGCACGGCGGTCCAGCTAGTCATGGCTCGAGCTCTACGCGTTGACGCGATCAATTTCTCTCGCTCTCTCACAGTTAGCTCGAAGCCAATGTGCGCGAACCGCCATGTTATGCCGCGCTGTGTCGCCACGTGGCGGCCCAGCTAGTCATGGCTCGAATACTACGTGTTGACGCATTCGATTTCTCTCGCCAGTCGATCTGCTTCCCAACGCAGCAAGTCCTCGTGGCAGTTGTCCAGGACTTCTCTGCCACGCTGCATGAAACTCGTCCCGAGGACTGGACCATGGGCTTGGTTCAGACAAGAATGGAAGTGCTACGAGGTTATTGGATGGATTTCCAAAGCAACCATCTCGGAATCATCGATTCAGGGGGCGAGCCAGCACCCGACTATGACCAGAGGCGGGTCTATTCAGACACGGAACGAACATACATCACCGCGCAGTTGGTGCTGTATGACGTCCAGCGACGACTAGGGTCACCTGCACTGGCTCCCATAAATGAATGTACAGACGACCAGTCGAATCGATCTCGCCAAGCTCTCAGCATGGGTCTCTCTCGGCTACCTCAAATCGACGTGCCGACATTCTCAGGGCGTCGGGAGGACTGGGAGTCATTTAGGGACTTGTTTCGAGCACTTATTCACGAAGACCCACGCATCAGTGACGTCGCGAGATTCTTCTACTTGAAGACGCATGTTCAAGGCGAGGCAAAGGCAGCTTTAGATACCCTGAAGCTTACCAATACCAAATATGCCTCAGCCTGGCGTCTTCTAGAGTCTCGATACGAGCATCGTCGGCTGCTCGTTCAAGATCATTTGACTGCGATGCGCAATCTTCGACCCCTGCGTCACGAGACCTCGACCGGCCTTCAAGCATTGATCGACACACTGAGCCGTCACCGTGACCAACTACAGAGGCTTAACCGCTCAGTCGATAAATGGGACGATTGGTTTATATCCATCGCTGACTCCTGCATGGATCCCACGACTCGACGTGCCTGGGAAGATGACTTGGAGAAGCACACGTCCAGAGGCCGAATCCACCCGCGCCGGAGACGCCACGGCTACATTTTCCAGATTGACGGAATTTCTTCAACGTCGGTGCCACATGATAAGCTCCGTCGAGAGCTCCGTGCCATCTCATCTACCGTCAAATCGGCCATCCAGTGTCAAGGGAGCAATTACATCGGGCATTGTGAGCACTTTCTGGGTCTGCACCCTGATGCGAGGAGAAACGTGGTACTGCAGAAGTGTCTTTGCTTCAACTACCTTCGACCAGGTCATGCAGCGCGCTCCTGCCTCTCCAAGTCAGTCTGTCAGCTATGTCAGGCGTTGCACCACTCGTTATTGCATAAGAATGATCAAAAGCGCGCCGCGTCAGATAATGATATCGCTATACCTTCGAAACAGCCGAGGCTACCAGCATCTGATGTTGATTCTACCGATTCTGGGCAATCTGCTACAGTGTCGGCTTGACTCGGAATTTTGCCAACGGCCTCTCTTCGGATTGGTAGTGGTCGAGCACAAACAATCATCGTGAGAGCCTTGCTGGATGTTTGTTCGGAGATCTCGCTCATCTCAGTCAAGCTGACCCATCGTCTGAACATCATCCCGGAGAAGAGCGAGGTCGATATCAGCGGCGTTGGAGGACAAACGTTTGAGCGAGCATACCTGAAGGTTCACCTCGAGATGCATTTGCCTGATCTTCCAACACCGGTCATGTTCGAAGCCCACTGTCTCCGGAATCTCGGACTCTCCACCCCAGCCTCTTCTATTGACGCCTTGTCAAAGATCATGTGGCAAGGGATAGATCTTGCAGATGAACAATTTGACATTCTTGGAGACGTTCAGCTGCTCATCGGTGTAAACGTTCTTCCAGATCTCATGAGACCGGGCTTCTTGCGGCGGGCTAACCTCATCGCCCAACGCACAGCTGTCGGGTGGGCCATCTCCGGACGTACTCGGCAGCTGGGCGCCAACACAGTCGCATTATCATGCTCAGCGATGCAGAGCGAGATTGAACTCAATGGCATCAAAAATTCTTGCAAACCCTACAACGATTTTGCCGATCATCGACGGGACAAAGACGGACGATATGTCGTGCGTTTGCCGGTGAAGCCAGGCGCTGCGAAGCTTCTCGGCGACGGCTTAACTGGAGCTCAGGCTGCTCTTCAATCGCTCCACCGACGTATGCGCCGAGATTCAACGCTGGCATCTGAGTACAAACATTTCATGAACGACTACTTGCACCTCGGTCACATGAGAGTGGTCGCGGCTGACAATCCGCCACCGGTAGGTCTTCCAATCCACTACATAGAGATAAAGATACGAGTCGTGTTTGATGCGTCCAGACCAACCTTCGCGGGAAGTAGCCTGAACGATATTTTGTGTACTGGGCGAAAACTTCAAACCTCTTTGTGGTGCGTGTTGATTCGCTGGAGGCGACATCGAGTAGTTTTCGCCACCGATGTGCGAATGATGTATCGACAGATCCTGATCGACGAGCGTGATGTTGACCTCCAACGCATCATATTTAGCTCCGCAGAGGGTGAGGAGCCCATGCATCTGCAGCTGCTCACCGTGACTTATGGGGAATCATGCGCGCCGTACTTCGCATTGCGTGCCCTCGAACAACTGCGTTCTGATGAAGCTGGTCCCTATCCCGAGGCCGTCCAAGCCGTGCTCAAAGATCGGTATGTCGATGACATACTCTCCGGCGCCAGTGATTTTGAGGATGCTCGTCGGTTAAGAGATCAGCTAACTCAACTGTTAAAAGCTGGTGGTTTTCCACTCGGGAAATGGGTCGCCAACTCCCCAGAGCTTCTTGAGGACCTTCCGAGCGAGGATTGCCTACGGTCAACGTGGTGCCAGCTTAAAGCTGATGGCCCAGTCACCGAACTCGGAGTGAGCTGGAATCCGACGGAAGACAGCCTTCGCTTCACCTCTCCTCAAATCAAGGGTTGCCAGCGAACCAAACGTGAGATCTTGGCTGCAATAGCCTCTCTATTTGACCCCTGCGGCTGGCTTGCACCCACCATTTTGCTGGCTAAGCTTTTGATGCAAGATCTCTGGAGAGCTCGGCTCGATTGGGACGAAGAGCTACCTTCTTCATTCGCCCGTCGCTGGGGAACCCTTTAAGACGGTTTCCAGACTATTCCCGAGATTGTGGTTCCGCGCTGGCTTCAAACGGGAGCAACTCAAGACGTCCAGCTCCACGCCTTTTCGGATGCAAGCCGTCGAGCCATGGCGGCAGTTATTTACATCAGAGTGTCAAACCACTCTTCACCAGCTGTCGTCAACCTCCTCACGGCCAAGACCAAGCTGACCCCGATTCGCAGCTTGAAACCCGCTTCGACGCCCACGCCACGAATGACTATCCCGCGACTGGAATTGAGGACTGCCCTAATTGCTGCTCGATTGCTGCGAACCCTTTCTGGGGAACTGGATATCCACTTGGATCAGTGTTATGCCTGGGGAGACTCACAGATAGTGAAAGAATTTATCACCCTGATGATTAGCATCGAGGCGGTCTTGAATTGTCGTCCGATAACCCCAATCTTGATGTGCTCACCTCGGGGCACTTTCTTGTGGGCAGCTCGTTGACCGCTGTTCCGGATTTGATTCCCGAGCCTGACCATGTTGCCCACCTGACGCACTGGAAGCTTGTCGTAGGTCTGCGGTCTCAGTTTTGGCATCGATGGAGCCGGGAATACCTCAACGTCCTCCAGTAGCGATCTAAGTGGACTCGACAGCGAAGGAACCTTCGGGTTGGTGATTTTGTCGCCGTTCTGGACGTCACCCTCCTCTGCGCAAATGGTAAATGGCCTTTGGGTCGCATCACACATATTTATCCTGGGCAGGATGGACTCGTCAAGGCTGCGACAGTAAGGACCGCTTGCGGGGAATACATTCAACCCATTTCCAAGCTATCGCTGCTTCCTGTGACTGAGCCACCAACGACGGACGAACTGACTGTATCCACGGAAGAAACCTGATCTGCCCACGGCGGGCGGTACTAATGAGTTGTCGTTCAAGGAACAAGGCGGGCGGGTTGTTCAAACTACGTCAAAGCGAAATGACTCATGGAAACAGCAGAGCCTCTAGTCCCACTTGAGACCCAGAGATGCCGCCAAGAGCGCGAGCTTACATGCGCCCTCCGGCAGTCTACTTACATTGGCAGAGACGCTGCTCGACTCAGTCGAGTACCTGCGCTCATGGTGAACGGTTGACGGTGTATAGCCAGTAGCTTCAATTATATTTGTATCGGTTTGATCTTCCATATCTCTACTTAATTGTATCTCTATTTTCCTTCACCTATACTGTTTGTCCTTATACTGTACATTTGTTTATCACGAACAAATAAATTTACTTTCTTTCTTGAAAAATTCAACATTCGTCTTCTGACTTTTATTTCGACTCCACAGGAAATTCTAACAATGCTAGTCCAATACTAAGCAATATGATATGCATGAGAGAGACCCGCACGTTGCCGCTTATCCCAATTCGCTGCGTCAAAGATCTCGCCGCGCTTAAACCGCACAAGCCGCGCAAACCGCCCACCGAAGTTTGACGCCACCAGGGTCGGCCGGATTTCTCTATAACTTCTAATCAATTAATAATAGGTTACACGAACGTTAATCGTTTAAAATCTAATTTCAATCATGTTGAATTTGTACTTACCAAAAGACACCACGATATTTTCGCCGCCACAGAAACATACGTGTTCGTGATTTATTTCAAATACGCATTTTATGTAATTTAGAATCTAATTTCGATAATACGCCGGAATTTCTTATTCTTGAATTAATAAATAATTCTAAAACAATGTTATTTGTTGTTGTTTATCGCAGACCTGGCGCCGTCTACCCCCACCTTTTCTTTGAATCCCTGTCAGAATAACTTCCATTCTATAATAATGTTGTTATCACGGACGTTTTTAATATGAACATGGCAATTCAACAGGGGTCATCTGATTATTTAAGAGCTTGCATTGACTCTTGATCCTTGTATTTAGTGCCATCAGAACCAGCGCATCATGCTGTATGGAGTGATCGTTCTTCATATACATGGCTCAATCTATTCATTTTAGGTTATCAGGCGGCACTCCGCGAGTACAAGAAAGCATCTTTCATTGCAGGCCACGACCTTATCGAACTAGCATATATTAGTAACTTCCCTATAGTAAAATAATGATTGTAATCATTGAAACCGAAAATAGGCGTACCATCATGGACCCAGTTTCTAATCAGTACCCAATTTCTAATCAGTTTGTTACATATATTACGATATCAAATTTAAATCACCCTGAAATTGTTTGAAAAAAATAACAATTAATAGCTAACTATCTCACAAGCACGTCTAAAAACTTCACATGCTGTTAACCCTTAGCTGCCACACTTCTGGTGCTAGCCGTAGCTGTCACACTGGGATGGTTTTGACCCCAGTCACATATTCATCTATTATGAGTAAACTAATTCGTTTTTTGCAATGAAAAAAATTATATTTGGTCTTTAACTATTGTTTTATAAGATAGTATATGTGGCTTGCAAAAATTTGCAATTTAATGTGTTAAAAAATATAATTTGCAAAAAAAACTTCAAAAAATGACTTGTTATACGTTTGAGGCCTTGCCGCGAATGACCCCAGTATGTCAGCTAAGGGTTAATGTCATACATTTTTAAGAAAAAAAATATTTTAATTCAGTGTTTTGAAATATATCACGTTTTCGACATTTTACTGTTATTATTGACATTTTAGTATTATTATTGAATGTATCGTAGCAAAGCTTTTATATCTGAGTTACTTAATACCTTTTTTGTATAAAACAATAAAAATATTAATAATAAATCTTACTTTTTTTAAAAAAATGGTGATTAGAAATAAGTTCCGGATTTTTAGAATTTCTGCAATTTCTGACCAGTTTTATTATAACTATTTTAAATATTAAAAGACCTTTAATTGTTCTAATCTCATCAAACAACAGCAATGAAAGTTGTTTTTATCACACACAAACATCTTTCTTAGTTCAAAGTCTCATAAAATCCATCGATACATCGCACGTTTTATATGTTTACTTTGTAGGTTATAATACTTACCGACTGGGCTATCAGACGCGCATTTCAGCTGATTGACTATCGTGCGGTCGACTGAGCACAAATAATCGAATATTTATTTTATTAATCACCACTACTTAACCCTTTCAGTCACAGAAGCCGATATATCGGCTCCCTATTGTTTTTAGTCACAAAATTTGATTTCTATTGTTATCGCAGTACAAATATACGTTTTCTATGTATTTTTGATCGTAGAATACGAATCTGATATCAATAATTTTATAAATATAAAAACAACCCTTCAAATGGGGTGAAAACCACCCTTTTAGTCATGAAATTGAATTCGTTTGGTTATGAAAGTAAAAAAACCCCCTCCTCATTAGAACACGGGCTTGGGACCGTCTGTGGCAGAGTTATGTTTTTTTCTTTTTTTTTTCGTTTTTCTTTTTTTCTTTTTTTCTTTTTTTTTTCTTTTTCTCTTTTTTTCTTTTTTTCTTTTTTATTTTTTTTTCGTTTTTTTTTCTTTTTTTTTTTATAATTTTTTTTTTATTTTCTAAATCTTTTTCAGGTAGATATTTATTCATTTTCTTTTATCTTATATACATTTACGTTTTGTGATATATTTCATAACAATTTTGTTTTTCTTTTATGCATAATGGAACATTGCAAGTTGTGCACATGTAGGAAGTTCTAACTCGATTTGTTTTAGAACTACAACAAGTGCAATTTCTTTGTATTTTGAGTTTAGTTGGAATGTGCGGGGCTTGAGAAAATCTTATTTCATTTGAAATTTGAGGCTTACGCTTACTAGGAGTAAATTGTTTTGTCTTGGTACCTCTTTTTTTAGGTGATGCAAACCCAATAAGCTCAGTTACCAGCTTTAGTCGAAAATCTATCAAATTCATTTTAGTAGTAGGGGTATTTTGCTTGTAAATGATGAAAGAATTTACAACGGTTACATCGATAAAATGCCAGAATATTCGAAGCCACCACTTTTTACTTTTTCTACTAATCTCGTATGTAGATTTCAACTGATCTGCTTTGTCAACACAGTTCATATAATTATTATAGTCTCGAGTGGCTTGTGGACAATTGATTTGAATGCTAGTACCATCTTTTTGTCGTCTACTTACAGTAGTTTTGATTGAAGGATCGTGAAAATTAGATAAAAACTGGACAGGTTTGTTATCATTCCATTTTATCCAACTGATACCCTTGTATGAAGTCCGAGATTCATAATCTCCCCTTTTCATTGTTTTATCGTTTATTTGTTTTTTTGGCAAACCTTTCCGATTTTTTCGTACTGTTCCACAGGCTAATATATTTTTACTTTTGAGTTCAATCATCAAATTAACACTAGTAAAGTAATTATCGAAATAAACTTGATAATTTTTTGAAATAATTTGATGGGTTAAATCGATTACAACTCTTTCGCCCAATTGTTTTTCAACCAAGTTAGCAGTTTTTCCAGTATATACCTGAAACTCACATACAAAACCATGTTCATCTGCTCTAACCCAAATTTTAAAACCTCTTTTTATAGGTTTCTGTGGATTGTACTGTTTTAGAGTACTTCTACCTTTGAATTTGACCATACTTTCATCAACAGCTTGTTTTTCAGATGGTTTGTAGAATTTTATAAAATTTTCTGAAAGCATATCAAGTAAGGGTCTTAGTTTATATAGCTTATCATAATTGGGTTCACCTTTTTGTGGCATTGATAAGTTATCATTCAAATGTATATGAGACAGGATAGCAAAAAACCTATTGAGAGGCATAACAGGGCTTATATAAGAGTTGTGTAATTGAGAATTA
This sequence comes from Gastracanthus pulcherrimus, assembly GCA_949152435.1. Classification (NCBI taxonomy): domain Eukaryota; kingdom Metazoa; phylum Arthropoda; class Insecta; order Hymenoptera; family Pteromalidae; genus Gastracanthus; species Gastracanthus pulcherrimus. The sequence goes on from OX424576.1 coordinate 53,347,044, forward strand.
GATGACCAATAGCACCGAATGGCGGGTAACCTACTTATTCCCATCATGATATTCATGCCAATAAATTTCAATATTTCTGCTTTATTTACTTCTTCAAATGGCTTGTCTGATTGCTGCCCGTAAAGATTAGTCTGTTCGACAATTCTTTCGATCAAAACTTCTGAAAATAAGCAAAGGAAAATTTGTGAAGGTGAACGAATATCTGAAGGAACCATTGGACCGCAATCTTCGGAAAAAATTATTTCGTCGAATTTTCTTCTTTTATTATCCCAAATACCATCTAAAGCAGCTAATCTGTCACTCAACGGAGTATCACTATCACTTTCATATTCAATCACGTTAGAATTTTCACTATATGAAGTATTTTCTAACGAGGCTACTGCTTCATCAATTTGATTTTTGTCAATATCCGAATCATCATCACATTCAGAATCATATTCTGGATCATCATATTCATCTTCACTTTCATTATCACTGGTGATTTCAGCATATTCCATGATAAAAATTTTTTAGAATAAACCAAAACAAATTTCACAATGTTGTGAGATTACTGATAATTTAGAACGAATAATGATATTGAAATTTTTGATAGGAAAAATATAGAAATTTTATGTAACTACCTAATAAACTTAGATTTGATCCTTTGAAGTTCTTGCAAACAATTTTTTTTATTATTATTAATATTCTTTTTTCAAAATATAGTTTGGATTGAAATCATTCACTCGAGGGGATTGTAACAAGGGGTGTTTTAGAAAATTTATATGGCTTTCAGAGATTTTCAATATATTTTTTGAGCTCTAAATTCTATTTATATATTCTTAGGTCCTATCGAGTGCTTTGACGTTGAGTATTCACATTTTCGTAGTAATCCAATTAGAATTTTAGAGATCGTTTTTACGATTACTGAATTTTTTTCCATTGGATTCAAATTTAGCGTTGAAAAATGTATCAGAAACTAATATTAGCAGTAACATAACAAAACAAACAGGGTTTCGTGACTGCAATGTTACTTTTTATTCCATTTTACGAGTTTTTTTATGTTTTCAAATTTGTGACATTGGATTTGCATCCGCGTTAAAATTTACATCGGAAACATATATTTTCTTCTATAGTGAAACGAATTGAATTGTACGTATAAAAGGGTGGTTTTCACCCTGTTTGAGGGATTTTTTGTATATTTATAAAACTTTCTGAAATCAGATTTGGATTCTGCATTCAAAAATACATTGTGAACATATAGTCTTCAAAGAATATATAGTCTTCAAAAGAATTAAATTGTATGACTAAAAGGGTAGTTTTTACCCCATTTGAGGGGTTGTTTTTATATTTATAAAATTTTTGACGTTACATTCGTATTCTGCATTCAAAAATAAATTGGAAACATATATTGCACTTCCATAACAAACGGATTGAATTTTATGACTATAAGGGTGGTTTTCACCCCATTTGAGGGGTTGTTTTTATATTTATTCAATTTTTGATATCAGATTCGTATTCTACGATCAAAAATACATTGGAAACATATATTGCACTTCCATAACAAACGGATTGAATTTTATGACTATAAGGGTGGTTTTCACCCCATTTGAGGGGTTGTTTTTATATGTATAAAATTATTGATATCAGATTTGGATTCTGCATTCAAAAATGCATTGTGGACATATATTGCACTTCCATTACCAAACAAATTGCATTTTTTAACTAAAAGGGTGGTTTTCACCCCATTTGAGGGGTTGTTTTTATATTTATTCAATTTTTGACACTTGATTTGGATTCTTCGTTCAAAAATACATTGGAAACATATATTTGCACTTCCATAACCAAATGAATTGAATTGCGTGACTGAAAGGGTTAAATAAAAAATGTTACGCATTAACAAAATTTGATTAGAAATAGGGTCTTGATCTGAACAGAAATTGCTCCCATGTATCATTTAGGTGATCAGAAATTATTCCCTGTTACTTTTTTCTTTAAAGCTTTATAATGAATTAATTTCTGATTCTTTGTGTATTTTTGGGTAATTTTGGGTATTGAGGAAAGTGGGGGAAAGGGTTCATAGGAAGTAGGGGAAAAAAGGAAACAAATGGCTGGTAAGTGAGGAAGCGAGCGAGTGAGTGAGAAAGAGATTGGATATATCAGCGAGTAAGTGCGTGCGTGAGTAAGTGTGTACGTTATCAAGTAAGTGAGTCAATGAGCGATTGCGTGAGTGCGTGCGTGCGTAAGTGACTAAGTGCGTATGTGAACAAGTGAGCGAGTAAGTGAGCGAGGGAGTGATGACGTAAGCAATCGCATGCGCAAGAGAGTGAGTCATTAAATGCATGGATGATTGAGTAAGTAAGTGATGGGCTATGAGTGACTGAGTAAGTAAGTAATTGAGTGAATGTAAGTACTTGACAGAATCAATAAGCAAGTGCATACGCAAGTAAGTTAGTCAGCACGTGAGTGAGTGAGCAAGTGAGTGCGAGAACAACTGAGTGAGAGAGTGTGACAATATGTGCGAATGTGAGAGCGTGCATGACTGAATTAAATAATGAGTTTTAAGCGAGTGCGTAAGTAACTGGGTTTGTCAGTCAGTACATAAGCGGGTGAGTAAGTTCGTACGCAAATTAGTGAATCAGAGCATTAATGAGTGACTAAGTGAACAAGTGAGTAAGTAAGTAAGCGTGAGAGCATGTGAACGAGCAAGTGAGTAAAGGAGTGAAAAAGTGAGTGAGTAAGGGAGTGAAGAAGTGTGAGTGAATAAAGAAGTGAAAAGGTGCGAGTGAATAAGTAAGTGAAAAGGTGCATGTGAGTATGTGAGTGATTAAGAAAATGAGAGTGAAATGGAAAATTAGAGACAGTAACAGTATGAAAAAGAAGCACGTTAAATATTTTGTTCTTATATACACACAGTAATCGTGCATCCAAGCACCCCAATATCTATGCATTCTACTATCCGCGCACTCCACACACTCAACTATTCACGAACCTCTATTAAACAAAAGATTAGGAGTTTTTTTAAGGGAAGAAAGTACCAAAGACACTGAAATCCTTTAATTTGTAAAAAAAAACAATTATTTTTTTACGAAACATGTTGTAATATAGAAAAACAAAACATATTGTACCACTTTGGTTCCACTGCACCCCCCCCCCCCCTTTTGAAGTAACCGTAGTAAATAACCTGTAAAAACAGACATATATTTGAATTTAATTATGCGCATGGGGTTGCGATGAATTGGTCTAAAACTTTTTTTACACATTTCTCATACTGAAATTAACACATTTATAGAGCAATATTGTCAAATGATAATTTGTAGCTATTTTGAGGTACTTATGTATATGAACAATTTTATTTTTGCAATATAAGCAGTATTTTAGTACTAAATTGCATTTTTAAACTGAATATTTTAATACATAATAAAAAAAACTCTATATATGTGTTCAAAATATGTTGAAAAGAGAGCACAAAACATTTCAGACTGATTCATCAATCATTATTGCGCAAACTTGCAAAGCAAGTTATGAAAGTGAAGTTTTGAGAAAAATGAGTTTAAACATAAATTTTAATAAAAATAGAATGATCAGTCGTATACCTATTTAATTGCAACTTGTGAATGTTAATGTTTGTCACTGCCATTGTCCACACATATTTATGGCTCTGTAAAACTTCATTTCATGCTTTTTGGGTAACCAGGAATCTACGCGTGGAATCTGAAAATACAAAATTGCGTATCAGCATGTTAAACTTATAGTGAATTCATCTTGTAATATGGTTGATAGCTTACCTACATAAAGTCTATAACTTATTTATTTATTAATGTAACTATTTTGACATATAATATGTTATTTTAAACTTATATAACCTGAAACAATTCATGTCACTTAAGTATAATGTCAAGAAACTATATTTATAAAGTGTAAATAATATATACATGTATAATAATTAAATACCACCCTTTCTAAATTTTGTAATCAACCAGACTTCATAACTGCCTACAAATATAGTATTCAAAAAAAAGTATTATTTACTCTTAGTATATGTTCATTCTATATGCTGCATTTGCTAACAAAATAAAAGTTGACACAAAGAAATCAATTCTTTCTATCACTCAAATTAATTATAAAATTATAATACTTATGTGACTCAATTAATTCATATAGAAATAATATATTTTTTCCTCCACTATTTATGCTGGCAAACAAATCATTATTTTATAATGAGCGATAATGAGATTTGATATGAAACTCGCGCGAAATCTGCAAATCGTAGTACTACTAAACTGATAATTGATTGTAATATGTATATTTTTGTTCAATGGTACCTTAAATCTCATTTTTAAGTTTTATATGTCATATAAATTAAAAATACATTATGAAAATCCTTTTTTTTTTTAATTTATAGGTATAATAAACAAAAAATATCATTAAAAATATGACAAATACTTTAAAGTTTTAATAAGTGTAGAAAATAAAAAAAACAGCTTCAAAAAAATCGACAACAAATTTTTTTATAGAAAAAGGGATGAGAAAGGGTTAAAAAAGTGTTTTACCACATAAAAATAAAATTGGCTTTATGGCCAAAAATCGGTACCTTTTTCCCTTAAATGAAACGTAAGAGGAAAAATTCCGTAATTGAGTAACCTTAGACGTAGAAAATCTACAGATTTCTGATTTAATATGTTGTAACTGCCCTACTAAAAAGGATAACGTGATAATCATGTGATATAATGAAACAAAATATTACATGTTGAAAAGGAAGAGAAATAAATTCTGAATCCATTTGAGATATCGTATGAAATATCACATAAATGTTATGTAAAAAATTATGTTGTATTCACTTGAAATTGTCACGTGATTTATACGTGACATTCATGCGATATTTTATATGAGATCATAAAAAGTTTCAGAAATTAATTATCTCTCATTTAAACGCGTGGTTTCTTGTTTCATAATATTACGTGATCCTATTCAGTAGGGTTTTATAGATTTTGGGTATACTATACATAAATGTCGGCAGTTTGGGTGGCCTGAAATAAGAAATTCGAACGGATTATTATTCTGTAGGCTTGTCATTCTCACAGGTAGCAGATTTAGACATTTTTATTGAAAAATAACAAAATGGCGCCTTTATAAAAAAAACTTGTTTTGTACACTATAAGATGTCATTAAAAGCATATAAAAAAATTGAAACGATTGCTTTTTATTAACTTGTAAAAAAAAATGACACAAAAATAGTTAAAATTTAGGCGTTTACACAGGGCTAACCGCATAAGGGGACAGGTCTGGGTGAAACTCAAAAGAAAAATTCTCTTCTTAAGTCCAGGAAACTTTTTTATGTTTAAAAGCAATCATTCTGAAAAAAATGTGCTATAACTATCTTGAATAATATCTTGAATTTTACTTTTGTAAAACCTCAAAATTTTGTTCAATCACGTCACAATAAATCACTATTTTCAATGCCAAATTTATTAAAGGAGCTTTGTGCCTCACACGATTCTAGGTTACTTGATGTACGAAAAATTTTATTTCCGCGGCTATTCAACTCCTTTTGACATGTATTACAAAATCAGCGAGGTACTTTTTCGTTTAAATTTTTTTTATAATATTTTTTCGGAAACCCAAATGATTTTTTGAAAAATTTTTATTAATATTTTTTTAAAAGATGATTGGATCTCCGAAAAAAAATATTAAAAAAATTTAAAAAGGAGTCGAATAACCATTGGAAATAGAACATTATGTAATAAGGGAATAGAATCGAAGATTATTCCCGAGGGTGGGTGTACTGCCCGAGTGATGCGAGGACATTAATCACTCGAGGGAATACTCGACTTTATTCCCGTGTTGCATATAGAACTTTATTCCCGACTTAACTGTGGCCACTTTATTGACATAAAAAGAGGGACTTCCGGTAAGAACTAGAATTTATTGAAAATATATATTAATGTAGAGAAAAATAATTTAAATCAAATGCATTTGCCGGAAAAAAAGTAAATTTGCGGGAAAAAGTAGATTTGTGGGAATCATATACAACTTTTGTCCCGCTTTTGAGGTCAATAAAGTGGTCATTACGGTTGAGTTGGGAATAAAATAAATTTCATTCATCAGGTCACCTAGAACCGTGTGAGGTACAAAGCTGCTTTAATAAATATGGTTTTGAAAATAGCGATTTATCGATATATTTATTTATTACTAAACATTTATAGCATTAAATTTGTCAAAATGATTACTTTTAAACATAAAAAGGTTCCTGGGTTCTTAAAAATAATATTTTTTTAGTTTAACCCAGGCCTGCCCCCTTAAGGTAGTCGTATAGTAAATTTTGCAAATTTTGCTAGTTACATGCTCTAATTTTTAGATAGTTTACCCATAATAATGAAGAAAAAACTAGAAATTTTCAATGAAAATTGACGTTTTTTCAAAACTGTCCTTGCGCATGGCAATGGAAGTACAACATTTGAAAATCATTATGTAATATCTAACACCTGTACCACACAGAACCGCGAACTCCAAATTTTTAAAATCTCAATTATAAAGAATAATAAAATTATATTGCATTTTCTTTGTAAAAATAACCTAAAAAACACATTTTTAACTCTATTTATGGGCAACACTTTCTTAGTGATTTTTTTTTGTTTGAAAAATCGGAGCTCATGGTTGTATTGCGAATAATTTGTAATGGTTCATAAGTCCCGCTCTGGCTTATGAATTGGCAAAATTGACATCGCAGGTAGTGCCAACTCGTGTGCACAGATCTTCGCGAAACGTTCGATGATGTTGCATATTTGAAAGGGCCCGCAACGCCCAAATTTCGCGACGCGCTTGCCGACGCGTTGAGTGATCACTCACTTGCCAGGACGAGATCGTGCGTGGCAGATCTCTCCGTCTCTCGATATTGCCTGTCCTGGCCTACGCATCTGGCTGCTTCAATTTAAGATTGAACGCGAGTGAATCTCGAATAAAGCTGGTCGCGCGAATGAACTAAGTACCGAGAAGGGAGTCGTAAACAGTTCGGAACGAGAACGCAAGATTTCCATGGTTAGGCTTTGTGTGAGGCCTACACGATTGCGACTAGTACGAAGTACACGAGCAGCCAGGCTTTAGTACAAATTTAGAACGTATGTAGGTTTATAATTTGACGGCGCATTGCATGCGCCTTTAATTATTTTGACTAGAAGTCGTTTCTCGACTTTATAAAGCGACGCACTTTGCGAGTGTAATCTTGTATATACATCAATAAATTTAGGCCCATTCTCAGGAAAAGACTAAACACTCTTTTTACCTCATCGGTAATATCGAACTCAGACGACATATAAACTACTGGTTTACTACAAAGTTAAGTAAGATATCCTTAAAGTTTTAGATTAATTCTTTGTAATCCTATGTGCATAAGACTTGCTGAACATTGGAAAACCATAAATGGAGAAAACCGCTCTTTTGTAAAGAAAATAAATAATTTTCTGATGATTTTAAAACAATTTTTCTATCACAGAATATCGATCAAAATTTTGTTTTATTAATTTCTATGCTTTCAGAAGTTTTTCTGCATAGCATAGAGTAGATATGGACACGGGTTTGGATTCGGTTACTGTAGGAACACGCTGGATTGTGGGCAAAATTGGTCGGAGGAAAAATACGTATAAATAACTATTAAATTCATTAAAATTCTTTTTATGGCCAATATTGCCAGTACAAAATCTGTTCACAAAATGTACAAAGTATCAGAAAATTAAAAAAAAAGAAATCGAATTTTTCGTCAAATTTTACTATAGGACCACTTTAAATAACAACCATCATATCAGTATTTTTTAACTCTTTGAGACCCAAGTGGTTGCCAAGTAGAAAAAAATATTTTTTTAATACATGCATGTAATGGGCCTTTTCCATGCCTGTAAACCGGATATAAAATGAAGCATTTCGAAAGTGATAAACTCAAAAGGTGACAAATGGCCATTTCTAGTAGCCCACTTTAGTGTGCTGCACGACTCAAAGTGTACAATTTCCCATCCGACCCACACGCATGAAACAGGCTCAATCATGCCTTTGTTAAAAAAAATACAGTGCGTGACGCGAGGGGAAGAGCATTCTTAAGCTCGGGTGATGTTTTCAGCACTCGTACTAATACCTCACCCTCGCTACAAATTGCCCCCCCCCCCCCTCCTTCCCTGATACACAATATACTATATTTTATATGAATGTTAGACGTTTAAACTAAAAATACTAATTGGTAGAATTACCTTCAAATTCGATGCAGTTAAATATCTAATGCGACAATATTGTAGCTCACGGCTAATTTTCATATTCCCGTTTTATTAAATAAATAAAATAATATTAGCTCGATTTTTAAAGCAAAAACTATAGATCCATACGCATTTCTTTGGTATTCCTTGTCGCTTTTTTCAAAGACATCGTCATTATTCTGCTTAAATTATAATTTGATATTAGAACATAATAATAATTTGATATAACCCGGGAAAAAAATCTTTCATATATAGCCATGTATGGCCATTTATCAATTTTACGTCTATATGGCCATATAATATATAATATAGCCATATAAGGTTATATATAGAATTTAATTTGCAATTTAGTATGCATCATTATATAGTCATGTATAATCATATATTGTTGTATATTGTCATATATGGCTATATGGACATATATGATTATATACGAAGTTTTATTTGTACCTTAACGGGAATTCACGTATTCCTATATATGCCCATATATGGATGCATGAAATGGATTTTTTAGTTATATTTATTAAAAAAAATATTTTTAAAATATAATATCAAAGCGTAGTCCATCAGTTTGAGTATTATCATGCGCATGATATATCCAAAATTTGACACTACAGCTATCTGAAGTCCAATTTTTCAAGCCTTATTTCAAAAACTAAAATCGGAAATACATGTAAGTAATATATGCCTATACAGGCGCAACATTTATACATGACCATATATGGGACGTCATATCCCTGACATATTAAAAATTATTCTTACCATTCGATGTACTTTCTGATAACTTAAAATAAAGCCTATAACGCCTATAGACCCAGAATTTCTTCATTCATGATAAAGTTATTAACAATCTACGGTCACGGCACTGAGGTCTATAAGTCTCCTACGACTTTGAAGTTAACAGTTGTCATTTCAAAATATTAATAAATTTCAGTTACAAATGATTCATCAACCTTATTCAATTCATGCAAAATAAGGACAAATTATTGCAAAATTATTTTTCATTGTCGAAATACCGAAAAAAAATTCGTGAAAAAAGAAACCAATACTGTAGATAAATGAAACGAGAGATGCCCAGAAAACAATAAATAATCGCTCGTCAGTATCAGTATAAAATTATTCAGTCGATAAGAAGGAAGACAAACAAAAGAGAAAATTAAATTAGATAAAAATAGAGCAATAAGAAAATAAATGCGGAGTATACAAGAAAGTAATAAAAGGCAGTAGAATATGACAAGGTACATAATCCAATGCCGAGTCCCGAGGGCTCTCTTCCGTTCCTTCCGTTTGAGTGCGGTGATCCATGCTACTAGCGGAGAGTTATGTGAAGCGCGCGAGCTGCAGGCTCGCAGAAAATAAAGCAAGAGACAGAGAGTGAGAGAGAGAACGGAGAAGAATCACCAGCATATATCAGGGTGCGCGTCAGCATCACGGCTCCGCAAACTTGCCAAATATCTTTCGGATTCACATTGGCGCGCAAGTCCGGGCTTCCAAGCACAAAGCTCGCGCGCAAGCGCCCGCGTTAAATAGCTCAAACGGACAATCGGCATCGAAAGGACGGACTCTTTTGAAGCAACCCCTCATTCTCCTCTCTCAGTCTCTGTATGTACTATCCCACCATGCTGCATGCCACTCGAGTGAAAACGAGAGAGAGGAAGAGGGCGATAGAGAGAGAGAGAGAGAGAAAGAGAGAGAGAGAGAAAGAGAGAGAGGTACGCCGACGCACTCAAACAATTCTCTATATCCTGCGCACACTGCTACTGACAGCCGATCCCCCCCCCCCTCTCTCTCTCTCTCTCTCTCTATCTCTATCTCTCTCTCTCTTTCTCTCTCTCGTACGACTTTCTGCGGAGGATATTTGGAATCCTCATGCGGCGACTGCGACGGCGACGGAATATTGCATCGAATCTTCGAGATACAATGCAAAAGCAAAACAACGGCAAAGCCATTCGCTTTGTACCCAAGCTGCGTTCTAGATTTAGATCGATGCTGCTTTGATGCTGTGGGTGTGCTATAGACTTAAACTAATTCTCCTTTCCATCGAGGCTTCATTCCTTCTTCAAATCTCCATTTTATTTATCTTCTATTCGTCCTTCTGACTGATTTTTTCCCTCGTCGTTTATACATCATTTTCTTCAGGATTCTTCTTTATCGGAATGTGTCACTGGGATCCTCGTGAAAATTTATCATTTTTAGAGGCAAGTTAACTCCATCAGATACGAGTACAGGAAGACAAGTTAACTCCGCTGTACAAGTCGCGGGAAGCAACACTAATCAAAATATCATTTCCTACATTATAATTCAGGATGGTAAGGTAGATAACTGCGAACAGCCAGTATACTTGTAGGCGACATGGTACCGGCTCCTTTTCTGACACCAACGTAACCATTTTATATTCAGCTAATCGTACTAAAGGCGTCATGGATTCGTGAGCGCCGCCATATTCCTTCTCTATTGTTAGATTGAAATGTGAATATTGTTAGCTCGAAAACTTTGATTTGCCAAAGCTGCCGTTGCCGAGGTAACAGTTAAAAATCAAAGGCTAAGCTACCATCCACGCCGGACAGCGCGCGTTTGTTTCTCGATTCTCGGGGGATGTGTCAGACCTACTTTACCCGTCGATAAATGCATTCGAAAATTTCGTTTTACTAAAAAAATACGCATCAGAATCAAATTTCCTTTTCAGGGTGGCTTTATTTATGTAAAATACACAGCGGAACACTCGAATTATCATAAGAATAAAATATTAGAATAATCACGTAATTGCTAATTTTCGATTATCATTATAATTCGAGTCTTCCGCTATGTATTTTACGTAAATAAAACTACCCTGAAAAGGAACTTTGATTCTGATGCGTATTTTTTGAGAAAAATGAAATTTTCGAATGTATTTTATCGGCGGGTAAAATAAGTCTGACGCATCCCCTTAAATTATAAAAAAGCGGACGAATTCGCCCAAGGCGAGATTCGAATCCAAGCTTGTTTTTGACTCTCGTCGACAGGCGAGCACGATAAACACTGCGATATTCCTCCGCACCGGTCGCCTTCCTTCGTTTAAAAGTATATCACCTCCCGGATATCATTGAATATTTCAGTAAGTTTGCAGCAATGTTTCCCGGAAACATTGGAAACATTCATAAGAAACGTTCAGAAAGGTTGCGACATTGAAAATGGCCGCTTTTTTGTTCCGAAAATTTTGTTTTTAGTAAAAATTAATTGTTAAAATATCTCGAAAACGGTTGCAAATAGACAAAAACTGAGGCCATTTTTAACTTGTTCAATGGATGCAAGAGATAACGTTTCTTAAAATTCTATATGAAATACATTTAAAGATATTACAATTGTTAAATAAAGAATGTGTTTAAATAAATAATAGCGACAAAAAAGCGGTCATTTCCAACGCTGCAGCAACGGATCTGAAAGTTTCTCATGAAAGTTTCCAACGTTTCTGAGAAACATTGCAGTTAATTTGCTGAAATATTCAATGCTGTCCTGGCTATTACACCTACATTTCCCCTGACTGATCACATTATACACTTTACACCCTCAAACATCAAACCGCTGATGCCATACATTTTGCAGGAGATCTAGGTCTAGGTGACAAAATGTTGTGTTTGAGGGTTAATATTAGATTACGTAAGTCTGATTTATATTACTTGTAACTGTAAATTTAATTAATTTCATACTTGATCTAATTAAATACTAAACTATAATAAAATTCTTACATAAACTACAATAGCTTCTGATGCATTCAAGTGTACTTGTCATACAACAAATTATTCTCAATGATTACTTGGAATTTACAATAATCCTGCATAAATTAAAAGATATGCAGAAGCTATACGAAATTGTTAAACGCCCCACGGTTATATTTTTAGTTATAGTTTGAAGTAGAGATAGTTAACAATTCTTTTATTGTTTTTAGTACAAAATAGAAGCTTGTACTTAAAAATTTCTTTTTTATTTATATTTTATTTAATTCTGAATGAATATTCTGATCATCTAGTAATTCTCAAAATATTAGAAGCAAAGTAGGATCGATATTATTAATGAAAACAAACAATTAACAAAAAACCGCTGCCAATTCATTGGCACTTAGCTTTAAGAAATGTTCCAATATGAAATTATTTATTCTATTTAATACTGGGGTGAAAAATAAAAATGACAAATCTATTGCTTTTTAATATGTCGAGAAAAATGTATAAATTTAAATTTTGACATTTCAACTTATGCAAAAGCATAGATTATGAAACAATATTGTTGATTAAAATATTTTTTGATGTATATAATACATACTATTTTTACGAATAAATTTAAGATAAGATGATAACATATAACTAAGAAAATCTTAAAAATGTTCATTAATTGTAATCGTTTGAGTTAGTTAATCAAAATAATTTATTCAAACTCATTTTAACTGTGGACCCAAATTTTAACCCAATTAAATATTATTCCTTACCAATTGGATTGGAAAAGAAAACAAAAAATATATCGATTGACTAAAAAATGCTCTACAGTTTTCTCTTATTTTGAAACTATTAAATAAATTTTTTGTACAAGTTATTGGAGTAAAGACATATTTTCGTGATAAAAACAGGGTTTTTTTAAAAATTTCTTTACGCACACCTTTAGACAAAATCTATTTTAAATAATTTAAGAAAATTTTTTACTATAAATAAATGAAAGTTAATATTTTCGACTATATTTAAACTCAAACTATCCCTGGTAGAAATCTTATCGTGGCGCCCACATTCGCTATAATGGCCTTTATAGGCAAACTAGATAGTACTAGACTGTACAAAACTCGATAAATCCACACAGATCTGCATAGTTTTCTCAATAATAATATACGTATAAAATCTGTGAGGTTATATATTATTTATTGAACAGAACTTTTATTGTAAAAATTAATGTTAAAGAAAGTTTAACATGCAAGTTTTTAATTATAATAATAAGATCTACAGTTCTATTCATACTATTTACATATAAAAGTAGTCAGAAAGCATATGTAACCTAAAAAATGAAATTTTAGAAATAATTTTCCTTGCATATGAAAAACAGTGATTACAAAATAACGTTATTGATTGATGTAGTTGTTTCTTGAAAAGTAATATATAAATAATAACATCATATGTACAAATATGTACTTTATGAGATGCTTTATTTAAATACTAGAATTTTAATTTCAGAATTGCAAATAATTTTGTATCCGTATGTGAGTTTTTATAATACATAAACTGCTCGTCCGTGACAACATTTTCAAAGACAAACACATTAGTCGAACACATGTAGACGATAATTTTCTTTATAAGTAACAAATTACTATGTTTTAACTGGCCATATATGTCAAATGAAAGTGTTTGATTATAAATTAATCACAGTAGGAAATACAAAAATAGAACATATATATAATAACTCAAATACATTATTTCTTTTTAAAAATAGAAAATTAATCAGTTGATAATAAATGTATGTGAAAATAGTTTTCCTTACATAAACCATACAGGTTTTGAAACCAAGCATGTATTTAGGATGGAACATAATCAAATATAAGGAAACCAATTTTACACAAAGAAAATAAATATTAGCACTAACACTTCATATAGTTATTTAGATATTCAGATTATTTTCTTATTTTGATTGTTTAATATATATGTGTAACATAATATTGTTATTGAGTTCTTAAATACAAAAACTCGATGCATCTAAAATTTGATAACCTTACACTTTAGAGGTTATTTACATTTACTTACATTGGTAATAGGTGAACAATAACATATAAATACCTTTAAATCAAAATAATACATAATAAGTTCAATAGATTATGCGTCTGTTTCTTAAAACATAACCTTTAAGTGGTTGTTATTGTCATAATTTTGCTTATCTAGTTTTATCGGGGCAAATAATATGGGAAACTAGATGGGACGACCGTTACACGCCTGTATAGTAGCTATCTAGTTTGCCTACATAGATCTACACAGCGCGAGATTATTCTACATAGATCTATAAAGTGGACGGGATAAATTTCTACCAGGGATAGTCTGAAATAATAAAACATTTTTTAAACATACGCAAAAGTATAGCATAGATTATGAAAAAATATTTAAATTGTGCAAAAACTTAAAAAGTATTCACATATCAAGTTACATTTATTTCAATTGTCATTAAAAAACTAAAAAAGTATTTACATATCAAGTTACATTTCTTAAATGATTAAACGGTATAAAACAAAACAAATCGATTATTTTTAATTTTTTTTATTTCAAAGTATAGCAAAAAATAAAAATAAATGAGTTTTAAATGGCCAAAAAATACTAAAAAATCGATCATTTCTTTTTGAAAAACATTAATATCATAAAAATAAAAGAAACGTTATAAAACCAAAACGAATCAATAAATTTTAAAAATTCTTAATTTCAAATCTTCATAAAAAAACGTTAAAAATGAGCTGTTGTTGGTCAACCATTACCGCGTAATTCGCAAAAAATCTACGATAAAAAATTTGTTGAATAAGAAAATATCATAAAAAATGAAAAAACGTTATAAAACAAAGATCCCATTTAAAATGTTAGTAAAGCGATACATGACAGATACTCCTATAACTTCCATATTTTGATATCCTATAGTGTGCCAATTTTTCAGTTGATACTATTTGGAACAAAGATTTAGAATAATTTTGGTTTTTGAACAATCATCATTGAGGTTATTAAAAAAAGTCCAAAAATCGCCGGTTTTAAGTTAAAATTTTGACTTATACGACTGCTATCTAAAAAAATAATTTTTTTTATGGTTATGACGCAACTAATTATTAATTCTAGTAGTATAATTAATTGCCAGAAATGTCTTTAGCATGAATAATTAAGTTTTAGTTATTTTATTCGCGATTTTACGGAAAAATTACATACGTGCTCTTCAAAAACCCTTAAATTAGAGGTAGCCACCTTTAAATGTTAAGCACCCAGTATGCAGGAAACTTATTTTTTTGACAAATACCAACTTTTTGTCAAATATATATTTAATATCCCATAAATATAATGCAAAAATCCAAATGTTGATTCACCAGTTTTATGAGCTAATATAAGCAAACGAATAAAATCTTTTACGCTCACTCAACCATTTACGCACACGATTTGACCAACCACGGAAGTCAAAAACGACCAAAAATGCATTTAACTCACTGAATACCGATAGTACTCCCTTAATTAAATGGGATTATAAGTACGTGAAATCGCATTTAATTAACACGAACAGACATTAATTTGTTTAACCCTGTAACGTGAAAAACGCCCGAAACCGTATAGTTATGATCTACGTTGGTGTTAGTAAATCATGGTTTCTACTTCATTTTCTTAAACGCTGAATTAAAATATTAATAATTTTACTTGTCATAGTACAATACTCAGTAATGTATGATCAATTATTTAAGTACTTTTTCAGCTTAAAAAGTAGAAAATTAGGCGGGCAATCGAACTAAATAGATTTTAAGACGTTACTACTACTAATGCACGATTCACATTAAGGGGTTAAACTGACATAAATTATGTATAACAATATATTACTTGTAAACCTTGCCTATGACATTTACAAATTCTAAACAAATTCAGTTATAGGGGAGAGTCGTGCAGTATAACAAAGCTTTCAGTATGACAAATTAGAACTTTGCATGATTTTCAAAAATGCATAAATGACTTAGATAATGGTTCGTTATTGACAGTAAAGTACTTTTCAGAATTTTTCCAACTCGAATTTATTGAAATAAATCATTATTTATGTATGCTATTTTGAATTTCGCGCGAATTATTTCGAAACGATTCCTATTGTCCAGTTGATTTGTGACGTCAAATAATAAATACGTATTCGTATGTATTTTGAGACGAGGAATTCTAAAATGCAATGAAGAAGATATGTTCTCATTTGAAAAAGTGAACTTGGGCCTTAAATGGGACTTAAAAATATATCGGGCCCAAAATCTAATATCACCATTGGATTCCCGGTAGAAAATCATAAAGAATATGTACGCATTATTTTGTTTATAAATATTTTCCATGAGATATTTGAGCATTTAATCATTTTCCCGTACTAAATTTCCAAAATTATATCATCATGACGTCACAAATCGACTGGCCATTAGGAATCATTTCGAAACTATTTGCGCGAAATTCAAAATAGCATACATAAATCATCATTTCAGTCAATAGATTCAAGTTGGAAAAATTCTGAAAAATACTTTACTGTCAATAACGAACCATTTTCTAAGTCATTTATGCATTTACGAAAATGCATTTATCAAAATTTTGTATGTTTGAAGAACGCCGATTCTGAGGATTTGCTCATATATCTACAACCATTTAATTTGACACATTGCCAAGATAGAGCCCTTTGGTTCTCAGATAATTGATGAAGCCTATTTTGTATCTGTAAAAATCTAATTAAATATTTAAAATTATAAAAAATATTTATTACTGTCATATCAAGCCTATTTTTAAGTAGATAATTAGAGCAGTAAATAATTTTTTATAAAAATGAGTTATAGAACCCTCTGGCTTGGGGTCATGAAAAAGTCTAATTAAAGTTGTCAATTTAATATTGTTAAGTATTTTAATTTTCTAATTTTCGAAAACGACACATCAGATTTCTCTACAGATTCGTTATTCAAAACAACTCGTTTCTTATCTCCATTTTAACCTATGAGAGTGAGCGAGAGAAGTGCGCAGAATCTACAATGCGTTAAATGGGGTTCCACCTACGCGTGCCTCTGCGCTCCGCGTCCATGCGATTTCTTTTTTAGTTTCAGTAATGCTTTCTATGAATTTTAATGTTTACGTTTATGAAAACAATATATACAATATGCAAAATTACACTTATGATTTTTTTTATTCTGAACAGCAAAAGTTTAACCGTTTTGGAGCTCGAAGTTCTAACCATTGTTCTTGATTTGGAACATACATTTCAGCAGGCATCCGCTCAAGACCCAAAGATTCTGGAGACCCATTTTCGCTGGTCCTTTGAGCTAAAATATTGTATGAAATTATATCGATATAACTATGACTTTTAATTTTTGAAAACCAACAAAATACTTACGTAGTTTCTTATTCATTGAAATGGCTTCCCCAGGATGACGAAGAAGCAAACGTCCAACTCCCTCACATCTTCGTAATACCTCATTTTTTAGAAGGTGTTGACGAACTTTTTCCGAAATTATGGAACATTCTGTTACCCACGTTAATACATGAGCAAAATCAGTGAGTAGCTGTAATGCACCCCATTCACTAAAAATGATTTTTAGTTATAAACTACGAAGTTGTAAAACTTAAGAATATATGAGAAGTATATAGTAAATCCAACAAAGTTTTAACTAAGTTTATAGTAGGAATTTTATACAACTAATCTTTCTTGTTAGGCTGACTGTTACTAACAGAAATAATAATAATTATTGAAAAGTAAAATTGACGGCGAATATAATAATGTTAAAATGATAATAAATAAATATGCAGTGCTAAAGTGATACAATGTATTAACTACAGCGTTATGAAAGAAAGAGAACAAAATCAAATCGGCTACGGTAAAGGTTGAGCATGTGTTCTTTGTCGCAAGTGCATTTCCCGAAAGAAGGTCGTAAAAAAAGGGCCAACGTTGGCGCTTTCGACAACAACAAGGCAGTGTAGTTTAGACTCTCGAATGGTTCACATAGTGTGACTATTAGGGAAAGCATCGACTTTTTAGCGTAAATGCGTCACAGGAATATATCGGCTAGGCATTTGAACAAATATAATTTTGAAAGTTTAAACTGTGATTGAATTATTAATTTCTCCTCTCGTGAATCCTGCTTTGTGTCGGAACATTGACTATTCCACTTAGTAGGGATTATAACTAGTAATAAAATAATATTGACTAAGCTTACAGTTAGCCTTCTTGTCCGGTTGTTTATCTTTTTTACCAAATACATTGAAATTGCTGCATTTATTGATAATTACGTTCTCAATCTAGTTTATAAAAGTTAAGATTATAACCACACATTTGAGAGTAGAACTCTCGACTATTTTCACTTTGTAGCACGAACTATTTTAATAAATGCAACAATAAAAATAGTTCTAATAACTAAAGGCTTGCTTTTTAAGCGAGAATAGTCAGTTTTACTGCATCACTTCTCTCAATTATTTTATTTGAGGAATTATTCATACCTGAATTTTATTCTGTGTAAATATATATAATCTAACCATGCTTCACACATTATTCGAAGAATCATATTTGACGTATCAGGATCTTCGATCACTTCCAAAACTGGAAGCAGTACGCGTTCTGAAAAATATGAATGATGTTTTATATTTATATCTTTATACCGGCCGTCCGTACGAAGACTAGTACATTTCCTCGACTCGGAGGAACAAATTGCCATTTTGACCGAACGATGAAAAGCATAACATTTTGGCCAAGTAACAAAAAACCTGCCATTTCGGTCGAGCAGTGATAACCTGCCATCCCTTAAATAAAATACATTTAAGGGGTTACACCAACCTGAGACTTTTAAAGAATTCAATTTTTGTTTTTCTAACATTATTTTATACATATAAAAAGAAAATGCCACATAGAAAAAACGTGAACCGCGCATGTTTTTTTAGTTTTGAGTCACTCAAGTTTAGCGCGTCAGTACACTGAGATCGACGAAAAAAACTTCAAACGCGTTTTCCTCTAAACGACATTGTGGAAGTCGGTAGCGTCTCTAGCGTCTACAAGTTATAATCGATTGCTTTGAAATTTTCACATTATCTTTAGAAATGTATTGTACTATCTGGGGAAATATATAGGATTTTTTAGATAAGTAAAATATTTTTTGTTCTATAATCGTTTGAAGTTGAAAATTTTATATCTGCTGTCTTGTTTTCGAAAATTGGAAAAATAAAGTACTTAACAATCTTGAATTGACAGCTTTGATTAGACTTTTTCGTGACCTCCGAGCCAGAGGGTTTTGTAACTCATTTTTATAAAGAAATGCGCTTTATTTCCAAATACGAACCATTTTTGCAAAAATCAATATTTAAAAAACACAAAACCCAAATAACCCAAGCTGGGCCATTTGCAGTACACAAAGTTAAATAACAGAAATATTAACCTTAAACCCTAAACCCTAAACGCAATTAACCCAAGCGGCGCAATTAACCCAAGCCGAGTAATTTGCAATTAAATAATTTTCATAATGACATCGTAAACCCTAAACCCAACTACCCTGAGCAGAGAATTTTGCAAATAAATAATTTTAATAATTAAATCTTAAACCCTAAACCCAATTATTCCGATCAGAGAATTTTGCAATGAAAACATTATTATAATAAAATCGTAAGCCTTAAACTCTAAGCCCAAATAACCCAAGCAGCTGCCGTAGGGGCGCAGCAATGGTTAATACGGCCCAGTTTTGCATGATTTCCGTATTTACCCCTTTATGTACTAGTCAAAAGTTGGCCACTCGACCAAAATGACAGGTTTGTCACCACTCGACTGGAATGACATAGGGAAGAGAAGGGCAATATAGACACAGGGCAAAACTGACATTTCCATTATTTAAAAATGTAGGCTTCGTTGAAAGTCCAATTTTTTTTAATAACATACAAATATATAAACTGTATTTATTTATTGGAATGCATGTAAGATGATCATACGAACATTCGCTAATTAAAAAATGACTCTAACGTCTAACTTTGATAAATTTTAAATGATTGCTTCTAACAGCAAATTGTAGACGAAATTGTTTTCATTTATATGAAAACAATTTCGTCTACAATTTGCTGTTAGAAGCAATCATTTAAAATATAAACTGTATGTTGGTAGAATGAGAACAAGTTTAAGATAAGAAAGAATAGAATAAAAAATAAAATGAAAATTTGCCCCAAACAAGGGCCCATTTTTCCGCACCTTATTTGTCTTATTTGTTTTACATATAGTTGAAGCTAAAATTAAATTACCATAATCATATAAGTAGTAATGTGCTCATTTTAATCCGTAAAGTGATACTTTCACCTCGCAAACTGATAAATTCACCCTAATTTTGTTGTATTGCTTGTTTCTTCATCAATGTCACTTGCAACTTTTCAGATAGTTAATTGTATGGTTTTTATCTATTGGTAATTATAAATGAGATATTAAAATATATATTAAAAGTATTAAGTTTGTTTTAAGTAGGATTTCTTTACTTCTAAATATTTTGTCCCGACTATTTTGACTGTTTTGTTCTTTCCTATTTGCGAGTTTGAGGCAACATTGAGAACCGCTGGTTTGCTAAAATACATTGAGTTATGTGGAAAGTTGTACTAAATATTTTTTTATATAACACTATCATTTCAAAAGCCTGCAAACTTATTTGTTAGGTAAAGATACGTTTATCTTGTGTATACAAAATGTTGCCAATGTTTTAAGTGTCTGGTGATTTAAACAAAAATATTATTCTAAATTTTCCCATTAATACATTTTAGCAAACAAATAGTTCTGAGATTTTCCACCGAAACAGGTAAAATATGTGGAGCGCTAGTGTCATGTACGTAGCGAATACATGATTTAAAAAACAAACCTAGAAAATCAGTTATTTGAAAGTCACTCACATTCTTGACCTTTACATTAGACACAATATTCATATATTTCATAAAAATTTACCGAAATAATTTTCAACATAAAGACTGGGTGAGCAAGGAGCCACACTCGAAGTTTTTCTCCAATAATTGGATTTTGGAAAACACATGTGAAGATTAGCTAGACTAACTACTCGGCCAATTTTTGCTAATATTTTTATACACAAAGCAGGAGCATCCTGGAAGAAGATTCATTTATGTAGCTAAGTGTAAATTATTTATATATTTACCGTATTTTGTGCTTACCTTTAACAGCTGAATATTTGCTGTAACTTCTGAAACAATTTTCGCTCGCATCTTTGCGCACACGTAAACTTGAACACTTATTGGCTCTCCTTCTAAATTGCTAATGTGATCTGCAAGCTAACATATTAATTTAAAATACATATTACATATTTTATACCTTTCTTTCCGATCTTCCAAATTGTTCCCGATTATATAGTAGACAAATAATACCCTGCGTAATATTACTTGTAGCATAAAAAGGCTTTTAAAAAATCTAAACAATTTAATCATTAAAAAAAAAAATGAAAAAAGCACGTTAAATTTTTTGTATGTAAATCTATAGAAAAGAATATATGTTGTATACAAAAATCAAACAGTAACTCTGATAAGTAACTCTGTTTCTTAGTAAATTTTTATCAATTATTTTTAATACAGCGGTCTTGTTAACTATATCATTATCTTTTTCAATTCCAGAAAAAAATCGTTTTGAAAATTTTCAATTATTTGCCCAGACCATCAGATCGTTTATTTTTCAAAATATTTTCTGATATATATTTCTTCACATTTTTTGGTCGCTTACATCTCGAAAACGTCTTAGTCATTTTTTACCAATCAAGGCTTGTTTTTTCGTTTTTTGACAAAAAGTTTCGTGTATAATGTATGATATTTTGAATCGGAATATCTAATTTATTAATATTATAGCTTATAATTTTTTGAACTCACTCATATAAAAATCATGTTTTTACAACTCAAGCATGGAATTTCACAGTCCGGTGTGGTCGTACAACTCGAGGGTCGGCTTCGACGGCCCTTCTGTCGTGCAATTGCACTCTCGGAGCAACATTCAATGTCTGAATTGCAAACATTATCTTCATATGATTACGTAAAATTTTATTTCACGCCCTCAAAACGGGCGCAAAATCCAATTTTTTGCGCATACTGTACCAAAAAATATCGTACGTAATTTGTGCATACGATTTACAAACTCGGGCGATCGCGTGGTACTCGTCTGCGATTCGTGGACGACGATTCACTACTCCTGCGTAAAATTGCATTTTATGCACTTGTTGCATAATATACTATTTCAATTAATTTTTCTTTGACTTATCGTTCTTAACGTATCCATATTAAAGTTTCTTTTAAACATGTAGTACGTAATGAACGAGTCATTTATAAATGGTTGGTATGTAAATATAGCATTAAAGTAAACAAACTTATAAAATATTCATTAATATTGTTAGAAAATATTTTCCCAGATTATAAGCACAACTATCAGGACTTTTTGTAGAAAGATGTTTAGCGTAGATTTTTTTTTTTTTTTAACGTCACCATGTTTATGCTCCCATGTGGTGCTAATTGACGACGGGGGTCTGCGGTGTGTTTGTAAACAAAGCACATGTAATTTTTACAGTGGTGCTTGTATCAATCGGCAGAGACTAGGATTCGAACCCGGGTCACCGGCGTGGGAATCCGACACTCTACCGACTGAGCCGCCGCAGGCCCCCTTGTTTAGTGTAGAGCCGAGTAGGAATGAAACTGACTTCGCGCGCGTTCGAAAAATCGCGCTTCCTCACGCCCTTAAGCTAAGTGCCAATACAGTGGTTTTTATTTGGCCCAGTTATGTCGATGTAATACAAAATCAAAGAAGAGTCGGGAGAATGTTATGTCAAGTACTTGTGAATTCTTCGGACATGTTTTGATCCATCCTACCGTGGGTTATGCCAGAAGGAACGGCATTTTATTAATATTTTAAATATTGTGAAATATCAGTGTTTGATTTTTCATTCGCGCTAATCTAGTCGATTTGGTAAAAACTCGAGGAAGGATCGGGAGAATGTTATGATAAGTACTTGTGAATTCTTTAAATATGTCTTGACCCATCGTACTATGGGTTGTACCAGAAGGAAGAGTATTGAGGGGTTTTCATGGAATTTAGTTTCCGTGCACGGAGTGACTTTTGAAGAAAAGCTTCTACTGGTGTACAAAAATGTTTTGAGTGATGTGGAATAACATATCAAATACAACGGCAAATAAATTTTTAGTCAAACCCATAAGTCATTCGATCACTTTAGCTAATATTCTGCATATCATAGAGTACGTAGCATACATGGAGTACATAGCATACATACATTACATAGGCTCTATAAATCCCATAGACCCTATAGACCCCATGAAGGCATAAAAATCATAAACCTCATATAAACCATAGAACCATACAAAAAATGAACCCCATAAAACAATAAAAACCATAATACCATACAAAATTATTAAATTAAATATAAAAATTATAATCGTTATGGCAATCAATATCAAGAATCCTCAAAAATCCGTTAAATACGACGACAATACAATATTTGCTATCATAATAAATCTTAAAATAAAAACCGTAAATTTTTCATTCAATAGTTTTGTTGTGATATAAAAAAATAGTTATACATTATAAATTTTCATTTATTACTTTTATTGTTTTAAAAAATCAGTTATAAGTTTTTCTTTCGTTTATGTCTGCAGATCGTAATTATAAGTAACACTTGATTGACAATAATATGAGTAATATTCTACAGCAATGTTATGAAACACTAATAATGAAGAAACTACTTATCTATACATTTTTGGTAAAAAATAAATTGTTTATATATTTGGATTCGACATAAAAATATAAATTTACTTATGCCGGTTAAAATAGAAAACATTATTTACCCTACCACCTTTCTACAACTAATATTGTGCTCGCTATAGCCATAGCTTTGAACCACAAAACCGTTCAAAATATGCTTATAATAACCGATATCGCATCATAGCGGCCTCGTTACAACCGGAGGATTTTCCTATATTTACACATGGAATCCAACCAATTGTTTCGAAAATGCTCGTAATAACCGAATGCTTGTTATCAACTTTAATAAAATACGCTCTATTATACGCTTCATTTTCGGGCACCAGATAACCCCCTCCCATCAAAATACGTGATCTGGACTTAAGGGGTCACTCTACGATCTCAGCAATAATTTTCAATAATTTTTTTTTTATAGAAAAATTTATTTAAAATATTCAAACTTTTTACACATAGTAGAAGAGATTTCACACTTATAAAATATATTTTTTATTTTTGTTTTGTATGTAAAATCTGGCTGGTCCGGCTGCCTGAAGTTGACCCTACTACAATCTGGTTAACGTGATATCTCCACTTTGAAGAGCTTGAAAGCAAAAAAGTGGACGGGTTATTAAAAAAATAAGCTTTTCGCTATAGCCGGTAGCTAAATAAACAAATTTTGATGAAAAATAACAAAATGGCGGACATTTGAATTTTTTTAACTTTTTTTGCAATTGTCAATTTTTTTTCATCGAACCAGCCAGATTTTACATACAAAACAAAAATAAAAAATATATTTTATAAGTGTGAAACCTCTTCTTTTATGTGTAAAAAGTTTGAATATTTTAAATAAATTTTTCTATGAAAAAAAAATTATTGAAAATTATTGCTGAGATCGTAGAGTAACCCCTTAATGGTCTCCATTTGAAAGAGGAGAATGTACTAAATTTTTATAACCGAAAAACTGACTGTAATATTTTTACGTTTACACAATTCTTAAGTTTTTAATTAACTTTTGACAATTTCAATGTAAATTTACTGCTGTACATTGTGCGTTCCTGAAGGGCTATTGATGGATAGCCAATACGTCAACGATTAATGGATTAAAAAAGTGGATTAAATTTTTTTTATTCACTCTCCACCAATCCTAGTTCGAAAAGATCGTAGTACCATATTATAAATTTACATTTCAAATGTTAACAATTACGAGGTTATATACGAACCTCCCGGCATCGATACCTTCAGGTCGATCGCTCTCCCCGCACTGATACTGAGGTAGGTACGGCGTGTCGGCCAATAAGCGTCGAGCGTCGTATCTAATATAGGTACATAATGCACTTTCCCCCCTTGGCTTCTCCGGGAATAAGTACATCAACAATTCATTTAAATAAAGTTTTATTTATGAAAATTTTATAAAATTCTTTATAAAATTATAAAACCTTTTCTTTGCAATATTTTTCGCTTTTAATCTCTTTATATAACATTATTTAATGTTAACCTCTTTTCATGTTTAGCAACCGTACATAATAATTGAATTCAAACTAACATAGTAGATTTTATAAAACTACTTATAATTGTATTTATAAATCTAGATTATAAAACTATATTTTCGAAGCTTTATTTTAAATTTTCGGTGTTAACCTCTTTATGTGAAACTTTATATAAATACAAAGTAGTTTCAGTACTGATTAGACTGTGGTCGCGATCGGACGTATTGACGCTTGCTGTTAGTAAACACGCAATACGCGAGTCCCAAAATTTATAGATTCCCTGTTGTACGTGTATACATATAGTGCGCGTACACTTCTGGTGTACATAGTGCTCTAAACAGAGAGTTGCACCGAAGTGCAACTCTACACCAATATCTTCGTCAGGACGACTTCCGATAACGGGGCTCATCATGAAACACAACAATCTAATGTAACCAACTCGCAAAATACCCGAAGTCAAAGTTATGCAGCCATCGCACAAAACGACCAATTTCCCAATCGAGATACAGCTATAGTTATCGAAAGCAAAGACGGAGCTAATGAAATATATAAAAGCAACTGGTGCAATCATTAGCTCACCTAATGTTAAATTTGCATCAAGAATATCAGGAAAACGTGTGTATATTTCTTGCAAGTAAGGAAATGGCCGAAGACCTCGTAAGTAAACACACATATGTAAATATTGGCGAGTTCTCACTCGAAATTCGTCTTCTGCTTACGCAAAGTAAACGAATAATCCTCTGTAATGTTTGTCCCTCAATTCCACATACATACATCGAAGAATATATTGACAAATTGGGAGTACGTGGCAGCTCCTCCATTTCGTTTTTAAAAGTGGGTAGTACCGACCAGACCTACGATCACGTACTAAGCTTCAGAAGACAAATCTACATCCACCCCGATAACACTGTCAAAATACCGGGATCTTTCGAATTAACACATGATGAAACTAAATTTTGGATATATGCTACAATAGACACATTGAAATGTTTTTACTGCAAATTAGACACATTACAAAAAACTGTCCCTCACACCAAAACAATTCTGCAATATCAACTGAAGAATTTCCAACAATATCAAACAATAAACCTTCACAAACACAATTAATCGAAAATGCCAATATCCCAACTTTCTCCTATATAGATAATAACGGGAGCACAGATCAATTAATAACAAACGTTACCCTAAAGAGAACTAGATCAATAATCTCCGACAGTACAACATCGTCTGCTGAGGGTGAAAATCAGAAAAGAAAAAGCGATGAAAAGAATTTCATCAAACCTCGGCTACAATAAAAAAAAAACAAAAGCCTGATACCGCTAAAAAAATTCTTGACGAAATGATTACTCCTCTCAAATATACACGGAATGAGCCTAATAAACTGCTTAATTTCACGCAATTCGAAAGTTTTCTCGAAAATATCCATGGATCAAAAACACCACAACTAATAAACTTCATGCCCGAACTGTACCCACTTCTTTTAGACAGAAATATAAAAAGTAGATTCACTAGAATAATAAATGAACTTAAACAACCAATAACTATCGATGAAAATACTAGTCTTATCACATCTGTGTCATCAGATGATGATTCGGTTTCAATCTCTGAAGAATAAAAATGTGTAATAAAATAATTCAATGAAACATAATCGGCCTTGATCACACCTTGAATTTCTGCAAAAACTACTGAACGACGAACATCTTGATATAGTATGTGTTCAGGAGACAAACTTTAAAAATTACTCTTACATTAATTTAAAAGGCTATGATATACACCATAAAGATCGTTCCGAATGCTTTATATCAAGTGGAGGAGTCGCGACCTACATAAATAACAACATGTATCACGCAGAAATAAAATTACAAACTAACCTCGAAGCAATAGCAACATCAATAATAATCGCCTCTAAAAAAATATGTATAACTAACTTAATAGCTCAATTACCGACACCATATATTATAGTAGGTTACTTTAATAGTCACAATAATCTATGGGGATCAAATACAACTGATACCAGAGGCAAACTAATAGAATATATCCTCCTTAACAGCTAGTGCAACTTTTAGCTCTATAGACCTCTCTTTAAGCAGTCCCGACATTGTAGATCATCTGGAGTGGACGATCTTCAGTGAATTATACAATAGCGATCACTTCCCAATCTGCATCACACTAACAAACCAGATATCATATACCCCAATTTACATCTATAGCTATAGATGGAAGTTTAAAAAAGTCGATTGGCAAAAATATCAAGCTACAATTGAGAAAAAAATAGACTTCTTAAAAGATCCCACAACTATCAAGGAAAATGAAATTGACGAATTAGTCGATAAATTTATCTCTCTAATTAAGGAAGCTGCTGAGAATTCGATTCCTAAAACAACTAGCAAATTCGAAAAAAATTACACCCCGTGGTGGAACGAGGAATGTGAACAATCAGTAAAAGAAGCTAAGCACGCCTTTAATCGATACAAAAAACTTCCAACCTTTGATAACCAAACGAAACATAAACTGAAACGTGCACACTCAAAAAGAATACTTAAAAAAACAAAAAAGAATTGTGGATAACATTTATATCTAGCCTTCAAAACAATACATGAATTGAAGAGATGTGGAAAAAAATTAAACTGATTAATGGAAAAACAGCCAAAGTCCCATTTCAACAATTATCAAAGCAGATAATTCAATTACATCAAACTCTAAAGAAATAGCTAATTTGCTAGCAGACACGAATGTAGAATTAAAAAAACTCTAGTGACTCTAATTATGACCAAGAATTTTTGAAACACAAACAACAGATAGAAAAAGAAAAATACGCATAGAAAACATCAAATCGACGAATGCCACTAACTGTTTAAATAAAAAAATATCTTATTCTGAATTAACTACGACACTACAGGCATGTAATAATTTTAGTCCGGGACCAGATGAAATCCCAAATATATTCCTAAAAAAACTGCCAGATAAAGCTCTAAAATATTTACTCAGAGTATACAATCTTATATGGACCGAAAATGTCTTCCCAAAAAATTGGCTCGAAGCTATAGTAATCCCCGTTCCGAATCCTGGAAAAAGCAAGAACAGTACTGAGAGTTATAGACCTATACCTCTCACTTGCTGTTTATGCAAAGTCCTCAAAAAATAATAAATAAGAGACTCCGTTGGTTTATAGAAAAAAATAATCTAATTTCAAATGGTCAACACGGTTTCAAGCAATTCAGATCAACCAACGAATGTCTAACTACTTTAGAGTCTAATATCTGTGAAGCATTTGCCAATAAGCATCATCTTGCAGCCATCTGTCTAGATATGGAGAAGGCATACGACATGATCTGGAAACATAGAATTATCCAAATCCCCACGGATTATCACATTATAAGAGTTCGTGTCAATGGAGAATTATCACATAAATACGAAATTAAAAATGGAGTGCCTCAAGGGTCAGCACTGAGTGTTACACTCTTCATCCTAGCCATAAATATGATTGCTAAAATAATCACTGCTCCTATAAAATTCACAATATTTGCCGATGATTTCACAATGTTCTCAGCAGAAAATAATCTCAAAACTACCCAAGAAATATTACAAATCGCACTTAACAAACTTATACACTTCTCCAAAAAATCTGGTTTCAAATTCTCTCAAGCCAAATCAACTATCACGGTTTTTTCTAAATCTAACCTAAATACGAAACAGTCAGAGTTATATCTTGGTGAATACAAACTCTCTGATGGTGACAAAGTAAAAATCCTTGGACTTACTTTTGATTCAAAATTAAAATGGACTACACATCTTAAACAAGTAAAAAGCGATTGTCTGAAAAGATTCAGTTACGCTAGCTTCCAAAAACTGGGGAGCAGAATTTTATGTCTTAATCAATACCTGCAAAACACTAATTAGATAAAAAATAGACTATGAGTCAATAGTTTACAGTTCAGCAGCAGCAAGTACACTTAAAATGCTCGACCCAATACACAATGCTGGAGCACGCATATCAACAGGAGCGTTCCTCACAAGTCACCAGTGAACTCAATTTTAAGTGAAGCCAGTCTACCACCACTCGATATAAGACGGATTCAACTCAGCATATCTTACGCAATATCTATAGCTACTACGACCAGTAACTCCGCTCATCAACACACTTTCAACACTAACTACGACGATATTTTTGAGAAAAGACCTAAGCTACCTAAACCATTTTATATAAGAATCCAGAACCACCTCAAAAACATAGATTTTACCCTACAGCCTATCCTCCCACGAAAGCAGTATCTCTCTCCTCCTTGGCAATATGAACCTCCGGCAATAATCGACCTATTTGATTACCATAAACAATATTTAAATCTAACAACCATACATACCATATTTAATGACTATAAACAACGACACAATGACCATACACATATATATACTGACGGATAAAAATCATAAATTGGCTCAGGATGTGCAGCTATCACACAAGAAAATGAACTTTTATTCAGATTACCCAAAAAATTCTCATCTTTCTCCACTGAAGCATATGCGATTTTAAAAGCACTTCATTATGTAAAACAATCAATAGAAAAGAAATTTGTAATTTTTACTGACTCAAAAAGTGTATTATGTGCACTTAAAAACCCTGAAACCAAAAATCCGATCACAAAAGAGATCATTCAAAATCTAATGGACCTTAACATCATACAAAATCGCAAGAAATTAGCTTTATTTGGATTCCATCTCACTGTGGACTTAAGGAAAACGAACAAGCTGATCTAGCGGCCAAGAGAACAGCAAACCTCGAACTTGAATACCCCATGATCCCTGTCTACCATATAGAAATAAAAAAATTAGCAATAGAAGCTACAGAAAAATATTGGGATGAGGTATGGAAAGTCAGCAGTCCCTCTAAAATCTACGAAGTAAAATCCAGTTTCTTCGAAATAAGCGATGTGCTCAATTTAAACAGGAAAAATCAAGTCTTTCTCTTCAGGATAAGAATAGGACATACAAATCTCACACACTGTCATCTAATCACAAGGACTAATGCCAAACACTGTGAATCTTGTGACACATCGCTTACTGTCAAAAATATACTCACTAATTGTATAACGTACAAAAACGAAAGAGAAACATTCCGAAATCCTTTTGAACTTAAAAAAATATTTAAAGACAAAAGCACCTACACAAATCTATAAAGCTTTCTCAAAGAAATAAATATATCATACCTTATTTAAAATACATAATAAGATTCTCTTTCACTTTTGTCAAAATATAAAACAACCTTATTCTACTATCAAATACAAAAAATGCATCACATAAAATTACTGTAAAATTTGTAAAACTGTACGTACAAAATTATGTAATAACCTCTGTAATTGTGGTCACTAATAACCTACAAAGGTGGATGTGATCTTAAGCTTTCAAATAAAATAAAATAATAAAGCAGTTTAAATCGGTAATCTTAATTGAGTTTCTATAATAAAACAATATACACAGAATTTGGCACAACATTTTTGCGTTTGGGACTCCGCGCATATATAAAGCCGAACCTGGCCGAGTGTCAGTGCCGTGCGGTTCAGACAGTATTAGTGCGGGGGGAGAAACAGTCCCGTGAGTATCATTACCTGGAGGGTTGACTGTATGAATATATCTGTGGCTTCCCGGAATAACGACTTAAGTCAACTGTTTGTGATTTTGAGAAAAATAGGTTTTAATGTTTGCATTGATCTGTAAGATCGTAGTTAAAGAGATACAGTGCAATACTATGCTTGTTTAATGTGTCATAATATACCTTTCTAATCATATTGATAAGTAAAGGAATTACATGGTTACGTTTGTAGGAACGAATAAATACCGTAAAATAGGTTGTTACTCCGTGAACATGGACTTCAGTTGTTATACCAGGAACTGTACTTTTTAGCCGTATTCTACGTGAATTAGCATTCAAATTTAACTTATAAAGTGTATCTATATATACGAAATTGATGGATATACTTAGCAGGTTAAATTAACTCAATACTAATTCACAGAAACGGGGGCAGAGAGTGTACTTTAATTTTACTCAATTTTTTGCAGTTGAAAAAGTCCTAATACTCCAGGTTAATGCTAATTAAAGCGATCGTGTGCGCTATATGTGTAAAATTCACTTGTTGTGGCTTTTTACTGTTCTAAAGTTTTGAAAAGGAATTATCTGCAATTATCTGAAAATAGCCAAAATTCTCTAGAAGATCCAAGAATAAATAAAATATCACAAGAAATTAAAAGACAACCACTAAGAGCTACTAAGAGAATAATTTTCTCCAATTCTTTTGTTTATTACTAAATTTTATTAATTATTTTACTATTAAAGCTATATAATAGCTTCCAGTATTATATAGCAGTATAATAAGAAAGAGACATGATTTTTTATTTTATTTTTTAAATAATCTTTAGTTAAAACTATTCACAAAAAATAAATATCAAAATTTTTAAGTCTATATTTACTACGTAAGAATTTTTCAAAAAAACAAAATTCTGTATTAGAATTCAAACGCCATAAAGAAACCGCGTGACTATAATTCCAATATGGCCGCGCACCATGAGAAACAATGTATATACGACGCTACCCATAACCTAACTTTTCAATTTAAATACCAAAACTATATTTGTTTATAAACTCACAAAATCAAATATACCCGCTTCGATATTGCTGGTTATATTGAACCATAGTGCGTGGCCATCTTGAATCTTATTAGCCAATCGCAGGATAGTTCGATGTTCAAATACTTTGAAAATTTATAAACTTTTAATTAATATGTACAAACTCAAGAGACATCTAATCGATTAAAAAATGGTGTCTAATGAATCAATACATATTATTTATTTATTATGAAATAAAGGATCAGCTGTTATTTTTATACCATATCTCTTCCCTATTGCTTTCAGTATTATATTTTTAAAATTTTTTTGCACAGGATTATTATAAATTAATTTCCAAATATCTTATACGTTTTATATCAAATAAAAATTTGTACATGATGTAATTCAAAACACTTGTATAAAAGCGTTATATTTTGTAATAATTCATTATTTTGTTATAATTAATTAATAAAACTTACCATGTAATAAAACTAATAATTGAAATGTAATTATTGTCCCTTAAATATATGCTTTTTACAAACCACGAAATAAATGTTGTACTACACTCAATTAAGTTTTATAACCACCTTAATAACCCTGCTAAAAAAGACGAATTAAAATGAATTAAATTCGATTGAATTTTAATCGAATTTAATAGTTTTGAATCGATGCTATCGATTTCAATATAGTTGAATCGTACAACTTTATGAATAAGATTTAAATGTGTTTTTCGTTATTCTTTTTAATTGGTTTCAATAAATACCTATAGCCACAAAACTGAATCGATCACAATGTGCAATTTTCGCATACATTTTTAATCTATTTGAATGTAATTGAATAAACACGATCATCAATCTTGTTGAATGCGTAAAGATAGAATCGACTTCAGTACAATTTAATCGCGCAATTTTATGAATAAGATTTAAATGTGTTTTTGCGATTCTTTTCAATCGCTTTTAATAAATACCTATAGCCAGAAAACTGAATCCATTCCAATTTATAATTTTTACATTAATTTTTTATCTATTTGAATTGAGTTCAATGAACACAGTCACCAATCTTTTTGAATGCGTAAACTCAGCGTAACCTAGTAATATCTTTTGATTGACTTTAATTGATGTAATAGTTTATTGGTTTTAATAAATAAAATATATAAAAACACATAATAAACTTATAAGTTATAACTTAAGTCATGGAAACGAAAGTTAATCAATTTGAATACTTTAATTTAAACTTGTTGTTTGTGGATTTCAATCATATTCATCGATTTGAATGCACCAACTTTTGTGCAGTAAATAGTCGTTCGAATTGCTGAACTTATAGTGCGCTTGTTAGTACTATATCTTTATATTAATTAGTAAGAATAAGTATAACAAATATTTTATTTATTATTTAAAAGCAATAGGCTGAAACCCGTTTGCATACAGTCTCATCATATACGAGTATACTTGATGAATTCGTATAAGAAAGATGATATACGAAAATTTTTCACACTTAATTATAGGTCTGCAGTTCACATCATTTACTGAATTAGAAACCTTGTAAATTAGTTATCACTTAACATTTGTTACAAAATGGTAAATTTGCGGTAAAAAAGGCAAATAAATTCTAACAATCACGCTGAAGGTTCTCTGACTTTAGTATCTTGACATATATACGCAATATTATAAACACGTAATATACTTTAAAGTACATCCTTAGGGCAATACTCAAATACACGAGCTATAGAAAATAACGAAACTTAGTATTTGAAGAAACTAGTAACTATTAGATTTCACGCAAAAGCGATATTGTCAAAGAATACTATTACAAACTTAAAAATTTATCATACACTTGAATGAAAATGCTCTTTTCACTGTAGGTTTAATAAAATTATAAGTTTACAATATAGTATTCTTTCAATATATCGCTTCTACGTGAAATCCAATAGTTACTATAGTTACTAGTTTCTTAAAAAAGAGAGTTTTCCGTCATTTTTTCGTGTGTTTGATTGCCGTAATGATTTACTTTAATGGGCAATTCTATTGAAGTCGTATAAGTGGATCATTTGTTTGAAATTCTTTTAAGTTAGATATTGAATTACCAGTCGACACTGAAAGTAATAATAGTTACAATAAAGCCTTTTTTGTTTACAATTATTGAGTAGAGATACCCTGATATTATGACAAATCAATTCATAAATAAAATAATCTCAATCCAATATCGCCAGATAATAATTGTTTTAACCGATTGAAACTGATTGAGATGGATTAGATAATTAATCGATTCCAATCCATCAGAATTGAGTTTAATCTGCTCAATCGTTTGTAATCTAGTAACTTTAGATTTTGATCTACTATTGAAGTAAATTAGTCATTCAATCGCTTTTAAATGTTGATTATTAGCAGAATATTTACATGAACAAATATTTTTATTGTATTTCTATGTTGTTTGGTAATATAGATAAATAACAGGCGTTTTTTACATTTACAATTAAAACTTTACAATGTTCATTATCTATTGATACCCTAAGGGTATTTTTTGTATCTTCAGAGTATACTTTTTTAATGTGTCGCACGCCTTCAAAAGGGTCATCAAGAAAAATCTCAAACAATGAAATTTCATGCATTTTGTGGTACAAAGTAAAATAACAACAAAGTGTATTTAAACAAATTTATTTAAACAATAAAAAGTTATTTCCAAAGGTATTTAAATTCTAATTTTATTTATAAATGTTATTAAATGTCATAAAAATTAACGCGCTGAAATCGACTGTCATTAAAAGCGATTAATTTTTATAATAGATCTCAATTAAATATGATGCTTGAATTCTGCTATAATTTACTATACCAATGTATTGGTTCAAGCAATATTGAAGAATACTATAAAAATTCATTAAAAATAATGATCTGCAAATGACTACATTAAATTCGATTAAAATCGATGAAACGAATCGCAAAAATGACATTGAAGATACATAACGGTTGCATCGATTTTATATGTCTATGTTAATGCTCACTATAGCATTAAAAACCAATTAAAAGCGTCATTTTACTGAAATCGATTCGATTCGATTAAAACCAATCCACTGAATCGCAAAAATCACATTGAAGTCGATACATAAAGGTTGCATCGATTTTAAATGTCTATGTTAATGCTCACTATAGCATTTAAAACCAATTAAAGATGTCATTTTATTGAAATCGATTCGATTCGATTAAAATCAATCCAATGAATCGCAAAATTTGCATTCAAGTCGATAGAAGAAAGTTCAATCGATTCTGAGTGTGTGAATCTTAATACCAATTATTGGAACAGAATACGATTAAAATACAATTAAAAACGTAATGTTATACATATCGATTGAATGCGATAAAATTGATATCAAAAATGGATATTTAAGTCGATTCATACTGATTCGACCCCCAATCGACTTCAACGCTTTTTCGCTGATCGCTTTGAATCAAACTTTCAATTTAACATTAATATATTTGATTTGGAATTATATTCAATAGCGATTATAGGTATTAAGATTCACACTCAGAATTGATTGAACTTTTTTCTATCGACTTCAATGAGTCTTTTTTAGCAGGGAAACGTTTAGAATAATCAAACATGGACTTAAGTGGTTATTCCGGGAACAACTTTCAATAAAATGGACTTAAGTGGTTATGTATTGTACTGGTTTCGACCATAGGGTTATATTTCTGACATTTTTTATATTTTTATATGAAAAAGGTGCATTTGAATATATAAAATTCACATGAAACCCGATTTTCAAAAAAGTGGACTTAAGTGGTTATTCCGGGAAGCCACAGATATATATGTAGAAAATTATTCAGTTTTATCGAGTACCTCGATTATTGACCATAGCACATACATAGGTGTACGTAGTTCTAGATTATTTTCTACCAGATTATTCATATATATACTCTGGTGGAAAATAATATATCTGGTGGATATATATATATATATATATATATATATATATATATATATATATATATATATATATATATATATATATATATATAGATGTAAATATATTATGTTATAACAAATGAATAATCACCTTCAGGTAAAACAAGACGTCGAGACAGTTGACAATGTCACTCATCACCAGAAGAAAGAATACCTCGAGCTCCCAAGTGTGGGCTATCATACGAGCCTCCTGCATAGCCCAGAGCCGCATCGTGTGAACTGAGTGATCCATCCGATGCAGTACGACGATCTGCTCAGAAAGCGGAAGCTCGATCAGGGGTGCGCCCACAACCCACTCGCCGCCCGTCTCGCACGCGTTGCTCAGCATCGTCAGGAGCTCGAAGAGATCAATGAACTTCTGGCCTGTGTCGGTGCCCCTCATCGCGGATTCCTTCAAATTCTTTTAACCAACAAAATCAATAACATATTATTTCAACTGTGTACATTGTATAATCACAGTATACTGAGTACGCGCTAACAGAAAAGTGTAGCACGATCTGCTGAAGTCAGTTAAATTTGTTGTGGCTAAGGTAGTGGGCCCTGTCCTCGATAGCGACCCGATTCTCGATAATGATTAATAAATGTTTATATGTCTTAATATATAAACACATATATGTAATAATAACAATTTTTCTTAAAAGTTAAATTATCAAGGAGTACCCGCGTAAAAAAAGTTAAGATCGTAAAGTGATCTTAAAGTGACATGTCTCAAAAATGGCACGATTTAAGACATTTTAAGACATGAAATCTTTAAAAAGATTGAAGCACATTTAAGATTGGTTTGATACAAATTATTTTTACCAATTTAAGTGCAATTTGAGATGAAATTTTTGAAAAAATTCGTGACGATTTTGAGATGGATTTTAGACAATATGATGTGATTAATTTGAGCCGAATTTGAGATAAAATTTTTCTAATTTTTTCAGACGACTTTAAGACAATTTTAAGAAGTCACTCAAATTCAGATGATTTTAAGACGCATTTTCGAGAATATTTAAGACGCTTTTATGACGGTCTTAAGACAAAATAAGTATGTTTTTAAACAGAATTCGGGATAAAAAGGAATAAACATTTATTATATTGTTTCAAGGAAAATACAAAACAAATCATTTATCAACACAATTTTAAAATGAAGCATATTTTATTTCATTTTCATATATTATGATTTTGACATATATAATAATATATAAAAATACAGACGAAGATTTGAACCAAATACATCATCTTGAAAATCAAGCCGGTTCAAGTTGAATATCAAAATTTTAACAGCCAATACGCCAGTAGTGGAGGTTGAAGCTCATCAAACAGAAGACCCGGAAAACTGGCACGAAGTGATGATCAGCAATATCTGTATTAATAAAAATTCAAAATAATGTAATAAAAAATACAAATAAACTATTTAGTAAATTGTTTTCAAGAAATTGTGATGTCAAATAGATTATACACAATTATACACAAAAATTTCCTATACTCATTTTTTATTCAATATTGTGCACAATGCATATATTATTGTTATAAGCTTATTATATAAAGTTTTCAAGTGTACAATATTTAATAATTAATGGATACAGCGCATTTTGTTTAGAATATTTTAGTGCAGAAAAAAGTACAAAAAATTTGTAGAATCTATCAGGTGTCGAAATTATTAGATTTATAAGTTAATATTTATATTTTTGTGTATTAATTTAATGAAGCTCATGAAAAGAATTTTTTTTTAAAAAGAGAATATTCTAGTATTTGTAAGGAGCGTTGAATTATACTTTAATAGAGCGAATCATTTTAATAATAAGCTCGTTTTCATAACATACCAATTTAATGAAACTCCAGATTGTCCTAATCATCGGCACATTTCATTTACAGCTTCTTAGTTGTCGTTTCCGTTAGCCTCATAATTTTCTGCACCTTACGCTGCCGAAAATTCTTGAACAGAAGGTAGCAATGCAGAAGCAACTGTGATATTCAACGTACAATTCCAGTTTAAGGTTAACCTGGAACATAAAATAAAAATCCTCAAAGCAATACATTGATATAAATGACAATTAAATTGTACACACAAGCCAGGAATGTTTTAATTTTTTAAAGTGAATAAATGATTTCGTGTATGCAATCGAAAGTTAGGTTATTTACTACCGAGTCAACGGTCAAGTTTTTAATTTAATATTTAATTCGATCTTTTAATAAGTTTTCCAGTATAACACGAAATGTAATAAATTGACTTTTTTACTTATCTAGTAAGATATTCCATTTATGCAATAATGTAGTTGTAATTTGTCGAAGTTTTGTTGAAACTTATAATCGTCACAGTGCCGAGACGCATCAACGTGAAGGGAAAACAATTTGAATATAGTCTTGTTTGATTGTTCTTTTACAAAGAAGTGCAACTTCATTATAACGCAACATTCAGTTTGCAGCAATGATAAGATAAATCAAGATCGATTCGCCTTCAATCAATCCCTTTTTGAAAAAACTTTGTCGATTTTGAACTACATTATTGCATAAATGGAATAACTTTTTAGATAAGTAAAAGAGTTGATTTATTACATTTTCATTTTTATTGGGAAACATATTACGAGATCGAATTAAATATTAAATTAAAAGCTTTGACCATTGACTCGTTAGTAAATAACCTAACTTTCGATTGCATAAACGAAATAATTTATTCTCTTTAAAATATTAAAACATTCCTGGTTTATGTATACAATTTAATTTTCATTTATACCAATGTATTTCTTTGAGAATTTTTAATTTTTGTTCTAGGTTTACTTAACACTGGAATTATACGTAGAATATCACAGTTCCTTCAACATTCCAAACATTTGTTCACAAATTTTCGGCAGCGTAAGGTGCATAAAATCATGGGGACAACG
Source organism: Gastracanthus pulcherrimus (assembly GCA_949152435.1). Taxonomy (NCBI): domain Eukaryota; kingdom Metazoa; phylum Arthropoda; class Insecta; order Hymenoptera; family Pteromalidae; genus Gastracanthus; species Gastracanthus pulcherrimus. The sequence goes on from OX424576.1 coordinate 53,385,609, forward strand.
GAAACGACGACTAACTAGTTGCTTCAGCATTGCTACCTTCTGTTCAAGAATTTTCGGCAGCGTAAGGTGCAGAAAATTATGAGGCTAACGGAAACGACAACTAAGAAGCTGTAAATGAAATGTGCCGATGATTAGGATAATCTGCAGCTTCATTAAATTGTTACGTTATGAAAATGAGCTTATTATTAAAATGATTCGCTCTATTTATAGTATAATTCAATGCTCCTTACAAAGACTAGAATAATCCTTATTTTTCAAAAAAGTTCTTTTCATGAGCTTCATTGAATTAATATATAAAAAATTAAAATATTAACTAAAACATCTAATAATTTCGATACCTAATAGATTCTGCAAATTTATTGTACTTTTTTCTGTACTAAAATATTCGAAATAAAATGCGCTGCACCCAGCTTATAACAATAATATACGCATTGTGCACAATATTGAATAAAAAATGAGTATAAGAAATTTTTAGAATTGTGTATAATCTATTTGACATCACAATTTCCTGAAAACAATTTATTAAATAGTTTATTTGTATTTTTTATTACATTATTTTGAATTTTTATTAATACAGATATTGCTGATCATCACTTCGTGCCAGCTTTCCGGGTCTTCTGTTTGATGAGCTTCAACCTCCACTACTGGCGTATTGGCGGTTAAAACCTTGGTAATCAACTTGAACCGGCTTGATTTTCAAGATGATGTATTTGGTTCAAATCTTCGTCTGTATTTTTATATATTATTATATATGTCAAAATCATAATATATGAAAATGAAATAAAATATGCTTCATTTTAAAATTGTGTTGATAAATGATTTGTTTTGTATTTTCCTTGAAACAATATAATAAATGTTTATTCCTTTTTATCCCGAATTCTGTTTAAAAACATACTTATTTTGTCTTAAGACCATCATAAAAGCGTCTTAAATATTCTCGATAATGCGTCTTAAAATCATCTGAATTTGAGTGACTTCTTAAAATTGTCTTAAGGTCGTCTGAAAAAATGAGAACAATTTTATCTCAAATTCGGCTCAAATTAATCACATCATATTGTCTAAAATCCATCTCAAAATCGTCATGAATTTTTTCAAAAATTTCATCTCAAATTGCACTTAAATTGGTAAAAATAATTTGTATCAAACCAATCTTAAATGTGCTTCAATCTTTTTAAAGATTTCATGTCTTAAAATGTCTTAAATCGTGCCATTTTTGAGACATGTCACTTTAAGATCACTTTACGATCTTAACTTTTTTTACGCGGGTAGATATTCATTTTTCAAATTTTCGCGCTACATCATGGTTGGGGGAAAAAAAATACTTTGTATCTAACCTCCTTAAACTTGAGGTGATTCGGCATTTTCCTTAGCTCCCGTGGCTAGAGCATGCCGCATTTAGAAACTTTGTTTCACATCAGTTTCGGAGTTTTGGCAGAAAAAAAACCCTACAGACCAACAAATTGATCATCATGAGTAAAGCAAAAAAGGTAAGACACGTTTTGTTTCATTTAAATTAATGTAATTGCATTATTGAGAACTCCTACCGAAAAATGCACATGTTGCGCAGTTCTCGATAATTTCGAGAGGTATTAATTTATATTTTTAATTTGTTAATTTACGTCTTATTTTAATTGGTGTGTACACTTAATTACATAATTGCATGTCTTATTGGTAGAATTGATGAGATTCTTAAAGTAAAATTTTATATTTACTAACTATGAATTTCTAACCTCAATTTTACAGAGACAAGCTCCAAAACCCAGGCCATATGCCATTGCAGATATGCAAAAAGTAGTGGATGCCGTGGAGAAAGGATCATCAATCTTCAGTGTAAGTAAAAACTTCAATGTGCCATATGCTACACTGCACTCAAGAGTGAAGGGAAAATTTCCCATTGATACAATACCAGGGCCATCCTGCATATTAGGTAATAGTGAATAAAAGGAGCTAGTTAAGTGAATTTTCGATATGAGCAAGTGTGGTTTTCCAGTAACAAAGGATATGTTACTAAATACAGTTCAAAATTTTGTGATAAAAATAGAGAGAGAGACCCCTTTTACCAATGGAAGACCTTCACGCCACTGGTACAAGGCTTTTCTGAAATAGACGATGGAATACTGAAATAGAAGCTTTTTTGGCTTCAAAAAATATTACAGATCTTACTCCAGATAGAGTTTTTAACGTTGACGAGTCAGCGTTCCTTTTAAATCCCAAGATTGGAAAAGTGTTAGTGCCTCGAGGAGAGAAAGCTTGTTATAATGTGTGTGTCAATGAGAAGGAGTGCTATACGGCTTTAATTGGTGGTAACGCTGCTGGTATTCTACTGCCAACTATGATTATCTACAACCAAGAAAGAATTTCATCTGAAATTTCCAAACATTTTCCAGATGATTTTGTACTTGGAATAAATGGTGCATCAATAATAACATTCCTTTTCCAATTTAACTTTTTGTTGATGGACACAGTTCTCACTTAACGAAAGCCTTAAGTGATTTTTGCTCACTACCTTAACAGGGCCCACTACCTTATTTCACTCTATCGAGAACTGGGTCAAATGCCTATCAGCAACTGCTTCCGACTCAGAAACTTTTTTTATTTCGTAAATAAAGAATTTAATTAATTAGTGCAATTTTTTGCAACTGTTTATATTAAATATAAATATTTATTAAATCGCAGAAAAGGCGACCTTTTCTTTACGCTATCGATAACAGGGCCCACTACCTTATGTAAAGAATGCCGACCTAGTAAACTCGTGCTAGAGGGGTAGCACGGATATATATAAGACTCCAGACAATCAGAGGCAACGGTTTCTATGCTCTGATTGGCTGAATCTTAATACCGCCTGCACCGTTATTTGAATTAAAAAATTGTTGTTAATTCTAAAATTATCCTACTGTACACATAGAATAGTTTATTAAAGAAAGAAAAGACTATTCTAAATATGATTTTTAGGGTCGGACCTTAAACATGATTATAAGTCCTGCTCTTAAATTATTACATTATAAATACCGCTGGCAATTCATTGGCACTTAGCTTCCTCAAACTAAATTAATGGTTCCAATATGAAATTCTTTGTTCTAATAAATTAATTTTAAATTGCTATATACACTCCGCAACAAAATTAACGCAACTCCTAATTACGACTAAAAAAGGGCGCAAATTCGAAGATCGATGTCTCAGGTAAAAAATGTCGTAAGGGGATCAATTTTTTTTTTAAATTAAAGGTTGAAGTCTCTACTTTAAGATGGTGGAACTCGATTTTCGATTTGACGCAATCCCTACTTATGTGACCTTGAAATTCAAGGTCATTTTTTAAAGCTCAAAAATCGTAAACTTTCGCAGTGCGTTCGCGCGTGGGTGATTTTTTTTGATAATTCTAATCGTTGTATCTTAAAGTACAACTCTTTCCCTTTAATTTAAGAAAAAAATTGATCCCCTACAATTTTTTTTGACAATTTAACAGCGTTTAAAAAATTGTATTAAAAAAACGCGTTTTTTCTTGAAACATTTGATAATTTCGATCCACCCTACGATTGAATCAGCGGTGTAGAATGACTCGACTTCGTAGATCGATATCTCAGGTTGAAAATGCCATATGCACGGGTTCGAATGTTATTTCTTGGTTGATTCTGATCAAATCGAAATGGAAAACTCGTATCCAAGCGAAACGAATATTACCGTCGACTTTAGCGTTACCCAATAAGCACCACGAGGACGTAGTCGATCGGGTTTAGTTTATCATATGTGTGTGTATATGTGTGTGTATTTGTGTGTGTGCGTTTGTGTGTATTTGTGTGTGTGCGTTTGCGTGTGTGTGTGGGGGGGGGGTAAAAGGTCCGATTACTAATTAGTAGTCTGTACAATTGTACAGAAAGCCTTTAATATCTTGTGTTGCCACCTCGGCGTCGAATAACCTCAGCTAATCTTGCAGGCATATTAATGCAAGCTCTTATCAAGTCTTGAGGTATCTCGTGCCATATCTCATTTAGAGCTAGCCCCAGTTCCTCAAGATACCTTGGCTGTCTTTGTTATGAATTTGTTGCGCATGTCTTACCGGTTCACGTAAGGTTGCTCGTATTATACGACGGTCCTCGTGAGCATTTGTTACGCATCTCCTACTTTGCCCCGTCCTGCGATAAGCACCTGTTTCAATTGAATCGAGACAGAACTCGAGAAACAGTCGAAAAATGAACCCCCATTCGTCTTGCTACCTCACGTCGACTAAGTTCAGCTTCAGAAAGTGCAACAATTTGCGCGGATTTAATTTCATTCAACGGAGGCATTTTTATTTTGCCAAGAAATCGATTTTAACAGTTTTAAAATACTGCCGTAAGAATCAAACCCCGTAGCCCTTAACTGAAAAAATTTTACAATTTCGCCAAACGGTATTTTTTAAAGAATGGTAGATTTGTAAAAGATCCGTATTCGTTAAAATTTGGACACGGTCGGAGATGGACTTGAAAATTTTTTTTTACATTACTGATTTCAGGAAACAATATGCAACGGATGACAAATTTGATAAATTTGTACACTTCCTATTTTTTAAGAGATATTCGATGTAAGATAAAAGTTATAAAATAATAACGTTTACAAATTTTAAGAATTTGTTTTTTACATTTAGCTTGATTTAAATCTGATCGACTACCTCCTCGTGGTGCTTATTGGGTAACGCTCAAGTCGACGGTAATATTCGTTTCGCTTGGATACGAGTTTCCCCTTTCGATTTGATCAGAATCAACCAAGAAATAACATTCGAACCCGTGCATATGGCATTTTCAACCTGAGATATCGATCTACGAAGTCGAGTCATTCTACACCGCTGATTCAATCGTAGGGTGGATCGAAATTATCAAATTTTTCACGAAAAAACGCGTTTTTTAATACAATTTTTAAAACGCTGTAAAATCATCAAAAAAAATTGTAGGGGGTCAATTTTTTCTTCAATTAAAGGGAAAGAGTTGTACTTTAAGATACAATGATCAGAATTATCAAAAAAAATCACCCACTCGCGGGCGCATTGCGAAAGTTTACGATTTTTGAGCTTTAAAAAATTACCTTGAATCTCAAGGTCACGTAAGTAGGGGTTGCGTCAAATCGAAAATCGAGTTCCATCATCTTAAAGTAGAGACTTAAACCTTTCATTTAAAAAAAAAATTAACCCCTTACGACATTTCTTACCCGAGATATCGATCTTCGAATTTGCGCCCTTTTTTAGTCGGAATTAGGTGTTGCCTTAATTTTGTTGCGGAGTGTATATATCTCTTTCTAATAAATTAGTAGCTCAAAAATGGTCTGCTTTTTTTATCATTGATGATTTGTTCAAAGATAGTTATTGACCAAAATTACGCAACGATAGGTAATAATCCTTATCACAGCAATTTTTTCTCTGTGCATAATTTATTAAAATTATTTAAATATTTAAATTATATGTAATCAGATGTTAGTACGTAGATTCACTGAATTCCTAATCATCTAAAAATTTTTGAACGATTTTCCATTATAGATTTCCGAGATATAGCCGTTTAAACTAAATATGACTTTTTTGTGTATTACAAAAGAAGGGAAACACTAAAGAGCTAGTCGAAAATCTAGTTAGCCTCGAGCTCTGCACGAGGCACGAGGATCTACTTGCGCGGGTGTCGTTGTCGCTCGACGCTTGACCTGGTCGACAGTTGGTTGCTCGGTGGAATGACAGGGGGTGCCAAAAGTCTATCCAAAATTTGCGGTTGTAAAAGATAGGTCATTTTAAGCTCTATTTAATGTATTTACACTCACACGGTGGGTCTCGACTAAAATTAACTAAACAAGCTTGCGGTTTTTTGCAGATATCTTGGCTCAGGTGATGGTTCACACTCAACAAAATGAAATATTGCAATATCAACCTTTATAATTCACATATTTATAATTAGCCATTGTTTAAATTTCTTTTGCGACATAATAAATGTTTAAATTTGTTTAATAGTGTTTAAAAGTGTTTAAAGTGATGATCTGGACCAAATGTGAATAGCCGTATACTAATATAGAACCTTATATAAATAAGATATTTTGTTTTTGAAAAAATAATAAATGTTTATTGTTAACAGTTAATTTGAATATATTTATTTACTCTATCTTGAAATTTTTTAAATTAAATTTTAATAAATTTATAATATTAATTATGAAAAAAAAATGAATACTGAATTTTAAATTGAATTCCAGATTGAATATTCAAAAAACGCGCCAAATTATCATATACAATCAGTGGAACTAACCTCTTAATTTGAAGCATTATTTTAAGGATTTATAATTATTCTCTGATACTTGGCATGCGTATTTACCAGGTTTACTACTTATTCTTTCTATTATTATGAACGAAAACGTTTATTTTGAGTGTTTTTAGTCTTTATTATAGGATACTACGGATCTGTGGCCTATGTGAATTCATTATTACACTGTGTAATAAAGCGCCACTTAGGTCACGGATAACCGTGGCCTAAGTGCGGGTTTAGCTCACACAGTGCTATAAAAGTATAATACCTATCCAGTACATTCAAAAACAAAATAGCGCGAAATTTGAATTAAAGTGAAATTAATATTTATTTATATAAAGTTGCGTATAAAAATAGTATATTGTGTACCTCGGGTGAAAAGTAGTCTTTGTTTGCCCGCGTGTGGTTTTTGCAGTACGAGGCGAGGGGAGCAAGCACGAGCCGAAGAAGAGTGCATTTGCGAGCCGAAGACGAGCACCGCAATCACACAAGGGCAAAAAAATACTTTTCCCCCAGGACCCACACCGTATTTTTTGTCGTATATTTATTGATTTTGCGTTTTTTTATGCCTCTAGAGCGGGTGTTTACAGCGACTGTTCTTCGATTCGATGCAAACGCGAACATATTTTCCAAAATTTTCCAAAATTTTCAAAATTTTGTCAGTAGCGGGCGAAAAGTACCTACTTTTTGCCCGCTGGACGAAATGTTTTGTTTTGAGCGGGCAAAAAAATGTTTTTCGCCCGCCGGCCGGCAAACAGCTGCTTTGCGCCCGCTTTAGAGTCACGAAAAAACGCGAAAATCGTGCGTGTATGTCAAAAAATAATAAATGTTGCTTTTACATAAATGCAGATTATTATTACATGTTTACAATCAATTCGCAAATATAATAGTAATTTTAAAGTACGTAAATAAATAAACAAATAAATACATTAAAATAAGAGTTAAGAGTTCAAGAGTTAATGTAAACGCGCCCTCATAAGATGATATTGTATTTCATATGTACAAATACTCGGTACGAGTATGATACGTCCAAGGTTTCATACGAAAATTTGCGTATCATACGTATTTCTGCTAGCTTACAAATAACCTATATATATATATATATATATATATCCATAACAAAGTAATTTTTATTGGAAATTTGTAAGGAAAAACCACAATTTGTATGGCATCTATCATTTTAATCATCAGATCTAATGCATGCGAGCGACTTCAATTAGGTGCCTCTGAAAACTTCACGTGAACTTCGTCCTAGGATGTGCAATAACAATGACAATAACCGCCATATCGCTATTCTGAAATTCACGAGAAGTAATTATATTGTTTTTGCATTTAATGGCACGAATGGTTTACATTTCATACAAATAAAACATTTTCATTGATTATCAATATTTATTCGCAGCTGAAAGGTGTGTGTGCCGAGATGCTCGCTTGGTACCTACAGGGTTTAAGGAGGATGCCCATTGATGGCCTAAGTCAGACTCAGGTAAAAAATTTATAGGGAACCTAAAAACCAAGATGAACATGAAGGATTTATAAAATCTTAAGCATTTGAACAAAAATGTCCTTCTGTATAAAATGAAAAATATAAAAACAATTAATTCTCTTAATTTTTACTACAGAATGTCTGTTAAAATCTTGATTGTTTCACTTATTTTATCGGATTTGACGCTCTATTTATAAAGTTTCCCTTCACTTGCCCAGATTAAATTTTTGTTTAATTTTCATATTTTTACATTCTCTATACAATAGAGTCAGTTTTGTACGTCCCCCCGCGTCCCGTTACTTAGTACGCATTCATGGGCATCCTCCTTTAGAATAAGAGATGAATTCGTCAATATATATAGTATTTCCTGAATTGCTCTATATGTATAAACTCCATTCAACAAATTTTAAATAAACAGTGCAATGTGTGTGTATGCCATAGGCATAAGAAAACACGTTATCAAGACATGTGTGACAAAAAATACGGTGTGCTCCATAAAGGAGACGCCTTTTTCACCATCATTTGTTTGCAATACTTGTTTGCAATACTCACACGCGAGCGAAAACAGCCTACTTCTTTCCCATGGTACACAATATACTATTTAAAACTTTAAAAAATATAATAAAACTATATGTGTCAACACTCACAATTAACAAATAAAACGTTTAGCGTCAGAATACCGCAAAATAAAATATTGACTTATTTTTAAATTACTTTAACCGCTATTTTCTGGAAATTTAAAAAATATCCATGGTTATAGATTGCGCAAGGAACTTTTTGAAGTTAGAAAAGTAAGTTTCGAGAAAAACGCGTTTGAAGTCTTAATTTGGTATGCTATCCAATGTATATTAATTCACTCAACTAGCTATAATTTTGGTATAACCAAGAGTTTTGACATCCAGCAGGTTTCAAAATATTTATAAAACTGTAAACATAAAAAATATGTAATACAAAAATTTTTGAATTTTTTGTTCACAATCAGTGGAGAGTCCCATTAAGAGGAGGTCGCATTCGCTGTCCTTGTCTAATAATAGTTTGGCTATTTACTAAAAAAGTAGTTTGTTAAATGAAAAACTAAAAGTTGACCTCAATTCGTCCGAAAATAAGCAATATTTTGATACCTAAAAAGGTACCTAACATTATTTTCTTTTCGAGGAAAACTTCGGAATGCAAAACATAACCTTAATTTACGCGATCCGAAGTTTTCTCGGAAAGGAAATAATGTTAGGTACTTTTTCAGGTCTCAAAATATTGCTTATTTTAAGACAAATAAATTGAGGTCAACTCTTAGTTTTTCAATTAACACTTTTTCAATTAACTACTTTTTGAATAAATAGCAAAACTGTGATTAGACAAGGACAGCGAATGCGGCTAAAGCAAACGTACGCAAAAGTGGCACTTACCGCACGGAGTGTCAAAAAAAAATGTTCGATACTATTGCGATAAAAATGATTCTCGCGCGAATGTGATAGAAATCGAATCTTGTTTGCAAAACATTAGTAAGAAAGAAATTAAGTCTAAAATTATACCTCAAATTGCGTAAAATTTTTTGCTTCCTCCTAGAGGAAGTTTTGTAATAGTTAAAAAAGATTTCTAAAAACATGTTAAATACATGTTTTGGCCATTTGGAATCAAAATACACTATATTTATAAAATGTCCGTATGGATGTAAGTGTGAGTGTATGTATGTATGCATCCCTCTATATCTCGAGTAATCCACGGTTAAATTGAATGTTTCAGGTCTCATTTTTCTGTTTCTGACGCCTGAATGTGGCTGATAACTAATATTTATGATTAGTCGATGCTTTGTTTATTTTTTTAGCGATTTTTCGATTTTTGGGTTTTAGTTTTTCCGAATTTCTTATAGGTTAAAATTAATATAATCAATTCGGATAAAATGCATTTGAAAGAGCTTAAAATTACCTATCTTTTCCGACCCAAAATTTTTGATTAGGTAATTTTCTTATTTTGTTATACACGAAAGCGACATTTTTTTAAACGATTATCTTTTGGAAATGTATCATGGAAATTTATTTAAAAATTTTCTATATATTAGTACCACTGAGAGGAATATTCAGTAAAATTTGTTAGCAATGTCGTACGATAAATTGAGTATAACGGAATTATTCCTTTTGAAAATTTCCAGAAATGTAGCTTTTAAGGGGTAACACCACTGTAATAGCGAAAAAAAAGCGCTTTTTTGGGTATTCTTTTGAATGGAAAGATAGGTTATAAAGAAATGATATTTGGATATATTATTAGCCTAATATTATAGTATATTTAAAAAAAATTCAGTAAAAAAAATACAGAATGGCTGATTTCTAGCCGTTCTCTCGAGACCTCTTGCATCGGAAGCGCTCCGCGGCACGCAGTGTACCAATCGCACATTTCAACCTGGAACAAAAAAAATCCACTTATTCTTGATGTTAATAGCTAGTGAATCACATAGGGGATTTTGAAAATACTGATTTTTGCAAATTTGGCAGTGAATTGAAAATACTGATTTTTGCAAATTTGGCAGTGAATTGAAAATAAATTTAAAATTTTCATGAAAAAAAGGCACGTTTTTGTTCATAAAAATCGTTTAAATTAATTTATTGAAAATCCCCTACGCGATTCACTTCGATATAATAATTAAGATATGGTTAAAATTTCAAATGGATCGGATGAAAACTGTTCAAGTATTGCTGCGTGCTCATTCAGCAAAACTCGTTTCGAGAAAAATCCACTGAAAGTTTCAAAATCAGTTTCGGACGTAAAAAAATGAAATCATATAAAGAAAATTTTTTACCGTTAGTCTGTAATGCCAGGACCATAAAGCTGCTCTTTCAAATGCAAATTCTCTTCCTCGTCTTCTTTTCTTATCGCTTTTATGTTCGATCACGCCTCTTTCGCTGCGTCGGACAGAGAGCGCTCAGCGTGTCTGATGCGCTTATAGTCGACTTCACAACAAAAATTGTAAGCCTGCAGACATATATCCATCTCCAGAGCTTGCATAATTCGAAGGACACATTTCAGGCCGTCATTAAAATTGCACACTGCAATATCAGTGGCAATATCCAGAACTTTCTTGCCATTCGAGTACGATTTCCAAGCCAAGTTCCAAACGGTGGCATTGAAACTTTCGTTGCCATTCTGAGTATAACCCCCTAAGCAACGATGCAGCAACTCATCTCGACTTAACTCTGTATAAACAGGCTCAATGGCTTCGCAAACTTCTTCAGGAAGTGGCGGTTCATGATGAAACGTGCCCAACGAATCTTCAGCTTATCCGATTTTCCAAGCACACCAGGAATCTGAACAATTATCGTGCTGAGGATTGTCGTCGGTCGATATTTTATGATACAGAGTTGCCCAGATTTCATTCCTCATTTTCTGTATGCCATTTGGATTCCTCCGTATTGCCAAACTATAATAAATTGTTAATTTATCAATCAACTTATTTGTTAATTTTCCTTCTCCTCCAAGGCCTTTCGTCTTTTTTTGTTGGATTTCGAAGACGCGTTCCCATTCTTTTCTGTACATGATCGATGCACTCTTTTCTTTGTATATCAAAATTAGAATACGGTTTAGAATCCAGTATGCCCTTGAAAATCTTGCTGTTACCATCACCAATATAGTTCACATACTTTAGGCCGTGGAAACTGTCGGAACGAGAAAACATTTCAATAACAACATCTACTTCCATTTTACCAGATGAACCATCATGATTTGCTTGACATAAGTCGCGTGTGATGCATACCATTTTTCGTATTCAGATGTTTCTGTTTTATTTTTCCAGTGCTCACAAGACTTACAATATTTAGATTTTACAGTCACATCGACGATTTTTCCAGTAAGCCATCCAATCAAAGATACAACTCCAAAAAGCGACAAATATCCTCGTTTCCTCCAAAAACCATCTCCTGAAACGGTAATCCCTTGAGATTGACCATTTTCTTCGCTCTTTTGTCTCACCTCTTTTCCAGCTTGCTTCATACTGTTATCACGAACTGTTGATGTTGCTATTGAAATGAGATTCATTATTTTATCGTAGAAAGATTGGAAAACAGGACGTGGTAATTCCATAAACGCACAAAATTTTATCATTTCATTCCGTCCTACTCCTATTAGTCGCATTGCTAACACCATCCGACGATTAATTTCATATGCATGTTTTATAAATTTACTGTTAGGTATAACAATTTCTGGACACTTTGGGCAAACAATCACAATTTTGAAGCCCTAGCCCCGAAAACTTCTTTCATGAAAAGTTATATTAGAACCGCACGTTTTACACTTCACATGCTTAGAAATTGCAGAAAATACTGCCAAAAAGTTAATGATTCGGTATCCAAATGTATAATTTACTTCTAAATCGTCCTCGGATGTCTTCAGCTTTTTTGCCGATGCACTGACGCCACTGGAATCTCCTTCAGCTTCGTATTGATTCATCGGACGAAAAAGCGTCTCTATATTTATTAGCCGGCGCATGATGTTTTCGCGTGGCACGTCCAGAAACCACTGCAAACCACTGCAGTTGTTTTTCGTGCCTTTTCTTCCTGCGTACACTTTTTCTTTTTCCATTTTGCTAAACGTAATAATAAATAATTAAAACTTTCACAAAAATATAGTTTCGAAAGCGAAAATGAGAGCGTCGTTTTCTTACGATATACAGACGCTACACTAACGTACTTTGTTTTGATACTAGCCAAACTGACTCATAATAGCTTAAGATCGACATCTATAGGAGCATTAGGGAAGTTTTCGAACAATAGGCAAGCCATAAGGCGGTCCTGCTCATCAAGTGCATACCTCTCGCAGGTAAGCGATCGGCCGTTTCGGAGCGTCCGAAGACGGTCGGTATATGTCCCGAAATTTCAAATAAAAATTTTCTAGAAGGTTCAAAGCATGTTTTAAGCCAATAAAAAAAATCGATTTTTTGAAATTTCTACAGTGGTATTACCCCTTAACTATCTCTAGGCTGAGTTATTTGCCCAGATCATGAGGACTTTTATTTTTCAAGATATTTGAGGTTATGTTTTTTTCTAACTTTTTCTTGATCGCTTATATCTCGAGAATAGCGCGACTTTTTTGCCAACTGGGGCTCATTTTTTTCATTTCTCACTGAGGATTCGGAATTAAAAAGAAATTTTAAGATTCATCGACTCGATTTTGTTTTACAACGATTTTTCTATTTTACGTTATTCTGAATTCAATGAGGTAAATTAATTTGGTACGTAGAAATAACATGATTGCTTCAGTGTAAATGCAGTTGAAAGAGAATAAAATTATGTATCTTCCCTGACATGAAATTTTTTATAAGCTATTTTTTTAATTTGTTTTGTTATACACGAAAACGTAATTTCTTTTAAACGGTGATATTTTGGAAACGTATGATGGAAAATCTTTATTAATAAATTAAGACGTTTATAAGCATGGAAATGAGCTTATGTTAGGTAACTCATCCATACAGATTGAAATAAATCACGTTAAAGTGCACAATCTGAGATATCCTATAACTAGAAAGTTGCTTGAATTACTCTTTAGAAAAAAACCTGATAGAAAGTTTCTCATTTCTGATGATATTACAAAATATCGTAGTATGGTTAAAGCCACAAGTGCTTACAAAAATCGTTACAGTGATGATGAGTCGTTTCGTACATTAAAGAGTAATTAATTCAAAGACTTCATTGCTCCAATATTCCAATCTATTGACCTAAAAGAACCTTCACAACGATACATGAAGAGTTAACCTACTAATGAATTATTTCATTGATACAAGAGTAAGGATTTCAATGTAATAATGCTTCTTCTGCAGTATTACAAGATTCTACGTTTGATATTCATCAACAGAAGGAAGATAAGAATCACGATACAATAATGGTTAAAAAACGTAAGCTGCAGAATTAAATAGAGTCGACGCTTGAACCTGTTTCCAAATCGAAAGATAAAATTCACAATTTAAATAAACGTTATGAGGAGTACGAAGATTCTCTGATTGCGAGTAATGATTCTCTACGAGACAATAATAACAATGCAGATGAATCTTTTCCACACTATGATGAGGATAATCATGTGATTGCTAGTTCACCGAAATTACAGTCTATTTCTGATACTCGTTTTCAAAGACGATCAATTGGAGAAGAGATCGAAATTATTATCATCAACGTGTTACGTAATGCCGCTTACGTATATTGATGTATTTGAGGCATATTAAACCTGATTCGATACAAGGTTACCGACGATTGAGTAAGAAAAGCCGTTGAAAAGCGCGCCAGTGGACATTCGTCTGGAATTTGAATCGTGAGACAATTTTCCAGCTGGAACATCTGCTTACTACTCAATCTTGCAACGATCGTATAGTGCGGTACAATCCTGTAAGTAGTAATGTTGATAAAGTAGTCTGAGACGTAAAATCGAGTACTGAAGAACCAACGATCTGGTATCCGCAACCAGATAATCAGACAGTGAGTCGTCGTAGATTTACAGATTCAGATTTCCCGCCATTTCTTAGTGCCCTCTAGCGGAACATAGCTGAATCTATAGAGAGGGAATGATATAAAGATTGATGGAGAGGTATAAGAGTTGTGGTTGTACCTCACACGTGGGGGACAAGGATGAGGCCCTCATACCTTCTGCTTAAAATGAAAGAATAAAAATGACATCGCTGAGAGTATAAAAACTCACTAAATTACGATTCTCAGCTCATTTATGCTTTGATCCTTACTCAAAATGGGTCAAACACAGAGTAATTTTTCAAAATACTCCCCTCATCATGGCTACACAAAAATAAATAAACTTATTACTAGATTACAATACAAAATATGCCACAAACTGTATAAACGAAATACGAAACATAAAAAAAAAATAACATGAAATTAGATTTACCATAAACTTAAACGTATAACAACTCATGGAGGTCGTCATGACAACTATGGAGCACAGTTGCGTGCTATAATGGCACCTTTAAAAAAACAAATTTACGAATCTTTTAAATTACTTGATAATAAAGATAAATAAAAGTAAAAATTATAACAAAACCGTTAAGCAAAACTTACTGAAACTAGTAGAAACATACATACTAGAATTGGCCCTGAAGGCCGGCAGTTCGTACTGGCCGCGCGAAATCACAAGCTGTTACATGGTCGCGAATTCCGAGACAACTAAGTGCAATAATAAAACTCGCCGAATCCCTCGCAGTTTCCAAAATTATACTTTGGAGAGAGGTGTGTGGCTCCCAGCTCGCAGAGCAAAAGCACGCAAACCACAGAGCAACATAACACACAAGGAGGTGGCAGCGCGAATTGAAGCAGAAAGGCGAACGGGGAATCCCCGACCGTCGGTCGTCCAACAAGCAAAGCACACACCTCCATACATGTCAAGAAAAACGCAATCAATTTTAGTAAAATCAAGATTTTAGATCGGGAAAAAAATTGGAGCGAACGTACATTCTCTGAAATGTTAAACATATATTATCATAATAACACATTGAATAAAATGGAAGACACTAATTTTTTTGAAAAATGTCTATAAAAATTAACTTATTCTAATTAAAAAACATTTCCAATAATACTCTTGGTTGATCTTTGACTTTTGTTATTTTCCATTGATGCATTTTTTAAAAAATTCTTTTTTTTTCTATAAAAACTTTCTTGATGGTAATTTATTTTAAATCGTGCACATTACACATTTGCACATCCACACATGCCTTTTCTTATTTTTTTTTTGCACGTTTCCTACGATTTTTGCAAATAATTTTAGTCGAGTCCTCAACTCTTAGTGATCCGCACTGAGAAAACCATGGTCGAAAATAATCCCCGCGGTTTAAGAAGGCATATTATAGATCGTGCGTGGTGTAAAAATATGCCCACTATAAAACAGTGGTTGAATGCAATGACTACCGCAGTGTAAAATTTCCCCCACGACAGAACAACGCATGTTTACGATCATGCGCGCAGCAAAAGTCGCTCATTCGTGGTGTGAAATTCGCCTCACAAGTCAGAACTTATATTTACGATCACGTGTGGCGTTTAAAGTTGCTCACCGTGGTGCGAAATTCTCCCCACAAGCCAGAACTTGTATTTACGCTCCACAAATGGCAGTGCGAGCAGCTCACCGTGGTGCGAAATTTGCCCCACAAGTCGTTACTGTGATTTTAATAATTATTATTTTTTATTTGTAAATTTTTTAATGCAAACATTTATTGTACATTATATTTGCTAAATTACTTGTAATATATGGATTCGCATATACATTAATATAACTTTTTAATATTAAAAAATACACATTGAAATAAATTTTTTGTAGACAGTAATTTATTAACTTATTAAAATTGAAATCCGTATGATAATGTATATAAAGTTTGGGTGGAAATAACTTGTATAATGTAATCGGTATATATAAAACGATTTGATGATACTGCACGCGCATCCGCCATGTTAGACTATTCGATATAAGTGAATGGTGTTCTGCAACCAATGTGCTGTTGTTATCGTCGCGTCAAACAATAGTGTAAATGTTTTTAACTCGGAAATCTTTAAAACATCAAAAAATATCATCTTCACAAAGCTTTCTCTTTGAGAAAGCAAAAATGGTCCACATTCACCCCAGTTTACGGTATCCTGTCTGATAAATTGGATCACAAATCATACGCTATTTCAAAGCAAAATTTATAAAATTGTTCAAGATATCGTTGTATTAAATTAAAAACATGTCTTTGTATACAATAAGAATTCTTTTCACAAAGTAATAAATCTTATCCTTTCAAAATTTACAAAAATATTATATGTCTATATTATACTAAAATTCGGTGATAACTTGATAAAATTATCTCATACAGTTTTTGAGTTTATAGAAATTTTGATAAATTAATAATGAAGCAGTATAGCAAATGAATAGCGACACATATTGTTTCTAGCTTCCAAACGAATAAATGTTTCACACTCGTGCCCATGCGTGCGCACGTACATACATACATACATACATACATGCATACATACATACCTACATATGTGTATACATATATATAAATATATGTATGTACATATATACATTTATACACGCATACACGGAGAGAAATAAAAAATCGAATCCACTGAAACGCACGTTGATTCTACTAAAAACAAATGTATATCTTAGTAGTCACGGGGAAAACTACAACAGCTTACAAAAAATGTAACTATTCCTCTCTTGCTTACTGCGACATTCTACATTTCCAGGTTAATTTAATTTAGCGTTCAGAAAAAAGTAACATCTCTACTAAAAAAGGAGCTACTGATTTAGTACGTACTGCCGGCCTTCAGGGCCAATTCTAGTATGTGTGTTTCTACTAGTTTCAGTAAGTTTTGCTTAACGATTTTTGTTATAATTTTTACTTTTATTTATTTTTATTATCAAGTAATTTAAAAGGTTCGTAAATTTGGTTTTTTAGAGGTGCCATTATAGCAGGCAACTATGCTCCATAATTGTCACGACGACGTCCATGAGTTGTTATACGTTTAAGTTTATGGTAAATCTAATTTCATGTTATTGTTTTTTTATGTTTCGTATTTTGTCTATACAGTTTGTGGCATATTTTGTATTGTAATTTAGTAATAAGTTTATTTATTTTTGTGTAGCCATGATGAGGGGAGTATTTTGAAAAAACTTCCGAAACGTTGCAAAATTTTTAACCGAATAAAAGATGGATTGTTCTGAGTGATCAATCGAGTCATTTATTTTATTTATGTCTACCTTGACACGATAGATTCACACCTATAATATATTTAATATTATTGATAAAATTAGAATTTTCTGCTTGATGCATTTTATTGACAAGACCAATAATTATAATTCATCTTGTCAACTCTAAACGTTCAAATATCAAGCTCAGCTGATGAGTCTTACACTCTCACGTGTTTCTGCTGTGGACATGTAAAACGCTAATAGCCGCCACCTGGCGGTGGCGTGTTGAACTATCCTGTTGAGTGAATATCAAAATCTTCGACATCACTGTACAAGCTTTTTAATGAATATTCCTTTATGGTAGAAGAATTTGATAGTTTATGAAGGGTTTGATAATTATTATCAGCCTCAAGTTAAATTTCCATCAGCGATTGATTCCGACCATCGAGTTGTAAAATTCTTTGTTGAAAAACAACAACCCGCGCCCTTGAGATCAAATGTGTATAAACTTGCTAAGTATTATGCAGTAGTATGCTTTAACCAGTTGACCCACGGACACCTTAATTTTGAGGTTAATAGACGAAATTTCGACTCCATTGTGGGGATTCCACTTCAACTCCTCTATGGAAAGGTAAGGTAATTTAAATTTCTCGCAATTTTTCACTCTGGTGTTGATAATTCTAAATGCGAATTTAAACATTTGAATTTCTCGCGGAGAATCGGTAATACACGTCCCCTGTATTGCCGACCGTCGGAAATTCAGATTCCTATGTTATCGACCATCGGCAATACAAATCTCCGGGTTATCAACTGCAGGTATAGTTGGGTTACCGACCATCCGACAATAATAATAATATTTAAATAAATAATTAAAATTAAAACAATATTAATTTTAGTTATAAAATTTGATTTTCCCGCATACTATTAGGTTTGGTAGTTCGACTAATCGACTTTTTATTTGAGGACCTAAATTGAAGAAGATACAGCGCTTGGAAAATCCCCATGACGTCATGGTTCATACACAGCGCTTTTGAAATTGCATGAATCCTGACGTCATAAAGAAACTTTCTATAGCTGTAACTCTTGTAAGCCTCGTTCTTTTTGCAAAATTCAAACAGATTGGTGAATTGGCTTAAGTTCTCTATCAAAATCACCGATACCGCAAAAAAGTATGAAACAACCCAATTAGACAGGATTTATAACTCTAAAAATAGAGTGGAAATTTTTCACATTTAAGTATAGTGACATCTCACTATAGTTTCGTGTACATATTTTCCCCATGGACATCGACGAAAAACTTACGTTTTCAAATGAAGATTCAAACTTAAAAAGAAATTTTAAGATTTATCTAATTGTATTTATTTTATAAAGATATTTCGATTTTTTAATTTTAGTTGTTCTAGTTTCTAGATATGTTAAAAATATTATGATAAATTTGGTGTAATTACATATAAAAGAGCATAAAATTACCTATATTTTATAACCGCAAGTTTTGAATCGACACATTCTATGCTTTTGTTATTGGTTTAACGAAAACGTCATTATTTAATTTAAACGGTTAAATCTCGGAAATGTATGATGTAGCAAAACAGCAGCATTATATCTAAAACTTTCCGAAAAGGTAACTTTTTCCTACCGCTTATCTGATTTCAGTTTCTAAACCATGAGGTTATTTAATTTTCAAGATATTGAAGTTTATATACATTTTTTTTAATTTTCGTATTTTTATAAAAAATTGAAAATAAAATTAATTTTTTAAATTAAACAAAAAAGTAAATTTAAATTAGAATGAAAAAAAGAACAGAAAGCTTTCTCTTTAAAAAGGGAATTTTTTATAATTATAAACCCATCGCGCCTACAACGGTATCTAATAAAAAATTATCTTTTGATAAATCATCAATGACAAATCAGCACATTTTTTGAGATTCTAATTAAAAAGAGATACAGAAATTTAAAATTAGTTTATTAGAACAAAAAATGTTATATTAGAACAATTAATTTAGTTTGTGGAAGCTAACTGCCAATGAATTGGCAGCTATTGTTAATTATTTCGAAGAGATTATAATTCTTTATTTGTTTTTGTGTTACATTTTTTTCTTTTATTGGTCATTATTTTCCTGCATAAAAAAGAAATTTTGCTAGCATATGTTATGTTTATCACGTTATTATTTTGTCTAATTGTGGTTTGTGATGTTTTTCCTTCATATTTTCTTTAATTATTTCTTAATTATTTCAAAAAAGTTATAATTTTCTATAGTTTGTTGTGTTTCATTTTGTTCTATTTTGTAGTCATTCTTTTCCTACATAAAAAAAAACCAGCTAGCATAGATTTTATATTTTTTATATAAAAAAATTTTAATGGTAGTTTTAGATGTATATTTTAAAATAAAACAAGATTGAGAATGGTACTATAACTCAGTTACGAGAAAAAAATAAAAGAGATTGGCTTATTTTACCAAAGTTCGACTGTTATGGAATTTAACATGTAAATCTGTTTCTGATAAAATAAGCCGATTTCTTTTATTAAATTTTTTTCAACAAAATTGCTTGTGGCGCTTAGCTTAAAATTTCATCGGTGTGTTGGCAGAAATTTGGACGAATCAAAATCATCAAATTTGGTGATGTAAAAAATACTATCATATTCTGCATCAAATTCTCTTTCCAAAACACACGGACTAAAGTACTTTATGTTTTATAGTTCTCGAGATAAAAATACATATACTTTGAGAAAAATGATAATAAAATATAGTTTTAAATGATGTTAAAATATAATTTTTTGTATTTTCTATGTTATAATGATTCTTTCTTTATTGTAGAATATGTTACTAGCTAAGTGTTCATAGTAATACTGTCAACCTAACCTCAAAATATTGCCAAACACTGTTTATTTTGCAAATTCCGCGGTCACAATATGTATTTTTGGTATTTACTGTGTTATAAATATTGTTTCTTCATCAATTAATGATACTAGATGAGAACCAACCGTAATACTTTCAACCTAACCTGAGAATTTCGCAATATAATTATTCTTCAAATTTTCTGGGTATGTAATATGCGTGTACGTGTAGACGAGCGCGCGTGTGTATGTATTCGAGTGTGTGTGTATGTGTGTGAGTGTGTGTGTATATATGTGTGTGTGAGTGTATGTGTGTGTGTATGTTAGTGTGTGAGTGCATGTGTGAGTGCATGTGTGTGTGCGTATGCGTGTGCGTCTCTATAGGTGAGTAGCGATAAATAACTAAAAAATCAATAATTAAAACACATAAAACACAAAAAGGTTATATTGTTACTACGAAATTAGTAACAGATATAGTGTTTTTGCGATATTTTGATATTATATGCATACTATTACCATTAGAACTCATCTAGTAACATTCATTCATGCATAAACAATAGTTACAACACAAAAAATACCAAAAGAAATAATGTGTTGATCATAAAATTTTAAACAAAAATAAGTGTTTTAGCGATATGTTGAGGTTTGGTTGACACTATTGCGGTTGGTTCTCATCTAGTAACATTCTTTGATGCAGAAACATAAATTATAAATCCAGAAAATACCTAAAATACCTACATATCTTGACTACGTAATTTTCAAAGAAGATATGGTTCTCAATATTTTGAGGTTAGGTTGACACTACTACATTTGGTATTTATTTAGTAACACTCTATAATGCAAAAACCATCATTACAACACAGAATACAAAAAAATATATATTGTAACCACGAAATTTGCAAAGCAAACTGTGTTTTTACGATATTTTGAGGTTAGGTTGATACCGTTACGATTAGTACTCACCTAGTAAAATTCTCTTCCTAAAACTGTAATCCTAATAAGTTTTTAACTACTATTCTTAGTCGTATACTGAAAAAACTATATAATAATAACAACAAAAGAAAATTTTTCTAAAAAAGAAAGATAATGCTTTGAGAGTTTGTTTTAATTGTATTATTTAATATGAAGATACTTTAAGTATCTATTATTATAGCTTAGAATGCTTTGAAAGTTTATGTCGGAACGTAAAAACACTTTAAAATATTTATATAATGACACATGCTGAAGAATAATTTTGTGTATATAAACTACTGCAACTTTATTTTGTGTATTTTGGTAAACCTAGTATTACTGGAAAAGTGTATCTAATATCACGCTTGCAATATTATAAACTTAAAAAGTAAAAAATAGGTTAGTTTTTCGTCGATGTCCATCCGGAAAGTATTCGCTCTACAATAGAGTGAGATTCCACTCTACTTCCCACATAGCATGGAAGGTTTCTGGAAGCTTTGGGGAAGCTTCCAAGAAAGTTTTGGATTCTTTCGAGAAGCTTTCATAAAAACTTCCTAGAAGCACAAAATGTCCGCGTCAAATTCATGTCAGATATATTCCAGGAAAGGTTACTGTAACCTTTAAGGGAATCTTTTAGGAAGATTTTTTTAAAGATTCCTAAAATATTAGTTGTAAGCTTCCGGAAAGGTTATAGTAAGCTTCCAGGATATTTTAAAAGTCCATCTAAGATTTCTGAAAAGGTTGCCGTTAGCTTCCAGAAAGCTTTCCAAAGACTATTATGGAATCTTTCCGGAAGCTTTCATGGAAGCTTCCCGGAAGCTGAAAATGTCCGCGACAAATTCATGTCAGAAATATTCCAACAAAGATGACTGTGATCTTTTAGGGAATCGTTTAGGAAGATTTTTTTAAAGATTCCAAAAAGATTGTTGTAAGTTTTCGGAAAGGTTATGGTAAAGCTTCCAGAATATTTTAAAAGTCCTTCTACGATTTCTGAAGACGTTGCTGTTAGCTTCCAGAAAGCTTTCAAAGGACTGCTACGGATGCTTTCAGGAAGCTTTCATTTCAGATTACCGCAACCGTTCAGAGAATCATTTGGAAAGCCTTTTCGAAAGGTTCAGAAACAGATTATTGTTAAGCTGTTGTTGTAACTGTTTTTTTTATTTTACACATTTTTATATTATTATTTTCGCTTACATTACTTATACATGCTTATATAATTATACAGCAATAACGCATTTATTAATACATGAAAAAATGTTGTACTTGGACGGAATTTGAACCCGGGACGCTGTACTCCAGAAACTTCCATCCTACCGATTACGCCAACGCGGCTAGTTACGTAAAATTCTAATATCAATAAAATATTGTTTTTTGTATATAAAGCATAGACATAACTTCTCTTTTATGTGCAAAAGTTTAATTAACTATGTGCATGTCAATTAATTTAAATTAAGTAATGCAGAAATCATATAATAGTACAATTAAGAGTCCGTTGATTACCGACAGCGATTCCTGCTATCCTACATACCATTTTCGTAATTTATTTAAATAATATAATTTGTTTCATAAAAAACTATGAGTTGTCGGACGCTTCGTTCGAGAATAAGCAATATTTTAAGTTCCAAAACAATTCATATAAATGTTAAAGGAGAAAATATATGAAAATATACCCTTCACACAAATAGATTTTGTACAAAAATATGAATAAATGTTTAAAAAGGTGAATAAATGTGAATAAATGTTAAAAAAATGTGAATAAATGTGAGAAAATGACAGAAAATGTGAATAAATGTAAGAAAATGTGAGCAAATGTGAATAAATATGAAAATATGTGGATAAATGTAAGAAAACGTGAATAAATATGCACACTGAACCTATTATGTACAATTTTTTTTTCTATCTCTATGAGAAAACGTGATAAAACGTGAAAAGATATGCCAAAGCATGAGAAAATGTACATAAACGTGCAAAAATGTGAAAATATGCGACAAAACGTGCCGCTACTGTTCGATATCAGATACTTATGCACATTTTCTCATATTTCCTCACATTTTCTCATATTTTCTCACATTTGTCATATTTTTTCACATATTTTGTTACGTTTTCGCACATTTGTCCACATAAATTATTTCTAGCAGGGACACATGTATAATTTTCACCAATGTCAACGAATTGATATATAAATGATGAAAAAAATGATCCTATGGAGTCCATAGAAGCTTACAAAATGGCTGCACAGACAAATCAGCTGCGGCGAATTTTCGTGATCTTTACTCATTTTTCCCTAATATCATCCTTAAAAAAAATTTTTTTTGACTCTGCAGGTATTATTTTTCTTTGCAAGATCCGTAGTTTAAGGCTGAATCTAAAATCACAACGATTGAAACGGAGTTATTGAACTCGATTTTTTCGATGAATAAGCGTTTTTTCAGAATCCTTTCATTATACCTTACCTAAATCTTTCATGAACGATTCTAGTAAGGTTTAAAAGGAATATTTATTGGAAGGATACCGGAAGCTTTTTGGAAGATTCTAAAAAATATAACTTTTTAATATCTCAAGAAAGTTTACCGTAATTTTTCCATTAAGCTTGTAGGAGAAATTCACGTTAGATTTCGGAGTCCTTTCATTATACCTTACCTAAATCTTTCATGAAAGATTCTAGTAAGGTTTAAAAGGAATATTTATTGGAAGGATACCGGAAACTTTTTGGAAGATTACACGTAATATTTCACAATCGATAATTTGAATATTGCGTGTTATCTTAAGTAAATATTGCAGGAAGCTTTCGTGGAATATTTTTATGTAATATTACTGAAACTTTTATATTAGTTACGTAAAGCTTAAGAAAAGCTTTTACTGGAATCTTTCTTGAATCTTTCGCTAAGAATCTTTCATGCTATGTAGGTTAAGAGTGAAACATCCCACTTAATGTTTAGTGTGGAAAATCCACTCTAATTAGAGTGATTTATTTCACTTTAACGGGTTTAGCGTGTACAAGTGTTTTGTATTACATCATGTACAAGTTTTCATTTAATATAAAACGTATAAGATATTTGAAAATTAATTTATTACAATCCTGAACACAAATATTTTAAAAATATAATACTGAAAGTAATTAAATAGCTTTAATAGAAAAATAATGAATAAATTTTAGTAATAGACAAAAGAATTGGAGAAAATTATTCTCTTAGTACCTCTTGGTGGTTGTCTTCTAATTTCTTGTGATTTTCTATTAATTCTTGGATCTTCTAGAGTATTTTGGCTATTTTTAGATAATTGCAATTCAAGCGCAACGTTCCTTTTCAAAACTTTAGAACAGTAGAAAACCACAACAAGAAAATTTTACATAGATGGCGCTCATGATCGCTTTAATTAGCATTAACCTGGAGTATTAGGACTTTTTCAACTACAAAAAATTGAGTGAAATAGAAGTACATTCTCTGCCCTCCGCTTCTGTGAATTAGTATTAAGTTTATTTAAGCTGCTAAGTATATCTATAAATTACGCATATATAGATACACTTTATAAGTTATATTTGAATGCTAATTCATGTTACTCGGACATATAAAGAGTGCAGAAACAGTAGAATACGGCTAAAAAGTACAGTTCCCGGCATAACAACTTAAGTCCATATTCCCGGAATAACAACTTAACTTACGGTATTTACTCGTTTCTACAAACGTAACCATGTAATTCCTTTACTTATCAATCTGATTAGAAAGGTATATCATGACCCATTAAACAAGCATAGTATTGCACTGTATCTCTTTAATTACGATCTTACAGATCAATGCAAACATTAAAATCTGTTTTTCTCAAAAACACAAAAGTGGACTTAAGTGGTTATTCCGGGAAGCCACAGATATGTAGTACGATTTGTATTTATAGCTAGGATGAGGAGAGAAATTAATTTTTTACTTAAAGATGCAGTAAAAATTATCGAGAAATCGACTATTTTAAGAAAAAATTGTTAAAAAAATTGTAGAACTTGTATTTTAGCGTATAAAAGAAATCTGTACTACAATTTTTTTTAGTTTGGTATATTTGTAAAAATAATATTGCTCAAGCGAAAAATTAATTATGTCATCGCCAAACGTGCACCAAAGAAGATTAGTTTCTATCTAATTTTTACCTATTTTCATCGTATAAAATGAAATTAGATTATTATTTCGAAATTTAAATATTGTATTAAATTCTATTAATATTATTCTATTCTATACTATTATACCCTTAATGGGGTTTGAGGAATTTGGTTTTAATATATGAAACTTATTTAATGATTTTTATTAAAAATCGTAATGCTTTGGTCAGTGGGCGCACGAACTTTAAGCTTATGAGTTTGGCGTTTCTGGGCTTGGAATATATAATTTTATATGTTTCGGATAATAAAGTAAATAAACTTTTACGAAAAAAAAGTTACTTTAAAAAAGGGTGTGTACTTATGTACGTAAGATGTTTTATAACATATTTGGTTATTGTTGTAATATATGAAGATTTAAAGGTTTAGATGTAATAAAAATTCGAACGAGCATTAAATTGGTCTCTTAACTGGCAAAAATGATAAACACTTTCTATCAACTCATTTTTTCATGATTTGGGTATTTATACAGAAATAGAACTTTGTTTGTAAAATATTAGTATAAGGGAGAAATTAAATCCAAAATTAAACCTCAAATTACGTACTTTTTTAAATACACTATACGAGGTCTGTCCCAAAAGTATCCGACCTACCTCGATTTCTCGGCGCTTGATTTATTCTTCGTCATCCGGGGGGTGGCATCCTTCAAAGTAGTCCCCATTTGATTGAACAAGACGCTCATATCAATGTTTCCACTTATTAAAGCACTCTTGAAAGTCAGACTTCGGAATCGCCTTTAGTGCATTCGTCGCATTAGTTTAAACAGTCTGTTTATCGTCGAATCGATGCCCTTTAAGCGGCATTTTCAATCGAGAAACAGCCAAAAGTCGCAGGGAGGTATATCAGGACTGTATGGAGGCTGGCGGAGCTGCGCAACACTGTGTTTCAATAAATACTGCTGCACAAGGTTTGATGCGTGCGCTGGAGCATTGTCGTGATGAAGAAGCCAGTCACCGGTTTCCCAAAGTTGCGGTCGTTTTCTTCTGATTGCATTACGTATTTTTTCAAAACTTCAACGTAGTACTTTTTATTGATTGTCTGGCCTGTAGGGGCATATTCGTGGTGCACAACGCCCTCATAATCGAAAAAAACAATCAACATTGACTTGATGAACGAGGATCACTGTCAACAGATGTGCGGCCACTTTTGAACCGCCTATACCACTCTTTTATTTGTATTTTGCCCATACACTCATCTTTAAAGGCCTTTTGCAACATTTCAATAGTTTCCGCACAACTTTTACCGACATTAAAGCAAAATTTTATGCAAATTCGCTGTTCGGTTCGTTCTGCCATTTTTAGCAATAAGCAAATTGCAACGAACGCAAAAAAGTCGTTGTAAACAAATACATGCTGCGCGGGAACTAAGGCGTTTCATCGGTATCTCACGCTACTGACGACAAGGTTAGGAGTTGCTGGTGATGTTCGTACCCTCCAGAGGTCGCCTGAGTCTCTCCGCGCGAAGATATGAACGTAGGTCGGATACTTTCGGGACAAACCTCGTATAGCATGCTTTATATAAGTATACAGCTATTTAATTTTGATATGCTTTGCGAATATGTCGAAAATAAACGTAGAGTCGTCAACATTGTCAAACCTTTTTATAAGCTGCAGACAATGTATATATCAACAACGCATAATGCAAAAAAAATTTTTAATGCAAAAAAGCCTTTTACATTATGTATTAAAAATTATTTATTTTATAAGTTGCTAGTTTATAATGAAAAAAAAGCTACAAAATAAAATAGCTCATTGATTTTCGTTTTCTTCCGTAAAAAAAGTTATTGGAGAAAATTCATTTTTGTGATAAAAATAAGTGTTTTTTTTTAAGTTTCTTGCGCGAACCTATTTGACTAAACCTATTTAATAAATTTAAGAATGTTTTTCAATTGTAAATGAGCAAAAGTTAATATTATTAAACTGTAAATACTCAATTCATGGCCTGAAATAAATAAATCCTTTTATGAACTTTAAAAATTTATAAAATAAACTACGTGTTTTAACATTAAGAATTGGTGAATAAAATATTTAACATCAGATATCGCAAAAGAAAATATTAACTTTTTTTGATAATATTTTAATTATATTTGCTGCAAGTTTCAAACATATCCATGGACATGGGTTGCGCAAGGAACTTTTTGAGAAAAGTAAGTTTCGAGAAAAACGCGTTTAAAGTTTCCATTAGTAAGTATGCTATCGATTGTGTTAATTGTTTCACTCAACTAACATCCAGCAGGTCTCAAAATCTTCATAAAACTATAAATATATAAAATATATGTAGTAAAAAGTTTTACGATTTGTTATCATTTTCATCGTCATTTTTAAGCACCTTAGAGTTTGGCTGCTATATAATGTACTGCATCGTGTCCTCTCTGTCATGTCCTAGTGATAGGTGTTTCACAGTGTCCCAAATAGCGGAGCAGACACAATTCACATAAGTCTAAACGTATAAAAACCATATTACGTCTTTGATTTTTAAATAAAATCGCTATTACATAACTATACAAATCTAATCTGATCGGTTGACTGGAATGCAGGGAAATATGAACAGAATACACGCATACAACACTGCTCACGGCGCAGCATATATTATAAAGCCGCAGACCCTTCAAGGGTTAGCGTACAAACACGGCGAAAGGTGGTGGCTACGAGCGACGCGAGTTTTCAATTGTTTATTGACATGTTTATAGCGTTACATGTAACGCTGTGAACATATCATTTTTTTCCGAATTTTTCATTTCACCCCTATCTCGTCGCCAGTCGAGGCGCGCCTAAAAATGTTATAAAACAATGTTATGAAAATAGTATATTCTGAAAGTATATTCAGAGCCAGAGTGATTTTATCCCGGAATTCTAATATTTATATTTTTACATTGCTTCATATAGGGAGTAATCTATATATATTTTTATACATGTATTGGACTAAATATGATCATTAATACCATGTAAATATTGTAAATAGTGCTGTTGTTAAAAACAAAGTATATGTGGAATTTTATATATATTATATTTTTGTATAATGGTGTAATATATAATATTTAAATAAAGGTATAGCCTGATGAGGGCAGTGAAACGCTGCCGAAACGTCGCTGGCAAATAAAAATTGTCCGTTTGGTTTGCAAAAATCATTACTAAACCTTACCATATCAATATGAGTAAACGAATATAAGGATTTATATTATACAATTTGATAGATGGTTTCATTGCAATAGAAGTTTCCTATTCATGACCTTATATAAACAGATTCAGAAAGTTACGCAGGCTTTAGAAAATCGTTTACAGATATAAATTTCCAGTGAAAACCTATTGATTGAAACAGAAACATAAAATTTTACCTCGAAAACTTCAGATGATGCTTTCGACTGACACTCAAATGCAGCAGTATAAGCAAGTCGAAAAAGTTGGTCCCAAGCTATAATAGTTACGTGACATCCAAGTGCATCGCAAAGAGTTTGAAGAGCTGGTCTTACAGTAGGTGGAACTGTAAGCATTTTTTTAAGATATTGAGAGCATTCGAACTTAAAATATTTAGTCAATCTATCAATTTACATCATAGTGACACTTAAATCCTAATTTGATTTTCTATTTAAAATAAAATTAATGCACTACGGATTATATTAAGATGTTTATTTTGTTAAAAATTTGTACCCAAGAATATGGAAAAATAAAGAGATAGTATAAATAATACTTTCTTTAAAAATATCTAGGTATACTTTCTTCTACTATATACAGATACTCGATCGCGCGTGAATTGCAATTGCTGAGATGTCGTAAACAGTCAGTTTCTCTTGAGATAAGCTATGTCGTTTCTATTAAATAAACATCTATTTATATAACTTGAGTTTTATTACTTATTTAGGCCAGAAAACTAATAATATTTTATAAATCCATGAAATTCCTAAATCTGTAAAGCATACCATCGTTTCCTTGAATAAACTGGTGCAGCCAGTCCTTCAAGTGCTGTGAGCCATGACTGTGTCGAGCAGCTAGACCTTCAGGAGACCACCAAAGAACTACGTGATCCAATATGCTTGACACGGAACTCCAAGCCACTTCTTGATAAAATTCTGTTACTTTCTTCAATGCAGTCCTCCTTATTTTTGTTTCATCTATCGATACAAAAAATACCTGTTTTAGTTGTTTATTATTTACACGTATAGTTTATAGTACAATATATATGAGAATCACTCAAATCAAATCTTAACAAATACTTTTGATTCCTCAAAGAGGAAGCTTTGTGATAGTAAAAAAAAGTTTTCAAAAAACATGTTAGACACATGTTTTGGAACAATTGTAATCAAAATACGTGTGTGTATGTATGTGTGTGGGAGCATCTACATAAGCCTGAAAGAGCATTATGCTGGCATGAAGAGATAGAGTGAGGATAACCATTTCCGTTGAATCGGGGCTGCGATTTGTCAAATATAATAGAAATAACTAATCACACCTGTAATGTAACGGTTCTGGCATGCTTAGGTAGACGCGCCCTTCGTATGTGGGGAGCGTCGGATGTTTCCTCGCCCTGAAATAGCATGAGGCTTCTCTTCAATCGTACTTTCTACGTAGTGCGCACAAATGGGCGGGGGAAAAGCTCTTTTTCACTCAAACTTTCAGTAATAAAAAAAATATAAATCCGCTAGTTTTATACTTATGCAGCCGGTAGATAATCGATTTATGAATAATATATATAGTACAATCATCTATGATTCATTTTATTTATTCATAAGTCGATTATCTCCCGCGTTTCGCAGATTTAAATTCATGATTTATTTTAGTTATTTCTTCTCTTAACTATTTAAGTATTTATACCTACATTTTATTTTTTGGCAACGTGATTCATAATTAAGTTTTTAATTGTACTTTATTTATTAAAATTGTATCCCCTGGATGATAAGGTATATAGTAATCTATGGTTAATTTTATATATTATTCATAAACCAATTATCTTCCGGCTACATAAGTGTATCAACGTAGTCTATATTATTTTACTTCTGAGAATTTTAATGAAAAAGAGCTATTTCCCTGCCCACCTGTGCGCACTGCTGTGTAAGTAGTGTAGTGTGTATAATGCACGATTGAAGAGAAGCCTCACACTGCGACAACTTCAGGGAGAGAGAACATCCGACGCTCCCTTTTTGACGATTTTTGAGTTTTAGTTTTTCGGGTTTATTGGTACATTAGAAATAATATCTTAAAATTACCTATCTTTTCCGACTCGATATTTTGGATAAGCTATTTTCCTTGTTTTATTATACACGGAACCGTCATTTTTTGTTTAAACGGTGATATCTCGGTAATATAAAATGGAAAATTTTTTAAAAATTTTTGTACGCTTAGGAATATGGAGAAGATTATTAGTAAATTTTTCAAGTCTTTACCTTTTTTCTTTCTAGAAAAAAATCAATTTTTTTATTTCCAGCGATTACTAGAGTAAATCAGCAGCAGTTTATCTGAAACTTTCCAAAAAGGTAGCTTTTCACTATCTCTTGGGTGAGTTCTTTGCCTAGATCGTAATGACCTTTATATCCAGATACATTTGTGGTTATGTATTTGTTTAAATTTCTTTTTATCGCTTATATCGCGAGACCGGCGTGATCATTTTTTATCGTACAGGATTTACTTTTTTAGTTTTTTTATGAAGATTCGAATTTAAAAGGAATTTTAAAGATTGATTAATTCGTTTCTATTTTAGGATACTCTCAAATCGAGAAGGCAAATTATTGTGATATGTTAGAAATAATATAATTGATTCAGTGTAAATGCATTTGAAAGAGCATAAAATTTGATACCTTTTACGACCCGACATTTTGGAAAAGATATTTTTTTTACACAGAAATGTAATTTTTTTTAATTTGTGACAAAGATATACTTTTCGTTTTTTTGATTGATTACTGAAGCAAATTCAATATATTTGAGGTTATATCATTTTTTTTTAATTCTTGTATGTTGATGAAAATTTAAACAGAAAGAAGCCCAAAGAGAGCTGCGGTGGTTCAGTCGGTAGAACATCAGACTTAAATGAAAAAAAAAAAACAGATCTAGCTAAACATAGAAAATAAAGTGCAAGTAAGGCTGGCTAAAGTGGAGTACCAGAACAGGGAAAATCCAGAGATGTAACGGCCCAAAGGGAAAATCCTAACTTCAAACAGTTTTCGATCAATAACAATATCATCGGAAAGTAAACAATCTACCTTACCGACCTTTGGTATTATCAATCAACGAAAGGCCTAAATTTAAAATGTTTAGATTCCAACCATTTTATTCATAGAGAGTAAATTCAAATTATTGACACCTACATAGGGCGCTGCAAAATGGCGGTAAATTCAAGTTTCTTCACATCACCGCTTACAAAATTGTACTGAACAACGTGATCGTGCAAGATTAAGCAGTAAGCAGATGTTCCAGCTGGAAAATGATCTCTTGATTCAAATTCCAGACGTACATCCACGGGCGCGCTTTTCAAAGACACATTTTGCTCTAAACAATCGATCACGGTTAACGGTATACGGTCGATGAAGTGTTGGTTTTTCAACATAGGCTCGACATCTTTCTCGTAATATGCTTTCTGAAAGTTAGTTCACATATCTTACAATATAACATACTGATTGCGAGCGATGTCTAAATTTAGATTTCCGTATGGGTAGTACAGAGAATTGAGAAAGAGTTTAACGTTGCTTATGCGGCAATGATCGAAAAGACTAGCATTGATAGCTTTCTAACCCTTACGATTTGTTTGAAAGCCTAAAATATTGAAACGAGGCTTTTCTAATTGGTTAGACGTTTTGACTGTCCAAACGTGTTTTGATATGGCTGGAAGTAGCGGATACTCATACAATTCCAAACTGCGGAATATCATTTCAATTGGTTTATTCTGATGTATGTAATTCAGCTGACTAATCTTGAGAGTATTCGATAGCACTAGGTAGGGTATCAACCACTCGATTTTCATAAGATCTATATAACACCCTTCGTAAACATCGCATTCATCTACTTGAGTTGCAGTCTGAATAACAGCATTTAGATCGGTTCTCGATCTGGTGATTATGAGTTCGTGCTTGACATTGACTACGACTTTTCGATAATCTTCGACGAATCCGAGAATCATTTTCAGAGATATCGTTACGCCGAAGTAACCAGCAGCGTATTCTAGCTGTTGCGTCTCTTCAGCATCGAGCTAGTCAGGATTTTCAATAATTAAACTCTGACTGGGGTTGTGTGAAACCCAACCTTTCATAAGACTCGTTAAGGGGGTCACCACGTGTAAACGGCTGAAAAATAAATATTTTTGAATGAACTTTTTTAGGAAAAGTATTTATTGAAACTCCTCAAAACATTTTACCTGTTTTAGAATATATTAGGAGAAATAAAAAAAATTATTCTTACAAATAATATATATATATACATAGATATAGATTGACGTTGTAGCAGCCCTGGCTATGGAGGCGTAAAACAGTGGACATTTTGTCATGGGTTAAAGACGTCTAAAACAAAAAGAACAAAAGAAATGTATTTTTTATACGATTACACAGCGACTGAACCTGAAATAATAATAAAAAAACGCTAAATTGATAAAATGGTGGAACTTAGAGAAAAAAGTAGACATTATCACCAAAAAAATTTGCTTTTATTTTACAATAACATTTATATTATTCAATAATATGTTGATTTTATTGGTTCTGTCGTTGAGAAATGTGATTTTCTATATATATATATATATATGCACTGGATGAGTGCGATTGAATAAATATTTTTCGTGTTATCTTGTCCAGCAGTTAGAAAAAAGTCGTTTTGAGAAAATCGCGTTTTAAGTTCACGGTCACCGCTACTTACCTGTTTGACGCGCGGCTACAACTCAGCTGTAGCTCCGTTTAGAAATAGAATATCAATTTAAAACTTTGGGAACATATACTCCACATACATACGCATTAATTTAAATAAAAAAGTGAGTTTTTGAACCATTTACACGAGGTGACCCCCTTAAACCGACATTTTTGCATTTATTGATCTCAATATCATTAATCTCATATTTGATTTCTTCAAACATATTACAGATAGCGTTGTCGACTAAACTTCTATTATGCACAACAGTACCATTGACTTTGACTAGTCTACCGAATAGATGAAGTGAACTGCGCGATGGTAAAAGAAACAAGTCTTGATGTTGAATGGAGATACGAATTTCATCGCTGTTATTGAAGGCCGAAACCGTGTAAGGCTGATGAGCATGTATCTCATAGTGTTCTACAGACTCATCATATATCACAGGCGACTGTATGTTTAGAATCTCTTCCATTTTTCTGTAAACAACCGAAGAAAATGCACATTATTTTCCACTAGAGGTGACGATTTTAAACATAGGCGTTTTAGAAACTGAATGTTTTGCCGTGTTAGCGTATTGGATGTTCGCTGACGACTAATGACTGTTCGACATCTTGAGCTTATTTTATGCCCGCTTCCATTATCGACTCCCATCAACCAAATTTCCGTCTTGATCGACTCTACGTACTTGTAAGTGACTTGAGATGGAACTTCGATGATCTCAACTCCTGGAGGAATTGCAGGAAAAAACTCGTGTATGATGTGTACTCTACGACCATTTATATAAACACACCAGAGGTAATGTTGCACTCAACTCGCAAAGCATGGACCTTGAGTATAGACACATGCCGATCAGAACTGTGAGTGATATTTGGTGGTAGAATACGTTGAGTAAAGCCTAGCTATTGCTCGATGGAAATTTGGGGTTGAAAATCAATCGTATGACTGCACTTTATAACATTACGAAGAGTATTGTTAACGGAATTCAAACTGATGGATATACCCTTTAAAGCAAGAATTTTTCTGAGACCGTTCTATATCCTCAATCTCTATATCCTCAATCTCGTAACTACCTGTTGGTAGAGCAATTATCTCATTACCAACGTAAAACTTGTTGTACCCAGTATCGATATTATGTATCGAATTAAAGTTTAAAAGTTCAACTAATCCGAGAACGTAGTTATTGTACGGTGAAAGTTCAATAGGCAGAAAATTGAACTTGAAGAACAGATGAAGTACTGGAAAAACTCAGTATTGATGAATTCTGTATGACTATATAACTCATAATGATTAGACTCTTGCTCATGCAGGTTCTTATATAGCCTGGTGATGATTCAGCTTAATGCTCAAGAACTTTAGACAGAAATGACCAGAGTTGAATGTATCAAAATCTTGATATCTCTCAGGATTATATTTAATCTCATCAACCCCTAAATATAACATCGAATCTATGGATGGTTGAAGATCACCGAAACTATCAAAATAAACTACGGTATTACCTCGTTTACGATAAGCCACCCAGTGCGTTCCAGAACCACTCTCATCATCATCGAGATTTACAATAGCAGATTCTCGGTAATTAGGTCCATTAACTGGCATTGCGTTTCGCATAAAAACTCCTCGAAAATTGGGAGTTCTCAGAATTTCAGAATATTTTATGAGATCTACATCTGAAAGGGCTCTTTGAGATAATCTTATTTTGAGGAACTATTTTTTTTCTTTAAAGACTTCCACCGTAAGGCTTTAGATGATGACCAAGACCTGTTTCATGCGGTTTCAAATATAGACCTTTACCTAGAGCTATGTCCTCCATTTTCTTATTATGTCTCTGACTCTCCTCTAATTATTGTTTGGCAGTACTAGCATCGTTGACAGCTTTAGCTATACCAGCCGATACACCTGCTAATGTTCCAGCTGCACTCAATCCTACAAATATAGGTATTAAAAATGCTAAGAATCCTCCTACTTTAGTATGCCTGAAATTATTACATTGCGTTTACCACCTGCCTTTTTGACTGCCACGAGCACTTTCCAAAGCAGAAGAAATGACTTTTCGCTCACTCTTGTTTGGAACAACCGACTTGGAAGCAGCCTTCACTATCTTTTTCAGAGTAGTTTAGAATTTTTTCTTCTTGTCCATTCCCATTCCAAGTGAAGACTTTAGTTTTGTGGCGTTCATTACAGCGTAAGCAGATGCTTTCTCACCAATATCAGAGTCTTTTGCTAAAACCCTCTGCCAAGCTTTATTGGCTGAAACTCTATAAGCAGCGTTTCTAGCCTCAATATTCTCATGATTATTCGAATAAGCTATATCGTGCTCCTTACAGACTGAGTCAATAGGATTGATTCTAGGATCACCTCGAGAGAGTCGTTTGCGTAATTTAGTAACTAGACCGCAGTACTGATACCCGGGCAAGTGGACTTCGAATGGAAGTTTATTGATTAATTTGTTGACGAAGCCGTGACGTCGACGTCGTTGCTTGTAAACGATCATGATACTTTAAAGATCTGATTGCAACTGATACTGAGGGTATATAAGTCCTCTATTTATATCCTAATGGTCAGTTGAAATCAACACCATTTACAGTGAACATGAGTTTCAGGAAACAATCTGTCAACATTCTGATAGAAAATTTTGACTAAGAGGAGCAGAACAAAAAAGTAAAGAATCACGGAGACTTACTTCCAGACAGGTTACGAGCCGTATTTTGTGGATCATCGAATTGTAGTAAAACCAACAGCCCATTATCACTCATAACAAATCCTAATGGACTTATATTTGAAAATGTCTACGTATACTCCAAGTCACTGAATCAGACAAAGTACAAATTCCTCAAGGATGTCTTAGAACCCATGGATGGAATACAGCACTTTACCTTTCAGAGAGAATGAAGAAGTCGCAGCTCCCGATAAGGTGCTTCCTAACTCAATAATGCTATTCGACGATGTAGCTTGTGAAAAATAAAATAACATGAAAGCATGCTTTTGTATGAGAAGACACAAGAACGTTAACTACTTCAATTTCTTCAGTCAGTCTTATGCTTGCATTCCGAAACATCTCGTGAGAGATAACGTCAATCTGTTGGTAATTTTCCGACAGGATGATATGAATCTGAAACACTTATACAATGTTAATTCTGACATGACTTTTGTACAATTCAAGGAATTGTATTCAAAGTGCTGGAGAGATGATAAGTGCGGATTTATAATGATTGACAAGGATAGCACTATCAATCAAGGTAGATATAGATACTGAAAGGGCTTCGACTGTTTTGCTATAAATATAGCGCGTGCATAACATCAATTATCATTGTACCGTGAGCTGCTTAAGCATCAACATAGAAGAATTACGTATAAGGATGAAAATTCTTCGCCAACTTGTAAAAGCACAAGATGCATTTAAACGCAAGTATAATTCAATAAAGCGTGGTAAAGCTACTTTCGAGATGGCTATGGGTGAAACTTTCAAACCAATAGTCGATTCACTTGAAAAGTTTATAACTTTATCTGAAAAATGTAAAACTAGGAATAAACGTATGATATTGTCTGTAAAAACCTTTCAAAAGATAGATTAATCAGATGAGAGTGACGTATCAGACAAATATTATGAAGCCAAGGATAGTTTTGATGAAACTCTACAGAATATTCTGGAAGCTCACGAAACCTCGTTCGAAACAGCTGATGATGAAGAAGAAAATTTATCTACCGACAAGTTTATTCTCGTGCTCGATGGAGAAGATAATTTAGATAAAATTTATGGAGTACTTAAAGATGATGATCGTTACATAATTAATGACTCCCCAATATACTTTGAAGATAAGTGGGTCAAGGTAAAGGATGTGGGATATCTAATGACCCCTGGGTTGATGGAGTTACTCATCTCGAGACGTCCCAATGGAAAGCTTAAAGGATTACCGTGGTACAAAATTGCTAGAAGAGACACCATGACGGATTACGTATACTGGGGCGATCCCAATGAATTTGTCGATTGTCTTCGATTACTCACGCGAATGAAATCTACTCTATCATAGAGGAGCTCCACGAAGCAGGTTATATATATTGAGCTGTTGCTAATACTTAAGGTGGCTTTCTGGTGATTTTTCAAAGTTTTGGTTTAGTCCACGATAAAAATCTGAAAAAATTGTCTAATATTCGTAATATAATAAGTATGTTTTACAGAATTTTTTTGATTTTTTACCCTCCTAGATTCCAAAATATGCACACATTAGGCATTTTTCACATCAGAATAAGGTTGGTTTTGTAAAGTTGCTTTGCGTCAAGATATTCATCGAACAGATTTAGGAAAATTTATCATCATTCTAGACATTAAAAGGAAGAAAAGTTAGCATTCATTATACTTTTAAGTCTATTAATTTACTTCTAGAAATATACACATTATTGAAATGATAAACTAATGTCATATTTTCATGATTTCTTAAAGGTTAATATCATTATATACCATTAATAATTCAATAAAAGTGCATTAAAAAATGCTAACTTTTGTTCGAAATACGTCAGACAATATTTGAAAAAATATTCAAAATGATTCACTGAATATATTGACGCAAAGCAACTTTAGCATACTGAAAAACTTGAAACTGAGAAAATCGAGCATTTGTAAAAATAAGACTCATTACATCACTTTTATTAAAGTTTTCGAGTAATAAATGTTGAAAAAGAAACTGTTGTCACATAACTGAAAAACGACTCATATAAAATCGTATCCGGTCCTAAAATGATGGACTTTATGAGTACTTTATTGTATACAAAATTTGCTTCCAAAAAACCATTCCTGCATTGAAATAAATTCAAAAAATCGACATTTGAAAAATCCTCAATTTTGAAAAATGGTAATAAAACAAAAATGTATTCGACCATTTGCGCTGAAACTTTCAAACGCATACCGTATATTGATAGCAGACAAATGTGCAAAAATTGGGAAAGTTATACCGCAGATTGAACGAATTATGATATACCGCGTACTAACACGCGCACACACACACACACGCACACACACACACACACACACACACACACACACACACACACACACACACACACACACAAACACGCACACATGCAGACAGATATTTTTTAATTATTCGGACTCCCCAAGGTATAAAACATGTTTATATGTTAAAAAAGCAGAAGAATAATGTTACCATCATAAAGCTTTCTCTTTAAGAAAGCAAAATATATCGGACCCAAAATCTAATAATATCACCATTGGATTCCTGGTGAAAAATTATAAGAAATATGAGCCACATTATATTGTTTATAAATATTTTCCAAGAGATATTTGAAAATTGTACCATCGTGACGTCAGAAATTGACCGGCCAACAGAAATCGTTTGAAAAAATTCTGAAAAATACTTTACTGTCAATAATGAACTATTTTCTATCTGATGTATTATGTATTTCTGAAAATCATGCAAAGTCCTAATTATCTCGATTTCAGTATCTCGGCTCCAGAACAACTTAAGGCTTCTATTTTTTTAATTTGGGTAGCTCATCGAAACATTTACGATTATGGTTTTTAAAATCAAAGTTCAGTAATTGTCCAAATCGTTGCCGATTTACTCGTTTATTATATTTTTGTAATTAAGTCGATATTAATCATATTGCGCGTATATGCACTTCAACGGAACGATGCAATAAAGGTGTCTTAAACATTATTCTACAAGAAAACATGATTTTAAACAATAATTCGCATAATAATCTGTAAATTATTTTTTTACTTTACGTCTTTTAAGGTAAATTTTACAATCTTCTTAAGTTTCTTTGTTTGTCTTTCGTGATTCTTCGTTCCATTAAAGTGGATATAAGGTAAACGTACCAATGATCGGACACGTCCCTATGATCGGACAATATTAAAAATAAGTGTTTATTAGAGAGATAAAATAATTCGTAATCGCCCCAGATCTATAGACTAATGATCGATGAAATGATTTTTATAGTTAACGTTACGAATATTTTTTTTATTTGAAAATATGCAGAGCTATAAGCAACTGTCCGATTATTGGGCTTAATAAAGTAACAGAAGTGTAAATTACTGCATAATAGGCCGTGCTAAGCGTGCACCACCCCCATGCCACGCATGCCCCATAGTGGGATAACCATTTTCGATGGTTTTACTTTCTGATTTATACCGAAAAATGTATCACAAAATAATATTTTTAAGCTATTGATTCTATTTCTGCAGAGGTTTATAAAATATTCCATTTTTTAAAATTGTTTAAACATCTCAATTTTCGGTATAATCTTATGTTAATGTTTGAGTGCCACTAATGCCCCACTCTCCTCTAATTTGAAGACGCAAATCCAATTGTTCACGCTCGAGGAATGCGCGCGCGCGGCGGCTGCGCCCGCTGCTGCTGCTACCCCCATCATTATACCTCGGTCTTCACGCGCATACCTCTACTTCACCAACTTTTGTGTATCAACATTTCATCTGTAATTTTATAGGAATTTTTTATATCAATACTTTAATTCTCCTTCTATATCGTGTATTATCTTATTCCAGGAAAGTCGAAAAAACAAATTTTTTTTTTATTTCATAGAAAAATATCAGCTTTTTGATTATCTATACGCCAATACACCAAGAAATTAAGGGGTAACACCACTGTAGAAATTTCAAAAAATCGATTTTTTTTATTGGCTTAAAACATGCTTTGAACCTTCTAGAATATGGTACAAAAGGTCCCATCCCGAAATAAAATTGTTATTTCAAATTTCGGGACATATACCGACCGTCTTTGGCCGCTCCGAAATGGCCGATCACTTACCTGCAAGAGGTATGTACTTGATGAGCAGGACCGCCTTGTGGCTTGCCTATTGTTCGAAAACTTCCCTAATGCTCCTATAGATGTCGATCTTAAGCTATTATGAATCAGTTAGGCTAGTTTCAAAACAAAGTACGTTAGTGTAGCGTCTGTATATCGTAAGAAAACGACGCTCTCATTTTGTCTTTCGAAATTATATTTTTGTGAAAGTTTTAATTATTTATCATTACGTTGAGCGAAATGGAAAAAGAAAAGTGTACGCAGGAAGAAAAGGCACGAAAAAAACTACCCAACACGGCATCGGAGCCGTAAATCAACGAATCGTCCGATGAATCAATACGAAGCTAAAGGTGATTCCAGTGGCGTCAGTGCATCGGCAAAAAAGCTGAAGACATCCGAGGACGATTTAGATGTAAATTATACATTTGGATACCGAATCATTAACTTTTTGGCAGTATTTTCTGCAATTTCTGAGCATGTGAAGTGTAAAACGTGCGGTTCTAATATAACTTTTCATGAAAGAAGTTTTCGGGGCTTGGGCTTCAAAATTGTGATTGTTTGCCCAAAGTGTCCAGAAATTGTTATACCTAACAGTAAATTTATAAAAAATGCATATGAAATTAATCGTCGGATTGTGTTAGCAATGCGACTAATAGGAGTAGGACGGAATGAAATGATAAAATTTTGTGCGTTTATGGAATTACCACGTCCTGTTTTCCAATCTTTCTACGATAAAATAATGAATCTCATTTCAATAGCAACATCAACAGTTCGTGATAACAGTATGAAGCAAGCTGGAAAAGAGGTGAGACAAAAGAGCGAAGAAAATGGTCAATCTCAAGGGATTACCGTTTCAGGAGATGGTTTTTGGAGGAAACGAGGATATTTGTCGCTTTTTGGAGTTGTATCTTTGATTGGATGGCTTACTGGAAAAATCGTCGATGTGACTGTAAAATCTAAATATTGTAAGTCTTGTGAGCACTGGAAAAATAAAACAGAAACATCTGAATACGAAAAATGGTATGCATCACACGCGACTTATGTCAAGCAAATCATGATGGTTCATCTGGTAAAATGGAAGTAGATGTTGTTATTGAAATGTTTTCTCGTTCCGACAGTTTCCACGGCCTAAAGTATGTGAACTATATTGGTGATGGTAACAGCAAGATTTTCAAGGGCATACTGGATTCTAAACCGTATTCTAATTTTGATATACAAAGAAAAGAGTGCATTGATCATGTACAGAAAAGAATGGGAACGCGTCTTCAAAATCTAAAAAAAAAGACGAAAGGCCTTGGAGAAAAAGGAAAATTATCAAATAAGTTGATTGATAAATTAACAATTTATAATGGTTTGACAATACGGAGGAATCCAAATGGCATAGAGAAAATGAGTAATAAAATCTGGGCAACTCTTTATCATACAATATCGACCGACGACAATCCTCAGCACGATAATTGTTCAGATTCCTGGTGTGCTTGGAAAATCGCACAAGCTGAAGTTTGTTGGACGCGTTTCATCATGAACCGCCACTTCCTGAAGAAGTTTGCAAAGCTATTGAGCCTGTTTATATAGAGTTGAGAAAGAGATGAGTTGCTGCACCGTTGCTTAGGAGGTTATACTCAGAACAGCAACGAAAGTTTCAATGCCACCGTTTGGAACTTGGCTCCGAAATCGAACTCGAGTGGCAAGAAAGTTCTGGATATTGCCACTGATATTATAGTGTGCAATTTTAATGATGGCCTGAAATGTATCCTTCGAATTATGAAAGCTCTGGAGATGGATATAGGTCTGCAGGCTTACAATTTTTATTGTGAAGCCGACGATAAGCGCATCAGACACGCTGAGCGCTCTCTGTCCGACGCAGCGAAAGAGGCGCGATCGAACATAAAAGCGATAAAAAAAGAAGACGAGGAGGAGAATTTGCATTTGGAAGGGCATTTTATGGTCCTGGAATTGCAGACTAACGGTCAACATTTTTCTTTAAATGATTTCCTCATTTTTTTACGGTCGAGACTGATTTTGAAACTATAAATTGGTTTTTCTCAACGGGCACGCAGTATAACTTGAACAGTTTTCGTCCGATCCATTTGAAATTTTAACCATATCTTAATTATTATATTTCGAAGTGAATCACGTAGAGAATTTTTAATAAATTGATTTAAACAATTTTTATAAACAAAAACGTGCCTTTTTTATCATGAAAATTTTTAATTTATTTTTAATTCACTGCCAAATTTGCAAAAATCTGGATGGATTTTTTTTGTTCCAGGTTGAAATGTGCGATTGATACACTGCATGCCATGGAGCGCTTCCGATGCAAGAGGCCTCAAGAGATCGGCTGTAAATCATCCATTTTGTATTTTTTTACTCAATTTGTTTTTAAATATACTGTAATATTAGACTAATAATATATCCAAATATCATTTCTTTATAACCTTTCTTCCCATTCAAAATAAATACCCAAAAAAACGCTTTTTTTCGCTATTACAGTGGTGTTACCCCTTAATAGCAAAAGTTATTGCAATAGTTTATACGACCAATTTTTGGACACCATTTTTTTTATAGGATAAGTCTTTAGGAAGAAAATGAGACCTCGAACACTAATCGGCACGACCCGAATTTTGTAAAAACTAGAATCTACGAAGACGTATTTTTTAGTTGCAAAATGAATTTTGCATTAACAATAGACTATTTTCGGCTGAAAAAAATTTATTTATATTTAGCACCATAAAGACTGTATTACACCAAAATTTTTACCAAAAGCGTTTTTTGATGGTTTATGAGCTTTTGTTAATCAACAATTTTACGAAAATTAACGTGGCATGGCTTATTTTGTAGGTATTTCTAATACATACAACTTTTATATAGAACTCTTTTCGATTCGAGCTTCGTGTTAACTGCTAGAAGCCAAATACCTGTCGCGGGCTCCAGTCAAAATATTAGGAGTGGCACGCATGGAATATCTTTTTAGACATGTTTTCTATAAATTCCTGCAATAAAATTTCGGGTACAATTTTATGTTGAATTTGACATATTTTTCAGCTAATTCTACTGAACTAATAGTCGACTTCCCGTGTTGCATATAGAA
Organism: Gastracanthus pulcherrimus; assembly: GCA_949152435.1. Classification (NCBI taxonomy): domain Eukaryota; kingdom Metazoa; phylum Arthropoda; class Insecta; order Hymenoptera; family Pteromalidae; genus Gastracanthus; species Gastracanthus pulcherrimus. The sequence continues at coordinate 53,428,606 of OX424576.1, forward strand.
CGTTATTCACGTCTTAACTATAAAGCGGGTCGAAAATGGCACTTTATTCTCGCAAAAGTGGGAATAAAGTAACACTTTATTCCCGCAAAGTCGGAAATAAAGTAAATTCTAAGTTTTTCTGGCTTTCTCTCTTTCTTTCAATTTTATATTTATATTAATATTAATATAAATATAAATATAAAATTGAAAAAAAGAGAGAAAGCCAGATAAACAGAGAATTTACTTTATTCCCGCTTCTGTGGCGAAAGTGTCATTTTGGACCCGCATTTCAGGTCAATAAAGTGGCCATTATAGTTAAGGGGACAGATACACCTTTAAATGTTAAATGAACTGATAATACACTTTAAGGAAAAAATAAGTCACTCATCATATATTACCTGATTTTTTTTCGGTAAATTTGAATTATATCAAAATATAACCAAAAAAAATTTTTATTAAATTTTTTTTAATTTCCTTAGGTCCCTTGGAATAGCTATAATAAAAAACACCTATATTTCTTGGGCTACCGTAAGGTTTAGAGAGTCAATGTGGTCGAATTGACGTTTTCAAGGTTTTATTATATTCAAAATACGTGTAGTTATGATATGAGTATGGGAATTTGTATATCAAAATTATTGACCAAAGTTATAGTCTATTTAAGCGAAAATTCTTCGATTTTTAAAAATTTTTATTATTTAATATCGCTTAAATAGACTATAACTTTGGTCAATAATTTTTATATACAAATTCCCGCACTCATATCATAACTACATGTATTTTGAACATAATAAAACCTTCTGATAATCAATTCGATCACATTAACTCTCTAAAGTTTGTGGTAGCCCAAGAAATATAAAGGTTTTCATTATAGCTAATCAAAGGGACCTAATGATCTTTAAAAAGACAAAAAATATTTTTTAGTTATATTTTGATGAAATGTTCAAATTTACCGAAAAAAAGGTAATATATGATGAGGGACTTAGTTTTACCTTAAAATGTATTATCAATTAATTTAAAATTTGAAGGTGTATCTGTCCCCTTAAGACGCGAATAAAGTAATATATATCCCGCAGTAGTATAATCAACCCAATCGCTAGACACAACAAACCCCCACTCCTCCACCTACCCACTCCAACAGTTTTGTTGAGGAATAGGTAGAAGAGTGTACATGTGGTGGGGGTTAGATATTAACCTGGTCGTTGCGTTGCCGTATCGCATTCACAGCAATCGAGAGAAGATCTTGATTTTGGAAAAGGTCGACACAATACATGTGATATATCGTTGTTGGTCTACAATGAAGCAAGAGAAAATGCAGCTTTCTGTATAGAATCTCCACAGATAACTATTGAAGATTGGAATACCATACTCTGAAACACATTGTACGAATATATGACTCTTTAAGGTGGCTCGAGCGACTTTTCAAAAATACTGAATCACATTAAAAATATGCGGGAAATATACTTTAAATGTTAAACTTTTTATTGCTTTCCAAAAATCATAAGCTCATCGACTAAATTATAAATAAAAAAGAGTTGTAAAATGAGTCTGTACAACACGTAGCTTATGACGTTTCTTTCATTATCTGTGAGTAATTATTCTGTAGTAATGTTGTAAAATACTAAATCATAACAAAAAACAGGTGGTTATACACTGTTATACTGTAATACTAACGATTTACTACACTCTGTAGTACTTTCTGCGCATGTCTATTACAAGCGGCAACATCGCATTTCAAAATGAACATGAAATGGCGGGAAATTTAAACTGACTAAACTTTAAATTGTATGACTTTTATTTTATTTGTGACTACTTTATTAATACTATTCAGAATACATTATTTATTTAGGAGTAAAAGTAACTTGTAATAAACAAGAAAATCAGTGTAAAAATCGTATAAGTACATATCATTATTTTATAATTGTGGAGTGTCGGAATAAAATCGGATAATTGCAATTTTAAATGTCAATCTATTTAATATTGTTTATTATGGAGTAAGTGCATCTTAAAGTGTTGTTTTTATGGTAAAATATTAAGTTTAAGTATCCAATAATGTAAAATATATAAAGACAACAGTAAATTATAATAGATAAATACAATTATTACCGAAACTTGAATTATCCGGTTTTGTTCTACCACTCCTCAATTAAAACACTTTTCATACATTTATAAATTTATAATTAATCGCATGATTTTATCATACTTAAATTTTAAGCTCGATATAAAAAGACTTCTAAAAATACATTAAGGGGATGTCGGAACTAAAATCGTGTATTTTCTTTTAGTGATTACTTTTAAAATATAGAATGCAGGGAAACCTTAAGAGCAGAGCACCGTAGTACTTTTTATAATAAAGCTTTTGCATGCAAGATAAAGTTGATCTGATGAGTTATTTTTCTGATTAATTGGAAATACAATAGGGTGTTTACGCATTGAAACCTAACCTCAAAATTGTAATCATACCAAACTTTTGCTAATAACTTCTTTTAATGTAATTTTACAGTAAGATTTAGAGCTGAGCACCGTAGTGCTTACTATAATGAACCGATCTGTACAAGATAAAGTCAGTCGGACTTGTAGTTTTTACAAACAATTGGAAATACAAAATAGGTCGACTGCAAATGGGGGGCGGGGCTCCGACATCCCCTTAATATCATTTGATCGTATCAGATTTTCTTTTCAAAAGATGTTATATAAAAACAGATGTAAAAAAGGCTATGTACAAATTCAATCAAAAACATGTATTTATATATGAATATATTGACATAGCATCGTTTTGACACTGGCTTTTTACATAACATTTTTGTCAAAGTGATATTTTACGTAATAACTTTTTAAAAATGTTTTAATACATAAAACTCGTAAATTTGTAATTTACTTTTTGTCGCATGCACATTATGAGGCATGTTTATTTGAAACAACTACATAAATCACAAAGTAAACGTCATGGGCGCACATGTTCTACCGGATCAGCTGATCCTTGCGACGTTGCCATACTTACCGAGTCAGTAGCGGTCGAAAAAATTGTTACACCCACAGATAAAAGAAAAAGTAAAAAAAATCGAGTTTGTTTACTCATTTATGTCATAGTTTTTACATTAATATACTAGGAAGTAGTAATTCATGTTTTTTCTGAAATTATGACTATTAAATAGCTTGCTAATGCAGTGCTCCTTACGGTGCCCTCGCTTGATACGGTACCTAACGCTCGAGCCACCTTAACTTTGGCAATATGAAGAGCATGCCCTAATATTTTTACTAAAATCGCAACACTAACACTGTCCATTTTTTTTACGAACTTGGCTTGTCGACTTTAAATGAACAAAAGATACTGACCAGATGCGCACATGCATCTCGTTAAATATTGTGTCCATGCAACATACATGGTGGGGGGGTCTTGAATTGGGATCCAACGCTATTTTTCGCTGATTCTACGGATGTTGAACACTTCCACATAAACGATATTCAAACTAATATGCAGCTGCAGTCATTACTCACGAACATGTGCATATATTCTTTTCTTGTAAAACTGCTAGCTCTTCGCTTTCAATATACGACGAAAAGTCTTCTTAGAATAACGAGTCGTGAGTACCACACGATCTTCTCCTAAATCCCGTACGCTATAGCTTCATATGTCGTTTGTCTCTGGCAGACGAGCCAAGCGAGTGGTGAGGGAGACTTTGGCAGCGTTATCAGATTTCGCGCTGATTCTGTTGATACCGAGAGATTTTCATGAGCGATCCCCATATTCCTCGAACGCGACTGCACGTATGTTGCGTCGCATTACTTTCACTTATGTCTGTCAAGGTGCTAAGACTGCATTTTTTTCGCAGAAAGGCTTCTTCGCGGAAGAGCGATATTTAACCCAAACAATATCATCTCCAAGAGCACACGTGCGCGGTTAGTCATGATTGTCGGAGAATTAAGAAAAAAAGGTAAGCAGCACAGTTTAGCTTTCAAGCCTTTGACCTGTCAACATCGAGTTGTGCGATAAATAGATTATTGTAAAATTCTAAATTTATAATTTCTAATGGTTTAGTTGTAACTACAAAAAAAAAAGTGTTATCCAGCGAGCTGATCAAACTATAAGTTTACGAGATATCGATTATCGGGTGTCAAAGAAAATGATGGGAAAAAATCTAAATAGAAGGTTATCGACGACTTATATCTAGCTGCAAAAAGTGTAATCCCGCGAGCTGATTAAACTATAAATTTACGAGATATCGATTATCGATTGTTATAAAAAGTGATGGGCGAAATCTAAATACATGATTAACAAAAGCTTATATCTAGTTACAAAAAAGTGTAATCCCGCAAACTGATCAAGCTATAAATTTTTAAGTTATCGAATTATCGATTGTTAAAAAAAAGTGATGGGCAAAATCTGAATACACGGTTAATAAAGGCTTATATGTAACTACAAAAAAGAGTAATCCCGCGAGCTGATCAAACTATAACTTTTCGAGATACCGATTATCGAGTGTCAAAAAAGAATGATGGGTAAAATCTAAATACACAGTTAACAAAGACTTATATATAGCAACAAAAAAATGTATCCCGTTAACTGATCAAAGTTAAAGTTTTCGAGATATTGGTTATCGATTATCAAAAAAAATGTGATAGGTGAAATATGAATACACGATTAACAAAGGCTAATATGTAGATACAAAAAGTGTAATCCCGCAAACTGATCAAAATATAAATTTTTAAAATATCGATTATCGATTGTTAAAAAAACAGGAATACTTTAAACAATTTTAATATTGGTTACGTCTTCATCTGTCAGTTAGTCTATTAAGACGGAGATGTTCTGATGCAATGGAGTCCGAAGTCGATTCTACTGACAACACTTGAGACGTTGATTCTTCTTCGTGAATTGGAACTATATATTCATTGTTAATAAAATATTCTGTATCACTATTATTTTCTTCATCCACTGTCAGTATCTCCCAAATTGCTTCCTCAATTCTACTCACAGGTAGATTACCGTCACATAGTGTCTCTACATCTATAACACTATCTCCTGAATCGGAAGCTCTATGTATTACACACGCGTAAGTTCCCCGTAAATCACCATTGCGACGATTTGTTTTATATATACGAGGTCTGTCCCAAAAGTATCCGACCTACTTCGATTTCTCGACGCTTGATTTATTCTTCGTCATCCGGAGGGTGGCATCCTTCAAAGTAGTCCCCATTTGATTGAACAAGACGCTCATATCGATGTTTCCACTTATTAAAGCACTTTTGAAAGTCAGACTTCGGAATCGCCTTTAGTGCATTCGTCGCATTAGTTTCAACAGTCTGTTTATTGTCGAATCGATGTCCTTTAAGCGGCATTTTCAATCGAGGAAACAGCCAAAAGTCGCAGGGAGCTATATCAGGACTGTATGGAGGCTGGCGGAGCTGCGTAACACTTCCAAATTGTCCTGAGCGATTTCTAATCGAAGGTTTTTTTGCTGGTCTAAGAGCAGTTTCGGGATGAATTTTGCACACACACGAGTGATTCCCAAATTCTCGGTTAAAATTCGCCAAACAGTACTTTTTGGTATTCCAAGTTCATCTTCCAGTTCTCTCACAGTCAAACGACGATCTTGTTCAACTGCGACACGCACACGCTCGACATTATCCGACGATGTTCCCGTCGAAGGTCGACCAGAACGAGGATCACTGTCAACAGATGTGCGGCCACTTTTGAACCGCCTATACCACTCTTTTATTTGTGTTTTGCCCATACACTCATCTTTAAAGGCCTTTTGCAACATTTCAATAGTTTCCGCACAACTTTTACCGAGATTAAAGCAAAATTTTATGCAAATTCGCTGTTCGGTTCGTTCTGCCATTTTTAGCAATAAGCAAATTGCGACGAACGCAAAAAAGTCGTTGTAAACAAATACACGCTGCGCGGGAACTAAGGCGTTTCATCGGTATCTCAGGCTACTGACGAGAAGGTTAGGAGTTGCTGGTGACGTTTGTACCCTCTAGAGGTCGCCTGAGTCTCTCCGCGCGAAGATATGAACGTAGGTCGGATACTTTTGGGACAGACCTCGTACGCATTATAAGTACCATACTCGATATCTCAAAAATTTATAGTTTGAAAGCTCGCGGGATTATCCTTTTTTGTAGCTAGATAAGCCTTTGTTAACCGTGTATTCAGATTTTGCTCATCGCTTTTTTTTAACAATCGATAATCGATATTTTAGAAATTTATATTTTGATCAGTTCCCGGGATTACACTTTTTGAAGCTACATCTAAGCTTTTGTTAATCGTGTATTCATATTTCACCCATCACTTTCTTTTGATAATCGATAACCAATATCTCGAAAATTTTCACTTTGATCAGCTTTGCTGGATTACACTTTCTTGTTGCTAGATATAAGCCTTTGGTAATAGCGAATTCAGATTCTGCCCATAACCTTTTTTTTGGCAATCAACAATCGATATTTTAGTAATTTATATTTTGATTAGTTCGCGGGATTATACTTTTTGAATCTACATACAGTGCGTCTCATAACTATAGAAATTTTCACGTTTAAATGTGTATATTATACCTTTTTTTAAAGAACCTGTAACTTTGGAAGCAAAAATCCGAGGATAATTTTGCAAAAAGCCAATGAATGGAGAATATATTCTCTTTAAAACATTACTAGAATATTTCTTTCGCATCAACATTAAAGAAGTTATCGTTGTTTCATAACTATAGAAACACTTTAAATTTTTAGACCCATTTAAATCAATGTAAATTTTTAATCTAGTATTCAAGTTTTGTTTAAACCGTCCGTGAATTTTTCATAAGTTAATGTAGACACAATATTTTGGTAACGTCTTAAAGAGAATAAAATTGCCTTCTATTTGCTATTTTTAAAATTATCCTTGGTTTTTTGCTTCGAAAGTTACAGGTTCTTTAAGAAAAGGTATAATACACAGATTTAAATGTAAAAATTTTTGGTGTTTCTATAGTTATGAGACGCACTGTATAAGCATTTGTTAATCGTGTATTCATATTTTACCCATCACTTTTTTTTATAATCGATAACTAATATCTCGAAAATTTTAACTTTGATCAGCTCGCGGGATTACGCTTTTTTGTATTACATATAAGCCTTTGTTAATCGTGTATTTAAATTTTGCCCATCACTTTTTTTTCATAATCGATAATCGATATCTCGAAAATTTATAGTTTGATTAGCTCGCTGGATAACATTTTTTTGTAGTTACAACTAAACCATTAGAAATTATAAATTTAGAATTTTACAATAATTTATTTTTCGATATGGGACAACTAATAATTCGAAAATGTATATTGTAATTAGCTCGCGGGACTTAACTTTTACCGCGCAACTCGATGATGACAGGTCAGAAGCTTGAAAGCTACTAAACTGTGCTGCTTACATTTTTTTTTCTTAATTCTCCGACAATCATGACTAACGGCGCACATGTGATCTTGGAGATGATATTGTTTTGGTTAAATATCGCTCTTTCGCGAAGAAGCCTTTCTGCGAAAAAAATGCAGTCTTAGCACCTAGACAGACATAAGTGAAAGTAATGCGATGCAACAGATGTGTAGTCGCGTTTGAGGAATATGGGGAACGCTTATGAAAATTTCTCGGTATTAACAGAATCAATGCGAAATCTGATAACGCTGCCAAAGTCTCTCTCACCACTCTCTTGGCTCGTCTACCAAGGACAAAGGACATATCAAGCTATGGCGTACAGGATTTAGGAGAAGATCGTGTGGCACTCACGACTCGTCATTCTAAGAAGTCTTTTCGTCTTATATTAAAAGCGAAGAGCTAGAAGTTTCACGGGAAAAGAATATATGCACGTGTACGTGAGTAATGCGTGCAGCTGCATATTAGTTTGAGTATTGTTTATGTGAAAGTGTTCATTATCAGTAGAATCAGCTAAAAATAGCATTCGATCCCGATCCAAGACCCGCCCCAACCATATATGTTGTATGGGCACAATATTTAACGAGATGCATGTGCGCATCTTGACAGTATCTTTTGTTCATTCAAAGTCGACAAGCCAAGTTCGTAAAAAAAATGGACAGTGTTAGTGTTGCGTTTTTAGTAAAAATATTAGGACATGCTCTTAATATTACCAAAGTTAAAGAGTCACATATTCGTACAATGTGTGGCAGAGTATGGTGTTCCAATCTTCAACAGTTATCTGTGGAGATTCTATACAGAAAGCTGCACTTTCTCTTGCTTCATTGTAGACCATCAACGATATGTCACATGTATTGTGTCGGCCTTTTCCAAAATCAACATCTTCTCTCGATTGTCGTGAATGAGATACGGCAACGCAACGACCAGGTTAATATCTAACCCCCACCACATGTACACTCTTCTACCTATTCCTCCACAAAACTGTTGGAGGAGGTAGGTGGAGGACTGAGAGTTTGTTGTGTCTAAATGCTCAATCTCAGAGTGTTATCCCGCAAAGTTATTAAATAATCGCTTTATTTATGTCTCAGCGAGATGAGGGTACATTCGTGTTATGTGAGTGTATCGGTGCTGCTATCTAGCAAACTCCGCGTCTCCCCCCTAAAACGAAGCAACCAATAAACATGCTGCTTAGTTTTTCTGCGTCAGCAGTCGAATCTCGCTGTGTTTAATTCGAGCATGAGCGAATGAACAGAAAAGACGATACTAGCGCCATCAGGAGCTCGACTTTCCTGAGAATTCTGCCGGTTTGCGTCAGTCGTCATCCAGTCTCCTTTGTGGTGCAACGACAAGAGCCTCTTCCTTTACATGCTGGTTTGTAAGATATATTTTTCTTACTTAAATTGGCATGCTCAATCTCAGAGTGTTATCCCGGGAAGTTATTAAATAACATAGTTTGCGAGTGTGCATTCTCTTAAAATAATCGCTTTGTGTCTCGGCGAGAGCACGGCGCGTTAATGTGAGTGCATCAGTGCTGCTACCTAGCAGACTCTTCGTCTCTCCCCTAAAATGAAGCAACCAATCAGCACTCTGCTTAGTTTCGCTGCGTCAACAAACCAGCAATGAAGACGACCCTAGCGTTATTTGGATCTCGGTTTTCCAGAGAATTCTGTGTGCTTCTGTCAGTCGCCCGCGGATCTCTTTTCTTGCGGTACGTTATATTTTTTTCCTACTATACTTAATCGTTAATAAATTTAGGAATTATCGGTTACCGATTGTGGAAAAAGAAATGATGAATAAAACCTTAATACATGGTTGATAAATTTTTATATCAACTTCCAAATAAGTGTAATCCCCTTAACTAATCAGACTATAAGTTTTCGCGATATCGGTTATCGATTGTTAATAAAAAAATAATGAACAAAATCTTAACACATGTTTCACCAAGTTTAATATAAACGTACATAAAAGTGTAATACCGCAAGCTTATCAAAGTTAAATTTTCGAGATGTCGATGATCGGTTGCAGAAAAAAACATGATTGACAGAATATTAATACACGATTTGTCACGATTTATATCTAACTGCCAGAAAGTATAATCTCTCGAACTGATCAAACTATAAATTTTCGAGATAACGATCATAATAGTGTCCAAAACACCAGTACTCGTATCGTAAATCGATTGGTTTCCCGCGGCTAAATAATTAGTAACCGCGGGCTCGGTTTTAGTTTTCGTACGTACTATCATCAGCTCGAGTCATCTTCACTGCACGAACTTCAGAAGCGCGGCTTTATCAGTTCATGTGTATTATAATAAGAGGTGATTGTCGTCGAGTTTCTCACGGCGACACAAGAGAAGAAGATGTAGCTGCGCGATTATTACGTGGTGATTAAAGAATGCCACGTTCAATTCTTTGCAACTGTTATTTTAGTGGGAAAGCCTTTCTAAGGCTATAAGTGATGACTAACTTGAGGTAAGCCAATATCCTATGCTTCTGCAGAAAAGACTGCACGTGTACTCTTGCCAATGAGTTCATCCTTTGCTGAATTAACTGATAGTCGCGAATATGCTCTCGCCGCAAGCACGTCTCCGTCACTGTTTAAGAACGTTATGTATGTGTTGTGTGAATTGAAAAATGTAACATGAATATGCCGTCAATATAATCATGATCAATGAGCGCGTGTGTGCCATGTGATCAGGATTGCTTTGTGTTATTTAAGTATTACTTAATTACTTGTGTAAATAACGTTTTTGTATAACGTTTACAAATAATATGGAACATTATTGCGAATATGGCACATGATGTGGCAAAATGGACCATGGCTTAAATCAATAAATTTGTGTATTTAACGTTATTATACAATGTTTAGAATAATATGGGACAACCTTGGCAATATGAGACATGGTGGGGCACAATGGACCATGGCTTAAATGAATAAATTTGTGTATTTAACGTTATTTTACAATATTTGGAATAATATGGGACAATCTTGGCAAGATATTCGATAGAACATGGTGGGGAAACGTGGACCATGGCTAAATCATTAAATTTATGTATATAACGTTATCTTACAATGTTTGGAATAATATGGGACAATCTTGGAAATACGGAACATAAATGGACTATACCTGAAATTAGTAGATTTGTGTATATATAACGTTATTTTACAATCTTTGGAATCATATGGGACACTCTTGGCAACATGGGACATAATGGAGCAAAATGGACCATGCTTGAAATTGATAAGATCATGTATGGAACGGTATTTAATAACGGTTGGGTTAATATGCGGGGTAATATAGGTAACTCACTCATATAACGTTATTTTAAAGTTTCCATTTGGTGTGTGTGTGTGTGTGTATGTGTGTGTGTGTGTGTGCGTGTGTGAGTGTGTGTGTGTATGTATGTGTGTGTGTATGTGTGTGTGTGTGTATGTGTGTATGTATGTGTGTGTGTGTGTTTGTGTGTGTAGAGAGTGGGAGAGAGATACTTGTGCGCGTGTCACGGTAAGCGCTTGTGCGGGGGCTATATATATATATATATATATATATATATATATATATATATATATATATATATATATATATATATTATAATGCGATGTGATACTGAAGTGAACCGGTACACATCAAGGTTCTCTCGTCTCGTCATTATCACTTTAAATTATAACAATAATGAGTGGAAGCATGCAGTTCAACAGTAGTCTCGTGGTTTGGGCAGTGGACTGTCACCCGGGCGTACCAGGTTCGATTCCCGATCTCCGCTTTTCATTAGTGCTTGAAAGAATTGAAAAGGTGTGTTAAAAATCTCAAGTGATCGAAATTTAGCAAATTATCATAATATTGTTGTATGTGTAAATTTGTGTGTTAGTGTGCGCATGTGTGTGCGAACCAGGAAAAGAAAATAGGTGAATTGGTCGTGCCTGTGCCATCCACTGTAGATACTATAAATAAGAAATTTTAAATAATAAAATTTAAAAAAAATTAAAATATAAATAAATAGTTTTTAAAAATTATCATATAAGTACAATATTAAAAATAAAACTGTAAAAACTTTTAAATAATAAAAAATTTTAATCATTTAAAATTTATCCTGAAGAGGACAAAATAGGTGAGTTGGTTTATAATATTATTCTGTATGTGTGCGTGTGAGAGAGAGAGACACAGAGAGAGAGAGAGAGAGAGAGAGGGAGAGAGAAAGTCAGAGAGAGAGAGAGAGTAAGGGAGGGAGAGTAAAGATGCGCATGAGCCACCGCTACCCAATCGCTGTGACAATATCTAACACCCATCACATGAGCACTCTTCTACCTATTCCTCCACAAAACTGTTGGAGGGGATAGGTGGAAGAGTGGGGGTTTGTTGTGTCTACCGATTGGGTAGCATATACTACTTCCCGCTTATATCATATCCCGCAAAATGCGAGCATAAAGTAAAAGAGGGCATAATACGTCACTTTCGTCCCGCTTTTAAGGTCAATAAAGTGGCCATTATAGTTAAGCCGGGAATAAAATGAAATGATAAGATAAAATGATAAACCATAAATCTTAAACCCAACTACTTGATGCATAGTAATTTCAAATTGAAAGATATTTCAATAAAAAAACGATGAACTGTAAAGCTGTAAACCTGAAACCCAATTACCGTCGCAAAGCAATTTGCCATTGAAAGATGTTTACGGGGACAGATACATTTTGAAATTTCAAATTAAGTAGCCATGATAGCATAGATAGGTATATGTCAACTCTTCAAAAGAAATAAGCCCTTTGGTGCAGACAAAATATTTAGTTGGTAGTTTTCGATATATAGTTGGTGCTAAAACAAGATTTATACGTATATTCCTCTTCGTTTTTCATAAATAATTATTAAAAACTATCTATTATATTCAGGCGTCTTGATGTAATCAACTGTGAAGTTGGAGTTATCTAAAACATAAGATGCTCGCCCTGCGAATACTAATCCTCGCACAGATTACTAAATTCGATTAAATTTTCAAAATGAATAATAAAACCACAGGGGCATGAATTTGATTTTAGCGCAAACTGTTTATCATAAGCTACCTATGTAAATTTATTTAGTACTGCAGATCACTTACTTTTTCCAAATCAATCGTGCAAAGGTGATACTCATTTCCTACGTTTACTATATACGTGTAGTGACACTTTATTTGAATTACAATTTTCAATAATTATTTTTAAGAATTAATGGGGAAGAATTAAAATACAAAATTTATTTTAGCGCAAACTTATTGCGTTGTCAGGCTGCTGTACCATTGCCTAAACAAAATCGGAACGGCAAAACCGTAATAGAATGCCTCTGCGATGGCTATGATTGATGGACTGTTTAGAAGAAGCCAATCACAGACGTCACAGAGGCATTCTTGCAGCTATATTTCGGTTTCTCTTCCTTCATGATATAACATAGGATTAAAAACGGAACCGAAACAACTCTTATTAGTCGATGTCATTTCCGCTTCTCTATTCCAGCTTTGCCATTATGGTTTTGTTTAGACCATGGGATAGCTGCCTCACTGTACACCCACCGGACAGTGATTCTTTTCCGAACATGACGGGGTGGAAGCTATAATTTCACTTAGCGCCAGTTCACCAAGCGAAGTTCACGTCTCGATGGGGGTTTCCCTGTTTAATCTGTGGTGGTATTGCAACACAGCTATCCTCAATAACCTCCAAAATTTGAATTAATTTAGTTAAGACGCTAGGTAACCTGTTGCAACGCCGTTACCCTAAGCGGGTCCTGGGCGTAGTCGTCCAGAGCGGACGGGTGGGTGCCTATAACCACTACACAGCGCGTCCTCAGGTTGCGGATAGAGGAACGACCCCTGAGAAAGAGGTTAGCTGCGAATAAAGCGAATAAGCAGTCGCGGACAGCCGATAGGCCCAGGCGTGGGTGTGATGAGCCCGCACTGGCGAACGCATTCATCTAGAAACACTACGCAAGCACCGCAACAACTACAAACACTATACAAAATCTCCTATCTTACTTTCTTCTTCTACCTTACTCTGTAATCCATCTCTTTTACCACACATTTCAAACAAAAAATGGGCCAAAAATCCTGCTGTCGTGGAGGATGCGGGAGCGATGACAACTGCCCTGAGAGGGGATGTGTAGAATGATTCGCCACCTGGTCTTACATGGCAACGAAGCCAGCGAAGGCGCGCTGCCTTGCAGGGGGGCGTTAGGATATGAGAATGAAACCGAGTGTGTCTGACGACGAGTTGACTATGTCCTCGCCAAAGTCAGAAAGCTCTCATACTTAGTTCTAGGGAGGTATGAGGGTTATCACCCCTAGACGGATGGACTCACCTGCGATCGGAACAGGATCCAAAACGCGCGGGTTTAACTTACTATCATGGCTCAAAGAAAACAAAACCAAACCAAAACGAAAAGAAACTTAAGGGTGGGAACCTGGAATGTACGCAGTCTACACAGAGCAGGCGCGTTCCGGGAAATCATAAATGAAACTGAGAGGTACAATTTAGATTTGGTAGCAATACAAGAAACCCGATGGAAAGATAAAAATTTTTATATGGGGGCGCGAGCGGGCATTCTCTAGGCACCGGATTTCTTGTTAACAAAAGCATCATACATTCCGTTAAAAGTTGCAATTTCGTGAATGACCGACTCTCGTATATCATCATCGAAGGAGCGTGGTATAATTACGTGATTATTAACGTCCACTGTCCCACGGAGGACAAAGAGGAACAAGTCAAAAATCTTTATTATGAAACTTTAGAGCAATTAATCGACCAATTCGCGTCTTACGACACCAAAATAGTAGTGGGGGATTTCAATGCTAAAATAGGGAGAGAGGAAATGTTTAGGCCCACCATAGGCAAAGAAAGTCTGCACGAAACCAGCAATGATAACGGTATTATGGTCATAAATTTCGCAGCCGCAAAAGATCTTATAGTCAAGACCACGTGCTTCAAGCACAAGGATATACACAAGGCAACGTGGACATCGCCGGATGGGGCCACGCACAATCAAATCGATCATTTTCTTATTGATAAGAGGCGCCACACGAATGTACTCGACGTAAGGACCTATAGGGGGGCGGATTGCGACTCAGATCATTATCTAGTAGTGGCCAAATTAAGAGCCAGATTAGTAGCCGGTCAAAATAGTAAGCGAGCGAACAAAGTAGAAACCTTTGATATTGGAAAACTACGAAGAGGGTTAGAGCGAATCAAGTACCAAGTAGAAGTTAGCAACCGATTTCAGGCGCTCGAGGAAACGGATGAACAAACGGGAGTAGATGACGATCCGAACAGGTTGTGGGGGGCTATCGAAAAAACTATAAAAGGGGCCGCGAACAAAGTACTGGGTAAGAAAAAAAGGCCGAAGAGCAAACCATGGTTTGACGAAGAGTGCGAACTCTGGTTTGAAAGGCGCAAGAAGGCTAAATTAGATAGTGTACACAATGAAAGCGGTAGGGCCGTAGAAGAATACCATGAAATAAGAAAGCAAGTACGTGTGATTTACAGAAACAAGAAGCGCAAGTATCAGAAAAATGAAATTAGAAAAATAGAAACTAATAGTAGGGAAAATAACCCGCGCGAGATGTACAAAGGAATAAACGCTATTAGGAAGGGTTTTCAGAGTAAATCGCAGTTAATGAAGGATAAGGACGGGAACCTCGTGACAAGCGAAAATGAACTATTGAAATTCTGGAAAGATTATTTCGATAAGTTATTAAACGTGCATAAAAACTCCGAGGAAATGGGAGACGAAATCCACACTGCTGAACTCCATATGGACGAAACGACCTACAAAGAAGTAGAGACCGCGATCAAAAAGCTAAAAAACAATAAGGCCGCAGGAAACGATTCTATACCAGCTGAACTACTTAAATATGGAGGCACCGCGCTTACATCTAAAATTTTTTATCTAGTATGTGCTATTTGGAGAAATGAAACAATACCAGAAAATTGGAAAGAATCCATCATCATACCGAGCTTTAAAACGGGAGATAAAACAGACTGCAATAACTACCGGGGAATCTCACTTTTAGCTACCTGCTACAAAGTTCTGTCAAACGTAATACAGGCCAGACTCACACCATTCGCGGAAGATATAATAGGAGATTATCAGTGTGGATTCCGGCGCAACAGGTCAACGAGCGATCAAATGTTTACCATAAGACAATTATTAGAGAAAAATTGGGAATATTGCGAAACTATACACCAGCTATTTGTGGACTTTAAGAAAGCGTACGACTCTGTCAAACGAAGCAAAATGTATGAAATCCTAGTGCTCCTTGGCGTACCAAAAAAACTCGTAAAATTAATTCAAATATGTCTCAACGGAAGCACTGGAAAGGTCCGAGTAGGCGGTAATGTATCCGAATCGTTCATGATACGCGACGGTTTGAAGCAAGGTGACGGGCTTTCAACGGTACTCTTTAACCTGACGCTAGAGCATGTTGTTAGAAAAATGCAGGCTAGCGAGCTAGGCGCAACACTCAACGGAACAACGCAAATTTTAGGCTATGCGGATGACTTGGATATAGTGGGAGATAATGGTGAAACGGTGGCGAGAAATGCGGAAATCCTTATAAATGCGGCTAAAAACACGGGGTTAGAAGTGAGCGAATCGAAAACGAAATATATGATCATGGAGAAACTGGGCATTCGCGAAGCAGAGGGGGATCTCAGAGTCGGAAATTTCACTTTTGAAAAGGTTAGCGAATTCAGATATTTAGGTACAACTATAAATGATCGAAACAAAATTAAAGCCGAGATTAATAAGAGACTTCATTCGGGTAATGCCTGCTTCTACGCTGTGAACAGATTACTTAAGTCAAAGCTACTGTCGAAAAATGTCAAAATAAGGATATATAGGACTATAATAATGCCGGTAATCTTGTATGGGTGCGAAACCTGGGCGCTCACTAAAGCGGAAGAAAATCGTTTTAGGGTATTTGAAAATAAGGTTCTGCGGAAAATATACGGGCCAAAGAAAGATGAGAAAACTGGGGAGTGGAGGAAACTGCACAATGACGAGCTACATAATTTGTACGCGTCACCAAATATTAACAGAATAATAAAATCAGGGAGACTAAGATGGGCAGGGCACGTGGCAAGAATGGGCGATGATCGTACAGCAGCGCGCATAATGAAAGGAAAACCGAAAGCAACGCGACCTCTTGGTAGACCTAGACGCAGATGGGAGGATAACGTAAAATCAGACGTAACTGAAATTGGGCGGGAAGGCGCGAAATGGATGGGGTTGGCACAAAATAGGGAAACGTGGAAGGCTTGCGTAGATGAGGCGATGAACTTTCGAGTTCGAAATGCCATTAAAAAAAAAAAAAAAGACGCTAGGTAACACATAGCTTCCACCCCGTCACGCTCGAAAAAGAATCACTTTCCGGTGAGTATACCTCTGCTTGATGATATCAAATTGTATTGCATGATGGAGAAAGGTCCTTTTCAGTATTAAAACGAGTGAAAAATTATGTGAGAACGACTCAAAATCTCGAAAGGCTAAATGCATTATCATTGTTGTTTATCAAAGCCGAGTTGACAATGAAATTAGACTGTGATAAAATCACATGTATATTCGTATATATTATCATAAATACCAATTCTACATTTACAGATAATTTTTATAGGTGTATGATGAAAAAATACAAAAAATCAGTTATCACCAAAAGTGGAATTATCCGGTTTTGTTCTCCGACTTTTCATTTAGTTTAAAATTAATTTTTGAACGGTATAAAATGATCACACTAATTAATCTTACATGGGAACGATATGGGATTCCACATGTGGACCATAATGAAACAATGTAACACTCATATATATGTGACTCATGTGTAGGATCAGCTAAGAACATGCATCTATTGAACTTTTAATAAAGATTATTATTAATGAACCCAGGTATTAATATAGTTTTTTCAAATTATAGTACAATTTTTTACTTCTTTACTCAAAACTTAATTAAAGAATCTACATCTACAATTTAATAATATTTCTTAATAAACTGTAAGGTCAGATAATAAATGTATGAAACGTACCGTTTTCCATTTTCGTAGCATCGGAACCAAGCAGTTGCGGTGATATTATTTTTACCACATTTAAAAGCCTAATAACTTGTTCGTTTTGTGTATTTACTAAAGTTTGCATACTTTCCACATTGGAAATTGCTTCTTGAAACACAGCAGATGTTGCCACTGGCGGTGTTAAATGTTTTGTTAAAGTTCTGAAACATGAAAATTTAGGTATAACTTAAATTATTATTTGTGTTAGAATTCGTCCAAAATTACCAGGAATACGTGTAATATTATATTTATTATTTACCGGTAAATTTCAATACTGGAATTTTCAGCAATCTCAAAATCATTGGAAGCTGCAAATCTTGCGTCGTCCTTATCACAACTGGAGCGATAATTTGCTAAAAGGCAGTCGATGAGCTCGTGACAATATTCCTCTGCTCGATTCTTAGCTAAAATCTTAACTTCAGAATTATTAAATATTTTTACCTCTTTGACTTATTAAAGATATGAAAAAATCGTAATTTTCTAAGAAAATTGTAAGTTAGATCTTACTTGAAGAATACGAGTAACTGAAATTATTTTCAGAGATTCTAGCATATTTGGGCAGTCATTATAAAATATATTTACAGATGGATCCGACACATCATGATCTAAGCTTAATAAATCGTTATAAACATTAACTAACCTGTAATATATTTTTATTTTAATGCTTGAGTGTAACTAATTAAAACAAATCACATTAATCAAATGGTACCTAAAAATCATTCTCAGAAATTCGTGATTCGTACAGCTAGCAATTTTGGTAATGAGACGCCGTGTAAACCTAGCTACGATATTAACATCTCTTTTCAAAGTAATTGTCAAATGCTCAATTTTGTACTTAAAAATGAGATTCTGTGTTGCTACTACTTCCGACATCATTCTGTATTCTGGAATAACTGATTCTAGTTCTCTAATTAAACGTTTCAAATCCTGAAAATACATTAAATATTGCGATGAAATGTCAAATAATGTGCAATAAAAAATCTTTTAAAGCTAGAAATAAAATAACAAAGTATAAAATGCAAATTAATCACACGTTGGGGTAATTAATATTTTTCAACCCTTGTTTATAAAGCAGAGTCCTCACAGGGCCCCAGTGATAAATATTTATAAATAAGCTACTGTTCATATGCGTTTAATATAAGAATTGGTATGCAAGAGGTTTAGTATCGCTGATTATAAATCTCTGTTCAATTTTAATCGACAGAATAAATAGATTACACAAAAAATGTACTAAAGTAAAACTGAAACTTGTTTTTAAAATAAAAAAAAAACAGTTTTTTTCATTAAATGTATTATTTATTTTCAATTTTATTTACAATTCAACAGTCTTGAAGCCCTATTCAATATAGATATATATATATATATATATATATTAGTATGAATCACAGACCGGCACCAGTGGAGTGGTCCGTGTGTCTGTAATCAGTCGCTCATCGGAAAGCAACGTTTGCCGCGGTTGCTACTCGGATGGGTACGTTAGTGTTTGACCTGTGCTAGCACTCAGGAAAATGCCGTCGGGTTCCCGGCTGGACGAACGTCCCGGACTACAACGCGTGAAAGCGCGTTCGAACTGGCCGAAAATCCGTATGGCCACTTTACTTATAGGCACCCTGCAAGTGATAGTAAAATCTGTAACTTTTGTTGGATCCAATAATATATATTACATAAATATAGATATACTCCACATGTTAATAATAATCCAACAAAAGTGGCACCACTGGTATCGACGCAGGGTGCCTATACAATGACCTGCATTCTTTTTTCTCAATTTTATTCAACTCTCAACCCCTTTTCTCAACTTATACAAAAGGGGATAAACTTTGATAAAGACCTGAAATTCTAAAAGAGCATCCTAGATATCCCATAAAACATGATTTCTAAGAGCACTAGTTTTACGCATACTGAAATAAAATAATTCTACCCTTAACCGTTGATTTCGACCCTTACAAGAGAGTAAACTTCGAAAAAGACCTGAAATAGGAAAATACATCGAGAAAAACTCTACATAATATAATTTTGTAGATGATGACTTATGATACATACTAAAAACAAAAAAATCAACCAACAACCATTTTCGCAACTCTTACAAGAGGATACACTTTGCCTTGATATTTGAAAAAGCATCCTGGAAAAACTCATAAAACGTAATATCGTAGAAAAATAGTATTACACACTATAGAAACAGAAAAAACTTCACTTTCCACTCTTGTTTTACAACCTTTATAAAAATGTGAACTTCAAAAAAGATCTGAGATTTGAAAAGAGCATCCTCAAAAACCCCACGGATCATAGTTTTCGAAAATAATAATGAAGTATACCGCAATCTTTTATTTTCAACCCCTACCTCCATTCTTTAACTTTTACGGGGGTTGATACATATACCATTTAACTAACAAGGAGAGTGTCTCACCTCCGGATCACGGATTTTGATGAAATTTTGGAAGGTGTTTTCTAGTACCTAAAAATGAAGCCTAGCTCCCGTAATTTTCTCCAATGGCCCCTATTTCTCGAGATATAAGTCATTATACCCCAAACACATATGATTTTAGTAAATAGAAACACCTCTTCTACTCAACATAATAAATAATTCTGCATGTTTTTACATGAAAAAAATTACTTAAACAAATACCAAAACTAGGCAAAAAGAGCTTTAATTTAAGCTATGTTACGTATAAAAATATAAATCTGAGTAAAAGTTATTAACAATCGAAGATGGTGACCGAAAATACATCAGCATTCGAGGAAATTTAATTATTATAAATTCGTTGATTTTTCACATTTTCAGTCACCATCTTAAATTATTAATAACTTATACTCAGAATAGTACATTATGTAAAAAGGGCAAAATGTCGAATATTTTTACCGTGGGTGAGTTTACTGTACTGTATCACCCGAGGGAAAAATCGACTTTTTTCTCAAGTTACATATAGTACTTTATGCCCATCTCAACTGTGGCCACTTTTTAACTTGGAAAGCGAGACTAATGGACTGTTAAAAGACAATATTGTTAAAAGACAATCGAAAATCAGGGCTATTGGTAGAACTTGATGAAATAATGGAATTTGGACTAGTTTCTAGTGAAGTCACCTTTTTCCTGCATCTGCGGGAAAAAAATTACTTCTCTCCCTCATTTGCACTTTTTTCCCACTAATCATATTTGCGGTCAAAAGGTGTAATTTTGGTATCGCTTTTCAGGGAAAAAAGTGGCCATTTTCGTTCAGATGGGCATACAAATATTTTTATATGTAACAAAGCTTAAATTAAAGCTCTTTTTGCCTAGTTACAGTGTTGGTTTGGGTCATTTTTTTCATGTAAAAACATGCAGAGTTATGTTGAGAAAAAGAGGTGTTTCTTTTTCTAAAATTATATGCAGCTGGTGCATAATGACTTATATCTAGAGAAATAGGGCACAATGGAACAAACTACGGGTGCAAGGCTTCATTCTTAAGTACCAGAAAACACCTCCCAAAGTTTCATCAAAATCCGTGACCCGAAGGTGTGTCACTCTCATAATACACTTATTTCACTTCCGTCAACATAATTCGCATTAGATAACTAGCTACAGAGTTTCTACATTCACAGAAATGAATACATCCGGCTTGCTATGCTCAGCTTCTCTCGACTGACACGGTCCGCTAGTCCTTCACCTCGCACACGCACACATGTATTTATTAGCGTGATTGTTAAAGTGTTATGAATGAGTGTGTTTTAAGTTTGGACGTGATAGTGTACGCAAAGATTTAGCAAAATATGTGTATGTATTCTTATTTATATGTTATCTTTATTGTATTTATTTTTTATTCTATGTATTATTATTTTTTTTGACGAAGCGTTTTATGTGATATTTGACTGTGACTAGTTCATTGCATTTAGATTTTATAAACTGACGAACTGATAAAGTGAATTATTATTTTAATAAGAAATATGCAATAAGTGAAAGTAAGATAACAATTATATTAAACCGACTGATATTTTTTTAATTATAAATACAACTACATGTACATGAAATTGTAAGATTTTGTCTTCTGACGAATAAAAAGTATATCTATCTATCTATCTATCTATGTACACACACACATACTCACTCATATTCGTACAGCACACATCTATAAAGCATACATCCGTACAGTGCACATTTTTTGGGAGTAGCTTATTCAAACTCCCCAACTCATATAATATGGATTTAAACAAATGTTAATATATATGAATTATTAGGAATTAATTTAACTTTATAGATAACTACGGAAGCAAATTAATATAGTAGAGAAAGAGGATGAGGTAGAGGATGTATACGAAAAAAATTATTTTTCAATATAAAATAAGTACAGTAAGTACACTTGACGGTAAAAATAACTTTAAATCGCGCGGGGTTAAATCATGGCGGCGTCGCTGTATCAGTAACTTGAAGGTGTCATAAATTCATCTTAAGATATCTATAATACGGGTTTAAGTTGTTGTCATAGTGACGCCACCATGATTTAAGAACGCGCGATTTAAAGTTATTTTTACCGTCAAGTGTACATACTCACAGATACAGACACAAGCGCACACATACACGCACATATACACATTCATAGGATCACATGCACACACGTACACACACACACATGCACATTACAAACACATACAGGCAGTCTCAGAAGTGAGGACAGCAATGCGTGCATGTATGGAAGAACACGACAACAACGATGGCAACAACGACAACGACAATGACGAGGACGACAACAATGACGAGACAAAAACCGATACCCACTTTGGGACTTTGCATGATTTTCAAAAATGCATTAATGACTTAGAAAATGGTGCATAATTAGCAATAAAGTATTTTTCAGAATTTTTCCAACTAGAATTTATTAAAAAAAATCAATATTTATGTATGCGATTTTGAATTTCGCGCGAATTATTTCGCAACGATTCTTACTGACCAGTCGATTTGTGACGCCACGATGGTATATTTTTGGAAATTTAGTACGAGAAAATGATTAAACGCTCCAATATCTCAAGGAAAATACTTATAAACAAAATAATGTGCCACATATCCTTTATAATTTTCGATCAGGAATCCAATGCTCATATTAGATTTTGGGCCCAATATATTTTTAAGGCCCATTTAAGGCTCAACTTTATTTTTTCAAATGAGAACATGTCTTTTTATTACATATTTGAATTCTTCGCCTCAAAGTACATACGGATATATATTTAGTTTATTGATTATTTATATTGATCACTAAAATTTAACCTGATCATTTTTTTATTTTTTTATTTAAGTAATTTCAGCTTTCTAAAGAAAGTTATTTTGCATTACAAAATTCAAATTTACAGATTTTTACAGTATTTTACACTATTATATTGTACAGAATTCGATATATTTTTACAGTATACGTATACCCTTAGATCAGAGTATTACAACTTTTTAAATATGAGTGAAGAATTTTACATAGTTTTGTACTTGGATTAGCTAACATAGTTGTGCAAACTTTGTATAAACTTTTTCCGTTGTTCGTTAAACAAGGAGCACTGCCGTAGTACGGTCAATATCTTGATATTCTTAGCCGCACTGATACTGAATAGAATCTGGTAAACCTACACGAGCAAGTAAAGAAGCAAGATTGTAGTGGTCTGCTCTGCATTTATTGATTATGGTGATGATTTCCCGTGGGAGATTTTTGTTCGTAAACCAAGGTTTTGATCTATGATTGTAATAATTCTCAAAATAGCTTTTGCTTTTGGTGAACCCTTCAATTTTTATGAATTCTATGGTGTTATTTAATGACTCTGCTTTTGCTAATTCTCTGAGATCTGTATAGAGAATTTTATAAAAATTGGTTGCCTCTGTATTTATAGCATTTTTTGTAAGTTTATCAACTCTCTCATTTTTATAAATACCTATATGCACAGGGATCCAGTACAATTTGATTACGTATTTTTTAAAGGTTTAAGGTAAAATTGACAAGCTTTACATTTTATTTCAAGTATATGGGTGATTGTCAATAAAAACGGTATTTTTAGTGTCACCAATACACTGAGTAGAAAGGAAATATTATTACGGTCTGGTAAACGTTTGAAGTTCTTAAAAACGATGCATCAGAACATCTTAAACACAAAACTATGACAACTATGCTATATTTTTAACACACAAGTGATATATATATATATATATATATATATATATATATATATAGTCTAAAAGTAATTACAGTGGCATCTGTCGCCATCGAACAATTCGCATGATTCTGAAGTTATTAGACAATAACTTTAGGATTTGATTATATCTAACATATGAGACTTTAAAGTACATCATACGTACAATATATTCTAATTTTTTTTAACTAATCTGTGTACAGGATTGTTACAATCAATTTATCGTAAGCGAGCGACCTGGTTTTTATTTGTAGTTTTTATAGTTAATTTTAACGTTTTTCGTTTTAAAATTGCAAAAGCTAAAAAGATACGTAATTACCGTGGTCATCAAATTTATTGGTAAGTTACATACGAAAAAAATGTATGCGGTATTCTAGAGTAATAACATGTGTATATACATACTATGCGGAAAAATATTTTTGTTACACTAAAATAAAATTACATGCATTTTTCTGGCAAAAAGTAATTACCGTAGCCGTAATTACCTTGGCCGATCTGGTAAAATCCCCATAAGAAATACATGTAAAATCTTTTTTGTCACCTATAGCTGTGACCTGGAAAAGTTTGTCTCATTTTACCATGCATAACAACTTAAACCCCAAATTAACACTAAAAAAGAGATTTTTAGTTTAGTCAAAAAATTAGGTGAAAAACTACCAATTTCACTCATATACAAATTTGTTTTTATAGAAATATTAAGACTTTTTAATGCATGAAGTGCACTCAGCGAGTCAGTGAAAATGAAAATATTTCGGTATGGTTGATTCAGTGCGATATCAACAGTATCATTTAGGGCTACATATTCAGCAGTAAATATCGATGCAAGCTTATTTGTGCTTCTTACTACAGTTTTAGATAAACCATCACAGATACAGGCACTTCCTACGGATATCGAATTTAGTCTGTCAATTATTAAATTAGGATTAATATTATTTTTTAATTTTTACCTACTTCTGTATCAATAAATATATTATTCACCAAAATATTGTATTCGTTAGTGTAAATGAGGTAGTGACTTTTAGAATAGATTATATCATTCGTGATGCTGGTACTTTCTATACAGTACTGAAATAAACGATTACTAAATATACGTTTTTTACTTTTATTTTCAACGAGTTCTTTAAAATGAGATATCATCTTATGAACTAACAGTTCATTATTTGAATATATTTTGTTGAGACAACTCTTACATAGGTATTTTGTGCGTTCCTGTATGATATGCAATTTAGATTCTACTAAGAGTATGTTGGTAGGAGCGCTAATTCTGTATCCAAGAGCTGATCTTATTGCTGCATATTGAACTTTTTCAAGTTTTTCAATTTGATAACTTTGCGTGGGGAAATAAACAAAACACCCGTAGTCAAGAATCGATTAATATATTAATTTTATATTGATATATTTATATCTAATTAATAGCTCAATAAAGGTGTGTTTTTTAATCATTAATTGTTTGTTAAAAGATAAATTACAAAAAATTATAAGCTTATGAACATAAATTGCATTATAGATTACAAAATATCGTAAAATAGAATAATAGTTATAAAACAAAAAGGAGTCGATGAATCTTAAAATTTCTTTTTAATTCCGAATCCCCATTAAGAAATGAAAGAAATGATCTCCAGTTGGAAAAAAACGACCGTGCCGTTCTCGAGATATAAGCAATCAAAAGGAATTGAAGATAAAAACGTAACCTCAAATATTTTGAAAAATAATAGTCCTTATGATCTGAACAGAGAACTCAGACACGAGATAGTTAAAAGCTATATTTCTGGAAATTTTCAAAAGGAATAATGCCATTTTACTCAAGTTATCGCACGACATAGAACATCGATTTTTTTTTTACGAAATGATATTTTTCTCAAAAGCACTAAAGTATTAAGACTCAATAATTTTAGTGAATGTTGCTGTCGATGTTACTAATGACCAGAAATTGTTTGAATACATTTCCATGATACATTTCCGAGATATAACTGACATAAAATAAAATGACGTTTTCGTGTATAACAAAAGAAGGGAACCTTATAAAAAAATTCGGGTTGGAATCGATAATATTATTTCTAAGGTATCAAAAATCCCGAAAAACTAAAACTCAAAAATTGAGAAACCGCTAAAAAACAAAAACGCAATAAACAATAGAAAAAGATATTTTTGAGCTGCTCTCTTTTAAGAAAATCAAAAAAATGAGCCCTTTGACATTAATTTTTACCGTGGAGTACTCGAAACATAGAGAGATACCCACACACACGCACACACACACACACACGCACACACACACGCACGCACGCACACACACTACACTCACGCACGCACGCACGTACACACACATCCATACGGACATTTTCTAAAAATAGTGTATTATGATTCCAAATGGCCCAAAACATATTTCTAACATGTTTTTAAGAAAACTTTTTTTTTGCTATTACAAAGCTTCCTTTAGGAGGAAGCAGCAGTCAAAAACGTAAGAGAAAACATTAAGATACATTTTACTGAATATGTACACTTGAATATATATATTATATAGAGACATGCATATACCCACACGTACACAAAAAATTAGTATAATAGAAAAAGAAGATAATTATTAAATTATATGTAAAATAAATTAATTATTACTGATTGAACATTGTCCATACATAAATAAAAATATTAGTCTACTAGGCGATGCATATTACTTAAAAAAAATCTACATAGTCGAACACGGGTTATGATTTCAAAATCAGCTGCATCGCAAAGATTTTTTACAAAAATTTTCATGCTAGATCCATGCACGTTAATGTTAATATAGCATAATACAAATTTCTGCTAGCAGAACCGAAGAAAGTTTTGTGGTACTACATGAATAAATAAAATAAGCTAGTTCGGGTGAAATGCAAAGCACACTTCTGCGCGCGGAAGAAATGCCGTAACTCAGCATTGCGGTAGTCAAGAGCGGGGGGTAGCAAAAAGCATATAAAAAAGTTCCAAAAGCCTGGTGAAGAAAGCAAAGTGGAAAAAAGAATAAGCTGACGGGAAAAGTTGAGCCACTAGAATAAAAAGGGGGAGGGAAAGAGCAAGAGGGAGAAGAAAGAGAGCCGCGAAATAACATACGGTCTGATCGTAGGAATCGGTTCTCGAGACGTTCTTCAAGAACGCGGCTATCCTGCGCGCGAGTCGGCCCATTGTCTCGCTGAGCGCCGACGAATCTGCGAAGTATTTCTCGAGAGTGGCTGCGGCTCGAGGCAGCCACTTGCCGACGTTTGCCCTGTAATTACTATCCATGTGTTTATACCGCCAGGCCGAGCGAGGCTACGCCTGCTCTTCCTTTTTCCAGGCCACTCCTCTGGTCGAGGCCCGTTTTCTCCACTTTCCCTCCCCTAGATATGTGGATGTATAGATAAAATCACTCCAGCAGCTTCGACATTTTCCGCTGATTACGCGTACCTCCCGCAGCTTGCTGAAAGTAGACGTGAAATATACACACCCATTTAAATTAATGTGTGAGGAAGTCGTTAGAAATTAAACTATTCGTTTCATATGCTCTGTATTTTGTGGGAATTTAGAATTAAAGGTGCTCTCTAAATTTGAACCAGTGAAAATTCACTAATTCATAGTGTATCATCACTTATTGAAACAGTGAAACGTGTGTCACTGCAAAATAGTGAAATTTCACTGTCAAAATAGTGAAATGTCATTGTTTAAAAAATTGAACAATTAAAGCATTTAAATATATTGCACATATTTACTAACTGTTCGCGGGTATTAAATATTAATTAATTTAGTATTATTATATCATTTATTATTAAAATTAGTAAGAAATTAAAATGGGGAATCGAACCCTGATCCTCTGTGTTAACAGTCGATAATCTTAGCCACTTGCCTAACAGGATACCTACATGAGAAAATTCTGAAACTTATATTTAAGCTGCTTTCGATTTTTGCCTAACTAATTTCTCTCAAACTGATAAGAAATGAATAATTGAATATAGTTGTTATTGTTATTTAAACAATTTGAAATATAAATATTCATACATACATGAAAAGTTAGTGTATAAAACGACTGATCAACTAATTATGCAAATATCGACAAAACAGATCTCACTCATATTACCATTAATTCACTGGTTAAATAGTGAAAGTAAATATTCACTAATTTAATAGTGAATATTCACTAGTAAACCAGTGAATCTAACTTCTTTCACTAATTCGACTAGTGAGTTTCAGTATTAACTACTAAATCAGTGAATATGCATTATTTTGTCTAAATCAGTGAATATGCATTATGTACTCACTAGCAAAATTAGAGAAATCTTCACTATTTCAAATTTAGGTGAGTGTACCTAAATGGCCCACCATGGCTATTAAATGATTTAGCCGGTAAATATCTAATGCATTAAATATATGATGTCAGTAAAAGCTATTTCATCGGAAACTTTTCTCATGGAAGCAAAAGTGGACAAACCTACATTGTATATTATCTTACAACAGCTTAAGTGAATTCGTCACCATAATTTTGAACAAGTCATTATATTTTTGTAGCGAACCGGAAAAACGACTTAAGTCCACTTTTTTCAATTTTGGGTTTACACTAGATTTCACCATTATAAGTGCCCCTTTTCACGTAAAAATGATAAAAATTGCCGTAGCATAGCTATCATAGCCGAAAATGTATAATTTTAGTACGTAGAAAAATGTTATTATATAAACTATACTCTCTTATTATGAAATAGTGAAAATTCACTATAAATCAGTAACTATTCACTATTTTAAATAGTGATAACTCAGCAACTAAAAAACAGTGAATATTCGCTATTTGAAATAGTGAAATAAATTTTCACTACTTGAATCAGTAAAATTTAATCATATTCAGTAAATTTAAAATATAAGGCTGTTATTTAAACGCGTATATAATTATATATGAGATGTATTAGATATTGATTATGTATTTTCATTTGAACATTTATATATATTAAAATAAGAAATAAATTAAAATGCGAAAAAAACTTCTGCGATGGGGATCGAACTCTGGTCCACAAGGTTTATAGTCCAACGTCTTTACCATTTGCCTACGTAGATTGCCTACATAGAGTAAATTTTATAACTCATATAAGGTGCTGCGAATATAACTTACAAAAAAATGAAAGTTGAATTTAATTATAATTTTTCTTTTGAAAAATTAATAATTTTAGGCATTTGTCCAATTTTTACACAGGGAATATGGATCAGAATTCTAATTAAGACATTAGTCGCACCATTTTTATTCATACATAATAAAAATAATATTTAATGTTCATGAAATAAAATAATATCAACTGAAATTAGGTTATAAAATACCAACTCGATCCCTACCTTGCCGGCTTTTAACTTATGTATTAACTACCAAATTAGTGATAAGTCACTATTTTTCTAATGAATACAGTTTTCACTGGCAAAATAGTGAAATTTTCACTGTTTCGCAAGTGGAATTATTTTCACTAGCTAAAATAGTGAAAGTTTTACTATAAAATAGTGAAATTTTCACTGTTTCGTAAGTGGAATTATTTTCACTAGCTAAAATAGTGACAAGTTCACTATTTCAAATTAAGAGAGTAGTGTATGGTTTCCAAAAAATAATTCAGTTGATTGCCAAAAAAACGACAAGTCCATTTTTAAAAATTTTGGATTAATTTACGTTGGATTTCATCATTATAAGTACTCCTTTTTCTCGTGAAAATAACAAAAATTGCCAAAGTATAGCTATACATGTAGTCCAAAACTGCACAATGCATAATATTTTGGGTAGATTTAATAAAATCTTTGATTGAAATACTAATTAAATACACCTTTATATGGATCAGAGCGCTTATAATTCATTTTATGTTATTTATGTTAATTCATTTTATTATGCAGTATATACTTACATAGCATATTATGCTCTTCATAATGTTTGAACTGTTTGTATTAGTTACATGTATATCGGTCAACTACTTCTATTTTACTCAAGCTTTTACTTATATTCTATACAAAATAGTATACAAGGGTTAAAATAATGAACGATATCTAATAACCTAACGCCAGTTACGTGCCACCCAGCATAAGGTATTCAAATTATGCTTATTGCAACTCACCACAACCGCCGCCCGCGTATTTTCCAGTAGCCGGGGTGTGTGTGTGGGGGGGGGGGGTTAAACATTGTTTTTTTATACTGTTATTAATATATTAGTAGATATGATATTGTAGTACACTTCTGATTATGCATAAACAATCAAATTTTTAAAAAATCCCAAACCGCCTTAAGTCTACATTTCCTGGAAAAACGACTTAACTCAATTCATTTGTAAAGTTACTCGAAAAATAAAAAGTATTTCTTATGTGTAATTACTATGCTCAGAGTAATATTTGACACTTTATTTAACAGATATAATTTGGCTGCATATACCTCTGCTTCGATCTGGCATATAAGTGCAAACATTAAAACGTTAATATCCCGAAAACGCGAAAAATGGACTTAAGTTGTTTTTCCGGTTCGCCACAGATTTACTCTAATACTAAATAAAGAAGTTGGTTCAAGTCGATACTGCTCTCAATGTTACTTATACATATCGTCAGCTTTTCAGTATCATAGTTTATTTTATCATCCGGATATGTACCTTTTTAGTATATGGAGTATACTGCCGTCGGAAGCAAGAAGGTCTGTAACTTCAAAAAATTCTAAAATGAGATTTTTTATTATTCTGACACATATGTACCATATCTATAATAATAAAATAGAAAATGAGGTAAAAATGTAATATTTTGTGCAAAATCACAATATTTAATGTTACGGTTTTGGTGATATTTGGTATTTTCATAAACAAGAACGCCGTAAAGATACGATGATAAGCAAGAAAGACGCAAACTTCATGAAGTCGCGACTTTTTAGTTTACGGTACGACGATTACGTCTTTTTTGGTTATGAATAATTGATTTTACGCCTTTCTTGTTTATGAAAAGTAAACAACGACGATATGATTTTAATTCCTGCAATAATTATAATTATCGAAAGACATCAATTTAGTGATAATCAATTTTATTTATCAAGAACGAAAGTATAACGTTAGAACCAATCGATTTAATACATTGTTATGTCGATGAAAACGGATTTATAAAAGTTAAACGGAAAAATGGTGAAACTGCAGCTAGTTCGCAAGATGTGATTGGTAATTTATTTATGTTTAATTTATACTGTTATTTTAAATAATTTTTTAAATAACATATAAATAGCTTTATTTTATTGTTTACAAAGAGATTTCGTGTATATCGAGGTTAATTTAAGATTATCAGCGTATATTTTTTCATTATTAGAACCTGAAAATATGATCGACAATGTTCCGTCTCTCAATGATTCTGTTCATAAAGAAAATGAACCATTACCAGATATAATCGATGGTGCAGTGAATGGAAGTACCAATAACGAGACACAAAATGAGTCGAACAGTAATGATGAATCTCCAGATGTCATAGGTTGATTCTTAATTCTTATTCAATTTATATTTTCACATTTTAAATATTTATACACGCATTTTCAACCTTAGAATATACAAAAAAAGGCACGATCAGAAAACGAAAAGCAAAGGCTCCAAGAGAAACGTTAGAAGAAAAATGAGTGTTGCGATGCTTCAAAGTGCCGATTAAAATGTTCTGAGAATTTCGACGAAGAAATGCGAAAAGCTATTAACAAGGAATATTGGAATTTTGATTATAATGGCAAACATATGTTTATTCTAAGTATGTTTGTTCGTGAAGATCCGGCCAAACCATCTAGATTCCATAATCGAATTCGAACGATGTCTATAAAGTATCATTTTAGAAAAAACACCGGTGAATTAACACGAGTTTGTAGAATTTTTTTTCTCACGACATTGGGTTTGAAAGCAAATAACGACAAGATGAAATTGCGCATCGTGCGCGGCTCGGATAAGCAAGAAATCACCCCCCTTGCCGATAATCGTGGCCGTCAACCAGCGAAACACAAAATTAACACAGAAGTTGTATTCGCGCACATTTAAAAATACAATCCAACCTGTATCTCATTACAGAAGAGAACATGCTCCGAATGATCGGTATTTACCTAGTGATATTTCAATTACTAGTATGTATGAAGATTTTTGTCAAGGACATAAGGAGCTGAAGATTTCGATTAGTATTTACAGTAGATGCTTGAAGGAAATGAATATTAGTTTTACAAAGTTAGGGCATGAAGAGTGCGAAAAATGTGAGACATTTAAATTGCACAATTCTCAACACAATGAGACGAATCTTGGTGCAGATTGCGATGCCTGTACGACTTAGAAAACTCATATCGACAAAGCTAAGCTCAGCCGCGAGAAATACCGCCAATACGCAGATCAGTCACTTCCAGATGGTGTCATTTGTTGTTCCGTTGATTTGCAAAAAGTTATAATGCTCCCCAGAATTGATACTTTCAAAGTTGTTTTATTTACAAAAAGAATTTCTGTTTACAACAAAAGTTTCGTACCCGTAGGATCAAATAAAAAAAAATACTTTTGTAGTTTTATGGCATGAGGGTATTTCGGGTAGGCGCAAAGAGGATCTGATTTCTGCGATAATGCTTCTTTCTTACATCACAGAGATTCTAAGAAAATCATTTTGTGGCTCGATAATTGTACTGCCCAAAAGAAAAATTGGTGTTTCTTAACGTATCTTGTTCACATTATTAATTCTAATGAAATATCATCTGATACCATTGAAATTAACTATTTTGAACCAGGTCATACATTTATGAGTGCTGATAGTTTTCATCGTTAGGTAGAAAAATCATTAACAAAACAGAAAAGAACGTATGACTTCAATGATTTTTGCGATGCAGTGAAAATTGCGAATAATCACACCATCACAAAAGCCATGGAGCATACTGATTTTTATAACTGACTAGACGGTCATTCTGTGCAAAGGACGAACAATCTAAAATTAAACAATCCAAAACCATTACTTGGAAACATGGTTCAAATCATTGCCGAACGAGGGTTAATGACGTTGACGTATAAAACCTCTTTCAGTGGTGTCTCTTACAAGCTCAATTTTTTTATCAGTAAAGGGGATGAAAAACATATCAAAAAAACCTGATGCCTTAGAAAAACCTTGCGGAATCGATGAAGATGTGAAAAATCTTATGGTGAAAACATTTCTCCCTTTAATGCCAAATAATCGTCATTCTTTTTGGCAAAACTTGGCAAACAATAAATAATGTTTTATTAATATTAGAAATCTTTACGTTAAAGCATTAAAATGTATATTTTATTTACGCAAATATTAAATAAAACTGTTGAAATAATATAAATCCTGTTAAAAAAATATGCATTAATAATTATTTTTAGCATATTTTTAATTAATAAAAAAAAAGTTTTATTATTTTCTGTATAAAGCTCAATCAGTTCCACTATTAATAACAGTATTTTCAATATTCTAACTTATTAGTTTATGCATAGTAAAAAAATTATCGTTTTTGTTGGTTTATACGGCTTTCTTGCTTATGGTCGCCCTCTAATTTCATAACCAAAAAGCCGTAACTAACATTTTTTTAATGAAATCATAATTGTACTAGTTTTTTAAATGTGTTCTTGTTTAGATCATTAATAAGTATATACAAAAAAATTCACTTTGATAAAAATGATTAATTTAATAGAAAACGGCAGGCTTTCAAATTTCATATAAAAATTGAGGCGAAAGTGACATTTTGAAGTTACAGACCTTCTTGCTTATGGCGGCAGTATATGTGTCTAATAGGTCTACACACTCATTCATACATAATACGGCCCACATAACCGTAAGCATACAAGATCTGTATCTAATGACCACCCTTACAATTTTTTAAAGCTTTTCAAGGATAAGAAATATATCTTTTTTATAAAAGATACTTACACTCGACTAACGCTGTTGATTAAATTGTGGAAAATATATAAATAATATGTGTTTAAGGTTGGTTATCAAAAAGTTAATGATTCTCTGTTCCGCCTATTTTACAAAGTACCAGGGTATGAGGATAATCTAAAAAATATATATTAAAGCCGGACTAACATTAGCAACATTACTCCAACTTTTCAGAATGTTAAATACTTTCTCTTTTGAGTAAAAATAAAAAAAGAAATTATCTGCTTGGTCCTGTCTCAACCTTAGTTTCACACGAATATGCTAAGAAATTTAGTGATACTTATATTAAATTTCAATAAAATAAAAGTACATATATGATTAATATATGACTCAAGTAATTAAAAAAATATGCTTAAACTTTTCATTAATGCGTTCTGTTTTTATATGGTGGTTTCAAAATGTATCTCTCGATTTTAGTGTCTGCTCGGTCCCAAGTTGCATTAAAAAAAATCAGAAATCAACGTTTTACTAGTTCCTATTAATAACTTATATATGGGTGTTTGTCAAAAAGTTGAACAATTCTTGTCCCTCCTGTTTTACAAGGTAACAGGGCATTATATGTATCTCAAAAAATTAG
Organism: Gastracanthus pulcherrimus; assembly: GCA_949152435.1. Lineage (NCBI taxonomy): Eukaryota > Metazoa > Arthropoda > Insecta > Hymenoptera > Pteromalidae > Gastracanthus > Gastracanthus pulcherrimus. The sequence continues at coordinate 53,462,635 of OX424576.1, forward strand.
TACTACAACCGAACTATCGTAAGCAACAATCTGCAAAATTTTCAGAATATCAAGTATTTTCTATTCTGAGTAAAAAATACAAAATTATGCAAAATGTCTTATCCGTCCCATATCCCAAGCCTTAATTTCATCCGAATCTACCAAGAAATTTAGTAATACACTAAATTTTAACCAATAAAAATAAATTACACAGAGGGTTAATGAAAGTCTTAGTTAATCCAAAAATGATGCGCGACCTTTTAATGCGTGTATTCTGTTTATGTATGGTTGTTTCGAAATGTGTCCCTTAGTTTTGATGTATTGTCCGTCCCAAGGGCTTTATTCAAAGAAAGTTGTATTAAAATATTAACAACTGAAAATGCAACCGATTCCTACTTGTGACTCTTATATACATTTTGTAAAAAAAGTTCACATATACTTATTTATTAGTATTGTTCTCTACAAATAATTAGTTAATGTTGCACTTCTACTACCGTACGGCGAAAAATTCTTTAATGGAGCATTCAGTTTGAAAAATAAATATTTAAATCGAATATGTCGTTTGAAAAGACAGAGGAATTACTTTTGATGTGAATAACATCTCTTGGGACGTTCGAGAGCGCGCGCAATATGGGGTCTTTGTACAGGATTCATCAGCTGTTGTAACCGGGACAGTTTGCCTGCTCTGCTACTTATGTACGCGCGCACACAGAGTCGCAGCTGCAATGATGCCCTCTCCTGCTTCTCTTGTTCGAAAATAGTTAGTGCGACGCACACATACACATACACGTATATACGTACTCATGTGCGCGCGCACACAGAGTAGCAGCAGCAACGATGCTCTCTCCCGCTTCCCTTGTTCGAAAATAATCAGTGCGACACATACATACACATACACGTATATACGTATACTATACAGTCTATACACTGTGACTTTCGAAGCCGCCAACGGCGCGCGCAGTCGTAGCAGAAATATAATGGTCCAACAGTTGCCGGCATTTCTATAGCATTTTCTTACAGCGTGCGTTTGAAAACCATTTTAACTATGTGTTTTGGTGTTTTAAAAAAGAATTGGATTATACCGTGTTATAGTTAAATGCAGTACTAACAATGGAAGAACAAAGTGAAGGATCACAAGATTCTACACAAAACTCATTACAATTAGACGAAGGTAAGATTAATATACATATATACTCACGTAATATATACAATGAAACGTTGCCGAATTTCTTAATTTTATTCTATCTAAGCAATCGCATAAAATTCATTCTGTTTCTTTATGATGCATGTCTTTATCTGCTCTCTTCCTCTCTTTCCTACTTTCTCTTTCTCATATTTTGATTTATAGAAAATCGGCTAAAACAAGAAAAAAGGAGAAGACAGCAACAAGCGTATCGGGAGAGACAAAAAATTCGAAAAATAGAGGTACCACCACCACGTGACAAACCGCCAATTCGTTCAGAAGTATTACAAAATGAGAACTCCCCAAATAATTCTCCAATCACTGGAACATCCAATGAAGGTGAGATGATCATGGTTCTCTCTCTCTCTCTCTCTCTCTCTCTCTCTCTCTCTCTCTCCTTTCTCTCGTTCGCTCTCCGTCTTCCTCTCGTTCTTTCTCTCTCTCTGTCTCTCTCGCTCTTTCTCGCTCTCTTGATCGCTCTCTTTTCTTTTCTGTATCCCTATCTCTTCCTAAACCTGTATTGCTAGTAACATTCACAGCATAATTATAACTTCTAGAAAAGAGACTACACCAGAAACAACAATACAGGAAAAGACAAAAAACACAGCAAAATTATATTAATACATCGCCATTTGAAATGATACGAAAAAAGCGCAAAAAAGTTTACCAACAAGAATACAGAGCAAAAAAAAAGAGGCGAATAAGATTGACATTCATACTTCGCCAATTACTGTTTTACATGAAGCTGAACAACAAAAAATAGCCCTACAGGAAAAATGTATTCATAGTAATTACGATAACGTTATAGGAACTGCCGCATCCTCGCAAATATTAGATAATACTTCAACACGTGCACGCACACCAACAGGTGAGGATTTCATAATAATATTCAATGTACTATTCTTACTTTAAAATATAAAATATTAACATAACTAAATATTTAATCGCACGTACCGCGAAGTGACATGCAGTTGATAATCTCTTTCGAATTATACTACGTCGAAATATACTACTTGTGCACATAAATTAATGACTATTAACAGGCTAACTTTCTTTTGAATATAGATCAAGAAGGGACATCAAATGTCATTATAGAAACCGTGGCGATGATACATGCACCATATAATGCAGAAAGTAATTCAAACGTTCAACATAACGTTAACATCCCAAATGAACGTTCTCATCGGCAATTCTGTGTCACTAATGTATCACAAATATTGAATGCATCACAAGTTGAGCAACAGGTTAATAATACACGTAGAACTACAAGTGTCTTGGCAATTACTACTGGACAAGTATCATCAAATGTAATCAATAAACGTCCGCAATTAGCAGATGAATTTAGTGACGACGATTCAGAAAATATGTCAAATAACGATGCTCCATCAGATGATTCCACAGGTATATTGAATTTTTCCGTCAACGCGTACAACAATGAAATTCTCAACGAAGATCCTGAACGAGTTGTTTGCATTGCTAACGATTCCATAAACAACTGCACAAGTGCTGAGCAACAAGCTTCATTCACACAGAAATTTCATAAGATGAGCTGCATTGATACTGGTGGTTTACCCTATCAAATCACATTTTCAATTGGAAAACCATATCTAATTACTACTAACATTGACGTCACAGACGGATTAGCGAACGGAGCAGTAGAGAATTTACATCGTATCGAATTTGACGCAGAATCAAAAATAAACAGAGTATGGTTGACTTTTCCTGACAAAGAAAAAATAGGCCGTAAAACAAGATTGAAAAAACAACAATACATGGCTCAAAACAACATCCATCGTCTAGCAGTACCAATTGACAAAAGAACTTGCAGTATTCCACTAAACAGAAATAAAATTATTAATGCAAAACGACAACAATTTCCTTTGATACCAGCTTGTGCAATGACCATCCACAAATCTCAAGGCGGTACTTTCGATGAAATCGTATATAACTATAGCAAAAAACACACGCAAGAATTACTTTACGTCGCACTATCGCGAGTAACTTCTATAGAAGGGCTGTTTATCGTTTCTAATGATAATGAAACAACATTTCACCACGGTCGACGGGCTGCAGAAACTCTTCAATCCAAACCATTGCGACAGGAAATTCAAAGATTATCACTCAATAAAATTTCTACGATAACAGATGAAATGATTGATTATATCAATGGATCTTCTTTTATCATTTTTTCGCACAACTGCCAAAGCCTACATGCACACAAAGAAGACATTGAAAAAGAAGACATTGAAAAAGACATTGTGGCTCAAAAATCTTCTCTTCTGCTACTATCCGAAACTTTAATGAATGATAGTTCAACTATCGAAGTGAATAACTTCCAGATTATTTCACAACACAAACGTGTCAATAGAAGGAATGCAGGTGTTTTGCTATATACAAAAATAACTCTATACAATATTCATTTACTCCACACACAATTACTGCCTGCAACAATGGGACAGAACCAGCAGTTATATCCAATGATTGCGGAAATATTTGTGCAACAAAGTGTCACTTTGATGAAGATAATTTTGTATTTGTCATAGCAGTGTACATAACACCAAACACATCGATAACAGATATTATTTCGTTTCTATACCAGTACTTAATGGCATATACTGACGAGGGAGCAGCACTTCTTTCAGTTTATAACAAAAAGTTCGAAAATTACCATAAAGCACCAATTATATTAAGTGATGATTTCAATGTAAATTTCAAGAATGACACATCAGCACCATTGCTACAATTTTTACACGACAAACTACATCTACACATGACGAATGACTCTCACGTTTCAACAACCATTAGAAATACTACCATCGATGCAACATTCTCTCGATTCTTAGGAAATATTCATTCCCACATTTACACATCATATTTCAGCTACCACAAACCAATAGTTACTCTAATAAATAGTAACAATAACGATCAACACTCTAACACAAGTATCAGCCAATAAAAAATACAACAATTACATAATATAGAATATTTATGAGCATATTTCACTGATCGAGAGAATATTTGTAAATTTGTGAAAATGCAGGGAATCTGTAAATATGATTGTATATAGCCTTAATAAAAAATAATTACATGCAACAATATTTTATAACAATTTTCCTTGCGCCTTTCCCATAGTTTATCATCAATCAGCTGATGAAATTCTTACAAATAGGCAACTAATTAAAAAAGCAAATAGCCCGCGCGAACGTCTTAATAGGAATGCGACACATGTTATTCACATCTGCCGCGTGTCCCACGACACACCCGTTTTTCTCTAAATTGCAAATACATCAGGTACATTTAAATAAATAAACTACTAAAAAGATATGTACGGCACAAATGTCTTGCTCGTTCAACGATTACGTTAAATGTAGTAAAACAATCGAATGCGGTAGCATCGAATACAACAAATAGGTAAATAAACAACATTTTAACGTATTTAAGCGTAGATCGTATAATTGTTCATATTCTGTAATAAGCGATGCAATTTTTAATTTGTGCTAAACAAGAGATACTTCATGTAAGATAATATATATCCAACAATATTAAATGAAAGTTAAGCTCTAATAATTCGTAATTTAAAAGAATTGGTTATAAGAAACTTTCAACATTGTATTATTTTTTTAACTACATAAAAGTATTTTTTGATCTCGCCCATTTTAATTCTATTTATTTATATGATTAATATTAATACATCATATTTTTTATTTTCGGTTTCAAAGACTATATTTTTTTGAAAATCATACTTTTAAAATGAGCCAACTTTTTGACAATCACCCATATTCATTTTATAAAATAACTTGCCACATACTCATTTATTATATATCCTCCCGGTCCCGCGTTAATGTCTTAAATCAGCATTTAAGTAAAAAAAAATAAATATCATAATCGAATTTGTCATTTAAAAATATACAAGAAGTAATTTTCTGTTTAATTTTGAACGCCTCCTGTGCCTTTAAATAAACGATTTACTAAAAAAATATGTAGGGGAACGTGGGGTGGTATGGGTAGCAGGGTAATATGGGTATCTTTAATATTAGGTATAAAGAATACACACTGAATAACTGCAATTTTTTAAGAATGTATAAAAGAATAATAAACGTAATTATAAAAAAAAAAGTGATTTTACAAGTTAAATCAAATTTTAGAAAATATGGATTGTTATAGGTCTAACAAAGTCAATTTTGAACGAACTTTGATCGACTAAAATGATACTTTTTCAAATATTTGGGCAACTTTTAATGGTTTCATTCAACTAATTGACTCTTTCTCTTTAATTTGCATACTTGTTTTATTTTATTTACCTTTTTATAATTAAATTAATATAGCGATTTAAAAAATATAGCTTGTGGGGCGGTATGGGAAAAATGACGGGCGCGCTATGGGAATGTGAGGCGAAGTAACAAGAGCAGACGGCAGGTTCTTGTGATGTAGGTGTACAGCAATAAACTTCTTTTAGTATAAGTTAGATGTTGCAATGAAAAGTTATTTAATGTACCTAATAAATAAGAAAACTACCTATGTGAAAAGACTCATAAATTTAAGTGTTCTGATAAAAGTCAAATATGTATGTTAAAAAAGCATTTTTAAATTTTATATTTTAAATAAATGTTGCAAAAGTATTTTCTGTGCGTTTAATTAACCTTTCCATGAAATAAAATTAAAAATAAATTATCATCGTTAACCATTTTTAATAATAATAGTATTTACCCACGTACCCTCGTGCAAAACCCATATCACCCCACGCGTGGTGCGGTATGGGTATTTTGAGGTACCTTCGTATTATATATTTTTACAAAAAAATAGATTATTTTTTCTGACAAGACCTTAGCGCATTTTGTTCTTGGGTTAATGCTGAACAAAATGAGCTAATATAGAACTGCCAATGCATCATAAATAAAAAAATATATCTAGCTGAAAAATTTGATGCCCATACCACGTCACGTTCCCCTACGATACACATATCTTTCCGGTCCCGCCGTCAATAAATCCACAACATAAGAATCTATTCAAGTATAAAACATAGTTTTTAATATTCTATAATGAGCGATATAATTTTTAAGTTTTGATAGAGAAGCAACTACATAAAAGGTAATAGCTTTTAAACAATATTTATATGTTATTTTAAACCTTTTATTTCATAATTTAATAGTTTATTGTGAAAAGTAGCCGTTTTTGCCTGCGTGTGATTTGCAGTACGAGTCGAGGCGAGTAAACACAAGCCGAAGGTGAGTGCGAGTCACATTATTAAAAACTTTTTCCTCACACCTGCACCGAAAGTACCACTTTTCCTCCCGGGCGCCTGGAGAGAAATGTGTATTTTCGGTGCTGGTGTGAGGAAAAATACGAGTAGTATACGCACCATGGGAGGTAAAATGGCGACCCCACAGAACGTGTAAAATGCCACCCGAGCCAATGGCTCGGGTGGCATTTTACACGTGCTATGGACTCGCCAATTCTTTACCTCCCTAGATGCGTAATATACTATTAAATATATCAATAATATTTTAATTTTTCAAGAAATTTAACGTTGCACTCATGCACGCACGCACGCACATCGATATAGATTGATTGTTTGAGTAGCGGGTGAAAAGACCACTCCTTTCGCCCGTTGGGTAAACCATGTTTGCCAACAGCGGGCAAAAAGTTTTTTTTTTAACTCAGGCATAAAATAGGCTTTTCTCAACATATGCGTGAAATAGGCCCAATTCCGTGCTGGCAAAACGAATAAAAAACTGAAAACATTCACAATTTTGAAAAAAATTCACAACTTTGAAAAAAATTCACAATTTTTTAAAAAATTCACAATTTTTAAAAAATTCACAATTTTTAAAAAATTCACAATTTTTAAAAAATTCACAATTTTTAAAAAAATTCACAATTTTTAAAAAAATTCACAATTTTTAAAAAAATTCACAATTTTTAAAAAAATTCACAATTTTTAAAAAAAATCACAATTTTTTAAAAAAATCACAATTTTTTAAAAAAATCACAATTTTTTAAAAAAATCACAATTTTTTAAAAAAATCACAATTTTTTAAAAAAATCACAATTTTTTAAAAAAATCACAATTTTTTAAAAAAATCACAATTTTTAAAAAAAATCACAATTTTTAAAAAAAATCACAATTTTTTTAAAAAATCACAATTTTTTTAAAAAATCACAATTTTTTTAAAAAATCACAATTTTTTTAAAAAATCACAATTTTTAAAAAAAATCACAATTTTTAAAAAAATCACAATTTTTTAAAAAAATTACAATTTTTTAAAAAAATCACAATTTTTAAAAAAAATCACAATTTTTAAAAAAATTCACAATTTTTAAAAAAAATCATAATTTGGAAAAAAATCATAATTTTAAAGAACTTAAAAGTTTGAAAGAAATTCAGAATTTTAATAAAAATCATTGTTTTAATTTCGTAGGTCTGGAGAACGACTCGAAATGCTCATTTCGAAAAAGGCCCTATTCACACACTTGTTAAAAAAAATACGGTGTGTAAGAAGGGTGGAAAAGGCTTATTCAGACTCGGATGATGATTTGATCACTCGTGCTCAATCATCATTCTTGATTAGAAAAAGCCCATCCCCTCGCCCCCCCTTAGTTGCACAATGTACTATTTTTTCATGCTTGAAAGTAGCGTAGAAATTCGCGCATTTCGAGCGTGTTTGTAAAAAGTATGAAAAAATATTCTTTTAGCGGGGAAAAAGGTGAGGCGGGGAAAAATTACTTTTGTCCCCGCGATTGCGGAGAAATAGTACATTATGCAACAAGGGAATAAAGTCGCAGACGATTCCCACGGGGGGTTTACTGCCCGAGCGAAGCGAGCATACTTTATGCCCATCTCAACTGTGGCCACTTTTTGACTTGGAAAGTGGAACCAATGGACTGTTAAAAGATAATCAAAAATCAGGGTTATTGGTAAATATTGATGAAATAAAGGAATTTTTACTATTTTCTAGTAAAATCACTTTTTTCCCTAGGGAAAAAATTACTTTTTTCCCGCCAATGTGGGAAAAAAGTGCTTTGCGGGCAAAAAATGTAATTTTGGTCTCGCTTTTCAGGAAAAAAGTGTCCATTTTCGTTCAGATGGCATAAAAGTTATTTCAGACTCGGGAGAGGTATTTTCAGCACTCATCTTTGTCTCAGGCGCCCACGATTTCGACTCGTATGAATACCTCACCCTCGCGAGAAATAACTCATTTTCTCCCCTAGTTGCACAATATACTGCCCACTGCACATAGACACCCGGAATTCTCAATTTGCTATGGGCTTTACAATGCACGTGTTATAAAAATGAATGTTGTTATACAATATATTCAATATTCTAATATTTCGTTTTCTGATTCTGTACGTATAGTTAGTGCATAAAGTATCTTTCGAAATAGTTTTTAGTGCGTAAACGTGATTTTGCACTCTAGTAAAAATAATGTTACTTGACGCACTAGTAACCAATGCATAAAAATTTTATCACACCAAGTTCAGTGTGTGAAATATTTTACTAGTTTACGGTGTTGAAAATTTTGAAAAATTTAAAAAAAATTGAAAAATTAGAAAAGACTGACAAATTTTGAATTATTTATTAAAATTTGATAAAATTAGAAAGTTTGGAAAAATATAAGAAAATTAATATTTTTTTTTCAATTTTTCATTTTTGAATTGTTATATAATTTTTTAAATGATTTATAAGTATATTTATTCACTGATGGTGCTCCGCTCCCCCAACCCCTCGACAATAGCGTCGCCTCCTGCGCCCACGCCAGAGCTCCGCCATTGGACCCCATCTCTCCAACCCTTCATCCCTCCGCCTTTGGGCACCTGCATACCGTCCTTTACCCGCAACTTATCTCAAACTAAATATAATGCATCTGACAGTCAAGGAGGTATTTTATGCAGTTCTTTACTGATACATGTTAAAAACATTATTGCAAAAAACATCGTATGCAACTCGTGCCTATATATTTTACACGCTCGTGCGATCGCGCAGCAACCGGATTTTATGCACTTGTTGTATAATGTACTAATACTGTTTAGTCCTGTTTTAACTTTACTTACAGGAATCACAAAAAATAGTGTAAGCAACACGGGCGTATAACTTCACGTACTCGCCCCCGCCGACTCGTATACCTAAAAGCGATCCAACATACTCATCACCGATGAACAATGCGTAATAAATTCTTTCCACACTGCGTGCGCAAAGTGTGATTTTGCAGGCACGCAGGTGTGCACAAAATCGAGCTTTGTGCCTACTGAAAATGTGAATACGTGTATAAAAATGTGCATTTTACCAATATTTGGACCATTCGACAGAAATAAATTGAACTGTCTTATATATTTTTGTAAGTCAATTAAAATCATAAGGAGAAAACCGCTGCTAATTCATTGGCACTTAGCTTCCTTAAACCTTATTAATTGTTCCAAAATAAATTAATTTGTTCTATTTATCTAATTCTGTAATGAAAAGTCAAAAATGCAAGTCCATTTTTGTATACTACTGTTAGAATTTTGTTGCAATCAGTTACGTCATTGAGATTTTCGTGTACATACAAACTAACGCTGTCTTCTCAAATAACAATAGGATTAATAGCTAAACTATTTTTTAAGATCCTATATTACAGCATTCTCTGTTGCAACGCCGTTACCCTAAGCAGGTCCTGGGCGTAGTCGTCCAGAGCGGACGGGTGGGTGCCTATCACCACTACATAGCGCGTCCTCAGGTTGCGGATAGAGGAACGACCCCTGAGAAAGAGGTTAGCTGCGAATAAAGCGAATAAGCAGTCGCAGACAGCCGATAGGCCCAGGCGTGGGTGTTATGAGCCCGCACTGGCGAACGCATTCATCTAGAAACACTACGCAAGCACCGCAACAACTACAAACACTATACAAAATCTCCTATCTTACTTTCTTCTTCTACCTTACTCTGTAATCTATCTCTTTTACCACACATTTCAAACAAAAAATGGGCTAAAAATCCTGCTGTCGTGGAGGAAGCGGGAGCGATGACAACTGCCCTGAGAGGGGATGTGTAGAATGATTCGCCACCTGGTCTTACATGGCAACGAAGCCAGCGAAGGCGCGCTGCCTTGCAGGGGGGCGTTAGGATATGAGAATGAAACCGAGTGTGTCTGACGACGAGTTGAATATGTTCTCGCCAAAGTCGGAAAGCTCTCATACTTAGTTCTAGGGAGGTATGAGGGTTATCACCCCTAGACGGATGGACTCACCTGCGATCGGAACAGGATCCAAAACGCGCGGGTTTAACTTACTATCATGGCTCAAAGAAAACAAAACCAAACCAAAACCAAAAGAAACTTAAGGGTGGGAACCTGGAATGTACGCAGTCTACATAGAGCGGGCGCGTTCCAGGAAATCATAAATGAAACTGAGAGGTACAATTTAGATTTGGTAGCAATACAAGAAACCCGATGGAAAGATAACGCGATGCTAGGATCCGGTAACTTCACCTTTTTATATGGGGGCGCGAGCGGGCATTCTCTAGGCACCAGATTTCTTGTTAACAAAAGCATTATACATTCCGTTAAAAGTTGCAATTTCGTGAATGACCGACTCTCGTATATCATCATCGAAGGAGCGTGGTATATTTACGTGGTTATTAACGTCCACTGTCCCACGGAGGACAAAGAGGAAGAAGTCAAAAATCTTTATTATGAAACTTTAGAGCAATTAATCGACCAATTCGCGTCTTATGACACCAAAATAGTAGTGAGGGATTTCAATGCTAAAATAGGGAGAGAGGAAATGTGTAGGCCCACCATAGGCAAAGAAAGTCTGCACGAAACCAGCAACGATAACGGTATTATGGTCATAAATTTCGCGGCCGCAAAAGATCTTATAGTCAAGACCACGTGCTTCAAGCACAAGGATATACACAAGGCAACGTGGACATCGCCGGATGGGGCCACGCACAATCAAATCGATCATTTTCTTATTGATAAGAGGCGCCACACGAATGTACTTGACGTAAGGACCTATAGGGGGGCGGATTGCGACTCAGATCATTATCTAGTAGTGGCCAAATTAAGAGCCAGATTAGTAGCCGGTCAAAATAGTAAGCGAGCGAACAAAGTAGAAACCTTTGATATTGGAAAACTACGAAGCGGGGTAGAACGAATCAAGTACCAAGTAGAAGTTAGCAACCGATTTCAGGCGCTCGAGGAAACGGATGAACAGACGGGAGTAGATGACGATCCGAACAGGTTGTGGGGGGCTATCGAAAAAACTATAAAAGGGGCCGCGAACAAAGTACTGTGTAAGAAAAAAAGGCCGAAGAGCAAACCATGGTTTGACGAAGAGTGCGAACTCTGGTTTGAAAGGCGCAAGAAGGCTAAATTAGATAGTGTACACAATGAAAGCGGTAGGGTCGTAGAAGAATACCATGAAATAAGAAAGCAAGTGCGTGTGATTTACAGAAACAAGAAGCGCGAGTATCAGAAAAATGAAATTAGAAAAATAGAAACTAATAGTAGGGAAAATAACCCGCGCGAGATGTACAAAGGAATAAACGCTATTAGGAAGGGTTTTCAGAGTAGATCGCAATTAATGAAAGATAAGGACGGGAACCTCGTGACAAGCGAAAATGAACTATTGAAATTATGGAAAGATTATTTCGATAAGTTATTAAACGTGCATGAAAACTCCGAGGAAATGGGAGACGAAATCCACACTGCTGAACTTCATATGGACGAAACGACCTACAAAGAAGTAGAGGCCGCGATTAAAAAGCTAAAAAACAATAAGGCCGCAGGAAACGATTCTATACCAGCTGAACTACTTAAATATGGAGGCACCGCGCTTACATCTAAAATTTTTTATCTAGTATGTGCTATTTGGAGAAATGAAACAATACCAGAAAATTGGAAAGAATCCATCATCATACCGATCTTTAAAACGGGAGATAAAACAGACTGCAATAACTATCGGGGAATTCACTTTTAGCTACCTGCTACAAAGTTCTGTCAAACGTAATACAGGCCAGACTCACACCATTCGCGGAAGATATAATAGGAGATTATCAGTGTGGATTCCGGCGCAACAGGTCAACGAGCGATCAAATGTTTACCATAAGACAATTATTAGAGAAAAAGTGGGAATATTGCGAAACTATACACCAGCTATTTGTGGACTTTAAGAAAGCGTACGACTCTGTCAAACGAAGCAAAATGTATAAAATCCTAGTGCTCCTTGGCGTACCAAAAAAACTCGTAAAATTAATTCAAATATGTCTGAACGGAAGCACTGGAAAGGTCCGAGTATGCGGTAATGTATCCGAATCGTTCATGATACGCGACGGTTTGAAGCAAGGTGACGGGCTTTCAACGGTACTCTTTAACTTGACGCTAGAGCATGTAGTTAGAAAAATGCAGGCTAGCGAGCTCGGCGCAACACTCAACGGAACAACGCAGATTTTAGGCTATGCGGATGACTTGGATATAGTAGGAAATAATGGTGAAACGGTGGCGAGAAATGCGGAAATCCTTATAAATGCGGCTAAAGACACGGGGTTAGAAGTGAGCGAATCGAAAACGAAATATATGATCATGGAGAAACTGGGCATTCGCGAAGCAGAGGAGGATCTCAGAGTCGGAAATTTCACTTTTGAAAAGGTTAGCGAATTCAGATATTTAGGTACAACTATAAATGATCGAAACAAAATTAAAGCCGAGATTAATAAGAGACTTCATTCGGGTAATGCCTGCTTCTACGCTGTGAACAGATTACTTAAGTCAAAGCTACTGTCGAAAAATGTCAAAATAAGGATATATAGGACTATAATAATGCCGGTAATCTTGTATGGGTGCGAAACCTGGGCGCTCACTAAAGCGGAAGAAAATCGTTTTAGGGTATTTGAAAATAAGGTTCTGCGGAAAATATACGGGCCAAAGAAAGATGAGGAAACTGGGGAGTGGAGGAAACTGCACAATGACGAGCTACATAATTTGTACGCGTCACCAAATATTAACAGAATAATAAAATCACGGAGACTAAGATGGGCAGGGCACGTGGCAAGAATGGGCGATGATCGTACAGCAGCGCGCATAATGAAAGGAATACCGAAAGCAACGCGACCTCTTGGTAGACCTAGACGCAGATGGGAGGATAACATAAAATCAGACGTAACTGAAATTGGGCGGGAAGGCGCGAAATGGATGGGGTTGGCACAAAATAGGGAAACGTGGAAGGCTTGCGTAGATGAGGCAATAAACTTTCGAGTTCGAAATGCCACTTAAAAAAAAAATATTACAGCATTCTATATGCTAATTAAAAAAAAAAGTATACCAGAATAGTACATTGTGCAACTAGGGGAGAAAATGAGCTATTTCTAACGAGGGAGAGGTATTCAGTACGAGTCAGAAATAGGGTAGATGTCCCGACTACTGACACCCCCAAAGATCGATTGTTGCATTATTGCATAATTTATACTATTTGCTAAACAAAAATATATATTTTTCTATTTATTTATCATTATATATTACATGTAGATATTAAAAACGAGGTTGCAATTTCAATAAAGATTATTCTTAATTATAAATTCATGAAATTAATAATAATATTCTCATGAGCTATTACTGACACCCAGAAAATATGCCAGACCCAACTACTAACACCCTGACTATTGACACCCATTTACTTTCATACCCAAACAATAATATTTGATTTTATATTTATTAATTAAATAACATTCATAAAGTATACTTTGGACTTAAGCTTTTACGTACAGGTATCTAAATGATTAGTTTAAATGTATTGTCACGAATATTTGAAATCTTCCGCCAGCAAGCGTTCAACATCGATTAAAATGAACGTCACCGCTGAAGCCAAGGAGGCTAGATTGTACTCACTAACTCGCGCGGCAGTGTCAGTAGTTGGGCAAATGCGCCGTTTTCTTGCCGAACTACTGACATGCCAGTAATACGAAAATGTTTAAAACGCTTATACCTAACGCTGCCATCCAATAATTAAATAAAATGCCTTTGATAAGTCTACTTTTTTATCTAGTAGATATATCTGGTATATAAATATTACCTATTAAATTACTTTTTAATGCATATATTGTTCTAATATACAAATAATAGTCTTCTCTATTTCGCAATATTTTCATGTTCACTCTGAACACAGACATCATTTTAAACGTTCTCGTAGCCTCGAATTTTATTATTATTTTTTAAAAGTTTCTGAAATTAAAAGATGTCACGTTTGTTTATTCATTATACTAATAACAGTTACGGATTGCTTATATATTTTTTTCAGATATTATTTGATAGAGTTTATATTTTATTTATACTAAAATAAATTTGGGTGTCAGTAATTGGGTGGGGTGTCAGTAGTACGGACATCCACCCTAGCTGTTCTTCCCGTGGTACATACCGTATTGTTTTCAACAATGGCATGATGGGCCTTCTTTTATGCATGAAAGTTCAGTATGTGATCGCGTATTTCGAATCGTGCACAATGCAGTTGAAAATTGTTGTTTTTTTAATTTTTACTTTTAATCGTACAGTTCAAATATTTGCACCTTTTCTAATTTCGATTTTAATCGAAAGTCGCGCATGCGTAGCTACGCACTTGTGACTAGCAGCAAACTTCACGCTTACGCGCATGAACAAAGGTTAAACCTGAAAAAATGGGTCCTGAGTTTATTTCCTACATTTTTTCGCAGTTTTTCCCCACTAAATGAATATTTTTCCACACTTTTTACAAACGCGCTCGAATAGCGCGATTTTCTACGCTACTTTTAGGCATGAGAAAAGACCAATTTCATGTCTGAGTTGAAAAAAATAGTTTTAATTTATAAAATAGTTGAGTATATGAACAACGAATTTATTAATTTATTATAATAATATCGTAAAAATGAGAAATCGGTAGAAAACCAAAAACGAAGTGATCAATTTTAAAAATTCTTTTTTATTTTAAATCTTCATAAAAAACGAAAACAATGAGCTTTGATTGATCAAAAATGATCTCATAATACCTTCGAAACATTTTTTGAAACAATTATATGAACCTTCATATGATCAGTCGCATTATTATTTGTACGTACACAGTGAAATGTGTAACACGTACTTAACTCACTGTTCAATCAAAAACACTTAAGCAAAGTTGCCCTATCTGAGAGCGCAGCGCAACATTTTCTTAGCCTCTCTTTCGGGAGCGTCATATAAATAACATTGTGACCGGGATTACCCCAATTTTGCTTAGTAATTTTCTTGACACGTGCAATAAATAGGCCTTTTTCCAATCATGTAAAGCGGATGGAAAATCGCTCAATTCCAGCGTGGTTGCCAAACCTGTGTAGAAATTGGCTTCAATTCCTCTCTAGGGAGGAAATAAGTCCATTTCCACCCGAGGGAGGACATGAACTCGTTTCCACCCTAGGAAGAACATAAACTCATTTCACTTCTTATAAAAAAAATTTTGAATTTTTAAATTATAAAAAAATTTAATTTAAAATAAATAAAAATTTTAAAAAAGTTCAAAATTTAAAAAAAAAATTAAAACTTTAAAAAAAAATTAAAATTTTTCAAAAAAATTCAAAATTTTAAAAAAGTTTCACAATTTATATATAATATCTATTTTTAATTATATATTTATGTAAGTGGCTCACGACCACAAGAATACAGTGTGTAACAGGGGGAGGGCAATTTCTAGCTCGGGTGATGATTTTAGTACTCGTGTTTGGCATACCATTGCTATCATAACTACTTGTTGGGACTAGCTATCCGTGGCTCTGTAGCCCATAGCCTTGTTCACACAGTCACGCCATCTTTCTGTATTGTTTGCGAGTTGCATCCAGTCCTCCTCATAACATCCTATTCCTCGTAGGTCAATTTTAATATTGGCCTCCCACCTTCGTCTCGGTCTGCCTGGGAGTCTTCTAGCACACCTTTGCAGACTCGCACCGACTGATTTCATTAATGCTCATTTACTGTACCTTTTCATTCAAAAAGATTCGTGTATTTGATTACATAATTAAACCGATGCTAACAAGGGGGGACCGAGATCTGCGGAACACGGATCCTGTCCAGACTTTTTGAGGGTGCTTCTACCGTCAAAAAAATGAGCTCTGTACAGTATTACAATCCCATGGGGCTTCTAAGCCAAGTTGTGGAATATTAAGGTTTAGCAAAATAAGCTATTTTTAATAATTTCACTATTTTAGCATTGAATTCTTGATACACCGTTTAAGAACTATTTATGTACCTTAAGTACATCAGGTATCATAAGAGAAGGATATATACGTATATTCTTGCTCATAATATTAATAATTTAATATTTTTTAAATGTTTAACATCGTAAAAACAAATTCAATTTTAAAAAAATCATTAAAAATACTGTAATATCCGTATGTAATATAATTATTATGCTACAATTATCAATTACATCTTTTAACAAATAATATTTTTACTAAAGATAAACATTCAGATGACAAATAAACAATTTTTTATTAGGGACTATAAAAATATTACAGAAATATAAACATTATGCGAATAAAAGCTTGATACATATAACCGCCAATTGATCCTATGTCACTGTTATTATATCATACAACTCTCAGCACTTGCACTCTCTAACAATGCTTTTTCAAACTGTAAAGTTATTATTCAACAATAAACAAACACTAATATAAAATACATTAGACCACATATTTGATAATTTTCAATCAGACATCGCAAACACAACTTTTCGGGTTTCAAATTTTTCGACAAATCTAAACAATTTTTTTAATTAATAAACGACAAAATTATGTTTCTAAAATAATATTATTCATAAAATTATTTCATTTAAATATGACTCTATAATCCTTTTCCAATAAAATTTTTTTAATAGAGGTGTTAAAATAATTATTCACTAAGGATCAATTTAAGGATAATATTTCCTTAATGAATAATTATTTTAATATATCTATTAAAAAACTTATTTTATTTTTATTCAAAAATTATTATTTAAAAATAAAATAAGTTTTTTAATAGATATATTAAAACAATTATTCACTAAATTATTAATATTATGAGTAAGAATATACGTATATATCCTTCTCTTATGATACCTGATGTACTTAAGGTACATAAATAGTTCTTAATTGGTATATCAAGAACTCAATGCTAAAATAGTGAACTTATTAAAAATAGCTTATTTTGCTAAACTTTAATATTCCACAACTTAGCTTAGAAGCCCCATGGGATTGTAATACTGTACAGAGCTCATTTTTTTGATGGTAGAAGCACCCTAAAAAAGTCTGGACAGGATCCGTGTTCCGCAGAGCTCGGTCCCCCCTTGTAAAACATATTGGAAGTGGCTTTTTTCCCATATAGCGGGCAACTCAGGTTAGGCACGCACGATGAACTTTGCACATCTATAACAATACTTTCGTACAGAACGTGATTTTTTCTTGTATTAAATGGAGTAAGTGATTTAACGGTCAGCTCCCGGACTAAGAGATTCATCTTGACTTACTTCAGTGTGTGTGTGTTTATGAAAAATGGTATAAAAATGTATGAAAGTGTACAAAAGTGTAAAAGTGTGAGGAATCGTGGAGAATGCTCTATAATTTTTCACATAAAAATAGGTTTCGTGAGAAAGTATACATAACTGTGAGTACAGAAGCGCCAGAGGTTATTTTTCACAGGTGTTAAATGACTGAAGTGGACAAGTGGTTCATGCGTGACTCCGAAGTCAATTGAGTGCGCACAAAATAAATGTACAGAAATCTTGTTCAATATATGTAATAGTATATTACGCAACTATAGGGGCGAAAATGGGTATTTCCAAGCGAGGATGATGATTGATCACGAGTGGAAGTCGAGGGCGCCGAAGGCCCTTTTGCCCCAAGTAGCGTACCGTATTTTTTATAACAAGTGCATAAAGAAGGCCATTCTTTGTCGTCTACAAAGTAGATTGAGAATAGAGTTTTTCGAGTCGTCCACTTTATTAAGGAAATGGAGCAAAAATAAATAAAAGGTACCGAAAATACTCATTTTCGCTACCGAAAATAAAAGGTAGCGAAAATGAGTATTTTCGGTACCCTTTATTTGACGCTCGGAAAACTCTATTTTCGCTGCACTTTATAGGCGCCGAAAATGGTCTTTTTTATTCACGCGTTATAAAAATAATATTTTTAATATTATTTTTAATATTATTTTTATAACACGTGAATAAAAAATACCATTTTCGGCGCCTATAAAGTGCAGCGAAAATAGAGTTTTCCGAGCGTCAAATAAAGGATACCGAAAATACTCATTTTCGATACCTTTTATTTTCGGTAGCGAAAATGAGTATCTTCGGTACCCTTAATTTATTTTTACTCCATTTCCTTAATAAAGCTTTTAGAAAATTTGGAAACAGTTGACATATTTTAAAAAATTCTGGAAAATTTTGGAAAATACTGGTAAATTTTGAAAATTTTATATATATACATGCATACATATACATATATATAATATGTCATAGACTTAAGTGGACGACTCGAAAAACTCCATTCTTAATTCACTTGTAGACGACAAAGAATGGCATTCTTTATGCACTTGTTATAAAAAATACGGTACGCAACTTGGGGCAAAAGGGTATTTCCAAGCGAGGATGATGATTGAGCACGAGTGAAAGTCAAGGGCGCCGACGACGTCCGAGACGTACACGAGTGCTCAAAATCATCATCCGAGTCGCCCATTTTAGCCTCTAGTTGCGTAATATACTATTATGCCTGTCTGAACGAAAATTGTCACTTTTTCCCTGAAAGGCAAAACCAAAATTTTTCGCCATAAAAATGTTATTTAGATGGTCTATTGACTCACGCAATTGCTCTTCAAGGTTAAAAAGTAGCACTTTTGTACTTTCTATAATGAAAATATTTTAGTAAGTTCGGCTTTCCCTACTTTTTTTTGGGTCATTTGAAAGTACGAAAGTTATACTTTTATATCCTAGTTTTTCAGTGTTTGTGAAATGAAATGTTAATATTACTGCACAGAATTGTATGACTCCTTTAAGACAGTGGGTTAAAATGCTAATTTTCAAGTAATTTTTTCTATAAAATTTATTCGGCAACCTGATGTAAAAATTATGTAATCATAAGCGATAAGCCATACATTCAATTACCCCAAGTATACTATTTTTTCTGTTAGAAATAAATGTTTAAATAATAAAATTAAATTATATCTGTATTTTGTGTTGCTGGGCTTGACATTTAAGGAGAAAATTCCATCAAATGAAGAAAATACAAAAAAAAATATTTTTCTGTTATAAAATACAGGAAGTTCAAAGTAACTACATAGCATTGATTAGATAAAACATTATTATTCACAAATAAAATTTAATAACCAAAAAATAAGAACAACTGAGCATGTACCTGGAGTATGAAAAAATTAACGCTCGTTTACAACCCAACACAATTTTATTTTAAAACTTATGATTTTATTTTGATGCTCTTTAGAATCCTTAGACCATTTGCAAGACCTTTACCGTTTCAATTTAAAAAGAATAGGGTGGATTTCCGTACTATTGACACCCCACCCAACTACTGACACCCAAATCTATTTTATTATAAATCAAATATAAACTCTATCAAATAATATCTGAAAAAAATATATAAGCATTCCGTAACTGTTATTAGTATAATGAATAAACAAACGTGACATCTTTTCATTTCAGAAACTTTTAAAAAATAATAATAAAGTTCGAGGCTACTAAAACGTTTAAAATTATGTCTGTGTTTAGAGTGAACATGAAAATATTACGAAATAAAGAAGACTACTATTTCTATATTAGAGCGATATATGTATTAAAAAGTAATTTAATAGGTAATATTTATATACCAGATATATCTACTAGATAAAAAAGAAGAATTATCAAAGCCCCATTTTACGGTATGAAATTTCTTTTGTTAACTTAGCTTCATCTATATCTAATTGTAAGTCATCTCTTAAATATAAACATTATACATTTTAAAATTCAATCGTCTGCAACGAGATATTTAGTGGTATTTTATAATCTTCTTATTTTTTTTAAAAAAGGGGGTAAACTATGCATTTTTGTAAAAAAATAATTTTATATATTTAATCTAAAAATCAACATTGTGACATTTTTGTAAATCAACATTTTGATATGAAAGAGCTGTAAAGCTTGGCAAAATGTTTGATATTATACTAAATAGACTCTTCACCATGCGGCATTGCACTAGCTTACCGTAACATTAAATAATAACATGTTTTTGTGATATATTTGTTTACAATCTAATCCAGAACTAGATGAAATTTGCAACGAAAAGCCGCCCTATTATAAATTGACAATGTTAATACTTAGAGGTGTAACACATCATTTATAAATTTGTTAAATTCTAAAGTAAAGAAAACTATCCTAATAATACCCAAAATTATATATATATGGATGATTCTCTGAGAGATGGACTAAAGAAATAGTTGATTTTTTTTATATATGAAATGTATGTGAGTTTATCTGGTTTTTTGAAACTCTTAGGTTCGAAGTTGATCAAGGTTAAATATGAACATGTAGACATTATTTAATTTTTTAACAAATTTCAACCTCCATTTATTCAATAAAATTAAATCTCTTTAAAATATAGCAATAAAGGATTTTTTGGCAAATTTTCAGAATTTTTCATAAAAATGGTTCCAAAACCTCTTAATGCCCCTTTCGATTAATTAAACTCATTTTAAAACTTAAGATGCTGATAAAAGTGGGTTTGATCATTCGAACCATTAGACCAAAAATCATGAAAATAGCTTTTTTCAGTGCAAAAGTAACTACCATAGTCGCAAAATGGTAGAGGTGCAATATTTATATAAAAAATCAAAATAACATGAAATATTGTTAAAAAAATTATTAAAATGCACATTTTATCAATAAAGTCATATTTAGCTTCAAAAAACTTTAAACCTATGACCTTAAAAAAATCTTAAAAAATTTACATATATTCTACATACTAGAAGGAACATTATTTCTGAAACTGAAAAGAAATTTTTTTTAATTTCGATTTCCCGGTACCTATATATATATATATATATATATATATATATATATATATATATATATATATATATATATATATATATATATATATATACATATATATATATACGTATATTCTCGATTTTTCAGAAAATAACCTATATTTTTATATACAAATGGATAACTCTCTGGGAAATCGAAATCAAGAAAATTTTTTTTCTAATTTCAGGAAACATGTTGCTTTAGCATGAAAAAAACTTAAACGTACATTTTTTCATATTTTTTTAAACCCATATATTTAAAGTTGTTTGACGCTAAATATGACTTTATTGATAAAATATACATTTTAATAATTTTTTTAACAATATTTCATGTAATTTTGATTTTCTTTTATATAAATATTGCTCTTCTGCCATTTTGTGACTATGACAGTCATTTTTGTACTGAGAATGCTATCTTCATGATTTTTTTCAGCATTTTTAGTTTTAAAATGAGTTCAATTAATCGAAAGTGCGGTTAGTCAAGTTCGCTGCAACTACTCACAGAAATACTTATAATAAATTGATTACTTAATTTGATGTAATACATGTTTTGTAATAAAAATCAATTTTTATATAAGCGTTTAAACTCTAGATATATTTGGCGGTATGAAAAAATAAATAATCTTAATATGATTAACAACTTTTTATTATTTTTTTAATATATATTACAAAATAGTTGTACTCTATACAAATATTTCATTTGCGACAAGAAATAATGTATTTAAACCACTATTTAACCATTTTTAACAAACTGGCTATAAACTGTGGTGATTTTAACAATGTATTCGCGTAGAACTGGTCAACGTTTCTATCATAGGACATTAAAACGTTTTGGTACCATTTTTTATGAAAAATTCAGAAAATTTGCTAAAAAATCCTTTGTTGCTATTTTTTAAGAGATTTAATTTTGTTGAATAAATAGAGGTTGAAATTTGCTAAAAAATGTAAGAAATTACTACATGCTCATAACTTTGACCCTTCACGGTTTCAAAAAGTCTGAAAAAATTCACATAGTCTATCTATACCAAGAGGAACATTTTAATCCAAGAAATAAAAAAAAATATATTTGTAGTCGATCTCCCAGTCGATAACCCATATATAAATATATAAGAACATGATACTAAGTATAAACACATAGGATAGTTATATATTATAGTCTAACTTTAGTTTAAGTTAGTAGCTGCAGGTATAAAATTAACTCGATTTAAATTTCAAATTTACGTACATAATAATTCTAGTGTTTAAGAATCAAATAAGAATAAATGAATAAAAAAATCATTGACGATTTATCTAATACGTGATTACAAAAATAAGATTCAGAAAATGTGCATATGAAACGAAGGAAATACAGAAAATATAACAGACGTTACGCCTAATTGATTGAACATTAAATTTCATATGTTGGTACAAGAAAATATACTTATAGTACGTACTTACCTTATTCCTTACAAAAACGTAATTATTCATCGTGAAACGTCTACGACCTATACTTTCTTAAAAAAGACGATAGAATACGACTCGAAAATTTCTCACTCAAGCGCTAATCCATAAAATGGATTCCCATAACACTGTATGCTACTCTAATATAATTTGAATGTATTAATACAAATTGAATTTGAACATTTCTCTTGGAGTATTGCTTGTTCAAACGCAGAAAATGACGCATTGCCGAAACAGGAGTTGCGAGCAGCAGAGAATGTGCGACTCGCAGTATAGGTGACTTGTTCGACGTTTTGTAGAGGGCAAAAGATGGCCCCTGGTGGGGGGCAGCTGCTCTTATTAGCCTCCTGACCTTAGAGCAACAAACCAACGGTCGTCAAGGAGATGCGTTGGCACGTGTGCTCACCCCCGAGCTCTCGAGGACTCTCGATCAGCAATCACAATATTATACTATGTGAATAATTATACTTATGCACGATAACAGTCCTATTGTTGAAACTATCGAACATTTGCATCAAATCTAAATGTTTATTATATTTTTTAAGCCAATTACCTTTAAAATATAATAAATATTGAAAATAAGATTTTTTTCTCTGAGACACCTAGCGGAAAAATTTGTCAAAAACTATTCATTCTTGTTGAAAAATATGAAAACATATCCCCTGCTACTGGGCCTTTAAATTAGCAAATTTCATTAAATTCACACAAAATTAAACAATTTCAAACAAATTTGAACATTTATCAATAATTACAACCACTTATCATGCATTTTCACAGGCGAACATTATTATGAAAACCGTTTGCAAAATAAATTTCAAATAATGAAAATTTTAATTATTTGTCTAAAGATTTTAACTTTTTTTAACAATTTACATTAATTTTTTCAATAATGTTTTACTATTAGGTATATAATAGATTTGAACATTTTTGACGAATGATTATTATCGTTTCTATTTAAGTCTTATAAAAACAGAAGATAAAAAATAATTTTCAAGTCTTAAAACAATTCTTAATATTTTTTTATATTAATAAACAGTTAGAAGGGGCAGGCCCTTTAAAAGCAATCATTCTGAAAATTTGTATGCTATCAACACTTAATAATATCTTAAATTTTACCGTTAAACCTGAAAATCTTGATCCTACACGTGACAATAAATCACTATTTTCAATACCATATTTATTAAAGGAACATTGTTCCTCGCACGATTCTAGGTGACATGATGAACGCAAATTTTGTTTTCCACGGTTATTCGACTCCTTTTGACATGTATTAAAAAATGAGCGGAACACTTTTCCGTTAAATTTATTTTATTATTCTTTTTCGGAAATCCAATCAATTTTCTAAAAAATATTAAGAAAATCTTTTCAAAAAATGGATTAGATCTTCGAAAAAAAAATAATAAAACAAATTTTAACCGAGGCCTGTCTACTCAAGGTGGTTTCGTCACGTAGCCCTTATGGAAAGATTCTGTAGACATTTTCTACAGAATTATTGCACGTTTTTCTACAGAATTTTCTGAACCTGCAGGTTTTTCCACACATTTCTCCACAAGGCTTTTGCCTGCAGAAATATAAAAAGTTATGATAAAATCATTATAGAAACATGTTTTGGGACATCAGGAATCCGTCTATGTGAATGTGCGTGCTGCGTGCATGTGTGCATCCGTGTGTGTGTGTGTGAGCGCGAGCGTGTGTGCGTGTGTGCATGTGTGCGTGTGTATGTATGTGTGTGTGTTGTGTGTGTGTATTTGTGTGTGTGTTGTGTGTGTGTATTTGTGTGTGCGTGGGTGTGTGTGCGTGTGTATATGCATGTGGATCAACATGACTCTGTATACTATGCATGATCAAAATTAATGTTTAATAATAAATTTGTTATTTTTCGGTACGATTTTGTTCTTTTAGTGATTTCTCGATTTTATAGTTTTCTTTTTTCGTGTCTTTTGGTATGTTAGAAACGATATCATCGATTTAATGTAAATGCATTTGAAATAGCATAAAATTACTTATCCTTTCCGACTCGAAATTTTGGATAAGCTATTTCCCTTCTTTTATTTTACACGAAAAGTCATGTTTTGCTTAAACGGTTATACCTCTGAAATCTACAATGGAAAATCTTCGAAAAATTTTAGCTTAGTATTGAAAAAGTTTAACCAAATCGGTTCAGTAGTTTCGGAATAATCGCGGACAAACATAAAAAGAAAATATACAGGTGGAATTGAGAACCTCCTCCTTTTTTAAAGTCGGATAAGAAAGGTAGCATTATACTATCTCTTGACTGAAGTCTTTTATTTTTCAAGATATTTCAGGTTATATATCTGTGACGAACCGGAAAAACGACTTAGGGGGCAGGCCTGGGTTAAACCCCAAAAAAGACTTTTTTTACGAGTCCAGAAAACTTTTTATGTTTAAAAGCAATCATTCTAGCTAGCTATCATGGCCGAAAATAGCACATTAATAGCACATAACGACTTAAGTCCATTTAATAAAATGTTTGACCGACATACGACTTAAGTCCATCTCAATCATCAGAGCGTGTATCAGTGATTTTATTTCATTTTAGTATGTAAATAATATATAAACTATAGTGTATACACATTAAACCATATAATAGAGTATCGTGAATTGGGAATAAATAAAGGAGACGCTAGAATTCCTTCAGAGTTCACTCATTAATTAAGAACAATCTTGTACAAATATATATACCGATACTGAAATCATGTCGTCATCGCATCCATTTCGATTCGACTACTCTCATTCGCACACGCACACGTCACATCCATACACGGCGTCGGCTTTACAATTCAACGTTGTCCAATTCATAAATACGGCATATAGCCAGAGTCGGTTTTAGTTTAGAAGGCGTGATAAAGCACGTATCTTATAGTTACGCTAATACTCGGCGACGGGACCACGTGAAACCAGTATAAAAATAAAAAAGGAATTTGCTATTAAAGCAAGCAGTTAAAAGGTTATTAATATTATTGCTCCTATACATAGTAATGCTGGGGAATCCAAAAAGCAGCGGAATCAGATGCTGGTGGGCGAAGTCATATTAATGTTTGCACATTAAAGAAAAGAGGCTTATAGAGGAAGAATAACAATCATATTTTAGATAAGTTTTCTTTTTAAATTTTTTGTCTATTTACATTTTTTAAATTTGAATAGATACTTTGTTTCATAAAAAATTGTGAAATTATCACTAACATCAGTGCTCTGTAATTCAAGCTCGTTGAGGGCATTAATTATAGCAGTAGAATTATCTTGTAACAATGATTTTGTATCTTTCAACACATCGATTGCTTTTTGTTGATTCTGGAGCTTTTCAATTGCTGACTGGTCCCATGGAGGTGTCTGAAGAGGAGTGCTCATTTTTGTATGGTTAGTTCAGAGTATACTATTATCCCAAATGCTTTTATTTGGATTAAATCGATTTAAGTTCAATTTTGAGAAAGCTGGTCGATGGTCTAAATGTTTTTCAAAAAACCTCAAATTCTCGTAGAACATGCAGGTCTCTTTTTGAATACCAGAACCTGTTGGCACTAGCTTGTTATGATTGTAGGTTTTTTTAAAGTCATCGTATAGATTCTTCCAAATTTGTCTGACGCTTTCTCCTGAAATATAAGAGAATTTGGTAATATTGTAAAAGAAATATCAAATTACATAATGTATGTTTCAAATTCATATGTCTATCATTACCCTAGTACAAATTTATTTAGTTTAATCGAGGCTCCTAGCTTATTAACAATGGTTGCTATGGTAATAATAAGGGTACCTCGATAAATTTAGATTATTTTCTACCAGGGTATCTATATTTTATTTTCCGTTTTTCATTTATTACTTCATTTTACTACAAATGAACATACAGTAGTGAAATGTATTTAGGTACTAATTTCATTCATTTAATTTTAAGTGATCAACGTACCTGTCAATCTTACTCCAGATGTATTAGTCACCCAATCAGCAATTTCCATATAACCCTTAGTATGCCAATCTTCTATTTTATAATTAGGGTTAGATCTGTCGTATAAATATGACCTCACCTTACAGGTTCGATGATTACTTCATAAACCATTTTACTGAGATGAACTGTAACAATGAGCTGAAAACGTACGACAGTCAATTATATATCATGTATACTTATATATCTTATATCATTTATTATACTAGATTTTTCCCTATTTTTTGTCATTTAATAACAATTTAAGAAGATGCGGAATGTCTCCTTGCTTAAGTTAATTTTACTTTATTATTTAAAAATAAACAAATTAACATTAAATTGAAGATGTGTACACATCTTCCAATTTCTCATATCAATCAATATTTTAAAGCTTGAGCCATATTATTACTTTTGTTTTGTTAGAAAACTTTGTATAGCTGAGTGCACTGAGATAAGTGAAATATAACCTCACTTTTTCAGATTTTTCAAATATTTTAAACATAAAGTAATTAAGTGATACAAGCTTGAAAATATACCTTACTTATTGAAAAATGAAAGGTGGATAACTTATTTTTCCATAGAAATTGTGATTTTATCAAAAAATGAATTATAATAAAAAAAATAATAAAAACCATATTTATCATTCAATTTTAACGTTACTTTTGACTTACGTTTTGACTTGCGGTTGTTGTTGTTAGTATTATCAAGTATTTAAAACAAAATTTTTAAACTGATTAAAAAAAATGAACTTTTTTACTGAGTTTCAATAATGCGTTGATAATTTTTGAGAATATCCTAAGAAAAGAGAAATCAAAGAGCTTTCATATGCCCGCTTTTTACTGCAATGATACGTAATGTGACGTCTTACATTTCACTTAATTAGGATATTATTTTTGCTCGTACCATAAAATTTAATAAAAATCTGTTTGCAAATAAAAGATTTCAAAAGAAATAATGATAAGCCAAATAAACAACAAAATTCAAAGTACCTAAGAGTATGACAACAGTTAAGTTAACTTATTATCTCGATATAATAAACAAAATTTGAAATTTGGCGCTTATTCATCAGCTAAAGCGCGGACATTTTCTTGATCGTCGTTTGTTTACGAAAATTCTCGTAAATCAGTGGGATGAATATCAAAATACCTTCTTGAAAATTGTAACAAGTAAAATTGAAATCATGGAGTCTCTTTCTAAAAAGGAATTTCAGGAAATTGTTGACGATGCTATTGCGTTTTTTATATATAATGAAAGAAGAATGTGGAATAGTGAAGCAGATAAAACTGATTTTTATCAATCAGAATTTTTCAGCCTACTGGAAAGGCAAATGCATATGCATTTTCATAATAATTTACCTGCATATATAAATGGTAAGATATTTATATCATCGTAAAACTTAATATTATTATTAATGAAATTTCTCTCATGCAAGGTCCAATAAATATTTTTCATATTTTACAGCTCAATATATCAAAAAAAGATACAGACTCATGAGACAAAATTACTCGAAATCAAACAATAAATTACAAGAGAAAATCAAATTAACAAAAGGAGAAATGACTGTACGAATGAGATGCGATTTTCTGAAAGGACATATCGTACAAAGAAAAAACATTCCTATACACGACGATGTGGAGAATGAAGAGGATTTTGATATTAACAATTATCCAGACATAAATCTTATAGGGTGCGTTCACCGTATCAAGATTTTGCTGTAGTAGCCAGTTTTCGATTGAAGTAAAAAATCAGAACATCGGTATGATTCGGATAAGATCGAGTCGGAATTCGAAATGCTAGTCGTATACCTTGCAAATGTAGCCGTTCAATATATTTCAATGTCTGCTGATACGCGGATCTGCAGTCATAGCGCTCAGATTGTGGGACAAGTTGCAAGATGACTCTTGACTGAATAAAGTTACTCTTGAGCTTACACTCTGGATCGAAGTTGGATTTCGTTCAAAACTTTAGCGACGTGATTGAATGGTAATAATTAGCTTTTATCGGATAGCGCATCAGAAATACGTGGAGGTGCATTCCGTAGCAGTATCACGAAAGATCATACTGACGTAACGTCATTGTAGAAGTTCGCGTAGAATCGGGGCGGTAACATATTTCAACGGCCGTTTTTGTAACTTCGAAAGTCAGGTGATACGCGGAATCAATATATACAGACGTCTGACTACAAACGTAGAGTGTGGCTCAACACGTTGAATCCTTCGTATACGATTCAAACCTTATTTATCAGTCAAGTCTTCACGCGTTTATCTCAGAGCTCATAGAGAATTTTGTTTTAGACGCACTGGATTGCATTTAAGACAATGTTGATCAGTCCCATCTTGATGAGTGACGAGAAAATAAGAAAAAGCCCATTAGTTGTTGATGCTAATAATAATATGTACGTCGTCTCTTCTGAGAGTCAAAGACACTGCTAGGAGTTATTTACCCACTACAAGTTGTAGCATAAAAATCCTTGCTCAGAATATTCCACATCGAAATTTTTCCTGGGCTCATTACACAAATCAATCTCTATCGGTTTCAAATAATGAACCGAGAATAAATTAGCATGCGAAACACTACCTACGAGTTGTCTCGTGGTGAGCAGGGAGCATACGTTATGATTGAGATGCCAAACTTTTTATCTCGTTCAATCGTCGTCGTAGAACCACCGAAAATCCGCAATATGAGATAATATTTAACTTAGTTGATAAAACTAATAGATATATGAGATCATGGTGAGGGCTGTCTAACCTCCGAGAACGATGACCAAACGATGATTTTTCAGAAATTACTAAGCGCAGGAATAGTTTGTTAGTAACTTTACAATTGTAAATATGAGAAGGTGAATTGTAACATACCTATTATAGCTGTTATCTTTCATCTAGCTCATAGCCTGATGCCTCACCGTCACAGAGCATCTTAAATCCGAACTCAGCCCGTGCGACTTTCGATTCTCCCGAGTGACCTTGAGTGAAATTGCACAAGTGTAGGTTAGGTTGTGTCGGATAAGAACAAACTTAACTTATTAACTGTACAACTAACCACAACTAAATCGAGCTTTGGCCAATGCTCATTTATGCCACGGTTAAGCCTCGGATTAACTAGACTGACCGTAGTCTTTACCCTGGCTGATTTCGAATCACCCTCGGGTGACCTTGGATCGACCCTAGCTCGAGCTTAGATCGATCTCAGATCGATCTTAGGTCGACCCTAGATCTATCCAAGTTCGACCTTAGAGTATGCAAGGCTCAACCGAAGGTCAACCAAGGCTAATCTAAGAGCTCGGAACTGGCGGAACGCGGAACAATATTTTTCATGCCGTTCGCCAAAAGGTGGCGCCAGGAGCATAATCAGAAAGCATCGCAATTTTTCCAGGCACAAAAGCGCTTCGTAGCAGACGGCAGAGCAGTTGATCTCAACTTAGCCTCGTATTCAGCTGGGTTAATAGATCGTATTTATATACTCCGAGTAATGTACTCAGATATATTTTCTTGTGTGTCCGTAGGCAGCGTGCCCGCAAGGCAGCGTGCTCGCGCCTAGGCGATAGTTCGAAACGGAAAGAGCAACTAAATTATTATATTCTGTTTCAATTTATATCGAATTCGACACTCAATGTTATCAATTGAGCTCCGTTCGGCCCGTGAACTCCCACGATTGCGAGCACAACGTATCAGTTGCATAATTTACTATTTCACGATTTTCTATTTCATTACTACTAGGTATTTTTTATGCACTGAATAAGAGCTATAACACAAAATTTCACAAAGCGAATCCAGCTGGCTACTTTCAACAGGGTAGTTATAAAAACACTTGATTTAAATAAAGATAATTTCCAAAAATAAAAAACTCCATTTCCATTCCAAATTTTCATTCGAAATCTCATTATTTCGCATGAAAACGAATGATTTTAAACGAGATGGTACAATTTTAAAAAGAGTTCTTCTAGTGTGTAGCTCGGAAAGAAATTGTGAAAAATCGTGAGAAATCGTGCCGGACTGTGAGAATTTGTTATGAATATCAAGCAGCACAATTTCACACAATTTCTCACAATTCTGCATGAAAATAAACGATTTTGAAAAAAATGAAACAATTCAAAGAAGCTAGAGTTTTTCCGGCATGTAGCTCGAAAAAAATTCGAGTGAAATTGGGCACAACTGTGAGTATTTTAAGACGCACCAATTCTAAAATGCTCACTTTACTATTATCTTTCGGCATTAATCATAGAGAATGAAAGTTCCAAACGTGAAAAATATAATTGTGAAAAATCGTGAAAAATTGTTGGTCGAATTTTACGGAACAGCACGAATTCTTACAAAGTGGCACGGATTCTCAGGGTTCGGCACGAATTTTAATGTATTTCATTTCCACCAGGAATGATAGATTCATGCTTAGTTTGAAAAAATTCGGGCCAAGTTTGTCAAGAAAATTTTTCATTTAAATTTAATTGCAATTCTAGTTTTCCAGTACATTTCTAAGAATAAGTACGCAGAAATTTGCAAATTTGAGCAGAGTTTTATTGTAACTTTGCAACGAATATTCTCTCAACAAATTCAGATCAGAAATCTGGAATTCCAACATTTTGAACAAGAAACTGTCCATGGCTGTTGAGTTAGCTATAATAAATTGTACGAAAAATCGTTACAAAAAATACAAAAACCATATGAAAAGATTCAAGACAATATCATTCGAAGTGGAACTCGTTAAAAAAAATGTTCAAGAACTTGTGAGCGGTACTGTATTTACACACATACATACGTTTGTAAACTATCGAATACGTTGATATGAATTGATTTCTTACTATGACAAATCTTGTATTTCCTGATATATATTTATATTTTGATTTTAATTTTCGTTCTTATACTTCAAATTCTATTCAGGAACAATAATAAATATGTTACACACTGCTTAAATACGTTTAAAAGCAAGAAGAAACGAGGACATTTTTATATACATTTTTTTAAAGTTACTGTGGATGACTTTTATGTTTACCTTACGAGTTACTTTGTTGACATTGTCCTTAAAACACCCATAGTCTCTACCAGTGCACATTGTTTCGCCGCAACTCACGTATCAACGTTGAAATTGTTTGAGTGTAATTGTATTTTATAATACATTAACAATTATCATGGATTGTGAAGTTCCAGGTATCATATGCTATCACGATGTGACGGGAATTGAGGATGTCAAAAAATTTTTGCACGGATGTACAGTTGAATCGCACGACGTCCATGTTCTAAGTTATTTATTTTCAGAATAATCTCACGCGTAAATAACTACAACCATTGTGACTGTGTGAATAAGCAGACTAATAATAAATATCATAAAAACAGATGTTACTCAAGGAATTGGATTTGGGAAGCACAAACGTGGGAGAATAACCCTGGTCTTCAGAAAAAAAATTCTCAACTCATAATTAAAATTAAAAATAAACGGCAACGTTTCGTCCCTGGTGGGGACCTCTTCAAGCCTTTATTCAAACAAAAAACATATAAACATATAAAATTATTTTTACAAAATATAGACATCATAAACTTGGTTGTTACATACCATTCGAAAAATACTGGTCATACCATAATAAGTAAAAAATATCAATTAAATATCACATGAGACAAACGTGTCTCTCTCGTTATAAGTATTGTCAGTCTATAGAAGTCACATAAGAAGCACAAGAATGTACGGAGTCTGCGCGACGGAGCTCACCTATACACACATACATAGAAGGCCTATACACACATACATAGACGGCCCATACACCCATATATAAACGGCCTATACATAACACAGAGCAAATTTGAAAAAGGGGGAAAGTTATACAGTGACAGAAATTGGTTTATTTAAATATTTATTTAATTTATTATATTGTTTACTAATCGTGTTGAAGTCTTCTTGTTTATTAATATTGTTCTTATTAATATTAATAAATATACTTTCTGATATTAATCTTTTGAAATTATTTGGTTCTTTATCTAAAATTTTAACATTAGCAAAGTCAAAACTATGTGAAAAATCATTAATATGAGTAGGAATTGGTAATATTTTGTCTAAAGAAGTTTTTTTGTGATCATCTATTCTCTTTTTCAAATTTCTCTTAGTTTGGCCTACATAAGTAGCATTACAATTATTGCACGGAATCTCGTATACAACATTGGTCTCGCACCATTTATCCATCTTATCCTTACCTAACTTAATAATACTATTTAATTTATTTGACATACAAGGAACAATAGTAAAACCATATTTTTTAAAAGAAGACTTACATGTAAAAAATAATTTTTCATGAAACGGAATCGACATAACATTTTTAACTGCAGACTCATTATTTTTAGTTTTTGAGTTACCAAGAGTGTGATATCTAACACGATAACGGATACAACTATCAATAAATTTCTCTGGGTAACTATTTTCGCTAAGTATTTTTTTAACTATGAATACATTTTTATTGTGAAATTGATTGTGTGAGAGAAGAAGAGCTCTATCTACTAGATTGTAAATAATGTTGCGTTTTAATAGAATTGTATGGTTTGAATTAAAATTTAAAACTCTATTAGTGTTTGTGGGTTTTTGGTACCAATTTGTAATAATACTATTATTATTTATTGTTAATGTGACATCTAGAAAAGGAATCATATTATTGTTTTGTATCTCGTGTGTAAATTGTAAATATTTATTATAACTATTAAATTTGTTTAAAACTAAGTCTAACTCGTCTTCTTTCACACACAAAGTTGTATCGTCAACATATCTAACGTAGAACAGTGGTGAGACATTATGATTATTTTTTAATTCACTGAGAACTGTAGTTTCTAAGTCTTCCATAACAATATCGGCAAACAATGGAGAAATATGAGAGCCCATGGGTGTACCAAAGATTTGTTTATAAATTATATTGTTAAACTGAAAGTAAGTGTTATCAAAAAGGAATTTGACTATGGTTCTTATATTATCAAACGGAATTTTAGAATGACTTTGAATAATTTGAAAACGTTTATCTAAACTGCATAACACTAATTCTATCGGTATGTTAGTAAACAAAGAAATCACATCAAGGGAAACTAAAATATATCCATGAGGAATATATATATATTAGTTACTTTTTCTTTTAAAGCAAAACTATTGTCAATATGTGAAGCAGGATTTTTAAAAACAAGTCTAAGAGTTTTATCAATAACATTAGCTAGAAAATGTGTAGGACTATTAACAGTTGAAATAATTGGTCTTAAAGGTACATCTTTTTTGTGAATCTTAGGTAATCCATAAGCTCTGGGAAGAATAGTATTAGTTTGTGTTAATTTATACCTATCATATTTTAAATCTAAGCAATCACTATCATTTAAATCAGATAAAATATTGTATACATTTTTTTGCATTGATACAAGAGGATTCTTTTTTAACGTTTTATAAGTTTTAGTATCACTAAGAAGATTATACATTTTTTCATTGTAATCATCATAATTAAGGCACACAGTCAAACTACCTTTATCAGCTCTAGTAAAAAACATAGATGGATTCTTAGAACAAAATTCTTTGGTTATTGCTAATTTTTGACAGAATTCCTTATCAAAACTATTAAATAGTAAATCATTATTGCAAACAGATTCTATATTTTTAATAAGTGTATCTCTAAGTAAACATTTTGTTTCAGTCTCTAACATATAAATACTACTTTCAAAGTTTTTTATAGTTATAATAATATCTTTCTTATTAAGCTTACTGTTTTTGTTGAAGTTGTGACCCATCGAGACAACATCAATCACCTCAGAAGGCAGCTCAATGTTCGAGAGGTTCATTACCCATTTTTTGTTGCTATTATTATTAATCACACAGTTTTTGGAGAATTTGCTATTCATTAAATTATTAAATTTTTTATTCAGTGAATTCGTTAACTGTATGTAAATATTCGAACATTTAATCTCTGTAGATTTCAAGAACATGTCAAGAAGGTTAACCTCAAAATGTAAAGTACGTAACTCAAGAGATGTTACTCAATTTGAGGTTATTATTAACATTCATGAAATGATTGAATTTGAAATTAAGTTTGTTATTACTTATCACTTTATTCAATCTTTTTTCTTTCATTATTGCGTGACCTGAAACAAACTTTTAGATATGAAACGTTTTGGAGGAAAATTGTTTGCTTTGCTTTAGTGCTTTCGAAATATTTTTGTACATTCTTCTGTTTTTTATCCTTATTTTATAGCGGTATATGAAATATACGCGATTTCAAGCGTTGTTTAGTTTTTTTTTTCGTTATGGTGCGTGTGATGAGGCGTTCTTAACTGAAATGTATAAGTGAAATTATGTCTAAATATGTCTTTTTTTTAACGCACCCTCGATCACTAATGACATTGGGATTAATATTTCATACAATCCATTTGCGCATCGAATTTATCAGAAGTTACTATACTTTTATGATTAATAAATTATTAATTTGAAGTTACGGTGTTGTATTTTATGAAACAAATGATAAACATTCTCAAGAATACTGTTTATTTGTTTTTTTGTTAATAAAAGCCAATTGAATCACTAATACCAAAATTTTTGCTTTATTTTTTACATTCGTCGATCAGATTAAGTGTGTTGTTGTAACCATTATCTATGTATGCTTCATTGATTAAGTTAGAAACATCATTTGAATTATGCGAGAATGATCATCATACAACGAATGTTTTTCCATTGTACAACCGACGTATATGTACTCGCATTCTCTGTATCAGGCTTATAAGTAATAAGTACTTAATCATAGAGAAAAAAACAAGAAACATCAAAGCTTCCGAACATGAACAAATAAGAAGAACGTTGACTTCATGTAGAAACTCGGGCTTGAATTTAGTATTTAGACTCGTTATATTTAGTATGCAGAGCATTTTTTCACGAGAGTAAAACAAAGTGCAATTATTACAGATTAATTTCTTTGGAGATTTCAACGAAGGATTCTTTGTATGTAAAAGCTAGAAATTTCTGTACTAATAAAAGATATGTTGTATGAGATCGTGTGTGAGCGATAGTTACACCGAATGTTAACCGAGTATTTCAAATACCACGAGCCGCGAGTATAAACATCATTACTAGCGATTTTTTGGATGAACTTAATCATTATCGACATACAATTAATATATATTTTCGTTGTTTTTCATCGTGTCGTTCAGTATTAAAATACTTTATCACATATTGATTACCAGTGGGAGATTGTGACCATTTGTTGTAATCAATGACTTAAAGCTCGTAGTACATACATTAAGTTCATTGAACGTGAAAGTTTTTCATGTTATGTATTTTTATTGACATCTCATTTAACGAAGAGAAAATGATCAAAAAAGATTATACTCTTGATTTGCATTTGTGTTAGGATTAAAATAAAAAGAAGTGAATGCCGCCTCTTATCCTATCATTGCTAGTATGCATTTTCCGTATTTTCGAAAAGAAAGAAACTGCCTTAGCGGAAACCGTGTCGATTAATGTGTACGCTATAATCGTCAAAGTATTCATTTTATTATTTACAGTTTTCGAATACGAAGCTAATGATTTGAATTATGTTTCGTTCGTATATAAGTCTTTAGCTGATTCGCTTCGTAATCAGATTGAACTATTACTCAATGACAAGCTCATTAAATCTTGCATGTTATTAATATTCATAATTCAGTTACAGATAGGAAGAAATTGTGTAATTTTCTATAGTCATTTTCTATATTATTGGTATTACTTCTTCTATTCTATTTTATATGGAATGGAAATGGAGTTTTTTATTTTTGGAAATTATCTTTATTTAAGTCAAGTGTTTTTATAACTACCCTGTTGAAAGTAGCCAGCTGGATTCGCTTTGTGATATTTTGTGTTATAGCTCTTATTCAGTGCATAAAAAATACCTAGTAGTAATGAAATAGAAAATCGTGAAATAGTAAATTATGCAACTGATACGTTGTGCTCGCAATTGTGGGAGTTCACGGGCCGAACGGAGCTCGATTGATAACATTGAGTGTCGAATTCGATATAAATTGAAACAGAATATAATAATTTGGTTGCTCTTTCCGTTTCTAACAATTCGTGAGAGTTCGCTTCGGTTGCGGACACCGACAAGAAGAGCGCAGGTTGGTATCGCCTAGGCGCGGACACGCTTCCTGCGGGCACGCCTTTGCGGGCACGCGTTTGCGGGCACACAAGAGAAGAGCGCGGAGTGTTTTCGCTCGCGGACGTGAGTATTTTGTAAACGATTGTCTTCGACCATTTGGCTGCTTGTGACATTTTTCGTAAAAGTGAAAATGAAGGGCCTTTTCGAGTAGCGGTTGGGTCTACTGGTGTCTAAAAAAAAGTTCCTTTCATTTATTTTGTAAAACTTTGCAATTACAACGAACAAATCCAAGATATAAATTATTGTTTAGATCAACATGTAAGCTTTGTCATTGAAATGATATATTGTTTACCAAATGATTATTTACAAGGAAGAATAAAAGACATGTACTTTTGTATACTTTTACTTACTTGTATATACTTTTTTATGATTTTTCATTTTAGATACTTGAAAGAGTGAAACTTCGTCGTATACGTTCATAGATGTTTCCATACATGAAGCTATAACATGATTTTCGAGAAAAATCATGAAAGTATAAAAAAAGTTCATAAAAGTATGTAGAAGTATACGAACGTATAAGTTCTACAACATTATGACCGTGGATTCTTCTGAACCTTTTCACATAATTTTCAAATTCAGAATATGATAGAATCACAGTAAATAATACCTTTAAAATGTCATTACGAATATGTCGGATGAATGAGTGAAAACCGCAGCTACTAATTATAATGCTTCCTGTTATAATTTACAAGTATGCAGTTTCTAATCGACATCTTACTTAGGTCTCTAATAGGATCCAAAATAATATTACCATCACAGTCATTTTCTATATTATTTGTATTATACTTCTCCTATCCTATATTATATGTGATGTTCTTTATAATAGTTTATGAATCGGATTTGAGACTAAAAATAATTATTATCAAATATTTCATTCAGAAAGAACTGGATGAAGGATGGCTTCTGAGAAATATCTCTTCAGAGATAAATTCTTTGAGAGAAAATGCCTAATAGAAATGAAATAGAAAATTGTGAAATAGTAATTATGCAACTGATGCATAATGCATTTGACCTCGCAATCGTGGGAGTTCACGGGCCGAACGGAGCTCAATTGATAACATTGAGTGTCGAATTCGATATAAAATGAAACAGAATATAATAATTTAGTTGCTCTTTCCGTTTCGAACTATAGCCTAGGCGCGAGCACGCTGCCTTGCGGGCACGCTGCCTACGCACATACAAGAAAATATATCCGAGTACATTACTCGGAGTATTTAAATACGATCTATTAACCCAGCTGAATACGAGGCTAAGTTGAGATCAACTGCTCTGCCGTCTGCTACGAAGCGCTTTTGTGCCTGGAAAAATTGCGATGCTTTCTAATTATGCTCCTGGCGCCACCTTTTGGCGAACGGCATGAAAAATATTATTCCGCGTTCCGCCAGTTCCGAGCTCTTAGATTAGCCTTGGTTGACCTTCAGTTGAGCCTTGCATACTCTAAGGTCGAACTTGGATAGATCTAGGGTCGACCTAAGGTCGATCTGAGATCGATCTAAGCTCGAGCTAGGGTCGATCCAAGATCACCCGAGGGTTATTCGAAATCAGCCAGGGTAAAGACTACGGTCAGTCTAGTTAATCCGAGGCTTAACCGTGGCATAAATGAGCATCGGCCAAAGTTCGATTTAGTTGTGGTTAGTTGTACAGTAAATAAGATAAGTTTGTTCTTATCCGGCACAACCTAACCTACACTTGTGCAATTTCACTCAAGGTCATTCGGGGAGAATCGAAAGTCGCACGGGCTGAGTTCGGATTTAAGATGCTCTGTGACGGTGAGGCATCAGGCTATGAGCTAGATGAAAGATAACAGATAGCTGTTAGTAACTTTACAATTGTAAATATGAGAAGGTGAATTGTAACATACCTATTATAGAATAGGTATGTTACAATTCACCTTCTCATATTTACAATTGTAAAGTTACTAACAAACTATTCCTGCGCTTAGTAATTTCTGAAAAATCATCGTTTGATCATCGTTCTCGAAGGTTAGACAGCCCTCACCATGATCTCATATATCTATTAGTTTTATCAACTAAGTTAAATATTATCTCATATTGCGGAATTTCGGTGGTTCTACGACGACGATTGAACGAGATAAAAAGTTTGGCATCTCAATCATAACGTATGCTCCCTGCTCACCACGAGATAACTCGTAGGTAGTGTTTCGCATGCTAATTTATTCTCGGTTCATTATTTGAAACCGATAGAGATTGATTTGTGTAATGAGCCCAGGAAAAATTTCGATGTGGAATATTCTGAGCAAGGATTTTTATGCTACAACTTGTAGTGGGTAAATAACTCCTAGCAGTGTCTTTGACTCTCAGAAGAGACGACGTACATATTATTATTAGCATCAACAACTAATGGGCTTTTTCTTATTTTCTCGTCACTCATCAAGATGGGACTGATCAACATTGTATTAAATGCAATCCAGTGCGCCTAAAACAAAATTCTCTATGAGCTCTGAGATAAACGCGTGAAGACTCGGCTGATAAATAAGGTTTGAATCGTATACGAAGGATTCAACGTGTTGAGCCACACTCTACGTTGGTAGTCAGACGTCTGTATATATTGATTCCGTGTATCACCTGACTTTCGAAGTTACAAAAACGGCCGTTGAAATATGTTACCGCCCCGATTCTACGCGAACTTCTACAATGACGTTACGTCATTATGATCTTTCGTGATACTGCTACGGAATGCACCTCCACGTAGTTCTGATGCGCTATCCGATAAAAGCTAATTATTACCATTCAATCACGTCGCTAAAGTTTTTAACGAAATCCAACTTCGATCCAGAGTGTAAGCTCAAGAGTAACTTTATTCAGTCGAGAGTCATCTTGCAACTTGTCCCACAATCTGAGCGCTATGACTGCAGATCCGCGTATCAGCAGACATTGAAATATATTGAACGGCTACATTTGCAAGGTATACGACTAGCATTTCGAATTCCGACTCGATCTTATCCGAATCATACTGATGTTCTGATTTTTTACTTCAATCGAAAACTGGCTACTACAGCAAAATCTTGATACTGTGAACGCACCCATAGAGAATAACAACAATTCTTTACCTTACAGTGATGGTAACCGAATTCATAATGTAGAAGAAGACATCATTCATAATGAAGAAGAAGACTGGCCAATAGAGTTTATAGAAGATGACATAGATGAAGTTGTAGATGCTCATTTGAATATAATTGATCAAGAAAACAATATTATGAGCTCTGCCTCTACTATAACTACTCTCGCTAGTCATTTAGAAATTCAAAATACAGCTTTATCATCAGAATTATCAAACATTACAACATCTTCTACTACCACTATAGCTTCTGCTGCACTTACAGAAACTATGACTGGATCTTTTTATTTGATGCCTTCATACATGGAATCTCCTTATAGACTACCAATATCAATGGCATCTAGTTTAAGTGCAACCTGTACCACAACCATGGCTTCTACAATATTTCCAAAAACTACGGCTGGATCTACATCTTACCTATTGCCTTATTACACTGAGTCTCCATGGAAAGTAACATCAGCATCATCTTCTCTTACTACATGTACTGCAACTACGGTTTCCTTACTATCAAATCCCATTTCAAATTTTGAATTGTCTCACTTAACTGCTACACCATCAAACTCATTTTTACAAAATTTTAACAGTCAAATAACTAGATCAGGTCCAAAAAATAGTTGAACATTACCGCAGTATCACCAAGCACTTGACTCATCACCTTTTATAAAACCTATAGAGGTTGCTCCTAAACGAAAAAAGAGTTCAACGAAAAAATTTGCTAAGAATCAACGAAAAGACGAGTTGCTTTCAGCAATTGAATCAATCAATAAGTTAAATAAAAATACAAATCAATCAGTGGCTGCAAGATCTCGTTCAATTTTGAGTAGTTTCAACACACTGACTGATTTACAAAAGGAAATAGCCTCCATTCATATAGCTGAAATTTTTGAAGCTTTTAAGAATAAAAAACAGCGTTGAACTATTTTATTATTATTATTATTTTATTTTTTTAGAAACATAACTTCAGTCTATACTATCTTTATTATAAATTTAAAACAAAAAACACTGTACAAAAAGTGATTAATAAATATGTCCATCTAATCATTGTTGTTTTACTATAAAACTATATGTAATCTGAAAACATAGATTTAAGTTAATTGTGGCATACTTATAAATTATTTATAGCACACTAACCTCAAAATGCCAACTTTATTGTCGATTTTGAGGTTGTTGTGCTATAAAATATCGTATGAGACTGTTGTGGGAGGTGTTTTTCTACCTTGCTCGATTTTCTCACTCGCTTCGCTCGTGCGAAAACCCTCGAGCAAGGTAGAAAACCATCTCCCACAACAGTGTCATAATATACTATTATTCCATAAAGTAAAATGACATAGATAAAAATCATAAGAATTGTTAATTTGACTGTCTTTGCGAACAATATAACATATTTCTTATATTTTTTCTTGTTTCTGCGTAACAAATACCTGAAGAAGGGAATCTAATGCGAGATTATCCTTAACAAGATGTTTGTTAATGAAATGATCGTTAACGGAAAACACAGTTGGTAGTACAGATCCATAGAAATCCATAAAACAGGTCAACATAAGTCAGGTACATAAGTACTCTTTCAGAATTTGTTTTGCCGCTGGGATGTGTACCAGAAATGGTTGCAATTTTTTTGCTCGTTGTATCCACTGTAAAAGTAAAAATGAATGGATTTTCTTATTCTTTTTGATCTTGAAAAGAAGTAAAACTGTTGCTTTTTTAAATGTTTAAAGTATGTATATATACATTGAAGCTTGAAACTTAAATATAATATGTTTTATTTTAACTAAGCATGCTCAAATTTATATTAATAGTTTATTTATTCGTGATATTGCAGCTGAAGATTTATTTAAAGAAGCCAAAGGTCTATTAAATGCAACTTGTGTGAATAAAGCTGAAGCGTACAAACTACTCACTGCTGCAGCAACGTTAGGTCATAAGGAAGCTCGCTCTATGCTGGCATGGGTTCAGTTGCTCGGAACGCACGTCAGCTCTTCTTCGTCGCGCTCATCTAGTCAAGATATACCGGCTGCCTTGCTGACATTCAAAGAGCTTGCTGATACTGGATTGCCCGCGGCACACATGGTTATCGCATTTTTAAACCAAACATTTACATTGTAAACCATCTCATTTAAGTCTAACGGATAAAACGAATGTAATTATTTCAGGGCATGGGATTCTTGTACGCGACGGGACTCGGTGGAGTGAATGCCTCGCAAGCTAAGACTCTTTTGCACTACACAATGGCAGCCCTCAGAGGAGACGCCCGTGCGCAAATGGTCATGGATCACCGTCACTTGATATAGTCATTTAATTAAAATACAGAAGAACCTGTAGAAAAAGATTCATGATTGAAATTACGAATTTTTAAACGAAATTTTAAAAAAATAAGAATTTAAAAGCTACTTACATAAATAAATTACATCAAGACTGCATATTCTTCTTGCCATGGGACCGCTCCAAGTTCTGATACAAAATAATCTGCTATCGTGTTTCGTATCCGTACAGCATTATTTAAGTCCTCTATTCCATCTTCTGGATTTGCTTCAGCAGCAATATTATGTAATACATTAGCTTCATCTCCTTCTAAATACCTACTCTCCCCACTGCTTAACTCATCGGTTATTATAAAATTATGCATGGCAAGTATGGAAAGAACAATGATTTTCATTGTCTCCAGCTTCCAACCAATTTGCGTATCCATCACTTTCCATTTTTTTTTAATGTTCCATATGCACATTCAATTATCCTCCTGGCACGAGACAGACGATAATTAAAGATTTTTTCCCTATTACCATAATTGTTACCTCTTGCAAAAGGTTTCATGAGGTATGGTTTCAGTGCGAAACCAGCATCACCAACTATGGAAAATGGGAATACTATTTCAGTGCCAGGAAGAGGAGTTGGAGTCGGCCACTGTACTTAACCAGTTTCTAATAGTTTACCCAGATCACTTGATTGGAAAATTCCAGCATCATCCAAACTTCCTAAGTGAATAAATACTTGTTGATGACAGATAGAAAGTCTAAATAAAAATTGTTACAAAAGTCACCCAAATAGATCCAAATAAAATGCTGATGGACATCACATCAACCCATGAGTACAACACTAAAAAATTTCTTAT
Organism: Gastracanthus pulcherrimus; assembly: GCA_949152435.1. NCBI lineage: Eukaryota > Metazoa > Arthropoda > Insecta > Hymenoptera > Pteromalidae > Gastracanthus > Gastracanthus pulcherrimus. The sequence goes on from OX424576.1 coordinate 53,505,493, forward strand.
AATTAAAGTGTTTACTTCCAGAGTGTGGTGGGGCCTTAATCCTTATATGTGTGCCATCAATTGCTCCAACACAATGAGGAAAATTCCATAGGTTGTAGAAATTCTTTGCAATAGATAACCACTCATCTGCACTTTGAGGAAATCTTAAATACGTTGTACGTAATGCGTTGAATAAAACAATACAAACTTCCGGAACCAGTTTGTAATAAGTGCTATTACCAATTCGGAAGAGTAAAGATGCATTTCTTACATTACAACCATGAACTAAGTAGCTGTAAATATGATTCTTATATTAAATAATAAAGATTTAATAAATTACATATAATACATTCAAATATCAGAACTTACTTAATCACTATAGCAAGACGCAATTCTGGTGGTAAAGGATGACGCAAACTTCTTTTGGTTAACTGAGGACTAACGATTTCATGTATATAATTGAATTGACCAACCGTTATGCCCATGAATTTCTTGAATTCCTCATGATCTTCAAGTTTAAAAAGAAGGAATATCGTGTGATATGCTCCGTAAATTTCTCTAATGTGTGGTAACAAATGTGCCTTGGTCCACCAGCGTCAGATCATTAACTGCTTTTTAGATTCATCCAATATTTCTTCGTATAGAAGCAATGATTTTAACCACTTTATAACTGCTTTAATAGCAACTTCATTTTTTATTTTCATATTGGTTTTACAATTTGGATCATAAACACAATTCAGATAACAAATTTAATTCAAACAAACCATACTTATATGCGGTTGACGTATAATCGAGACATATTATGGTTATGTTACTCTTCGTTTCAAAGCAACGAAAAGTTTGAATTTTGCAGTTGGCAGCGTCCCCCTCTCTTCTTTCCCGTGCACACAACGACATGCACACAGCGACACATGTGCACGACACAGCGACACGGCCAACTACACGATGACACCTATCGGAGAGTCACCCTTACTAAATTAAATACAAACTTACCCCTTACGGGTGGGTCGAGTCTCGCGTGACTTACAATAAAAGTACTGCAGCTGCGAATAAAATTGAATTTAGAGCTCAGTGCAGACAACCGCTCACTGAGGCTCCTAGCAGCTTTCAACCGACGCTCTCGCAGCGCGAACCTCTCGCTACTATTCGAATACACATACCGCGACACAATTACCATTACACACACACTAGCCCCAAAACAGCTGAGGAACTCCCAAAATCTCTACAATTCTGCTCAAAATCGAGCCTCTACACCACTTTTTTATATTGGGTTAATGTACGTTAGATTTCATTATTATAAATACTCCTTTTTCTCGTAAAAGTAACAAAATTTGCCAAAGTATATCAGAGCGCTTATAGTTGAATTTATTTTATTTATGTTAATCCAGTTTACTATACGGTACATACTCGTACTTACATAGCATTTGCTTTTCATAATGTTTGAACTGTTTGTATTAGTACTTATATATCGAAATCATGGGTCAGCAATTTTTATTTTGCATAAGTTTTTACTGTTTATTTATACAAAAACAGTATAAGAGAATAAACTAATGAACGATATGTAATAACCTCACGCCACTTACGCACCACTCAGCACAAGGTATTCAAATTATGCTTATTGCAACTCTCTACGACAGTCGCCTGCGAATTCTTTAGAGGTAAGGGAAGAGGAGGGAGAGAGAGAGAGTTAAAAATTGTTTTTTATACTGTTACTAATAGATATAATGTTGCAGTATATTTCTAATCGTGTATAAAAAATCAAATTCAAAAAGAATTTCATACCGACACGGAAAAAATGCTTTATTAATTTAACGATGTCACTTGGTAAAATACGCACTAACTATTTTTTTTATTACACTTACCAAGTAATTTGTTAATTTAACAAATGGGTTAGTGAAATGAACTTATGACTTTATAGAAATAGCAAATTACTTAATAAGTATAATAAAAAAATAATTAGTGCGTATTTTACTAAGTGACTTTGTTAAATTAGCAAAGCATTTTTTTCCGTGGACTTAATTCCACATTTCCTGGAAAAACGACTTAACTCAATTCTTTTGTAAAGTTATTCGAAAAATAAAAAGTATTTCTTATGTGTAATTACTATGCTCAGAGTAATATTTGACACTTTATTTAACAGATATAATTTGGCTGCGTATCCCTCTGCTTCGATCTGGCATACCAGTGCAAAACATTAAAACGTTAATAACTGGAAAATGCGAAAAATGGACTTATGTCGTTTTTTCGGTCCGCCACAGATATATATATATTTTGTTTTAATTTTTATCGCTAATATAAATCAGACACGAACAATTTTTTTCGTTCTTTGATGACGTTTTAAAATCAAAAAGAATTTTCAAAATTCATTGATTCATTTTTGTTTTATAATAATTTTTCTATTTTATGATATTCTGAAGTCGATAATGCATGTTATGAATTATAAGCTTATAATTTAATTTCTAGCTACAATATTTAAGTATAATTTATTCAGTCCAAACGTTTTTGAGCGCGAAACTAGCTATTTTAAACACAAGAATTTTTCTTTAATTAGGTTATTAATAAGCAATAGCGACTAGCATCTACATAATATTAAAAATCTATAAGTCTTGTGTCAAAGTTTGACTCCCTTTATTAAGAACTCTACTAACTTTGTAAAATTATTTTGCTTTCTCAAAGAGAAATTGTGTCAATGAAATTTTTTTTTCAGAAATTTCGATGGATTTTTACGTTTTCAAGATTTCAGAGTCAGAAAAACATATTTTTAAAAAATGTATGTAGTATGTATGTATATGTACGTATGTATGTGACAACAAATTTGTGGAACAATAACTCTTGAAGGGAAACATGCAGTTATGAACTGAAATTTTGCATACATGTAAAGTATGTCTCAACTTATAGCAGATTAAATTTTGGAGATGTTGAATAATAAAAACTGCATTTTTTATTAAAAATATTAATTTTAGAAAATGTGTAAAATCGAAAAAAAAATTTCTTTTATATTCAGAACCTCTCTTTGAGAAAGCATTCTGCTAAAGCAGTTAGCAGCAGTCTTTTTTAGTATTGTTCTTCCTGCTCTCCTACATATTTTTGTGATTTTGCATTTTTTTTATAAATATACATCTATATACATATATATGTAAATAATAATGATTTTTAAGAAATTTTGTATGAAAATCCTTTCATCGTCGTCCTCCAAACATTCAATATTTTTATTTTTTTTTTGTATTTTGTCTATTTTTTTACATATTAATGCGGCAATATTATGTTTTCATGATTTTAATGTTCTTTTATCACTCTTATAATTATTATGATTTTATTCAATTTTGTCAATTTTATGCTTCGTTACGTTTTTTATAAGCAAACGAAAAGCTACATTTTTTCGTAATTTTAAATCGAGCATAACTTTGTATCCGAATATCCTCAAAGATACTCCAACCACTCAAATTAAAGGTCTAAATGTCAGCTTTCTTTTGAACGTATATAGAATTGTCCGCAATGTATAATACGTCAGGTAGAAATCGGATCGGATTTTCACGTTTATTGTAGAATTAAAAATATTTAAGGATTATAAAATTCTACTACTATTTTTTATCTAGTCTATTTTTAAGATTACTTTCGACTAAATTAATTGTAGTAGGTTTTTTAGTATCATAGTTATAAATCAATTCTAGACTGTTGCAAACAAGGGCTAAGATATTTATGCATATAATAATTATATTGTAAAACGATGCCAAATTCGAAATTAGCCATCCAAACAAAAATATAAAATATGTTATACTGTCCATACGAGCAATGATCAAGTTAATATTTGTTCCAAAGATCGCGTGTTATAAGTATTGAAGACTGCAGAAATACGGGGTACCTAAACTGGCATTTGCCAAAACTACCGGGTATACCATAATACTTCCGTTTCTTTACTTTAGAACATAGTCTGAATATATTTAAAAATAAATAAAAATAACTTATAAATGTTAACAATAATCTTTTACAAATGTTAATAGCATATTCACTTTAAAGTTTAATAGAAAAAGTAACCCATTAAGCTGCCTATGAATCTAATTTCTTTTTTTTTCATGAATGTTGCAAAACGACGAAGAAATTCTTTTTTGGTCCGTTCAAATTCATCAAAATGGGAGCTCCCCTAGTGAAAATAAAAAAAGTAATAAAACGTAAGAAAACGTAAAAAAATGTAAGCAAACGTAATCAAACGTAATCAAACGTAACAAATCGTAAGTAACTGTTGTATTTCGGACATTTTTACATTTTCTTACGTTTTTATACGTATTTTTATGTTTTATTATGTTTCCTTACGTTTTATTACGGTTCATAATTTCGTGAAAAAAATATAGCTTGTTATTTATGTGCTATTTGTCGTAGTTCACGTTAATTTACATTGCTCTATATTATTTCGATGGCCCTTACGAAGACTAGCACGTTTGCGGCATTTGCCACGAAGAGTAGGACATTTGGAAATCTCCCACGAAGACTAGCACATATCGCAATTTTCCTATGAAGACTAGCACTCTTCAGGAATTACTTTTCACTAAGACTAGCACATTTGAAAACTTGCCATCAAGACTAGCGCATTAGGCAATTTTCTGCCGCTTGAATTTTTCAGGCTACTTTTATTTATTTGGGTAGCCTGATTTTCTAGAGTAAACCGATAATTTTTTGAGTACCAAAATGGTCTAGTACCCAGCCCGAACCCGATAAACAAAGAATCAACCCGATTCACCGAGAGTTTATCAGTACAAAATTAAATTTACATATTCTATACGAAATGTGCTAGTCTTCGTGTGAGAACGGCGAATGGTGCTAGTCTTCGTGGGAGAAGGGAGAAATGTGCTAGTGTTCGTGGTAGATTTCCAAATGTGCTACTTTTCGTGGCAGTTCGAAATGTGTCAGTTTTCGTAAGGGCCGTCGATATATAATATATCATATATGATCATAATTGACGAATTATGGCAGCATATGAACATATATGAGAGATTCTACAGAACTTTTAACTTTTAGGAAACTGCACATAAAACCTATGAAGTCAACATGTTAGTCTACATGAAAAAATTATTTCTTACCCTACTGAAAATTGTTCATACGAACTTACGTATGAACTTACGTAAGAACTTACGTAAGAACTGACGTAAGAACTTACATATGAACTTAGTCAGAACTTACATATGAACTTACGTCAGAACTTACATATGAACTTACGTCAGAACTTACATGTGAACTTACGTCAGAACTTACATATGAACTTACGTCAGAACTTACATATGAACTTACGTCAGAACTTACATATGAACTTACGTCAGAACTTACATATGAACTTACGTCAGAACTTACATATGAACTTACGTCAGAACTTACATATGAACTTACGTCAGAACTCACGTACGCATTTCAACGAAGAACTTATGTGAGTTTTTACTTGTAATTTTAAATTGCATTAGCCAATTAAACAAATTAATTTGACATCTATTGAGATACCCATTATGGGAAGTATCATCTGGATGGTACTTTGGAATTTGGTACTTTTGAAGCATAGAAAATTATTTTTAGTAATTTTGATATTTGTTTAAGCTGCCTATGTAAGAACTAGCGTAAGAACTTACGGAAGGACTTAGGTAAGAAATTACGTAAGTTCATACATAAGTTCTTACGTAAGTTCTTACCTATGTCCTTCCGTAAGTTCTTACCTATGTCCTTCCGTAAGTTCTTACCTATGTCCTTCCGTAAGTTCTTACCTATGTCCTTCCGTAAGTTCTTACCTATGTCCTTCCGTAAGTTCTTACCTATGTCCTTCCGTAAGTTCTTACCTATGTCCTTCCGTAAGTTCTTACCTATGTCCTTCCGTAAGTTCTTACCTATGTCCTTCCATAAGTTCTTACCTATGTCCTTCCGTAAGTTCTTACGCAAGTTCTTACACAGGCAGCTTAAACCAATTTCAAAATTACTAAAAACAATTTTTTATGCCTCAAAAGAATCAAATTCGGAAGTACCAATCGGATAGTACTTTTCATAGTGGGTATTTCAATAGATGACAAATTAATTTTTTTAATTTATTGTTTAGTTGGCTAATTCAATTACTTACGTAAGATCTTCATTGAAATACGTACGTAAGTTCTTGTGTAAGTTCTTACGTAAGTTCTTACGAAAGTTCAGACGTAAATTCTAACGTAAGTTCTTACGAACCGTTTTCAGTAGGATACAGTTATAAAGTAAATGTTAAATAACGACTTGGATTGGAAACTAGTCAAGAATTTATCCTTTTTAACTCTAATAAAAAAATAAAGTCTTTATGAAATGATATAAATTAAATTAAAATTAAATGGAGCAGTTGCGATAACTTGCTTTATAAGTGGCACCACCATATTGGGTTGCATCTCTACTTACTAGTAGTGAATGCGCGAGTTTATTTACAAAATTTCATCAACCATTACCATGCAGAAAGAATTTTAAAAATAGAACATAGTTTAAGTTATATCCCAGTCTTCCCTAACTATAGTCTGTATACAGACTCTTAACTTTAGCGTTATTCCGTACTTTCAACTTGAGAGTTGCGTGTTATTTACTCCCAACTTAAGTGTTCACATGTTCACCTTACATTGAGTGTTGATTTAAGTATTACTTTCAAGTTGGGAGTAAGTTCTTTAATGAAAGAACACCCAAATAAATTTGCCGAGACTGGGGCTTCAACTGGCGACCCTTAGATCCAAAGTCTCGTACACTACCAACTAAACCATCGCGATCCGTGAGAGTCAACATGGCAATTAACACTTTACAGCATATAAGAATTCTTAATTCTTGATCTACGGAAAAATTAATATAGAAATTATTTAATATATTATTTAATCTAATTTTTAAACAGTTAAAAGCAATAAATTTACTTATTGTAAAAGTTCTTAATAATAATAGGTCGGGGAAGCTGGGGCAAAATGGGCTATGGAGCAAAATAAGGTACCAGCACTATCTAATCGTACTGTACATTATGATGAAAAAAACAATTGAAATAATATGTAATTAATTATTAATTAATAATAATTAACAATTAATAATTGATAAATTATTATTAATTATTTTTAATTAATTATTATTAATAATTTTTTTATATTTACTAGAAAGATTTAAAAAAAAAATTCCCTTTAAACTTTAAAGTGAATATGCTATTGAAATTTGTTAAAGATTATTAACGTTTATAAATTATTTTTGTTTAATTTTAAATATATTCCGACTATGTTCTAAAGTAAGAAACGGAAGTACTACGGTATACCCGGTAGTTTTGGCAAACGTCAGCTTAGGTAACCCGTTTTTCTCCAGTCTTCAGTATTTATAACAGATGATCTTTGAGACAAATATTATTGTAAGTTCATTTAATTGTTGAGTTATGATGAAACTACAAAGTTCAATAATAATATACATCGGAGAATCGACTTTTTGAGTGTTCTTGTTTTTAATTGTTTCTAAAATATAATTACAAATTTCTGTTCTATAAAATTACTAAAAGATAAGTTGACTATAACTAATAGGATCCCAAGATATAACTCTGTGTACCACTTGTTATATTTTACGCACTAATTATAAATAAAAAATTGTCTTTCGATTGAGATATAGGTGTAATTGTGGGATACAAAAATTTTCAAATGTCGGGAAATTACCCTTCACTGTTGCAAACGATTTATAAAATATATGCTAAATTATTGAGTGCTACCCTAGTGAAAATGACAACTGTGAAGAACTGTGAAATACTATGAAAAAATTGTGAGAAAGTGTGAAAACATGTGAAAATACACATACATTTCGAACACCTGTTACAAAACAAATATGCACAGTTTTTCATAGTGTTTCACAGTTTTTTCATAGTTTTTCACAGTTTCTCACACTTATAAAAAACACGTATTTTATCTAATAAAACTTACACGATTTTTCACATTTTATCACATTATTTCATATTTTTTCACATTTCTTCACAGTTTATCACATTTTCTCACATTTTTTTCGTTGCATTCTCTTATATAAAGGAAACTACAACTGTGAGAAATTGTGATAAAATGTGAGAAACTGTGAAAAACTATGAAAAGCTATCCAGAAACTGTAACCTAATGTAAGCCTAATTCACACTTTGTTACACATTTGTCACAGTTTTTCAGTTTTTTACAGATTGAAATTTCCACTAGGGTAACTCTTAAATATTGCCACTGAATTAAACACTCGAATAAACATTTACTCTCAATATTAATAGTTAGACATTGAATAGTTGAATGTTAACTCTTAATTCATAACAGTATTTGGGTGATTTTCACGAAACTGTCATTTGTGATGGTCCATCTTATAAATGGTATTAAAAATTCTTTTTATAATTCAAATCATGTGGTTATGAAATTATTATATGTTTTACTAAAAGATCCATGATATTAAACAACATATTCAGCATAATAAAGTAGCGTAAGCAGGCAAAATATACGTCAAATGTCCCCTCCATACCAAGCTTTCAGTTTCATTTTATGCAGTAAATTAAATATAGCTGTCTTTATATGAAATTAGGGTACTTTTAAAATTGTACAACTTAAAGTACAAATTAATATGAAAATTTTGTATGTGGTCAGTGTTTGTAAAAGTGTAATTTACTAGTTTAAAATATAACTTAATCAGTGTCTCTGTCTCCTCCGTGGCAACAAACATGCACATCTATCTGATCGAAAATAATCTTCAAGTTCACAAATACAATGCATTATAATCAAACATTAACAAATGTGTAACATGCATTTATAAAAATTCAGATATATAAACTCTGGCTTGCGTAATAAAAGCAGTTTGATACGACGGAGGGAACATAAAAAACGACAGTTTCGTGAAAATCACCCAATTCCCCAATTTTTAAATTATAAACACTCTATTTTTTCGAGTACCATATATACACTCGACGGCACTTTCTTTTGTCGCAAAAGTTTTTAAAATTTTTTAAAATCTTTTAATATGAAGGCTCAAAAAACAAACAAAAACCAACTTACCTATCACTCTACGACGATTCAAATATTAAAAAAACGTTCGCGACAATGGTAGGCAGTATGTACACTCAACCTTTTCATGTGTACACTCAACCATTCAATGTGTACAATGAAAGTTTGGAGCGTACACTCAATATCCGGGTAAAAATGAATCATATATAATTATGTATAAATATATATAAGTAGTTATATATAATTATACATAACTTTTGTCTCTATATAATCATGCACAATTATATACGATTATATATAACTACAAAATAAATATAATAAACAATAATCCATTATAGTATAACATTACATTTCTTATATAATGAATCATAGTGAATGTATGTGCGTTAGTTTAAGGAAATCGTATATACAACTATTAAACCCCCCTGCTACCGACAAATATCAGGATCCACTTTTTTCAATTAATTTTTAATTTTAAGAAAATATCTATTTGGAGCGTTGTTGTTTTTGAATAATACAACAACATTCCAGAAAGATATTTGCTCAAAATTGAAAATTAAATGAAAAAAGTGAATTAGTCCTTGTAATGGTCGATAACGGGTGGGTTCAACATCACCTTAGTGTGATCTTCATGTGTGTATATATTCTATGACTTATAGTGTGTGCTTTTTTCGTATACATATATGGGCGCACATATACATGAAATGTGTGCAACTGTTTTGATATATATGTATCGAGTATTTCGATGTTTGATTGTGGTTGTGTAGACTGTCTGCATATGTTTTGATATTTCTGTTTTCTAATATGCGTGTAAGTGACGTGTGAATGAGTATGTGCATATTTTTCGATGTGTCATGTAGATGTGTATAGCTATATATTTGTATGTGTGTGTAAATTTTCTGATGTGCGTGTGTATATATGGATATGTGTATGTGTTCAAATACTTGTTATGAAAAAACTATTAGATGTAATATATATATATATATATATATATATATATATATATATATATATATATATATATATATATATATATATATATATATATATATATAGGTGTATATAATCATATATGACTATGTATTAACATATGTTATAATGTATTATCATATATTTATTGTCATTAATAATCATGAATACTCAAATATAGTTGTGTTGATTTGAACAATTCGAAAATTGTATATAATAGTACATAATTTTGTACGATCGTATATACAACTATTCATGATTCTCTCTAGATATATATGATTATACATGATCATACATTTTTAAGCGCAATTATATAGAGACAAAAGTTATACGAAATTATATATAATTATATATGATTATATATGACTATACATGATTATATATAATTATGTATAATTAGATATACAGTTATATATAATTATATATAATTATATATAATTATATATGACTCATCTTTACCCGGGTAAGTATATGAATGTTTTTCGGTGAGTATTAGAGTGTATGTGGATGGACAGGTGTACATGATTTTATGTGTGCGTATGTTCTGATGAGTGTGTATGAATATGGATGTGTATGTGTTCAGATGTGGGTGCTTGTAGGTGTCTGCAGCTGCGTCGCCAAAAGTGGCACCCTACTCTATAGTATATTGTGCTATAGTATATAACACTTAGCAGGGTGCCACTTTTGGCGACGTTGGTCTGCAGTGTATGGGAATATGTGTACGTGTATTTTGATGTTTGTATAGATGCGGATATGTATGCAGATAAGTGTATGTACACGTGTTTAGTCAAGCGCGCGCGTGGCGTGTGTGATGTTATGTGCATGCAGCGTTAGGGTCACGATTATTTTGCTTCCACACGAAGCAGTTAACTTCAATGCGTATATCAAAAATAATACGATGCAGCGTATTCAGAGCATACGGATCACATTTTGCAGCTACGATCAACTATATAAGAGATTCGCGCGCGAAGTCAGCTCTGATCTTAGCTGAGAAAACCATGGGCATTAATACATACCGCTTATGATGTTAAATCTTCACCGCAGAGTGACATTTGATGTTTACGATCATGCGTGGCTGCGAGAACGACCCTGCGTGGTGAAAAATTCGCCTCACAGTCTAATAATGTGTGTTTACGTCCACGCGTGACATTAAAAGTCGCTTACTGTGGTGTGAAATTCGCCCCACAAGCCAGTGTTGTACGTTTCCCACTCACATGTGGTGCGAAATTCGTTCCACAAGCCAGCGTTGTATGTTTACGCTCACATGTGGTGTAAAAACTTCCCCACAACTAAAAATTTACTTATTATATATTATTATAATAATTATATAATTTAAAATTTCAAGTAATCAGATATATGCTTAACCTAAAAACGTAAAAAACGTCGTCAAAAATGTAATTCTAATACATTATTTATTTCTTAATTCATTACTGTACAATAGTAGAAAATACTATGTAACCATTTAAAAGAGTAAATTGAGAAATTTACTCTTTTGAAAAGAGTTTTTAAAGTACATTCAGAACTTTAATTATTCAAAAGATAAAAACCTCTATTTATACTTAAAAATAAAGATTTATACTCCACCTTTTGAAAAGTAAATTTATATAGGAGTTTCTTCTTTTCAAGAGAAAATATCTAGATTTTTACTTAGCTGCAGTAAATTAAATGAGCTATTACATAGTACATTAAATGATTGCGACGATAACAACAGCGCATCAGTTGCAGAACACCGTTCACTTATATTGAATAATCGAACATGACGGATGCGCATGCGCGATACGCGTGCAGTATCGTATCAAACCGTTTTATATATACCGGTTAGGGGATCGTCATGCGAGCTCTCGAGTGAGCGGACGTGCTTTTTGTGCTCTCTCAATTTTTGCGATTTCTCAGTGAAATACGTGCCTCCGAATATCCGCGCGCGGTGTCCGCGTCTCCGTATTCTTCTCTATATCCTTCACTCGTTATTTTTTTTGTGTATTTCTTTCCTCTTTTGCTTTTCCCACTGCACTAATCCTGCCCCTTCCGCCTAACCTCAAAAATGCGTCGGGGGGCCTCCAGCATACCCTCTCGCTAATTCCTCCTGTCACTTCGCATATGCCTCACACTCTCACTGCTTCCTCCTATCCGCTCACTTTCACTATGTCTCACCAAGTTACTCTTCAATTTTCTCCCCTTCCTCCCAGTCCTCTTGGCTCGTCTTCCGCAAACTCTCCTTCGTTTACTCATTCTCACCACACTACACACACCACAGATTCCGAAAAAACAGCTGCTGAAGCTCTCCTCGCCTGCAGCTAACAACTACCTTACAACTCTCCAAATCTTTCAGGCAGCAACTGCGACATCGAGCTTATGGACTTCACCGGCGCTTCCCTAAAAAGAGGAAGAGAGAACAACAGCACAGCTCTGTCCTCCCTCCTGGACCAATCTCACTCTGAAGGCCACCCTTCCAAAAAAGGATCCTTCTCCGACCAGCAGTCTCCTGCAAAGGCACCTGCTGCTTCACTCGTCATCACCACCATGTCTTCTGCTTCCTCTACTACCAACACCTCCAGTGGAACCGCATCCACCTTTAAAGACCCTTCGTCAGCTCTTGCGTCCAACGCTGACAGCAGCTCTCCCGAGAACTCCAGAGACAACCCTGCACACCATTCGAAAACTTCATTTATTCTCTACTCTTTATTCTACTCACAACCAAGGCCCCCTCATCGTCTTCGCTGAGCCATTGGACTCCAAGCAAGCCCCAGGGCATCTTCACCCCACCACTGTCGGTAGTCTAGTGGCTGCTAAATATCAAGGTAATATTATCTCTATCACCACCTCAGGGTCCCACAAAATCTTCATCACCCTCAAGGACCGCCAGACAGCCAACGAACTTCTCTTGAACCAGCCCTTCGCCTCACATAACCTGCGCTTCTCAGCTCCTGCCCACCGACTCATCAGACAAGCCATTATTATTATTAGAGATGTCCCTCTAGACATCTTCAACGAGGACATTCTACGCGATTTATCCTACACGTCAGATACCCACATCTCCAAGACCGAAAGGCTTAACGGCAGAATCACCTTTGCTAACTCTACCACCCAACTCGTTCCCTCCCAGACTGTGCGCCTCACCTTCGAAGGTCAACTCCTACCTGACTACGTGTACCTGTACTACGTTAGATACCCCGTCGACATTTATGTCCCCCCTGTTAAAATGTGCTTCAACTGTTTTAGGTACGGACACCTTAAGGACCAATGCAGGAGTAAGCCTGTGTTCCAAAGGTGTGCCCAGCCTTCTCATGCTACCAATGAAACTTGTCCATGCGCTGAAACACATCCCATTTGTGTGAACTGCAACCAGAACCACCTCCCCAAAGACAAGTCCTGCCATGAATGAAACTTCCAATACATGCTCTCCCTCACGTTATGTACACCAACCCCCATTCACACAACTCTCGTTGCTTTCCTAACTTACAACGTTCAAGCCACCTCACGCCTCCCATGTCTCCTCTTTTCAACTTTCCCTCCCCCTCTCCTCTCTCCCCATCAAACCCTTCCCCCTCCTCCTCGCTTTCGCCCTCCCACACCTCCGTTGCACGTCATTTCCGACCCCCTCACAACCAAACAGAGGTGCCATACCCAAGTCCCTTTCCCTTCACTCCTCCACCCCCATCTCCTACTCCCAACCCCCAGGGTTCCAACCCCGTCGCCCCCCCCCCCCGTCCCCCACCGCCCTCTGCTCCTAGCCAGTCCTCAATGCCAATACCTTCGACAAGCACCTTTCCACACGCAACAGGCGCCCTCCGCCATCCCCCCCCCCCCCCCTCGTCCTAATTCTCTCCTACCGACTAATTCTCTCCAGTCCTCAGACACTACTAACTCCGCAAATGCTTCTTCCCTCTCACCCGCCACCGACCAAAATCCTATTATCAGTTTTATTCTCAATCTCATATTTCAAACTCTCCTGCCCTTAATCTCCTCCCTTGGATGCTCCGAGGCTGCTTCTCAAATCTCAAATGCCTGCTCGAGCCTACATCCCTTCTCCCTCTTGACCCCTAATAATGACTACTGCACATCAAGACATTTCCAAGGACTACGACGTTTTTCTTCTCTGCGAAACGTGGCTCAACCCCGACGACTCTGCCTCGCTCAATGGCTTCGTTGTGGCCCACAAAGCCAGACTGGCGGGCAGGAGAGGCGGAACAGCCATCTGCGTTCGTAATAATATCCTTTTCAACCTAGTTAAAACCTACAACTCCTTCAACAACTTCGAATCCATCGCTGTCTCTCTCTCCATTTCCCAAGGCGAACTTCTTATCATCTCTATCTATAGGCCTCCTAATTCGCCCTTCGACCACTCCCACCTTCACCACTTCTTTGCATCCATCTCCTCCTACAACTCTATCTTTCTTGGACTATCTATTCTCCTCTTTCACCGACCACAACCTCCTGGTCATCAACCGCGGCTCTCCTACCTACCTCAACAGACGCAACCCCGACAACCCCTCCTGTATCGACCTCGCCTTCGTCTCCTCCTACCTCTACTCCATTTGCTCATGGTCTGTCCTAGAAGGTAATCATTTAAGCGACCATTTCCCCATCTCCATTTCTATCGGCATCCCTTCCCCATCTATTTCCTTCCGCTCTCACCGTCCCAATTACCGCCGACTCTCCCCGGAGAACTGATCTGCTTTTGAAAACTCGCTCTCCAATTTCTCCCTTGACAATCTCCCTGCAAACTCCTCCTCTTCCGTCAAATATGAGGCTTTCACCTCAGCTATCTTCCATTCCATCAACGACCTTGTTCCTACCTCCCGTTTCTCCAAGAAAACTCCCAAACCTCCCGAACCTCCCTGGTGGAACGAAGATTGCTCCGCAGTCGAGTCCGCCAGGAAAACCGCTCTCAAAAACTTCCGCCGCGACCCTAATCTCTATCACGAACTCACTGTTGCCGAAGACCACGCTAAAGCCACCTTTCACAGATACAAAAAACAATCGATTCAAGACACTTGCGCCTCTCTCTCCCCCCACTTCAACCCCAAAAACTTCTGAGATTTGGTCAAGAGGTTCAAACACAACCTCGGCCCTTACGCAGCTCGCAATAACATCGCGAACGTCGAAGCGCAAATAGATCTCATCCACTCTATCTATCCTACCTATTGTTTTTATCCTAACTTCCCCACAGTTTTCACCCCCTCTCCCCCACTTTAAGTTTCTTCTGTGAACCCTTCTTCTATTCTGAACTTGAAATCTCTGTTGATAAATGCCTCGCCAAGACCAACTCGGCTCCCGGCCTTGACAAAATCGACAATCTTCTTATTTCCCACCTCCCTAAACACATCCTTGTCTTCTTACTCTCCTTCTTCAACGATCTCTTCATGAAGGGCGAATTTCCCTACTCCTGGAAAAATTTATTGTTTTCTTCATCCCCAAAGGCAACACCGGCAAGTTTCGCCCTATCTCTCTCGCTCAACCCCTAACTTAAAGTCTTTGAAATGCTAGTTCTTCGCAGGCTCAACTGGTGGCTGGAGAGATACCAAATCCTGCCTCCCCTCCAGTTTGGCTTTCTCAAGCACAGATCCTGCGCTGACAATCTTTTCATCCTCACCTGCTCTATCTATTCCGGCTTCGTTAATAACGCCTACACTGTAGCCCTTCTTCTTGACATCAAGAGAGCCTTTGACCGTGTCGACCGTGGCATTCTCGCTCACATTCTTCGCAACTTAGGCCTTCCGTGGCAAATCTGCAAATTTTTTTATAACATTACCTCTTCCAGGTCCATTCATTTTAACGTTGGCGGCGAGAAATTTCGCACCACGGTGAGCAGCTTACAATGCCATTCGTGGAGCGTAAACAAGTTCTGACTTGTGGGGAGAATTTCGCACCACGGTGAGCAACTTTGAACGCCATACGTGATCGTAAATATAAGTTCTGGCTTGTGGGGTGAATTTCACACCACGAATGAGCGACTTTTGCTGCTGCACGTGATCGTAAACATGCGTTGTTATTTCATGGGGGAAATTTTACACCGCGGTAGTCATTGCATTCAACCACTGTCTTATAGTGGACATATTTTTACACCACGCACGATCCATAATATGCCTTCTTAAACCGCGGGGATTATTTTCGACCATGGTTTTCTCAGTGGAGCTACTTCATATTATCAACGAATATAGACCTATAATTTTCGCTCTATGCCTTGAAGTTAACTCCTTCATGTAGAAGCAAAATAATTGTGAGCAGCGTTGGGCTCATTCGGATTTTAGGTGACACAAACCCTAGATCCTAGTGACAAAATTTTACATCGTGGTCAGCTAAGTTCGAATCATTGGTGCGAAATGCCGTTGGGTGTTCTCAAACCCATCCGACTCAGAATGAGTTTGAGAACATCCGGATGGGTTTGAGAACACCCAGCGGCATTTCGCGCCAACGATCTGAACTTAGCTAATCACAATGTCAAATTTTATCACTGGAACCTAGGGATTCTGTCATCTGAAACCCAAATGAGCCCAACGCTGATTGTGACCCTAACACTGTGTGCTGTTAAATCCAACCTTTCGATTCGAGATTAATCAAATCAAAACGAGTAAGTTCGTTTTGTCTACAAGGCACTGAAGTGCACCTTGAGTGGAAATTCGAAATAAATAGATGTTGAATAATTTTAATGTTTTAATTTAATATAAACTTAGAAGATTTTCTGTTTGACAATTAATTAATGACTTATAAAAAGCAGAGTATAACTGTCGTGAAGTTAATAAGTAGAAATCCAGGGTTGGACTGAGCTTCCGGGCCAGGTGCAGTGCCCTTTTTATATGCGAATTTGAGAAGCGGCGTGATTGTAGTTGGTTCCCAGTAATTAGTTCTTCAGCGAATTTTCTGTTTATTATGCCCAAATTCCGAGTAAGTGGGCGTGGTAAAAGGTGTTTTGTTTCCCTTTCTCCTTGTTTGTAGTTTCTGCGCAGGCGCGCGTGTTGAGGCGGGCGGCCTTTCGTCTCTGCCGGGGATTTCCTGGAACAAATCTGTTATCTAGGTGGCTCGATTTTCCGAATTGTTTATAAACATAGTGTTGATATTGTTTTCTCGGGATTTGACTCGGGTTCGTCTCGCGATATTTGTTTTCTCCGAATTGTTTACAAATGTAGCGTTTGTTTTGTTTTCTCGGGATTTGATTCGGGTTTGTCTCGCGATACCTGTTTTCTCCGACTTGTTTACAAATATAGTGTTTGTTTTGTTTTCTCGGGATTTGATTCGGGTTTGTCTCGCGATACTTGCTTTCTCAGTTTTTTGAATCTTATGAAATCAACGGTCTTTTTATTTAACTATCTCTTTAATAGTTTTTATTCGTTCTTAAAATAGGCGTCGGTAACCATTATTTAATATAGTTTAAAAGGGCAGACCTTTTCGCGCTTTTTTAACGTAGAAAAGTCTGTTCGTATAGAACAGGCGTAGGACATAACAATGCAAGGAAGTGTGTATATCTGTATATAGGTGTACGTAAGAGTTTTTATGTGTGTGCATCTGCAAGTGTGCCGGTGTATGTTGGTGAGTAAGTGTGCACAGTGCACGCAGTGATTAGCGGGTTTGAATATATGTTTGTTTGGATATTTTATAATACATACCAAATATATATTTTAGTATATATATATATATATATATATATATATATATATATATATATATATATCTTATAAAATTATATATCGTCATATATGATGATATATTATCATATCTATAATTAAATATTGCCATATATAATTATATATTGTCATTAATAATCATGAAGAAGTAGGTGAAGTTGCATTTTAACTGAACGACCGACGAATCTTCTTTTCTTTTCTTTTTCTATATATAAAAATACTTGTCCTGACTGACTGACTGACTGATTCATCAATGCCCAGCCAAAACCACTCATCCGATTAACTTGAAAATTTGTGAGTAACTTCTACCCACATAGTAGGTGCTCACTAAGAAACGGTTTTTTGAAATTCCACCCCCAGGGGATGGAAAGGGTTAAAATGTGTTTTTTCGATTTTTTACTATATTTCTGCGGGAAAAGGAGATTTTGAGACGGCTCTCGCAGCAAAAAGTCTGGAATAACATCAAGAAAAAAGCAATTTCTGGGTTTTTCGGAATTTCACCCCCAGGGGGTGAAATGCGTCGAATATGCATTTTTCGTTTTTTCACTATATTTCTGCGGGGAAAGAGATTTCAGGATGGTTATTGCGGCATTATATCTGGAATATCATTACTCAGAAAAAATTTTCTTAGCTTTTTAAATTTCACCCCCAGGGGGTGAAATGCGTCAAATGTGCATTTTTTCCAGCTGTACTATATTTATATGGGGGAAAGAGATTTCAGGATGGTTCTTGCGGCATCATATCTGGCACGACATTAGGAAAAAAACGATTCGAAAAAATCACACCCTCCGTGCGTGCAAACGGTTGAAACGCTTCTTCCATTTCTTACTAAATTTTCGCAGAGAAAAAATTTTCGCAGAGAAAAAAATTTCAGTATAACAGAACGAGACTGTTTCCGTGTCGTAACTTTCGAAATGATAATACGAAGGGAACGTGCAGTGTTGATATCTCTCATGAATTTTAAAGTATGTAATACCGATAAAGAGCCGCTAGATGGCTACGCTGAGCTTCAACCACAAGAGAAATAATCGAGTCTCATTATATATAGAGGCGATGAAGCCTTGAAAAGGCATTAGGAGTCTCAGAACTCTAGCCTATTGTGAGTAATATCACGGTTTTCCTGCGTTGTCACGATGATTGTGGAAATATTGAGCATAAATGGCGTTATGACGCCACATAAAGTAGTTCCCATGTTGGCGGATGGTGCTTGCCTCTTCAATGCAATATCTTTTCATCTGTACGACACTCAAGTTTTGTCTCGGGAGATTCGTATTCAGATTGTAGATCATATTGTTAACAATTGGCAATATTTTTCGATCATGTCTCATGATGATATAGGAAATAATTATAGAAATTCTGAGGAATACTCGATCAATATGTTAAAACATTCCACTTATGGAAGTTTATGCGAGTTAGTAGCTGCTGCACAAATATTTGGTTTCACTTTTGAGGTATATCGCAATGGACATCTGTATGAAAGATTCGGTGTAGAAGGAAGTCCCATTAAGAGACTTCGTTTCACATTAGACTTATCAAACGGACATTTTGATGTTTATTTACCTTGCAATGACGCTACAACTGTTCAAAATATTTCTGATAAAATACCGAGTCCCGCAAAGCGTATGGAAATTTCTGATCCAATATCCAGTTCTGCTAAGCGTAATAAGAAACGTCGTGCAAGATTCACAAATAACGTAAGGAAAAATCAACTCAAAAGAGCCGCTAAAAAATATCAGATGAATCATCCGGAAGTTAATAGAGTCGCTGCTTCTTCTTATCAGCAAAATCATCCGGAAGCTCATAGAGCCGCTGCTTCTTCTTACCAGCAAAATCATCCGGAAGTTCATAGAGCCGCTGCTTCTTCTTACCAGCAAAATCATCCGGAAGTTCATAGAGCCGCTGTTAGTGTTTATGAAAAAAGCCGTCCAGGATTACGCTCAGAAAGGCGCTTACTTCCATGGAAGATTAAAGCTCTTTCCGGAATGAAATACGATCCAGAGATATCATATGAAACCGATAGAACTGTATCCATCGGCACTATGAGTCACAAATGCAAACACTGTGGCGCTTTAAAGTATAAAACTGAGCCACCCGGAATGTGCTGCAGTGCCGGCAAAGTGCAACTGCCACCTACTTTGCGTCTTCCCGAACCACTTTTCAGTTTGATAATGGGCTCTCACCCGGACCGTGTACATTTCATGGACAGGATTAGAAAATATAATAGCTGTTTCCAAATGACATCTTTCGGAGCCAAACAAATCAAGGAACATGGATTTATGCCTACTTTCAAAGTACAAGGTCAAGTGTATCATTTAATTGATGGTCTACAACCTTTGCCCCAACAAAATCCTCAATTTCTACAGATTTATTTTGTTGGAGAGGATGAAAGAGAGGTACGTATAAGATCTGGTTACATCCCTGACGTACGCCACGATCTGGTAAAACAACTGCAGATGATGTTGCATCGTTATAACTCCTACATAAAGGATTTGAAGACTACTCGCGAAAAAATACCACAAAATTGTAAAAACTTCAAAGTTGTAATTCATGCTGATAGGAAACCAGCCAATGCTCATCGTGGCCGATATAATGCTCCAGCAGCAAGTGAAGTTGCATTGGTCATAGTTGGGCAGCAGTTTGAAAAAAGGGATATTGTATTACAAAGTCATGATGATAAGTTACAAAAAATAAATGAGGTGCATCGTTCGTATGATGCCTTACAGTATCCTTTACTGTTTTGCCGGGGTGAGGACGGTTACTCTGTAGATGTTTATCAGATCGATCCAAAAACAAATTTACCTCTTAAAAAAACAGTATCTGCAATGAATTTCTATTCATACCGCATCATGATCCGAGAAACAGAGATCAACCATTTACTGTACTGTCGATCTCTCTTTAATCAATTCTTAGTAGATATGTGCGCGAAAATTGAAACAGAACGATTAAACTTTATTCGGAACAACCAGGCGCAACTTAGAGTAGACAATTATATGCACCTAAAATATGCTATTGGAAGACAAGATACCGATGTCGCCGAACTAGGTCAGATGGTAGTGCTTCCATCGTCTTTTATTGGATCACCACGGTATATGCATGAAAAGGCCCAGGATGCTATGACGTACGTCCGCAATTTTGGTCGTCCGGACTTATTTATAACATTTACGTGTAATCCCCGATGGAGCGACATTACAGAAGCATTACTACATGGCCAAAAGTCTTACGACCGGCATGATATCATAGTTAGGGTCTTCCACTTGAAAGTGAAATCGCTTATAGCATTATTAACGAAGGGTGAATTATTTGGAAAAATGAAATGTTACATGTATTCTGTTGAATGGCAGAAGCGAGGTTTACCTCACATACATATTTTATTGTGGCTTAAACTACGTTTCACTCCAGATCAGATAAATGATGTTATTAGCGCAGAAATACCAGACCCAGCCGAAGATCCTCTTCTTTATGAAATCGTCAAGGCCAATATGATCCACGGACCTTGCGGTAGCTTAAATAACAGGTCGCCTTGCATGAAAGAAGGTTGTTGCAGCAAAAAATTTCCTAAAGAATTTCTGCAAGAAACTCAAACAGGAGATGATGGATACCCAAAATATCGACGTAGGAAACCGGAAGATGGTGGTTTTATTGTTGAAATCAATGGCATCACCATTGATAACCGCTGGGTCGAACCATACAATCCTATTCTTTCGCGGATTTTTGAAGCTCATATCAATGTGGAATACTGCAACTCTGTTAAATCGATAAAGTATGTTTGTAAATATATCACCAAAGGCAGTGATCAGGCTGTATTCGCTATAGAAGATAAAAAAGACGAAGTTAAAATTTTTTCTGTTGAATTTTTACATAGTTTGATTCCACCCGGGTTTCCACCTTATAGATTGAACCTCAAAGTTGGAGCGCCTATAATGTTGCTGAGAAATCTTTGTCCTCCTAAACTGTGTAACGGAACTAGACTACAAATAAAAACTCTTCGTAAAAATGTTATAGAAGCTACAATAATCACTGGAAGTGCTCGAGGGGAATCAGTTCTTATTCCGCGAATACCTCTAATCCCATCAGACTATCCGTTTGAGTTTAAGAGAATACAATTTCCAATCAAGCTGTGCTTTGCCATGACCATCAACAAATCTCAAGGGCAGTCATTGAAAATAGCTGGCATCGACTTGATAGAAAACTGTTTCTCTCACGGACAGTTTTATGTGGGATGTTCTAGGGTAGGCTCGGCCAGTAATCTGGTAATATTAGCTCCAAAAGGCAACGTCGCTAACGTAGTTTACAGAGAAGTTTTAGACTAAGACATTTGTTATTGATTTATTATTACAAATGAAACAGAAAATCATAATTATATGATTGAATGAATTCTATTAAAAAATGAATTCCAGACACTCAAATCGCGGGCGAAGCCGCGACGGGGGACGCTAGTTATATATAATTACACATAAATATATACAATCGTATTAAACCATTTATGAATGTGTATGGTCATATATGATCATATATATGAAAATAAATGGGGTAGAATGTAAAAAAAAGCCATAAAATAACGACTGATAAATGAAATGCCACAACAAACAGTAATAATAGTGATTCATTTGTTTCTAACATATGATAAAGTATATATTCTTAATAAAAATATTATTTTCCAACGTATTTTTAGTATTATTAATCGTGTAGACCAGATTTTTTTACTAAAAACTCATAGTGAGCAGTACAGGGTAAAACTTTTTTTAAATCCGAAGAATACTGTACTTAAAAAATGTACTTAAAAAATGTCCAGTCAAAGAAAACATTCCGTAATTTAATTTTAATTTTCCGGTAATGAATTAAAATGTTACAGCCACAATAGCTATGGGGCGGTACTTGGGCAAGTCTCCCCTATAACTTTTTATTGGAACATTTATTTTCAATTATAGATTGCTGTCCTTCAGTTAGTAAGGATTATACTTTATGGTTTTTGTATTTAAACATTTCTTAATTGAAAATCGCTGCCCCTGGGATAGTTGGAATTACGTACTTTTGTTTTATTATTCAAACTTAGGTATTTGTTTAATAAAAATAGTTGATCTTGGGTTAGTGGAATTTTATGATTTGTTATTTCAACATTTATTTTTAATTAAAAATTGTTGTCTTTGGGTTAGTAAGGTTTATAGCTTATGGTTTTATTATTTAAATCTACCCTAGTGGAAATTTCAAAATGTGAAAAAGTGTGAAAAAGTGTGTAAAACCATGAGAATTTCGTGAAAAACTGTGAAATTGGGTTTACATTTGGAAGAGGATATAAAAAAAATTTATAGAATATTTCATAAATTTTGTCACAGTTTCTCATAGTTTTTCACAGTTCTTCACAGTTGTCATTTCCACTAGGATACTTGTTAAATAAAAATTGTTTTCCGTGAGTTAAAATTTAAAAATTTTAATAATTATCTTTTTATGATTCTGAGGTCTGGATTTCCATATACCTACTCAAGAGTGAGATCTGATTTTTCCAGACCATACAGACGGGCAGTGCCGCTCCTGCTCTAGAATTAATTTATAACTATGATACTAAAAAATTTACTACAATTAATTTAATCAAAGCTAGAATTTTATAATCCTGAAATCTTTTAAATTCTACAAAATGATCGTGTATGATCATATATATATGAACCATTTTTACCCAGGTTGCGCGCAGTCAATTCAATTTATTCGTTCAATGGTTCAAAAGTGTATGTGGAGGGAGTAAATATTTTTTTCGAAATACCGAGGCGGAAATAAAACTTAACGAATAATTATTAATAAGAATAAATAATTTTTTATAATTTTTAAAAAAAGTTTATAACTGTTGATAACTGTTTATAAAGATAGAATTTGAGACTATAATAACAGTTTATAAAAGTTATCAACAGTTTTTTTCCGTTATGAACAGCCAAAAGAAGTTTATAACAGTTATGAACTTTTATTTACTTTTTTAAACCGCGGTGTATAACCAGAAAAACGATCTGTAAAAAATTATTATCAGTTCTAAACTTTCTTTATCTAGTAATAACAGTTATTAATAGTTTTAAATATTTTTAATAGTATTATAATTATTCACTTTTTGTTCGAAAGAAATTTCATTAATATGAATATTCCAAAATACAAAAAATTATTAATTTCAATTAGTACAAATTACTAAAAACTAGTAAAAATGTATAATAGTTATTAACAGTTATTTATTTCATTTACTGATCCAAGATTCAAATTTTTACGAAAATCCAAAAAACTTATAAAAGTAAATAAATATTTATATTTATTTATAACAGTTTTAAACTTTTATAAAAGTCTCAAATCTTGACTTTATAATCTGCTAATATCAGTTATAAACTTTTTTAAACTTTTATTATAGAAGATCATTTTTGCTTGGGTATGTACAATTTTTCACATTTACCAACAAGAATAAGGTAGTTTTTGATAAATTGATTTGCACTCAGGAAACACGAACAGTTCTGTTTTCTTGTTTTTTGTAAAATGGAAATGTTTATAAACAAAATTTATTGTATCTTTTACGAAATATAGGTATAATAATAAGTAATACAATGATTTTGAAAGTAGCGCCCCATTCAATTGCACCACCTTGCGGTAATCTCATCAGCTGACAGCCAGCAACCGTCAACGAATATATTCGTTGTAGCAGGCAGCAGCCGCGACTCGCGAGTACTGCGCAGACTGCGCTGCGGCTGCGGAGTCGATCATTATTAGACAGCTGAAATTTTCGAGATTTGTAGAAGAGATTTTCTTAATTTTTTGCGAAGAAAAACAACAGCAAAAATGTTGACATCTCTTCGAAAGGCCTGCAGCCTTTCAGTACGTGAGATATATTTATGTAAAATTTCTTAATTATGATACTTTTTGTTGCTCTAACGCGATTCTAACCTCAATCTTATGTAACCTGTAAATAAAAGGACTTTATTACAAAAACAAATCATTTTGTAATGATAAATGATTTTGTTATAGGCCCTAAAAAATATGAGGAGTCTGCAAACATCAGCTGCTCGTTCTTCTGATGCTCTGTTTGTTGTAAGTTATCATATCTATATCTAAATCTAACTTATTTTAATAATTTTTTATATACAATTACTTTGAAGACATTATATTCGTTCATATTTTTAAAATATAAGTAATTTTATATTATTTGTAATTCTATTTTATATTTTAAATAAGTTTTCTAAATATTAATACATTTTAGCATAGAGATTCAGAACAAGATAACCCTAACATCCCATTTGAGTTCAATGAGGCAAACAAAAAGCGAATTGATGCAATATTAAAGATCTATCCAGAAGGCCACAAGCGAGGAGCTATGATTCCTTTATTGGATCTTGCTCAACGTCAACATGGCTGGTTGCCTATTTCAGCAATGCACAAAGTGGCAGAAATTCTTAATGTATCTAACATGAGAGTATATGAAGTTGCTACTTTCTACACAATGTTCAATCGTAAACCAATGGGGAAATATCACGTTCAAGTGTGTACATGTACTCCATGCTGGCTTAGAGATTCTGATAGTATTTTGAAAGCTGTCCGTGAACTTACCAATTGTGAAGTAGGTGGAAATTCTTCAGACAATATGTTCTCCGTCTCAGAAGTTGAATGCCTTGGTGCATGTGCTAATGCTCCAATGATACAAGTTAATGATGACTATTATGTATGTATTAGAATAAGCAAATTTTTTCAACAGAAATAATACTTTTCAAACATAACTTTTATTTCAAAATAAAAATCGAATTTCTTTTTAGGAGGATTTAACACCTGAAACAACAACAGCTATTATAAATGCTCTTAAAAAAGGAGAACGACCACCACCAGGGCCTCAATGTCCTAATAGATATGCAGCTGAACCAGCTGCTGGTCTAACTTCTCTGACCTCTCCACCAAAAGATCCTACTTTTGGAGTACGATCTGATTTATAGATATTCATTGTCTTTTAAATTATAAAAATATTAATAGAATTACATTCTAGAACTCTATGTTTTTAAACGATTTCAAAGTAAAAAAAAATAAATCCCAATGATTACTTTCTAAATCCTTAAAAACCTTGGCATCTGAAATTGAATAAAATAATATAATTAACTTTATTATTCTAGGGTGAAACCAATTATGTAGTGTACTACCCAAATGTAGTACACTAGTGTATATACAATAAAAAATGTAATTAAATATTAACTAACCTATTTATAATTAGAATTTGAAGAAAAATAATCATATTTATTTATTATATTTATTTACTTATATATTAATGAGTTTAGGATGTTATAAATAAATGATAAATTTAAATTTACCAGCAAAATCAAGCCCACTGTATGTGCACACCTTTCAATTCTTTCCTTTTATAATATTTATCAATACTCGAAAAAGTAAACATCTACACATATAAATGTCTCATTATTAAAAGTTCTAAATTTTTTCAGCATCAAAAGTTTATAAAAAGTATAAAAAGAAATCTTTAAAAATGTACATCACAGAACGATCACTCTTTTATAAGGACTGATTCATTTATTATAAAAGTTGACGATTAAATATTTGGCGAAAATTTGACTAATACCTAGCCCCCATTGTAGCATATTTGCTTCATTCACTTAGCAGTGCGTCATGAATTAGTGGATGAGATTACTAGGTGAGTCTTGACAGAAAATAAACGTAGCAAGTATGTTTACTACAAATAAATTTGTTAATGTATGTCGCAAAATTGAAAATAGAATGCCAAAACAAGAGCACTGTTAAGAAAAAGCAATGTGTATGAAACTGCAAATTTCTTCCTTAGAACTTCGAAAACAAATTATTATTTCGAAATCTTTTATGGTAACATGTATAATAACTAAATTTTTACTACTTTTACTACTAATTTTTTTTTGGTTGATAGGTCTTTTTTGTTTTGGCATAATACAAACTTGTATATTTCTTGCTCTGCTGCAAAGTTTTGAGAGACAAACTGATCAGATTGAAGTTTTTGAGGTTTTAATGTGTTCAAAATATATATAATTAGGATATGAGTGTAGGAATTTGAAAAAAAAAATTATTGACCAAAGTTATACATGAATTTTGTCTCTATATAGCCATATGTGATCATATATAGACATATATGACTTACATGTATTTTTGATTTGAGATTTTGTAATAAGGCTTGAAGTATCTGGATTGCAGATAGCAATAGTGCATAATTTTGGATCTATCCTGCGGGTGATAACACTCAAACTAACAGACTAAGCTTTGATATTTTGATTATAAAAATATTTCTTTTAAATAAATGGTACTTTAAAAAAATTAATTTCATCATCCATATATGGCCATATATGGCTTCACATTAAGGTACAAATAAATCTCCGTATATAATCATATACGTCCATAGATAATCATGTATATGCCATATATATGACCATATATAACCATGTATATGATTACATATAATGCTCATATATGATCTTATATGGCCATATAGAGACAAAATTCATATATGTTCATATATGACCATCTCTAAATGAAAATGAAAATTTGTGGAGTGGATTTTCACTCTTTTGGAGCAGATTTCACTCTTTTGAAGTGAATTATCACTCCAAACGATCATGAAAACACAGTCACTTATTTTTGAGTGAATCTTCACTTTTAGAAAAAGTGAATAATTCTCTCTTTTATAAAAGTGACTTTTTCACTCTATTTAGAGTGAAAGAATACCGCGCGTCAAGAAAAAATAATTCTTCACGTTGTTTTGCGTTTTACAAATATTTTGATGAATGAATACAGTTTACTAAAGAAGCTGCAATTGAGAAATAAATTAAAAATAAATCTTCAGAAAAATTATTGATTGGTTCTGGGGCTGCCACTCTAGCGCTAGACCACCCTTGTATCTCATTTCGTGTGCACTGATTTCTCCTATGTATTCGAATTCGTTGATGAACTTTTATTTAATACTTAAATCATTTTAAGCCATAATAACTTAGAGCTAATAAATAGTTGTTAATAGAAGGATACAAAAATTATATTTTATATTAAATTCATGCAGTACTATTATGGTAATTTTAATATTTGGCAAAACAGTCTAATATCTTTCTACTACATTTTCTCAAATTATGCATTTTTAATAAAAGTTTAAGATGTTCTAAATACTAAACTTTTATAAATTAATAAATTTTTGCAATTTAAGGGTATGTAAAATACTGACAGATTACTAACCATACCGGCGTATCATTTATATTTTTTCTGTGTAAAATAAATATTTATATAAAACGACAATATAGGCCTTTACCAGAAATGTTCAGTTGATTTTTCAAGAGCTATCATTAACTTTCTTAAAAGATGGGTCAAAAACTGTTAAGAGGATGTAGATCGCCATATGCATTGCTTACTAAGGAAAATATTTAAAACTGTTTTCCAGTTTGCTAATAATACCGGAATCTTTTGAAAATGTCAAAACCAAACAATGCTAATACAATATACAAATTTGCAGAATATATTAGGTCATTTTTATTTACAAAATTTATTTAATCTCGAATAATTGAAAATAAAAAAATGTAGGTAATACAGAATCCTGTAATAAATTCTATTTTTTTGAATGGCTCAATATTCCCTTGAATTTGTAGTAACTATATCTGGTTAAATTTTTAAGAGATTTTAAATAAAAGCTACTCTTTCACCTCGAGTTAAATTAATTAACCACATAGTTGTATATTCCTTAACCCATTTTTTCACAATTATAAATAATGAATTTTCTTGAAAATTTAATTGAAGATTCCTGGTCGAATAATGTTTTAAAAGTAAAAAGTCCCAATTCGAAACTTTGATTAATGTATAGGTTATATAATACAAATTTCACTACTCTGCCCAGAAAAATCTATTTAATCCTATTTGCAAATAGATAATAAGATTGAATACGAAATTAACGTCGGAAATCCCCCTATTTAGTCTTTTTAAGCAAGCATTGAAATAGGATTGAATAGATTTTTTATTTTAACCGTTAAAACGAATAGGATCAAATAGTTTAAACATTTACAAATCTGTCGAATATAGGATTGAATACGCATATTTCAAATTCCAATAAAAAAATTGTAAAATAGGGTTTAATAGAGATATAACAAACACTAAAATATATCAGATTTAATTGTAGGCCAGTCTAAAAAGGAACAAATAATTGTTCGCAAAGAAAAATTTATAGGATTAAATCGTTTCAGATATTTTTTGGTTTGAGACATATAGAATTAAATGGGATCATATTATATTTATACAGAAATTGTG
Source organism: Gastracanthus pulcherrimus (assembly GCA_949152435.1). Lineage (NCBI taxonomy): Eukaryota > Metazoa > Arthropoda > Insecta > Hymenoptera > Pteromalidae > Gastracanthus > Gastracanthus pulcherrimus. Next base: position 53,534,279 of record OX424576.1, read on the forward strand.
AACATTTAATCAATAGGAACAAATAAAGTTTTATCTGATTATATAAGAAATGAGGTTTAATAGGACAAACCCCGAAATGTAAATTAGTCCAAATGAGAAGATTGCTAATTGAACTATATTGGATTGAATCGTTTCAGATTTTCTGGTTTGTAACATATACGATTAAACAGGATCATGTTATATTTATAGAAAAAATTCGTATGATTTACTAATTGGATCAAATAAAATAGGACCTCAATTTATGAGAAATGAGGTTTAATAGGACAAATCCCGAAATGCAAATTAGTCCAAATGAGAAGATTGCTAATTGAACTATATTGGATTGAATCGTTTCAGGTTTTCCGGTTTGTAACATATAGGATTAAACAGGATCATGTTATATTTACAGAAAAAATGCGTAGGATTTACTAATTGGATCAAATAAAATAGGACCTCAATTTATGAGAAATGAGGTTTAATAGGACAAATCCCGAAATGCAAATTAGTCCAAATGAGAAGATTGCTAATTGAACTTTATTGGATTGAATCGTTTCAGGTTTTCCGGTTTGTAACATATAGGATTAAACAGGATCATGTTATATTTATAGAAAAAATGCGAACGATTTACTAATTGGATCAAATAAAATAGGACCTCAATTTATGAGAAATGAGGTTTAATAGGACAAATCCCGAAATGCAAATTAGTCCAAATCAGAACATTACTGATTGATCTGTATAGGAATAAATAGTTTAAAAATTTTTCGATTCGTGGTATATAGAATTAAGTGGGATCATATTATATTTATACAGATATTCGTGAAAATTCATCAATAGGATCAAATAAAGTTTTATCTGATTATATAAGAAATGAGGTTTAATAGGACAAATCCCGAAATGTAAATTAGTCTAAATGAGGAGATTGCTAATTGAACTATATTGGATTAAATCGTTTCACAATTTGTTGGGTTATGACATATAGGATTAAACAGGATTACTAACTAATTGTAGCACTTATTACACTTTACTAATTGTATCAAATAAAGTTTCACCTTATTTTATTGGAAATGGGGTTTAATAGGATAAATCCTTAAATTCAAATGAGTCTAAATCAGGTGATTACTGAACTATAGGGGATTGAATCCTTTCAAGATTTTCTGGTTTGTGGCATACAGGATTAAACAGGATCATGTTGTATTTTACCAGGCATTCTTAAAAAGTTTTTGATATGATTATGTCAAATTATATCCGATTTTTAATTAAATGTGACACGAAAGTCGAATAATTACAATAAATATCTGAATGTTATTTTAGAACATATTTATATTAAAAATCAATTTTTTTACATTATATTTAAATAGTGTCTATTTTACATATCTTAATACATAATTAATAAAATAAAAAATATGCATAAATTCTTCTTCGAAGATTTTTTCATTTTTATTATAAATGTAAATTAAAAAAATGTAGATACTTGCAGAAAGTACTTGCATATGTTAGTAATAAAGTGCAAAGATTTATTTATTAAAATTTTTTGTTGAAGCTATAGTTCCTCTTAATTCCCAGCACTGAAATAAAAAATTATAATATTTTTAATTACTATAAAACAATATACATTATTATATTATATAGAGAGAGTGGAACGCGAGTACAATGAACAAAAATTTTATCAATTTGGTTATCTTTCCAACATTCAATTTTTTTGCACATGAAAATATCGAAATAGAAATCGAAAATTCGATACACCTACCGCGATTTTATATCTCGCGTTGGATTTTAATATATAAATTAATTGACCGCAATAACTAAAATAACTGACCAGTGACCACTGTCACCGCTCGGTAAAACGAACACACCCATAAAATGAACTCACCCATAATTAAATATAAAACATACACATTAGTTCAGTTGTCATGTGGTGCAGCCGTAATGCTTCTGCTAGCCACATTTGCTTCTAAAATTTATTTTTATCTTATTTTGTGCAAAACTATAGGTAACAACAATGATTAAAGTAGTTTAGTGACTAAAAAAAATGCAAACCATAACTATCTTTTAAGTGTTAAGTCTCAGAAATAAACATATAAGATAGATTTTCAAAAACTACAAAAACAAAGTCTAATATAAATTTACTTGTACTGGCAAAATCATGCAATTAATCTTTGTACTTTTGAGTTTATTACTAGGTAAATCTTTCAAAACCAAAATTGTAATTGATCTTTTTTATCACTGGAAGTTTAATTGCTTTTGTCATTTGCAACTTTGAGGAAACCAAAAGTAAGAAGAATTATGTGTTGTGTGATTTATTGAAAGAATTTTGCAAATACAAAGCAGAGATGCACACAGTAATTTTTTTAATGGTCTCTTATATGTAAAGTCTCAAAAATAGGTATATTAAGTAGATACATTTTCAATAACTACAGGTAAAATTTTTTATAAATATCTACTTGTAACTAAAACTTGAGTTACTTAGTTACTTGATCAACAAATAATTAACAACTGATGTTCATCAACAGCAGATGATCATGATTAATCTTTTTACCTGCAAGATTCCATACTTTAACACGGTGTGCATTTTTAATTTTCATCCTCTTAACTAATTTAATGACTTATTCGTAGATTTCATGAATTATGAATGAATAATCAAAATTGTATCTAGTCTTTCAACATTAAAGTAGTTTAATTGTTCTCGTCATTTACAATTAGTGCAATATGTAATTATGTAATTATTCTATTCGTCTTTTGCTTGCACAAAAGTTGAAAAGACGACAACAATTAAAGTTTTAGAATCATAATGGGCTACATACAAATTAAATTAGTCTGCACTCTCATTACTAATCAATAATTGTAAATAGAAAAGTATAACCTACTCGAATAATTAATACTATCTATAGTATTAAGCATTTTATCATTAAAGTAGTATATATTGTTCTTGTCATTTACAATTTTTGTGCACTACCAAAAAGCAAGTTGTGATAATATTACTACTATTAGACGTAAGAGAGTTGTACAAATTTAATGATTCTAATTTTATGGAAAAGTCATAGTTATTTTAGCTGTGTTTTACTTGTCATTCAGAAGATGTGAATAATTAGCTTGTAGTAGATACATTTACGAAGTACAGTATAAACTGAGACATCTGCAAAGAAGTGCTCAATCCCAACATTAAAAGAATGTATAAGATGAGAGTTTTTAAACTTTAATGCGAATCTATTTGTAAGTGCAATCTGCAATTATTCAGGGGGTGTTAAAAACTTCGAATGTGTAAAGTGCCGAAAGTAAAAATATAGAAAGTTGGAAGTTTCGAAAATGAAAATTCAGAAAGTGTAAACTTTCAAAAGTAAAAATATAGAAGGTTGAAAGTGTCGAAAGTATAAATTCAGAAAAATAGAAGTGTTGAAAGTATAAATTCATAAAGATTCATAAAGATTTATAAAGATGATTTTAACATGAAATAGGACAAACACATTGAACAGGGTTTACAAAAAACAAAATATCTAGTTATTATTTTTTCCAAAATATCTATGATAATGCAATTCAAAACATTAATGATTGTTTATTATGCATTTTTCCACAGCTATGTCAACTACGACATAATTGGTTGTGGGGAGCATATAAAAACAATCTCTATTTGTTACAAAGTCTGCAAAAAAGAATTTTAAAAATTATAAGTAAGAACACATTCATATCTTAAAAATTTGTTCAATTATTTTATAGTTCTGCATGTGATTGAATCGACACTTTTATATTTATGAATTTATATTTTCAACACTTATCTTTCTGAATTTTTACTTTCGGCACTTTTATCTTTCTGAATTTATACTTTCGACATTTTTATTTTTCTGAATTTATACTTTCAACACTTTTATCTGTATGAATTTATACTTTCAACATTTTTAAGTTTCTGTATTTTCATTTTTGACACTTTTGAGTCTTTGTATTTTCACTTTCGATACTATTCATTTTCTAAATTTTCATTTTCGTAACTTTCAACTTTTTGCATTTTTATTTTCTATAATTCTACTTTTGATACTTTGGACTTTCTGAATTTTCGTTTTTGTAACTTTCAACTTTCTATAGTTTTACTTTCGATAGTTTAGAATTTCCATTGTCGAAACTTTCTACTTTCTACATTCCTGACTTAGGGCACTTTACACATTCGAAATTTTTAACACCCCCCCCCCCCCCCTAATTAATTTAGTTAGCTTGCACAAAAGTTGAAATAACGACAACAATTAAACTTTATAATCATAAGCTTTTTAAATAATAAATATTGATTTTTTAATCATAATTCTAAACTATACATTATTGAAAATAGCTACAATTACCAGTTTATCCCCTTTTGCTGGAAAAACTCTCTTTAAGTCAGGCGCTGTTTCACACAGGTTGAGTGGTGGAACTTTAGCTCGTTTAGTGTCAATTGAGTCTTTCAGTGTTTGCTCATCATCTGAAACAAAAAAATTATTTAAAATATAAATCCATACATTTATAATAAATACATAACATCAAAACTAATAAAAATTAAAATTAATTGTGTTGCTATGGCTGGGGTATAAAATTAAAAAATATTCTTTCAGTTGTGTATATTTACCATTGACAATGATTACAATTCCTTGGCAACGTTCTTCATTGACACTCATCCAATACTTCATATTTTTTTTGTTTTTCGACCAATCAAAGTTTTCAATGTTAGACGTTGCCATCACTTCTTGTTTATTGGCAAATTTGCCATTTCTTATGGTATGCACCAATGCAAACATTTCAACCCTGAGAATTATTCAATAATATGAATTATATAATTTTTAAATGCTATATTCTACTTATAAAAACTTCTCATAAAACTAATCTAAATGAACATCTCAATAATTTTTTGACCTATTTCGTCTTGCGATTTATAATTAAAAATATTATATTTTGATTACGAAAAAATTATTGGCAAATTTGCCATTTCTTATGGTATGCACCAATGCAAACATTTCAACCCTGAGAATTATTCAATAATATGAATTATATAATTTTTAAATGCTATATTCTACTTATAAAAACTCTTCCTCATAAAACTAATCTAAATGAACATCTCAATAATTTTTTGACCTATTTCGTCTTGCGATTTATAATTAAAAATATTATATTTTGATTACGAAAAAATTTAACTTCATTATTTTCTTGACTATGAAGCATCATCAGACATGTAAGTTAGTAAATAAAACATGATGAAATTGAAATCTTCATCGGAAAACGTTTTATGACGTCTTTGTTAGTAACAATAACATTTTTCTTACTAGATATAATAAATAGAATAACTTAACGTACGACGGACGCACATATAAATAAAAAAATTAACCTGTCATTTATATCCACCTATATTAATTTTAATCTAATTTTACTAAGGAAGTTGCATCATCAAAGTAAGATAAAGCTAATAATAAAGAAGAACAAAAACATGCATTAAACAAAGATTGTAGAATAGACTTATGTAAAAATGCACATAATCGTGCATCAAAAGCTTGAATCAAACCAAATAATTTCAGTAATTTTTAAGAAATATTTATAAGATAATGAAAAAACGTGCAATCGATTGAAATTTTGACTGGGAAACTTCACGATGTCATTGTTTCTTTGTTTCACGGGTAAACTTCACGACGTCTTTGTTTCTTTGTTTCACGGGGAAACTTCACGATGTCTTTGTTTCTTTGTTTAACGATACCAGGAATACCGAGAAAATATTTACAATAAATTTTATAACGAAACTAAACTATTATTATGAATACTAATATGAAATGAAGGTTGATAAATTTATAAAAATAACGTGCATACGATGGATGAAAAACTTAATTTTGTAAGAAAATATTTTCAGTAATTTTTTACGATGTATAGAATTTGTTTTGCTTACCTTGAGAAAAAGAAACGTATCTAACGAAATTCTATTTCTGGAAACGTCTTATAGGAGGCACGATGCTTTTATTTCGAGTTAGTACGAAAGGCGAGAATTTATGCTTTACGCAAATCGGCGTCTTGCGACAACATCACCGACAAAGAAAAGGCCGCGTCTATATCATTGCTCTTGAGTCCGCTCCATGCGTTGCGCGCCGTGCTTTGTACGCCGCCAGTCCGCCACACACTGTATCGGAGCTGTGATTGGCTATACTTCCAAAATACTTGTCCAATCGCTGGATACGTCACGTAGGGGAGGGCGGGCAGTTTGGGCAGTGGGGCATTTTAGGCAGTTAAATTATTTTAAATACTGTGGTTTTTTGAAATACAATTTTTTTATATATATACTGGTTAGAATTTAGCTAGAAAGAAATCATTGTAATAAACCATACAAGCATACAAAATAATGTATTTTTCATAGATGAATTCTTTAACTTTTATTTTATTTTTGTTTGTTTATATCAATTATTTTACAGTAAATAAAAAAATCAATATTTCAAAATTGAGTATAGTTTGGGGTAAAATTTATGCAGTACGGCGGGGCATTTTGGGCACACAAGTTTCCTCAAATGCACATCGCTAAATTTGTATATTATAAAAATATTTATTATTACACTTCATCAATATAACTTATTAGTTTAATAACATTTCAATAATAATATTTCTTGTTATTGCTTGCATTTTGGGGTTAGAATCTGACATCTACTCATAACTATATTTAGGAATAAATTACATCTTTCATGTTTGGCCAAAAATGTCAAACAATCTTTTAATACACATAAATAAAATTGACCAAATTGCCCCGCCACCCTAGTGGAAATAGCAACTGTGAAAAACTGTGAAAAAAAATGTGAGAAAGCGTGAAAAACTGTGAAAATACACATACTTTTGGAACATTTGTTACAAACAAATTAGCACATTTTTTCACAGTTTTTCATAGTTTTTCACAGTTTCTCATACTTATAAAAAACACGTATTTTATCATAATTGAAGATACACAATTTTTCACATTTTTTCACAGTCTTACAGTTTCTTACATTTTATCAAAAACTGAAAAACTGAAAGTTATGTATAAACTGAAATATTGTATAATATTTTTTAAACTTTTGTTCCAAATGTAAGCCTAATTTCACAGTTTTTCACGAAAATTCATAGTTTTACACACTTTTTCACACATTTTACACAAATAAGTTTTAATTTTCAAATCATTTAATTCAAAATAAATTATGCTTAAAGTACTACGTCCTTAATTGGAAATTACAAAATGTAATAAAACGTAAGAAAAAGTTAAACTGTTGGATTTCAGACATTTTTGTACATTTCTATACATATTTTTATGTTTTATTACGTTTGCTTACGTTTCATTACAATTCCTTATTTTAAAAAGAATAAGTTTACTTTAATTTTTCACCGATAGGTGGCGAGGCATACATAAACCAATTCACCATTTACAAAATAGGAAATAAAAGTTACTTAAGAAACATTGACACTTAGAAATTTTTATTTTTGGGAATATTTGACACTACGGGTGTCTGTTTAGTAAGCGAAATTTTTAGTGTGAAAATGTATTATAAAATAATAAAACGTAAAAAATATAACCCTGGTTAAAAAAACATAGGACCGGATTGTAAAATAAACCTATATGACCTTATCCGGATTTTGAAACCTCTTTCATATAGTCATATCCAAATTAATACGAAATGGTTGATTTCCGGATAAGTGCGGACAAAACAGGATGAGATCAAAAAGTCAATTTCGAGGTCAATTTGGTCTTGTCCGGAATTCTAAACAGGTTTTATCAGGTCTTATCCGGTTGCATAAGTTTTTTTAACCAGGGAAGAAAATATAATATAAAACGGTCAGAAATCCAACAGTTTGATAAACTGTTGGAAGGTAAAGGTGGTGATAAACCCACCCGTCATGAACAATTACGAGAACTCACTTATTTCATCTAATTTTCAATTTTTAGTAAATATCTCTCTGAAATGTCGTTGTTCTAATCAAAAACAATAACTTTTCATTGAGATATTTTCTCAAAATTCAAAAATAAATTAAAAAACTGGTTCCCCGTATTTGATGATAACACGGGGATTTAGCATCACCTTAATTAAAAAATGTGTACACTACATTCGCATGTTCAAGCGAAAATGCCCCACCTGATGGTCGAACTGGGTACGGCTCAAAGTTTTACATAAACTAATAACCCTTTTTTTTAAATGAATGCAAGATGTAAACTGAACTTAAAATATGCAGTCATAATAACATTGCATTAATAGAAAAAAAATAATATTAGTATTTAAAATAATTAAAAATTATATTAAAATGTAACATTTAGGCTATCAATGTTGAACATTTACGCTTCCCTCGACGTTTCACGCGATTTTGGTATAACATTATTTGAAGGTTCGTTTTAAATAGAAAAGTATCTTATTTGTTCCGATTTACACCATGCTGCTTCAGTATTGAACTATTGCCTATTTGATCCCATATGTGTTAAATACTAATTTATTTGGGAATAGTAATATTTAATCCTATAAAATGATGTTACGTCAAAATAGATACGCTCCTATTAATTTCTATTAATCAAAAACTTTTTATCGTATAGGAAACTGCCTTATTAATTCTCGTTTGTAACATAATACAGACTATCACCTATTTGATCCTATGTATGTTTTAAGTATTAATCTATTGAGAAATTGTACTGTTTAATCCTATAAGCTAACGTTTTATCAAAATACGTATTATTTCTATACATTCTTATTATTAATTAAGTTTATCTCAAATATGATGATCTATTATTTATTTCTATTTAAATATAGCTACAAATTGAATCGGTTTCATACAGAGAAGTTCGGACGAGAAAATCGTATTCAATTCTATTACGGTTTTAAATAGACATAAAATGTGACTTTTACTATTTGCAATTATCAAATTAATTCTTATTGGAACAATACGGTTAAGAAAAATTAATTATAATATTTCCATATTTGATCTGTTTTAACTAATACGTATCTTATCTTATTTATTCCTATAGGTTTCTTTAATGTGGATTGCAACGATATAACCCAAATAATATAGAATAGTTTAGAAACCGATTTATTCTGATATAATATAAATTTAATATTTGTAACGGAATTGAGTATATTAATCCCTATTAAATTTTTAATAAACTTAAAAAACGATATGTAATATGTACCCATTCAAACTTATTGAAAAATATGTAAATGGGATTGCATCAGCTATTTTATAATTAAATATTTTTATATATTTTATTTTGTCTGATACATTCCTATTAATTTGAAAAAAAATTGCTTTCTTATTCAATCCTATTCATTTTGAATAGGACACTTTTTTCCAAATCGGAAATTTTATTCATTCCTATTACATTCAAATAGGAATTTAATAGGATTTAATACATTCTTCTCGGCAGGGTACAACGTATTGTGAAAGTTAGAGTGCATCCTTAATCACTCTCTAATTTAGAGTGGTAAATTTAATTTATTAGACTGGAGTGACCAAAATCACTCTTTTAGAGTGAAAATTCACTCTTTTGGAATTGAATTCTCGTTCACTCTACATTTAAAGCGTACATTTCAATCCAAAACATTTTATACCCATGTATGTTTTCTATATATCTATATATATAAGGACGTATCCTAACTGACTGATTGACAGACTCATCAATGCCCAGCCAAAACCATTAAACCAGCGACTTGAAATTTTGACGGTATAAGTACCTATTGTTGTTTTTATATTGTAAGCAACGAATGAGAAGGGATTTTAAGATATTCAAACCGTAAGGGGATACATTTTAAAGGTTTTTCAATGCTTATTTCTAAAAAGTAATTTTTGGGTTTTTCTCTAATCAACTGCTATGTAAATTTTTCAAATTTCGAATCTTAAATTTGTCAAAAATGGCAAAATAAGATTTTACGGAAACATTCAAAATCTTCAAGGCCAAATGAGATACCGACTTAGTTATAGTTTAGAAATCTTACTAATGCTAACTTCTAAAAAACAGTAATGTCACAATTTTTCCCTAATTAACACCCAAATAGGTTAATTATCCAAAATTCAACCCATATATATGTATACAAGAGGACATCTACTAACTGACTGACTGACTAACACATATTTCAGGGGCCAACTTGCAGATTTTAAATATTTTATATAATTATAATTATTTAAAATATTTAAAATCAAGTTGGCCCCTGAAATATGTGCGTTTAAATAGAATTGAGGGGACAACTAAATAAAAAATAATAAATAAATAATCGGTTGGCATATAAAACCCAAGATATCCTATTGATCCTTAATGTTTCTATATATAGTACTCGGATTACTCTTCAAAATGCGATGTCGAACGTGTCAATTCGTTACAATATACTGCCATGAAAATTCGTTGAAATTAGCAGGCTCTTTAGTGAAACATGAGCAAACTAGAATTTTATTTAGGAGGAAAATTTTTTTTGTCTTGCCTAATGCGGTGAAGTTGTTAATAAACTAATAATAAACGTAAAAAGAAATTGGTAGCCATATAAATTAATATACAATTATTTTTAGTTTAGCCTAATATAATAAAAGTGCTCCAAATCCAATGTTAAAAGCTGTTTGCGATGGTAGCTTAATTAATGTTAACTTCAGGCAACCGGTGGATACATCTCTCATTTTTTTTGCCAATTACAACATTTTAAAGGGGTTACAAGAAGAGAATTTCAGATTCGGGAAATTTCTGACCACCCTAATGACCATACATGTCTATCCCGGGTTATTTAAGGGAAGATATTTAAGTATTATGGTTTTTTAGTACTACATATACATCAGTGTATGAATTAGGTTTCGTTTGTTTGTATAATTCAGATGTATATGTTGTAGGGGAGAGTGGGACGAGATTGTACACTTGGCACTTATTGATAATCATTTAATGAGTTTAAATCAAAAAAAATTTTTTAGTGCTTTATTATTATGTTAAGGACCAAAACTAACTATGTGAATATTATCAAACCCTAATTTTAGCAATGGGCTTGTTTTTAACCCATTATAAGAAAAAGTGTTTTTGTACAAATTTACTCCATACCCGGGGGTAAATTTGTACATATCTTGAGGCAAAATTGTATACTCTACGTAGATTAATTCTGATTCGAATGATTTGAAAATTCCATCGTGTAACATGGATATGGTCAACAAGTAGATAGATAGATAGATAGATATACATTTTATTCATCAAAAGACAAAATCTTACAATTTCATGTACATGTAGTTATAATTATAATTAAAAATATTAGTCGATTTACGAGGGTAGTTCAATAAGTCTTTAGAATGACCAACAGATGGCGCGCGAATCGCTCCAAATCATCTGTTTTCAGTCAGCACCACTCCCGACTAGATATATGGTGCAGTCACAGTCCACATCTTCTGAGTTTACGTGTTTTTATAACCAATTGAAAAAAAAAAATTTGCTTGTTAAGAAAAATGGAAAAAAACGAGTTCAGAGCGGTAATTAAACATTTTCATTTAAAGGGTTTAACTCCATATGAGATAAAAAATTAATTGGACTCAGTTCATGGCACATCTGCCCCTGCCTTAGCAACGGTTTATAACTGGGTAAATGAATTTAAGCGTGGCCGTACATCAATAAGTGACGAACCACGTTCAGGAAGGCCCGTAGAAGCAACTACTCCCGAAATCATCAATAAAATCCACGATATGGTGTTGAAGGATAGAAGATTAAAAGTGCGTGAGTTAGCTGAGGCCACAAGGATATCTATAGGTGCAGTTGTTTCAATTCTACATGAAAAATTAGGCATGAAAAAGCTATCGGCAAGATGGGTGCCGCGTTTGCTCTCAGCTGAGAATAAACGCAATAGAGTGGTCGCCTCTGAGGCTCTTTTGGCGCGCATAAGTCGGAATCCTGAGGAATTTTTTCGTCGATTTGTGACTGTGGATGAAACATGGATACACCACTACACTCCTGAGACAAAGGAACAATCCAAACAGTGGGTTTCCACAGGCGAACCAGCTCCAAAGAAGGCAAAGACCGTAAAGTCAGCTGGTAAGATTATGGCTACAGTTTTTTGGGATGCACGTGGAATTATACTTATTGACTACTTGGAAAAGGGTAAAACAATTACTGGTGAGTATTATGCATCATTATTAGAGCAGCTGAAAGAAGAAATTAAAAAAAACGACCACATTTGGCGAGAAAAAAAATTCTCTTTCATCACGACAACGCCCGAGTTCACACATGCTTCGTTTCAATGGCTAAAATTGAAGAACTAAAATTCGAATTGGTCGAACACCCACCGTATTCACCAGATTTAGCCCCCAGTGACTTTTTCTTATTTCCAAACTTGAAAAAATGGCTCGGTGGACAGAGATTTCGGACAACGAAGACGTCATTGCCTCTGTAAGTGCTTATTTTGAGGAACTTCCGAAAACGCACTTTTCTGAAGGATTAAAAAAACTTAAAAAGCGATTGACCAAGTGTATAGAGCTCCAAGGAGATTATGTTGAAAAATAAAAAAAAATTTACCCAAAAAAAATTGTTTTTATACTTTATTCTAAAGACTTATTGAACTACCCTCGTAATATAATTGTTATCTTAACTTTCACTTATTGCATATTTCTTATTAAAATAATAATTCACTTTATCAGTTCGTCAGTTTATAAAATTTAAATGTAATGAACTAGTCACAGTCAGATATCACAGAAAACGCTTCGTCAAAAAATAATACATAGAATAAAAAATAAATACAATAGAGATAACATATAAATATAAAAGAATACATACACATACTTTGCTAAATTTTTGCGTATACTATCACGTCTAAATTTAAAACACACTCATTCATGACACTTTAACAATCACGCTAATAAATACATTCACACTTAACTAACACTAAACATATTTAATAAATAAATAAATAAATTAATAAATAAATACGTCGAATAAATAAATAAACCAGATAAATAATTAAATTAAATAAATAAATAAATAAATAAATTTAAATAAATAAATAAATTAAATAAATAAATAATTCAAAATAAATAAAAAGCTTAAATAAATGTTCGACTCACCTCTGTACATTCTCTTCACCATGTAATTGCTTAAGGTGCCTGCTAAACGCCGTTTTAAATTTACAAAAAGATGGCAGGCACCTCACACTGCTCGGGAGCGAATTCCAGAGGTGCGCACCTTGAACTCTAAATGAGAAAAGTAAGGTAAAGTAGGTTAGATCGACGGAAGTCACGCTTTGGCGAGGAGTTTCGGATCTCATGAAACGCGCAGTCTCGATGGTGAAGAGAAAGCGAGACGAACAAACCCGAACGGAACAGAAAATTAAAAATTAAAATGCATATGCTTGCAAGCGGTCTGCAGCTGGCCTATTGTAAACTTCGATTTTCTAGACAATATTTTCTTCTTTTAAAATTTTTAACGCAGTAACTATCGCAAAGGTTGTAAATATATAAAATTATCAAATAAAAAAATCTCGTTCATAAATTAAATTTATATATGTAATTATTTATACCTTTTATTATTATTTCTTTTTTAATTAAGGTGCACGAGTAAAGTGCCAAGGCAAAATATGCCATGGGCACACCTAGCACTTTATTTCTTAAATAATTAAAAACGCCTTATACACAACTGTGTATAAATAAGATTTATTCAATATATAATTTTATTATGCATTTTAATTTTGAATTTTTGATTCCGTTCGAGTTTGTTCGTCTCGCTTTCTCTTCACAATCGCGACTGCACGTTTCATGAGATCCGAAACTCCTCGCCAAAGCGTGACTTCCGCTGACCTAACCTACTATTGACCTTGTCCATGTTACACGATGGAATTTTCAAATCATTCGAATCAGAATTAATCCACGTCGAGTGTACATGTATTTAAAATGGAAAAATATCCAAATCTCAGTTTATCTTAAAATCTTAATATATTTATTTATTATCAAAGTGAATTATTTATTATGAAAGATATAGGCAACCCGTGTAATAAATCACAAACGAATAAATAACTCTAATGCATTATGGTTAAATTCTTTAAATAAATTCTATTTAAAGTACTTGTTAAATATTATATTATGCATCTAGGGAGGTAAAGAGTCGCCATTTTATCTACCATGGTGCATATACTATTTTTCACCATACCCGGGCTGAAATTGACACATTTCAGTTTCTGAGCCAGGAGGAAATGTGGTGCGGTTGGCCAGGGTATGGTGAAAAACAAAATTATAAACTGTACCTTAAATAATTTGAATCAAATTATTGAACAAAAACAACTTATGATAAAAGTAAAGAATATGAAGAAAATGCTAATAATTAAAAAGAATTATATATATATATATATATATATATATATATATATATATATATATATATATATATATGAATGAGTGAGGGAAGGCTGGGTAGATAAATAAATACACAATTTTTCGCGGGAAAAGAAGACAACTTGCCTCGGCGTAAAAACTCCCACGAGGCAGAGAGAAAAGCCGGGGCAAGCGAATAATTTATTTAATAAAGAGGAAATTATACATAACAAAAAGAGATTCTAAGATAGGAACAAAAAAGAAGGTGACAAACGCAATTACCCTAACGCTGTGAGGTACCATTAACGCGCGCAAGAGAGCTCTCTTTCCTTAAATACTAGACGGGAGAAACGTGGACAGCGCGACGTAATGTCCTGGCTGCACGTGGTTGGGATGCACCTCCTTGGTCGCAGGGCGCCTCGACGTCTCGAGGGAACCGTACCTGGACCACGGGCAGACCCTTTGGCCCTGCCGCGTAGGTGATCGCCGGGTGGAAGTCGGCACGTCGAGGGAGCTCGCACGTGGCCGGACCTTCCCAATCGTCCTTCGCACCGAATACACACACACCCACACGACTCGATTTACGCACACACACACCCGACGCAGACAATTAATGAAGGGAGAAGTCGACCGTCCTGATAAGGACGTACGTGCCGAGCTTCTCGTACAATATATTCAAAAATCCCGTATCGGGTCCGATGCACTGCCTGGAATCACGCCAGAAAAAGTCGACCGGTCTCTGCGATTGTAGTACGCGGCGGTCGGCGAGCTACGGCGCGCAATTCAAAGGCCCCCCAAAGGCTTAAATAACCCGAACATTCCGCCCGCCTTCGTCCGACGGACGAACAAGAACCTTGGAGAAAGGAGGAAACCGGCTCACTTTTCCTTAGCATCCAACACTAAAGGGCAAAGACGAGCAATGTGTCGTCGAAGGAAAGAAGAGGCAGTCTTGATGGTAACCACTCGCACCAGACCATCCGGGCCAGGGTGCACCTCAGTGACCCTGCCCAATGGCCATTTTGATGGAGGGTACCGATCATCCTTCACCAATACGAGCTGACCTACCGCGAAGTTCTCGCAAGGGTCCCTCCACTTTTCTCGCATTTGCAAGTGTAGCAGATACTCCGCTGACCAGCGCTTCCAGAAGTTGTTACGGATACGCTGGAGTAGCTGGAACCGGTTCAGCCGATTTTCTGGCAACTCGGGCAGGTCAGCGTCCGAAAGCAAAAACGGAAGCTCCTTCCTTAAGGAAATGCGAGGGAGTAAGCGCCCCACAACTCCAAATTGGGAATGCTCACCGTTTTCACGGGAGCTACCTTGGATTTTGCCGACGATAACGACACCCGGCAATTTTCATTACCCTCATCAATTCGCAGATATACTACTGCGGCATAAGCTCAAGAGGAAGCATCGGCAAATCCATGTATCTGATAAGAACAAGCAGCTGTACCCCCTAGCCAACGTTCGATGGACAGAGAAGGCAATGCAGATAAACTCTTGCAATAATCATACCAGCGCTTACGGATCTCAGCTGGCAGTGATGAGTCTCATTCGCACTTCAAGATCCACATATCTTGCATCAAGATCTTGGCCGTGACCGAGACTGGGCAATCCAACCTAACGGATCGAATAAACGCGCAATATTAGCGAGGACAGACCTTTTCATTTGAGCAGCAGCCATATTCTCAACACTAGACGCATTGAACCGAAACGCATCTTGCGATGGGACCCACTGTACCCCTAGAGCCTTAACTGACTCATCCTAATCGATCTACTTCTCAGTGATCTGCCGTACCGAGTCTGGCAGCAATTCCGGATGATTTGCAGCCCACTTGTCCAACTCGATCCCAGCAGAAGCTAAGAACTTGGTAAGCTCGACTCTCTTCCGGATTGCAGTCGACAAGTCATCCGTTCCTGCAAATGTGTCATCGACATACGTTTCTGACTGATAACAACAAGCCCCGAGCGGAAACCGATTCCCTTCATCCTCAACTAACTGCGAGAGAGTGCGAATTGCTAAATAAGAAGCACAAGCCGCCCCATAAGTGACCGTAGTCCGGCGAAAATCAATTGGTTCAGATGCAGCATCGGGCGCGCAGACGATCCTCTGGTAATCCTGATCTTCCGGCCTCACCTGAATCTGTCGAAACATCTTGACTATATCAGCAGTGAAAGCGAATCGATACCTACGCCAGTTCAACAGAATCAAGGAGAGATCACTCTGCAACGGAGCCCCTGTGAACAAAGAAGCATTCAACGAATGTCCGTCTCGCGTACGACGAGAGGCGTCGAACACAACCCGTAGCTTCCTCTTTGATGCGTCCTCCTGCACCACTGCATGATGAGGCAAATACCAAACATCAGACTGATGGATCTCCGACGAAGGAACCCGCGACATGTGACCTAACCTCTCATAAGTTTCCATGAATTCAACGTACGCTTGGGTAAGCTTTGGATCACGAGAAAGCCGACGATGCAAATGAGAAAGCGATCCCAGTGCGATGCGACGAGTCTTCGCAGCAACGGAAGAGGGATCTGGCTTCAAAGGGAGCTTCACCTCATACCGACCCTGCGAGTCACGGCCATGCGTCACCCGAAACAAGCTCTCGCACCTTGCATCCTCTGGATTCAGCCTGTCACTTGGCGCTGAAACTTCCTCAAGTACCCAAAACCGCTGCAACACTTGATCTAAATCATCCCTGCAGTGGAGCGCCTGAACTGGAGAATCAATCGCAGAACCATCCGCCCGCCGTAATCCTTCTGCATCCACCGGTTCGGAGACAATCCAACCGAGGACTGTGTTCTGAGCAACAAGCCGCGAAGTCGTGGATTTTTTCATCCCAGAAAGAAGCAACTGACCCTAGATATCTTCGCCTAGAATAAGATTGATCTTCTTCGGGACTGCAAACTCAGGATCAGCTAAAACCATACCCGAAACTTTCTCCCGAGCTAAAGCCTCGCTAAGTTCGTGGGAAGGAAGACGCGAGGTGAGTTTAGGAAGAACTAATACTTCTGCTTTGACCTGAAATCCTGCATCAACCGCCGAACGAACAGTGATCTGAGTGATCGAACGAGCAATAGTCAGTCCAAGTAACTGCACAATGGATTCAGATATAAATGAAGCTTCCGAGCCTTGATCTAAAAACGCCCACACAAACGTGCCCTTGCCCTTTGGACCTACTACCAACACTCGAGCTGTGGCAAGGAGAGTCTTCCTCGTTTACATCGGAGATCTAACCGCATGCAGACCCACCACCGCTGATTTAGTACCTGGAGTCCAGTGGCTGCCCTTGGATGCATTAGATGCTGACGCAGAACCTTGCGAGTTTTCTGCCTCCTGGAAATGAATAACAGTGTGATGTTTGCCCTGACATGTAGAACAACGACCTGAAGAAGAACAAGAGTTCGCTCGGTGCCGACCCAGACAGTTAAAGCAGAGCTGCAGGCGCCTAACTTCCTCTCGACACTCCTGGACAGATTTCTCCTTGAACCGATTGCATTTCATGAGAGCATGCGGGCCAATACAGAGTGGGCAATTCATGGCTTTTTAATCCAGTGCCGAGCTCCTTAGACCGTCGTTGGCTTTTTCATCCAACGCCGAGTTTCGTAGACCGTCGCTGGCTTTGCTGGCTTTGTAATCCAGCGCCGAGCTTCGTAGACAGACGCTGGCTTTTTAATCCAGTACCGAGCTCCTTAGACCGTCGTTGGCTTTTTCATCCAGCGCCGAGTTTCGTAGACCGGCGCATGGCTTTGCTGGCTTTTTAATACAGCGCCGAGCTCCTTAGACCGGTGCTGGCTTTATAATCCAGCGACGAGCTCCGTAGACCGGCGCTGGCTTTGCTGGTTATTTAATCCAGCACCGAGCTCCTTAGACCGGCGCTGGCTTTTTAATCCATAGCCGAGCTTCATAGACCGACGCTGGCTTTTTCATCCAGTGCCGAGTTTCGTAGATCGGCACTGGCTTTTTAATCCATCGCCGGGCTCCGTAATCCAGCGCCGGGCTCCGCAGCCTGGCGCTGGCTTTTTAAACCAGCGCCGGGCTCCGTAGACCGGCGCTGGCATCGGAAACCATAGTGCCGGGCAGGCCGAGCTGCGTAGAGTCGTAAACTCTACAAGGAAAGAAGTTTTAGAGCATTATAGCCTCTATAGCTACCAGTATGATGCCTATTATGATAGCACTATAGGACTAGGATATGAGAGAGCTGTGCTCTTTTTCTGAGTCCATCACGTTTTCACAACAATGGCTCAGTAGCGTTCCCATAATTTCGTGCAATAATGTTCCCCGCCATAAGTTGGTGAAACCTGTCGAGACTGCCAAGCTAAACATAACCCTAATTTTCTCATATTGTATCCAGATCTAAAGTCAACACTGGGTCAGAAGAGTCTTTTTAATGTAATAAGGCAACTGAATTTGCAAACAGTATTATAATTGCAGTTTGATAATTAGATTAAAAAGATCCTTCTGACTCAGCGTTGACTTTAGTTCTGAATAAAACGTAAGAATTTTATATGTTAGTTTTGATCACATTTAAAAAAAATTTGTTTTAAGTAATTTCTCATAATCAATAGGGCAAGGTAATGGTGTGAGCGAAATTTCAAAAGATTACTTAAAGTAGTTTGAGAGAATAGAGTAAATCAAACTTTCAGAAAAACCTATACACAGATAATAAGATTGAGAATTTAATTATTCAGGGTAAAATAAAGATATAAGCTACCTAGATTTTCTAATATTTTTACTTTTAATATCTGTGTATTGGTTATTCTGAAAGTTTGATTTATTTGATATTCTCTTAAACTACAAGAAGTTATTATGGATCATGAAAACAAATTTAAAAAATACTTCTTAGAAACTAACATATAATATTCTCATGTTTTATACAGATATAAAGTCAACGCTTGCTCAGAAGGGTCATTTTAATGAAATTATAAAACTATAATTAATCAAATGTTTGCAAGCTCAGGTTTATAATTACATTAAAAAGACTCTTTTTACCCAGCGTTGACTAGATATCTGAATAAAACATGAGAATACTATAAGGTTCCTTCGAAGGAATTGTATTTATATTTATTTTAAGTGAATTTTCATAATCTAATAGGGCTATGTAATGGTTTAGGTAAAATTGCAAAAGATTACTTCAAGTAGTTTAAAAGAAAATGGAGTCAATGAAACTTTCAAGTTACCTATACACAAATATTAATTTATTTGAAAGTAACGCATAATAAAGTCATGTTCTATCCAGATATAAAGTCAACGCTGGCCCAGAAGTGTCATTTTAATGAAATTATAAAACTATAATTAATCAAATGTTTGCAAGCTCAGATTTATAATTACATTAAAAAGACTCTTTTCACTCAGCGTTGACTTGATATCTGAATAAAACATGAGAATATTATAAGGTTCTTTCCAAGAAATTGTTTTTTAATATTTATTTTAAGTGAATTTTCATAATCAAATAGGGCTATGTAATGGTTTAGGTAAAATTGCAAAAGATTACTTCAAGTAGTTTAAAAGAAAATGGAGTCAATGAAACTTTCAAGTTACCCATACACAAATATTAATTTATTTGAAAGTAACGCATAATAAAGTCAGATTCTATCCAGATATAAAGTCAACGCTGGCCCAGAAGGGTCATTTTAATGAAATTATAAAACTATAATTAATCAAATGTTTGCAAGCTCAGGTTTATAATTACATTAAAAAGACTCTTTTCACTCAGCGTTGACTTGAGCACAGCTCTCTCATATCCTAGTCCTATAGTGCTATCATAATTGGCATCATAGTGGTACCTATAGAGGCTATAATGCTCTAAAACTTCTTTCCTTGTAGGGTCTACGACTCTACGCAGCTCGGCCTGCCCGGCACTATGGTTTACGATGCCAGCGCCGGTCTACGGAGCCCAGCGTCGGATTAAAAAGCCAGCGACGGTCTACGAAACTCGGTGCTGGATGAAAAAGCCAGCGTCGGTCTACGAAGCTCGGCGCTGGATTAGAAAGCCAGCACCGATCTAAGGAGCTCAGCGCTGGATTAAAACGCTAGCAAAGCCAGCGACGGTCTACGAAACTCGGCGCTGGATAAAAAAGCCAGCGTCGGTCTACGAAGCTCGGCTATGGATTAAAAAGTCAGCAAAGCCAGCGCCGGTCTAAGGAGCTCAGCGCTGGATTAAAACACCAGCAAAGCCAGCGACGGTCTACGAAACTCGGCGCTGGATAAAAAAGCCAGCGTCAGTCTACGAAGCTCGGCTATGGATTAAAAAGTTAGCAAAGCCAGCGCCGGTCTAAGGAGCTCGGTGCTGGATTAAATAACCAGCAAAGCCAGCGTCGGTCTACGGAACTCGGCGCTGGATTAAAAAGCCAGCACCGTCCTAAGGAGCTCGGCGCTGGATTAAAAAGCCAGCGCCGGGCTACGAATCTCGGCGCTGGATGAAAAAGCCAGCGACGGTCTAAAGAGCTCGGCGCTGGATGAAAAAGCCAGCGTCTGTCTACGAAGCTCGGCGCTGGATTAAAAAGCCAGCAATGCCAGCGCTGGTCTAAGGAGCTCGGCACTGGATTAAAAAGCCAGCAAAGCCAGCGACGGTCTACGAAACTCGGCGCTGGATGAAAAAGCCAGCAAATCCAGCGCCGGTCTAAGGAGCTCGGTACTGGATTAAAAAGCCAGCGTCGGTCTACGGAGCTCGGCACTGGATGAAAAAGCCAGCGTCGGTCTACGAAGCTCGGCGCTGTATTAAAAATCCAGCGCAGGTGTACGAACCCAGTCAACAAAAACTAACTTAAAGACATGTTTTTGTATTGCAAAGTCGTCTTAAAGACAGGTTTTGTTTATTGGGAAGCTTGGCGCTGGTTGATAATGGCAGCGTCGATCTACGAAGCACAGTGCTTGCGTAAAAAGCCAGCGCAGGTGTACGAACCGAGTAAACAAAAACTATCTGAAAGACATGTTTTTGTATTGCAAAGTCGTCTTGAAGACAGGTTTTGTTTACTGGGAAGCTTGGCGCTGGTTGATGATGGCAGCGTCGGTGTACGAAGCTCGGTGCTTGCGTAAAAAGTCAGCGCAGGTGTACGAACCCAGTAAATAAAAACTATCTTAATGACATGTTTTTGTATTGCAAAGTCGTCTTAGAGACAGGTTTTGTTTACTGGGAAGCTTGGCGCTGGTTGATGATGGCAGCGTCGGTCTACGAAGCCTGGTGCTTACGTAAAACTCAAATAAATACACGGACTAACTTATCTTCAGGTAAATGCAACCACCTCCTGCGACGGGCACGATCATTCAACAAGCGAATCATACCATTAATATCCGATGCCACTCTTTATGAGTTGGTCATGCAATTTTATGATTTTTGATATCCATCGTCGGTAAGTGAACGCTTAGGGGCAGTCTACTGTGATGGCGCTCTGAACGGTGCCGGCAACAGCTCGCCAGCGTATCGCCAGCCACACCGCGAGCGCGCGCGTGGAGGCGACGCTTCAAGCCGAGCAAGCGCGCTAGACGCCACGAGCTGATTCCGAGAAGGGCCGTACGGCGCCGATAACAGCTCGCACGCTAAGAACGCTTAATATGATGCGCTGTTCGGATTTCATTCATCTAGCCAACCAACCTATCACTCATTCCTCACCCGGGGCACCATGAAGAAAATGCTAATAATTAAAAAGAATTACATATATATATATATATATATATATATATATATATATATATATGTGTGTGTGTGAATGAATGAGTGAGGGAAGGCTGGGTAGATAAATAAATACACAATTTTTCGCGGGAAAAGAAGACAACTTGCCTCGGCGTAAAAACTCCCACGAGGCAGAGAAAAAAGCCGGGGCAAGCGAATAATTTATTTAATAAAGAGGAAATTATACATAACAAAAAGAGATTCTAAGATAGGAACAAAAAAGAAGGGAGAGAGAAGGTGACAAACGCAATTACCCTAACGCTGTGAGGTACCATTAACGAGCGCAAGAGAGCTCTCTTACCTTAAATACTAGACGGGAGAAACGTAGACAGCGCGACGTAATGTCCTGGCTGCACGTGGTTGGGATACACCTCCTTGGTTGCAGGGCGCCTCGACGTCACGAGGGAACCGTACCTGGACCACGGGCAGACCCTTTGGCCCTGCCACGTAGGTGATCGCTGGGTGTAAGTCGGCACGTCGAGGGAGCTCGCACGTGGCCGGACCTTCCCAAGCGTCCTTCGCACCGAATACACACACACACACGACTCGATTTACGCACACACACACCCGACGCAGACAATTAATGAAGGGAGAAGTCGACCGTCCTGATAAGGACGTACGTGCCGAGCTTCTCGTACAATATATTCAAAAATCCCGTATCGGGTCCGATGCACTGCCTGGAATCACGCCAGAAAAAGTCGACCGGTCTCTGCGGGAGAGAAAACAGAACTGCCGCACACGTGCATAAGGCGTACGAGAACTTCCGCTCTCACGGCGCTCGCATCCGCTCGGCCGATAAGCGGCGGCGCACGGAACTACTCGGCCGATTGTAATACGCGGCGGTCGGCGAGCTACGGCGCGCAATTCAAACGCCCCCCAAAGGCTTAAATAACCCGAACAGAATAATTAATAGGTATATTAAACTTTACGTTGATATATTAACTTCAATAATATGTAATGATATTAATTAGTATAAATTAATATGAATTAACATAAATGATAAAATGATACAATGATTTTTACATTGTATTAATAATTAAGAAACATAGTCTAAATATCTGATATTTGGTTTGGCAGTTCTTTTACTCTTCTTATTCAACGAAATATCTGCAACTCTTTCTAAAACTTCTGGCTGTGTTTTGATTTCTGTTTTAACATTTGTACTTAATTTTTCTTTTCCAATTTTACCATCAGTTTTGTTTGATCCTGTTAGACTGTCTGTGACTTTTTCAGTCTCCTCTTCTGACGTAATATTTACAACTTTTCTTGAAACTTTTGGCTGTATTTTTATCCTCTATTTTAATATTCTTACTCAGTTTCACTTTTCCAATGCTAACCTTAGTTTTATTAGATGCTATAATTTTTTCAATTTTAAATTTTTTTCAGGTACTACATTCATTTTGACTGATTTATTCGTTTTATTTCCTTAATTTTTTTGGTAATTTCTAACTCCTCCATCTCTAACATCTCTGGGGTGTCCGTTAAAATTATTGTACGACCTTTACGTCACTATGTTGCTTTTTCTTGGCGTGGGCTAGCAGTTAAGATTAGGCGTATCTCTGCTGGATGAACATAAATTGATGTACTAGTTGATGGTTCACATCTATTGTCTGTACTTGTATCTTGTACTAGTACTTCAGTACTACTCATTGTTGGATCAGGATGATCAGTAATTGTCGAAGGTGCAAATCTGATTGTTTAAATATATTACGATTGAAAGGATGAATTTCCGAAACACTAAATCCGACTTTAACATTATTGATGCTTAAAGCTTGCCAAAAAGTTTGAGAAATTAAAGCTGGGATATCATATATCTTCATAGCTTTACCTGGGTGCGGTGCGATCCAATCACTTGATGATTTATTCAATGCATTTTTGAGTAGCCAAAATACTGATCGATCAAGCGGTTGGAGCTTGTGTGAGCAATGTGGAGGAAACGTCAGCATTATAACACCGTTATCTTTGGAAATTGTCACACTGTTTAAGGATACATGAGATGAATGGTTATCCAAAAGCAACAGACATGGATCTTCTTTAGAACATCTTGTGCAGTTAATAAAAAGTTCTAAATAGTGAGGGAATACTTCTTTAGTCATCCAACCACTAACTTGAGCGTTACCTTTGCTGCCTTCTGGAGCATCACGAAGCATGTGTTCACGAAATCTCACTCTGGGAAATATAAAGAATGGAGGTAAAGCATTGTTTGCAGCTGAAACCGTTGCAGCTAAAGTCACAAGTTCTCCTAAAGTGCGATTATGATTATTAGAATCTTATGCATTATATCAAAATATGAAATATATTATTCGAAAAATACCTCTTTCAGCTGAAACTATTCGCTGATTATAAATCTGCTGTCAGAATTTCGATATTCGAAATGGCGGATCCAATATGGCCGCCACATACATAATATCCGGACATTACAAGTTTATTTGAAGAAAATAACCATACATGGGTTTTCGGGATCGCTGATTACCAATCTGCTGTCAGAATTTCGATATTCGAAATGGCGGATCCAATATGGCCGCCACATACACAATATCCGGACATTACAAGTGTATTTGAAGAAAATAACCATACATGGATTTTCGAGGTTGCTGATTACGAATGTGCTGTCAGAATTTCGATATTCAAAATGGCGGATCCAATGTGGCCGCCACATACGCAATATCTGGACATTACAAGTGTCTTTGAAGAAAATAACCTTACATGGGTTTTCGTGGTCGCTGACTACTTATTTGCAGTCAGAATTTCAGAATTCAAAATGGCGGAATTATTATCTCTGTTATAGAGTGAAATATTAAAATTACAATCTAAACTACAAAAATCCCCATAATTAAGTTTTTGGGGACGCTTATTACAGATAGCTAGTATTTTAACATTCAAAATGGCGTATCGAATATGCCGGTTTTAAAAGATATTGTAATATGTTGGCTGCAGATAGATAATAGAAAAAATTCTGATATAGTGTAAACTGTTGGTTAAATCATAGTCAAAATTAAAAATCTTCTCGTGTATGGTATATTTCAAAGCAAAGACTATACAAAAATTGCTTATGTGGCGGCCATATTGGATTCACCATTCTGAATTTCGAAATTCTGACTGCAGATTTGTAATTAGCGACCCCCAAAACCTATGTATGGTTATTTTCTTTAAAAACAATCGTAATATACAGGAATTTCGTATGTAGCAGCCTTATTGGATCCGCCATTTTGAATTTCGAAATTCTGACTGTAGATTCGTAATTAGCGACCCCAAAAACCCATGTGTGGTTATTTACTTTAAAAAAATCGTAATATACGAGAATTTAGTATGTAGCAGCCCTATTGGATCCGCCATTTTGAATTTCGTAATTCTGACTGCAAATTCGTAATCAGCGACCCCAAAAACCTTAAAATCATTCTCCTCTACGTTTTAGACTTGCTTTGAAAAATTACTGCATTTGGAAGGTATTTCTGGTATGATAACTCCTGATTAAATTAAACCCTCAAATTATAGTATATTATGACACTGTTGTGGGATATGGTTTTCTACCTTGCTCGAGGGTTTTCGCACGAGCGAAGCGAGTGAGAAAATCGAGCAAGGTAGAAAAACACCTCCCACAACAGTCTCATACGATATTTTATAGCACAACAACCTCAAAATCGACAATAAAGTTGGCATTTTGAGGTTAGTGTGCTATAAAAGCTTTTTCATCTCAGCAGGCCGTACAGTACCCCATGCTCTGCCTAGAAGTAAAGTGACTTGTGTACGCGCGACGCGCTGTTTTACCGCTCGAGACGCAGTCGAGAGCGGAAAAAGGCGCATCGCGCATGCGCAAGTCACTTTATTCCCTAGGCAGTCTATACGGTACTGTACGGCCTGCTGAGAGGGCGTACAGTCAGCACTTTACGCGCAGTGTGGTGAAAGCATTTTTAATGATAAATATAACTCTTAACCTTTCATATAAAGTTTGAAAAATACACAAAGAATCAGAAATTAATTAATTATAAAGCTTTAAAGGAAAAAGTAACAGAGAGTAATTTCTGATCACCTGAATGATATATGGGAGCAATTTCTGTTCAAATCAAGACCCTATTTATAATCAAATTTTGTTAACGCATAATTATCTTATATAACAAGCAAAAACACATTAAACAATATTATAACAGTAACTATGATAACTAATTAACATTTTTTTATTAAGTAGTGGTGATTAATGAAATAAATATTCGATTATTTGTGCTCAGTCGACCGCACGACAGTCAATCAGCTGAAATGCGCGTCTGATCGCTCGGTCGGTA
Source organism: Gastracanthus pulcherrimus (assembly GCA_949152435.1). Taxonomy (NCBI): domain Eukaryota; kingdom Metazoa; phylum Arthropoda; class Insecta; order Hymenoptera; family Pteromalidae; genus Gastracanthus; species Gastracanthus pulcherrimus. The sequence continues at coordinate 53,560,455 of OX424576.1, forward strand.
AGTATTATAACCTACAAAGTAAACCTATAAAACGTGCGATGTATCAGTGAATTTTATGAGACTGTGAACTAAGAAAGATGTTTGTGTGTGTTATAACAACTTTCATTGTTGTTGTTTGATGAGATTAGTAAAATTAAAGGTCTTTTAATATTTGAAAAGGTTGTAATAAAATTGATCAGAAATTGCGGAAATTCTAAAAATCCGGAACCTATGTCTAATCACCCATTTTTTTCTAAAAAAGTAAGATTTATTATTAATATTTTGATTGTTTTATACAAAAATGCTATTAAGTAACTCAGATATAAAAACTTCGCTACGATACATTCAATAATAATAAAGAAACGATCCGAAAATCTTAGCGTGCTCGCTTGCAGTCAGCAGAAGTGAAATGGCGAAAACATGATGTATTAGACAACACTGAACTAAAATATTTTTTTTCTTAAAAATGTATGACATTAATAGCATGTGAAGTTTTCAAACGTGCTTGTGAGATAGTTAGCTATTAAATGTTATTTCTTTCAAACAATTTCGGGGTGAATTAAATTTTATATCGTAATATATGTAACAAACTGATTAGAAATTGGGTACTGATTAGAAACTGGGTCCGTGTCGGTAATATAGTTTTTGCAATTTGCAATCTACAACGAGAGCCGCTTTTTTCAACTTCGGAAGCCTTTTTGGAGGTTCAACAGCGAACAACTACATCAGAGGAAAAGTATCGTAAAATTATATTATTTTATTTGTGGTTTATATGAGCAACAAATTCATTTTTTTTAAGGTTAGATTAACATTAAAAATATTTTTCAGTTTATTTAATAAAACAAGCAGTTTCTTTTTATTCAATTTTCACTTTCATATTTGTACAATTTATTTCTATATTGAACTTCAAATAATATTTATTTATAAAATGTTTCAATCGCGTATTATTATTATCATTATTATTATTATTAGTAGTATTATTATTATTATTATTATTATTATTATTATTATTATTATTATTATTATTATTATTATTATTATTATTATTATTATTATTATTATTAGTATTATTATTATTATCATAACTTTATGCTGCAGCGAATGGGTGCCACTACCGCAATTGGGACAGAAAACAGAAAAACCTTAGCTGCGGAACCACTACAATTATATGTCTATAAGGATCTATCCTTGGAATGTCGAAACGGTGATCCATATATTCCAAAAAGAAGAAGAAAAATATCGATCTAGGGAAGTTGATTTTTTTTCTTTCTCAATACGGTTTAGCATTAATTATTTTTATGAAGCTTAAATTTTTATCATCATTTTCAGATTTTCTTTAGAAGATGTGTAGCTGCAGCATGCTGACAGAATGAAGAGAAAATAAACGCTTGCCATTATTACATACAGGTAATATTTAGATTTATTTAGCTTTAATCTTAAGTGAATATGAGATTAATTACTGCGCAAAAAAAAACTAATATAAGATTATTTTGATATATAGCTCCTTTGATCTAAATTTATCAATTTATAAAAGTTAATTCACTCAAATAAATAACATTCTCATTAAGAGGTCAAGCCTGAGTTAAATTCTGTAAAAATCATTGTCCATTTTATGGACGGCAAAAATATTTTGTATATTATATGTGATTTTGCCATGAACTAGATCCCTCTAAGTAGACTTTATAGTCCCTTACAAAATTCGCTAATCTACATTATTGAAATTAAGCCTTTTTAGCCACTTACCATGTGTTTTTGAATCAGGCGGTGTATTTTTCATGGTCACCGAGGCTTTAAAGTATTCTTCAGAAGTGTACTCACAGACTTAAGGAGCTACATTTTTAAAAAACGATTATTTCCAATTGTTGGAGACACACATATCAATAATAGTACTATGAAAATACTATAAAAATACTACTAATATTGATACATGTGTGTCTAACAATTGAAAATAATCTTTTTTAATAAAAGTAGCGCCTAAGTCTATCAGAGCACTTCTGAAGAATGCTTCAAAGCCTTGGTAACAATGACATATGCACCATCTGATTTAAAAACACATGGTAAGTGGTTAAAAAGGCTTAAATTCAATGATGTAGATTGATGAACTTCTAAGGGACTATAAAGAACACTTAGAGGGGTTTAATTCGTGGCAAAATCACATATAGTATACATATATATTTATATAAAAACTTGCATCAAATTATATTGTGTCAAAATATTTTTGCTGTCTATAAAATGGACAATGATTTTTTACAGAATTTAACTTAGGCTTGATCCCTTAATGCTTTGTTTTTACTCTTTCAGTAGACTGTATTTATTAATTGTTTTTTAACTGTTTAACTTTATGTTTTTAATAATTTTCAGATTCTAAAGCTGCATGTACCTATAGCTGTAAGCAAAAATCTTGCGAGTGCATACACCAAATTTCCATGTCAGTTATTCAATATTAGATTTCATTAACTTTTCATTAGCTTATTTACTTCTAACCCATAAACTTGATTTGTGCCCCTGTCAAATTAAAGTTATAATTTTTCTCAAAATCAGAATTGTAACGTAACTATATACAACTATATATGAGTATATATAACTTTATATAAGCATATATCTGTGGGCTCCCGGGAAAACAACTTAAGTCCACTTCTTATGTTATTGAGATATTAAGGTTTAAAGTTTTTATTTTCCATTTAAACTACCCAGATAGCAGCCCGTGCCGAGCACGGCGTGCTGGCACGGCGTGACGAATTTGTGCCATCACTGTGCAGTCGCGGCGAGCTGTCCCAGATAGCAGCACGTGCCGATCAATTTTTGGTCACGTGTGCCGAGCACACGTGCTCAAGTTGTGCTGTCATTGTACCGTCACTCGTGGAAAATCGGGGGGGGGTCCGATTCGGTGGCACGTCGTGACCGCCCTGTGCCGTCATCGTGCCGTCTCGCAACATCACTTTTTTAAACTCCCAGATAGCAGCCCGTGCCGAGCACGGCGTGCTGGTACGGCGTGACGAATGTGTGCCATCACTGTGCAGTCGCGGCGTGCTGTCCGATTCGGTGGCACGTCGTGACCGCCCTGTGCCGTCATCGTGCCGTCACGCAACATCACTTTTTTGAACTTTCAGATTCCAGCAGAATGACGGCACAGTGCAAGCCCGCCGTGTCGGGAAAATCGTGGCCGCAATGTGACGGATTATGGACAGCACGACGTGCCATCAATATAATTATATAAAAATATAATTTAATTGCATATTTAAGTTATTATTTCTATTACAAATAAAATTGATAATAATAGTAATGATTTGTTAATTTATTTATATGGAGCTCAATTGGTGTAATTGAATAAATAAATAAATATAAATAAATAAATAATAGTATAATTTTATGATTTTTATTTTTATTAATAATAAATATATTTGTTTATAATTGAATATTAAAATTGATTTACATTATAAATTTAAAGTCTTGAAATAATTTCGAACTTTGTGTTGTTTGAAGAAATGTATCGCATCCCGCCATTGCAGTAATCTCCCTGCTTTCATGAAGACTTGATCTTCAATTGCAGACGCGCGCAATAAGTGAAATTGTTTTTAATAATTTTAGCGGTATTATTGTAGTTATTAATTATTGTAGTTATCTGTGGTGTCATTTGGAATTCTGAATTATATAATTCGACGGTGGCAAGTTTGTGGTGGACGTTCGAGAGGAAGTGCAGCTCGTCTTGAGGATCATCCTGGCGCGCGCACGTGCAATTGCAGTTCACAGTAAATAATTACTATCATTAATTATTTACATGCTGTAATTTGGATTTCCCAAGAGAACTGTGGAATTTTCAGAGTGAAGAAATTGTCTTGAGGATCATTCTGGCTGAAATGTAAAGTTTTTTTATTTATAATTATTCTAATAATTATATTAGTTAATAAATTATAGGTTAGTTTTGATGTTTGAATAATACTAGAGTTTGTTTTACATTGTCTTCTGAAATCAAAAGTTGCTAAGTGTAATAAATATTAAATAGACTTATTAGGTTTCCTTAATGATATTAGTATTTTCAAATTGTAGAATTTTATTAGTAATTACATTGATTTTTTTATTTATAATTATTCTAATAATTATATTAGTTAATAAATTATAGGTTAGTTTTTATGTTTCAATAATACTAGAGTTTGTTTTATATTGTCTTCTGAAATCAAAAGATGCTAAGTGTAATAAATATTAAATAGACTTATTAGGTTTCATTATTGATATTAGTATTTTGAAATTGTAGAATTTTATTAGTAATTACATTGATTTTTTTATTTATAATTATTCTAATTTATATTAGTTAATAAATTATAGGTTAGTTTTTATGTTTGAATAATACTAGAGTTTGTTTTACATTGTCTTCTGAAATAAAAAGTTGCTAAGTGTAATAAATATTAAATAGACTTATTAGGTTTCTTTATTGATATTAGTATTTTGAAATTGTAGAATTTTATTAGTAATTACATTGATTTTTTTATTTATAATTATTCTAATAATTATATTAGTTAATAAATAGGTTAGTTTTCATGTTTGAATAATACTAGAGTTTGTTTTACATTGTCTCCTGAAATAAAAAAGTTGCTTAAATTATTACTAGAAAAATTACATGAAATATTTCTGAAAAATTTCTGAAATATTCCCAAAATCAAATGGTTTTACTGAATCTTTTGTGGAATATTTCAGGATTATTTTAGAAATGTTAAGGTGGTTCCCTTGGACAAAATATTACCACACAAGATTTCTTTTATTTCAATATTTTATAATGTATTGACTTTTATATTATTATGAATAAATTTTGTGTAATCTAACAAAAAAGAAACTTTTTTATGGAAATTATGTTATTGCAAAACCATATATCTTCGATTGAAAATCGTAACATGTTCGTGCATTCTAATTTCTTTTATTTTTTTATCCGATTTGAACTTTAAACCACTTATTTTGATCGTTAAACAATTTCAAATCAATTGACCGTTGGAAATTAAAAAATTGGCAAAATCAGCAAAGTTAGAGCCTTAATTGTTATGGGTAAATTGTTACTAATTAAATGTGAATAAATTCATGAATTCATAAATTCATTCACATTTACTTTAAACAATTGGCTCTAACTTTGCTGATTTTGTCGATTTTTTAATTTCCAACGGTTAATCGTTTTTAAATTGTTTAACGATTCAAATGAGTGGTTTAAAGTTCAAATCAGATGAAAAATAAAAGAAATTAGAATATTGCCCTAATATCGGTTTGCACTGCAGCTGTGGAACGTCGTATTGCGATGTTTCGACGATATTGCAGAGATACATTGATACGATATGCAACACTCCGGCATTGCAAAATATCGCCGTCATATTGCCTTGCTCCAAAGCTGCCGAAAATCGTATCACAATGTTCCCGTGATATCGCAGTGATATATCGTGATATTTAACTTTGCGATATTGCAAAATATTGCTGTGATATGGCATTACAGCAACGTTGTATGTATGTATGTACGTCTGTCTGTATGTATGTATTTATGTGTGAAGTTTTAATGTATTTACATAGAATCAATTTTGTTACGAAGCGAATCTTCGTTATTGTTATTAAGCATCCTACTGGCACCACATTTATTTTTTAGATGTATTCACGACCGGCTATAAATCGTGGCGAAGTGTCACCCGATGTTGCTGCTAAAAACATTTTCGACCAAATGCAAAAGATGCGATCTGGAGCTTCGACGAATCTTGCGTCTTCCCACCGCTTTCAGCAAGCAGAATCTTGTGGCATGTCGATTTTATCACAAGTGGGTGGACCTCCGATAAGAGCATCGTCCCAATCGCTATCAAGTCTAGCGCATACATCAACAAGAAGCGACTATACTCCAAGTCCAGTGCATAAATCACATTTTGCACAGGAAGGACTGCCATCTGAGCCTTTTCGCCCGCGCATACTCCAACGAGTGCGCGATATGCAATCACCTATCACTCAACAAAAACCACACACACTTGACAACAAGTCTTCTTCACAACAACAATCACGAACACCAGATCAATCAAAACAATCATCCTACACTCACCAACAACCACCCACACTTCACAAGCCATCTACACAAAAGCAATCACGCGCACCAAATCAATCGAAACAAAAGCCATCATCCACTCAACAGAAACCACCCACACATGGTAAGTCATTTACACAACAGCAATCACGAACACCAGATCAATCAAAACAATCATTCTACACTCAACAACAACCACCCACACTTCACAAGTCATCTACACAAAAGCAATCACGCACACCAAATCAATCGAAACAAAAGCAATCATTCACTCAACAGAAACCACCCACACATGACAAGTCATTTACACAACAGCAATCACGCACACCGGATCAATCGCACTATAAACATCCGCGCGATAAACAATCATCCCACACTCAAGAACAACCATCTACACGTTACAAGTCACCTACACAAAGTCAATCATCCACTCAACAGCAAACACCCATACTCGGCAATTCACGCACACAAAAGGTGAATATGCAGCATTCGCTCGCGCTCAACGGATCGCAGGTAGGATTACGTCAAGAGGAACCAGCTGGTTTAATGTCTGCTTTTGGGGACGCAGGTTATTCAAATAAATAAAAATGGTATTTTATTCTTCAAGGGGGTGTCAAACCATTCAAATTTCCCGCCGACAGTCCTAACCTCAAATTCTTTAACAATTGATTACAATTAATAAATAAACTAAATTATGAAAAATCAAGGCATCATTACCCTCCATAATACAATTATCTACCACTGTGCGAAGTTTTAAACAAAAACTTCAAAACCTCTACGAATGCCATTGGAACGAAATTTATATTAGTCTAGACTCGAACCTTCAAATTTCGTTCCAAAGCCATTCGTAGAGGTTTCGAAGTTTTTATTTCAAACTTCGCACAGTGGTAGATAATTGTATTACGGAGGGCAAGTACCTCTTAGTTTTTCATAATTATACTTATTCTTTTAATTAAAGCCAATATTTTATAATTCTCGGGTCGGTAAGGTAGGAAGGATAAAAATTGACTTTGACACCCCCTTAAGGAGACGTCGGATACCGACAGTAGATTCCTACTATCCTACACACGTATTTCGTTATTTATTTACAAAGTTAATTGTTTAATGACAAAATAATAGCTGTCCCCAATTTGTTTTACAGTAACCTAATTATATGTCCAAGCTGGTTTCATATGATTGTTTTGTTTTCGAGAAAACTTTGACAAACTTAGTATGTAAAGGTTAATCTCCACGTAGTTGGCCCTTTTAGTGTGTCAAAGTTTTCTCGAAAACAAAACAATCATATGAACCCAGCTTGGACATATATGTAGATTACTATAAAACGAAGCGGGGACAACTATTATTTAAAGAAAAATATGATTTCTCTTAAAATTATGAATGAAAACTCAATTAGACAAGGACAGAGATATCCGGCGTCCCCTTAAGGGGACTCTGTCCTTGTCTAATTGAGTTTTCATTCATAATTTTAAGAGAAATCATATTTTTCTTTAAATAATAGTTGTCCCCGCTTCGTTTTATAGTAATCTACATATATGTCCAAGCTGGGTTCATATGATTGTTTTGTTTTCGAGAAAACTTTGACACACTAAAAGGGCCAACTACGTGGAGATTAACCTTTACATACTAAGTTTGTCAAAGTTTTCTCGAAAACAAAACAATCATATGAAACCAGCTTGGACATATAATTAGGTTACTGTAAAACAAATTGGGGACAGCTATTATTTTGTCATTAAATAGTTAACTTTGTAAATAAATAATGAAATACGTGTGTAGGATAGTAGGAATCTACTGTCGGTATCCGACGTCTCCTTAAGGTGGCTCCAGCGGTGGGTGCCGTGTCAAGTGAGGGCTTTGGGAGGTTTTATTTTTGTTTTTAATTTTGGTTCAATTATATTATATAAATTTTATTCTAAAGCATTGTGAACTATTTCTCAATGTTTATAACAAACAAAATATTATATTAATACGTAGAAAACGTCGGCGTAACTTGATATTATTAATAATAACTTAAAGCAGCTCATTCTCATAAGTTACGTGTTAAAAGCTAGTTGAAAGAAGTCGTTGACCTCAGATATTCTTTATCTATATCAAAAGTTTAATGAAGATTTTTGGAAAGATTCAATGACGACTTTGTTATTATAAAATGTCGCTGGAGTCACGTTAACTCATAATTTTATATTAATCACTAATACCAATTAATGTTCTAACAGCATCATCATCGAGGTTTACGCCATTTGAGAATGCTGTTATGCAAGCCCTACAGTACGTAACAATACGCAGATACATATATACATTTTATTATTTATGATATATAATAATATTACAATTTATCGTAGAAACCTTAATTCAAGGATGGCTCATGTTGAACAATTAGCTAAGTATGTATAAACTTGTATGTATTTTAATACCATAAATTACTTGATTAAGAATTAATTATTAACACATTTTTCAGAGAAAGCCATAAAATGTTAAAGGATCTGTCGAAGAGTAGGAAGAGAACGGCACGAGATATTCCAGACTGCCTTCCCTTCAAGACACGTGAAGATCTTCTAGCTTTTAACGCTGTCGATGAAGACACATACAATGATGTTGTAAGTACGAAATATGTAAAAATATTTATTAATATTATTTATTTATTTAATCAGAAATACATGTCATTAACCGTCAAACCCCTGAACGCAAGACTTAGTTTTATAATTATTTAATTTTTCATTTCTTAAATATATCGTTTATGTTTATGTCAACTACTTGATTTATCTTGGTGGTAGAAATACCGATGACTCTTCAGCAATTTTTTAAAAAAATTGCTTTACAGTCAACACAGAGCTTCTGTGCAATGTTACTTGGCTTGGAGATAAGAAAAAAAATGTTACAAGGTTACGTGATACCCGTTTTGTGGCAGCTTGTGAAGGTATATTGTTTTATATATTTTATTTAACTTGTCACACTAGACTTATTATATTAATTATGAATGTTTCATTAATTTCTTATAGAAGCCATCTCCTCAAATGCCATGATCTTACCGAGGCCAAGTAACTTGCAATTCACAGATTCGATGACCAGGGCCCTGAAAAGCCTTAAGCAATGTCTACGGCGTCTCGAAGAGAACAAGATACGCAGAGACGAGCTACTGCCCGAAGAAAGAGATGAGGAGCAGCTGCCACCATCTCCGAGGAGAAGACGAGCTCCTTATGAAGAAGAAGAAGAAGAAGAAGAAGAAGAAGAAGAAGAAGAAGAAGAAGAAGAAGAAGAACATCAAGAACCCCTGCCATCCAGTCCAAAAAGAAGAAGAGTTTTAGAAGAAACTTCAGACGACGAGAGGGAGAGGGATGATCATCAGCAGCTGTCCAGTCCAAGGAGCTATGTAGGATTCGATAACCTGAAGGATGAAATACCCGACGAAGATGACGCACCTACAGAAAATTTCGACCATTTACAGCAGAATCCACCTGATAAACTCTGGTAAGTGGCCTCCTGTTAAATATTATCATAGAACATGTAAAAAAACCGCTGGCAATTCCTTGGCACTTTGCTTTCTCAAACTTCATTGATTGTTTCAATATGAAATTAATTTTAAATTTACTTATCTTTTTTTAATCAATATCTTAAAAAAGCTGTGTTTTTAGTATTGATGAATTGTCAAAAGATAATTTTTTACTAAAATTACATATTTAGATTAAATTACAGTTTTTCACGTCTTTTATAACTATTGTTATAGGTACGTTATATCTAACATTCCAAAAAACCCTACAATGTGAAAGTAGATTTCGCGGGTGATTACTGCCCGCGGGAAAAACTGCTACTTTCGTCCCTTGTTGTAATAATGTACTATTCTGTCCGGATAAGCGGGTAAAAATGTTTTTTTACCCGTTAACCATTTTTGTTGCCCGCCAAAAAATTTCTTTTTTGTCCGTTTATTTAAAAACTTATTTTAAAAAGCGCAAAAATCCATACATGTGTTACAAAAAAATATGGTGTGACACACACACACACGCACACACACACATGCGCACACACTAACTCACTTACTCGCACGCACACACAATCACACGCTCGCACATACACACTCACTCACACGCACGCACGCACGCACGTACACACACTCACTCACTCACACGCACGCACACACACATACGAACATACGGACACACACGCATGTACATACACATACACGCGCACACACATGCATGCATGCATGCATGCATACACGCAGCACACATACACGCGCACGCAGTCACGCACGCACATTCATACAGACATTTTCTAAAAATAGTGTATGTTAATTCCTATTGTCTAAAAGATATTTCTATAGTGATTTTAGCAAAACTTTTTTATTACCATCCCAAAGCTTCCTCTGTGATGAAGCAAAATCAAATTAATTTAAAATAAAATATAAAATATATCAGGGAATCAGAGGACGGAGAATTCGATGGAAGGACCCACTCTGGCGAATACCCCGCGGAGTATTTGGAGGAGTGCCGACCTGGCAGAGGAGGTGCAGAACCTTACCCGGACGATGACACGGAGATCGAAAGCGACGCCGAGAACAACAAGGATCATGACGACCACAGCAACACCATGATGGAGGACAACGGCCAGCCTGAGGATGGGGCCGAAGAATTTCCGGACATCTACGCATTTATAAAACACCAAGAAAAATACTAGCTTGCTACATTTTTCTTTGCGTTTTATAAAGGCGACTTTATTTATTTTTTTACTTTTTAGGGAAGTTCATATAAAAAGTACACGTTTATGATATTAGTTTGCATTCTTTTTATATTATCACTTGCTGAAATTAACGTGGACTTTTTATATGAATAGAACGTTTTCTTACATTTTATATTTTATTTATTTGTTCATTTATTTACTAAATTCAATTATCAATTTACTAATCTTTTATTTTTTAATTATATTTTAATTTTTAATTACGTAATTAAATTTAAAAAAATGTAAGGAAGCGTTGGGGGTCAGAGAATGTTGGTTGTGCCTCACAGAGATGGGCGAGGACGGGGCCCTCTCACACATAAAAAAAAATTCTTTTATTTTTGTTTGAAAAAATAGCAATATTGAGGTAATTTTTACATTACAAGAGAATAATTCTAATAACATTATAATTATTATGATTATTACCCAGACAGCAAAAAATGAATTTTTTCTAAGGATTTTTTTCGAACACTTTAAGAATAATTATGAATATAAGTTAGAAAAGGATTCTTAAACAGTTTGAAAAGAGTTCATAAAGAATTCTAACATCTGCGACATTCATGAAATTTGTTTTTCCGTCTGGGAATTCTTTAGTGTTATTATTACTTCTATTAAAATAAAAATAATAATTGTTTTCAGATGCCGTTGAGAGACGTCAGAAAATAACTATAGAACCGATCCAGCACGTACTGAGAGACGACGTCAAGGAACAAAGACTGCTGATTCAGCGACTGACCCAAGACTGAGGTAGACAAGCTGAGGCTAGGAGCGACAAAAATGACATCGTTTTCAGACTTGCAAGCTGAGCTTCAAGGAGGGCCTAGCAAAGGTAATTTATTCATCATTCTATTATAACTTTCCAACCCATAATGCAATAAAAAATCTTATTTTTTTAGTTTTTTTCAACAGAGTTCATAACACTTTGAGCGCAGAAACGGTGTGCGCCTGCCTGGATGTGATAGCGATCTGCTGAATGGTTCCCAAGGTCATGCTGTTGTCGTACGAGCGCATGGACATGCCTGCAAAACTCTCGATGACGCAGGGGCAACGAGAATTGAGTAGGAGGCTTCTTGCGAGTTGCTCCTCAGGCGATCCCTGTTAAAAAATTGAAGCTGGATTTCAAGCTTGAAATTCAACGATGAGCTTGAATCTGGTTTGGTCGAACTTAAAATCCAGCTCGATTTCAAGCTCGAAATCAAACTCAAAAGATCCACCCTGATCGACCTACATTTCAAGTTTGATCAAGCTGGATTCAAACTCATCGTTGAATTTCAAGTTCGATCGAGCCGGATTCAAACTCATCGCTGGATTTGAAGCTTGAGATTTAGCTTGATATTTTCAATAGGGGAACCTGCAGAAGGACCAGCTGGTTCAGCCACTGGTCCGTTTGAGTGACCGTAGCCTCCTGGAGCTACAGGCTCCCGAAATATACCATTATTTACGTAAATATTTTCAGAGACTATATATATATATATATTCCACGTCGACCTGGGAAGAAATTTTTTACATTTCGTTCAAAATGTTTTTACTAGTTCAGAATAGTTAAAAAATGTATGCAAAAAAAATTTAGATCACAATACCCTAACTATGCAGAACTGTGGCCCTATTAAAAATAAAGTTTTTTTCAATTCTTAGAAACATAGAAAACTTTAATGATTTTTAGCTCCAGATAGGTGCAATTTAGGTATTTACACATATACATTTTTATTATTTTTCTGTATATTTTTCTGTAAATTTTCTATAGAATATGCTAACACTTTTTTTATGCCCTAATTACCACGTTTCTGATTGATTTATAAAAGATATACCGTTATATAGTAATAAGAGCTTCAAAATGAGACCAGGTAGACCATGGACCGAGCTTTTTAACCGAAGTAACAGAATTTTGAAGGAAATCTACATACAATTTGTATATCTATATATGAAGATTTCTTTTATAAATGATATTCCCTACATACATATAGATATATAAATTGTATGTAGATTTCTTTCAAAATGCTGTAACGTCAGTTATAAAGCTCGGTCCATGATCTACCTGCTCTCATTTTGAAGCTCTTATTACTACAAAATTTTGAGATTAAAATAAACTGCCGAAATTTTTTAAATAGCATATAATTGGGGTCTGAAAAAAATGTCAGCATATTGTACAGAAAATTTACAGAAAAAAATGCATATGTATATATATATATATATATATATATATATATATATATATATATATATATATATATATATATATATATATATATATATATATATACCCAAATTGCACCTATCTCGAATTGAATTTTCTACTTTTTAAAAAATTTAAATAAACTTTATTTTTAGGGTCACGGTTCTGCAAGATTTGGGTCTTATGAGCTAAAATTTTATTTACATGCTTTTTTCACTATTCTGAACTAGTAAAAACATTTTCAGCGAAATGTAAAAAATTTCTTCACGGGTTTACGTGAAATATATATTATTATGAAATATTGAAATTCGTTCAGAATGAACTTTTACTACAGTTTTTTTTTATTAGTCTTGACGTTTATTTCGTCTTTACAATACATCAGGAAAGTATAATACATTTTTAGGCCAATTTTTTATTTGAAAATTTTTATATATCAAATTTTGAAATTTTAAATATTACCTGAGATCTTACCAGAGATCTCGTGTGAGATTTTGAGTAAAAATTCATGAGGTTTTCGCATGATATTTCACCTGAGATTTTTTGGTAGGGATATATATATATATATATATAATCATGCGAAATATCATGCGAAAACCTCATGAATTTTTACTCAAAATCTCACACGACATCTCTGGTAGGATCTCAGGTGAGATTTAAAATTTCAAAATTTTATATATAAAAATTTTCAAATAAAAATTGGCCAAAGATGTATTATACTTTCCTGATGTATTGTAAAGACGAAAGAAACTTCAAGAATAATAAAAAGAAACTGTAGTAAAAGTTCATTCTGAACGAATTCCAATATTTCATTAAGTGTACATATAATAACATGAGATTTTCGTATGAGATCTCAAGTGAGAATCTTACTTGAGATTATTCAGTAGGGGTATGTGAATAATCATAATTAAAGTATAAAATTATAATTAAATTTAAATATTTACGTAAGTAAATGGTATATATGTGTTATTATTGTATGTATATATCTGCTGCGAATTCCCGGAAAAACAACTCAAGTCCATTTTTTTGAAAATTGAGTTTTAAGCGATTTTAATATCTTTATATAGTATATTTTCAGATACAAGTGCACAAAATCAAGAAAGTGTAAAAATAAGTAGCCTTATCTACTATTTATGATTTTTTTTACATTAGTTCAAATGGAAAATAAAAATTTTAAGTATTAGTATCTTCAAAACAGAAAAGTGGACTTATGTTGTTATTCTGCAAAACCATATATATATTATGTATTAACTTATTAATTTATTGTACAAAAATATTAAATATTTAAAGTGTATAAATAAAAAATTACAAATATAAAATATTAGTATATTATGACACTGTTGTGGGAGATGGTTTTCTACCTTACTCGAGGGTTTTCGCACGAGCGAAGCGAGTGAGAAAATCGAGCAAGGTAGAAAAACACCTCCCACAACAGTCTCATACGATATTTTATAGCACAACAACCTCAAAATCGACAATAAAGTTGGCATTTTGAGGTTAGTGTGCTATAATAGTATTTTTATTATGATAAAATTTTACATTTAATATAAATAATATATATATATATATATATATATATATCGCCGTGCTGGCATATTGTCGGCAAATTGCACGGCACAGTGCTGACACGTTGCCGGCACGCGGGCCGCAGTACCAATCACGCATGCAAATTGCGTCGGCAAAATGACGGCACTATGACGGCCCGCGTGCCAGGACCGCGTTCCTGCACCGTGCCACAATGCCGACTCAACCCAGATAGCAGCCCGTGCCGAGCACGGCGTGCTGGCACGGCGTGACGAATTTGTGCCATCACTGTGCAATCGCGGCGTGCTGTCCGATTCGGTGGCACGTCGTGACCGCCCTGTGCCGTCATCGTGCCGTCACGCAACATCACTTTTTTGAACTTTTAGATTCCAGCAGAATGACGGCACAGTGCAAGCCCGCCGTGTCGGGAAAATCGTGGCCGCAATGTGACGGAATATGGACAGTACGACGTGCCATCAATATAATTATATAAAAATATAATTTAATTGCATATTTAAGTTATTATTTCTATTACAAATAAAATTGATAATAATAGTAATGATTTGTTAATTTATTTATATGGGGCTCAATTGGTGTAATTGAATAAATAAATAAATATAAATAAATAAATAATAGTATAATTTTATGATTTATATTTTTATTAATAATAAATATATTTGTTTATAATTGAATATTAAAATTGATTTACATTATAAATTTAAAGTCTTGAAATAATTTCGAACTTTGTGTTGTTTGAAGAAATGTATCGCATCCCGCCATTGCAGTAATCTCCCTGCTTTCATGAAGACTTGATCTTCAATTGCAGACGCGCGCAATAAGTGAAATTGTTTTTAATAATTTTAGCGGTATTATTGTAGTTATTAATTATTGTAGTTATCTGTGGTGTAATTTGGAATTCTGAATTATATAATTCGACTGTGGCAAGTTTGTGGTGGACGTTCGAGAGGAAGTGCAGCTCGTCTTGTGGATCATCCTGGCGCGCGCACGTGCAATTGCAGTTCATAGTAAATAATTACTATCATTAATTATTTACATGCTGCAATTTGGATTTCCCAAGAGAACTGTGGCAACTATCTGGACATTTCAGAGTGAAGAGATTGTCTTGAGGATCACCCTGGCTGAGATGTAAAATTTTTTTATTTATAATTATTCTAATAATTATATTATGTTAATAAATAGGTTAGTTTTGACGAGGAAGGACGAGTGGCCAGGACGAGGAAGTGCGACGATGGATGCAGCAGGAGGGGTATCTGGGCTACGGTCCCCACGAAGGGGCACGAAGATGAGAGCTGCAAGGCCCAGGACGGCGTACTTGCGGCAGCAGCAGTGGCACGGTTAACCTCGAAGAGGTTATGTTTACATACAGCTTCCTACTGCATTCGTCCACTGCCAATATTATCAGGTGAGATTAGTGTTTAGTTTATCACTGTAATCTCCCCTTACTAATGCTGCGTTGTTTCTAGATGTCTGGTGAGTGCTTCGGAGGTTAAATGAACACTCAAACTCTAAAATCCACGAATCTTCAAACATATGAAACCTACAACCCATGAACCGTCAAACCCCTGAACGCAAGACTTAGTTTTATAATTATTAAATTTATCATTTCTTAAATATATCGTTTATTTTTAGGTCAACTACTTGATTTATCTTGGTGGTAGAAATACCGATGACTCTTAAGCAATTTTTAAAAAAAATTGCTTTGCAGTCAACACAGAGCTTCTGTGCAATGTTACTTGGCTTGGAGATAATAAAAAAAATGTCACAAGACTACGTGATACCCGTTTTGTGTCAGCTTGTGAAGGTATATTGTTTTATATATTTTATTTTACTTGTCACACTAGACTTATTATATTAATTATGAATGTTTTCATTTTTGACCAGGGCCCTGAAAAGCCTTAAGCAATGTCTACGGCGTCTCGAAGAGATACGCAGAGACGTGCTACTGCCCGAAGAAAGAGATGAGGAGCAGCTGCCACCATCTCCGAGGAGAAGACGAGCTCCTGATGAAGAAGAAGAAGAAGAAGAAGAACATCAAGAACCCCTGCCACCCAGTCCAAAAAGAAGAAGAGTTTTAGAAAAAACTTCAGACGACGAAAGGGAGAGGGATGATCATCAGCATCTGTCCAGTCCAAGGAGCTATGTAGGATTGGATGACCTGAAGGATGAAATACCCGACGAAGATGACGCACCTACAGAAAATTTCGACCATTTACAGCAGAATCCACCTGATAAACTCTGGTAAGTGGCCTCCTGTTAAATATTATCATAGAACATGTAAAAAACCGCTGGCAATTCCTTGGCACTTTGCTCCCTCAAACTTAATTGATTGTTTCAATATGAAATTAATTTTAAATTTACTTATCTTTTTTTAATCAATATCTTAAAAAAGCTGTGTTTTTCGTATTGATGAATTGTCAAAAGATAATTTTTTACTAAAATTACATATTTAGATTAAATTACAGTTTTTCACGTCTTTTATAACTATTGTTATAGATAAGTTATATCTAACATTCCAAAAAACCCTACAATGTGAAAGTAGATTTCGCACTCGAGTGATTACTGCCCTCGCGAGAAGATTCTTCCCTCGGGTGATTACTGCCCGCGGGAAAAACTGCTACTTTCGTCCCTTGTTGCATAATGTACTATTCTGTCCGGATAAGCGGGTAAAAAAGTTTTTTTACCCGTTGACTACTTTTGTTGCCCGCCAAAAAATTTCTTTTTTGCCCGTTTATTTAAAAACTTATTTTAAAAAACGCAAAAATCCATACATGTGTTACAAAAAAATATGGTGTGACACACACACACACGCACACGCATACATGCGCACACACTAACTCACTCACACGCACGCACACACACACTCACACGCAGGCACATACACACTCACTCACACGCACGCACACACGTACACACACTCACTCACACGCACGCACACACACATACGCGCATACGGACACACACGCATGCACATACACATACACGCGCACACACATGCACGCATGCATGCATGCATACACGCAGCACACATATTCATACAGACATTTTCTAAAAATAGTGTATGTTGATTCCTATTGTCTCAAAAAATATGTCTATAGTGATTTTAGCAAAACTTTTTTATTACCATCCCAAAGCTTCCTCTGTGATGAAGCAAAATCAAATGAATTTAAAATAAAATATAAAATATATCAGGGAATCAGAGGACGGAGAATTCGATGGAAGGACCCACTATGACGAATACCCCGCGAAGTATTTGGAGGAGTGCCGACCTGACAGAGGAGGTGCAGAACCTTACCCGGACGATGACACGGAGATCGAAAGCGACGCCGAGAACAACAAGGATCATGACGACCACAGCAACACCATGATGGAGGACAACGGCCAGCCTGAGGATGGGACCGAAGAATTTCCGGACATCTACACATTTATAAAACACCAAAAAAAATACTAGCTTGCTACATATTTCTTTGCGTTTTATAAAGGCGACTTTATTTATGTTTTTACTTTTAGGGAAGTTCATATAAAAAGTACACGTTTATTATATTAGTAGCATTCTTTTTATATTATCACTTGCTGAAATTAACGTGGACTTCTTATATGAATAGAACGTTTTCTTACATTTTATATTTTATTTATTTGTTCATTTATTTAATAAATTTAATTATCAATTTACTAATCTTTTATTTTTTAATTATATTTTAATTTTTAATTACGTATTTAAATTAAAAAAAAAATGTAAGGAAGCGTTGGAGGGGCAGAGAATGTTGGTTTTGCCTCACAGAGATAGGCAAGATCGGGGCCCTCTCACACATAAAAAAAAAATTCTTTTATTTTTGTTTGAAAAAATAGCAATATTGAGGTAAATTTTACATTACAAGAGAATAATTCTAATAACATTATAATTATTATAATTATTACCCAGACAGCAAAAAATGAATTTTTTCTAAGGATTTTTGTCGAACACTAAGAATACTTATGCATGTAAGTTAGAAAAGGATTCTTAAAGAGTTTGAAAAGAGTTCATAAAGAATTCTAACGTCTGCGACATTCATGAAATTTGTTTTGCCGTCTGGGAATTCTTTAGTGTTATTATTACTTCTATTAAAATAAAAATAATAATTGTTTTCAGATGCCGTTGAGAGACGTTAGAAAATAACTCTAGAACCGATCCAGCACGTACTGAGAGACGACGTCAAGGAATAAAGACTGCCGATTCAGCGACTGACCCAAGACTGAGGTAGACAAGCTGAGGCTGGGAGCGACAAAAATGACATCGTTTTCAGACTTGCAAGCTGAGCTTCAAGGAGGGCCTAGCAAAGATAATTTATTCATCATTCTATTATAACTTTCCAACCCATAATGCAATAAAAATCTTATTTTGTTCGTTTTTTTCAACAGAGTTCATAACACTTCGAGCGCAGAAACGGTGTGCACCTGCCTGGAAGTGATAGCGATCTGCTGAATGGTTCCCAAGGTCATGCTGTTGTCGTACGAGCGTGTGGACATGCCTGCAAAACTCTCGATGACGCAGGGGCAACGAGAATGATGTTGAGTAGGAGGCTTCTTGCGAGTTGCAGCTCAGGCAATCCCTGTTAAAAAATTGAAGCTGGATTTCAAGCTTGAAATTCAGCGATGAGCTTGAATCTGGTTTGATCGAACTTAAAATCCAGCTCGATTTCAAGCTCGAAATCAAACTCAAAAAATCCACCCTGATCGACCTACATTTCAAGTTTGATCAAGGTGGATTCAACCTCATCGCTGAATTTCAAGTTCGATCGAGTCGGATTCAAACTCATCGCTGAATTTGAAGCTTGAGATTTAGCTTGATATTTTCAATAGGGGAACCTGCACACGGCCTGCACCATTATTTACGTAAATATTTTCAGGGACTATATATATATATAAAATTTCTTCATATATATATATATATATATATATATATATATATATATATATATATATATATATATAATATATATATATTCCACGTCGACCATGGAAGAAATTTTTTACATTTCGTTTTAAAATGTTTTTACTAGTTCAGAATAGTTAAAAAATGTATGCAAAAAAAATTTAGATCACAATACCCTAACTATGCAGAACTGTGGCTCTATTAAAAATAAAGTTTTTTTCAATTCTTAGAAACAGAGAAAACTTTAATCATTTTTAGCTCCAGATAGGTGCAATTTAGGTATTTACACATATACATTTTTATTATTTTTCTGTATATTTTTCTGTAAATTTTCTATAGAATATGCTAGCACTTTTTTTAGGCCCTAATTACCACGTTTCTGATTGATTTATAAAAGATATACCGTTGTATAGTAATAAGAGCTTCAAAATGAGACCAGGTAGACCATGGACCGAGCTTATTAACCGAAGTAACAGAATTTTGAAGGAAATCTACATACAATTTGTATATCTATATATGAAGATTTCTTTTATAAATGATATACCCTACATACATATAGATATATAAATTGTATGTAGATTTCTTTCAAAATGCTGTAACGTCAGTTATAAAGCTCGGTCCATGATCTACCTGCTCTCATTTTGAAGCTCTTATTACTACAAAATTTTGAGATTAAAATAAACTGCCGAAATTTTGTAAATAGCATATAACGGTATATCTTTTATAAACCAATCAGAAACGTGATAATTGGGGTCTGAAAAAAATGTCAGCATATTGTACAGAAAATTTACAGAAAAAAATGCATATATATATATATATATATATATATATATATTCTAAAAATTTAAATAAACTTTATTTTTAGGGTCACGGTTCTGCAAGATTTGGGTCTTATGAGCTAAAATTTTAATTACATGCTTTTTTCACTATTCTGAACTAGTAAAAACATTTTCAGCGAAATGTAAAAAATTTCTTCACGGGTTTACGTGAAATATATATTATTATGAAATATTGAAATTCTTTAAGAATGAACTTTTACTACAGTTTTTTTTATTAGTCTTGACGTTTCTTTCGTCTTTACAATACATTAGGAAAGTATAATACATTTTTAGGCCAATTTTTTATTTGAAAATTTTTATATATAAAATTTTGAAATTTTAAATTTTACCTGAGATCTTACCAGAGATTTCGTGTGAGATTTTGAGTAAAAATTCATGAGGTTTTCGCATGATATTTCACCTGAGATTTTTTGGTAGGGATATATATATTTTTGCATGATATTTCGCATGATATATATATATATATATATATATATATATATATAATCATGCGAAATATCATGCAAAAACCTCATGAATTTTTACTCAAAATCTCACGCGAGATCTCTGATAGGATCTCAGGTGAGATTTAAAATTTCAAAATTTTATATATAAAAATTTTCAAATAAAAATTGACCAAAAATGTATTATACTTTCCTGATGTATTGTAAAGACGAAAGAAACTTCAAGACTAATAAAAAAAACTGTAGTAAAAGTTCATTCTGAACGAATTTCAATATTTCATTAAGTGTACATATAATAACATGAGATTTTGGTATGAGATCTCAGGTGAGAATCTTACTTGAGATTATTCAGTAGGAGTATGTGAATAATCATAATTAAAGTATAAAATTATAATTAAATTTAAATATTTACGTAAATAAATGGTATATATGTGTTATTATTGTATGTATATATCTGCTGCGGATTCCCGGAAAAACAATTCAAGTCCATTTTTTTGAAAATTGAGTTTTAAGCGATTTTAATATCTTTATATAGTATATTTTCAGATAAAAGTGCACAAAATCAAGAAAGTGTAAAAATAAGTAGCCTTATCTACTATTTATGATTTTTTTTACATTAGTTCAAATGGAAAATAAAAATTTTAAGTATTAGTATCTTCAAAACAGAAAAGTGGACATGTTGTTATTCTGCAAAACCATATATATATTACGTATTAACTTATTAATTTATTGTACAAAAATATTAAATATTTAAAGTATATAAATAAAAAATTACAAATATAAAATACAGTATTTTTATTATGATAAAATTATACATTTAATATAAATAATATATATATATATATATATATATATATATATATATATATATATATATATATATATATATATATATATATATATATATATATATATATATATATCGCCGTGCTGGCATATTGTCGGCAAATTGCACGGCACAGTGCTGACACGTTGCCGGCACGCGGGCCGCAGCACCAATCGCGCATGCAAATTGCGTCGGCAAAATGACGGCACTATGACGGCCCGCGTGCCAGGACCGCGTTCCTGCACCGTGCCGTCTCAGAAGCGGGGCAGGAATCCGTCACAATGCCGGACCGCGGGCGGCCCGCGGGCCGTCAGCGTGCCGACACAGTGCCGACTCAATGCTATCTGGGAATGCTATCTGGGCTTTCAGATTCCAGCAGAAAGACGGCACAGTGCAAGCCCGCCGTATCGGGAAAATCGTGGCCTCAATGTGACGGATTATGGACAGCACAACGTGCCATCAATATAATTATTATAAAAATTATAATTTAATTGCATATTTAAGTTATTATTTCTATTACAAATAAAATTGATAATAATAGTAATGATTTGTTAATTTATTTATATGGGGCTCAATTGGTGTAATTGAATAAATAAATGAATATAAATAAATAAATAATAGTATAATTTATGATTTTTATTTTTATTAATAATAAATATATTTGTTTATAATTGAATATTAAAATTGATTTACATTATAAATTTAAAGTCTTGAAATAATTTCGAGCTTTCTGTTGTTTGAAGAAATGTATCGCACCCGCCATTGCAGTAATCTCCCTGCTTTCATGAAGACTTGGTCTTCAATTGCAGACGCGCGCAATAAGTGCAATTGTTCTAAATAATTATATATAGCGGTATTATTGTAGTTATTAATTGTAGTTATAGACGTTCGATAGGAAGTGCAGTTCGTCTTGAGGATCATCCTGGCGGGCGCACGTATAATTGCAGTTCACAATAAATAATTACTATCATTAATTATTTACATGCTGTAATTTGGATTTCCCAAGAGAACTGTGGCAACTTTGTGGACGTTTCAGAGTGAAGAGATTGTCTTGAAGATCATCCTGGCTGAGATGTAAAATTTTTTTATTTATAATTATTCTAATAATTATATTATGTTAATAAATAGGTTAGTTTTGATGTTTGAATAATACTAGAGTTTGTTTTACATTGTCTTCTGAAATCAAAAAGTTGCGAAGTGTAATAAATATTAAATAGACTTATTAGGTTTCTTTATTGATATTAGTATTTTGAAATTGTAGAATTTTATTAGTAATTACATTGATTTTTTTATTTATAATTATTCTAATAATTATGTGGCGCCCCCGGTTCATCGCCGCAAGCAGCGCCTCTGTCCTCGGGAGCTGTACTAGCTCAGCAGAGGCGGCCATCTTCGTGCTCGCTTCTCCCCCACCTCGAGGTGGCGATAAGCGAGTCAGAGCAGTATCGGCTTGGTTCTCGTGCCGCTCGCACGCTACGACCAAGCCCGCTCTGCGACCGCTGTACATACAATAAAGACCATATACTCGACTTCTCGTCTTTAGGAACGATTCCCAAAATTATATTAGTTAATAAATAGGTTAGTTTTGATGTTTGAATAATACTAGAGTTTGTTTTACATTGTCTTCTGAAATCAAAAAGTTGCTAAGTGTAATAAATATTAAATAGACTTATTAGGTTTCTTTATTGATATTAGTATTGTAAGGCGTATGATTGATAGAGCAAACAGTGATATCTTAATTGAAATTCCTGTTAAGACGCCTGATCATTCAGCTGCAAATTTTGATAACAGTCTAGTAGATCATTTTCTTGTTGACAATGTTGGTTCCATGATAAGTGAGTCATCAAATTTTATAGATATCAGACAGTGCGTCTACAGTTGGATCTGTTTATTCATCAGGTGTTTCTAATCCAGAGTCTACTTATTCGTGTGAATCAGATAGCATAGAAGATTTTGAAGAGCGACTTGCTTTAGCTTTTACAGACACTAATATGTCTCATCAGCAAATTAAAGCTGTCTTACAGAATATTAAAACGCATCATTGTTTTGCAAGTTTACATGTTGATCCACGAACAATTTTGAATACTCCCAATTTTTCTACTCCTACTGTACAAGTAGCCGGTGGGGAGTACCTTCATTTAGGTGTTAGACAAGGTTTTCTTCGCATTCTTCAGTCAACTCCTCTAGATCTGATTCCTGATATTCTGCAAGTGGATTTTAGTACTGATGAGGCATCGCTGGATAAAGCAAGCAAAATTATTATGTGGCCCATTCAAATTAGAATAGCCAATATTCCAAATAGTGCTCCTGAGATTGTTGGTGTTTTTAAAGGTGTGAAAAAACCAACAAGTGCTTCAGAGTTTTTCAAACCAGTTGTTGATGAACTGTTAGCAGTATTACAAGATGGTGTAGAATTTAATGGGGAAAATAAATTAGTACAATTAAGGTGTTTTATTGCTGATGCTCCTGCTCGAGCTTTTGTACTAAGGTAGTTGACCCTGTTCTCGATAGCTTAGTCACAGACTCAACTTATTTCGCTATAAAAAATGCTTTAATTTTAAAAAAATTGAAATTTTTTGTTTTCAACTATTAATTAATATACTTATTTAGCAAATAACTCGAAAAAGACGAAATTTTAACGTAATGTTTACTTCTAAATTCAATAAACCAAAAAATAATCCGAGGGAGCAGTTGTCGATAACCATTTTACGAGTCGGAGCAATTCTCGATAGATGCAAAAGACCCAGTTCTCGATATACCAGCAAGCCCATTATTCAGGTTAGGTTCTAGGTTATGTCAAAACTTGATTGAATAACATACACATTTTGATTATTATAATTACATAATTATTAATTAAAAGTAGTGCTTAAGTACTTTTAAGCATTGAAATAACATTTAAAGAAAAATTTATTTGTATTTTGTATATATTATCTGACTATCGACAACTGGGTACGTACGCATAATTAAGACGGAGTTGTCGATATATGAATTAAAATAGTTATAAGTAAATAAATCAAAATTTAACTTTTTGATTACGCTTATTTTGTTGAATTTAAAGCTAATCTTGGCTTTATAGTTTTTTAAAACGTTCTATTTATTACAAAAATGTCACTTTAAAGTTTACTGTTTGTTACGGTCGTGATTAAGGAAACGTCGAGAAACTCATCAAATCTGAGAGTGCCAAGAAGTGTGAATTTCTATTTAACAAGTAGCGCTAACTGAGTTTTTATAATTCAAAATATTTATTCAGTGATATATTCTTAATATAGAAATAATTTTCTCGTACCGAAAAATTGCTCAAAATATATCTAAAATCGTATTATTCCTTCGAGTTATCGACAACTGGGTACCTATCGAGAACCGGGTCCACTACCTTAGGTCATTGCGGGCACAATTCTGAAGCTCCCTGTTCCAGATGTTGTGTGCGAGGTAAATTCATTCGTCGTGGAGTGATGGCTTATCATGGTACTGATCATACACAACGAACTGATGAAGATTATTCCTCGAGAGTTGATTCTGATCATCATAAAGGAACAGAATGCTCTATTGGTGCTCTTGGTTTAAATCTTGTTTCAAGTACAGTGTTTGATTATATGCATTTAGCGTGTCTTGGTGTGAAGGAAAAAATTTTTCAGGGAATAGTTGACGGTAGGTTTTTAAAATCAGCTAAGCTATCTCCAGCTCATATAAAATTATTAAGTGATCGTATGGAACAAGTAAAGCAATACTGTCCCACAGATTTTGCTCGAAAACCTGTAAATGTTGAGAAGCATGGAAAATACAAAGCTACCAAACAGCGACAAATACTTTTGTATAGTGGCCCTGCAATTTTTTATGGTTTGGTGAATTCAGCTTTTTATATGCACTTTCTATTGTTTCATATAGCCATGAGAATCCTCACAGATCCTGTATCTACTAATGAATCAGTCGATACAGCACAGCAATGTATGGAAATATTTGTAGAAAGATCAGTAGATGTTTATGGTGTTGAATTTTTGTCCTATAATACGCATGCTTTGTTACATCTTGCTGATGATGGAAGATCGTTTGGGGCTTTGGATTCTTTTTCTGCTTTTCCATACGAAAATAACATGACGTATTTTAGAAAATTATGCAGAAAACCCAATCAGCATTTACAACAGATTTCCAAAAGACGAGCTGAAAATTGTAAAGTCAATGTTGCAAAGCTTGTTAATAACGATTCTTTAAAATTCATTGGAAAACATTGCACTGGTCCTAAACCTGCAATAAATAATTCCACATACACTCAATATAGAAAAGTAGTTTTTGGAGCATCTCAGGTATTATCGATCTTCCAATCGGATAATACATTTATTCTTCAAGATTCATCAATATGTGTCGTTCAAATTATTATTCGATTTGCTAACAATGATTGCTATATTCTTGTCAAACGTTTCAGAAAAGTGGAAGATTTTTTCAATCTTCCTAATTGTCCTTCTTCATCATTCGGAGTTTTTCTTTGCTCCTCACTTTCTTCAGAAATTTCATTCATAAAATTTGAAGAAATAAAGAGTAAATGTTTTCGAATGCCGGATTGGTCAGAACTCCCTACAAAAGTTTGTTGCCCAGGATTATTTATTATTATTAAAATTTTGTCATCGAACCTGTAAATTTCGTAATATAATAAAAACAATTTTTATTACATTTTTTAAATTAATATTTACATTATTATTGTAAAAAATAAATTTTTAAATCGTAGTAAATTGAATCATAAATAATAAATATATGTCAATAAAATTTTAATTTTGTTTTCATAAATTTAAACGCATAATTATAATAAAATAAATTATAACAAAAATAAAAAATACAAAATTGTACATTAAGGCCAATACTTTTGTTGGGTAGTTTTGCTAGGTCAGTATTTTCTTCTACTATATTTATGTTTGAAAGCTACTTTTGAAAGATTACTTTTGAATTCCCTAGTATGAATTACCCCTCTCCCAGTATGGACACCCATATGGGTATTGAGCCCCTACCATTAAATTGCAGATATCGTCGTAAATTGCGTCGTATTATCGTCGTTATTTTTTTTATAATATATTTATCGTCTCACTTTACCCTTTTGAAAGTTCTTGCAAAAACAATTGACAGGTAACTATATATATAACTACAATAAGTTTTTGTGTTAATAGTAATGATCCCCGCACATCATGAAATATTTCTGAAGTATTATTGTAATATTTCATGAAATGTTTATAATCTTACAGAAATATTTCACTAAAAACTATTCCCGAAATATTGTTATGTCCGCCTACGAAATATTTCGTAAATGTTTCGTAAACGTAATATTTTCTGCAATATAAATGCAATAATTCTGAAATATTTCAACGATCACATTTTTTTCTGAGGAATACATTACAAAATATTATAAAAATATTTCAGAATTATTACTAGAAAAATTACATGAAATATTTCTGAAAAATTTCTGAAATATTCCCAAGATCAAATGGCTTTACTGAATCTTTTGTGGAATATTTCAGAATTATTTTAGAAATATTAAGGTGGTTCCCTCGGACAAAATATTACCACACAAGATTTCTTTTATTTCAATTAATTTATTCATAATAATATAAAAGTCAATACATTATAAAATATGTTTGTGTAATGTAACAAAAAAAAAACTTTTTTATCGAAATTATGTTATTGCAAAACCATGTATCTTCGATTGAAAATCGTAACATGCTCGTGCAT
Organism: Gastracanthus pulcherrimus; assembly: GCA_949152435.1. Lineage (NCBI taxonomy): Eukaryota > Metazoa > Arthropoda > Insecta > Hymenoptera > Pteromalidae > Gastracanthus > Gastracanthus pulcherrimus. The sequence continues at coordinate 53,587,619 of OX424576.1, forward strand.
TATAATTTCTTTTATTTTTCATCCGATTTGAACTTTAAACCACTTATTTTGATCGTTAAACAATTTCAAATCAATTGTCCGTTGGAAATTAAAAAATTGGCAAAATCAGCAAAGTTAGAGCCTTAATTGTTATGGGTAAATTGTTAGTAATTAAATGTGAATAAATTCATAAATTCATTCACATTTACTTTAAATAATTGGCTCTAACTTTGATGATTTGGCCGATTTTTTAATTTCCAACGGTTAATCGTTTTTAAATTGTTTAACGATTCAAATGAGTGGTTTAAAGTTCAAATCGGATGAAAAATAAAAGAAATTAGAATATTGCCCTAATATCGGTTTATACTGCAGCTGTGGAACATCGTATTGCGATCCCTGCCCTGCTCAAAAGATTCTATTGGGAATCGGGTACTTTCCGATACAAATTCCCGATTAAAACGGATTCATTTTATGTTAAATATTTATTGCGACGTGATATGTTTTAGTGAAAAAGGTTATTTTTGCAAAAGTTTTTGCGTTCTCCAGATATCATTCACTGTTCTTATATGAACCACTCTTTTAGTATTTTTAACTTATTTTTAGCAATTAGTAGCACTTTTTATAATATATGTTGAATGGGTTTGATTATTTTTTCAATAGGATAATGTCCCATTAAATGTACATTGTAAAAAACATTATTAATTATTAAAAATAAGTTAAAAATATGAAAAAAGTTGCTCATATAAGAACAACGAATAATATCTAGAGAACACATAAACTTTTGCAAAAATAACCATTTTCACATGAATATATCATGTGGCGATAAGTATTCAATATAAAATTAATCGGTTTTAATTGGAAATTTTTATGGGGAAATACCCTATTCTCAATAGAATCTTTTAGACAGGGTGCCCAGAAAAATCTATTTAATCCTATTTGCAAATAGATAATAAGATTGAATACGAAATTAATGTCGGAAATCCCCCTATTTAGTCTTTTTAAGCAAGCATTGAAATAGGATTGAATAGATTTTTTATTTTAACCGTTAAAACGAATAGGATCAAATAGTTTAAACATTTCCAAATCTGTCGAATATAGGATTGAATACGCATATTTCAAATTCCAATACAAAAATTGTAAAATAGGGTTTAATAGAGATATAACAAACACAGTATAATATATCAGATTTAATTGTAGGCCAGTCTAAAAAGGAACAAATAATTGTTCGCAAAGAAAAATGTATAGGATTAAATCGCTTCAGATATTTTTTGGTTTGAGACATATAGAATTAAATGGGATCATATTATATTTATACAGAAATTGTGAACAATTAATCAATAGGAACAAATAAAGTTTTATCTGATTATATAAGAAATGAGGTTTAATAGGACAAATCCCGAAATGTAAATTAGTCCAAATGAGAAGATTGCTAATTGAACTATATTGGATTGAATCGTTTCAGATTTTCTGGTTTGTAACATATACGATTAAACAGGATCATGTTATATTTATAGAAAAAATTCGTATGATTTACTAATTGGATCAAATAAAATAGGACCTCAATTTATGAGAAATGAGGTTTAATAGGACAAATCCCGAAATGCAAATTAGTCCAAATGAGAAGATTGGTAATTGAACTATATTGGATTGAATCGTTTCAGATTTTATGGTTTGTAACATATAGAATTAAACAGGATCATGTTCTGTTTATAGAAAAAATTCGTATGATTTACTAATTGGATCAAATAAAATTGTACATCATTTTATTAGAAATGAGGTTTAATAGGACAAATCCCGAAATTCAAATTAGTCCAAATCAGAACATTACTGATTGATCTGTATAGGAATAAATAGTTTAAAAATTTTTCGATTCGTGGTATATAGAATTAAATGGGATCATATTATATTTATACAGATATTCGTGAAAATTCATCAATAGGATCAAATAAAGTTTTATCTGATTATATAAGAAATGAGGTTTAATAGGACAAATCCCGAAATGTAAATTAGTCTAAATGAGGAGATTGCTAATTGAACTATATTGGATTAAATCGTTTCACAATTTGTTGGGTTATGACATATAGGATTAAACAGGATTACTAACTAATTGTAGCACTTATTACACTTTACTAATTGTCTCAAATAAAGTTTCACCTTATTTTATAGGAAATGGGGTTTAATGGGATAAATCCTTAAATTCAAATGAGTCTAAATCAGGTGATTACTGAACTATAGGGGATTGAATCCTTTCAAGATTTTCTGGTTTGTGGCATACAGGATTAAACAGGATCATATTGTATTTTACCAGGCATTCTTAAAAAGTTTTTGATATGATTATGTCAAATTATATCCGATTTTTAATTAAATGTGACACGAAAGTCGAATAATTACAATAAATATCTGAATGTTATTTTAGAACATATTTATATTAAAAATCAATTTTTTTACATTATATTTAAATAGTGTCTATTTTACATATCTTAATACATAATTAATAAAATAAAAAATATGCATAAATTCTTCTTCGAAGATTTTTTTCATTTTTATTATAAATGTAAATTAAAAAAATGTAGATACTTGCAGAAAGTACTTGCATATGTTAGTAATAAAGTGTAAAGTTTTATTTATTAAAACTTTTTGTTGAAGCTATAGTTCCTCTTAATTCCCAGCACTGAAATAAAAAATTATAATATTTTTAATTACTATAAAACAATATACATTATTATATTATATAGAGAGAGTGGAACGCGAGTACAATGAACAAAAATTTTATCAATTTGGTTATCTTTCCAACATTCAATTTTTTTGCACATGAAAATATCGAAATAGAAATCGAAAATTCGATATACCTACCGCGATTTGATATTTGATCGCGTTGGATTTTAATATATATGTTCGTGTAGGTTAGCCACGGGCTTCTCAATTCCGATGACTCACTCGGAAGGATTTCGTCTGAGCAGGAGTAAAGGTGAATAAGCGGGGTAGACGTGATTGGCGTATATGACTAGCGTTTATTTTGTATGTACAAATTTACATGAGTGGTCAATAACCAGAGAAAAAACGATATAAAGTTAGAGACGATATGCATAATCGTCATCCACAAACACAACGAAAGTGGCAAACTGTAATGGAAATGGGTAATTATAAAAATTTTAATTCAAGGCATTTTCTAAAGTCCTTAAATGTAAATATTATCCTTAGACAAGGAGGTAAAAAAACTGTAATAAACGGTTTTTTTGATAATTGGGTAGAATACTGTTTTTTAGTTAACATTGTATTCTTGTAGATCATGGTATAGTTTCTACACAGAGAGAATTTTCTGATAAAAATTACCGTAAAAATCATTGTAAACGTGGGACATTCTGACTTCATGGGAAAAAATACCCTACTGAACGGTAAAATTTACCGTGCTGAATGGTAAAATTTATAATGTATAACGTTAATTTTTACCGTTTAGTAGGGTAATTTCCCCCCTGAAGACAGAATATCCCACGTTTACAATGATTTTCACGGTAATTTTTATCAGAAAATTCTCTCTCTGTATGTAAACTTTTCGAATTTTTACGATATCTTCAAAATTGAAAAAGTTATAGTTAAATCTTTGAAAATGTTATAACGTTACTCCGGTCGGTACCTATGATGTTTTAACGTTGTGCTCTTTTTTAATTTCAAAAAGCAATACACTTCGGCTTAGATTCTCTACCATTTGCACAAGTACCGATCAAAAAATAAATTTTTTTTTCCCTATCGTCATAAATAAAATCTGACTGAAATTTTAAAACGAGAAATTCAAAATGTTTGTAAAGTCTACAAAAAAAAACAGTATGCTCATGGAGAAATATTTGCTAAACTAGTAAATTTGTTAAACATGCATGGAGTACAATTTGTTAAACTTTCGTATGATTTTTTGTCCTATATTTAGCGAAATTCCTGTCTTAATTAGTATGAAAAATTACTTTTATTATTATTACCTTATTTGTTAAATAAATACGTTATTTGTTAAAAAAACTCTCAAAAAAATGTTTTTCTTCTATTAAACGAACATTGAAATATTTTTAATAAAGTCTAGTATTAAAGTGACTAGTAGCGATTTTATATGAACTATTTTTTATAGGACAAAAGTATTTGTAGGAGAATAAATTTGAAGATAGTTTTTCAGATGAAGAAATCAACAATGAACGTAGTGCTTATATGTGTAGCAATGTCGCAAGATCTAATCCTACAAGTGAAACTGGTTCGAATTGTAATGAAGTCAATGACATTGATAACGACATAACAGAATACAATAAATCACTTTCTGATATTGCAAACAATGCTGAAAAGGACGAAATCAAAACAGATTCTTATAATAACAATTCGGATGATAATGTATTATATCATTCTAATGTTGATACTGGTAATGACGATCAGCCAGCAGAAAGCGTCTTGCAATCATTTTATGATACCTTTGATGAAGTTAGTGATGATGAAAATTTGGAATATTACGATGAAAAAGAAATTCCTGAAAATTTAAATGAAATATTGGATATTATTATGTTTCAACAATCGAAAATGACTGTAAAGGAAGTCTTTAATATGGTAGAATCAATGTATCTGTGATATCACATCTCACAGGTTGCTCGAAACGCTATATTAAAATTAATAAAAATCTTAGCAGGACCAGAATATAAATCTTTAAATATTAATGCATATTATGCTTCGAAATTATACAAACCTACTGAAGAAAAGAAAACTTATACCTTTTACTGTACTGAATGTAATGTTGCCCTACTTGAACCTATTACAAGAACAAAATTAATAAAACAGTCATCTGTTAAGTGCAAAAATTGTTCAAAAAACTTTATTTTATCGACATCGAAAGACAATTATTTTGTTAACGTAGGTGTAGAACATCAAATTCGGAGCATTTTAAGCAATCCTGAAATTTTAGATGAAATTATTCTTAACGCATCAATGTCAAAACACAATCGTAATTTAGAAGTTGATCACATTTCTGATCTTGATGATGGACAACTCTATAAACAAAATAAATATTTTGATGACAAAAGTGAGAAAGATATAGTTTTAACTTTAACTGTTAACAGCGATGGTGCTGCAATGTTTGAAACATCAAAAAAAAGTTTATGGCCAATTCTGCTTATAATAAACGAATTATCGGTAAAAACACGGTCTAGAATGTTGATTTTAGCTGCCGCATTATACACTGATCACGAGCCAGATATAAAATTAATGAACTTGTATATGGAATATTTTATAAAACAAATAAACAAATTAATTACTGTAGGAACTGTAATTTATGATAAACGACGTAATAAGAATATAAAAATATTCATATTACCACTGTGTTTCGCTGTGGATTCGGTTGCCCGTCCAATCATTGCTGCACGCCTAAAATTCAATGGGTACTACGGATGCGCTTGGTGTTACATTTATGGATTATATGTAAAAGGTTCAGTGAGATATACAAAAGAACAAAACAATAAAGCTTCTAATCGTACTCAAGAAGAATACTTGAAAGATGTCGATAATTCAAAGAATTGTCTACAGCCGGTAAGAGGAGTGAAAGGAGAATCAAAAGTTTGTACGATGTTACCATTCTTCGATGCAATTTGGGGATTCCCTCCGGAATATATGCATGGAGTTCTTATGGGTGTAACTAAGCAACTATGGCAATGCTGGACAAAAGTTTCTTGTTCTTATAAAATAAAACCAGCAATGATAAAAGTTATTGATGAAAGATTAATTTCAATAAAACCAATAAAAGAAATGTATCGCCTTCCAAATCAGTTACAAAAAAAGTCAAAATGGAAAGCGGCAGAATGGCTGTTTTGGCTATTATTTTATAGCATTCCTTGTCTCCGTGAAATTTTACATGACAAACCATTTACATAATATGCTTTACTTGTCAAAAGTATTAATGATTTACTATCACGAAGTATTTCAAAGGATACTCTTTTAGAATGTGAAAAAAATCTAAAGCAGTTTGTAGAAGATTGTGAGCAGTATTACGGTGAGGAATTCATGACTTTCAACGTACACGTCCTAACTCATCTAACTAAAAGTGTTGAAAAAAGTGGTCCGTTGTGGGCAACTTCAGCATTTGCGTTCGAAAGCAAAATAGGGCATTTGAAAAAACACGTTACTGGTCCAAATGGCGTTATTGAACAAATATGTAATAGAATTCTAGAACAGAATGAATTAAATAAAAAATTATTGGCAATGGGTGAAGAAAATGAATGTTCCAATTTTCGTAACGAAATTATGTCTAACAATTTAGAAATTAAAAACTGCTTTAGATCTACTGATAATGCCATTATTCCTTACGATTATATTAAGGTGATGCTAAAGCCACCTGTCACCGGCAAATACAAGGAACCACTTTTCTCATTTAATTTTCAATTTTTTGCAAATATCTTTATGAAACGTTATTGTCCTAATCAGAAACAATAACTTACCATAGAGATATTTTCTCAAAATTGAAAATTGAATGAAATAAGTGGTTTCCCGTATTTGACGGTGACAAGGGGTTTAGCATCGCCTTAATGAAGAAAAAAACATGTACAATAGATGTATATATAAAGGAACTGTAATACATTCCACAATGTACGAGCGTCCAAAGCGTACCGATAACACGTTTGTACATTTAGAAGATCAGAAGATTGCACAAATAATGTACTTTTTCTTATTAGAGAATGCTTGTTATGCAAATGTTAGATATGTCAATGTAAGAAACATTGTGATTAAAAATTCACATATTAATCATATTTATTTATTAGTTGATAAATGCAATTACACTGAAAATGTGCTGATTACTAAAATACAACAAAAATTAATTCACGTACAAATCATAAATGATTTAGAATACATCTGTAGGCCATGTACTGTACGGGATTCACAATAACTCATGATTATTTAAAAGATCCGTTATATTTTTAGCCTTTATTATGTTGTAAATAATACCAAATAAATCTTTATTTGTATATATATCTTATTCTTTTTTTATATATACGTGATTTCTTTTTTATTCGTATGAAAAAGAAAAACTCGGTCACTTAAGGTCAACTAGTTCCGGATAAAAGTTGATTAAAAATTAATAATCGCAAATAATAATTAGCGAAGTTCACAATTTTAGCTAGAAAGTTGCTAAAAGCAACGTTTCTACCAGCTGTCAAATTAGAATAGGTATAATTTGTAGGATGTGTAGATAAAACCAAACATTATTTATTATGCTTATTGTATAGGACATTTCTGGTTTTGCCTCCCTGAACCCAATAAACTGTTAAACATTTCTAATATTCAAATAGTTTTGTCTAGGTATTTAGAATGTTTTTTGTTAGGGCCGGTATTGGAGTACCGCCTATTTGATCCCATATACGTTGGGTTACGATGCCACATCAAAATAAATATTGGTGCTATAAATTTCTATTTATTCAAGAGTTCTGTGTAGGAAATTATCTTATTCGATCCAATTTACACCATGATTCGCCATATTTGATCCCATATGTGTATACATACTGCTCGAAAAGTGTAATATTAAATCCTATATATTATAGTATCATATCAAAGCAGGTATGATTGATATACATTTATATTAAGGTGGTGATAAACCCACCCGTCATGAACAATTACGAGAACTCACTTATTTCATCTAATTTTCAATTTTTAGTAAATATCTCTCTGAAATGTTGTTCTAATCAAAAACAATAACTTTTCATTGAGATATTTTCTCAAAATTCAAAAATAAATTAAAAAACTGGTTCCCCGTATTTGATGATAACACGGGGATTTAGCATTATCTTAATTAAAAAATGTGTACACTACATTCGCATGTTCAAGCGAAAATGCCCCACCTGATGGTCGAACTGGGTACGGCTCAAAGTTCTACATAAACTAATAACCCTTTTCTTTAAATGAACGCAAGATGTAAACTAACTTAAAATATGCAGTACAAAACATTGCATTAATACATAAAAATAATATTAGTAGTTAAAACAATTAAATGTTATACTAAAAATGTAAATTTAAGGCTATCAATGTTGAACATTTATCCTTCCCTCCATATCGCGTGATTTTGATATAACTTTATTTAAAGGCTCGTTTCAAATAGAAAAGTATTTTATTAGTTCCGATTGACACCAAACTGCTTCGGTATTGAACTATCGCCTATTTGATCTCATATGTGTTAAATACTAATTTATTCGGGAATAGTAATATTTAATCCTATAAAATGATGTCACATCAAAATAGGTATTGGTGCTATAAATTCCTATTAATTCTAGAGTTCTTAATGTGTAGGAAATTATCTTATTAGATCCAGTTTACATCCTAATATATATATATAATGTTAAGTATCGTCTATTTGATCCCGTATGTGTTAAATACTATTCTAAAAGTGTAATATTAAATTCTGTATATTATTATAGTATCACATAAGAGTAGGTATGATTGCTATAAATTTGTATTAATTGAAGAAGTTTTACTAAATTCGCATGTCCAAGTGAAAAAGCCCCACCTGATTGTCGAAGTAGGTACACAAGACCACAACATTTTTTGCTTCTTCACTTAAACAAGACAATGTTTTTCTTATAGATTTTGGTTCGCCGAATCTAAACCCGTGACTCATTTTGCCCCATCACATGAAGGTTTATTTTAAATGCAGAAAACGGTATAAAAAAGCATTTATTACTTCATTACTTCATACCTTATTGCAAATAACCGTGAACATAAAATCCAATCACCCCTAACATACATGACCCTCGAATTCCAAAACCCTCAAACCTATAAACCCTCAAACCCTCAAACCCCTGAAGTTATGAACCGCTAAACCCTCAAACTCCTGTATCCTCAAACCCTCATACCCTCGAACCCTTAAACCCTCAAGCCCATAAACCCCTGAACCTTCAAACCACTGAATCCCTGAACCCATGAACCCATAAACCCTTAAAACTATAAAACTTTGAACCCATAAACCCTTAAAACCATAAACCTTTAAACCCATAAACCCTCAAACCCGTAAACCCTACACCCATAAATCCCTAAACCCTGGAACCTGTAAACAAGTAAACGCTCGAACCCGTAAACTCTCAAACTCAACTCATAAACCTATAAACTTTTAAACCTATTAACCCTTGAAACCATAAACCCTTAATCCCATTAACGTATAAACCCTTGAAACCATAAACCCTTAAACCCATTAACGTATAAACCCTTAAAACCATAAACCCAACCCTTAAGCCTTTAAAACCACAAACCCATAAACCATTAAAGTTATAATCACGTCAACCCTGTAACACACATATCCTCAAATGTGTATACCCTCAGACCCATAAACCCTCAAACCCATAACCCCTGAAGTCCATTTACCCTTAAAACCAAAAACCCATAAATTTATTAACACGTTAACCCTCAAACCCATAAACCTTTAAGCTCATATACCATTAAACACAAGAACTCGTGAATCAAACCCTCAAATCGATAAACTAAAAAATTTATATATATATATATATATATATATATATATATATATATATATATATTATATTATATTAAATATATCATTTTATCATAATAATAATACTGTATTTTATATTTATAATTTTTTATTTATATACTTTAAATATTTAATATTTTGTACAATAAATTAATAAATTATATATATATATATAGGTCAATCCATGTCAACCGGATCAATGTTGCCGCCAAAATTTGAAGCCACGCAAAAATACGTTTGATGTCTCAAATTGATGGCTGGACCATAAGGATGAAAGTGCCGTATGCCCTTTTGCAGAAATCAAGATGGCGGCATAAATATGGCCGCCGGAACTTTGGAAATCTCGACCGATCGACCAAATTAGCCCTGACGTCAGAATTTGGAGCCATGCAAAAATACGAATGAGGGCTCAAATTGATGGCTGGACCATAAGGATTAAAGTACCGTATGCGCTTATGCAGAAATCAAGATGGCGGCATCAATATGGCCGCCGGAACCTTGGAAATCTCGACCGATCGACCGAATTAGCGCTATCGCCAGAATTTGGAGCCACCTAAAAATACGTATGAGGGCTCAAATTGATGGCTGGACCATAAGGATCAAAGTGCCGTATGCGCTTTTGTATAAATCAAGATGGCGGTATCAATATGGTCGCCGGAACCTTGGAAATCTCGACCGATCGACCAAATTAGCGCTGACGTCAGAATTTGGAGCCATGCAAAATTACGAATGAGGGCTCAAATTGATCGCTGGACCATAAGGATCAAAGTGCCGTCAGCGCTTTTGCAGAAATCAAGATGGCGGCATCAATATGGCCGCCGGAACCTTGGAAATCTCGACCGATCGACCGAATTAGCGCTATCGCCAGAATTTGGAGCCACCTAAAAATACGTATGAGGGCTCAAATTGATGGCTGGACCATAAGGATCAAAGTGCCGTGTGCGCTTTTGCAGAAATCAAGATGGCGGCATAAATATGGCCGCCGGAACCTTGGAAATCTCGACCGATCGACCGAATTAGCGCTATTGCCAGAATTTGGAGCTACCTAAAAATACGTATGAGGGCTCAAACTGATGGCTGGACCATAAGGATCAAAGTGCCGTATGCGCTTTTGCAGAAATCAAGATGGCGGCATCAATATGGCCGCCGGAACCTTGGAAATCTCGACCGATCGACCGAATTAGCGCTATTGCCAGAATTTGGAGCTACCTAAAAATACGTATGAGGGCTCAAACTGATGGCTGGACCATAAGGATCAAAGTGCCGTATGCGCTTTTGCAGAAATCAAGATGGCGGCATCAATATGGCCGCCGGAACCTTGAAAATCTCGATTGATCGACCAAATTAGCGCTATCGCCAAAATTTGGAGCCACCTAAAAATACGTATGAGGTCTCAAATTGATGACTGGACCATAAGGATCAAAGTGCCGTCTGCGCTTTTGCAGAAATCAAGATGGCGGCATCAATATGGCCGCCGGAACCTTGGAAATCTCGACCGATCGACCGAATTAGCGCTATCGCCAGAATTTGGAGCCACCTAAAAATACGTATGAGGTCTCAAATTTATGACTGGACCATAAGGATCAAAGTGCCGTATGCGCTTTTGCAGAAATAAAGATGGCGGCATCAATATGGTCGCCGGAACCTTGGAAATCTCGACCGATCGACCAAATTAGCGCTGACGTCAGAATTTGGAGCCATGCAAAATTACGAATGAGGGCTCAAATTGATGGCTGGACCATAAGGATCAAAGTGCCGTCTGTGCTTTTGCAGAAATCAAGATGGCGGCATCAATATGGCCGCTGGAACCTTGGAAATCTCGACCGATCGACCGAATTAGCGCTGACGTCAGAATTTGGAGCCATGCAAAATTACGAATGAGGGCTCAAATTGATGGCTGGATCATAAGGATTAAAGCGCCGTATGCACTTTTGCAGAAATCAAGATGGCGGCATCAAAATGCCGCCGGAACCTTGGAAATCTCGACCGACCGACCAAATTAGCGCTTTCGCCAAAATTTGGAGCCACCTAGAAATACGTATGAGGGCACAAATTGATGGCTGGACCATACGGATCAAAGTACCGTATGCGCTTTTGCAGAATTCAAGATAGCGGCATCAATATGGCCGCCTTAACCTTCAAAATCTCGACCGATCGACCGAATTAGCGCTATCGCCAGAATTTGGAGCCACCTAAAAATACGTTTGATGTCTCAAATTGATGGCTGGACCATAAGGATGAAAGTGCCGTATGCCCTTTTGCAGAAATCAAGATGGCGGCATAAATATGGCCGCCGGAACTTTGGAAATCTCGACCGATCGACCGAATTAGCGCTATTGCCAGAATTTGGAGCTACCTAAAAATACGTATGAGGGCTCAAACTGATGGCTGGACCATAAGGATCAAAGTGCCGTATGCGCTTTTGCAGAAATCAAGATGGCGGCATCAATATGGCCGCCGGAACCTTGAAAATCTCGATTGATCGACCAAATTAGCGCTATCGCCAAAATTTGGAGCCACCTAAAAATACGTATGAGGTCTCAAATTGATGACTGGACCATAAGGATCAAAGTGCCGTCTGCGCTTTTGCAGAAATCAAGATGGCGGCATCAATATGGCCGCCGGAACCTTGGAAATCTCGACCGATCGACCGAATTAGCGCTATCGCCAGAATTTGGAGCCACCTAAAAATACGTATGAGGTCTCAAATTTATGACTGGACCATAAGGATCAAAGTGCCGTATGCGCTTTTGCAGAAATAAAGATGGCGGCATCAATATGGTCGCCGGAACCTTGGAAATCTCGACCGATCGACCAAATTAGCGCTGACGTCAGAATTTGGAGCCATGCAAAATTACGAATGAGGGCTCAAATTGATGGCTGGACCATAAGGATCAAAGTGCCGTCTGTGCTTTTGCAGAAATCAAGATGGCGGCATCAATATGGCCGCTGGAACCTTGGAAATCTCGACCGATCGACCGAATTAGCGCTGACGTCAGAATTTGGAGCCATGCAAAATTACGAATGAGGGCTCAAATTGATGGCTGGATCATAAGGATTAAAGCGCCGTATGCACTTTTGCAGAAATCAAGATGGCGGCATCAAAATGCCGCCGGAACCTTGGAAATCTCGACCGACCGACCAAATTAGCGCTTTCGCCAAAATTTGGAGCCACCTAGAAATACGTATGAGGGCACAAATTGATGGCTGGACCATACGGATCAAAGTACCGTATGCGCTTTTGCAGAATTCAAGATAGCGGCATCAATATGGCCGCCTTAACCTTGAAAATCTCGACCGATCGACCAAATTAGCGCTGACGTCAGAATTTGGAGCCATGCAAAAATACGAATGAGGGCTCAAATTGATGGCTGGATCCTAAGGATTAAAGTGCCGTATGCACTTTTGCAGAAATCAAGATGGCGGAATCAAAATGCCGCCGGAACCTTGGAAATCTCGACCGATCGACCGAATTGGCGCTATCGCCAGAATTTGGAGCCACCTAAAAATACGTATGAGCTCTCAAATTGATGTCTGGACCATAAGGATCAAAGTGCCGTATGCGCTTTTGCAGAAATCAAGATGGCGACATCAATATGGTCGCCGGAACCTTGGAAATCTCGACCGATCGACCAAATTAGCGCTGACGTCAGAATTTGGAGCCATGCAAAAATACGAATGAGGGCTCAAATTGATGGCTGGATCATAAGGATTAAAGTGCCGTATGCACTTTTGCAGAAATCAAGATGGCGGCATCAAAATGTCGCCGGAACCATGGAAATCTCGACCGATCGACCGAATTAGCGCTGACGTCAGAATTTGGAGCCATGCAAAAATACGAATGAGGGCTCAAATTGATGGCTGGATCCTAAGGATTAAAGTGCCGTATGCGCTTTTGCAGAAATCATGATGGCGGTATCAATATGGTCGCCGGAACCTTGGAAATCTCGACCGATCGACCAAATTAGCGCTGACGTCAGAATTTGGAGCCATGCAAAAATACGAATGAGGGCTCAAATTGATGGCTGGATCATAAGGATTAAAGTGCCGTATGCACTTTTGCAGAAATCAAGATGGCGGCATCAAAATGCCGCCGGAACCATGGAAATCTCGACCGATCGACCGAATTTGAGCTATCGTCAGAATTTGGAGCCACCTAAAAATACGTATGAGGTCTCAAATTGATGACTGGACCATAAGGATCAAAGTGCCGTATGCGCTTTTGCAGAAATCAAGATGGCGACATCAATATGGTCGCCGGAACCTTGGAAATCTCGACCGATCGACCGAATTAGCGCTGACGTCAGAATTTGGAGCCATGAAAAAATACGAATGAGGGCTCAAATTGATGGCTGGATCCTAAGGATTAAAGTGCCGTATGCACTTTTGCAGAAATCAAGATGGCGGCATCAATATGGCCGCCGGAACCTTTGAAATCTCGACCGATCGACCAAATTAGCGCTGACGTCAGAATTTGGAGCCATGCAAAAATACGAATAAGGGCTCAAATTGATGGCTGGATCATAAGGATTAAAGTGCCGTATGCACTTTTGCAGAAATCAAGATGGCGGCATCAAAATGCCGCCGGAACCATGGAAATCTCGACCGATCGACCGAATTTGCGCTATCGCCAGAATTTGGAGCCACCTAAAAATACGTATGAGGTCTCAAATAGATGACTGGACCATAAGGATCAATGTGCCGTATGCGCTTTTGCAGAAATCATGATGGCGGTATCAATATGGTCGCCGGAACCTTGGAAATCCCGACCGATCGACCAAATTAGCGCTGACGTCAGAATTTGGAGCCATGCAAAAATACGAATGTGGGCTCAAATTGATGGCTGGACCATAAGGATCAAAGTGCCGTATGCGCTTTTGCAGAAAACAAGATGGCCGCATCAATATGGGCGCCGGAACCTTGGAAATCTCGACCGATCGACCGAATTAGCGCTATCGCCAGAATTTGGAGCCACCTAAAAATACGTATGAGGTCTCAAATTGATGACTGGACCATAAGGATCAAAGTGCCGTATGCGCTTTTGCAGAAATCAAGATGGCGACATCAATATGGTCGCCGGAACCTTGGAAATCTCGACCGATCGACCAAATTAGCGCTGACGTCAGAATTTGGAGCCATGCAAACATACGAATGAGGGCTCAAATTGATGGCTGGACCATAAGGATTAAAGTACTGTATGCGCTTATGCAGAAATCAAGATGGCGGCATCAATATGGCCGCCGGAACCTTGGAAATCTCGACCGATCGACCAAATTAGCGCTGACGTCAGAATTTGGAGCCATGCAAAAATACGAATGAGGGCTCAAATTGATGGCTGGATCATAAGGATTAAAGAGCCGTATGCACTTTTGCAGAAATCAAGATGGCGGCATCAAAATGCCGCCGGAACCATGGAAATCTCGACCGATCGACCGAATTTGAGCTATCGTTAGAATTTGGAGCCACCTAAAAATACGTATGAGGGCTCAAATTGATGGCTGGACCATAAGGATCAAAGTGCCGTATGCGCTTTTGCAGAAATCAAGATGGCGGTATCTATATGGTCGCCGGAACCTTGGAAATCTCGACGGATCGACCAAATTAGCGCTGACGTCAGAATTTGGAGCCATGCAAAATTACGAATGAGGGCTCAAATTGATGGCTGGACCATAAGGATCAAAATGCCGTCTGTGCTTTTGCAGAAATCAAGATGGCTGCATCAAAATGCCGCCGGAACCTTGGAAATCTCGACCGATCGACCGAATTAGCGCTATCGCCAGAATTTGGAGCCACCTAAAAATACGTATGAGGTCTCAAATTGATGACTGGACCATAAGGATCAAAGTGCCGTATGCGCTTTTGCAGAAATCAAGATGGCGACATCAATATGGTCGCCGGAACCTTGGAAATCTCGACCGATCGACCAAATTAGCGCTGACGTCAGAATTTGGAGCCATGCAAAAATACGAATGAGGGCTCAAATTGATGGCTGGACCATAAGGATTAAAGTACCGTATGCGCTTATGCAGAAATCAAGATGGCGGCATCAATATGGCCGCCGGAACCTTGGAAATCTCGACCGATCGACCAAATTAGCGCTGACGTCAGAATTTGGAGCCATGCAAAAATACGAATGAGGGCTCAAATTGATGGCTGGATCATAAGGATTAAAGAGCCGTATGCACTTTTGCAGAAATCAAGATGGCGGCATCAAAATGCCGCCGGAACCATGGAAATCTCGACCGATCGACCGAATTTGAGCTATCGTTAGAATTTGGAGCCACCTAAAAATACGTATGAGGGCTCAAATTGATGGCTGGACCATAAGGATCAAAGTGCCGTATGCGCTTTTGCAGAAATCAAGATGGCGGTATCAATATGGTCGCCGGAACCTTGGAAATCTCGACCGATCGACCAAATTAGCGCTGACGTCAGAATTTGGAGCCATGCAAAATTACGAATGAGGGCTCAAATTGATGGCTGGACCATAAGGATCAAAATGCCGTCTGTGCTTTTGCAGAAATCAAGATGGCGGCATCAATATGGCCGCCGGAACCTTGGAAATCTCGACCGATCGACCGAATTAGCGCTGACGTCAGAATTTGGAGCCATGCAAAATTACGAATGAGGGCTCAAATTGATGGCTGGATCATAAGGATTAAAGCGCCGTATGCACTTTTGCAGAAATCAAGATGGCGGCATCAAAATGCCGCCGGAACCATGGAAATCTCGACCGATCGACCGAATTTGAGCTATCGTTAGAATTTGGAGCCACCTAAAAATACCAATGAGGGCTCAAATTGATGGCTGGACCATAAGGATTAAAGTGCCGTATGCACTTTTGCAGAAATCAAGATGGCTGCATCAAAATGCCGCCGGAACCTTGGAAATCTCGACCGATCGACCGAATTAGCGCTATCGCCAGAATTTGGAGCCACCTAAAAATACGTATGAGGTCTCAAATTGATGACTGGACCATAAGGATCAAAGTGCCGTATGCGCTTTTGCAGAAATCAAGATGGCGACATCAATATGGTCGCCGGAACCTTGGAAATCTCGACCGATCGACCAAATTAGCGCTGACGTCAGAATTTGGAGCCATGCAAAAATACGAATGAGGGCTCAAATTGATGGCTGGACCATAAGGATTAAAGTACCGTATGCGCTTATGCAGAAATCAAGATGGCGGCATCAATATGGCCGCCGGAACCTTGGAAATCTCGACCGATCGACCAAATTAGCGCTGACGTCAGAATTTGGAGCCATGCAAAAATATGAATGAGGGCTCAAATTGATGGCTGGATCATAAGGATTAAAGAGCCGTATGCACTTTTGCAGAAATCAAGATGGCGGCATCAAAATGCCGCCGGAACCATGGAAATCTCGACCGATCGACCGAATTTGAGCTATCGTTAGAATTTGGAGCCACCTAAAAATACGTATGAGGGCTCAAATTGATGGCTGGACCATAAGGATCAAAGTGCCGTATGCGCTTTTGCAGAAATCAAGATGGCGGTATCAATATGGTCGCCGGAACCTTGGAAATCTCGACCGATCGACCAAATTAGCGCTGACGTCAGAATTTGGAGCCATGCAAAATTACGAATGAGGGCTCAAATTGATGGCTGGACCATAAGGATCAAAGTGCCGTCTGTGCTTTTGCAGAAATCAAGATGGCGGCATCAATATGGCCGCCGGAACCTTGGAAATTTTGACCGATCGACCGAATTAGCGCTGACGTCAGAATTTGGAGCCATGCAAAATTACGAATGAGGGCTCAAATTGATGGCTGGATCATAAGGATTAAAGCGCCGTATGCACTTTTGCAGAAATCAAGATGGCGGCATCAAAATGCCGCCGGAACCTTGGAAATCTCGACCGACCGACCAAATTAGCGCTTTCGCCAAAATTTGGAGCCACCTAGAAATACGTATGAGGGCACAAATTGATGGCTGGACCATAAAGATTAAAGTGCCGTATGCGCTTTTGCAGAAATCAAGGTGGCGGCATCAATATGGCCGCCGGAACCTTGGAAATCTCGACCGATCGACCGAATTAGCGCTATTGCCAGAATTTGGAGCTACCTAAAAATACGTATGAGGGCTCAAACTGATGGCTGGACCATACGGATCAAAGTACCGTATGCGCTTTTGCAGAATTCAAGATAGCGGCATCAATATGGCCGCCTTAACCTTGAAAATCTCGACCGATCGACCAAATTAGCGCTGACGTCAGAATTTGGAGCCATGCAAAAATACGAATGAGGGCTCAAATTGATGGCTGGATCCTAAGGATTAAAGTGCATACGGCACTTTAATCCTTAGAAATCTCGACCGATCGACCGAATTAGCGCTATTGCCAGAATTTGGAGCTACCTAAAAATACGTATGAGGGCTCAAACTGATGGCTGGACCATACGGATCAAAGTACCGTATGCGCTTTTGCAGAATTCAAGATAGCGGCATCAATATGGCCGCCGGAACCATGGAAATCTCGACCGATCGACCGAATTTGCGCTATCGCCAGAATTTGGAGCCACCTAAAAATACGTATGAGGTCTCAAATTGATGACTGGACCATAAGGATCAAAGTGCCGTATGCGCTTTTGCAGAAATCATGATGGCGGTATCAATATGGCCGCCGGAACCGTTGAAATCTCGACCGATCGACCAAATTAGCGCTGACGTCAGAATTTGGAGCCATGCAAAAATACGAATGAGGGCTCAAATTGATGGCTGGATCATAAGGATTAAAGTGCCTTATGCACTTTTGCAGAAATCAAGATGGCGGAATCAAAATGCCGCCGGAACCATGGAAATCTCGACCGATCGACCGAATTTGAGCTATCGCCAGAATTTGGAGCCACCTAAAAATACGTATGAGGTCTCAAATTGATGACTGGACCATAAGGATCAAAGTGCCGTATGCGCTTTTGCAGAAATCAAGATGACGGTATCAATATGGTCGCCGGAACCTCGGAAATCTCGACCGATCGACCAAATTAGCGCTGACGTCAGAATTTGGAGCCATGCAAAAATACGAATGAGGGCTCAAATTGATGGCTGGTTCATAAGGATTAAAGTGCCGTATGTACTTCTGCAGAAATCAAGATGGCGGCATCAAAATGCCGCCGGAACCATGGAAATCTCGACCGATCGACCGAATTTGCACTATCGCCAGAATTTGGAGCCACCTAAAAATACGTATGAGGGCTCACATTTATGGCTGGACCATAAGGATCAAAGTGCCTTATGCGCTTTTGCAGAAATCAAGATGGCGGTATCAATATGGTCGCCGGAACCTTGGAAATCTCGACCGATCGACCAAATTAGCGCTGACGTCAGAATTTGGAGCCATGCAAAAATACGAATGAGGGCTCAAATTGATGGCTGGATCCTAAGGATTAAAGTGCCGTATGCGCTTTTGCAGAAAACAAGATGGCCGCATCAATATGGGCGCCGGAACCTTGGAAATCTCGACCGATCGACCGAATTAGCGCTGACGTCAGAATTTGGAGCCATGCAAAAATACGAGTGAGGGCTCAAATTGATGGCTGGATCCTAAGGATTAATGTGCCGTAAGATCTTTTGCAGAAATCAAGATGGCGGCATCAATACGGCCGCCGGAACCTTGGAAATCTCGACCGATCGACCAAATTAGCGCTGACGTCAGAATTTGGAGCCATGCAAAAATACGAATGAGGGCTCAAATTGATGGCTGGATCATAAAGATTAAAGTGCCGTATGCACTTTTGCAGAAATCAAGATGGCTGCATCAAAATGCCGCCGGAACCTTGGAAATCTCGACCGATCGACCGAATTAGCGCTATCGCCAGAATTTGGAGCCACCTAAAAATAAGTATGAGGTCTCAAATTGATGCCTGGACCATAAGGATCAAAGTGCCGTATGCGCTTTTGCAGAAATCAAGATGGCGACATCAATATGGTCGCCGGAACCTTGGAAATCTCGACCGATCGACCAAATTAGCGCTGACGTCAGAATTTGGAGCCATGCAAAAATACGAGTGAGGGCTCAAATTGATGGCTGGATCCTAAGGATTAATGTGCCGTAAGATCTTTTGCAGAAATCAAGATGGCGGCATCAATATGGCCGCCGGAACCTTTGAAATCTCGACCGATCGACCAAATTAGCGCTGACGTCAGAATTTGGAGCCATGCAAAAATACGAATGAAGGCTCAAATTGATGGCTGGATCATAAGGATTAAAGTGCCGTATGCACTTTTGCAGAAATGAAGATGGCGGCATCAAAATGCCGCCGGAACCATGGAAATCTCGACCGATCGACCGAATTTGCGCTATCGCCAGAATTTGGAGCCACCTAAAAATACGTATGAGGTCTCAAATTGATGACTGGACCATAAGGATCAATGTGCCGTATGCGCTTTTGCAGAAATCATGATGGCGGTATCAATATGGTCGCCGGAACCTTGGAAATCCCGACCGATCGACCAAATTAGCGCTGACGTCAGAATTTGGAGCCATGCAAAAATACGAATGTGGGCTCAAATTGATGGCTGGATCCTAAGGATTAAAGTGCCGTATGCACTTTTGCAGAAATCAAGATGGCGGCATAAAAATGCCGCCGGAACCTTGGAAATCTCGACCGATCGACCGAATTGGCGCTATCGCCAGAATTTGGAGCCACCTAAAAATACGTATGAGGGCTCAAATTGATGACTAGACCATAAGCTTCAAAGTGTCGGAAACAAAATGATTAATGGGAAAAGTGATTTCCGAAACTCAAATCATGAATCAATGTATCCATTATTGTGGATGTACGTCGCAACAAGAACAAAATTGCAGAATTGATTGCCAAACCTGATGAGAAGAGCGTTGAAAGTTATTCTCAGCGACGTGTATCCTAAGTCACGCCCTATTGATTCGGAACTCATAGAATGGTGGATCTCGTATGACACATGTATAAGAAATCCGTGGTAGTATACGACGTTGAAACTACCTAAATCGTCTGGAAATCAATTAATAGAAATTCAGTAGGTTGAGTAGCTCCAATAATATGCCTTGTAGATTCAAATTTCTTCCGGGACGATTTCCTAAATACCGACAGTCATTAACCGGTTGAGAAACTCACCATTGTATGATTAGAACTCAATTTAGACCTCTTAAAATTCTTAACGAGTTTCATATTGCATAGTAATTATGTCATGTTTTGATCCAGAGTACCTCTTCACTTTCAGTTTATTATCAGTAGTTGGAATGAATGCGTGGCTGCTCTGAATTTTTTTCACAGCAGGTGGATTTTTATATTTTCTATGCAATCTTTTGACTAATTGTTTATGCTCCTGCTTACTATAATGGAAAAATTTTATGTTTTTGAATTTTTCTTCTGCAAACTTGAATAGAGAAGTTGAGTCCAAGATAGCATTTTTTGGTTCGACTTGTAAACTGTATCGAGTGGCTTCACTCTTAAAGCATGCTCCAAGACCATCGCAAATACATTTTCCATGTGACGTTGGATTACAGTGCCACTCCGCTTCAATTCCAAAATCAGTCTTGTGATTCATAAGATGCATCATCTGAGTTCTATTTTTGAAGTGCTGTTTTGCACCATCAGTTACATAATAAATTTTCTTTACTCGTGGACACACCTTTTTAATTTCCGGTATTACCTTCTGCTGCATCAAATAAACTGAGGTAGCATCATGAGTTGTGCAGTTTGAGAGTAAAATAATGCTCTTGTGTTTCAAGTCCTCGCCTGATCGATAATAGAAAGCAACAGTAAGAACAGAACATTGATCATTGTTATAATGAACATTTTTTTCTGTAAATTTTCTGTACAATATGCTGACTTTTTTTCAGACCCCAATTACCACGTTTCTGATTGGTTTATAAAAGATATACCGTTATATGCTATTTAAAAAATTTAGGAAGTTTATTTTAATCTCAAAATTTAATAGTAATAAGAGCTTCAAAATAAGAGCAGGTAGATCATGGACCGAGCTTTATAACTGAAGTTACAGCATTTTGAAAGAAATCTACATACAATTTATATATCTATATATATGTAGGGAATATCATTTACAAAATAAATCTTCATATATAGATATACAAATTGTATGTAGATTTCCTTCCAAATTCTGTTACTTCGGTTAAAAAGCTCGGTCCATGGTCTACCTGGTCTCATTTTGAAGCTCTTATTACTATATAACGGTATATCTTTTATAAATCAATCAGAAACGTGGTAATTGGGGCCTAAAAAAAGTGTTAGCATATTCTATAGAAAATTTACAGGAAAATATACAGCAAAATAATAAAAATGTATATGTGTAAATACCTAAATTGCACCTATCTGGAGCTAAAAATCATTAAAGTTTTCTATGTTTCTAAGAATTGAAAAAAACTTTATTTTTAATAGGGCCACAGTTCTGCATAGTTAGGGTATTGTGATCTAAATTTTTTTTGCATACATTTTTTAATTATTCTGAACTAGTAAAAACATTTTGAACGAAATGTAAAAAATTTCTTCCCTGGTCGACGTGGTATATATATATATATATATATATATATATATATATATATACCACGTCGACCAGGGAAGAAATTTTTTATATATATGAAGAAATTTTATATATATATAATCCCTGAAAATATTTACGTAAATAATGGTATATTTCGGGAGCCTGTAGCTCCAGGAGGCTACGGTCACTCAAACGGATCAGTGGCTGAACCAGCTGGTCCTTGTGCAGGTTCCCCTATTGAAAATATCAAGCTAAATCTCAAGCTTCAAATCCAGCGATGAGTTTGAATCCGGCTCGATCGAACTTGAAATTCAGCGATGAGGTTGAATCCAGCTTGATCAAACTTGAAATGTAGGTCGATCAGGGTGGATTTTTTGAGTTTGATTTCGAGCTTGAAATCGAGCTGGATTTTAAGTTCGATCAAACCAGATTCAAGCTCATCGCTGAATTTCAAGCTTGAAATCCAGCTTCAATTTTTTAACAGGGATCGCCTGACCTGCAACTCGCAAGAAGCCTCGTACTCAACATCATTCTCGTTGCCCCTGCATCATCGAGAGTTTTGCAGGCATGTCCACGCGCTCGTACGACAACAGCATGACCTTGGGAACCATTCAGCAGATCGCTATCACATCCAAGCAGGTGCACACCGTTTCTGTGCTCGAAGTGTTATGAACTCTGTTGAAAAAAACGAAAAAAATAAGATTTTTTATTGCATTATGGGTTTGAAAGTTATATTAGAATGATGAATAAATTACCTTTGCTAGGCCCTCCTTGCAGCTCAGCTTGCACGTCTGAAAACGATATCATTTTTGTCGCTCCCAGTCTCAGCTTGTCTACCTCAGTCTTGGGTCAGTCACTGAATCGGCAGTCTTTGTTCCTTGACGTCGTCTCTCTGTATGTGCTGGATCGGTTCTAGAGTTATTTTCTAACGTCTCTCAACGGCATCTGAAAACCATTATTATTTTTATTTTAATAGAAGTAATAATAACACTAAAGAATTCCCAGACGGCAAAACAAATTTCATGAATGTCGCAGACGTTAGAATTCTTTATGAACTCTTTTCAAACTCTTTAAGAATCCTTTTCTAACTTACATGTATAATTATTCTTAAAGTGTTCGAAAAAAATCCTTAGAAAAAATTCATTTTTTGCTGTCTGGGTAATAATTATAATAATTATAATGTTATTAGAATTATTCTCTTGTAATGTAAAAATTACCTCAATATTGCTATTTTTTCAAACAAAAATAAAAGAATTTTTTTTTTTATGTGTGAGAGGGCCCTGATCTTGCCCATCTCTGTGAGGCACAACCAACATTCTCTGCCCCTCCCTTCCAACGCTTCCTTGCATTTTTTTTTAAATTTAATTACGTAATTAAAAATTAAAATATAATTAAAAAATAAAAGATTAGTAAATTGATAATTGAATTTAGTAAATAAATGAACAAATAAATAAAATATAAAATGTAAGAAAACGTTCTATTCATATAAAAAGTCCACGTTAATTTCAGCAAGTGATAATATAAAAAAATGCAAACTAATATAATAAACGTGTACTTCTTATATGAACTTCCCTAAAAACTAAAAACATAATAAAGTCGCCTTTATAAAACGCAAAGAAAAATGTAGCAAGCTAGTATTTTTCTTGCTGTTTTATAAATGCGTAGGTGTCCGGAAATTCTTCGGTCCCATCCTCAGGCTGGCCGTTGTCCTCCATCATGGTGTTGCTGTGGTCGTCATGATCCTTGTTGTTCTCGGCGTCGCTTTCGATCTCCGTGTCATCGTCCGGGTAAGGTTCTGCACCTCCTCTGTCAGGTCGGCACTCCTCCAAATACTCCGCGGGGACTATTCGTCAGAGTGGGTCCTTCCATCAAATTCTCCGTCCTCTGATTCCCTGATATATTTTATATTTTATTTTAAATTAATTTGATTTTGCTTCATCACAGAAGAAGCTTTGGGATGGTAATAAAAAAGTTTTGCTAAAATCACTATAGAAATATCTTTTGAGACAATAGGAATCAACATACACTATTTTTAGAAAATGTCTGTATGAATGTGCGTGCGTGAGTACGTGCGCGTGTATGTGTGCTGCGTGTGTGCATGCATGCATGCGTGCATGTGTGTGCGCGTGTATGTGTATATGCATGCGTGTGTCCGTATGCGGAGTCACACCATATTTTTTTGTAACACATGTATGGATTTTTGCGTTTATTAAAATAAGTTTTTAAATAAACGGGCAAAAAAGAAATTTTTGGCGGGCAACAAAAATAGTCAACGGGTAAAAAAACTTTTTTACCCGCTTATCCGGACAGAATAGTACATTATACAACAAGGGACGAAAGTAGCAGTTTTTCCCGCGGGCAGTAATCACCCGAGGGAAGAATCTTCTCGCGAGGGTAGTAATCACTCGAGGGCGAAATCTACTTTGACATTGTAGGGTTTTTTGGAATGTTAGATATAACGTATCTACAACAATAGTTATAAAAGACGTGAAAAACTGTAATTTAATCTAAATATGTAATTTTAGTAAAAAAATTATCTTTTGACGATCCATCAATACTAAAAACACAGCTTTTTTAAGATATTTATTAAAAAAAGATAAGTAAATTTAAAATTAATTTCATATTGAAACAATCAATTAAGTTTGAGGAAGCAAAGTGCCAAGGAATTGCCAGCGGTTTTTTACATGTTCTATGATAATATTTAACAGGAGGCCACTTACCAGAGTTTATCAGGTGGATTCTGCTGTAAATGGTCGAAATTTTCTGTAGGTGCGTCATCTTCGTCGGGTATTTTATCCTTCAGGTCATCTAATCCTACATAGCTCCTTGGACTGGACAGATGCTGATGATCATCCCTCTCCCTCTCGTCGTCTGAAGTTTTTCTAAAACTCTTCTTCTTTTTGGACTGGATGGCAGGGGTTCTTGATGTTCTTCTTCTTCTTCTTCTTCTTCATCAGGAGCTCGTCTTCTCCTCGGAGATGGTGGCAGCTGCTCCTCATCTCTTTCTTCGGGCAGTAGCTCGTCTCTGCGTATCTTGTAAACACTAATCTCACCTGATAATATTGGCAGTGGACGCATGCAGTAGCTGAATGTAAACATAACCTCTTCGAGGTTAACCGTGCCACTGCTGCTGCCGCAAATACGCCGTCCTGGGCCTTGCAGCTCTCGTCTTCGTGCCCCTTCGTGGGGACCGTAGCCCAGATACCCCTCCTACTGCATCCCTCGTCGCACTTCCTCGTCCTGGTCACTCGTCCTTCCTCGTCAAAACTAACCTATTTATTAACATAATATAATTATTAGAATAATTATAAATAAAAAATTTTTACATCTCAGCCAGGATGATCCTCAAGACAATCTCTTCACTATGAAACGTCCACAAAGTTGCCACAGTTCTCTTGGGAAATCCAAATTACAGCATGTAAATAATTAATGATAGTAATTATTTACTGTGTACTGCAATTGCACGTGCGCGCGCCAGGATGATCCTCAAGACGAGCTGCACTTCCTCTCGAACGTCCACCGCAAACTTGCCACAGTCGAATTATATAATTCAGAATTCCAAATTACACCACAGATAACTACAATTAATAACTACAATAATACCGCTATATATAATTATTTAGAACAATTGCACTTATTGCGCGCGTCTGCAATTGAAGACCAAGTGATCTTCATGAAAGCAGGGAGATTACTGCAATGGCGGGATGCGATACATTTCTTCAAACAACAGAAAGTTCGAAATTATTTCAAGACTTTAAATTTATAATGTAAATGAATTTTAATATTCAATTATAAACAAATATATATATATATATATATATATATATATTACTAATAAAAATAAAAATCATAAAATTATACTATTATTTATTTATTTATATTTATTTATTTATTCAATTACACCAATTGAGCCCCATAGAAATAAATTAACAAATCATTACTATTATTATCAATTTTATTTGTAATAGAAATAATAACTTAAATATGCAATTAAATTATATTTTTATAATTATATTGATGGCACGTCGTGCTGTCCATAATCCGTCACATTGCGGCCACGATTTTCCCGACACGGCGGGCTTGCACTGTGCCGTCATTCTGCTGGAATCTGAAAGTTCAAAAAAGTGATGTTGCGTGACGGCACGATGACGGCACAGAGCGGTCACAACGTGCCGCCGAATCGGACAGCACGCCGCGACTGCACAGTGATGGCACAAATTCGTCACGCCGTGCCAGCACGCCGTGCTCGGCACGGGCTGCTATCTGGGTACTGTTAAAAAAAAGTGAGCCGTCACGGGACGCCTGGCAGATGTGAAACATAGAATTTGAAGGTTATTGACAAATAAATAATTGAGTTTTATAAGAAAAGGATGTAATGGAAAGGAATACACCAATATTGAAGAAAGTTACAATGAAAGAAAATAGTACGTTATGTTACAAGGGCAAAAAGTCGAATATTTTTCCCACGGGTAAGTTTGCTGACCTCGATTCGATTCGCTTGCTCGGGCAGTATCACCCGAGGGAAAAATCGACTTTTTTCTCGAGTTACATATAGTACTTTATGCCCATCTCAACTGTGGCCACTTTTTGACTTGGAAAGCGGGACTAATGGACTGTTAAAAGACAATCGAAAATCAGGGTTATTGGTAGGACTTGAAGAAATAAAGGAATTTTGACTATTTTCTAGTAAAGTCACTTTTCTCCCTAGGGAAAAAATGCGGGGAAAAAGTGATTTGCAGAAAGAAAGTTATTTTTTTTCCCGCTAATCATTTTTGCGGGCAAAAAGTGTAATTTTGGTCTCGCTATTCAGGGAAAAAGTGACGATTTTCATTCAGATGGGCATAAAAGATTTTTAGATTCATGTTATTAAGACGATTATGTTATTTACACTAAAATATACATAGGAAAAAATAATGTTACAAATAAAGTTCTACAATTCAGTAACATCAGTTATTTCTATAATAGTAACACTCGATGATGTTTTCATAAGGAACTGATTCTATTGTATCAAAATATAAAGAACTTGCAGTGGCCTGTAAATTCTGTTGTCTTCGGTAATTGTCTCTTCTGCGCTTGGTGATTTCTTCTCGGTGTGTATTTCGGTATCGTTGAGCGCGTTTGTTTTGTAAATCATTTTTATTGTTCAGTCTAAAGTTTGAAAGACATTAATTTAGTAAAGAAAATCAAGTTATAAACAGTTATATACATAAATCTGTTTGATTTGATGTATTTGGTTAATTTCTAGCTTCAATTATAATATCCCCTACCTCCTGCGATTCTTGAGCACTTGAAAATATATAAATGTAATTATTGCTAAAAATTAATAGAAAGTAGGGCTATATTGATCTTAACAAAAAATAGGGAGAGAGAAAGAGAGATGCGTATTTATGTATATAAATATAGTGTGTGTGTGTGTGTGTTCGTGTGCGTGTGTTTACACGTGAGTTTTCCCGCGTATTAGGTAAGATCCCTGGTAACAAAAGCATCGCAATTTCGCCGCATTTCTGCTGCAATCGTGCGTGCAATCACAAAAATTACAGCAGCCGACGTGCGGTCTGCTTCACAATTCGACTTGGTTTCCGCTGCACGACGATTGTGGCAGACGAGTGCGGCAGGATTGCAGCAGAAGTGCAGCCGACAAGTGCGATTAAGGGGGATGAAATAATGCACTCGCGAGTGCAGCAGATTTGCACCCCAATTGCGTACGACAATTGCGGCAGACGAGTGCGGTAGGATGCAGCAGACGTGCAGCCGACAAGTGCGACTAAGGGAGATGAAATAATGCACTCGCGAGAGCAGCAGAATTGCGCCCGAATTGTGTGCGACGATTGCGGCAGAAGAGTGCGCCAGGATTGCAGCAGACGAGTGCGTCAGGATTGCAGCAGACGTACAGCCGACAAGTGCAACTAAGAGGGGTGAAATAATGCACTCGCGAGTGCAGCAGAATTGCACCTTAATTATGTACGACGATTGCAGCAGATGAGTGCGGCAGGATTGCAGCAGACGTGCAGCCGACAAGTGCTACTAAGGAGGATGAAATAATGCACTCGCAAGTGCAGCAGAATTACACCCGAATTCCGTACGACGATTGCGACAGACGAGTGCGGCAGGATTGCAGCAAACGTGCAGTCCACAGACCCGTTGGAAGCAAAGCATGTAGGATATAAGTCGCCGCCGCCAGGCGACGAGCGCATCAGTTTTGGGCTCACTCGACTAGTTTAGCGTGGTAAATACTATAACAGACCGCGCACAAGCCGTCTGGGAGATAAAACTCTTTGGAGCTCTTTTTTTTGTTACCATTCTCGGTGTTCTGAGGTTTTTCGCTACGAGGTGTGTGATCGTTTTTGAAGTATATCTTAATGCACTCGCAAATGCGTTACATCATCCCCCTTAATCACACTTGTCAGATGCACGTCTTCTGCAATCCTGCCGCACTCGTCTGCCGCAATCGTCATACGCAATTCGAGTGCAATCCAGCTGCACTCGCAAGTGTATTATTTCATCCTCCTTAATCGCATTTGTCGGCTGCACGACTGCTGCAATCCTGACGCACTCGTCTGCCGCAATCGTTGAGCAGCAGAAACCTAGCCAGAGTGTGAAACAGCCCGTGCATTTTCGGTGCAATCGCGAGTGCGTCAGACTGTGTTACCAGGGATGCTGAGTCTATAAACAGAGAGCGTATGTGCTCTCTCTCTCTCTCTCTCTCTCTCTTTCTCTCTCTCTCTCTCTCTCTCTCTTTCTCTCTCTCTCTCTCTCTTTCTCTCTCTCTCTCTAGGTACGTAGATACGCTTGTTTGATACTGTCACTGTACTTTTGCACATATTTCATGCGTTTTTTGTTGCAGCACTGGCATGCATTTTTCTGCCTCTTTCTTTTGAGATATTATTCTTCATTCGAAACATCATACAATCGCTGCATTTCTTTGTTTTTTTCTGGCTTATTGTCTAACCTCAATTCCGGGAGCTGAATATATAGCCAGCGCTTCTGATGGCAACGGCAACAAAGAGACTCTACCCAGAAGACGGCTTCGATCCCCCCACCGTACCTTTCTTCATCTGATGAGGTAAACAAGATCTTTAGCATAGTTACCCCATTAACCAGGCTTGCCGCGGCAATAGTTGCTGTGCAATGTTTGTTAGCAATTTGCTTCCAACTTACGCTCAAGAAATGACGAATATCAAGGATTGATGTCAATGTGCCGTAAATTGACTGCACATGTTAGCCACCAAATTGCTGCCATATACGGACGCAGATTTACTTACATTTGATGTGTAACTGTTGCTGCAAGTTTTGTACATCAATTTGCTTTCAACTTGTTTTCAATATTATTAATATATTATATTATTTTATTTTCAATATTATTCACGTAATATTCAATAAAATTACTCATATGCGACAGTGCAAGAGAGAAAGGGAAGAAATTAATAACAGCATATTGATGGAAATTTGTGTAACACAAAAATCGAGAAATGTGACGACAATATGATGTCAATGTATGCCTATGATACGCGTGCACATCATGAGCAATAGTTGCTGTAATTTTGCCTTCACTTTGCCCTCATAATTTACTTCAATACTTGACACAAAATTTCCAGCATATACGGACGCAGTTTTACGTCAAACTTACGGAAATCGATAGCAAAACGTGTATATCAAATTGCTAACAACTTGCAATACATCTGGCTAATGGGGTAGTGGTCCCGCAATACTCTTCTCAGCTGGCTATCGAACGAAAAAGAAACGGAGACAGAAGGCAAATTGCGAACGGCGATAAATGAAATTTGTGATGCCTTAAACGTATTTTCGGGCGCATATTTATCGAAGATCTCTATCAACAGTATTACAGAATGTTATACAAACACTCTCGATAACGCGTGCGAACATCGCGCGCGAACATCACGTGCGAACATCGTGCAAGCTAGTGCCGCGTTGACAAACCTTGCGTCTGCTAGTACCAATATTGAGAATGTGTCAGATCGTACGTATGCTACTGTTGTAGAAAATCGAAATACGCAATCTGCTAAATGCGCTAAGGAAGTTTTACTTAATAACGGAAAATCTTTCGATATCGATACAGTATCGCGAGTTATTATCGGTCCCAAAGTTGATAATTTTGAGAAATTTGCCACGTCTGCTGAAACTAAACAAACGCTATTAAATGTAATTAAACCAGCAGAACTCGGCCTAAGTATTAAAGGCATTACTCACGGCGCGAAAAAAACTATTGTTATAGAAGGCGATTCGAATAATGCAGAAATGTTAAAGCAATGCCCAGCAATCACCGAAGCAGGTCTTGAGATCAAAAGTAAGGAAAAACAGAACCCGCGAATGATAATTCATGATATTCCGGTAAATTATGAAAAAAACGATATTCAGGCATGTCTTAAGCAAAATTTCACTTACTGTTCCCCGATGATTTCAATATTGTTCATCTGTATCCACGCGGAGATAAGAAATATCGTTCTTGCATTATAGAAACCACGCCAGAGTATAGGAAAAGTTTGTGAATATCGCAGCGAGCCTATATAGCAGAAACATCTTGTCGCGTGGCGGATCATGTTACTGTTGTACAATGTTTCAAGTGCATGAAGTACGGCCACATTGCTAGTGAGTGTAGAAGTAACGTGCAGTGCGGATTTTGCTCAGGAGCTCACCTGTCCAAAGACTGTAATGCAAAAAATTTATTAAGCTGTGCCAATTGCAAAGCGGCTAAATATAGTATTACAAATCACGCAGCTTTCGACAAAAATAAATGCCCCATTATGCGCCTATGAATTAAGCATAAAACCGCGTTCATTAATTATGGATAATAACAACAACGTTTTTCCCACGCTTAATCTAACAATAGGACATTGTAACGCGCAATCTTTAACTGCTCACATTTATGATATCCGCACGATTATACAAAAAAATAAGCTTAACATCTTAGCTATAAGCGAATCTTGGCTAAAGCCCGACTCA
Organism: Gastracanthus pulcherrimus; assembly: GCA_949152435.1. Lineage (NCBI taxonomy): Eukaryota > Metazoa > Arthropoda > Insecta > Hymenoptera > Pteromalidae > Gastracanthus > Gastracanthus pulcherrimus. The sequence continues at coordinate 53,618,546 of OX424576.1, forward strand.
ATTGAAGCATTAGTTGACATCCCAGGATATACTTTGCATCGTAATGATCGCCTAGGCAAAGGAGGAGGAGGCGTAGCGTTTTATGTACAGAACATAATAAGATCCAAAGTTTACTGTTATTCTCCGCAACTACCTTCTTATATTCAAAGGCCAGAGTATTTTTTTATTGATATTCAATTTGACAATGTAATACTTCTCTTAGGGGCTATTTATAATCTCCCAAAGACTGGTTACTGGGCATTAATTGAAGAGGTTATCTTAAATTGTAATATATCTTACGATAATATTGTTCTTTTAGGGGTTTTTAATATCGAATGGAACGTCACTTCGACCCCGTTGACAATTTTACGCGAATCGCTTGAAACTTGCTGCCTAGAGCGAATCCCTTTTGGACCTACACACCACTGCCAGAGAAGTAATTCTCATACGACTATAGATTATATTTGTTTAAGTGACAGTCTAAAGTTCAGTTTTTCCAACAAATTAGCTGGCCTAGTGTATCGGAACATGATGTTCTGTTAGCGACACTTTCTTACCCTGTCAGAAAAGCTGTCAGTAAAACTGTCTCAACGCGTTCATTTAAGAGACGAGATATGAATAACTTTATTGTTGACCTTGAAGCAATTAACTGGGACCCCTTAATACTCTCAGGTAGTGTAGATTTTAGAGTGCACTTCTTCACATCTGCCCTACTCAACCTATACGATAAACATGCTCCATATCGAACATTCGTCGTTAAAGAAAAAGCATCTCCGTGGATTTCCTCTGATATTAAATCCTTGATTTCACGTCGCAACAAAACATGGCGAACATACAAACGCTCTGGTCGAAGAGCCGACTACGATCTTTATCGTTCACTTCGCAACCGCGTGCAAACTCTTATTAGAAATGCAAGACATGCATATTTTAAAAATAAGTTGGTAAGCTGCACAAACAATACTCAAATGTGGAAAATAATCAACGAGATTGGTTTAAAACCCCATAATAATAATGAACAAGCACTACCTGTCACCCTTGACGATTTAAATCAACACTTTGTTGGTTCAGTGACTCCGTCTACTCTTCAGTTTTACATTCCATGCACAGTAGTACCAAATGACTATCAATTTTACTTCAGACATGTGCAAGTGGACGATGTTATAGAAGCAATTATACCCTCACGCTTAAATGCCAAAGAGCCCGATGATACCCCCCTTAGTTTTATCAAAGAAACCTTGCCGGTAATTCTGCCTGTCTTGCTAAATATTTTCGATGCGTCGTTACAGTCGGGTGTATATACATCTCAGTGGAAACGAGTTCCTATACGCCCCCTTCTGAGAAAAACAAAAGCCGTCAAACGCGGAAGACTACCGCCCTATCAGTATTCTCTGTGCCGCCGCGAAACTGCTTGAAACAGTAGCTTATATGCAAATAAATGATTATATCACTCATCTAGATTTTCTTAACCCGTTGCAGTCCGGCTTCCGAAAATCGTTTAGTACGCATTCAGCGGTTATTAAACTAGTCGACGATATTAGGGAAGGCATTGATAACGAATTCATTACACTTGCAGCCTCAATCGACTTACGTCAAGCTTTTGATTTAGTGAATATCGACCTTCTTTGCCAAAAATTAAGATACTACGGATTCGCTGACCCTGCTATTCAATGGATACGCTCGATCCTCTCAGATAGATCACAAGTAGTCTTATCATGCTCAGGTGAGTCCTCGAAACCACTACCGAGATTTCAAGGCGTTCCACAAGGTTCTACACTCAGCTCTCTTAAATTTCTGCTATTTATCAATGATCTCCCATTAGTACTACGTTTTTGTTTGTATCATTTATACGCAGATGACTTAGTCATATACATCCGTGGTCGCTTTAAGGACGCCGCAAATTTAGTCCGTTTATTAAATCTTGACCTCGAAAGAATCGCACAGTGGGCCGCAGCTAACTGTCTATCTATTAATACATCCAAAACTAATATTATCTGGTTCGGTTCCAGAGGTTTTATAAGTCGCCTAAAAAATCTGAATTTGCCAGACATAATACTTGACGGTACGGTAATAAATACTTGTAATTCAATAAAAATTCTTGGGGTTACACTAGACTCGACACTTGCATGGCGTGACAAAAAATGCTATGCATCTCTCACCCGACTGCGTAAATGCAGCGATTCGCTACCTAATTGCACCAAGTTAGTTCTCGTAAAATCACTCATTTTTCCATATTTTTATTATTGTAGTGGGATATTTCTCGGCCTCTCAAATGAGCTTAATTCGAAGTTAACTAGGTGTAAGAACGCTGTCATCAGATTTGCAACAGGCGTTAAAAAATATGAACACATCACTCCTAGTTACAAAAAAAAACGATATTTTACCGCTTGCACTTCGACGTAACTACATATGTTTGTGTTTTTTAGCTTCTATATTTAAGTCAGGTAAACCGGCGTACCTTAGGGACAAATTCGAATTCCGGGATGAGAAGAAAATCGGATCTAAGCGTGGCTCTAAATACGATCTCAATATAAAATTTTCTCATACCAGTAGCTATCAAAACTCATTTACGATAGGGATAGCAAATCTTTGGAATTCGATACCCCTTATCATTCGTGGCCTGTACAAAAACTATTGCTTTAAACGTCTCCTCTACGAACACCTTGTAAATCAGTTTTAGAATAAGATACAATTTTATTAGAATATAAGCTTTATATATGCGTTGACTCCTTATCACATGTATATTTACATTTATTTATATAAATACAATTTTTAACGTTTTATGTACATACAAATTTATTTATTATTTTTTCTCTTTCTTTTAATTGTATATATTATTATTACCAGTTTTTTTTATTATTTATTTATACTTATTATCTCTTTTTATATACATATTTATTTATATTAGATTTCGTTTAGTTGTAAGAATTTTTAACAACTATGTACAGGGCGCTTTAGCCCTTGCGTTATTGCTTTTATTTCATGTATGCTAAAACTTGTGTATATTGCGGCGGCTATAGGACCAACAGTCCCCCTGGTGGAAAAAACTTGTTGTGCCAAATCGTGCTAAATCGTGCACAACTGTGCCAAACTGTGCCAAATTGTGCTAAATTGTGTCAAATTGTGCTATACTATGCTAGAGCTGTGCCATTTCGGACATTTCGCACAGTTTGGCACAGTTTGATACAGATTGACACAATTCGGCACAGTATGGCATGATTTGGCATAACTTGGCACATTATGAATTTAAAAAAAATTACTTTTCTGAATTATTTACAGAAAAGCTAGTACACTTTGACACAAGATGGCACAGTCTGTCACACAATGGCACAATTTGGCACGATGTGGCATAATATGGCATATCTGGGCATAATCTGGCACATCCTTTAATTGTAGCTTCCAACCTGGCGTAATCGTACATAATCTGGCATTTTATGGCATAGCTTGACATGTTATGGCATAGCTTGGCATAAAATAATAATTCGAATAGTATATTAAACGCAACATAAAATGCAATTAATCTAATGTCCAAACAACCTTCTATTCAGTTTTATTAAGGAATTATACACAATCAAAGTGTAGGCCTACATTTCTTATCAGAAATCTGGTCTATAAAATAAGCTTTTATGCATACTATTTGTTGCTTTATGCAGTTATTTTTTGCATCTTTATTAATTTGAACAATCTAAGAATACGGAGTAGTAAAGAAAAAAGAGTATAAACCTATTACTTTTTTGTCATTTCAATTTAAATTACTAAGCAGAATGGGGGTAATCCCGGTCACAATATTGTTTATATGACGCTCCCGAAAGTGAGGCTTAGAAAACGTTTCCTTGCGCTCTCAGGTAGGGTAACTTTGTTTAAGTGTTTTTGATTGAACAGTGGTTATGTTATTATATGTTTCACTATATAAGTGCGAATAATAATGCGACGGACCATATGAAAGTTCATATAATTGATTTAAAGAAATTTTTCACCTATAAAAGTAACTTTCTAATAGTGATCGGAATTGTACCAAGACTGACCGGTATTACCCTTTGATATGGAGTAAATTCGGTCAAAATGTTTTTTTTTATTTCGACTTATAGCTTCGATATCTTACATTTATATATTAAACCAATAAGAAATATTTATGGTCAATGGTTTGAACTAACATAATAATTATTTAAAGTTAAAAGAAACAATTTGAAAGTGGAAATAACAAGCACGTTTGCTTAGGTGACCGGCAATACCCCATCCTCCCCTATATTATACGTTTACACTATGGAGTTTACACAGTTAATGGCAATTTACGATATCTCAATTTATCGTCGACCTAAGGGTAATGTTCTAACGAGCTTTTTTGAGACATTTCAAAAATATGTACATCTCTACTCGAATGTTATTTTAGCTGGCGACTTGAATTCGGATTTGTTAACTAACAATTTCTATGGGCTGCATTTGCATAATCTTATTTCTGAAAACTGTTTATTTCTTGTACCAACTGGTGCGACACATCATAAAGATAGTTCGGATACATGGCTCGATGTTATACTTACTGACTCTTCAAGCAAGGTTCATTCGTTCGAAAAATCTGAAGCACCATTTATAAATTGCCACGATTTCATAATAATCGATTATAAATTAGATAATCCTATTAATAAAAACATTACAGTGACGTCGAGAGATTTTAGAAAATTCTCTTCAAATCTATTTTCCAACGATATATGTGCTTGTTTGGAGGATATGTGTGAGAGATTCGGTAATAATAATGATGTAAACATTCTGTTAGATGAGTTCAAATCTAAGGCCGTTGAAACACTAAATGTACATGCACCAATTAAAACCCGTCATATTCACAAAAATGCTGCTCCGTGGTTAACTAAAGAAATCAAAGATAAATGTAAATACCGAAATAGACTATATAAAGTGACTAAACGCACGAAAAACTCATCCCTTCTCTTAGAGTATAAAACATTACGCAGACAGCTTAAAAACGAGATAACTTTAGCTAGAAATACCTATATTACTCGATCATTAGCATCCATTTCGGATAAATCTAAATGTTGGAATCTATTAAGTAAATTTGGCCTAGTGAAGAGTCAGTTATCATCACCTTTGCATATTTTTACTGCCGATGAACTTATTCGCTATTATTCCTCAGTCACATGTTGTCACCCACCTTGTTCAATTACAAAACTTCGGGAAATACTCGCGATACCGTTATGTGACAACGAGCTTAGTTTTTCTTTTAGACCAGTCGACAGAATACAAGTCCACCAAACAATGTTGTCGTGCCTTCCTAAAGCTAAAGGACGTAGCTGTGATGGACTTTCTCTTTCTTACTTCAAAGAAATGCTATTATTATTAGTCCCTTTTTTACTGATCTTTTTAATATGTCCATATTATCTTGTACATATCCTACAGAGTGGAAAAAGTCACTCATAGTTCCTCTTAGTAAAGTTCCTTCGCCTGGCTCCCCAGCAAATACAAGACCAGTTGCTAATTTATCGCATTTTGCTAAAGTATTTGACTCTCTCATGACGCAACAGCTAACTGAGTATCTTGAAGTAAATTCACTTCTTTCTCCATACCAGTCAGGATTTAGAAGTAATTTTAGTACGCAAACGGCATTATTGAAACTTACCGAAGATATCCGTCGTGGGATCGAGAAGGGATTGGTTACAGTCCTGCTTCTTTTCAATCTAAAAAGGGCCTTTGACTCCATAAATCACGAGTTACTTTTGAAGAAGCTTAGAGAACTTAACTTCTCTGATGAAGCTATTAGCTGGTTTCACTCGTATTTAACAGGTCGATCCCAAGCTGTGATTAATCTTGATGGTAGTTTATCTGATTTTATGAAAAACTCTTCAGGCGTACCACAGGGTTCAATTCCGGGCCCAATTATTTTTCTAATATTTAGCAACATGCTAGTACTAGTCTTAGTTCATTGCAAAGATAATTGCTTACTTTTTGCGGACGATTTCCAATTTTACATACAATGTGAGCCAGCTGAATTGCCAGCTGCGATCTCTAAATTAAATGAGGATGCTGCTTCTGTAGTAAATTGGGTTAAATCGAACGGACTTATTCTTAATGTAGATAAAACTAAAGCCTTGCCTTTTGCATCCGTGCAATATCACATGCGTATTAATAAGAACAATCTACCACCCATAGCAGTCAATGGTTCAATCATACCGCTCGTAAGCACAGTGAAAAATTTGGGTGTTATTCTATGTGAAGACCTGTCGTGGAATGCCCATATATCCCAAATTTGCTCTAGGGTTCACAATGTTCTTTATCGACTAAGATTTAGAGGTAGATGTTTATCAAGTCAGATTAAAACACAACTAGTCAATGCACTAATATTTCCTTACTTTGACTATGCTTGTCTAGTATTTAGTAATCTTTCGCAATATCTTGCTGTTAAACTCCAGCGACTGTGCAACATTGTCATACGATTTATATTTAGTCTAAGACGCGATGCGACATTGAAACCGTATTATAAGCAGCTAAATTGGCTATCCCTTGCTGAGCGTCGAAAATATTGTTTAGGAGTCACTACTTATAAAATATTAACGGTGTCAAGACCGGATAATCTTCTCAAGTTTTTTCCGGAAATTAAAGATGACACACGACGTTCTGAAAGACTGAAATCTTCAAATTTTGTAATCCCCCTAGCTACAACGAGAACTTATAGATGCACATTTTCTATTCAAGCTATGGAACTATGGGATACTTTGCCTATCGCTATCAGACTTAAAAAGACTGTTGAATCGTTTAAAATGGCATTATACGAATGTCTTATAGGATTAGAACACCCATAGGTGTGAATAGAATTTAATCTAATTAATTATAATTGTTAATATTAGTTTTATACTCATGCGATGTACGTTGCGAATATATTAACTGAGAGGCTATTTTTTTTATTAGTATTAATTTGTAATAATAGCTATTTACTATATATTTTTTTATACATGTTACAATCATTAAAATGTATTATATTGTTTGTTTGCCATACGGTTATGATAACCTTGGCATGAATAAATTTGTTATCAATCAATCTCTCTCTCTCTCTATTTCAGGAGTGTTCGTCCTGGAATCTTACTTTTTTCACAGGAGGTTTCGTTTTCTCTTCGATTCTGTCATTTTCACTATCACTGTCACTCATTTTTTAAATAAACATTTACGAAAAACGGTACGCAATAAACACTTACGAGAACGAAAACGCTGCATTTTTAAATACGTTCCAAAAGGGTTAAGTTAAAATCAGCTTCAGCTCTCCCCAGTATCTCTGCAGACTGAACCCGAGATTTTGCAATTCGCATAGCAACGGTCGAGGGATAAGTCGAGTAGACAAACGGAAAGATGGCGACAGCCGTCGCATCCGACCTTAACACATCGCGCACGAAAAGACCGGAAGAGGAAAGCGAGGACTCGTCCTAAAGTCCTGAGAGTATGTGCTCGGACCCCTCTACAGTCCATCCCTCTGGAAGCGGTGACCGCGACTGTGATGTTACCACGATGGAAACCGAAGAAGCAACGGGCGGCTTCCAAAAGGTTGAAAAACCGAAACGGCGAAAAAGCGCGCGTGAACCTCCAATGCGAAACTAAAACCACAAATCTTAAAATACAAAATAGATTCTCCCCTATTGCCCCTGAAATCAGCACACCCCAAAACAGTCCGGCATAGTTAGACACCCGAGTCTCCGCCCCCCATACCAGCCAGAACGTACATTGCACTAATACCTCCCATTAACGTTATAATTGACGACACAAAAAAAGACGTTTAATGACCTTAGAAAGGTCATAAACGAATTCTGCAAGTATGCACCTGTAATCATCAACAAACCACGCACACAAGAGATGTCTGTGCATGTGGTTACGCTTGAAGATTACAGAGCACTACAAATCGGCTTAACAGAAAATAAATTCGACTACTCCTTCTAAGATCCCACAGCCACCCCACCAACCAAAATAGTGATCCGCCACCTACCATCCTCTACCCCCGCAGAGGCAGTCAAAAAGTCACTCATCAGCTTATATTTCACTGTGATTAGTGTCGCCCAAATGCGGAAGCACGGAAGCCGCAACGAACAACCATTACCTCTCTTCATTGTCACCCTAGACACCAACTGCAAAAAAACAAAAAACATTAAAAACTTAAAATCCCTCCTTTACGTTAAAATCAGTATTGAAGACTACATTATGCCCAAGGTACTCCTGCAATGCTACCAATGTCAGAGATTCCACCACGCATCTGGCCAATGCAACTACCAAGTGCGTTGATTCAAGTGCGCGGGAGATCACGCGTCCTCGACATGTACTAAAACGAGTTTATCACCGAGGACTGGCGCTAACTGCGGCGGTGAGCACACAGCCAGCTACAGAGGCTGCTCGGCATACAAGCATGCAAGGGCAACATACAATCGCATCACTAAAAATAGAACTTCGACACCTAAGAAACAAGCAAACCCAAACCTAAACTTAAACAAAGCTAAAGACTTCCCAACCCTGAAAAATGCAACTAAAAATCAAACTAACAACTCACATTCCACTAAAAAACGACAACCAACTCCATTTTCCTACAAAGATGCAGTAATACCAAAAGCACAAGAAACACTATCTCCAACATATGAAACTCACAACAAGCAACCAACTAATAATAACCATATTGATATGGCAGACGTAATTAAACTGCTACAAGAAACCAACATCCTTGCACAAAAAATAATGTCCGGTAAATTAACACGAACAGAAGACATTAAACAGACCACAGAATTATCCTGTGCACTCATAAACCTAGCCCTCAATAACTAAAACTATGCGTCTGGAACGCATACAGTTGTAACAACAGAAAAAGCGAACTGGAAGCTTTCCTAAATTCTCATGAAATTGATATTTGTCATCTTAGTAAAACTCTCGTAAAAGAAAATAATAAATTTAATATCTACGGTTTTAAAACGTACAAAAATAATAACAGTCGCGGAACCGCAAAACTAATTAAAAACGAAATAAATCATTATGAATTTCCTATACAAAAAACTAGAATCACTAGAGGTCACAGCAATTAAAATCAAACATAAAAATACTGAACTTGCAATAATATCTATATATAACTGTTCTTCACAAAAGTTTAATGAAAACGACTGCAATAAAATCTTCAAACTAGCTCCTAAAATCATAGCTGCAGACGACTATAATGCGAAACATAAATCATGGGGAAGTAGCCAACATCAAATACTAAGAATAACAGAACATATAACAAAACGATTTAACTGGAAGCAGTTCACGGGAGCTGTTCTTCTGGATGTAGAAAAAGCTTTCGATAGCGTATGGATCAACGGTCTCCTTAGAAAATTAATTGAGTTAAATATCCCAAAATGGATGATATTCTTCTTAAACTCATATTTAAAAAACAGAACTTTCTTAGTCAAATTAAATAATACATACTCTGAAAAACAGCAAATTAAAGCAGGAGTCCCACAAGATAGCCTTATTGGACCCTCAGTTTTTAATCTGCATATCAATGGCTAAATCGGAAGCTATACTTTTCGGATATAAAAAAGTTGTTCGAAGATATATAACTTGTAGATGTTCAGAGTAAAATATTATAATTTTATACTATAAGAATAATTTTTATTAATTATAAAAGAAACTTACAAACTTTTAGTCTTACAAAACTTTAAGTTCTAACATGTACTTATCTTTATTTTTATAAAAAGTTATAAATTATGATAATAGAACTTAAGAGGAGGCTGAATCTTCTGTCCTTGTCTAATCACATTTTTGCTATTTATTCAAATTGTAGTTTGTTAGTTGGCCCCAATTGGTATTAAAGTAAGGAATATTTTAGACTTTAAAAAGTATCTAACATTATTTCCTTTTCGAGAGAACTTCGGAACGGAAAAGCTAACTTCAATTTTCGCGTTCCTAAGTTTTCTCGAAAAGAAAATAATGTTAGATACTTTTTAAGGTTTCAAAATATTCCTTACTTTAATACCAATTGGGGCCAACTTTTAATTTTTCAATTAACAAACCACAATTTGAATAAATAGCAAAAATGTGATTAGACAAGGACAGAAGATACAGACTCCTCTTAAGGGGATCCGAAAGTCATTGCTCTGAATTGCCGACTGAGCCATACATTATTTACTTCAAGAACAAAATTACGTTTATTTAGCTGAAAACCCAAACTCGCTAGCCCCCATTGCGCAAATATGGACCTACTCAATTAACCAGGCTTGCCGCGGCAAAATCGCGGCAATAGTTGCTGTGCAATGTTTGTTAGCAATTTGCTTCCAACTTACGCTCAAGAAATGACGAATATCAAGGATTGATGTCAATGTGTCGTAAAATTGACTGCACATGCTAGCCACCAAATTGCTGCCATATACGGACGCAGATTTACTTACATTTGATGTGTAACTGTTGCTGCAAGTTTTGTACATCAATTTGCTTTCAACTTGTTTTCAATATTATTAATATATTATATTATTTTATTTTCAATACTATTCACGTAATATTCAATAAAATTACTCATATATGCGACAGTGCAAGAGAGAAAGGGAAGAAATTAATAACGACATATTGATGGAAATTTGTGTAACACAAAAATCGAGAAATGTGACGACAATATGATGTCAATGTATGGCTACGATACGCCTGCACATTATGAGCAATAGTTGCTATAATTTTGCCTTCACTTTGCCCTCATAATTTACTTCAATACTCGATACAAAATTTCCAGCATATACGGACGCAGTTTTACGTCAAACTTACGGAAATCGATAGCAAAACGTGTATGTCAAATTGCTAACAATTTGCAATACATCTGGCTAATGGGGTATGTATGAAATTTGAGACGTTAAAAACAGCGGCATCCTAAACAATTATTGGAATTAAATTTCGTCAACATTTCATTCCAATAATTTTTTAGGGTGCCGTTGTTTTTAACGTCTGAAACATCGTACATAGGTCCATTATTGCCCAATGAAGGGCTAGTGAGGATTTTGTCTAAATATAAGTATTTTTATAATTATAAAAAATTATTCACTACTGGGTCGGTAAAAATCAAGGCGGGAAATTTAAATTCTTAATTGACTTACGGACCCTTAAGTCCCTTAAGTGGATGCAGGATATCAACATTGCAGTTTTTCGTTTAATTCGATGAATAAATGGGATTTTCAAATTTCGCGAACGTACGCACAATCTATTTATTACTAAGAATGTGGCTACATTCGTAAAATTGTATTCAAGTACTAAGTATAAGGTACATGACTCCGACCTCCCCTTAATACTTTTGGCTTCCCAGGTTTTGATATATTTTCGAACCACGAAAATAATAAATGCTCAAAATTCTTTTCATGGATGCCCGATACGAGCGCAGTTCAAGTGAATGCATATACTGCGAAATGGACTAATTTAAATTTCTACGCGTTTCCACCGTTCAATTTAATATTAAAAACATTAACAACAATTAAACGGGAACAAACAACGGGAATTATAATCGTCCCGGACTGATCAAACCAAGGCTGGTATCCATTGTTTACGGAATTATACTCATAGCAAAACCAGTAAAATTTCAACCCGATGTTAACCTTTTATTATCGCCTTGCAGGAGAAAAATACATTCACAAGCAGCACACCTCAGTATGATGGCTGGATTAATATCAGGGAAGCATTCATAAAGAAAAATATTCCGGTAGAAGCCCTAGACATTATGACAGCTTCTCTAGCCCCGGCCACAGCAAAACAATAATTATGCATCAGCTTTAAAATCATGGTGGCAGTTTTGTACAGAACGTGAAAAAGATGTATTTGTACCGACTAGAAATAACCTTTTAGCATTTAAAAAAAAACAATTTAATGCAGAAGCTTCCCACGGAACATTAAACACATTAAGATGTGCTATCTCTCTTATATCAACAGAAAAGATAGGAGAAAATGCGAAGATCAGTAGATTTATGAAAGGCGTTTTTAGATTAAAACCAACAAAACTAAAATATAATCACACGTGGAATGTTGACTGCGTATTCGATTTAGAAAAATTTTCCCATTAGATAATAAAAACCTAAAAGATTTAACAGAAAAAACTGTAATGTTACTAACGCTCATCACGGCTCAGAGAGTGCAAATTACACAGCCCCACAAAAAAAAATAATTGTAAGTCCCAAAAACTTGACCACGGTACTTATATGTTTTTGGGATCGCTGAATCCGAATCCAGGGTTAGTTTAACCCCATCAGATCTTTCTCAAGGTCAGTTGAAGGTCAAATTATCGAAATACATGAAAAAAACACTAAAACCATGGTATCTTGGGGTTTTTGGGGTCGCTGAATCCGAATCCGGGGTCAGATTAAACAATCAGATCTTTCTCAAGGTCAGTTGAAGGTCAAATTATCGAAATACATGAAAAATACACTAAAACCATAGTATCTTGGGTTTTTTTGGGGCGCTGTATCTGAATCCGGGCTTATTATAACCCTATCAGGTCATGGTCAAGGTCAGTTGAAGGTCAAATCAGAAAGATTCATAAAAAGTAGAGTCAAACCATGATATTTAGGGGTTTTTGGGGTCGCTGAATCCGAATCCAGGGTCAGTATAGTCCCATAAGGTTATATTTATGGTTAGTTCAAGGTTAGTTGATGGTCATGGACGTAAAGAGAGTGAAAAAATTAGTTATAAACCGAAACAATGCAAAAGGTAATGTAAACCATAAAGCAAAGAACAATGTATATGCAAGTACAATCGTATCCTTTAAAACTATATCATAGTTTGCTGCTCCTTCATTTACTTTCAATTTGTTAGAAGTATATGCAATTCAATAAAATACCCGTAAAAATATTAAGCCCATTACTCTTTTTTATGGTAACGAACTATTTTATTGTCAAATGATCTACGAAGTGGATTACGCTTCCGCTTCTCCGACGTTGATGGTAGATCTCTTTTTAACGACCAACAGTAATCTGCTAACATATTTACGTCCCATCTTCCTTGGTACGAGGGTAGTTCAATAAGTCTTTAGAATAAAGTATAAAAACAATTTTTTTTGGGTAAATTTTTTTTTATTTTTTAACATAATCTCCTTGGAGCTCTATACACTTGGTCAATCGCTTTTTAAGTTTTTTTAATCCTTCAGAAAAGTGCGTTTTCGGAAGTTCCTCAAAATAAGCACTCACAGAGGCAATGACGTCTTCGTTGTCCGTAAATCTCTGTCCACCGAGCCATTTTTTCAAGTTTGGAAATAAGAAAAAGTCACTGGGGGCTAAATCTGGTGAATACGGTGGGTGTTCGACCAATTCGAATTTTAGTTCTTCAATTTTAGCCATTGAAACGAAGCATGTGTGAACTCGGGCGTTGTCGTGATGAAAGAGAATTTTTTTTCTCGCCAAATGTGGTCGTTTTTTTTTAATTTCTTCTTTCAGCTGCTCTAATAATGATGCATAATACTCACCAGTAATTGTTTTACCCTTTTCCAAGTAGTCAATAAGTATAATTCCACGTGCATCCCAAAAAACTGTAGCCATAACCTTACCAGCTGACTTTACGGTCTTTGCCTTCTTTGGAGCTGGTTCGCCTGTGGAAATCCACTGTTTGGATTGTTCCTTTGTCTCAGGAGTGTAGTGGTGTATCCATGTTTCATCCACAGTCACAAATCGACGAAAAAATTCCTCAGGATTCCGACTTATGCGCGCCAAAAGAGCCTCAGAGGCGACCACTCTATTGCGTTTATTCTCAGCTGAGAGCAAACGCGGCACCCATCTTGCCGATAGCTTTTTCATGCCTAATTTTTCATGTAGAATTGAAACAACTGCACCTATAGATATCCTTGTGGCCTCAGCTAACTCACGCACTTTTAATCTTCTATCCTTCAACACCATATCGTGGATTTTATTGATGATTTCGGGAGTAGTTGCTTCTACGGGCCTTCCTGAACGTGGTTAGTCACTTATTGATGTACGACCACGCTTAAATTCATTTACCCAGTTATAAACCGTTGCTAAGGCAGGGGCAGATGTGCCATGAACTGAGTCCAATTCATTTTTTATCTCATATGGAGTTAAACCCTTTAAATGAAAATGTTTAATTACCGCTCTGAACTCGTTTTTTTCCATTTTTCTTAACAAGCAATTTTTTTTTTCAATTGGTTATAAAAACACGTAAACTCAGAAGATGTGGACTGTGACTGCACCATATATCTAGTCGGGAGTGGTGCTGACTGAAAACAGATGATTTGGAGCGATTCGCGCGCCATCTGTTGGTCATTCTAAAGACTTATTGAACTACGCTCGTACCTGCGCTCCATTTCCTTGATATCTTGGTGAAATCTCTCTCCCTGCTCTTCGCTGTAATCACCTAGGTTTTCTGGAAATTCATCAACATGCGAATATAAAAAGTGTAATTTTAGATTCATTAGGCAGCCTTAATTTTTGTAACTATTTACTAAATTTAAAACTATTTGTTGGTAATTTGGGCTCTTATGATTTCCAAGAAAGTTTTTAATTACGTCCTTGAAACATAACCATGCTTCTCTCTCTGTATGATTCATTTTCGTAACAAAAATTTCATCATTTATCATCTTACGAATCTGAGGGCCATCGAAAATTCCTTCATTTACTTTAGCATCACTTAATTTGGGAAACTGATTTCGCAGATACTTAAAGCAGCTACCATCTTTGTCTAAAGGTTTTACCCATTGTTTCATAAGTCCCAATTTAATGTGCAGAGGTGGTATAAGAATTTTTGATGGATCAACAAGTGGCTTATCTTTTATATTCTTAGAACCCGGTTCGAACTTTTGTCTAAGGGGCCAGACACTCTTTATGTAATGATTCTTTCTATCCCTACTATCCCATTCACATAAATAGCAACGATATTTTGTGAATCCCGATTGTTGACCCAGAAGTATTGTTATGATTTTAAGATCCCCGCATATTTGCCATTTATGATCATTGTATTTTATTCGGTCTAATATTACTTTCATGTTACAGTACTCTTCATTCAGTATTACCGAATATCCTATGGGAATGGCTGCATAAACATTTGTATTGTGTAACAGAACGGCTTTTAAACGTCTCGTTGACGAATCGATGAACAATCTCCACTCGTTAGGGTTGTAACATCCATGTTTAAAGCAATTCATCAACCCAACTATATCTTTGCAGTAAACTAAGGAAAATTCTTCATCTTTAGCGAAATAATCACGATATTTCTTATCTCTGTCTCGGTAGTAAGAAACTTTAATTTTTCCAGCTTCATTAGTATTTTCTTTTAGCCATGAAGCCAAGTACTCCGCCCCATCCTTTGGTAGGCCCAAATCGCGTATGAGATCATTCACTTTTTCCTGTGTAAGTGGACCTTTCTCCTTCTTAGTATTATAGGGGATGTATTCTTCGTCACTTGTATCACTTGTACTAGCAACGTCATTGTCTTCATCAGGCGCTATTTCTTCTTCCGCAATAATATCTCCTTCCTCCATTTCTTCTTCTAAGATTTCATCTTCATCATGTCTTTCTAAATTTTCCTCAAGATCCATACTTCCACTTGCGTACATACCCAGTGGATCTTCTCTTTTATCAATTGACGATTCATATATAGGTTTCGTGACACTTTCGTTACTATTAACTAGAACATGTTTGATTTAGACATGAAAATTGATGAATTTGATTGGGTTCCTTAAATCATATGCGCAATATGTAGGAAAATGCTACAGAAAGACAAAAATGGTAATACTGAAGTAAAAATGAAAGTGCCTACGATATGGAAGGAACCTTTAAGAAAAGAAGACTGTTATTTTTGTAATACGAATTTGCATGGAGTTAATAGTAAAAACAAGTCGCAAATTAATTACGCTAACGTTTAAGTGTCACGAAACCTATATATGAATCGTCAATTGATAAAAGAGAAGATCCACTGGGTATGTACGCAAGTGGAAGTATGGATCTTGAGGAAAATTTAGAAAGACATGATGAAGATGAAATCTTAGAAGAAGAAATGGAGGAAGGAGATATTATTGCGGAAGAAGAAATAGCGCCTGATGAAGACAATGACGTTGCTAGTACAAGTGATACAAGTGACGAAGAATACATCCCCTATAATACTAAGAAGGAGAAAGGTCCACTTACACAGGAAAAAGTGAATGATCTCATACGCGATTTGGGCCTACCAAAGGATGGGGCGGAGTACTTGGCTTCATGGCTAAAAGAAAATACTAATGAAGCTGGAAAAATTAAAGTTTCTTACTACCGAGACAGAGATAAGAAATATCGTGATTATTTCGCTAAAGATGAAGAATTTTCCTTAGTTTACTGCAAAGATATAGTTGGGTTGATGAATTGCTTTAAACATGGATGTTACAACCCTAACGAGTGGAGATTGTTCATCGATTCGTCAACGAGACGTTTAAAAGCCGTTCTGTTACACAATACAAATGTTTATGCAGCCATTCCCATAGGATATTCGGTAATACTGAATGAAGAGTACTGTAACATGAAAGTAATATTAGACCGAATAAAATACAATGATCATAAATGGCAAATATGCGGGGATCTTAAAATCATAACAATACTTCTGGGTCAACAATCGGGATTCACAAAATATCGTTGCTATTTATGTGAATGGGATAGTAGGGATAGAAAGAATCATTACATAAAGAGTGTCTGGCCCCTTAGACAAAAGTTCGAACCGGGTTCTAAGAATATAAAAGATAAGCCACTTGTTGATCCATCAAAAATTCTTATACCACCTCTGCACATTAAATTGGGACTTATGAAACAATGGGTAAAACCTTTAGACAAAGATGGTAGCTGCTTTAAGTATCTGCGAAATCAGTTTCCCAAATTAAGTGATGCTAAAGTAAATGAAGGAATTTTCGATGGCCCTCAGATTCGTAAGATGATAAATGATGAAATTTTTGTTACGAAAATGAATCATACAGAGAGAGAAGCATGGTTATGTTTCAAGGACGTAATTAAAAACTTTCTTGGAAATCATAAGAGCCCAAATTACCAACAAATAGTTTTAAATTTAGTAAATAGTTACAAAAATTAAGGCTGCCTAATGAATCTAAAATTACACTTTTTATATTCGCATGTTGATGAATTTCCAGAAAACCTAGGTGATTACAGCGAAGAGCAGGGAGAGAGATTTCACCAAGATATCAAGGAAATGGAGCGCAGGTACCAAGGAAGATGGGACGTAAATATGTTAGCAGATTACTGTTGGTCGTTAAAAAGAGATCTACCATCAACGTCGGAGAAGCGGAAGCGTAATCCACTTCGTAGATCATTTGACAATAAAATAGTTCGTTACCATAAAAAAGAGTAATGGGCTTAATATTTTTACGGGTATTTTATTGAATTGCATATACTTCTAACAAATTGAAAGTAAATGAAGGAGCAGCAAACTATGATATAGTTTTAAAGGATACGATTGTACTTGCATATACATTGTTCTTTGCTTTATGGTTTACATTACCTTTTGCATTGTTTCAGTTTATAACTAATTTTTTCACTCTCTTTACGTCCATGACCTTGAACTAACCTTGAACTGACCATAAATATAACCTTATGGGACTATACTGACCCTGGATTCGGATTCAGCGACCCCAAAAACCCCCAAATGTCATGGTTTGACTCTACTTTTTATGAATCTTCATGATTTGACCTTCAACTGACCTTGACCATGACCTGATAGGGTTGTAATAAGCCCGGATTCAGATACAGCGCCCCAAAAAAACCCAAGATACCATGGTTTTAGTGTATTTTTCATGTATTTCGATAATTTGACCTTCAACTGACCTTGAGAAAGATCTGATTGTTTAATCTGACCCCGGATTCGGATTCAGCGACCCCGAAAACCCCAAGATACCATGGTTTTAGTGTATTTTTCATCTATTTCGATAATTTGACCTTCAACTGACCTTGAGAAAGTTCTGATGGGGTTAAACTGACCCCGGATTCGGATTCAGCGACCCCAAAAACCCCAAGATACCATGGTTTTAGTGTATTTTTCATGTATTTCGATAATTTGACCTTCAACTGACCTTGAGAAAGATCTGATGGGGTTAAACTAACCCTGGATTCGGATTCAGCGATCCCAAAAACATATAAGTACCGTGGTCAAGTTTTTGGGACTTACAATTTTTTTTTTGTGGGGCTGTGTTATTAGTAGAATAAAAATTAGCAATATTAGCGTTACCGATAAGGGCTTAGAAATAAAAATGTTGAGAAATAGGTTTTTCGTACTCTTGCACTATCTCGAACATCATCGCCTGCGTGCGCAATCGATAGGGGGCCGAGCGAAAAGCGCCGAGCGCGCCATAACCGGAACTCTCGCCAGTCGCCTGGCATCCGTTAGCTCTACGAGCAGGCTTTACTGTATTCGATAAAACTATCATTTATTCTTATCCTAAAACATACACGTTCTCAATTACTTTCCAACCTTGGCAAAGATAAAACCAAGTCTTTGTCGCAAAAAAAAATACCAAAATTGAATAGGACCTCAAGTCCGGGCAGATATCAACCATTACTCTGTATTCCAGAATTTCGTAATAATTTGAATATTTGTATTTACTCTTGTATTGTTCAATATTTAAATGTAACAAAACAAATTAAAAATAACACTGATAATTTATTTATAGCTGTAAATAAACCACATAAAGCCGTAGGATCACAAACAATAAGTAGGTAAAGAAGAGGTAAAAGACTTATTTTCTACCTAGTTTGTTAGATTAATTTCTTTATTGGTTTTAATATATATTGTGATGACCCAGCTTGGATTAGGTTAGGTAGCGCGTGAACCGAAAGCAGTTTATTTAAATAAATTAGAAATAAACAAAAGAAATATCATATAATAAACGCAGATTGAAATAAGTATGTTTTGATTAATAACGACACTTTCTCTCTGCGTCTAATCCGGGCTTGAGACCGGCTACGGCCGCATTAAAAGTGTTTGAAACGAGAAATAGCGAGGAGAATGAAATAGATGAATATCGCGAGAAAACCCGTGTGTCCTTTATCACGCCTAGACTCTGACTCACTTTACTCGTGGTCTACAAATTCGTTGTAGTCCGGTTGAGCTCCTCTCCTCCTCCGGTCCCTATTTTGTGTATGCAATCTAGAGGCTACTTCTACACGGAAAAAAATGTTGAACTCAAAAGTTACGGAATCTTTGAATTTTATAACTACTAAGAAGTATTGAATTGAAATACTACCTAAAATGACATTTCTTAACCCCAAATTGATAATACAAGCTATCAAATAATATTGAGATGAAAATATTTTAGAAGTAAGGATATGATATGACCGATTCGGTTATGCGAAGAGGCTAAGATTTATTGAGCTACTACAGCACTAGGCTAGTGCCGCCGCGTCTTGGCGTTGGGCACGATTCGCGCCCAACGCCGGAACCGCTGATGCCGCAGAGTCGTAGAAGTATCCCGTGCGCATGTTACGTTCTGCCTCATCTCCAATGATCGAGCTATTGTTTGTTCATAATGTTGAAACTAATTTTATAATATTATACGATATGTATTATATTTTTTTAAAGCAAAAATAAATCAATATTCTTTAAAGTCATGAATATTTGAAAAATATTAACTACTCGTATTTAACAAATTCACCTTAAATACAAAAAAATTCATTTAAAATTCTATCATTGATTGTCAAATTTAAGTATAAAAGTAAATAAAGGTAAGTATAAGTAAAAGTATCAAAGTGTAATTACTAATCTGACTAACATAGCTCAGTACTTTATCATTAATATTTTTGAATAATATAGCTCTAAAGGAAAGCTAGTGAATAAAATATATTACCGGTGCATATGTGGAGACTTATAAATTAAGTTCAACACCAATAATTTAATAACCTCAGGTTCAAAGAGATCAGCATATTGAATTCACAAAATCAGTTTCTCAGAAGCTTCATCAATTATCATCAAAAAGAAAAATAAGTTAAGAATATACAATATAAGAATAACACGTTTCTCTTCAAATATATAAGATACAAAATCACTCAACAAAGTTATTCATTCGCAAAAACAGATTAAATACAAACGAGTTTTGGAAGTTCAATCTCTCGAGTGTTCAAAAATAAACATAAGTATTCTGTGCACCATTACCTATACTGTCTATATATATAGTTTCTGGAGGTTTAGACAAAATATTTCATACTCATTTAGCTATAGTATTCATTTTTAAAATTCATTTCTGAAAAGGTTAATACTAAACTAATCAATCTTAAACAGATGATAATAATTATGAAAAACACTGACCCTTAAGGAGAGACCGGAGTCCTATACCTTACATACAGTCAACGACATTACAGTTTTTCATTTTACTCGATGAACTTTTAAGATTGTTCAATTTATCGACCACAGGCACATTTTTTGTAATCAATAGATTCCTCTGGTCGAAAAAGTACGGAAACAAAAAGAATTCATTAAGTAAAACGAAAAATTACAATGTCGTAACTAACCTCCCCATTATAAAGGGGAGGTCGGAGCTATCCTGATTGGTGCAGATTTTACCTAACCTCAAAAATTAATATCATAAAAATAAAAATTTGTAGTCATTTATGGTACAAAAATGCGGTTGTCCGGTGTTCTTGTCATAATAATAAATGTTTATAAAGCTTCAGGCGTACATAATTGCGTACAATTTCGTAAAATAATGAAAAATACGGCGCGAGGTGAAGCTATCAGTAAGGCTAAGAAATGGTAAGATGACCATAACTTTTACCGTTTTTCATTCGTCAATTGTAACAATATTTCATAATAAAAAACTTTTGAGGCTACTAATAAACAAAATTGCTGTTGTCCGGTGTTCTTTACATAATAACAAACTATTATCAATCTCGATTTTGATGTTACTATGTGAAGTTTAGACGTGTAATGAATAATACGGCGCGAGGTGGAGGTCACAATGGTGTAGTTCGCTCCGATCTCCCCTTAAGTCTTCATTTTAAACAAAATTATTACATTTGTATGCTACCTGTCTAATTTATAATAATAATAATAATAATAATATCAATACAAGTTTATTAACATTACTACTATACACTCAATCTAAAGTAATAATACTGGTGCTATTATAAAAATTCAAAAACATTGAATTACCTTGAAAATCAAGATTTATAAGCCTGCATAATCCCCAATCCATGCTTGCAGCATATAGCAGCAATAAATATTTTTATATATATATATATATATATATATATATATATATATATATATATATATATATATATATATATATATATATATATATATATATATATATTATCCGCATATATTTAAATATAAATGTATTATTTTTAATTAATTCCAGTTTAGTACTTACCTTTGTCAAGTGGTGATGGAAATGGAGCAAAGCGCGACAAAGAGGATGAAGAATAGACAAAACAAAAAAAAACGATATATAGAAGGGCGGCTTTCGTTGAAATATGATATAGCGGTTCCAAGTTCTGACGATGGGCACGATTCGCGCCCAACGCCGAGACACGGCAGCACCGCCCTAGCGCTGTAGTAGCTTAATGAATCTTGGCCTCTATGTGTAACCGAATCGGTCATATGTAATCCTCATGTTCGAAATATATTCGTTCCAATAGTTATTGAAATGATGTATTATTATTTTTGAAATTTCCAATTACCAAAATAGTGGTATAAAGTTATTGTTTGGTTGAAATAAATAAATACCAGTTTTACTTTAAACATTTGAGTTCGACATTTTTTTCCGTGTAGCCACATGTTGTTGTCGTGCAAGCGACACACTTTTCTTCCCGGAAAAGCACTTGAATTCGGACCCTCCAATGTCGCGTAGAACAGAGGTTCTTTGTATTTACTGAGCATGTTTTCTTTGCCTTTCAGACACAGTTTGTAAAATTGAATATCTTGTGTCTGTTCGAGAATCGAATGCTTATATATTTTTGAATATTTTCTAAATAAATGCGTATTATTTTATTTCAATATTTGTGCGTATAAATGGCGAATAACACGCGATGTATTATTACATTACATTACAATATATACATTGCCATATTTACATTATGTGGGTATAATACAAACGTAATTTACTTCGGCGCGAAATACAAAATTATTAGATCTTACATTTTATACTAGTAATAAAATTACTAATACTGTTTAGAATATTAGAACTGTTTATAAATAAGAGATTAATCACAGAAAATGGACCATATTTAATTTCTCTTCTAATTTCTTTTAAGATTTTATCTCTTTCTGAGTTACATAAAGATTACAATTCCTAAATACGTTTTCGATCGTGTCAGCAGATTCGCCACACTTGCACATGTCGGTATCAACGATTTTATATTTACGCAAGCGAGATTCAAGAATTAAAAGAAGTGTGACCATTTCATATGCGATTAATCGATAGTATTGCTTTTCTTGATAGTCTTTGATTGTGAAACCAAGGTTTATTTGCTTTAACATAAAAATTTTCAAAATAAAATTTACCCTTCTCTTTACCTATATTAGTAAGCTTACATTCGTTTTCTGTTTTACTTTTCTACCTAGATAGAGCTCTAAAATGTGGCATCATCTGGCAACAAGTTGCGGAACTACAAGCAGAGAAAGAATTTTTCGCTGCACAGACAAGACATATCATAAAGGTACGGTAGAAGAAGTGCAACATTAAATAATTATTTGTCAACAACAATACTAATAAATAAGTATATGTGAACTTCTTTTACAAAATGTATATACGAGTTATAAGAAGGAATAGGTTGCATTTTAATTTGTGAATATTTTAATACAACTTTCTTTGAATAAAGCCCTTGGGACGGACAAGACATCAAAACTAGGGAACACATTTCGAAACGACCATACATAAAAAGAATACACGCATTAAAAGATAGCGCATCATTTTTGGATTAACTAAGACTTATATTAATCCTCTGTATAATTCTTTTTGGTTAAAATTTACTGTATTATTAAATTTCTTGGTATATTCGGATGAAATTAAGGCTTGCGACATGGGACGGACAAAACATTTTGCATAGATATTCTGAAAAATTTGCAGATTCTTGCTTACGATAGTCCGGTTGTAGTACTATTTTTTTGAGAATCATATAATGCCCTGTTACCTTGTAAAACAGGAGGGACAAGAATTGTTCAACTTTTTGACAAACACCCTAATACATTTTACGGTAAAACTAAGGCACTTATCATATATTACCTGATTTTTTCGGTTTTAAAAATTTTATCAAAATATAACTATAAAAATTTTTAAAAAAATTTTTTAAGGTCGTTAGGTTCATTTGATTGGCTATAATGAAAACCTCTATATTTCATTGGCTAACACAAGGTTTAAAGAGCCAATGTGATCGAATTGACGCTTTCAAAGTTTTATTACGTTCAAAATACATGTAGTTAAGGTATGGGTGAGGGAATTTGTATATAAAAATTATTGACCTAAGTTATAGTCAATTTAAGCCATATTTCATAATAAAATTTTTAAAAAGCGAAGAATTTTCGCTTAGATAGACTATCACTTCGGTCAATAATTTTGAAATACAAATTCCCACACCCATACCCAGCTACACGTATTTTGAACATAATAAAACCTTGAAAGCGTCAATTTGATCACATTGGCTCTCTAACCCTTGCGGTAGCTGAAGAAATATAGAGGGTTTCTAAATTTTTTAAAAATTTTTATAGTTATATTTTGATAAACTGTTCAAATTTATCGAAAAAAATCAGGTAATATATGATAAGTGTCTTAGTTTTACCGTAAAATGTATGATCAAACCATTTAAAATTTTAAGGTGTATCTGTCCCCTTAAACGCCGCACATTTAAATCTTAACCTCTATTTATAACTAATAAAATTTCATAATAACAATACTAGACGTGATATGTTAGTAATTTATAGTCATGTAATCTATTTTGAGCGACTTGAAAGTGAAGATAAAGAGAGAATATATGCAGCACAAGCGAAATAAAGATTTACACGAACAAAAGAAAGGATTAAGCAGAAAAATAAATACAATAAAAATAAAATTTTATTGTCTTCTCAGAGGTACAATTAATAATATTTTAAGCATTTAAATTATTAATAAATACGGTTATAATCATTTTAAATATTTAAAGAAATACAATTTATAGTCTTTAGATCATTAAAATTATAAATTTCTGACATACTTGAGAAATTAGGCACTTGTTTTAGGTTTGCTCGTGATTATATTTTAGTAGTTTATAGCCTTAAGAAATTGTGTAAAACAATTAGAACTGTGATCCTAAATTAATTTTACCTGATTTTTAATGTGAAAAAGTCAACGGTTCTAGAGATTTACCCATATGCACGCGAGAGAATTAAGCGAACGCGCGCTTTCAACCGGCATCCGGTGCTTTCGGTCTATACACACTTCTCCTCTTCTCCTTCAAGCGCGCACACACACTTCCCCCTCCGCGCTGTGATCAATTTATGTGTATAGTTCGGGCGCTCAGCCGCTAGGTTCGCTAGCTCACGACTGACAAGAATCGCCCCTAATCCGCCCATGCTCACTAGCAATCTCTCTACTAATCTCTATTTATTCTCTATATATATATATCTTCGAACAAGCTACTCGTATAATTATGGTCGAACTACATTACAGGTAAGTTCGTTTAACCATCGATATATATAACCAAACGTATGACCTAACCTATATCAAAGGCAACAGTGCAACCGACAAGTCTATATTCGTTGGTGCAACACTATATTTAAGCATAAAGAAAAAATATGTAAACATCGTAAATGTTCGTTCATACAAAAAAGACTAATTAAAGTAGGCTATAAGTAAAATAAACCAAAGAAGAAATGGCATTAAATGGTAAAAATAATCTCAATAGTTATGACACCAAAAATTACGACAGATTTTTGGGAGATAAAAAAAAGGCATCTACGTTAGACACAAGATTTGTCACTGATAGTTTTGATCATCATGCAATTGAAACACCAAACGATCAATTTGTTATTAATGCTTGCATGATGGGTAATTTAAATTTAATCGAAGAATTCCTAGATTCTGGACACGGCATAAATGAGTTCTTAATCACTGGCTGGACTTTATTACTTTATGCTTCATCATATGCTCAACCAAACGTAATTCAATATCTACTTAGTTTAGGAGGAGATCCAAATTTACATCAAGAAGGGTATACTGCTTTAATGGCATTATGTTATTCAACTAAAGGATCAGAAGAAAAACGATTGAAATGTTTGAAATATCTTATTGAAGGAAAAGCCAATGTTAATGCAGCCAACAAACTTAAAGAAACTCCTTTGATGTTTGCTTGTAAAATGCAAGAAATAGATTTTATACTAGAATTATTAAAGTATGTTGTTCACATTAACTTTGCAGACAGTGAACAGAGAACTGCTTTGTTTTATGCTGTAGCTGATAACAGATATGATGTTGCAAAGCTTCTTATTGAAAAGGGGGCAGATATTACTTGGACCAATTATCATGGATTAAATTCTTATGATGTTGCTGTTATAAAAGGACACGACAAATTTTTTTCTTTGCTCAATAGTAATTACGAAGAAAATAAACAGGACAAAATTGAAACTAATTGTGTATCCTCTTGGACAGATATGTTTCCAACTATAAATCAAATGAATATGGATTCCATAGACAATGATGTAGCAAATATATTATATGGTATGGGACTTGAAAGCTACAAAGCTTATTTTCAAGGAGTTGATCTTAAAACATTTTTAAGATTAAAGGAAGAAGATCTGGAAAAGATAGGAATTGATATAAGTGTTCATAGAAAAAAATTTATTGATGAACTATTTAGATTTCATAAACAAGAATGGAGTAGTAATCTTATGAATATTGACAAATCCCAACCATTTACAACCTTTGAAGCAATCAAAATTTTAGGAAATATAAACAAACAATTAAGTGTTATGTCTAGTAGTGTATATTTTTCAAAAAATTATTTAAGTTCTATAGAAAAGAATGAAGAATTAAATATTTCGAATCAAGACAAGGAAAGATTGGAAACTGAAATTAGAAACATCCAAATCACTGCACTTCGAATAAAAGAAGCAACAAGTCGAATTGAAAGTCTTACAAAAACAATAAACGACTTACATTCTGATTTATCTTTACCCACATATATTGAAAATAAAAATAGAAAAAGCAGTCGAAAATGGATTGTCATAACAGTGATTACTATAGCTGGCATTTATTTTCTAAAAATGAAAAGTATACAAAGACTGTGGAATAATGAAAATGCATCTTCAAAAAGCTGGAGAAATATTTCTAATTTTTCATTGTCTAATATATTATACGATAAATTATATAGGATAAGTTTACTTTTACAAAAAGGTTATTAACTTTCATAAACTGACATATTCTTACCCAAAAAGCAATGTGATATTTTATGCATAAATTACAAGTTTATGCTCAAGTTGCTTCCAAAAAAATTTTTTTACACTTTCTTAAATATTATATATAAGGTACACAAACAATTAATATTTAAGCAATAAATAATTAAGTATCTCTATAAAGTAATAGAGTATCAAAAAATATAAAATTTGTTTTTTTTTTATAAAAATAATTATTTATTTCAAGTAATTTTATCTTGTAAAAATACATTGGGTAATAAAGAGATATGTATATATATATATATATATATATATATATATATATATATATATATATATATATATATATGACCTATACAATCGTTTTTATTCAAATGCACCTTTAATTATAATATTTGAAATATTCCATATATCTAAAATAAAGTAATGAATTCTAGAATTATACCACCAACAAATATAAACGCTTATATAAGCGTATATATTTGTTGATACCACTGACCACTGTTCACATGTGCAGCCGCTATATTACCAACTGTAGATATGTAGGTATATATCATCCCCGATAACAAGGCGTCGGCACGTTGACGGCATGCATGCCGCATGCGAGACAGCACAGTGACGTCCGTGTACTCCGGCCCAGAAACGGCATGTTGACGGCATGCATGCCGCGCGCTTATTCCAAAATTTCACAGCACGCCATGCCGTCAACGTGCTAGCATTATGCCTTGCGTTTTGCCGGCAATATGCCTGCACGAATGAATTTTGCGTGCGCTTCTGCAGGTGCTTATAACCTCCAATATATTATGTATATTAATTTTTAAAATAAAAATAAAAAATTTGAAATTATATATAAATTTACTCTTTATTAAATTTCAATTACAATAAATATTACAATTTATAATAAATATAACAATAATATTGTAATTACTATTATATACTGCATGCCAATGTATCTTGAATGCTCGTGAGCGTTGATAAATACCCTTACGAAAAAAGCCCTTAGGAATCCCTGTAGGATTTCCTGAAGTAATTTTTCTAGAGTGGAATATTATTTATGTTCTAGAATATAAAATTGTTAAAATCACTACAATAATTTAGGAAGTTTGCCTTTATAGGTATAGCACCATCCGGATGATAACACTAAAACTCAGGGACTAAGCTTGAAAAAACGAAAATTTAATTAACTTGATTACAAAATTAAAAAAATTAAAGTTCGAAGCTTTAGTCCCTAAGTTTGGTCTTATCGTCCGGATAGAACTATACATATAAAGGCACATTTCCTAAATTATTTTAGTGATTTTAATAATTTCATATTCTAGAACATAAATAATATCCGATTCTAGAAATATTCCTTAAGAAAATCCTGCAGGAATTCCTGCAGGAAAATGGTACGAAAATATTGCGGGGATTCCTGCAAGGAATCCTGCAGATCCCCTGCCGATCAGTTTCTTGCATGATTCTCTGCTAGAATTCCTGCAGGCTTTTTACGTAAGGATACTGATGCCATCCTGTTGATTTGTCTTCATTATAGCTGCACCTTAAATAATTATTTTTGTAGAAAATCTGCAAATTATTATAAAATTTAATCACTTGAAAAATTGAATAAAGTTGTAGATTAATGAAATCTAATATTGAATAACTCACCTGGAAATTTGATGTATGCACTCGCAAGATTTTTGCTTACAGCTATAGGTACATGCAGCTTTAGAATCTGAAAATCATTAAAAACATAAAGTTAAACAGTTAAAAAACAATTAATAAATACAGTCTACTGAAAGAGTAAAAACAAAGCATTAAGGGATCAAACCTGAGTTAAATTCTGTTAAAAATCATTGTCCATTTTATACACGGCAAAAATATTTTGACACAATCTACGTTGCTGAAAGCTTACTTGTGCTTACTACTTTACAACTTACTTAAGTATATTATATGTTATTTTGCCAAGAATTAGATCCGTCCAAGTGGTTTTTATAGTCCCTTATAATAAACTAATTTATGTAATATATATATATATATATATATATATATATATATATATTTATTCGGAAATTCCAATTTAGGTTAGCGCACGCCATATATATCTATATTATTTTTCTCCAACCAATGAATCGAGCTATTATTGCCGTTCGATATGTCCCCAATCGCACGCCATGCTGTCCGTATGCCGTCAAAATGCTGCCACGATAATCTGAATTTCTGCGCCACAGCGTGTCGGCATGTTGCCGTCAATTTGCAAGCACGCATGCTGCCGCAAAAAAAAACAAAAATGGTGACCACGTATGACCGCACGCTGACGGCAGAAAGCCGTCACGCCATGAGCACACCGTGCCCGGCATGTGCTGTTATCTGGGCTATTATATCAATCTATACCTATTCGTTGATAAGATGTAGTATAAAATTATCTGCTCCCAGGAAACCAGAGTGAGATACATGTGGATATACCTTCGAACGTCTGTAAGCACGGTCGCATAGATTATCTTAGATAACAAATGTAATATTTTTGGACAATCAAAAATCTGGTGACCGGATCACCCAGATAACAGCACATGCCGGGCACGGTGTGCTCATGGCGTGCCGGCACGCGTGACGGCTTTCTGCCGTCAGCGTGCGGTCATACGTGGTCACCATTTTTGTTTTTTTTTTGCGGCAGCATGTGTGCTTGCAAATTGACGGCAACATGCCGACACGCTGTGGCGCAGAAATTCAGATTATCGTGGCAGCATTTTGACGGCATACGGACAGCATGGCGTGCGATTGGGGACATATCGAACGGCAATAATAGCTCGATTCATTGGTTGGAGAAAAATAATATAGATATATATGGCGTGCGCTAACCTAAATTGGAATTTCCGAATAAATATATATATATATATATATATATATATATATATATTACATAAATTAGTTTATTATAAGGGACTATAAAAACCACTTGGACGGATCTAATTCTTGGCAAAATAACATATAATATACTTAAGTAAGTTGTAAAGTAGTAAGCACAAGTAAGCTTTCAGCAACGTAGATTGTGTCAAAATATTTTTGCCGTGTATAAAATGGACAATGATTTTTAACAGAATTTAACTCAGGTTTGATCCCTTAATGCTTTGTTTTTACTCTTTCAGTAGACTGTATTTATTAATTGTTTTTTAACTGTTTAACTTTATGTTTTTAATGATTTTCAGATTCTAAAGCTGCATGTACCTATAGCTGTAAGCAAAAATCTTGCGAGTGCATACATCAAATTTCCAGGTGAGTTATTCAATATTAGATTTCATTAATCTACAACTTTATTCAATTTTTCAAGTGATTAAATTTTATAATAATTTGCAGATTTTCTACAAAAATAATTATTTAAGGTGCAGCTATAATGAAGACAAATCAACAGGATGGCATCAGTATCCTTACGTAAAAAGCCTGCAGGAATTCTAGCAGAGAATCATGCAAGAAACTGATCGGCAGGGGATCTGCAGGATTCCTTGCAGGAATCCCCGCAATATTTTCGTACCATTTTCCTGCAGGAATTCCTGCAGGATTTTCTTAAGGAATATTTCTAGAATCGGATATTATTTATGTTCTAGAATATGAAATTATTAAAATCACTAAAATAATTTAGGAAATGTGCCTTTATATGTATAGTTCCATCCGGACGATAAGACCAAACTTAGGGACTAAAGCTTCGAACTTTAATTTTTTTAATTTTGTAATCAAGTTAATTAAATTTTCGTTTTTTCAAGCTTAGTCCCTGAGTTTTAGTGTTATCATCCGGATGGTGCTATACCTATAAAGGCAAACTTCCTAAATTATTGTAGTGATTTTAACAATTTCATATTCTAGAACATAAATAATATTCCACTCTAGAAAAATTACTTCAGGAAATCCTACAGGGATTCCTAAGGGCTTTTTTCGTACGGGTATTTATCAACGCTCACGAGCATTCAAGATACATTGGCATACAGTATATAATAGTTATTACAATATTATTGTTATTGAAATTTAATAAAGAGTAAATTTATATATAATTTCAAATTTTTTATTTTATTTTAAAAATTAATATACATAATATATTTGGAGGTTATAAGCACCTGCAGAAGCGCACGCAAAATTCAATCGTGCAGGCATATTGCCGGCAAAACGCAAGGCATAATGCTAGCACGTTGACGGCATGGCGTGCTGTGAAATTTTGGAATAAGCGCGCGGCATGCATGCCGTCAACATGCCGTTTCTGGGCCGGAGTACACGGACGTCACTGTGCCGTCACGCATGCGGCATGCATGCCGTCAACGTGCCGGCACAGTGCCGACGCCTTGTTATCGGGGCAGAGCAAATAATAAGAAAATGGAAAGACTGAGAGTATTAGGTTAAATGAAGACTAATAAACGTTATCTACTGATAAGCTAGATACTTTAAAACAATTACAAGTGTTAAACTTGATCTTTAAGAGTTTCCTGTGATCATAGCATAACAAATGGATGCAATTTTTATTTCAACTTTAATTAAATATGAGACAATATTTGATCAGTATTTTCTGCTATTGTTAATTATGTCAGATTCATGTGATCGTAGCATAATAAGAGAAAATGCAATTTTTATATTAATTTTAATTTAAAATGTGCTAAGATTTGAATTGTATTCGATACGTCTGTGTTCAATGTGTTGTTAATAACTTATTGAATAAATTACCTAATTTTAAATTATTTCTTATATAAGTCTTTATTTATGTTAAAAATGTAAAAAAAATCAAATAATCCGAACAGAAGGAAACGTAATTAGGTATACAGTTTTGAGTATTTTATTATGTACGATAATCTTATACTTAACTGCGTTTTCCTTTGTGCGATTTATTTGATTTTTTCACAAATCTTTGAAAAATAATCAGACAAGAAACCTAACCTTAAACGACATCATAAATATGTCTTTAAAGTAAGCTTAAAGTACACTTAAAGACATATTTGATGAGCGTTTTGCTAAAGCTATTTCTCTCTTCAGAAAGTGCTCTTTCAGTCGACTTACAGATCTCTTTACGTATGGACAAAGAAGATAGACCCCAATAGAAGCGTAAAGCCTTATGGGCGACTGAGGCACCCCAAGGGCTAGTAAGCACCCCGACCACGCGCAGCGCGACAATCGTTTTCCAAATGTTTCCAAGCGTTATGTAGGTAACAGGATAACTCTCGGTCGATAACATATCGGCAATATCAATAAAAGCACGTATTTAAAAATTGTACATTGGAAACATGTCAGTTATGGTTTGCAATACTCGAAAAATATGTAGAAAACCTAAAAACATATAGTAAAACAAATTATATTCAATACTCCAAACCTTATCTACAAATGGGGGAGCACTTTATATATCAAATCCATTATTTAACACTCGTTAGCAGCGATGGTCCTGTGGGTAACGTATCTGATTCTTAATTTTTTTATGCTGGTTCAAATCCGTTGCACTGTTTTTTTTTAAATTTATTATTGTGTATAGGAAATGTATATTACATTAGTATTCTTTATTATTTATATTAATAAAATAAGTATTTTCAAATAAAGTGTATATTTATTTAAATGTATAATGTATTTAATATAATAATTGGTAGAGTTTTGCCGATATGAAAATTTATTTCCCGTTGTATTTATTTTCCAAAATTTTATTGACTTATTTAGTACCTACAATAGAAAGTTTTTGACTATTTCTATCGAGCTTTTGAACATCTATTGTAAATTATGCATAATTTTTCAATAAAAAGTTGTTATATTATTAAAGTTTTTTGCATCTCAAAAAATTTGTACACTTTCTTAGTAACGACCGTAACAAAAATGAAGCAATAGTACAATATCAATAGTTAATCTGCACGGATAATTTAAAAAAACCAATGTTACAAATATTTTAATTAAAAGAATATATTAAAAAACTTATGTTTTGTATACATATCTGTGGGTGAAAGACATAATGACATAAATTCAATTATTTTATTATATACTTCATCATAAAAAAGGTGAACAAGTTACAGTTTTTTATCAGAAACATTTTTTTAAATCTATCATCATTGGGATATATTAAAAACATTGTGAATATTAAAATAGGTTCTTTTAGAGTTTTTTATGATCATGTATACACATTGGTGGAGGTGGAAAAGGTTAAAGGAGCCTGGAGGAAGGTAGAAAGCTCCCGTGGTTTATGTAGGGCTACTGGCGGCGGACACCACGGTTTTATTTAGAACATTTATATAAAAAGATTATTGAATAATTCTATATAATTTATACATGTCGTGAGATTATAAACAAGTATCTTAAAATTCTTTTATAAAAGAATTTTTAAGTAAAATGAATATAGTACCTCTAGGGTGGTCTGGAAAACTATTCAAAATAAGAACTAAAAAAACTATAAAAAGTAATTTAAGTTTATAAAAATATAATTTATTTTGTAACTACAATAAAAAAAAAAACTGGGGCTGATTTGAACCTGCATAAAAAAATCAGGAGCTAGATAAGTTATCCACAGGACCATCGCTGCCGACGACTATTAAATAATGGATCTAATATATAAATTGCTCCCCCATTTGTAGATTAGGTTTGTAGTTTAAGTATAATTTCTTTTGCGGTTCGTACGCGAAAATTTTCCGATTCGCGTACGCGAAATTAGGCAGAGTTTTCCACCGTTCGCATACCGTTCGTGTACCGTTCGCGTACCGTTCACGGACGCTTCGCGTCCGCTAGGGTGGCCTTAAAAGTTATTTTCTATTACTTTCTATTTTGAGGTTATTAAATATAAATCCATACGTTTAGGTTGAAAGCTATTAGTACATCACTAAATTTAAAAAAATGAATGAACCTATAGCAACAACAGAAGATTCCAAAAAAATTTCTGCCATTAACAAAGAAGCAGTTCATCGTATATGTTCAGGACAAGTACATTTTTCTGTACAAATTATGTTTCTACTGATAAATTTTTAATAATATAAAAACAAATAAATATTTTTGATAGGTAGTACTTGACCTTGCTATAGCAGTCAAAGAATTAGTGGAAAACAGTTTAGATAGTGGTGCAACATCTATAGAAGTAAAATTAATTGATTATGGAAAAACTTGTATTACAATAGTTGACAATGGAACTGGAGTGTTAGAAAAGGATTTTGAAGGACTTGGTAATTAATTTAAACTGAAAATTTTTGCTCGCTTATTTTTTCAAATCATAATTTGTTGATAAATATTTTTCAAGGTTTAAAGCATCATACATCAAAACTAAAGGAATTTTCTGATTTATTAGAGGTAGAAACATTTGGTTTTCGAGGTGAAGCATTGAGTTCACTTTGCTCTTTATCAAACCTAGGCATCATCACAAGGCACTCTACTTCACAACATGCTTTTGATTTACAATTTGATAAAAATGGTATTTTAGTTCAGAAAAATGAGTGTGCTAGACAACAAGGTACAACAGTTCATGTCAGAAATATTTTTAAAAATTTACCTGTCAGAGCCAAAGAGTTTGAAAGAAATATAAAAAAGGAATTCACAAAAATGATTCAAGTTTTATATAGCTATTGCTTAGTTTCTACTGGAGTAAAAATAACTTGCACAAACACTCTAGGAAATAAATCTGCTAATATTATAATGTCAACAAATGGGGCATCAAAGGTATTAGACAATATTACTGCTGTTTTCGGAAGAAAAGGACGAGAGGGCTTAATCGAAATTGAAATACAAACTCCAGAAAAAGAAATTTTAGAAGAGTATAATTTACCAAATGACGTATCCATAAATTTTACATGGAAATGTTTTGTGAGTAGTTGTAGTCATACATTAGGACGATCTTCTACAGATAGACAATTTTTTTATGTTAATGGTAGACCTTGTGATCCTTCAAAAATAAGTAAACTGATAAATCACATATACCACAAATATAATAATAAACAATATCCATTTGTATATTTAAATATTAAATTAGAACAAAGTTGTGCAGATGTTAATGTAACACCAGATAAAAGGACAATTTTATTTACACAAGAACAATTAATTCTTGCAACTATAAAATCAAATTTTGAAAAAACTTGGAACATTACTCAAGGAACATTTACTGTTAAAACTTTAGAACTAAATTTTAAAACCTATAAACGAAATATCTCAGATTCTCCAGAAAATTACCCACCGTCAAAAAGACCATCTTTTCAAAAATTTAATTACAAGACTAACAACAGTGAACAAACTGGCTCTATACTGGAAGATATAAAAACGAAAATAAATAAATTTAAATCGAAAGTAAACAGTTTTCATTCAGATGAAAAAGAAATAATTATAAAAGAAACTGTAGAGACCATCAAAATTGAAAAAAGTACAATTGAATCAAAAGAAAAAAGTGATGAAATATGCAAAGCACAAATAGATGAAGACCAAAGCTTTAAAGGCGAAAAAGAAGAACAAAATTTTGTAGATGAAAATAAACAGCTAAGTTTTGAAGAAGAAATTGTAATCAGAAAAAAATTACCAGATGTAGAGATGATGATTAGTTTAGAGAGTATTAAAGCCAAATTAAATAAATTGAAAGAAATTCAGCAATCAAAACTAGAAAAAGAAAGTAGAGTTAAGTATAGAGCTCAATTTGATTCAAAGAGCTCAGATATTGAAAAAGAATTAGAAAGAGAATTGACAAAAGAATCTTTTGAAAAGGTTTGTATGATTTCTTAAGAAAAGAAAAACATTCTGTAGTGAATTCACTTATTATGTTTTAATTTTTCTGTAGATGCAAATTATAGGCCAATTTAACTTAGGATTTATTTTGACAAAATTAGATAGAGATATTTTTATTATTGATCAGCATGCCAGTGATGAAAAATTTCGTTTTGAAAAACTATCAAATGAAACAAAACTAAAAACTCAAAAGCTAATTTTGCCAAAACGATTAAATCTTGCTGTTTTAAATGAAACCATTCTTATTGAAAATCAGCATGTATTTGAAGATAATGGCTTTACATTTTGTATTAAAAATGAAGGTACTACAAACATTTCTTATTACATTATATTAATAATCATAAAATTCATATTTTTCCATTTGTTTAAATAGAAGATTCTGGTCATAGAGTAGACCTTACAGGCATGCCTGTAAGTTATGGTTGGCAGTTTGGTCAAGAAGATATAGAAGAACTAATTTTTCTTATACGAGAAGGTGGTTCTGATGGTACTGGTAGTAAAGCAATTCCTCGACCCAGCAGAGTACGACACATGTTAGCTTCTAGAGCATGTCGAGGTGCAGTTATGATTGGAAAAGCTTTGAATTCAGTTGATATGCGTCGATTATTAATGCAAATGAGTCAAATGAAAAATCCTTGGAATTGTCCACATGGAAGACCAACACTTCGACATTTATTATCATTAACACTTTTAAAGTGATATCAAATACTTTAATGAAAACTGCTGTTTTTGAAAGACAGACATCCGAAGTATTCCCATAAATCAAAGACATCAATCATAGATGAACTTTTCACGTTTAGTTTCAAGACAAATTTTTGTACTTTTAAATATGTATAAAAAATTATAACTATTATATATTTTCATCTTATGCTGCTTTTTGTAATATGCACGTTTATATTTTTTTAAAAGTTTACAAATCAAAATTTAATACCATTGTTTACATAAAAGAACATTTAGAGGATGGTATACTGTAACATATTGAAAAAAGTTTCTTTATTATTAATAATCAAAAGAAATTATAGTAATTGTCATTTAGAATAAAATTTAGTAGATTACACATACATAGTTAGATTTAGTCTACGAGAGCTTATTTTGTTTGTACTGACATTTTTTTTTATATAATTATGGAATATAATTATAAAAAGTTTAAATAGACGTGTAAAATAGAACATGAAAATATATAGAAATTATTGTTGTCTACTAATATAATCTAGAAAGTTATCAACTTTAGTTTCCATTTATATAAAACTGAAAGTGTAATGAACAAATTGAACATCAAACTATTTATACTACTAGAATCATGTGACAAAATAAGTTTAAGTATTTAAAAAGTGAATTTGAAAATTAATTAATTTTAGTATTACTTTATAATGCATTTATGCTTTAAATTAAAACTAATAATAACAAAATTTACAACTGAACATAAATTTTTTTAATACAAAAATTATCTCGAAATATTTACAGAAAGTTAAATTGAACAAAAATTAATGCAACATATATTTATTACATTTATTTAAATTGTAATGTACAAAAGTATTAAACACTAATAGTTCTAAATATATTGAAACCAGAGAGTGCAGTAGAAACAATTGTACCAGGACACTGAGGATGCCAATGCAACTCCTTAACGTCAGTTTGTCCTTGATGAATAAAAAGTAATTGAGGTGGCAATTTTGCTACATCTTCATCTTCATTTTCTTCAGATCGATCAGCCTCCACGGATAAATCCCACTGCGTAATTTGATCATCAGCTCCTCCAGAAGCAAAAACGGTTGCTTCTTGAGGATGCCATTCAACTGTTGTTACTGGAGCTGTGTGCTGTTTGAATGTTGCCACGGGTGATGCACCGTCAGCATTAAATTGACGCAAATCCCAGACTCGAATCGCTCCATCATCACCACCAGATACAAGAAATTGCGTTTCTTTTTGATTCCAAGATATGACATTCACATCTGCTGAATGAGCTTCTGTAGCTGTCAGCATACAGGCAGATTGTGGATTCGCTCTAGTATCCCAGATCTTTATACTGAAATATTTTTAAATATAAAAGTTATTACATGTATTTATTGTCTCAATAAAGTCTTTATTTTTACTTAAAAAATCATTTAATTGTTGTATAGGTATGTGTAGGCGGATTCCATCTCAAATCATGCAGGCAATGTTACATCAAAATTCAATGCCCATGACATAAACAGAGAAACTGGCTAACTGCGACGCTGCACGCTTTTTCTCAGTTCGACAGTTTTTCCATGTATATTGTTCTTTAAATACAAAATAAAGAAATATGTGTATCACCCTTTTGAAAAAACAGGTTTTTGACAAATTTATGAGCTTTCTCCCAATATACAGGGTACAACGCTAATCGAACAAAATATATCATTTTTTCTTTTGAAGATCTGAAACTAAATATAATTTAAAGCTCCTGTAGCTCAGAAGCTTTAAATTAGAAATATTCGTTGAAAAAATTAAAAAACAAGTTAGAAATTAATAAAAAAAATCATTATATTTTGTCTAAAGTTTTTTTATATAATCAGTGCCTGTCAAATGACTGTACCTACTAAGATACAAAAGATATTCCATAGATTTTCATTCCTGCTAAAACGCTGTGTTGTGCCCAAGAATTTAACAAAAAAAGTGGTAATTTTAAGTTTCTGTATACATAACGCAATTTTTAATTAAAAATACAAAAGTAAACATTTTAGCGAATAAACTTTATAATTTTTATGCTTGATATAAAGTATCAAAGATTTTGCGAAAAGCCGAAAAAAAATGAAATTCAAAATACTTATTGAAAGAAAGATTAAGTATAAATGTTTACAGTTGTGTGTTATCGTCGTGGTAAAAATAAAGCTGCGCAGTCGGTAATAATGATACGAGTCACGAAGTGAAAAACTTTCAAAGTTTCAACAAATAGAGAAAATATTACTATAATGTTAGATAGGGGTGAGTGGGGCATGCTTGGCAAAAGTTAATGAATATTGTAAAGTAAATCTTTATGAAAATATATAAAAAATGCTTCTAGTTTTTTTCCTCTGAACACACGACATGAAAAGAAAGTGTTTTGAATTAAATAAATAAGGTTGAAATTTGTGACAGAAAAACAAGGTTGACTTCATTTTTCATTCATTCGACAAAACTCGAAAATAGTACGTATCCAATCGAAATCAAGCGCATTTGATAGCTTGAGTATCGAACTTTTGAGCTCCGTTTGTTTTTTTCACCTAGAAATATTTATAAATAATGAAATAAAAAAAATGATATAATAATCTGTTCTTATATTACAATATGAAAAACGATATAATATAATAGATGGACAATTAAGGCTTCAAAAAAAATATTTTTTAATCAAATTTCCATATTGCAAAAGTATAAATATCGTCGACTAGAGAAAGATGCGACAAAATACTGGAGACTTTTTTATTTTCTATCCGATTTTGATTCTGAAGGTCTCATTTTCAGGGAGACTTCGCGATAAAAAAATTGCAAAACATCGATGAACCTGCAAAGTTACAGCTAATAGTAACTTTGCAGGTTCATCGATTTTTTGCAATTTTTATATAGCTAAGTCCTCCTGAAATCTTTCGAGGGACAAAATGAGACCTTCAGAATTAAAATCGGATAGAAAATAAAAAAGACTCCAGTATTTTGTTGCATCTTTCTCTAGTCGACGATATTTATACTTTTGCAATATGGAAATTTTGTTAAAATAATTTTTTTTCGTCACTTTAAGTGTAGATGTTCTTTTAAATTATATCGTTTCTCATATTGTAATATGTAAACAATTTATCATATAAATTTTTATATTTTAGGTACATATTGACGCATGAACCAACTTAATAGTAATGTAATGAATCATGAATCATGAAAGTTTTTAAATCGTGCCATCTTATTGGTTAATTTCTGTGAATCGGACAATCTCATTTGAGTATTTTAAAAAAGTTCGATCAGAATGTATTCATGTCTAGTGTACCTCCTGTAAGAACATCATCCTTTCAGTAAAAATAAAATGTAAAGGGCACTAATGCCTATTGATTTGGATAAATAAATAAATAAATAAATAAATATATAAATAAATAAGTAAATAAATAAATAAGTAAAAAAATTAAAAATATGTTTACTTTCGTACTTTTGATAAAAAATTGAGTTATTTATACGATCAATCAAAATGATCAAAAAGAATTTCAGAAAAAAAATGAAGTTTTTGAAAATATTGATCGTTTTGTTATTTTTTTAAAAAATGGCGCCATTTGGTTAATTTTGAACTTTTTTTATTTTTTCAATGAATTATGAAAGAACGTAGTTAACAGAAGTTTTAAATTACAAATAGTTTCAAAACTATGACCCTCAAAAGAAATAATTATATTGTATTTTGTTCGAATGGCGATGTACCCTGTATATTGGAAAAAGAGTCAGAATCTATTTCTATATGGTGAGATACGAGACTATATTTTGCATAAAGAACAATATATTTCATGAGCATTGAATTTTGAATTTTGAAGTAATACTGACTGCATGATTTGAGATGAAATCGGTCAGAAGTCATATGTATATATTTTTCCTTAATTTAACTTGATTTAATTTAATTTGAGTAATGTATAGATAATGGAACAATATAATTATTTTATAGAAACTTATTTAAAATTTTTTTTTAATATATTCAATAACAACTTTAGAAAGCATTAAAAAGTATTTTTCTGTTCAAATTACAAATACCTTTTATCTACGGAACAAGATGCTAAAACGTGTCTCTCGTTTGGAGACCATTGAAGATCTTCAACACTATGTGGTGCATGAGAACTGTAAGGTCTTTGATCAACATGCCAAGCTTGACTCCCTCCAGCATCACTGTACCGCCAAATATGAATATTACCCTTGCAGTCTCCAGAAGCTAATGTGCCTACTTCTGTAGGGCACCAATCTAAACCATATCCTTCACTCAAATGTCCTTTAAAAGTAAAAATTGGTTTAACTGCGCTATCAGATTTTTCACATTTTTTTCGATATGCAGACAATAAACCAGGATTTTCAAGAGCTTTCAATTGCTCATTTAAATCCCATAAACTAACACGGCCTAATTCACTCCAACTTGCTGCAATTGTAGTATTACCAATTTGTGTACACCTAAATTAAAATATTGCTTTAAATGCATAAACATCAAGTAAAATTTAAATTTTATTTAAGATAGAATAGGATTAATCAACTAACCTCACTCTGTTAATACATCCTTGATGTTTCATTGAAGCAACATTCATTGCAGGTGATTTTACCCCATCTTCATCTTCAGAATCACTAGATTCTTCATCAGAATCATCTTTTGTTTTTGTTCCATGAAGATTTGACATTTTCATGACAAGTAAATTATTTACATGTGCTCTTGGAGCTTGGGTACCAGCCAAAAGATACATTGTCAATGGATATGTTTCTCTTAAAATTCCAAGGTCATCTTTAATTATATCAAAACTAAGACATGGTGCACCAGTTTGTGCCTGATGAAGAATGCGATAAGCTGATTCATCTACTACTAATTCTTCTCCTGTTTCCATCTTATTTCCTGGCAAATAAACTTTCTTTGCTTCTGTATTTTCATCTTCATTGTTTTCCTCTTCATCCATACTATCTTCATCTTCATCACTACTGCTATCGCTATCACCTTCCATCTCATCATTTTGGCTATCTTCCATTTGCTCCATTTCTTCGGACATTTCTAATAAAATTATTATTACTTAATAAAGTAACAAATTTACATACATAGTCGGCACTTGAAATTTTCAAAAACCATTTAAGTATATAAATTTATATATTTATTACCTAAATTTAATATTTAAAAATAGTGAACCATTTGAACTAAATTTAAATCCAGTTTAAAACTAAGTTAATAATAAATAAATAAATAAATTTGATTGAACATTTGAAATAAATTACTTAAAACCGTGTTCCTAACCTCAAAACTTGTTACATTACTTCATGTTGTACAGTTAATAAAATTTATCTTGAAGGAATTTGGCACCGAAAGTTTAATGACAAAGTGTAATGTTTATAAAAATAAAACTTACTTTTTTAATGTATTCGACAAATAATAATTGTCAATATTGTTCTACAAGCCGCCTGGCAATATACAGTTTGGTGTCGATGTTTATTCTTACACACGTGGTGTGTCAAAGTGGCGCATGCGCATTCGGCTGTTTGGCGCCTGCTGCCCGGTTGATAAGGCGAATGTCCCAATTATTGACCATGATTTACCGATAATCGGCCATTAATAGAGTGGGCATTTTAATGTGTAGCCTATCATGTAAAAGTAAAATACATGCAAATACTTTGTATGAAAAATGGACAAAACCGAGTTCACAGTGAATAATCAATGATGCGATTGCAAAGACAACAAGGAAAGTTTGCGCAGGAGGATGAGAGAGAGAGACGACGATTAAGCACATGTTTCGCCCGTCATGTGACCATTCGCCATTCGCACACGCACGCACACGTATGCGCTCGCTATCTTTTCTGGAAATAATTGTAGTAAACACTTTTCATACGATGGCGATGTATTTTGATTGCGTAATCGTAAAAAAATAAGATGGAATTGTTTGCGAAATAATGTTGTACATTTTACATACTTGATATAAGTCTCTCTTGATATAAGTGAAAACTGTTTAAATGGAGAATGAATATATAAATTGATGATAAAAAGAAAAGTTGCTTGCAGGAGATCTTTGAATAAAGACTGAGTCGAAACTGCTCCTGTGTGGACCAGTTTATTAGCAATTCATATTAATAATAATTAGCATAATTAATATAGTTATATGTATAAAATACAGCAGTAATAATTATCGTAATCCTCACAAAGGACAGGTGGGAGAGACAGGTGTCAGGATTGGATGGAGATGCTTGCTCGCCAGACGCGATTGATGATAGTTGGATTATTAGCTGTGCTTGTTAAAGTGAGGGCTGCTTCCAGAGTTGTTGACCAGCTGGATGGGCGCCATCGGACTGTGCGGATACTGCGCCAGAGGCAAGCTGGAGTTATTGCGACGAGGATTTGTGTTGTGGAGGCTGTGTAGATAAGAGCGCTGGACAGGTTTGTGCTGTGCAAGTTGAAGCAGAGCCTCTGGTATGGAGAACCACTTGCGCTTGCGCCCAATGGAGCGCGAGTCCTCCCATTCTGGTAACTCCTCGGTAACCCGCATGACCCAGACTTGGGTTCTGTGTTTATGTTCGACATTCTGCTGATAATAAAGAGTTGGCATTAAAATAAGTATAGAAGAGAAAAGAGATTTGAACGTGCGAAAGAGTAAGTACTTAAGGAAGGAAGGTTTTCAAGTACCTCAAAAATGCCAAGACATCTACCCAATTGTCCAAGCACTCCAGCCTCCTCTCGAACCTCCCGCAGGGCTGTTACCGCGGGTTCCTCTTCTGGTTCGACCCCTCCGCCGGGGACGATCCAGCTGTCGGGTCTTCGGCTGGACGTCACTAGCAAGACCTGGATCGAGAAGAGGATATTAGGTGAAAATGAATCGAAGATAGGCATTGAAGTAGGAGTTGAAGAAAGTAGGTATTACCTCGTCCTCGAGGTCGTTCTTAACGCAGATGCAGGCCGCCCTGCGCCTGTAGCCCTCGGAGTCATAGATGCGAATGGAATTCGGCTTCTCCTTGACCATGTTTCGAGAAGGGTAACGATGTCAGCAGAGGAACCGGAGGCACCAGAGCATTCCCGAACGCGCGGAGCCGCGTAAATGTTCGTCAAACGGCCAGCGAGGCCGAGCCTCGCTCCCGCACTGTCCCGCTCGAGCTCGCAGCCAACATGATCATCGACGCAGCAGGAAAGACTAGCTCCCTCGTCGAGTCCGGCACTCAGTCCGCTCCGCACTCTCTGCTGGCCGGATAAGCCCGCGGTCGACGGCCCAACTCGGACCGACGGACTCTTCTCTCCTCCTCTCCTGGCTTAACCTCAAAAACCAGCCCCTAACTGCTCTTCCTCTCCTCTCCTCTCCTCTCCTCTCCTCTCCTCGAACGGCTCTCTTGGAACGGCTGCTCCTGCTCGCTCGCAGTCTCGCCGCAAGTCCGACACTCCTGACTCCGAGTTGTTCCGACTCGATGATGATGCGCCTCTTTCTTCCCAATCGGCTACAGCCGCCGCACACACTTGTACGTTGTACCATGCCCGAATTGCCAGACGCCGTTTTGCTTTTGCGCACACTCAGCAGTCAGCCGCGACCCGCGACGCCTCGCCTCACGCCTGTAGCCCCGTATAACGTCTAGGTATATAACTATATCTCTCATCGCACCCTCGCACACTCGTGCACTCGTAACGTGTGTGCGCGACTGTGCGTGCGCGCCACCACGACCACGACCACCACGACTTACATGTAGAAGGTGTAGAACGCAAAAATAACGAACGAATTGAAAAATTGAAATTACCACCTATAGTTACAACTAAATACTCGGAGCACCAAATAGACATTTACATAAATTTGTCTGACTTCGTTTACTTTTCAAGAAGTCTCTTATTACTACCTACTAATTAGTCAACATTCTAGCTAATGCACAAACGCCACAACACTTCATCTTTTTCTAATGAAAATACGTTCCCCCGTGTCATATTCATGCGTGACATATTATATAGACAGCACTGCGGGAATACGTTCAAATTTCCTATGACTACTTAGTTTCAATAAAATAAAATATATGTGAAATCATTTTAAACGTTTAAGATTAACCCAAAAAGTATTAATTCATATACTAAGCTAACAAAAACCCATTAACACTAAACACACGCGTCACGCACCCTATAAACCCCTGGCCATAAACCTTAAACCCATTTTAACACTAAACACGTGCACCCTGAGTGGCTCGACCCGAGCCTAAGAATTCTAAATCATAAACGCATTAATCCTAAACTCATAAATCTTAAACTTATAAAATCATAAATCCGTGAACCCTGAACCTGAACCCATAAACTCTAAATATTAAACCTGACGTCAAATACATAATTAACTTCAAACCCAAGCCGTAAACCCAGCATTCCTAAACTTAATTTCAAACGCATAGACATTCAACCTGAAAACCCTTAACTCATAAACTCTATTCCCATATAACTACCCATTAAACCCAATAACCCTAAACGGATAAATTTTGCACATTAAACTGGTAAAATCCAAATACATACACTTCGAGCCATTAAACCCCAAACTCAGCCGCTAAATCCATAAACCTCAAATCTGTATGAACTCAGCAATCACAAAAGGCTAAACTTATGAACCCTAAAAACTAAAACATTTAGTGCTTAACAGGTTGAAGGCGGCTAATGTATAAGCCAATTTTTTCAATTATCTACAAAATTTATTCAAATTTTAAACATTCCATACAAACTGAGTGTTTCTACTTCTTTCTAAGAGCTTAAGGGAAGAAGATACAGGTTTTTGGTAAAAAAACGATTTCTTTTTTAAGCTGTTATAATTTTTTATAATATTCTCGTTTTTATCTAAAATTCAATGTTTTTTAACATTTGTGTGACAAAAATGTTAAATAAGTACACTCGACGTGGAAAATTTCTAGTCGAATGCGTTTGAAATCCTTCAATGAGCTTAGCGAAAACGTGCGTTCGATCCAATGAGACCCAATGAAATTTCAGTATTTCAAAAAATTCAAACGCATTCGTCCAGAAATTTTCCACGTCGAATGTAAGCCCTAAGCAAGGCTAAACGTCAGTAAAAGCTGAAATTAAAACCCTATGTCAGTGGAAGACTAGAACAAAATTATTCCATAAAACAAAAAAGGAATCATAAATAATTAATCGAAACCCTATGTCTGTGGAAGACTAGAAAAAAAATATCCCTTAAAACAATAAAAGAAACTTTTATTTAATTATTACTATGATTATACTAAAGTGATTTTTTTAATTCTTTGTTTTCATAACTTCCAGTTGCGCTTTGCGCACCAGATTTTCTT
The DNA here is from genome assembly GCA_949152435.1 of Gastracanthus pulcherrimus. NCBI lineage: Eukaryota > Metazoa > Arthropoda > Insecta > Hymenoptera > Pteromalidae > Gastracanthus > Gastracanthus pulcherrimus. Next base: position 53,663,453 of record OX424576.1, read on the forward strand.
TTTATATTTTAAATGTATGGTAATCTACTTTTTAAATACATTTTTATAAATCTACGTTGAGACCTATAGATAAAAGTTTAAGTACAAATTTTGACTCGGCAATAATTATAATAAAATACATGTTTTTTGTGGAAATAAATAATTAAAAACTTAATTTAGCTATAGAATTTTTTTAGAATAAAAGAAAATAATATTACAACATAGATTTCTAAGTTTTACTTAAAAGAATACATAAATTCAAGCTGATCAAAATTCTCCGATGTCTGTTGCGCAAAACGATAATCAAAAAAATGTCCTTTATTGAAGGTTTTCTGACTGCACTGACATTCTCAGGGAGGTTTAGGGAAATTTTAACAAGTGCAAATACGTTCTTTTTAAATATTCCCAGATAGCACGAAACGTTGCAGGGACGTTGCCGCAACGTTGATCTGGCAACCAAGCAACGTTGTTCGTAAACGTTGTAGCAACGTGTTACCAACGTTGCAAAAACGTTGAAATGTCCGCTCTGGTTACAAAAGAAACGTTGTAAAAACGGTCTCGTAATGTGCCTACGACGTTCTACCACGTTACTAGAACGTCACTTTAAAACTTGTCAAAGTGTCACTCTTCAGCGCTGCAAACATATCGCTAGAACATTGCCACAATACTTGCAAAATTTATTGGCAAATATTTATTAAAATAGAAATAGCTACATCAGATTGGCCTAATTGGTTGTACCATCCGGATGGTACTTCGCAATTTGCGCTTCTCATATATTTCATCTTCGAGGCGAAAATTAATTATTTTTAATTTTATTTTTTAAACTTTGTTAGTTGCGTAGCAACGTTCAGACTGCACACATACAACGTGGAAAACATACGAAGGCAATTTCAGAAGTTGTCATAGACGTTGTCATAGACGTTTCAAAAACGTTTTAAGCACGTTTCCAAGGTGACATTCTAGCAACGTGGTAGAGTACTTTGCTACGACGTTTACGAGAAACGTTGCAGCAACGTCCCTACAACGTGTCGTGATATCTGGGTTATTATATCCAAAAAAAGAAAAATTAATTTGTCAATGCTTAGCAGATTTTGGGGTTTTCTGTAGCTTCTTCCCTTAAAGAATGAAATAATCGTCTGCATAAAAAGTTTCATTAATTTTTTCGTTTACATTCAGACAAAATGCAAGGAAATGTGCAGCAATTAGTAACATATATATGCATTACGCCGCTATCAACCTGATAAAATATTGGTTAAGGTTTGAACCATGATAGCACATAGAGCTTTTAAAACGTTTTAAAAACGTTTATGGAAACACCTTTTAACGTTAATTGAACAAGTTTAAAAAACGTTCCTATAACGTGTTAAAAAGGTGCGAAAAGTCCGCATTTTGGTTTAATATAAATGCTTTAAAAACGTTGAACAGCTACAATTTAAACGAGCTAAAAACGTTTGAAAAAGGTTTGAAAAATAACGACATAGAATATATTGAACAAAATTGTTTAAATAGAATTGAATGATACTAAGAATTCCAGTTTTTGAAGTATCATGCGAATAGTACTGCCAAAATTGGTAATCTTAGTAACATTAAATTCTATTTAAACATTTTTTTTAATATATTCTATGTCGTTAGTTTTTAAACCCTTTTCAAACGTTTTTAAAGCGTTTTTAATGCTTTTATATTAAACCCAAATGCGGACATTTCGCACCTTTTCAACACATTACAAAAACGTTTTTAAACTTATTCATTTAAACGTTAAAAGGTATTTTGATGTAATCTTTTTAAAACGTTTTAAAGACGTTAGGGTTTATTAGTTTATGGCTTACGGGTTTGCAGGTTGAGCATTTATGGCTTTAGGTTCATGTGTTTAAAATTCAAGTCTATGAGATTAGGATTTTCTGGTTTACGGGTTTGGAGTTTAAGGAATTAGGGGCTTAGAACTCGGGGTTTAATTAATCTTTTGAAGTTTTAGAATTCAAGGTTTTACGGGTTTAGTGTTGATGGGTTTAATATTTGTGGGTTAAGCGTTAATAAATTTAGAATTTAGGAATTATGGATTTTGTATTTACGGACTTAGGGTTCATGGATTCAGAGTTTAGGATTGCTGTCTTTAAAGGTTTATGGTTTTAGTGTTAACAAAATTAAAGTTTATGGATTTAGGGTTCGTGAGTTTAGGATGTATGTAGCTAGTTCATCAACAGCGCGTTTGTGCGCGTTTGAAGGCGTTCTAGTGCGTTTATACCGGTTGGAAAATCTAGTAATTTTCTAAAATACTAACTGTAGAAACAGAAAAAACTAAACGATGATATTGATCCTTTTTGGTTATTATTTTTTGTCTGCACATGGTATTTTAAAAATTACTAGATTCTCGAATTCGAAACTACACAAAAGGATTTCAATTTTTTGTGGATTTATAAAATAGCAAATATTCTGAAAAGCCCGCAAAGTGTTCAGGGGGATCCCTACCATTTTTCTTAAAGTTTCCCTTTATTTTCAATTTTTAATTAAATTTTCACATATATGCTTATATAACCAAAAATGAAAGTTTTTTTGATAAATTTCTGCCTATTTTACCGTATATATATATTGATATACAACGAAAAGTTCATGATTTCTTTTTAGTCAAAATGAGGTAGATTTGCAATGTTTTTGGTACATACAGAATTTTTTCTACTGTTTAGAAAAATTTTTATTTAATTAAAAGAACAGTATTTTGCGTAATATATAACCTCTTTTTATAAATATAATTGTTCTTCATTTGATCTAGATCAACACACAGCACCTTCGCCATGCACAAATTTCTTCATAATGCGAAAAAGAATATGTCCAATTAATTTCAAAATGTTTTAACAAAGCTAATACATTTGAAATGTTTTGAATAAAAAAAACATAAACTGCAGAAAAAGCTATTTTTGTTAAAAGATAGCACATTTACCTTAATGAATAATCGTACTTTAAAATGTAATTTTCAAACTGAATATTTATTTTGATGAAAACCAATGATGCGATGGGTTCCTGCGTTAAGAAAGGTTTGAGAAATCGAAAAACAAAATAAAAAAAATCGATTTTTTGGTCAAAAAATGGTAAGGATCCCCCTTAAGTAACGTACAATATTTTAACAAATACTTCATAAAAAATTCCAAGAAATGAGAAATTATATATCCTACTAATACGAAGGTTGTTTTTATCTCAAGTCCGCTTTCTTTTTAAAATTGCGTTTTTAGTGATTTTCGTATCTATGCATGATATACCTACTTTCATATAAAAATGTCTAAAAGTTGCAAAAATTTATTCGTTTTTTTTCTTTTTTCATAATCTAAGTTTTTATTTTGCATAGGTTTAAATGCCAATTTAAAAATTTATACCACATTATCTTGACATTAAAAAAACTGACTTAAGGCGATAGGCCTGGTTTAAACCCAAAAAGGGATTTTTACGAGTCCAGAAAACTTTTTATGTTTAAAAGCAATCATTCTGAAAATGTTAGGTAACGATTATAGGTGACATGCAAAATTTTTTTTACGAAATGAGTTCAGCACTTTTTTGTTAAATTTGTTATTATTCTTTTTCGTAAATCCAATCAATTTTTTTAAAAAGTTTAAAAAATTTACAATAAATCGGTTGGATCTCTGAAAAAAAATAATAAAAAAAATGTCCGCTCTATTTGTAATACCTACATGTCACCTAGAATTGTGCAAGGAACAAAGTTTTAGCAGCTGCAGCTTTTTGCCATTCGCACCAGGAGTCCGCGCCGCTCGGACATTTTTCATGCTGTGGATTCTCGTCTGTCGAACTGTAGTGAAAGAACGTTGCCCAGATAGCATTCTTCATAACTTTTGGCATTGTAGCAATAATTTTCCACAAAACTTCACGAAAATGATGCAAAAAATTGGAGCGCACGTGTACGTCTGTTCGATAGAAAGTTTACTGCTAAACTAAATTATATTCTCTACACTGACTAAATATACGGTACATGTATGAGCATGTTTATACTTGTCTACAAATTTCTATAAAAGAAAGTAGGAGGAACGGTTCGGTATAATATAGGGAGCGTAGCAGCTGCCAGGTAACAATAGCACGCTCGAACCGAGCAGGTATGAAAATCCAACAGGTAGGAAATAGTATATTATGACACTGTTGTGGGAGATGGTTTTCTACCTTGCTCGAGGGTTTTCGCACGAGCGAAGCGAGTGAGAAAATCGAGCAAGGTAGAAAAACACCTCCCACAACAGTCTCATACGATATTTTATAGCACAACAACCTCAAAATCGACAATAAAGTTGGATTTTGAGGTTAGTGTGCTATAAATATTCATAACACCTGCAATTTTGCACCGATCGACTTGAAATTTTTACACAATACGACGCATACAGTTTAAAAAAAAATTTTAATACCTTACCCCCCCCCCCTCTCCCCCCCCCTTAATAAATATGGTATTGAAAATAATGATTAATTGTGACGTGTGGATTAAGATTTTGAGTTTTTACAACGGTAAAATTTAAGATATTATTGTGTTTTGGTAGCATCAACATTTTCATCATGTTTACTTTTGAAAATAAAAAGTTTTCTGAACTCGTAATAAATAGTACTTTTTTTGTGTTTAACTCAGGCCTGCCCCCTTAAGGAGGTTCAGGAGTTACAAAACGACGAAGTTATTTTTATTTTTCTTTCTATTTAAAACTTGTTAGTGCCAATCATTATATATATTATACTAGTATACCTCATGTACATGAACAAAATTTTGAATCAACAATTGTGATGTTGCATAAAATTAAAGAAACTTTTTTGTTTTCCATCCAATTTTAATGATCGGGGTATTATTTTATTCTTTGAATCTTTTTTAACAGTTCGACCGAAAGAAAATCTTAAAATAATTCATGAGTGATACAGAAAAGCTTACTGTTTATAACTAAATACGTACTCTAGTTAAACAATTAGCTTTTCCATAGCACCGATAAATTATATTGAAATTCTCTTTTGGTCGATCTATCAAACAACATTTAAAGAACAAAATAGGACGCCGATCATTAAAGTTGAATTGAAAGCAATAACGTTTCTGCATTTTTAATGATTTTTTTTCAATTGACAATACTCGTGTTTGCAAAAACCACAATTGTTGATTACAAAAATTTGTTATGTACACGAGGTATATTATATTAGATATACAGTATGTCGCAGATAAAGCGGACACATCTTTTTGTTAAAATTTTCCCTGAATATTGCGCAAGGAAAAGAAAAAGTTGTGGGTGGGATCGAAAGAGTAAATTAAGCCCTTGTTAATGGTCGATTACATTATTTCATAGAGCTTAACAGTGTTGAATGGTAAATGGTCAAAAATAATAAAATTACAAAAAAAGTGTGGCAATTTGTTTTTGGCAATTTTATCAAATAGCCCGTACCCCATTTAGCTTAGAGCAGCAATAAAGTTAATTTATTATTGTCAAATTTATTTTTAAATAATTTTTGAAGATTGTTAAAATCGTCAGAATGTGGTGTGCAATGGAAGTTGGCCGCGTTCGCCTCGCGCAATAGGACCGGGTCTAATGGAATTGCTGGACTGGTGTAGTTGTGTTTATAAGTATAGCGGAGTATTGTGGTTACTATCAGTCTCGTGGCGGGAAATATAAACATGTGCACAGCCCCGCGATCTACAAGGGTATCAACAGTTTCAACTGCTCCTCGGCGTTCGAGCCGTACAAGTCGTCCTGCGGCGCCGTCGATAACATTAACATCCAGAGCCCCTCTGTCCAGAAACCTCTTCCTAAATCGCCTGCATGCTGTCCCCGTCCAAGTCCAAGGATACGTTTCACGTAGGTAAGCAAAATAGCTAATCAAGATGTTTTTAAAATTATTTCTACGTTTATATTCCATAATATAACCTCCAGAATTTCACCAAGTAGATATATTAGTTCTTAGATGTTAAAGAATTTTGTTTATAATTTTTAATGTATAATGTAACTATTTAATAAATTTCAATACAGATGCCTCTACATGATTGAGCAGATTCAAGGTTCATATGGAATTCATATTTTCGTCAAGGCCTTGCAGCACAACTCGAACATCATCGTGGCATAGGTGCGAATTGCAATGTCCCAAACATTGTTGAAACAGAACAAATCATTGAAGTTAATGCAAGTAAAAGTTCATTTGTTCAAATTCGTGGCTCCATTCCATTATTTTGGCAACAAGCTCCAAAATTAAAATACAAACCAAAATCACAGCTAGGTCCACATGAAAATCATTTGGTATAATTTTAGTTGATATTAGTATGAAAAATAAAATATTCTTTGTTTACAATAAAAATTAATCATTTTGTACTTAATAGATTGACCAGAAGGAAGTAGAAGTAACATTAGAATATGCATATAAGGACATAGTGCAAGAGTTAAAGAACTAGAAGCTTTTATCTTTCATGCTTTAGAAATTGGCGATATGCTACGTTCCTATTAGTGCTTTTGTTGGCATCAGCAATATTGGTTGCTCATATGATAATGCCTTCAACATATACTACAGAAATTCTACTTTACATGCTCTTATGTGCAACAATGGTGGCTGGTATATTTGCGACAATTGTTCATCATGGCAAGCAATACGTTGACAAGCCCAAGCTATTGTAATTTTAGTCATAATAAATACTATATATTTTATTTAATACCTTAAAAAAATATTGTATTATTATTATTGTAAAAATGTGCAAGTCAATCTCGATTAATTAATTAATAATAATTAATTAATTAATAATAATTAATTAATTAATAACAATTAATTAATTAATAACAATTAATTAATTAATAACAATTAATTAATTAATAACAATTAATTAATTAATAATAATTAATTAATTTATAAAGTTAAATAAATATGTGAAGAAGCTTCTTATTTACAAGTGAATATTTAAATATAATATTGCAATTAATGGAAGATTGTTGTATATGATGATTAGAAAAATTAAAATTTTCATACAATTTTTTATAAAAAATAAGTTGCATTAAAAATAGTTAAATAAAAATACTTGTGCATTAAAAAAAGTTATAAATATTATTAATTAATTTTACGTTAATCATGTACGTAAATCTTTTATGCAATTGATTTGCGTAAAAAAGTTCCTAATTTTGCACGTAATCATTTATGTAAATCATTTACGTACATTATTTACCTACATGATATACGTAAGTATTTCCAACAGGACTAATCCATTTATCAAAGAACCATGGCGGTTTTAACATTAACGTGGTGGCCTAAAGTATTGTTAGACTTATTTCACGGCTTGCTATTGGCGTAGAATCGGAGGTGTATTTACGAAAAAAGTATTGCTGAACGTACTATACTCGGCCTGCCATTATACGACCAGCGGAGCTGTATTCGCTATGTTAAAATCTAACAGAGCTACTTTCAATATTTGATTTTAGCCTTACATATTAATTTATATTTTTATGTCATTTGAGATTCGGAAGTTATATTGTCATTTAGAACTTTAGACTTTAGAAAGCGTTTGGTCCAAAAGCGAGAGTGGCAAACACGTGCTATGAAAAAAAAATAAAAGTTTATTTGGATTTAAAAATAGTATATTGTGTACCAAGGACGGTAAGTAGGCTTTTACACACCGAGTCCTGCAACCACACCAGGTCAAAAAACCCACGTAGCTCTTGGTGCACACCATATTTTATGTGACGCATGTATGGATTTTTTTTTCATACGAGACGAATGTGACCGTTTTATACTCGGCAACCACCCGTTTATTAGAATCTTCTACAAATCTTGAAAATTCTAAAAATTCCAAAAATTCCAAAAATTTAAAATTCCAAAAATTATACGACCCGCGCAGTAGGTTAAAAAATCGCGAAAATCGTGCCTGTGTTACATAAAATATTTTTTTGTACATTTCTCTTTAAAATGTGTTGATGTACTAATAGCTATAGTTATTTTTACAAACATTTCAGTCAAAATGATGTTATTTGAAACGAAGAAAAACGTCTCATCCCGCCCCAGAGCTATTTTTGTAATTTTTCAGGGAACTTTTAGGGATACTTTACGGGTACTTTACGATAACTTTACGATAAACTTTACAATACTTTCTAACAATACTTTAGGCCACCACGTTAATGTTAAAACCGCCATGGTTCTTTGATAAATGGATTAGTCCTGTTGGAAATACTTACGTATATCATGTAGGTAAATAATGTACGTAAATGATTTACATAAATGATTACGTGCAAAATTAGGAACTTTTTTACGCAAATCAATTGCATAAAAGATTTACGTACATGATTAACGTAAAATTAATTAATAATATTTATAACTTTTTTTAATGCACAAGTATTTTTATTTAACTATTTTTAATGCAACTTATTTTTTATAAAAAATTGTATGAAAATTTTAATTTTTCTAATTATCATATACAACAATCTTCCATTAATTGCAATATTATATTTAAATATTCACTTGTAAATAAGAAGCTTCTTCACATATTTATTTAACTTTATAAATTAATTAATTATTATTAATTAATTAATTGTTATTAATTAATTAATTGTTATTAATTAATTAATTATTATTAATTAATTAATTATTATTAATTAATTAATCGAGATTGACTTGCACATTTTTACAATAATAATAATACAATATTTTTTTAAGGTATTAAATAAAATATATAGTATTTATTATGACTAAAATTACAATAGCTTGGGCTTGTCAACGTATTGCTTGCCATGATGAACAATTGTCGCAAATATACCAGCCACCATTGTTGCACATAAGAGCATGTAAAGTAGAATTTCTGTAGTATATGTTGAAGGCATTATCATACGAGCAACCGATATTGCTGATGCCAACAAAAGCACTAATAGGAACGTAGCATATCGCCAATTTCTAAAGCATGAAAGATAAAAGCTTCTAGTTCTTTAACTCTTGCACTATGTCCTTATATGCATATTCTAATGTTACTTCTACTTCCTTCTGGTCAATCTATTAAGTACAAAATGATTAATTTTTATTGTAAACAAAGAATATTTTATTTTTCATACTAATATCAACTAAAATTATACCAAATGATTTTCATGTGGACCTAGCTGTGATTTTGGTTTGTATTTTAATTTTGGAGCTTGTTGCCAAAATAATGGAATGGAGCCACGAATTTGAACAAATGAACTTTTACTTGCATTAACTTCAATGATTTGTTCTGTTTCAACAATGTTTGGGACATTGCAATTCGCACCTATGCCACGATGATGTTCGAGTTGTGCTGCAAGGCCTTGACGAAAATATGAATTCCATATGAACCTTGAATCTGCTCAATCATGTAGAGGCATCTGTATTGAAATTTATTAAATAGTTACATTATACATTAAAAATTATAAACAAAATTCTTTAACATCTAAGAACTAATATATCTACTTGGTGAAATTCTGGAGGTTATATTATGGAATATAAACGTAGAAATAATTTTAAACACATCTTGATTAGCTATTTTGCTTACCTACGTGAAACGTATCCTTGGACTTGGACGGGGGCAGCATGCAGGCGATTTAGGAAGAGGTTTCTGGACAGAGGGGCTCTGGATGTTAATGTTATCGACGGCGCCGCAGGACGACTTGTAGGGGATGGTGGGGCAGTACGGGCACCCTAACTTCAAAAGAATCCTGTACTTTCTATTTTGTACCAATACAAATTATTAAAAGTGCTTCTTAAAGTAGAATATCTCAAGATTTAGATACATTATTTTTTATTATAAAATATATATTGCATTGTTTATTATAATGCAAAGTACAATACCGCTAAAACTGCCCATTTTCCCCACCCGTGGGGCACGATTGGCATGGAGGTGGGGCACGATTGGCACGGTGAATTAATGAAAAATTTATTTAAAAAAAAATATTGGACGTTACTATTAAATTTGCATTTTATAGGATTGAGGATCAAAACTAAAAACCAGACCATTTCATTAACACTGACTCTTTCACCAACATCTAAGACTCCGACTCCGAAATGTTAAGGGCGCAAAAGTAAGGTTAAAAAAATCAGCTGTTAAACTCGGCGGAAATAAATTGACGACTCACGTATGCCAATCGTGCCCCGCTAGTGGTGCCAGTCGTGCCCCATTTTAGAGTATTTTTATATGTAATATTACTTTTTTCCTAAGCCTCGGAGATCATCAATCAAAAATTCTATTAAAAATTTAAGATTTAAACTGTAAAAATAATTCCCTTTCGAAGCTCATATGATTTATTTGTTCTTGAGAAATGGATTAGAATTATGGAAAAAACAACGTTTTGAAGTCCTCAATTTCTAATAATTCTCATACGATTTGTATTAATTTTTTTCATTTAGGATTTGCAGAGGGAAAAAGTAAAAGCTATTTACAACATATAAAAAATACTATCATGTTAGAATATTCATTTATTTAGTGAACATTTGAATGCCCAATCCACCCGCCAAATCCATCGTGCCCCACCGTCCCCTACGGCTCGAACGCCGAGGAGCAGTTGAAACTGTTGATACCCTTGTAGATCGCGGGGCTGTGCACATGTTTATATTTCCCGCCACGAGACTGATAGTAACCACTAACCTCCGCATATACTTATAAACACAACTACACCAGTCCAGCAATTCCATTAGACCCGGTCCTATTGCGCGAGGCGAACGCGGCCAACTTCCATTGCACACCACATTCTGACGATTTTAACAATCTTCAAAAATTATTTAAAAATAAATTTGACAATAATAAATTAACTTTATTGCTGCTCTAAGCTAAATGGGGTACGGGCTATTTGATAAAATTGCCAAAAACAAATTGCCACACTTTTTTTGTAATTTTATTATTTTCGACCATTTACCATTCAACACTGTTAAGCTCTATGAAATAATGTAATCGACCATTAACAAGGGCTTAATTTACTCTTTCGATCCCACCCACAACTTTTTCTTTTCCATGCGCAATATTCGGGGAAAATTTTAACAAAAAGATGTGTCCGCTTTATCTGCGACATACTGTATAATGATTGACACTAACAAGTTTTAAATTAATTTTAAATTAATTGTTAATACATTTTAAGATAAAAACGAGTTACTTGTCATATAATACCTATTATTTTTCGGTAAATTTGAATATGTTATCAAAATATAAAGGATAACATTTTTTACAATTTTTTTCGACTTATTTGAAGCTGTAGATAAATGGTTGATCATGCTATTTTTATTGATATTTATATTTAAACTCATTTTTCTCAAAACTTAATATTCATAACTTACTTTGTAAGTCTGCGCAACAGTTCTTCGTAAATCACGCTGAAAATGTTTGTACTTTCTATTTAACATATTTTTACCAAAATTTAAAGAGAGTTTTATTTTATTATTACGTAAAATATAATTTTTTTAAATATAAGTTAATATTAAAATACTGCTTATATTGCAAGCAATAAATTTTTCATATAAAATATAACCTCAGAATAGTTAAAAAATATTATTTGAAAATATTGCTCTTTAAATGTCTTCATTTTAGCATGAAATGTTCATAAAAGAAAATGTATACCAATCCATCGTAACCCCTTGCGCACAGTGATAATCAAATATATGTCTGTTTTTACAGGTTTTTTCAAAATGGTTACTCCAAAGGGTGGTGACTTTGAACAAAACCAGTCTAAAATATCATCTTTCTCTATATTATAACATGTTGTGTAGAAAAAATATTTTTCTACTTAAATTAAAGGATTTTAGTGTTTGCTGTATCTTCTTCCCTTAAACGATCAACATTAGACAAAATAACGTGAAATTGCAATAAATAGCGTTGACTAAACTATGACAATTTTTAGCTGAAAATGTAAAATATTATATTGCTGTTGGTACCTGTTGAGGAAGAGTTGAATCAACTTTTATAAGATTTTAAAAAATCGAAATTTTTCGAAAAAATCATCAGAGTGCTACCTTAACAACTTACTCGTTACTGTCGGCTTATAAAATTAAACTAGAAAGTACGAACCGAGCTATACTGTCTATAGAGTATGAAAAGTAAGAACCTAACCTCTATAATATTTCTTAATCAAATTCAACTTTATAACGTATAAAATATGTATAAAATAAGCTTAATATAGCTTTTAGTATAAGCTTTGAAATAACTTTGATTGATTATTACTGTTTTAGTCTCATCAGTATGATATAAATTGATTCTTTAAACACCTTGTATTAAAAAATTAGCCAGAAAATTTAGCTAATGTCTGGTTATAAACAAGTTATGATTTATACCAGTGATGCGCATAGTGTTCTCTAGGTTGAGTTTCAGAAATATAGACGTTTAGAAATATTTTAAACTTTGGAAAATCAAAGATAATAATTGTACATATAAAATAAAATTGCATTAGAATAGGGAGATGTGAAAGTGAACTAATAATCTCTACCTTACCGGCAACACATTTATATTTTTTTTCTCCGCAATACATAAATATTTCTAAAAACTCTATACCAGGAACCTTCAGTTAAATTTTTAAAAACTTCCATTATTAACTCTCGGAGAGAAATGCGTTTGAAAATATACAACTATAGTTATATTTTCAAACGCATTTTTCTCCGAGAGTTAATAATGAAAGTTTTTGAAAACTTAACTGAAGGTTCCTGGTAAGAACACAGAGGGCATATGGTGCTTTTTTAGAAATATTTATTTACTGCAGAGACAAAAATATAAATGTGATGCCGGTAAGGTAGGGATTTATAGTTCACTTTCTCATTTCCTTAAAATGCTCTACTCGGAAAATATTGACCATTTAGTAATCAAAGTGAGCGTGTATGTTTTTATTTGTAATCCCCCTGGAATGTCATAATAAAAAATATTTTTACTCTAATCGCAATGTTAATAGATAAGTATTACGAGTCTCTTAGTGATGTCAAATGATTTTTTAAAAATATTTATTTAGAAACTCACAAAGTTAAAATAAACGATTCTAACGTGGCCTTGCATGTTTTTATAAAAAGAATAAAATTTCCGAATTATTTTTACAAAAATGAGTATATATACTTCAATGTTACGTGCCCTCACGTTAATTAGAACTTGCTGTATTTACTTCAATCGTCAAATTGAAAAAAGAAAAAATGCGACATTATTATTTTAGCACAAAACTATTAGAATATGAAATAAAAAGAAAACATTCCAATTGGGTCCCGAACAAAAACTTAGCGTCATGGTACACGAGATACATATCCGCAAGGTATTCATATTTATCATGTAAGGCTTATAATACAAAGCATGAATTAATGAAGCATTTTCTTCGAATTTGTTTATAACAATAATATTATCTTACACCGAATAACTACATATTATGTAAAAAAGCATCTAGCCGTTCTATTTAAAAAATATAGCTATTGCAAGTTTGTCACCATGTTGATCACGTGACCATGTCTAAACCACCCACGTGAAGAGTCCCATGTGGTTACCACATGGAAATCACATGCATTCCTCAACATTCTTACATGGTTCCCATATGATATTTTATGGGAACCACGTACCCTAGTGTGAGAAATCCATTAAATCCTATTAATTCAATTTTCCAAATATGAAAAGATCCTATTTGTGAATAGGATGTATATGCAATTTTTGTATTGATGAATAGGATTTAATAGATTTCTCACACTAGGGTAGGAACCACGTGGGCTTTTGGAAAGATTTCTCAGTAGGATCCCAGTTGAAAACACATGGTTCCCATATGAATTTTACATGGTTCCCACATGATCAACTAAAAAATATAAATATTTAATCAAATAAGCTAGATGATATTTACATGGAAACCATGTGGTAACCACGTTGTCCCTGTGAGTGGTCCATGAGGATCCCACATGAGTTTCACATGGGTCTACAGATATTGTAAATATGCACTTATGAAAATAACTTTAAGTTCCAGAAAGTTCTTAAAAGCTATAAAATTCATAAAATGAGTGCCATATATAGATGTTACTATACGGATGATAACACAAAAACTGGGGGATTAAGCTATCGAATTACTATTTTTTTTAAATTCTATTAAAAAAAAATATTAGCTTTAGTAGAACCATGTGTTTTCAACTGAGATCCCACTGGGAAATCTTTCCAAAAGCCCACGTGGTTCCTACGTGGTTCCCATAAGATACCATATGGGAATCTTGTGGAATCCATATGATTTCCACGTGCTAACCAGGTGGGACTTTTCACGTTAAGAAGTCACTGCTCAGGGTAAGTGAGCAGTCATTTACAACAATTTCCGGGCTCCGATTGTTGTAGCTCAAATCCGCCAGAGGGCGAGGTGCCTGTGTCAGATCCGAATATTGTGGTACAATCCAATTCTATTTTCTAAGATTATAATATTAGTTATATATTTTTTATGCTACAATACCCTGGTAGAAACTGTACCCAACCGTTCGCCAAGTGTATACCAAATCACAGTGATTTGGCCTACGATTTAGCCATCGGTTGACTAAAAATCCCGCTTATTTCGTTACGAAATTCCCATTGTCGTTGGCTAACTGAGACTTAATTTTAAAAATAACAAAAAATAAATTTGTTACGTATCTAAATGTACGTGCTGGCCGTAGAAGGTATCTAGATAGTTATGGAGGCCGATACCGAGATCCAGGTGGTGCGTTCCCCAGCTTTAGGTATCTCATAGATGTACGTACTAATTGTTGAAGGTATTTAGGTGGTTATATTGGCCGATAACGAGGTCCAGGTAGTGTGTTCCGTAGTTTCCGGTATCTAAATGTACGTGCTGGTTCTAGAAGGTATCTAGGTACACAGAGAGAATTTTCTGATAAAAATTACCGTAAAAATCATTGTAAACGTGGGATATTCTGACTTCATGGGAAAAAATACCCTACTAAACGGTAAAATTTACCGTCCTGAATGGTAAAATTTATAATGAATAACGTTAATTTTTACCGTTCAGTAGGGTAATTTCCCCCCCTGAAGACAGAATATCCCACGTTTACAATGGTTTTCACGGTAATTTTTATCAGAAAATTCTCTCTGTGTAGTTATGGTGGCCGATGGCAAGGTCCAGGTGGTACGCTCCGTAGTTTTTCACGTCTAGATATACATAGTGTTCAAGGACGGCATCTAAGTGGTTATGGTGGCCGATGACGAGGTCCATGTAGTGCGCTCCGTAGTTTTTGGTATCTAGATATACGTATTGTTTGCATAAGGTATCTCATTGCAATCTCGTCCGGTCTCCCCGCGCGCGCCCAAGCGTGAATTATGCTATGATAACGTCGTATGTATTTTATAGATACTTTTCATAATAATAGTACATTGTGTAACGAGTGCGCTGTAGCGGCCAATAGCGCACGCAGGCGTGTTGGCGCACGAGCGTGTAAGCGAGTGTGACATGTCGCCCAAGTGGCGCTATTGGACGCTACACCGCACGAGTTTCATACACTATTTTACGTAGTTGTATATTTATTCTTTATTGTCATTGTTATTTTACGTTCCAAATGTTCAATTATTATACAGATAAGTGACAAAAATGAAAATATTAGTAATGATTTGTATTATCACAGTTGACCAACCATTGACTAATCATGGGTCAATATGGTCGTTAAATGTTTGCCAAAAAAATTGATCAATAATTAGCAGATAGGCCAATTTGGCTGGGTAATTTTCTACCATTATAGTATAATTTAAAGTTTGAAGTTTTTGATTACAATTGTAGCACAGCCAACCCCTTAAAATAAATCAAACAAATTTAAAGTTAAAGTAATATAAAAACTAAAGTAAAAAATAAATGTATTACTTGTCTTAATTCACTTACCTTGACAATTCTGTCTCAAACAAGCAAATAAATAATTTGTACTTGACATTAAAATTTTAAAATAATTGTTTTTGCAATTTAAAAAATTCAATTTATTCATAACGTATTAAGGTGGCTCCATCGCGTAGTTTCGTATCTATGCGGGGCCCCGTGGGGCCACACAATTCTTTTACTAATAACGAATACAATTCCAATGAAAATGATTCAGTATTAATTGTAATACTTATTGACCTAAATATATGTTATACTATCTCATTTTACTTATTTATCAATTAAATATTTTTTATATATGACTGGCGACCGGGCTTTTTCGTTAAATAATTGAAAGCTATATAATTAAAAAACTACAATCTCTTGGTAGGTTTATGAAGAAATCGCGGTTTTTATGTGTCTACATACACATTTCGCCATAAGAGCCCATGTTCAAAATTCTATTATTCCAGACTCAACCGTAATGGCCACTTGACATTAAAAGCAGTACAAAGGTAGCATATAATTCCCGCAAATTTACTTTTTTCCCGAAAATGCATTTTTTTAATTCCTTTTCTCTATAAATATACATTTTTAATTAATTCTAGTTCTTACCGGAAGTCCCTCTTTTTAAGTCAATAAAGTGGCCACAGTTAAATCAGATATAAAATTCTATATGCAACACGGGGATAAAGTCGAGTATTCCCTAGGGTGATTACTGCCCTCGCTTCGCTCGGGCAGTACACCCGGGCTCAGAAATAATCTTCGACTTTATTCCCTTGTTACATAACGTACTATTTTCAAACATTTTTGTCTCTTCAATTTACCTGACAATCCCACTTAACCAAAATTTTAATAGAATGTTTAAAACGCACACTTATAGTGGGATTTTTATTTCTAGTTAATGATGTATTTTGAAAAAATCGAAGGAGACGTTTTCAATCAAATGTTACAGCGTTTTTTACAAGTAAACAACTTTACTAGCCTAATATTAAAGAAACAAAAAAATATGCCAATAACCTCGCTCTGTCTAAAAATTACTTTTTTTTTAATTTGAAAAAGACTTTATTGATACAAAATCCGGACTAATACTGTTAAAGTTAAAGTTTTTCTCTGTGTTTTTCTCACAATAACAGACCTATGGTCGTTGAAAATAAACGAAAGAACCGAAAAAAAAGTAACCAACTCAGTCTGATCTCCGAAGGAGCGTGGAAACATATATCTATATATCTCTCTGTTTGTATACATAAGTGCATATGTGTGTTCTTTTAATATGTATATGCATATATGCGCGTGTATAAAGCCGAGAGGAGTGGAGTCGCGGAGCGCAACGATTCGACGAAGCTTGCACGTGACTTGTGGCCCACGACACAAGCGCGCAAAACACATACGGATTGATCGGTGACGTCAATCGGAATCGCGAAGTTTACGTCCCGGGCAACAGGCGCTCCGCGCACGACATCCGTCACGAGTCGGCACAAATGAATTTTTCTTGTACGCGAATGTTCAGCGCCAACTCTTTAGATATAGTCATTTTTTAAACTTTTTTTTTCTTTGATAGTATTTTGTGGTTGCGATATTCTAAAAAACAATTGTGCACTCAGTATTTAGAAACGACAAAATTTATTAATTTCCATACAATAATCGCACATGCATCCAACTTCTCTCATGTAAAATTAATAAACTTTTCCATCGGCTACCGGTGATGTCGGGGATCGTCGACAAATCGCCAGGACGCACACGGCACAAAGCACTTATTGGGCGCGCTTCGACGCACTTCGACGTACTTTTAAAACAATGAGGACGCTCCGAAATACGTGCGACCTGCGCAGGTGTTCCAAAATGTTGCTAGAAAACGGAGCGTTCGAAATGTTTTGATACTAATTACTTATAGAGTTACCAAATTAAGAATATCTATGACATTAAAGTGTGCTCAACTTCGAAACATCAACGATAAATTTATTTATTATGAACAAAATGCGTTACATAACAACAAATTTGATTCATTATGTTCAGTTCAGTTCATGTGTTGCTGCTAGATACATTTGAGAACACCCTCGCGCTGACCGCATGAATTTCAGAATATTGTCAATGATTGTTACGATGAAAACTTGTCCAAGTCTGTATAGAATATAATGCGCATGGATATTGATGGTATTTATGAACAAAGTAAAAATGTATTTCATTTATTATTTTTTTGTTTTTTTATGTTTTTTTTTAATAATGTCTCTAAACTTTATTATATATACACATTATTTTTTTTTAACAATCTCATCATGATTTTCATTTGAGAAGAAAAGAAGAAAGGGGAAATATTGTTTTGCGCTCATGCTTGTCATCACGTTGTTTAGTATTGTTTTTGTTGAATTTCCAGAATCAGTTAAAAGAAAGTAAAACATATAATCGATAACGCATTGTTGCTCCCAATAAAAACGAAAAGGTTAATCGAGAACCTTTTAGTGTTTATCGCAGCAGCAACAGCGCATCTGTTCTCGAGTCTCGTGCATTCTGGCTCCCCCGTTTTATGAAAGTATCAAAAATATCCTTTCTAGTACTCGTGCCCCAACAGACAACAAAAAACGATACATCGTCTTGGTAGTAAAATCATTAAAAGTACAATAACTAACTTATTCTAATATACAGAGCTCACCTGCTTGTTACGCAAGGTCCATTCGATTAAGCTTCGTCCTGATCCCTCTTTTCTCGTCAGAAAATAAAAGAATATAATAATGTATATAATAATATAACAATGATCGCAATAATAATATTATTAATGATAATAATAATAGTAATAATAATAATCGCCGTTTCGCTGAGAGCGCTGAATTAAATTCACTCGTGAAATTGTAAAACTAAATCAGATTTTTTTTCTTTTTAAATATGATACAATGGAGAATGTGTCTTTTTGTTTAATTTTTGTTAAAGCGACAGCGGTAAGAGAGTAATTAATCGTAGATACGTATAGGTAATAGCATTGTATCGTTGAATCTTATGGCGACTTTGTTTTCTTTAATGTCCCTTAGACTTTATGAGTAGTAGAGTTTGAGGGTTCAAATTCGTAGGTATGTGTCCCCTTGTGTTGTTTCGATTGGATCGCGTCATGCGTCGGCCGAAAACGCGACGATAAAAGTCGCATCCTCGTCGCATGCACGAAATCAGCACATCGCGGACTAGCGGCCACCTTGACTAGCTTGTTTTCCATAACCTTTGCCTCGTGTTCCCCGTGTTCACTCCCAGTCCCGTGGACGACGACGACGACGACGACGACGACGACGACGACGACGACGACGACGACGACGACACTGCGGCTGCTGCTACTGCTGCTGCTGCTGCTGCTGCTGCGGACGTCAGTCGGGCCTCACGACAAATCATTTCAGTGTCTCGCTGCTTTCCCAAGCGTCCAGCTCACATCAATCACCAGGGTGCTCCGGGCAACTGCGATTTACTTGGAACCACTTGTCGATGCAACTAAAACACACAAACAACCACCCACGTCTCTCGCTTTTAGCTGTTCTTATTTTTATTCGCCTGTTTAGTGTTTACGCCACAATAATGCATATTGTTATATTCTACATTTCAGTGGTTTAACAACATGGTTGATTCGATTGGAAATTGTTCATAACTGTAAAAATCACCCTGCTGAAAAGTCGTACATGGGAGTCAAATAATATCTATGTAGTTTCCATATGGTTCCCATGCATGTACAAGGAACTATGCGGAATCCATGTGAGCCTCATGTAAGACCGTGAAAAAATGTATAAATATTTAAAAAAAAAGAAAACTGCTTTCTACATAACACCATGCGGATGGTACATTCTGAACAGGTCTCCCTTGTACGTGGAAAGTCGTTTTTTTCTAATTTTGAAGTTTATAAATTTATATGGAACCATATGAGATCACTCATGTCATAAAAAGTTTTACAAGAAGGAAAGAGCGGGCCGGATTTGCTACAGGTGTAGGTTGACTCAGTGATGATAACTCAGCTTGTATGCTATGACATTACCACTGGTATTAGAGATAAAGAATATAGTATCCCGAATATATGTCAGTAATTTGTAGTACTGAACCTTAATAGTCATTACAGTTCTATATTCTAAAGCTATTCTTAATAGTTTTTACATACACTTAGAACCCCTCTTAAAAACTAGGCTTAACGTGTTAAAGGGACAGATACGCCTTAAATTTTAAATTAATTGTTAATGTAGTTAAAAGAAAAAATTAGTTTTTCATCGTATATTACCTATTCCTTTCGATAAATTTGAATATTTTATCAAAACATAAAGGAATTCTTTTTTTAACAATGAAAGCCTGTATATTCATTCACCTACCGCAAAGTTCTAAGAACCAATAAGATTGAATTGGTTTCTATTTAAGGTTTTATTATGTTCATAATACATATAACTATGTAGCCAATGTGGGGATTTAAAAATAAAAATTATTGATTAAAGTTATAGCCTATTCAAGTCATATTTATGATTCTTTAAAATTTTTATTTTTAATACTTTTCGATACTAGTGCGATAAAAACGATTCTTGTACGTGCAAGAATCATTTTTATCACGTGTATCGAACATTATTTTTTGACACTCCGTGCGATAATAATAACGCAAGCGTACGCAAAAGTGGCACTTATCGCACAGAGTGTCAAAAATTGTGTTACAATATTGTTATAAAACTGCCAACTTGTATTGTTAAGAACATATACAACTTATCCTAAAAGTTTCAAAAAGATTCATTAAAACCTCTGGCGCCAACCACTTTTTAAAGTTAGAAAAAAAGTGTTGAGAAAAACGCGTTTCAATTTTGTATGCTATCTAATGTAAATTATTTTACTTAACCGCACGTAACTTTTTCAAATAATCCAGTTTTTACATCTGACAGGTCTTAAAATATGCTTACAGTTACAAAGATTAAGAAAATATAATAATTTATTTTTAAATTTCAGCCTAAAAACCGCTGCCAGTTCATTGGCACTTCCTCAAACTAAATTAATTGTTCCAGTATGAAATTCTTTGTTCTAATAAATTAATTTTAAATTGCTATATCTCTTTCTAAACAATACCTCAAAAAGGGTGAGCTTTTTTATCATTGATCGTTTGACAGAAGATAATTTTTTACTAAAATTACAGAATGATAGGTAATAACCCTAATCATAGCAATTTTTTCTCTGTACGTAATTTATTAAAATTATTTAAATCTTTAAATTAACTGCAATCAGATGTTAGTACGTAGATTCACAGAATTCCTAATCATTTAAAATTTTGTGAACGATTTTCCATCATAGATTTCCGAGATATAATCGTTTAAATTAAATATGTATTTTATCGTATGTAAAAAAAGAAGGGAAAGAGCTTATCTAAAATTTCCGGTTGTAAAAGATAGGTAATTTTATGTTCTATTTAAAGCATTTACACTAATTTGATCAATATATTTCTAACATAAGATTCGAAAAATTAAAGTTCAAAAATACAAAAATCGAAAAATTGTTTTAAAAAAGAACTAGTTGATGAATCTTCAAAATTCTGTCTAATTTTGAATCTTCATTAAAAAAAATGAGACTTGCTTGGTAAAGAATTACCGTGCCATTTTCGAGATATAAACTGTCAAAAAATACTTAAAACAATACATAACCTCAAATATCTCGAAATATAAAGATCGTTGTGTTCTGGGCAAAGAAGTCGTTCAAGAGACAGTAAAGAGCTACCATTTTGAAAAGTTTCAGATCAAATGCTGTCGATGTACTCCACCGTTCGCTACTGAATAAAAATAGTTTTCTTTTACAAGATTTTTTTCCCTTCAAAAGAAAAAATTAAAGCCTCATAAATTTTACAGAATATTCTTATCAATATTCCTAATAATCTCAATATTTTCAAACTTTTTCATTCTTATATTTCACAGTTATAACCGTTTGAAAGATAGGTAATTTTATGCTCTTTCAAATGCATTATCACCCAATCGATGATATTATTTCTATGGTATCAAAAAACCCAACAAAACTAAAACTCAAAAATAAAAAAAAAATAAAAAAAAACAAAAACGGGTCGAAAATTAAAAATAAAGGAAAGAAATGAACCCCGAAACATTAATTTTCACCGCGTATATTCAGAGTAATGTTCATCCACATCCATACATACATGCACGCACGCACACACACTCACACACACACTCACACACACACACGCATTCTTTTTAAATAGTGTATTTTGATTCCCAGTATCTCAAAACATGTTTTCAACATGTTTTTAGTAAAACTTTTGTTTTACCATCACAAAGCTTTCTCTATGGGGAAGCAAAAATTCTTCAGATTTCGTATGAACATAATGGGGTTTAAATGACATATTTACTATTATTGTATGATGGTATGTTCAAATTTTTAGCATGTTTTAACTTTTTTTACCCTTACAGCGTGCCATTATTGTATTTATTTGAGGCCATTTTCAAAAAGTGATTGGCACATACAGTTTTTATCAAATGGTCTGAAAAAATGTGTACATACTTACTTCAATATACAAAACAAAACTTGGCATAATTTATTATTTAAAAATTTTCTTTTATCTAAAATAAAATTATAACAAAATAAATTGTTTAAAAATGTAGCTTTTATTTATATTTTTTAGTAGTGACACAATAAATTGTTATAAAATTGCCAAGTTTTATTGTAAAGAACATTAACAATTTATCCTAAAAGTTTCAAGAAGATTCATTAAAGCCTCTTGAGCCAATCACTTTTTAAAGTTAAAAAAATAAATGTTGAGAACATCGCGTTCAATGTTTCAATTTTGTATTCTATCTAATGTAAATTATTTTACTTGACCGCATGTAACTTTTTCAAAACATCGAGTCTTTACACCTGACAGGTCTTAAAATATTCTTAGAGTTACAAAGGTTAAGATAATATAATAAAAAAAATGTTGATATATTTTAACCAAAAACAACACCAGAATCCTACATTAAGTATTTAAAGAAGATGATAATAATGATAAATATGCACTTAAAAAATATGTTATTTACACTTTTGTATGTGGGCTATTTTCACGAAATTGTTAGTTTGTACTTAGTTCCGTGGTACCACAGTTTGGTAAGTATTTAGATGTAATACGTCGAATTCATGTACAAGAAGAAAAATGTATGTATACAAATATATTTATGGGTATTTGATGCCGCGGAGCTGACTATTTGTGTATAGAACACACTTTAACTAATTTTTTTAGAGATTAAATTAAATATTTAATAATTCTAATATAGGGTAGAAAATGTTCATATTTATACATATAATTTCAGTAGCAAAATTTTTAAATTACTTAAATCTTATATTTAGGTAGGTATATCTCAAACGCACTGTAGTTTAACAATAAAATAAAAATATGCCACGGAACTATTTTGGGCATATTTGACCAATTTATTGCACAAAGGGTACTTATTTTTATAACTAATGTTATTGAATATCATGTAAAAATATTATATTTATCGTATACAATCGCAATATTTTAATTATTTTGCTTTTTAATAGCATTTATAAGTAGAGCCCTCAAAATGAACAGTTTCGTAATAATCGCCCATATAATAATATTTAGTTTCAAATTTTTTTAATTATGTCCTTACCCGTATACTCTTTCAGTTTTTTACAGGATACCTCCACCACCTCTGTGTGGAGGTATTTCATCCTAACACCCCACCTTAATTCCCCACACTAATCCCGCATTCGCCCAAGTTACCGACATTGCAGATTTCTACCTATGCCGATAACCTGTAACGAAGGAAAACCCGTAGGAAAAACCTCCGCCAGGACCAGTGCGCAGTCTGAATTCTTTTTCCGGCAGGACACAGAGAGAAACAATCCGCGATCTGCTCCCATACCGGGAATCGAACCTGGCTGCTCAGGCTAGCGTATCTCCGCTAGCTAAGGCGTACGCCTTAGCCAGCTGCGCTACACTAGCTCTTAATATTTAGTTTATATTATAATTTAAAAATATACATAATAAATATGTTAGTCTCTCATATGTTCGTCAGATCTCTATTTATTGAGTAAAGTCCCCGGTGGCTGTTTACTTTTGTTTTTATATTTTAAAGTTATAAACGTTGATACTTTTAATCGGAAAGGATAACAAAAACGGTCAATTACTGCTACCAACCCTACTATCTCCTTTTATAAAAATTCACACTAAAATACAGACATTCCAATAAAATATTTATATTAATAAATGAAGAACCTTACTTTTTGTGGTATATGCAGAGACAGGGCAAGCGGGCTATGACGTCGCCAGATTGAAGATCCTCCAAGCAAATTACACATTCACCCTTTTCGTCCGCGAGTACGTCCTCTGCAATATAAAATAAAATGTTTTTAAATACTTCGTATTTTAGAAAATTAAGAAAATGTTTTAATGACCTTTATAATATCAAAATATCTATATACACGATATGTGTTAGAATGCGTCAGACCTACTTTACCCGCCGATAAATATATTCGAAAATTTTGTTTTTCTACAAAAATACAGTTCTTATTATTATTTAAATTGGCTTTATTTTGTTACTGATAAGCAGCTGTATCTTAAGGGGCCCAGCCTGAGTTAAACTATAAAAATATAACTATACAAATTTTTCAGTTAAAAGCAACCATTCTAAACATTTTTTACTTTAATACTTGATAATATCTGTAATTTAACCGCTGTAAAACTTCAAAATATTACTACGTGACACAAGATATTACCATTATCAATACTATATTTATTGGGAAAACTGCGGCGTGCACGTTTCTAGGTGACACAATTAAGAGGACAGATACACCTTTAAATTTTAAATTAATTGTTAATACAATTTAATGTAATAATGAGGCACTCATCATATATTACCTATTTCTTCGGCAAATTTAAGTATTATATCAAAATATAACGGAAATTTTTGTTTTATTTTTCTTAGGATCTTTAGGTCTCCTTGATTGGCCATAATGAAAACCTCTATATTTCTTGAGCTACCGCCAGATTTTGAGAGTCAACTTGATCGAATTGGCGTTTTCAAAGTTAAGCCATAATTCAAAATAAGATTTTTTTAAATCGAAGAGTTTTGGCTTAAGTAGACTATATCTTTGGTCGATAATTTTTATATACAAATTGCCACATTCATATCATAATATGTTGGCTCTCAAAACCATACGGTAGCCCATTAAATATAAAGGTTTTCATTATAGCCGAAGAAACTTAAAGACAATAAAAAAAATTTTATACATTTTTTCCGTTATATTTTAATAAAATATTCAAATTTATCGGAAAAAAGGTAATATATGATGAGTAACTTTTTTTTACCTTAACCCTTTATTTACCTAGCTTACTTTCAGGCACACGCAACTAATAACTTTAAATTGAAATTTCCATGTGATAAATTGAAAATCCTAAAAAATAAACGTGACCATCAGATCGAAGTGAGTCATTTCCGATCCCGTAATGTGGGTTTAAATCATTTTTGGTCGCATTAAAGCCGAGAAAACTCAAAAAATTGTAAAAAAAAATTATTGTGCTAAAACTACCAAAAGTTCTGAAACACATTTCTACATACTTTTCAAAAGTATTTTTCAACTTTTTAAAGATCAGGGAAATACAGGGTTAAACTGTATTATCAATTAATTTAAAACTTAAAGGTGTATCTGTTTGCTTAAGGAGGGTCTTTTTCTAGATATAGGGCATAAAACAAAAAAATCATACGAGAGTTTATAAAGGTCCTACGATATAAATTATTTTTAAAAAATCAGTAAATCCCCAATAATTTTTCTTATTTCTTAATCAATTTTAATGTTTTGGGTCTTATGCCTACCTTTAAACATCTATCTACGAAGTTAACGAAGAAAAATTGTAAAATAATTCATCTATAAGAAGAGAGAGCTAATTATTTATAAGTAAATGCTTAAAATTTTATAAACAACAGGCTCTCTTTTCCCACAGATGAATTATTTTATAATTTTTGTCCGTTTAACTTTATAGATAAATGTTTAAAGCAAAAATAAGACCCTAAACATTAAAATTGATTAAGAAATAAGAAAAATTATTGGGGTTTTATTCAACATTTTTTAATTGACAATATTTACTTTTGCAACATCACGATTTTGTTGGAACAATTTTTTTTACATTTATATATGGGCCCTTTTTAAGTATGTTTCACTATTTATATCGAACGACCGTTTTACGTCCTACATCTAGCGGAAGATCCTCCTTAAGGGGACGCCGGATATCTCTGTCCTTGTCTAATTGAGTTTTCATTCATAATTTTAAGAGAAATCATATTTTTCTTTAAATAATAGTTGTCCCCAATTTGTTTTACAGTAACCTAATTATATGTCCAAGCTGGTTTCATATGATTGTTTTGTTTTCGAGAAAACTTTGACAAACTTAGTATGTAAAGGTAATCTCCACGTAGTTGGCCCTTTTAGTGTGTCAAAGTTTTCTCGAAAACAAAACAATCATATGAACCCAGCTTGGACATATATGTAGATTACTATAAAACGAAGCGGGGACAACTATTATTTAAAGAAAAATATGATTTCTCTTAAAATTATGAATGAAAACTCAATTAGACAAGGACAGAGATATCCGGCGTCCCCTTAAGGAGACGTCGGATACCGACAGTAGATTCCTACTATCCTACACACGTATTTCGTTATTTATTTACAAAGTTAATTGTTTAATGACAAAATAATAGCTGTCCCCAATTTGTTTTACAGTAACCTAATTATATGTCCAAGCTGGTTTCATATGATTGTTTTGTTTTCGAGAAAACTTTGACAAACTTAGTATGTAAAGGTTAATCTCCACGTAGTTGGCCTTTTTAGTGTGTCAAAGTTTTCTCGAAAACAAAACAATCATATGAAACCAGCTTGGACATATAATTAGGTTACTGTAAAACAAATTGGGGACAGCTATTATTTTGTCATTAAACAATTAACTTTGTAAATAAATAACGAAATACGTGTGTAGGATAGTAGGAATCTACTGTCGGTATCCGACGTCTCCTTAATGTTGATTGTTTTTTTCGATTATGAGGGCGTTGTGCACCACGAATATGCCCCTACAGGCCAAACAATCAATAAAGAGTGAAAATGCCTCTTAAAAGACATCGATTCGACAATAAACAGACTGTTGAAACTAATGCGACGAATGCACTAAAGGCGATTCCGAAGTCTGACTTTCAAGAGTGCTTTAATAAGTGGAAACGAATGAATAAATGGGGAGTACTTTGAAGGATGCCACCCCCCGGATGACGAAGAATAAATCAAGCGCCGAGAAATCGAGGTAGGTCGGATACTTTTGGGACAGACCTCGTATACCAGTTTTGGCCATAGTACCTCAGTTATAAAAATACATCAGGTTTACTTTTTACATGCTTATATTAAGCTTTGTAAGTCTACGAAATAGATAATATGATTTCAAACGACGTTTTTAGACAGTAAAAAGGTTAATTTAAGTAAAATACTAGAGGCACCAAAAGTGTGTGCTTTATCATATGTACAAATTTGTTGAATGATGAAATATTATATTATTTTACTGTAGTAAATACGTTCTCGAGAGTAAAGAAAAAAGTTTAAGGTGGCCAGAAACGGTACGTCCACCCTACTATAACTTTATAATTATTTAGTAATATTTATGAATAATTACTGTACTTGTGTAGGACTGACTACCCGTTTTTCTGATATAGTACTGAGTCCTATACGACTTGGGAGACGATACTTATACAGCGATAGTAGGGGTTACTATTCTTTTCTCTCCGTGTAGTACTATTTGTTATCTTTTCAGAATACTATGTTTTTTAAGTAAATTTTACGTACATACTTATCAAATTCTCGAAAATATTTTAATAAATCGGTCTCGACTCAGAATATCTAACCTCTAAAACTTTGTAATCACTTGCAACTGCCCTGGTAGAAACGTTGACTAACTATTCGCCATATAATGCCTAATTTTATGGTGTGTGGTCAATTTATGGCCTATATTATGGTCAATAACCCAACTTATGGCCGACGGTTTATGACCAAAAGGTGGTGTAATTTATAGAATTATTTATAAATAAAATTTAATGATCCTAAAATAATTCAATACGAATTAGATATTTAAAAGAGAACAAATAGTTAAAAAATTATACTCGTATGTTGCACACCGAGCCTATATGCTGAAAATATTCAAACCTAATCTACAAATATTTTTTCTTATATTTCTTTTAAGATATGTACGGTAAATTTTAGTTTAATTTAATCGTCTGCATTAATAAATATATATTAATTAACAAATAAATACATAAATTGGAACAAATACTGCTTATTTATTTGCGTTGAATTTGTCGAACTGCTCTAGGTCAACGACTTAAGTAAAAATTTATTTAGTGGTTAAGTAACATTTACTTGATTCTATTGGGCACCTTTTACTCAGCAATCCTGCTCAACTTTTTAAGCAAAATCTGCTAAACTGCTCACAACGCAAAACTAAGTTTTTCTTTATATGTTTCAAACAGATAAGGGTCTGCTCTCTCCCTAGACTCCAAGCTGTCAACACACCGTGAATGTATGCATGTCTGCATGTGTGTTGGGACACATAAGCATATATATATATATATATATATATATATATATATACCAAACAATGTTATTCTAATGTTTATGTTTATTGTATATACGATAAATAAGATGAATACAACTTATTTCTCTTGTATCTGTATATTTCTGGTGTACCTATATATATATACTAATCAATGTTATTCTTGCGTCTTATGTTCTTATATGCTCTTAGCGAACAAACAACCTATAAGCGCCCGACGCCGTTCGCGTGCGCATGGACTTATACTATACTATACTGAGCATCATGGGTATATATTTTACGTATACAATCAGAGTTAAAATTTGTAGAATATATGAATACTGCAACTTCGCTTATATATCTCCTCGCATCAGTAATCTAAATTTTATATTGTAAATTCGTTTAAACCAAAAAACATTGTGCGAATTTAAACTTTTATACATGTATTTGAGGTTATAGTACATTTATCTTTACTCATATTATGGTCAACTTATGGTGTAAATGTCGGCTACAAATTGACCACGGAAGTTGGTCAATAGATAGCGAACAGGCCATAAATGATGGTCAAGTTTTTACCAGGGTGACTACGATACTTTTAATCCGATGATACAAGATCATTTTGATTATATCAATACAAGTTAATTAGAACTACAACAATGCATAGGTGTATCATTATTCAATGAATATTAACAAGATAAACATAAGAAAAATCATGATGGCGCAGTTGGCAGAGCGCCCGCTTCAGGAACAAACGATCGCCAGTTCAAATCTCCACGAGGTCGGTCTTTTCAGTTAAAATATTTTTGTTTGAAATTAAACTATACAAATATAAAAATTACAATATCTAAATTAAATAACAATCATCCCCTGGTAGAAAATTAACGAGTCGAATTACTTAAGATATCAACGATTAGCTAATCTCGTTAGCTAATCTTAACTAATATTAAGGATAAAATCAAGCTTAGGATTCGCTAAGAGATCTAAATTATACAGATAAAAAAATTACAGTATATGCATGCTTCAATATAATTCTCACACAAGTAAATACGTACGTATGTGTGTCGTGTGTACCCAACAAGTAAATGGAAAATACAGCAGTAACGAAACCGTTACACCGCGTCGCATATTTAAATCGGAGTTGCAGTTTATTTCGGAGTCTCATCATTGGATTACACGTGATTGTTTTTTGTGTTAAAAACTCTAATTTATTTATATTATTAATTTTTTTAATCAATTGAGTAATTTATTAACTATAATTGTTAGCAAACGCAATATTTTCAAAAAATATAAATCATTTAATAACCTAAAAATGATGGAACGATCAACGGACTATAACCATTAATAGTGTCATATAACTAACTAATATAGATGTTAAGAGTACAAAAAAACATGAAACTAAAAAAAATTGTCCCAAAAACCCTCAGAAAAGTGCTTAAAAGTACCCTTAAAAAGTGAAAATGTCAGACTAATTATTTATTTTTTTACTGAGTTGACCTACTGAAATGCACTATTTTGATCTTTTTACCTTTTTTCCGAGGGTGTGATTTTTCTTTTTTTTCATGTTTTTTTGTGTTCTAAATAACTATACAGGTCAGATAGGTCACACTTTTACGGTTTGAAAATTTGGTCGTGGGCATCCTCTTTTGATTTATGGTTTTGTTCGTTTATAAATACTTACAGTGTAGACATGGAAAGCAACAGAAAAAGAAAATACAGTGCCAATAAAAAAGAACAACATTTGGAAAAATTAGCCAAAGAATACAGTGAATCAATAAAAAATTCAGTTGTCTCATCATCTAAACATGAATTAATAACAGATTCCGAGAGTATTTTGTATAGTTTTCAAAGTGAAAATAAAGACTCTTGTGCATCATCTGATGAAGAGTCAACAAAACAGAATGAAAGCAGTGCAATAAAACAGAATGAAAGCACGCATTTCAAGCATTATTGAGTAAATTGTAATTCTAGAAACAGTACAAGAATGTCGAACGACACATAAGCTATATAATCAAGAACGTCATAAACTCAAAGTCCCAGCTAGGCTAGAACAAAGGTCCCTTTTACAGTTTTGCTCTTTCGGCGATCGATTATTTATTTAATTAAAAATCAGATTATTTAAACATCGCGCGACTTAGAATTGAACGTTTCAAAGTAAACGTTCTTTAGACGAAACGAACAAACTTATATATATTTTGTGTAGAATTGTTGTTCGCAAAAGCGCGAAAACGTTTTACTTCACCATAACCCGGGATATTTATTTACAAAGTGGGGATAGATTTGAAAGCTGAATGTACATACATTTTAATCATTTATAATTAAACACTTATTATCAAATAGTTACTCTTATAACTAAACTTAATCGATTAATTATTAAATTACTTCTGAATATATTTTTTAAATTAACGAGTTTTTAACTAGTCCGTAACGAAAAAACGTCGCCAGGTACCGGGATTTTTAGCTAATTCCTTAAGGATATATTAACTAATCCATATAAAATTACTTAAACAATAGCTAAGAACTCCTTAACGTTTCTACCAGGGTCACGGAAACATTAAAATGAAAAGAATTTTCTTAAAAATTTGAATTTTAAAATTACTATTTAATATTTTAGAAAATTACTTATAAAAATTAATAAAAGACGAGTACGTCCAAATATTACAAATGAAAATAGTAAGAATTTATACTGGTAACGTACTTTACGCATATTGTACAAAAAAATGATGTAGGGGAAACTGGGGTAAAGTGAACATACGAGTAAAGTGAATCATGCTTATTATCTCTTCAAAAAATTATTATTTACGCCTAATTTTAATTTTAGTGAAAGATAATTATGCAAGGATGATAATTAAAAAGCATAACCATTAATATTTTATGAAAGAAAAATAATTGTATTTTCGACCTTAAAAGAAAGTTGGTTTGTCGAATTCGATATAACGATTAAAGATGTTTATAATCAATTTTAATACCTAGATTGTCTTTTCTAATTACTTCAAATGTGTTTTACTTACTATTACCAAGAATGCAGAGCTTTAAAAGAGGTTATTCTTTTCTTAAACAAACATTTTAAGGAATCGACGTCTCGGGGTAAAGTGAATTGGGGTAAAGTTGTCCGGAAAATAATACGATAGCACTAATTTATACGCGGCCAGACGAAAAAATTAACAAAATATTAATCAAGGTGTGTGTTAGTGTAGTATACAAAGCCTTTGTTGTAACGCATTTCGTATTTATACAAAAATCGGTCAACATAACCTCCATATTTAACTGTTTCGTATTTTACAGTATTTTAAAGGTTTTAAGATGTCTTTTCAGTTTTATTGTCTAAATTAACGTTTTTATCTATTCTTCTACAAAAAATAGTAAAATATTTTAAAAATATTTAATTCTATCCTCTAGTTCACTTTACCCCGCACTGAATAGCTCGGGTAAAGTGAATAGGCATTTTTCAAACATAGGTAAATAATCTTAAGTCTGAAAAATACATTTTTTTCAACTTTTAGAGTTACTGTGTTCACTTTACCCCAGTTTCCCCTAAGCCACACGAACGTACACCTTAGTAACGAAAACTACTATTTTATGTTTATATTATTATTGTTTATAAGTAAACGTGTACAATTTTATAAAAAATTAGCTTTCTCATATCAAAGATAAATTATTTTATAAATTTCTTTTGTTAAATTTATAGATAAATGTTTAAGGAGGTTAGACAGATCTCCCGCGCGGGGCGAGGAAAGGAGAGTCTCCCCTCTTACCGCGCACCTTACGACGCTGCCGACAAGCTACTGTTATTATTTACGTTTGCGCTCAATACTCGGAATCGGTGTTCTCATTCGTTCTAAAATTTCACGTACATGATCTTTAATACTTTTCCAATATTTTGCATTACTTTATATTTCTTTCTTATCATTTTTAAACAATCGCACTCTAAGTTTATTGTCATTTTAGAAGCTGTTCTCATAAAAGCCCACGTATAAGATTCAAACTTTGAAGTCAATTATCTTTAAAACGGTAATGGCTAATGGTTGCAAATTTCACATGTTATTGTAAACATCAGACCCTGAGGTAATGTGATAAACGGTACCTGGGTGGATTCCGCTAGAAGAGGAAAGGGAGGTAAGTTTTAGTGGGTCTGTTTGCGATGTAGCGGCTGTGTAGTTTTTCCGCGTTTTTATTTATTTTATTTTTCGTCCTATTTTATAAACACGGTGGATGAATCCCCAACCAGATCCACACTATCCCGCTGTGCGCACCAAGTCGGGTGTGCCTTAGATGGCATTTCCTACCCTCTCGAAAAAAAAGAAAAATCGTAAATACAGAGAAGAATGACATACTAAATTTTTAGAAACATCTTATCATTTTGACCTCACTATCGAACCTCCTTAAAGAAAAGAATAACCCCCAAAACATTAAAATTGATTAAAAAATAAAAAAATTAATTGTTTTTTTTAGTTAAACTAAATATTTTTTAAATTGACAATATTTACACTTGTGACGTCACGATTTGTTTGGAACAATTTCTTTTTTATATAGTTATAGACTTTTATTAAGTACATTTCATTAGTTTTATCATAGGACCTTTATAAACTCTCATATAATATTTGAATTATACCCTATATCTAGTGAAAGACCCTCCTTAAGAAATGAATCTTATGATTTAAAAATTTTAGGGTTGTAATTCTATATAAAACTAATATTCAGTCAAAATTTCATTTAACGAGGTTAGAAAAAAAATTCCTAACCACACGGTATAAGGAATGAAACACGGGGCACTTCGCATCTTTCATGGTGGCAAATTTAAGGACTTTATAAGCTCTGCAAAAACTTAGTTTTCAGTTAACATTTAAAATGTTGCCAAATCCATCAACAGATATTAACCTATGCATAGAAATATAATATACTATATCTCATGACAGATACCTCTTTGAGAAAGTTGAGTATAAAATCAGTTGACAGCGTTATTCTTTTAATGTAACGTATGACAAGTTTATTCTGAAATATATAACATTTTTTAAATAAATGTATTTATGCCCATCTGAACGAAAATGGTCACTTTTTCCCTGAAAAGCGAGACCAAAATTACAACTTTTTGCCCGCAAAAATGATTAGCGGGAAAAAAGTAACTTCACTAGCAACTAGTCTAAATTCCTTTATTTCATCAAGTTCTACCAATAACCCTGATTTTCGATTGTCTTTTAACGGTCCATTAGTCCCGCTTTCCAAGTCAAAAAGTGGCCACAGTTGAGATGGGCATAAAGTACTATATGTAACTCGAGAAAAAAGTCGATTTTCCCCCCGGTGATACTGCCCTCGCTTCGCTTCGCTCGCTCGTAAACTCACCCGCGGCAAAATATTCGACTTTTTACCCTTGTTACATAATAATAATAATAATAATAATACGGAAAAATAATTTCGATATGCGACAATTTACAATCAATGGGCACTCATTAATGCTCAGTAAAATAATTATTCTCTTAACGATTCTCTAACTTTTTTAATTATTTATTTATCTAATGTTAATTATGTAATAAACGCTATGTTTGTTATAAGAGTATGCTATCTAATGTTTTCAGCAAAGAGATTATGTCAATAAACACGAGAAAACAGCAAAATATGCACCGAAAAAGCGTTAAATGTTTATTGACAAAACTATAGTTTATTTAAATAAAAAATAGGTTCTAGCTCATGAAAATGGTTATTTAAACCTTAAAGAAGAAGTACGTTGCCAACTTTTTGAAAATTATCAGTTATCTGTAGTTTTATGTCTGATCAAAGATGCTTAAAAATCACGAAAATAAAACTTAAAGGAATCATAACCTTTTAAATATACATTTTTAAATAAACATATTTACATAAAAAAATTCTTCCGGGTCGAAAGATTAATTTTTTCTTATTTGTTTAAACAATTGCATTTTAAACAATTCTTTACCTCTTTTAACAAGAAAGGACTTGCGGATTCGTGTTCTACGGAAAAACTACATTTTTCAGCTCAATTTATTTTAATGATTTTTCATCATATGTTTTAAAGATCCCTGGTAGAAACATTGACGAGTTCTTAGCAATAGCATAGCGATTTTTGTTCAAATTCGCTAATTTATCCATAAGGAATTAGCTAGTTTAACCGTCACCTGGCGACGTTTTCTACCGAACGATTGGTTAACGACTCGTTAATTTAAAAAATTCTATTTCAAGCGAATTTAATAACCTTAATATGATTTAATCAATGTTTACACTAATTTAATTAAAAACAATAAATATTTTGAGTCATATAATGACTATTTTATGAAAGAAGAGATTAATATTTTATGTTTATAAACATAGTGTGAATATCATTTTCTTCTAGATTATGTAATATATGCATGCATATTTTTATTTTTTATTGAAAAATTTACATGACTAAGCACTATGAAAAGTTTTCCTTTACAATGCAATTAGACAAGCTGTTGCATATATAGTACTAGAGACAGGAGGACTGTAGTCGAATTTATATCACGGCGTCAACAGTGAATACTCGTAGCAGGGAGACTAGATACTAAGTATCATGTAATTACCTACAAAAGCTGAAAATAAAACTTAAAACGTCTTGACGAAAGGGCTACAAGGACTAGAAGCATATACATACATATGAAACAGAGAAGGAAAAGATAGTATTATTTACACTAGAAGCTATCACGTATACACAGACGGCGATATAGATACACTTTTACACACGATTTAGAATGATAAAAAAGCACAGGGATTAGCATAAAAGTTTCCGAAATAGCCTGCTGTTCAAAAGCATCGTCGAAATTGTCAAAACAGATAATGGATAACCTTGCAATGCGCGCGGACGACAGCGTTGAAATGTGTACATGTGCAGGCAGCCGACGCAGCTGACGCGGGTAACGTGGTGCGACGCTAGCGCCTCTCTGCGGCCACTGCGTATGAATCCGCCGCTTCTACCGCTTGTCGGATCCTTAACGAGTTCTTTCTTTAATTACTATTTAAGAAACAGCTAACGAAATTGGCCATTCACTGGTGAACTGACCATTCGAACTCGTCAATTTTCTACCAAGGATATAGTTTAAACAAAAAATGACGTTTTTGTATATACCAAAAGAAGGGAGATAGTAGCTTATAAAAGAATTCGTATCGGAAAATATTGATAATTGTATGCTCTTTCAAATGTATTTATTATTGCATGTATTATTTATTATACTGAAGCGATCAATTTATTTCTAACATACTAAAATTATTTTAATAAAATAAAAACGGGTCGATGAATTTTAAAATTTCTTTTTAATTCAGAATATTCCTTAAAAACAGAAAAAAATTAGCCCAGTTGGCAAAAAATGACCGCGCTGTTCTCGAAATATAAGCGATCAAAAAACAAATTGAAGAAAAACTTAACCTCAAATATCTAGAAAAATAAAAGTTCTCATATACTGGACAAATAACTCAGCCAAGAGATAGTTCAAAGCTACCTTTCTGGAAATTTTAAAAAGGTAGTGCCGTTTTACTCAAGTTATCGTACAACATAGAAAATCGATTTCTTTTACAAGATGATTTTTATCTCGGAAGTAGAAAAGATATAAAGATTTAATAAAATGACGTTTTCGTGTATAACAAAAGATTGGAAAAGATTGGTAATTGTAAGCTCTTTTAAATACATTATCACTGAATGGATAATATTATTTCTAAGGTATCAAAAAACCCGTAAGACTAAAACTTAAAAATCGAATAACCGTTAAAAAACGAATCGGAAATAAAAAAAAATATTTTTGAGCCGCCTTCCTTTAAGAAAAACAAAAAAATTAAGCCCTGAAACATTAATTTTTATCGAAGATTACTGGAGATATAGAGGGATACATACATATACACACACACATACATCCATACGAACATTTTCTAAAAATAGTGTATTTATTTCCAAATGGCCCAAAACATGTTTGTAACATTGTTTTTTATAAATTTGGAAAATATTAGTATTGAATGTAGAAATATTGTAAAAAAATGACCAAAATATAGAAAAAAAAATTTGTAAGGGTGAAAATATGGAAAATAAAAATATTGAAAATTGTTAATTTGCTTTTTTTTTTTAATATACGGGTATTACTGCCCTTACGAAGTTATCGGGTTGCATATTAAATTTTCAATATTTTAATCTATATAATATTATTAGTTTTCAATATTTTGTCTCCACGAATTTTTATTTTCCATATTTTCACCCTTACGACTTTTATTTCTATACTTTGGCCTTTCGATATTTCTATAATCAATACTAATATTTTCCGAAATTTTTCCTTTACAAATAAACTTTTCAGAATTTTCCATTTTCCATAAAATATCTTTCCGAATTTTACTTTTATGCAATTTTATCTTTCCGAATATTTAACTACCCTCTCTTTCACCAACCGACATTTCGAATAAGGTGTTTCTTTTCTTTTGTTACAAAAACGTTATTTTTTGTTTGAACGGCGATTTCACTGAAATATATGATTGAAAGTTTTTGAAAAAAATTGAACTAATTAGAACAATGGAGTATTTAGTTAATTTTTTGTAAAGAGTATTCTGTAAAATTTATGAGACATTTTATTTTTCAATGATTAAGAAAAAAATCATCTTGTAAAAAAATATTTTCTATGGAAAACGAAAACTTGAGTAAACGACATTATTCCTTCTGAAAATTTCCAAAAAGATAGCGTTTTACCATCTCTCGGCTGTTCTTTGTCCAGATCATGAGGACTGTTATTTTTCGAGATATTCGAGAATATATTTTTTCAATAAATGTTTGATTGCTTATTTCTTGGATATTACACGGTAATTTTCAATCAAAGATTTTAAATCAAAAAGATTTTTCATGATTCATCGAATTGTTTTTGCTTTACAACATTTCTTAATTTTTTATGATTTTCTCTTTTTCAACAAATTTTTGATCGTATAATTTTATTCTTGCGTATTATGCGGTAATATTTGACCAAGAAAACTCATTTTATACGTTTTTTGATGAAGATTTTAAATCAAGAAGAATTTTTAAGATTTATCGATTGGTTTTTATTTTACAATATTTTTTATTAACTTTTTTCTTTCGAAAAATTTTTAATAGTTTTTTTCTTGAGTATTGCGGTCATTTTTGGCCATTCTAAGCTCTATTTTTATTTTTTGATGAAGATTTGAAAAAAAAAAATTAAAGATTGATTGATTTGTTTTTGTTTTATACCGTTTCTACATTTTTATGATATTTTTATAATAAATGAATCCGTTGTTCATAAACTCGAACAAAATTACGAAAAAAATTTATTTGTAAAAGTAGTATGCATTTATTATATTCACAAAAAGAACAACAACTATTATATAATGTTGCAAAATTTATTATTGTCAATTGAAAAAGAATGTAACTTGATATGCAAAACTTTTTAAGTTTCTTTTTTATAAGCTATATTTTGACATAAGTTTATTAACAGATGAAAAATTTTCTTGAATTTTTTAAAATAAATTTTGTCTGATAGGAGTGCGTAAATTTTCTTTTTAAATATTCTTGTTTCTATCACAAAAATATGCATCTACACCAATAACTTGTAAATACATTTTTTTGTATGAAATAGCTTCAAAATAAAAGAATACTGTAGAGCATTTTTTAGTTAATCAATATATTTTTTATCAGTAATCTCACAGTCACATTTTTGTAATTTTTTAAGTTTTTATCATAAATTTTGGATTTGAAAGGTTATAACTTATGTCTGTGAATATTTAGTACAAAGTTCTTCGTTCATGTCAGAATTACTTGTATTTTGAACAAAATAACCGTTGGAGAAGTTCAATTCGATGCTTAGAACTCTAAATCACGTGGAGGATGAAAAAATAGCAGTTTCTCTTTAATGATATTTAAGGTGACTTGCGTGATTTTCCGATATATTTCGATAAACTGTATAAATTTACCGAAAAAGAAAATGTAATATATGATGAATAATTCATTCTCACGTAAAAATATATAATGAATTTAATTAAAATTCTTTGGTAGTCAGGTCCCCTTAAGGGGAGATCGGAGTGCTGTACCTTATAACCAGTTGCAAAAATTATCGATTTTTCGTTTTACGCTGTCAATTGTTACTTTAATAAAATTTTACGAATGTACGCGGATTTTTAGTAATAAATAGATTATGAAATTTTCAAATTTCGCGAACTTACGCACAATCTATTTAACACTAAGTATGTGCATATGATCGTAAAATTTTATTAAAATAAAAATTAAACGAAAAATCGATAATTTCGGTATCTCAGTATAAGGTATACAACTCCGACCTCCCCTTAAGGAGGTTAGATAGATCTCCCACGCGGGTTCGGCGGGGTGAGAAAAGAAGATTCCTCCCGCACAGCGCACCGACTCCCCTCTCACACCGCACCTCCCCGCGTAGCCAACAAGCTAGTGCTTTTATTTACACTTTCGCTTAGTACTCGGAATCTGTTTTATCATTCGTTCTAAAATTTCGCGTACATGGTCTTTAATACTTTTCCAATATTTTGCATTGTTTTTTATTTCTTTCTTATCATTTTTAAACAATCGCACTATAAGTTTATTGTCAGTTTACAAGTTGCTCCCATGAGAGTCCGTGTATAAGAGTCAAACTTTGATGTCAATTATATTTCAAACGGTAATGGCTAATGCTTTCAAATTTCACATGCTATCGTAAACTTCATAGAAGAATGACATATTCAATTTTCAGAAATGTCTTATCACTTTGACTTTACTATCGAACCTCTTTAATCGGGGATGTCCGAACCGAGGTGGGGTCCCGTTTTGACTCGTTTGAGCATCATTTTTACGTATATCTTTGATTGTTTATAATTTAAGGTGAAATTCGAAATTGAGTCCCCTAGATAAGCACGATATCAATATTACTACCGAAGAACTTTCCAGTCTGTTGCGTTGTTTTTACATACAATTGGAAATACAACAATATTTTGAGGTTATGTTTGAATAAAATATGCCACTAATATTTCCAATTATTTATAAAAACTAGGTAACCGAATAAAATGTCCTTTGGAATTAATATTGACATCATTCATGCATATCTAGGGGGCTCAACATCGAATTTTTCTTTCCATTTTATATTCGAAAAGTTATCATTAAAATAAAAATGTAAGAACGTTTGCTATTTTGGACACAACTTTCTTTTTTTTTCTTCGTGCAAAATCTTATTTGTTTAGAGTGTCATAAGGCTGCCTGAATATTTTCTATAGTTTAAACGGAATATATTTTGAAGATACTTGAATAAAAATTATGCTCGAGTAATGGGACTCAGGTTATAAAAATAGATTTACATATGAGCGACGCACGGGGAAAAATGGCTGACACTCTTTCTTCCTCGCACCCAATGACACTCCAAAAGGTAAACTTTTGTTCATTTTCTTGAAAAAATACAATGAATATTAATAAATGAGCAAACAGCAGTGCTATATTTTGTGCTTCGAGCTCGCTCATGTGCGCAAACAAACCATAGCATAGCCACGCGCGTAGCGCGGCGTCTGCCCTTTTTGCTTATCTACAATGCGCGGACAAGACTTGTATAGACTTATAAGCAACAACTATGCTTTAACCCTTTGTGGCCCACATTTTTCTGTTCAATAATTTAAGCTGAAAATTGTTACTCGGGGGTTTCTGGGGTCGCTGATTACGAATTTGAATTTTTGTTAATTAGTATTACAGAGAAACCTCTTAGCCAAAGAAGATAGACCCCAATAGAAGCGCAAAGCCTTATGGGCGACTGAGGCACCCCAAAGGCTAGTAAGCACCCCGACCACGCGCAGCGCGACAGTCGTTTTCCAAATGTTTCCAAGCGTTATGTAGGTAACAGGATAACTCTCGGCCGATAACATATTGCAATATCGATAAAAGTATGTGTTTAAAAATCGGCCGAGCGTTATCCTGTTACCTACATTTTACATGACGTTTGGAAATATTTGGAAAACGACTGTCGCGCTGCGCGTGGTCGGGGTGCTTACTAGCCCTTGGGGTGCCTCACTTTGTTTCCCAGCTTTGCGCTTCTATTGGGGTCTATCTTCTTTGTCTTAGCTAATAGAATAATGTAAAATCATTTATATACACCTATAAATAAAATTTTTATACATAAAAATCTTAGACGAAAGAGGTGGCTATTATAATAGCCACTAAGCCACAAAAGGTTAACAGATTTCTCGCTAACCACATGGACAATCGACCGTGCAAGTTTGCAGCCGAAAATGCAGCCACTCTAACTGCAGAGTCGATTTCAGTTCTATTGACTGGTAGCGAAAAAATATGCGAACGACGGGATTCGATTCGGGGTCCCCTAAAGTGCGGTGCGCATGTTCGACCACTGAGCTACAGTCCACTATGCAAGCCGATGCATCTCGCTGTCTATACCTACATCTATTATCCCTGACTCATCGCATAGCTCATACTGCGAGCGTCGTGGTTTCTTTATCCGTGACAATATTATAAATTTTATTGATTGTAAATATTAACATTTTTAGAATTAAGTTTTTAATTTTTTTTTAATGATATGTTAAGTAATATGCATTAAGGTTTAAAAAAATCAATTTCTAAGCTGTCAACGAATAAAACTGAAATATTCTATCTACGGTTAAGTTTACGTTTCTTGCGCTGTTCATTTGATAAACTATAGCTACGTAACTAAAGTTTGAGACCCATAGTTTATGTTTTATATTTTTACTAATAAAAAAGTTTCGTGTTTAAAGTAAAGACTCTATCGATCCATACGAGCGAAGAAACTTATATTCATTCCCGTTTAGAAGGTAATCCATATTGGTGATGGACGACTGAATATGATAAATACGCATTGAGATGGCTTCAGCGACTTTCTACAAAAATATAGACGTTGTTGAAACTTTGCAAAAATGTTCTTTGAATATTAAACTTTTGATATAATCTATAAAAAAAATCTGGGGGCAACGATCAAATTATGAAAACACTAAGCTTAAAGAAAGTCACTTTTTTAACACATGATCTTATGGTAACCACCGCTAAAGCCACTTCAATGCGGTTCTATTTCCTTATTTTTCCGGATGCGGTGACCTTGTCTATGCATAATTTCACTTTTAAATTCAAAATTTTCTCAAAAACTAAAATAGTACATTACGCAACTAATGCGCAAAGCGGGTGATTCCCGCACGGATGTAGTTGAAAACCCCAATGCGAGGATTGCGAACTTTGCGAACGCGTTGCGTACTTAATTTTTTTAAACGATCGTGCGCAACTCAATTTTTTCCTGCTACACGAAAAAAGGTTCTCAGCCAGAAAAACGGTGCTAAAAATTACACACTAAAGGACTGTGCTTATTCACTGAAAAAAAGTACCGCAAGAAGTATAAATGATTGATAGTATCGAAATTTCAGCTTCGTGCTTCTGCATTTCTTTTTTAGCTTAGAACCTGTTTTTTGGGTTCCAAGAGCCTCGCGCGCGTATGCTCGTCGAACGCAGCTGATCGTCATAACCTATGTGTGTCAAGGATGGTTTCTTCGCGATTAGATAATACATCATTTACATTTAATATAAATATCTGTGGGTTTCCGGAAAAACAACTTAAGTCAACTTTCTGTTTTTGAGATTGTTCAGATTATTAGTACTTCTAAAATGAATTTGAATTCTCGCGCCGTAATTCGCAGGCTGCCGCGACGCTACAAGGTGAACGGATGCGCGCGCCCTCGCGGGCCTCTCGCACGGATGAGGTAGTTTTAACAGCGCGCTCGAAAGGACTGGTCGAGTTTTTAGTGCTTGCACCCGTCATCGTTCGACGTTTTCTCTAAAACGAATTTACGTTGCGATATCGAGACGACACGTACGTTCTTATCAGAACGGTCGTCTCGCGTAATTATAAGTCGCGAGCGAGCGTGATAATTGCGTCGGGTTGTGTGTATGTGTGAGAGTGTGTGTGCGAAGCGTGAGTTTGTCTTCGTTTGTGTGTGATTTGGGGAGTTTGGCCACGCGGGAGCTTTCCCGACGTGCCGTCTCCCAGGGCGTTCACTTACGCGGCAGATCCCTGTGTTCTGCCCGTGGACCAGATATTGGTTCCCTCGAGACGTCGAGGCGCCCTGTGGCTTAGGAAGGTGTTCCCAGTCAGCGTGCGGCCAGGGCCTTGCATCGCGCCGTCCATGCCGTTACCCGTGCTCGTGATTAAAGTAAGAGAGCTCTCAACTGTGCGTATGCAGGATCCTCGCGGCGTCTTCTAAAATTAAGCGCTTATAACTTCTCTTTCTCCTTTTGGTCTATTACACTCTCTTTTTATTGTATAATTTCCTCATTTGTTTGTAATAAAGTGTTCGCTTGTCCCGGCTTTCCTCTCTAGTCCGTGAGAGTTTTTATGCTTAGGCAAGTTGTCTATTTCACGCGAAATAAATTGTGTTTTATTTATCAAACCTCTCCTCACTCATTCCATTATTCTAAATTATTTATTTATTTATTTAGTTAATTATAAGTTTCTGTTCAAAAAAGTACTGTTATAGCACTAAAAATATTCCTTGTTCTTAGACAAAGCGGGGGCAACTCTTACTTTTTGATTAAACAAATTATTATTTCAATAAATAACGAAAAATTGGATTAGACAAGGACAGAGAATCCGATGTCCTCTTAAGGAGGCTCCTGCGCGTAATGTCTCGAACTCGGACATATCATTTTTTAAAGATTAGAATACGCTCAATCTAACGGTGCCCTTATTTATACCGCTTATCGGCCAAAAACTCAAGAAATTTGAGCTCAAAGTTGGCAATTTTAACTGGACTCTTATGGCAGACAAAGTTGAATCAGTTAATTACGAATGAAATCTGATTTGTCCAGTAATGTCATTATATCAGTTTTGTAGGAAAACATCTCCTCTTTCAAATTACATTATTTAAAATATCGGTTATCGAACTAAAAAAAGAGATATTAGCGAAAGCTTGAATAAATTAGGGTTATATCCGGCAGCTGTAGGGAAGTCAGCTGAGCGGCCATCTTGGCTACGGCGTTCGGGAGAAGCGCGCGCAATTTGAGATTCCAATTTCAAACAAAAACATTCAATAAAGAATAAATCGTCATAATTGTATTTTTTATTTTAATTAATTAAGTCTATGGGTAAATAAAATACTCTGGAAATTATAGTTTTTAGTTTTTTAATTATTTTAAATATAAATTAACAATAAAAATTTAACTATGGGCCCACGTAACACTCTAGCATTCCAAACTGTTTTAGGTTCCGTCATTTTCACATAATACACT
Source organism: Gastracanthus pulcherrimus (assembly GCA_949152435.1). Classification (NCBI taxonomy): domain Eukaryota; kingdom Metazoa; phylum Arthropoda; class Insecta; order Hymenoptera; family Pteromalidae; genus Gastracanthus; species Gastracanthus pulcherrimus. The sequence continues at coordinate 53,706,948 of OX424576.1, forward strand.
AAATAATATCAACTAGAATAATACTTATCAACTAGAACTTTTTACATGCAGCACGCATGACGCACGGCACGACGCTATAGTAATATATATAGATATAGCTATATACCACCCATCGGCGCGCATGCGCGGAAGACGAACCTGTCCTTCTCGCATATGTTATTCACTGCCGAATCCAAAATAGTATCTGTATTAATATTTATTGAATTGTTAATGTTTATATTATTAAAAGTTTGCTGCATTTATATACATTATAAATACATTTAAGATTTTTAAGTATAAATATATGCATAAAAGTTATCATCATATTTTCGATTCAATTTGACTAGTACGATAGACGCAGGAGCCTCCTTAAGGGGACAGGTCAATCGCGTTATTTCAGTAAAAAGTGGTACCTATATTTCGTATCATAACTCTGCAAGTTATTTTGCTAGAGAAATTATGTAATAAGATAAAAATTTTGACTAGAAGAGCTTTAATTTAAGCTTTGTTTCATATAAAACTATTATTCTATTGCAAAGTTATGAACAATCAAAAATGATGACGAAAAATTCATAAAAATTTGAATATATTCAGCTCTTTAAATTGAGTAATTTTCCATACATTTTTGTTATCATTTTTGATTGTTCATAACTTTGCAACAGAATAATATTTTGATATGAATCAAAGCTTAAATTAAAACTCTTTTAGTCAACATTTTCATCTTATTACATCATTTCTCTAGCTAAATAACTTTCAGAGTTATGATACGAAGTATAGGTACCATTCTTTACTGAAGCACGCGTATTTTGAATACAAATGGTCATATCTTATCCCCAAGGACCTATATGGGATGAAACTAGGGGTGTTGTTAGACTTCATTTTTTGGTACTAGAAAACATCTCCCAAAGTTTCATCAAAATCCGTGATCCGGAAGTGTGACACTCTCCTTGTAAGCCTAGAGTAAAGACGACTCTACAATCGAGAATTAGACGAACTGCACGTTTCTCCGAACATCGACAGAGCAATACAAGCACGTAGACTCAGATGTGCGGGGCATATAGTAGAATGAGACAAGTGAGAACAGCATTCAGAGTACTATTAGGTAAATTGGACAGTAAAAGACCGCTCGATAGACCCAGAAGGAGATAGGAAGGTAAAGTAAAACAAGTCCTTGACGAAATCGGGAGAAACCACTAGGATTGGATAGACCTGACCCAGAACAGGGAGTAATGATGCACTTGTGTCGATGCGGTATTGAGCTTCCGAGCTCCATATGTAACAAAACTCACTAAAACACTATAACACAACATAACACGACAAAAACATTCCGGACGACTTTCTGATAATAATCCGGGGCTAGCATGGGACTGATGCCCCCATCCTTCTAACACTCACTAAGAAACAACAGCTCAAACACTACTGTGATTCCCTGCTGATGGGTAGGGGAAACCAGGGTAAAGTGAACATAGTAACTCTAAAAGTCGAAAAAAATGTATTTTTCAGACTTAAAACATTACTTTTTAAGTTGCACAGGAGACTTCTTACATTAATGAATATATTAGCCATTAGAATGAAGTAATTTATTAAGTTTAATATTATTTAGCTCACTTTGAAAAATACCGGTTCACTTTACCCGGGCCTTTCAGTGCGGGGTAAAGTGAACTAGAGGATAGAATAAAACATTTTGAAGTTATTTTGCTACTATCTGCACAAAAATAGATTAAAACGATAATTTAGATAATAATAAAACCAAAAAGACATCTTAAAACCTTTCAAATACTGTAAAATACGAAACAGTTAAATATGAAGGTTATGTTGGCCCATTTTGATATAAATACGAAATGCGTTGAAAAAAAGGTTTTGTATACTACACTAAGACTCACCTTGATCAATATTTCATTAAACTTTAAATCTGGGTACGTATAAATTAGTGCTATCACATTATTTTCCGGACCACTTTACCCCGAGACATCGCTTCTTTAAAATGTTTGTTTAAAAAAGAAAAACCTATTTTAAAGCTCTGCATTATTGGTAATAGTAAATAAAACGTATTTGAAGCAATTAGAAAAAATCCAGGAATTAAAATTGATTATAAACATATTTAATCGTCATAACGAATTCGACAAGCCAACTTTCTTTTAAGGTCGAAAAATTGCAATTATTTTTCTTTCGTAAAATATTAATTGTAATGCAGTGAAACTTTCTAATTATCTTCCTTGCATAATTATCTTTCACTATAATTAAAATTAGGCGTAAATAATTATTTGTTGAAGAAATAATAAGCATGATTCACTTTACCCGTGTGTTCACTTTACCCCAGTTTCCCCTACCATACTCCTGGAAAAAGTAGCCTCCAACTCGGACCCTCGAACTGGGACTACTCTGGGTAAGCTATAGAATCGGCATGTTTGTGCTGTTGCGGTAATGAGCTCTCGAGCTCGTAAAAATCAGACTATAATAATAATAATAATAACCTGAAAAAAAGTTGTCATGTGAAGTAACCGCACGTGCGGTTTTTTACAAAGCCTGTCAAAATTAATCGCCCCGAAATTAATTTTTTGTGATTCTGTGCGTAAAGTACTTTTCGAAATCGTTTTTACAAATACAATAATTTTTACAATTATTTTTACACCCTAGTGATAATAATGTTATTTTACGCACTGGTTTAAGATGTTAAAAAACTGAAAAATTTAGAAAAAATGCCCCCCCCCCAGGAACTCTGTCCCTGGTCTCCGTCCAGTCCGCCCCATCCATGCCCCTCCAGCCTTACTCTCCGGCCCTTCGGCCCCTGCATATCAACCTTAGCTGTATCTTATCTCAAACTAAATATAATACATCTGACGGTCGAGGAGGTACTGTATGCAGTACTTTAGTGACGCATCTTACGCACACTATTGCATAATATACTATTACTGTTTAGTCCCGTTTTAACTTTACGCATAGGTATCACAAAAAATAGCGTAGGCAACACGAGACTTCACTTTCTCGCCACAGACGACTCGTGCACAAAAGCGATCTAATTACACTCTCGTCGCCGACGAACAATGCGTAAATAGTACATTGTGCAACTAGGGGAGTAATGGTTTCAGACTCGGATGAGATATTTTCAGCATTCGTTACACACCGTATTTTATTCAATAAAGGCATGATAGGGCCTATTTTTATGCATGAAAGTTAGTTAGGTGTTCGCGTATTTCGAGTCGTGCACAACGCAGTTGAAAATTGTTGTATTTTTAATTTTCACTTTAAAACGTACAGTTCAAATATTTGCATCTTTTCTTATTTCGATTTTAATCGAAACTCGCGCATGCGCAGCTACATACTTATGACTAGCAGCATGCTTCACACTTACGCGCATGAACAAAGGTTAAACCTAAAAAATGGATTCTGAGCTTATTTTCTACATTTATTCGCAATTTTTGAGAATCGGGGAAAAAAGTTGAATCTTCTTTCACACTTTTTACAAACACGCTCAAAATGCGCGATTCTCTACATTACTTTGAAGCATGAAAAAGGCATATTTCCTGCTAGAGTTGAAAAAAAATTTTGTATGCACTGTACATCGGCGAGTCGTGCGTAAAACCGCTTTTACGCACTATTCACGGTGACTCGTGCATGATTTAGTACATTACAATACGTGTGACCTAAATAGTCCTTTACAGCACGGCGTATATTACGGTCTCTTCACAGTAGCGGAAACACTTTGAGATTTCAACTCATGCACGTAGTTCCTTAGATATAAAGCGAAGTTGGTCCGAAGGACTGCTGAGGTGTGTCAGGATTTGCTTATTATTACTGCGTTGGTACTCGCTCATTTGCAGTATTACTTAACAGCATTTACTAAAAATAATGAGATAGCTTAATTTTCCACTTGATAGACCAAACAGACGAAAAAAAGCCAATGCGAATATATATCGGCCAGTCACATTTGCTTCATACGCGTTACAATGCGAGTTACAACGCGAAACAATTCGCTAGCATATGTAAACGCTCGTATCCACGCTAAAGCTAGCTAAGGCACAATCGTATAGTCATGGACATTATAGTTTATTCCGGAGTAATTTGTAGGTACCTATACTTCATCCGAAGATTGTTTATTTGACTAATCCAGATTATTGTAAAAATACCACGATTCGTGGAATGCGCAGGCAGTAGATCAAACTCATGGATATTATATTTGCAGCGTTAAATTACATGAGAGTTTATTTGAAAAGTTCGCGCGCGCGCGCGCGCGCAGAAAGTGCCCTCACTCGGATTCCTCGTTAATTAAACACTCTCACTCGAAAGCTGGCCCAACGCAGAGATGCTCAGCTCGTTTAACGCAACGTTGCCAAATTGTCAGACGCGCATTTGTGTCTAGCACTATGAGTCTAACTATATAACTTGCTGAATCGTGTGCTGCATTGTGAACGTGCGTTTGATCCGCGTTGCATGGTGTTCCACCTGACCGACCGAGCGCGATACAGCCCAACGCACCCGTATACTATGTATACTACAGGTGTGTTCGGATGTATCGTGCTCGGTCGGTCACGTAGAACTCCGTGAAATGCGGACCAAACGCTCAATCACGACGCAGCAGCTAGCACACGAAGCAGCATGCTCTGTATAGTTGTATACTCTATGCCGACCCAAGCACACGAGGGTGACACGAGTGTCGACACTTGTGTACGAGGGTGACACTAGTGTCGATACTTGTACACGAGGGTCTTATTTCAACATCAACAGCTGCTTTTCGGCTGATACCTGATTTTCTGACCTGATACAAGAGTATTTTTATAGTCTTGCTAATAAATTTGAATCCTACAAATCATTATAAAGAAACTACAAGTATCTCTTGATTACACAATATATATCTAATTCATGCTTAATACGAATTAATAGGTACTTAAATCTTGAATTATATATACTATTTTTTTATGAAAATTTACTTCAAATTTTGAAAGCTCTAGTAAGATCTGATTCTTTTTACAAGAGATGTCCTGCAGGTATTAGACAAGCACAAAAGTAGATTGCACTAGGTGATTGAAGGCGGGTTTACAGTTCTTAAAAGTTCCATAGAAAGCGAAATCATCTACAGGAGCTCTCTGACCCACTCGATAATGGGTAATAAAGCGAAGATAATAAAAAAATGTGTAAATAATAAAAAAGAAAGTAAATGCAACTGTTAATGAAATGCATAATAAATTAAAAGAATTATTCAAATTCATAGCTAGTAGGCCCATTCGCTTATAAAAACACACCTACGTTATAGTTGACGAAAATACAATGCCTCCTTCAGAAAAACGACAGTTGGCTGGCTGTCCAGCCGGTCGCCGGTCTGCTATCGGAGCACATCTCCCGTCAAGGTTCTTGCAGTCATTATACAAGTAATAATTTTTAAAAAATTATTATACAAAACTTGGGCATCATGCTCTTCCTTTCATAATCACTGCACTATTTTTATTTTCCAGTTACACCTGATCCAGAGTCTGTACCTGAATAATAAAAAAAATCACAAAGTACCTATTAATTCTTCTTTTATGACAAAATTAAAGGAATAAATATGATACATATCTGAAACGATAATTCTGCTTTAATTTTTCAGATTTGATTTATCACGAAAAAAGTTTAGGTACTGAATGACTAAAACAAACACTGGCTGCAGGTTATGTTTATATCGCGCACACTGGGCGATAGTATACTAATAGGGGAAAATCTTTGGTCACAACCACATTACTTTCTTACGAGGTAATTTTTTTTGCACACGTATATTACATGTCATGTTCCACGCAGCCCTTGCACACGCGTATTGCATAGGGGAGAACGGGGTAATGCCGGTCACTGGCTAATTCCGGTCACCCTTATTTTCAATCATCTAAACATTTTTAGGTAATAATTCGAATAGTATATTAAACGCAACATAAAATGCAATTAATCTAATGTTCAAACAAACTTCTATTCAGTTTTACTAAGGAATTATACACAATCAAAGTTTAGACCTACATTCTTATAAGAAATCTAGTCAATAAAATAAGCTTTTATGCATATTATTTGTTGCTTTATGCAGTTATTTTTTGCATCTTTATTAATTTGAACAATCTAAGAATACGAAGTAGTGAAGAAAAAAGAGTATAAACCTATTACTTTTTTGTCATTTCAATTTAAATTACTAAGCAGAATGGGGGTAATCCCGGTCACAATGTTATTTATATGATGCTCCCGAAAGTGAGGCTAAGAAAACGTTTCGCTGCGTTCTCAGATAGGGTAACTTTGCTTAAGTGTTTTTGATTGAACAGTGGTTATGTTATTATATGTTTCACTATGTAAGTGCGAATAATAATGCAACGGATCATATAAAAGTTCATATAATTGATTTAAAGAAATTTTCACCTATAAAAGTAACTTTCTAATAGTGATCGAAATTGTACCAAGGCTGACCGGTATTACCCTTTGATGTGGAGTAAATTCTGTGAAAATGCTTTTTTTATTTCGACTTATAGCTTCGATATCTTACATTTTTATATTAAACCAATAATAAATATTTATAGTCAATGGTTTGAACTAACATAATAATTATTTAAAGTTCAAAGAAACAATTTGAAAGTGGAAATAACAAGCACGTTTGTTTAGGTGACCGGCAATACCCCATCCTCCCCTACGTGCGACACTAATGTCACCCTCGTACACAAGTGTCGACACTCGTGTCACCCTTGTGTGCTTGGGTCGGCATAGAGTATACAACTATACAGAACATGCTGCTTCGTGTGCTAGCTGCTGAGTCGTGATTGACCGTTTGGTCCGCATTTCACGGAGTTCTACGTGACCGACCGAGCACGATACATCCGAACACACCTGTAGTATACATAGTATACGGGTGCGTTGGGCTATATAGCGCTCGGTCGGTCAGGTGGAACGCCATGCAACGCGGATCAAACGCACGTTCACAATGCAACACACGATGCAGCACGTTATATAGTTAGACTCATAGTGCTAGACACAAACGCGCGTCTGACAATTTGGCAACGTTGCGTTAAACGAGCTGAGCATCTCTGCGTTGGGCCAGCTTTCGAGTGAGAGTGTTTCATTAACGAGGAATCCGAGTGAGGGCACTTTCTGCGCGCGCGCGCGCGCGCAAACTTTTCAAATAAACTCTCATGTAATTTAACGCTGCAAATATAATATCCATGAGTTTGATCTACTGCCTGCGCATTCCACGAATCGTGGTATTTTTACAATAATCTGGATTAGTCAAATAAACAATCTTCGGATGAAGTATAGGTACCTACAAATTACTCCGGAATAAACTATAATGTACATGACTGTACATTTGTGCCTTAGCTAGCTTTAGCGTGGATACGAGCATTCGCATATGCTAGCGAATTGTTGAACGCGTATGAAACAAATGTGACTGGCCGATATATATTCGCATTGGCTTTTTTCGTCTGTTTGGTCTATCAAGTGGAAAATTAAGCTATCTCATTATTTTTAGTAAATGCTGTTAAGTAATACTGCAAATGAGCGAGTACCAACGCAGTAATAATAAGCAAATCCTGACACACCTCAGAGGTCCTTCGGACCAACTTCGCTTTATATCTAAGGAACTACGTGTATGAGTTGAAATCTCAAAGTGTTTCCGCTACTGTGAAGAGACCGTTAGCGACCGAACGTAGCGAGGGTGCTAAACGCCGTGCTATGAAGGACGATTTTCGACACAAGTATCGTACACGATTTTATAGCACTGCTTGCCTAACTCCGCTGTCACGCCTAGCCGTGCCTTAAGCAGTCCAGTATTGCACCGAGAGGTTAGCGCCCGAGCGTAGCCAACGCTCGCAGGTTCTTAAGACATTACTCTATAAGTAATGTCGTTTAATGATAATTTGAAATATAAATTAACTTTTTAATTTTATTGTCAACGGTGAACGGTGAACCTTATCACCTTATCTTATGGCATATTTCCATCCAGTCATCTCAAGAATAATCAGATAAAATTTTAGAACGAAATGCCTAACAATATAGATTTGATAGACAGCTAAGCGGCTCAAGGTCCGAGCAGGCATTAGCCCTCAAATGCATTTCTCTCAACGGTTTCTGCGTACTATCGCCATTGTAACTATTGCAATTCTTGACCAATTCTAATTCAAACGGGGTTATATTCCTAATTACATTTATTATGGATTCAACCTGAATCATAAAGTTTCAATCACTCAATTTTTTATGAACTTTTCTGTGTAGAAGATATGCAAATTTTCGGGATCTGTTGGTTAAATCACTTTGCAATCATTGTTAAATTATTTCTTTTAACAACTACAGAGGTTTAAATCTGAGCCAACCACATGAAAGTGAATTTCTTTATTTTGGATGTTCCTATTTGGAGTTCTGATGGCAATAGTACAGGGAGTTCATTTTTATAGCAATATAAACTGAGACGCATAACTAAGGCATGAGTAAAATAAAAATTAAACTAAGTAAATGTTCATTTACTCTACGTTTGTAGTGCAATAAATTACAAAATCTTTTATTACCTTACAATGCATACGTTAGTCTAGAAAAAATCATAAAAAATCACTTATTTTCCGTGCGATTAGACCAGCAAGAGCCCTTATAATACAATACAAATAATACTATGTATATTAAATAGGATGTGACTTGAATGAACCAAATGTATTCATTTATTTACATTTATTTTCAGAATAATTCAAATATATTTAAATCGATATAAAAATATACTATAATATAATAATCAATATAATAATATAATAAATTATTAAGGGATCGGATCGGGTACCTTGCCGAGCGTTTAAAAACAGATGAAAGTATTATCCAAGCAGGTGAGACTGAGGTGCAAACCAAAATCTATCCAAATTAAAAATAAAAAATATACTGTTATAGTGCTTTTTGAGATGAACATTTTACATTAAATAAAAAATTTTCGAACCAACATTTTTCAAGATAAATGATGATATCGCTAAAATAGTTTTGTTCAAAATCAATTACTTTCCTAACTTATTTCACTGTTTCTCAGTCAAAATGGCACAAAAAACTGTGAATTTTTGTATGTATACTCAGCAGAGACTAGTGAAGCCGGTAAGCTAACTAGAATAATCAAAAGTCCCAATATTTTAATAATATTTAATAAAAAATTGCAATTGACCAAAATCCACGTTTATCAAGCTTATAGATAGAAAAAAGTCTATTGAAAACTTCAAGCGACAAAGTTGTCCCTCTTTTAAGAGAAGTCCGTATCTTCTGTCCTTGTCTAATCACGTTTTTGCTATTGAAAAACTAAAAGTTGGCCCCAATTGGTATTAAAGTAAGGAATATTTTGAGACCTTAAAAAGTATCTAACATTATTTGCTTTTCGAGAAAACTACGGAACGGAAAAGCTAACCTCAATCTTCGCGTTTCGAAGTTTTCTAGAAAAGGAAATAATGTTAGATACTTTTTAAGGTCTCAACATATTCCTTATTTTAATACCAATTGGGGACAACTGTTAGTTTTTCAATTAACAAACTACAATTTGAATAAATAGCAGAAACGTGATTAGACAAGGACAGTAGATACGGACTCCTCTTAAAGAAGTTTTTTTTATATAAATTTTGAACATGATTTAATAAAAACTATTAAAATGAAATATTATTTAAATATAGATGCGGACTGTTTATATACTTGCAATTGAATGTATATGTGAATGGTCATATGTAAACTTATATATTAGATATATAGTTACTATGATACCCTTAAATAAAATAAAAAGAAATTATCGATAGAAATCGAATTTTATTTTTCTAGTTTTCTTAACTGGTATTATGTATTACTCCGCGCCGATTACTGTGTATACAATTCACAGGTTAGAACCCGTAATAATACAAACATAGGCATATTGTGTATAACTGCGGACGACTTCCCAGTAAATACAAAGACATTTTTACGAACTCATTATGATAACTTCATGTATATGAAAGATGCCTTTAAGATATACTTTAAAGAGGCTTTAAAGATTCTTTCAAGCTGAGCAATTGCCATCCAAAATATATCTTGGGGAGCTCGTACAGCTATCTTCAAAATAAAACATTAGAAAAGAAAACGAGGACAAAAAGATGGATTTAAGATGTACTAAAATGCATTTTGAAGTTATATTTTTCCTTCATGAAAAAGAAAAACTCCAAACTGTGAATAGTTATTTTACTCTACAATAAATAAAATAGTGTTTTTTTATATTTTTATAATAAACACTAAATATTATTTGTATATAAAGTAAAAAATTATTATCATATCAAAAACACAATAACGAATCAAAATTCAAGTGAAAAAAGATAATTACATTTATTATATTTTTCTTACAATCAATTAATAGTCTAGATTTAACTGTATCGCATACAATTATTTTTCACATAAGTTTTTAATTTATATTAGCCGATTAATTGTGGCCTCTTTTGAGGTTAGAAAACTCTTGACACATGTAATTAACCTTAACTATTTTTAGCAATTAGAATTATGCATCGAAAATTAAAAACTCACAAGCACTATTATTTATCATCTGCAAAAACAACACTTTTAAATAATAAATTTACACAACTAATAACAATGTAAGATAATGCACACTTTACTATAAGTCAATCAGCAGCTAATCGTATACTAATAATAGGATGCTTCGCCCCTCCATGGCAATAATAGCGTCGTCTTTTTTAATTTATCTCAAATATGTCTTTTTAATATATATTTAATACGTCTTCAAATATATATTTTAAATATATCAAATTGAGGATACTTTAAAGACGTCATCAAATATATGCTTAGAAGATATCAAAAATATATTTTTAAAATACATCTTCAAGACATCATTAATAATATATCTTGAAGATATAATTCTTGTATCTTTTACAAGATATATTCTAAAATAAGTGTTGAAAGGCTTTAAAAGATCTTTTCAGTGAATCTTTTAAAGACATCTTTGATAAGAGAAAATTAAGATATCCTCAAAGATATCCTGTGTTTACTGGGTTCTTTGATACAAACTAGAACTCGACACGCAAGCTTATGTTGAAGTTCTGTTATTAAATTTATATAAAATAATGGTATATGAAATAAATTAAATATATAGTTAATAAGAAGTACATATTTATAAATTATTATCATTATGGCATTTTACATCTCATTTTCGTGCTCTGTTTCCAATGATCGAAATAGTTTATGTATCGTGTGTGCTTTCTTAAGAATAACTATCTCTATAACGTCATGCTTCATATTCGAGAACGCACGCCCCTATAGTTATCATGCATGAACTACAAAAAAATTAAGATAATAATAAATTTGAGATTTATCTTTAACTTTCAATATTGGAAAACATTTATGTTGTTAAGAAAACTAAAACTTTTTTAGTATAAAAAAAGAGAAAAAACAATTCTCTATACCATGGAACTCTTTCAAAATTTTATAGCCATTATCACTGTAATGCTATTTGACCGATTTCATCTCAAATCATGCAGGCCGACAGCACCTATCTCTCCGAATCAGCTCAAATTATAGTATATTATTCTACTCGGAAAATAAGCGTATACGTATTTTTTTATTTTTCGATAGTATCAAAATTGCATGTGTTATGCTTTTTTCAAAAATGACTCCTCAAATTTCGTTTCTCAAATATCGAAAACTTTTTTCTTTTTAAATCATTCTAATTCGTCTTTTTATGGATATTTGAAAATAATTCTGTACATATTCGATGCTGTTGGTGATACTCTTTCGATCTGCCAAGTTCAAAATTTTTTTTACAAAAAATCAAGGATTATATGGCATTTTTTATAAACAATGAAAAATGCTTTTTTCTCAAAAAAGCCATCTTTTTTTTTACTCAATTTTTTTTTATAGATAGCTAGTCTCAATACCTATATGGTCATATACATGACATTTGGAATATTTTTGTTTTTTAAGAGATATAAACGAAATAAGAAAAAAAATTTATGTTCCCCCATAGCACTGTCGTGCAAAAAAAATCCTATGTATTTTTCCCTTTTTTATGATTTTTAGACATTTTATTACTTTTTCTAACTTTCCTGCTAACACGATTCTTTGAGTTGATTTTCTTCTTCTTCTGTTTCTCTTTATTTAACAATTTTGTTAAAGAATAAAGAGCAGTTCGAAAATATCAACCTAAGTTTGTTTGGAATTAGAGACAACTAATGAACATGAGGAGATTGTTTTTGCTATGTGGGAAAATGGCCATCTTGTGAAGAAAAGATTAACAATCTCCAATTTTTTTAGCGATCTTTCTTCTTGGACATTCAAAACAAGCGTTCATTTAAATATTAAAAATATACAAAGAAAAGCTATAAAAGAAGAGAAAGAAATAGCTGCAGCTAACTCAGGTCATCTAGTACTGCATGGTGATTTTGCTGAAAATTGGGCAGTGATTCACAGTAACCCTATTCAAGGTACTCACTGGATTAATCAACAGGTCTCTATTTTCACAGCAGTTTGTTATCAAGGAAAACTAACAAAAACTTTTGCTGTCATCAGTGATGATTGAAAACACAATTCTGCCCATGCCTTGTTAGCAATGGAAAAAATAATTGATTCGATGAAAAATGATTCAACCGATTTAATAGATCAAATATCGATTATAACAGATGGAGCAGCAAGCCACTGTAAAAATCGATTTCAATTGTATGAAATGAAAAATGCTTCCATCAATAAAAAATGGTTGTTTTCAACTACAGGTCACGGGAAAGGTGCATGTGATGGTGTTGGCGGACTAGTCAAAGACTATGCAACTAGACATAATCTTCAGAACAGTCATATTCAATCAATACAAGATGCCAATGCTTTTGTAACAAAAGTTCAATCTTATACTAATAATATTAAACTAATCTTACTACCAAAAGAAGATACTGAAGTTTTTAGACAAAATAAAATAAAAGAGTTGCTTAAGGCTCCTAAATATAACGGCATTCAGAAAACCCATGTATGGAAAGTAAATGTAGGTAAAAAGAAAAAATCTTATACAGGTCGAACTGCTCTTCATTCTTTAACAACATTGTTAAATAAAGAGAAACAGAAGAAGAAGAAAATCAACTCAAAGAATCGTGTTAGCAGGAAAGTTAGAAAAAGCAATAAAATGTCTAAAAATCAACAAAGGGAAAAATACATAGGATTTTTTTTTGCACGACAGTGCTATGGGGGAACATAAATTTTTGTTTTTATTTCGTTTATATCTTTTAAAAAACAAAAATATTCCAAATGTCATGTATATGACCATATAGGTATTGAGACTAGCTATCTATAAAAAAAAATTGAGTAAAAAAAAAGATGGCTATTTTGAGAAAAAAGAATTTTTCATTGTTTATAAAAAATGCCATATCATCCTTGATTTTTTGTAAAAAAAATTTTGAACTTGGCAGATCAAAAGAGTATCACCAACAGCATCGAATATGTACAGAATTATTTTCAAATATCCATAAAAAGACGAATTAGAACGATTTAAAAAGAAAAAAGTTTTCGATTTTTGAGAAACGAAATTTGAGGAGTCATTTTTTAAAAAAGCATAACACATGCAATTTTTATGCTATCGAAAAAAAAAATACGTATACGCTTATTTTCCGAGTAGAATAATATACTATAATTTGAGCTGATTCGGAGAGATAGGTGCTGTCGGCCCGCATGATTTGAGATGAAATCGGTCATTTAATATTAAAAGTTAAAGCAAACCTCTATTAAAGTGCCAGTGAAAGCGAGGCAAGAAAGAGCGTTATGTTCATTAAATGTTTATAAAGGTATTGTAGTAATATTTCTTTGTAAATTTTAAAATTTTTTAAAGAAAATAATATTAAAAATTAGTATTTGAAAATAAAGTATATCTTATATTTTATTTATAAAAAATATTTATGTATTTTAAAATGCACGCATGGTAAATTTATGAACATATTTCTTTGTAAATTTTAAAAAAATGTTAAAGAAACTTTTTATTTCATAAATTATACAGAAATGCAATTACTCATTTATTATATTATATTAAAAAACGCATTTTTAAAAGCGCGCTCTTGTTTGAACGGCAGCAAATGTTATAGTGAAAACGTGCCCTTCTCTCTCTCTCTCTCTCTCTCTCGACCACAGCAACGTACGCATGTGCACTTATATTCGAGTTTTCGAAAACCCACTGATGTTCTTTCGAGTTTTCGAGTTTTCGAGATTAGATTATGTTCAATTCGATACATGAGCTGGGTGCATTTTTATATAGGGGATATAAGGGATATATGTAAACGAAAATAGGTTTTTTCCTGCATCAACATGCATATTCTTAAACGTTAAAGCGAATTTAAATATTTTATAAAAGAATACTTGTTAAAAAATGGTATTTTTGTCGATCTTGTAAAATCTGCAGTAATCGGGGTGTCCACAGTAAAACCCACATTTACCCTAGTTCATTGCTTTTCTTATTTTTTTTAAAGTACACGTTTGTCCTTTAGAAGAGTTCTCTATGGAATACCAATGTGACACGATAGCGATTAAAAATTAGAACCAAACTGGTTGTCCGCGCTTGTTATACCTTCACATGGTGGTCATCGACATTTAGTTTCATAATTCGGGGACTGATAATTTTACTTGTTTTTTTTATTACATTATAAGCTGTAAACTAATTACTTTTAAATAATTCTCTTATAACATATTTATTTTAATGAAATAGGAGAAGGTGGGGCGGCATGGACACAAAATTCTATAATTTAGAATGGGACTTTTTACTCGTTAGAATGGGAATATCTATCCGAGCCGTAGTAATACCGTGCTACTAGCGACAGTGAATGTTTTTGAAGCAATTATTAAGAAAAACACGTTCTGGAACTTCTTCTTTTTATGAATCGATTCTTGAAATGGTTAGATTTGATCAGAAATAGAATCACATCATTATTTGTTCGCAAGCGCGATATCCCATGAAAGAATTTGCCAGCAGTGATAGTTCGGGCCGATTCTGGCTGAATATTGTATGCCAGTAAATTATTTTTCGGCACTGAACCAATAAAGGGATTATATCGTTTTGATAAGAATGGGCTAGTAAAAAGAATCGACGTTGGCCCGAAAAATGTCTCAGAGTCGGTGCAATACTTTTTGCCGATATTGAAAGAAAACAAAACATTGCGAAATCGTCAAACGTAACTTAACCTACTTTTTAGGCTAATTTTTAATAAAATATTAATTTAAAATACGATTACTAAGCTTACGTGAAATTTTCGACTGCGCAATAGTAATCTGTAGTTATGATTATTGCACTAAACTTTGTATGAAGTGGCTCGCGTGTGCCTAAAGATTTATATTTCTTGTACAATTTTGAATATATCAAGAAGAAAAGTGTTGTACTGGCCCGTTCTTATCATTCCTGTTATATCTCAGTGCTGGATCTCTAACATTTGCAAGTACTGGTAGTGCCGGCAACTAATACTCGAACAGTATTCTGCCGAGAGTAAATTCTTCCATGGGATTTTCAACGCTAAACTTAAGGAGGTTGTTTGAGCGACATACTATAGTCAAAACAGCAACTTATAAAAAAAAGTTATTTAATAGAGAGGTTTATGTTTATTATAACTTTGAATATTCATACTTATATTAAATGCATATTTATTTATTTCTTTCTGAAAAGTTCAATATAGACATTGATTTGCTTCTAACCTCTAAGGTGTTTCTCTGTTTTGAGTACTTTTTTTTGCGTTATTCTACAAATATCTCTCTAAAACGTCAGGCAACCTTATTTTTGTATTATATGTACATAAACTGTGAAAGCTAAGGATTAATTTGATACTTTAATACTCTAACAGATTCCTACAAATGCATGAATTTTTCATTTCAAATGGCGAAAAATGCGTTTTCTGTATATTAAACGGGCTAAACGGGCGAATTTTAGAATTAAATATCTTTTCGAAATGCCAGTCAACCTATTCGCTATATGTAAATGGGCTTGGAAGGATGAAAGAAACAATCGCAGCACGTTGACGGACTAGAATGTATTTATATATATATATATATATATATATATATATAATATGTTGAGTAACTGCAGAATAGTTCCGTCAGAAGTTCCGAATTCTAGGTGTCGCTTCAGTATATGCACCTAGAGAATACTAAAAATTTGTCTGTGGACTCAAATAATCTTTATTAACAATTACAAAATAGATTTGGGTCTTAACGTTTAAAATTACTTTTCGCTCATACACCCTTAATCTAACCGAAAACTCCTCAGTAATACCCACACTTTCCCTATAGTTTTTGTAATTTTGCAATCTAACAGGCGTTGGTTTACACCGAGTTGAAAAACGGCACACTTTTGTTCCATTCTATGGGCATATAGAAAATGCGTAACCCATATGTGTTACGAAAAATACCGTGTGCACCATAGGCAAGAGGCCGTTACAGCCCTCGTGTGCTTACAACTCTCGTATCTGGCTCGCGATAAATATTCGCCTTTGACTCGTACTGCAAACCTCACACGGGGGCGAAAAAAGACTTTTTCTCGCCCTTGGTACACAATATACTAATAAACATTATTAAAAAATATTTTAAAATAATTCAACAGATTCACGTTTTGTATCATCAGCGTACGGTTTTAGAACAATAATACTCTATGCGGCGAAGGTGTCAATTTCTCAAAGGTTGATAATATAGTAAAATATATACTAGCGCTGGACAGAAAAATTCCATCGTAATTTGAAAGAGAAATTGATTTTGTATAAAACTCCACCTTGAAAAAGGGTTTTTTCCCGATTGCCAAGTATTTTCAGCTTTCCCGGCTACTGCGGCCGGCATCCATCATTATAATTATCTTCTTCGTTATTCTAGTCTGTATTGACGCGTTTTATATTGATTTCCAGTTTTTAAAGTAAGTTTGTGATAGTTACTTAAAATGGGTTTTTCGTAATATATTTATTTAATATTAGTTTAACATGTAATGTGTATTTTGTTTTGTTTTAAAAATATAGTTTATATGAAAGGTAATTCTTATTCTATAATGCTTATTAAACTATTTTTAATGAAATACTGTGTAAAAGTCAAACGGTTTCTGTTAAGATAAAAGGTACTCTAAAATATGGTTAAAAGTGAATTAGAAACAGCCAGAGCTTAATAGATTCCTTGAAAGTTTTTATTTAATACAAATTAACCATAGTTGAACTGAAAAAAATGTATTGCTTCAGCATCCAGACTCTGTTGTTCGAACTAAACTTTATATTGCGGCTGCAACAATACTTTGTTATTGCTCTCCTAACTATATTATGTATATATAAGAAGAAAACTATTTCGCAACTTTTGGTACTAAAAGTAAATTTGTAGCTTTTTAGTTTTACAGTAATAAGTAAAAAACGTAATTTTTCAAATAAAAACAATATTTCACATTTTTCACTTCAACTCGACATAACTTTTTCAAATATGAATTTTTATCAATGAAACTTTGACATAATAATCTTTAGAATCTTCCATAAGATGTAACACGTGAAACAAGTACACAAATATATTTTGGAAAGTTGTGTTACAAATTTTCGAATTATTAACATATAGCTATAATAACCTTCAATAAGAATCATAGAAGTTTTTTGGGAAGTTTTAAATTCCAACTCATTATCCTTATTAAAAAGTACTGGCAATTTTTCTGTCAGCTTGACTCGACGCGAACAGCCGTCGTGAACGTTAACGCGATCCCGCCGCGCGCGCAGTATCACACTGATACAACAATAAATTGCCAGCACTTTTTAACGATGATGAGTTGGAATTTGAAACTTTCCAGAAAACTTCAACGACTTATAATAAAGATTTTAGTATAAATAAAACTTAATAATTCGAAAATTTGTAACACAACTTTTGCAATCGAAAAAATTAATTTACGATATTGACAAAATGTGAAAAATGTGAAATACTGTTTTTATTGGAAAATTACGTTTTATACTTATTATTAAAAAACTAAAATAGCTAAAACTTAAGTTTTAGTACCAAAAGTTGCGAAATAATATTCTTCTTATATGTGAATTAAAAAAAATTAATTAGAAGCGATATTGAAAATTGGCTAGTCGGACAATACTACCCGGCAAAATCGCGCTATGCGCCCTTTTTCGTTCGGAGGCCTCAATTGAGGATATGCACGGTAAAATGGGAAAATTCGAAAAATTGCGCTTCTAGAAAAACGAGAAAAACGTAGTAAAAAATTACGTTAAAAAGAATTTGTACCCGCGAGAAGTAAGAAAATTAAAAACCAAACTGAATAATAAAAAATGAAAATACGATATTGGATGTATATATGTATATTTGTAAAAAGAAGAATTTCTTGTGTATTTCTTGTGTATTGTATGCAATCTCTGAAAAAACAGTGTAAATCAATCTATACCGTTTTACCGCGCACCCCTTCAATTTCTTTGGTAAAACTCAAATTTGTAATGAATTAATTATTTATAGTATTAATGTTCAAAACTACGATAGAAAATAATTATGAAGTTAAAAACGAAGTTTATCTCCAAGCCATAATAACAGCATGGTTTTGAGTGCAACAGAGCTTTTAATAAATGTAATAAATACTTTGTTGTAACAGTAAAGTAAGCTGGTTAAAAAATAACTTACCATTGTAACTAAGACGTGGTTTGGTTAAACACATAACAAGGTGACATTCTATGTCATCTGGTAGAATAAACTTGGAACATACTGGGCACTTTAAACCTTAAACAGAAAGAGAAGAAAAGTATGAGCTGGTAGCGGTAAGATCGAAGGAAATAATAGCTTATAGGTGTAGCGCGAAAAATAAAATAAACTACCATAAAAAACTCGTCTAACCGCGTGTGCAGGTACAACTTCGGTTTCGGAGTCATGCATGCAGGAACTGACTATAACTCCCATAGTAAAATCGGCTAAACGTAATGCGAGCCATCACGATACTCAAGGTAAAATCGACTGCAGTCCCGCTAACATCGCGACGGGCCGGACAAAATAAGCGATTTCTAAGAGGCCGCCGGGCTAATGTTACGAAATGGTCTGCGATGCACCATGCGAAGCGACCGAGTATATTCGCATTTAGCTTCGGCACTTGTGCAGATTGGGCATCGATTGCACGCGGTCGCCGGTTACCAGGCCAACTACCCCAGCAACGCGCGCCAAAACAAACGCCCCCCCCCTGGTTTCATCCGCGACATTCTCCTCCTTCTCCAGTTCTCCTCCCCTGCCGTCACTCTCTCCATCACCACCTCCGCCTCCTTTGCATCCTCATTCTAGCTGGGCTCTGCTGGCACCAGCTCCTGCGCGCCGCCGATAATTCCCTCCAGCGTACTTGTCATTTAGCAGACATAACCTCAACCTTTCCCAACAATCCAATGACGATGAGCTCGGTATAGGTTAGGTTCTTCGCGAAAGTGGTATCGTCACGCCACACACGATCATAATATACGCACGAGCGGCACGAGCGGCACGAGCGGCACGAGTCGCTCCAGAAAAACCCCGATCGAGCTTGTTTCCCTGCAAAGGAGCTAAGGAGCGCGCGCGACTGCCGGTATTTACACTTGCACGCGGAAATTCCATTCCGACACGACTAATAGCCTTCGAATATACTACACCTGCAGATACTTTCATAGGAGTCAAAAATGTTGAGGAAAAAAAACGGAGCACAAAGCAAAGAGTCATACGTAGATGGATTGTGTTGCTTTTTTATGTATGTGTTTTTTGCTCAATTAGAGTGGAACTCGGCAGAAAGAGTGATGAAGGTCGCTCACACCATGCCACTGCCGCCATTAATGAACTTTTTGTACTCTCCCAGTAGTTTTCAATTGTAGAGCTTTGACTCACCATTTAGAGACCAAATGTGAGAAGGCAAGCTGTGTGCGGCATAAACTCTACTGCTTTCTTCGTCTAAATCGTCTGCATCTAGTTGAGGTAGTCCTAGCACCTGGCCCACACCTACTCCTACCGCAGAAGCAAGAGCACCTTGATCTGCTGATATGTCGGGCACAGAACTCAAAGATCTTGCTCTCTGTCTACTGTCTCCTGATACTCTGGAGGACTGCGACTGATTGGCCTGTTGGTGCTGATGTTGGAGCATGCTGACGCCACCTGGCAGGGAGCGCAGCGTGGAAAAACCCTGCATAGTCGTCTCATTTGTTCCTGTGGAAGATTGACCGTTGCCAGTGGCGTTCTGTGCGATGGTGCTGGTCTTTGCACCCATTCCTTCTTCTCGCTTACTCCAATACTACTCGAAGCACTGAAAAATAAGAGCAGCGATGAGCCTGAGTACTCTGCTAGCTTTGTAGTCTTGGTACTAAAAATAGATTGAAGCCAAGATAAATGTCTGCAAGTGAGATTGTAAAAATACAATTGTCGTAAGGAGAGAGGCTTAAAGTTTGATAAATTGACATGCGATGAAATGCAATGTTAAAAAATGGTGTGGAAAAAGGGTCATCTAACCTTTTCAAAGAGGATGGTCCGAGTCAATGTTTATTTTCACTTTGGAGCCTCTGGCGCGCTGTAATCGCACTGGCGACGAAGACAACGACGTCGAAAGGGGAGAGAGACGAGCGAGAATAGCCGCCTCTTGGTGCGAATCTCGCGGCAAAGGCTGGCAGTCAAAATGTGCTGTACGCACTTTACTTCAGTCTCTCTCTCTCTCTCCGTCTTCCGCGAAAGAGCGACGTAGGACGATTTTTCTCTCCCTCTTGTGTGTTATGTGTAATCCGTTGTCTACAGTCGAAGACAGACAGCGAGAGCGAGCGAGAGAGAGAGAGAGAGAGAGAGAGAGAGAGAGAGAGAGAGGACACACACGCACACACAGTTAGCTAGGCGCGCGCTCCTCGGTTTTCTATGTTCCTGCACCGCTCGTAAAAACGTCTCTATACTCTCTATCCGCTGGTCTGGTCTTGTGCTCTCCTCTCTGTCCGAGTGTGCGTATCTCTGCTGCAGGGAACTGCGACTTGCGACTTGCGACTTGCGACTTGCGAATCGCGAATCGCGATCGTGCAGTGTGCAGAGTGCGTCTTTGTCCGCGGACCGCGAGCGAGCAATAGAGTGCAGGCACTGCAGGCACACGCGGCCGACGTATATCGCTACGAAGAGCGAAGAGAAAATTCCGCGAAAGCACACGCACACACGCGCGCACACTTGCGATGATCCGCGTTTTCGGGCAGATGAGCGGCGGCGGCGGTAGCGGCCAGTCGAGGACTTAATTCCGGCCGATGGCAAGTGCTGGCGCGAGCGGCGAGCGGCGAGCGGCGAGCGGCGAGCAACGAGCAACGAGCACAGAGCACACGGCACACGGCACTAGGCTAGGCAGAGTTGGCTTCAGGCCGTGAGGAGGATTTCGCAAGGGCTCGCCGCGACGGCAAGGGGCAACGGCAAGTCCGGGGCCGCGCGTCCCGCAAAACATCCCCCGACATCTTGGCTGCGCGAGAACTGCTGTCTGTCTCTGTGTGCACTCTGTAGTCTGAATATTTACGTGTGCTCGTGCAGCAGCGCCTCTCTCTCGCGCGCATATGCCTCTGCACTCTGCAGCAGTCTGCAAATGTCTTATGTCTTATGTCTCGCTCTGTATAGCAGTGTGTGCGCGAACGACACGCACGTCCGCACACGCGAGAGGAAGACAGAGAGGGAGGGGTACAGTGAAAAAAAGTGTGGCTTGCTCCCGCGGACTTGTCAGATTTTCTATTCGATTTGCTCTTGTTTTCTCTCTCCTCTGCGTGTCTCCCATTCTTCGCACGATGAATTTCCCTACTAATTGCTCTTTATAATAAAGTCCAAAACAGAAACCGAAGAAGATAATTGGCCTACACAGCGCCTAGTGCACCCAAGTGCACTGTGCAGCAGCTCAGCAGCTGCAGCCTGCAACCTGCAACAGCGAGGATTTAAATTTGACTCGTTGAGTCGCTGGCAGAGGGCGCAATCTCGGTTCACGCGGGATTATCTATAACATATTATATACTTATATACTGATATACTTATTAACTAGACTATAGGGTATAGGGCTGATCATCTTAACATCTTACCCAGCAAACATTTTTCATCTGCAGATATCTTGAACATCTGTACGATATCATTATTGCATCTTTAAGATATCGAATGCCCACGTTTTAGACATCCGATGTCTTTAAAATATCTCAAGTGTTTGCTGGGATATAGCTTATCTGGATTCTGCTTGCGTCTAATTAAAAACATTTCTAGAACAATGTCAGGCCACCGCCGAGCACTCACTTCTGCACTTCTGCCTTACGTTTGCTAATAAAGCCCACCATACATTTATAAATAAATACATTCGTAAGATTAGATTAGAATATTCGTATACGAATGCGTCAGTATGGATAATAATAAAAATATTTTTCCAGGTTTAAGGTTCCTCGACCAACTGCATTTTAAGGAGGGTCTTTCGCTAGATATAGGGCATAAAACAAAAAATTATATGAGAGTTTATAAAGGTCCTATGATGAAACTAATGAAATGCACTTATGAGAGTACATAACTACATAAAAAGATGTTGTGACGTCGCAACTATAAAAATGGCAGGTGACATAATGAACAAAAAAAAATTTTTCGACGGTTATTCGACTCATTTTGTCATGTAGTTTATTAGTGTTTTTCGGTACCTAACCGATTTTTTGAAATTTTTTTATTTTATTTATTTTTTAAATTGGTTGGGTTTCCGAAAAAAATAATACAATAAATTTTAACGAAAAAGTCCTTCGCTCTTTTTGTACTACATGTCAAAATGAGTCGAATAACCATCGAAAGAAAAAATTTCGTTCATCATGGCACCTGCAATCGTGTGAGGAACACAGTTACTCTAATAAAATGGTATTGAAAATAAGGTAAAGTAGGTAGTACTTGGACACTTTTTGAAACGAAAATACGAAATCAGTGTTTGTAGAGCCAAAACTCAATATTTTTCCCAAATCTTTAATCTAATCGTTAATTCGGCATGTTTTACCGTTATTGATACAAGAAAAAATACGCCGACATACTTTTTTATACTAAAAATGTAAGTTTAAAAATTGAACTATATATCGCAGTAGTTGGACATCATATCTCAAGCTTGTCCCAGTACTTGGACATAGTTAGGACATAGTAGTTGGAAATATAAATTATATGTGTCCAACTACTGGGTTCAGAAAAAGTAGTGGACGTAAACTTGGACAATACATTTGGCATATTACTGTTCTCGACGTAACCTCAAAATGTTATATTTACATTTATAACAAATTTAAGACGTAAATTAACATAATTTTGGTTAAATTACATACTACACATCATAAACAATCCGTATGAATGCCAATGAATCCATATTTCTATCATCTTTATCAGTAATTACAATCTTTGTCACTGTCCAAGTACTGGTCACAATTTTCATTTTGTCCAAGTACTGGGCACTTTACCTTAGTGATTTATTGTAACGTGTAGGATGAAGATTTTGAGGTTTTCCAACGGTAAAATATAAGATATTACTAATTATATATACCACAAATATTTTTAAAATAACTGCTTTTAAACAAAAAGTTTTCTGGACTTGTAAAAAAAAATTTTTTTTTTGGGTTTAACCCAGGTCTGCCCTCTTAAGGTATCCAAGAATACTTATGTTCAGTCCTGTATGTGCGTGTAACTACAACTCGTTGTAACTCCACTAAGATTTTACAGTGGAAAATTACATTTGTTGGCCGTTAATTTGATTATAGTCGCTCTAAAAATAAATATCCTGTATGTCTATACAGTAAAGTAGCCTATTATGACACACCAAGAAAAATGTCTTCCTTTATAAAACACTCGTAAAATATTAGATGTTTTATAAATTTTACAGTAATAAGCATACTAAATAATATACGCATTATTATTAAATATTTAACTTTACAATGACGTCCGCACGTCGCGACCTTTATTAAAAAGATTATATCATTTTTATAAACAAGAGCCGCGACGCACGACGTTTCTTAAAATTCCCGACTTTCTCTGTCAAACGCGAAAAGTATAGGACATGTATTGCAAAGTATTGCTTGCCTAGACAAAAGAGGCGAAATCCGAGCACGTGCAGGCCCCGGCGCGCACAGGCCATGCCATAAAACTTTGTCCCGACGAAACAATCAACAATGGCTTTCCACCGCCGGCGCGGGCGGTCGGGCAGCGTTTACGTTGGGCTCATTCGGATTTTAGGTGACAGAATCCCTAGATCCTAGTGACAAAATTTTACATCGTGGTCAGCTAAGTTCTCGACCGACTCGGGATGGATTTAAGAACATCCGGATGGGTTTGAGAACACCCAGCGGCATTTCGCGCCAACGATCTGAACTTAGCTGATCACAATGTCAAATTTTATCACTAGAACCTAGGGATTCTGTCAACTGAAATCCAAATGAGCCCGTCGCTGGGCCGGGGCCGTCTGCGGATTTCTAGGCACACCTATGTATAAAAAGTCGCCGGGTCTAGGCGGCTAATTTTTTAAAAGGTCCCGACGCATCAATGAATTGGTCAGTCGTGCGCCGTCCCTGGCCAGTCGTTCGCCGTCTCTCATCAGTCGTTCGCCATCTCGAATCAGTTGTTTGTCCGTCTATCATTAGTCGAGACCAATCGTTCGCTCGTCTCCCGTCAGTCGAAATCAGTCGTAGCAGTCATCGTCAATCATTCGTCAAACGCGGCTCAGTCATCGACGATCGACCGTTCATATCTCGCTGATTCTGAAAAATTGTTTTATTTCCAGTGGCGTGTGTTTCTTTGTCTTCACCTTCATACCCCCCCCCCCCCTCTTCCTCTCCACATTGAATCCATAGCGAAACCATGACAAATACAATTTACAGAATTAACTTCCTCTCCCTCCTTGACGCAGCGGGTTCCTATAAACCCGTGCCTCCGTCAACAATACAATTAAGATAATTGCGAAATAAAATTTCAACAAAGTGAAAAAAATATTTTTGCTTAGCGCTCTCGAAAACGGGTGTAAAATAACGGAAGAGGTGACTTGGAATGGCTGAATGATGCAGACTACTATTTCAATAATTTTATTGCCTGTACACTGTTTTATGATATAAGAAATAGTTCATATGATAGATAACCCTCATGAAAAAAAAAAACAAAATTTTCAGTGTGTACACACTCAAATGGTCAGTGTCAACACCTAAAATTTCAGTGTCAACACCAACACAAATTTAGGTGATTACTCCCAGAACTTTCAGTGTCTACACCAAAAACGTCGGTGTGCACACCTAAAAATCAGTGTCAACACTCAAACATTTGGTGTACACCCGCAATTTTCGGTGTCAAACACCCAAATTCAGTGTCAACGCTTAAGCCTTTAGTGTTCACTTCATGTTTTCGGTGTGGAACGTTAAATTTTCCAGTGTGAACACCAAAAAATAAGTGTCAACATTCAAACATTCACTGTACACTCACAATTTTTAGTGTTTGCAGTTCTTAAATGTAACAGATTTTTAAATAATACTTTTACAAAAAAATTGAATGCTTGGGTTTCAAAACCTTTTGTATCTTGTTTTGGGGGCCAAATTATGAAGAAAAACGCGTTTGAACAATGAAAATTGGCCATGTGACTATCTTTTTCTGTCATATTAGGTGTTTTTTACGATTTCTTATATATAGCAAAAGAAGGGTTTTACTGTGCAGGTAATAACTGTGCACACAAAGGTGGAACATTTTTTTTCCATAATGTATATAAAAAGAAGAAAGGACCTTTAATTTGAGTTTTTGTTCGTTGAAAGTAAATGTTCCGGTGCAAAGTTATAACTAATTGAAAATAGGGTAATAATTCGTTGAAAATGAGATTTTCCAAAAAATTCCCAGAGGGACAGACGTGACAGCAAATCCAAAATGTTGCATAAGAAACGTTGCAATAGAGGCATCCCTAAATGAATTATTAGCAACATTCGACATTTTTTAACATTTTTTTAAATTTACCCTTCGACGGCCATTTTAAACTATTAAATTGATTTTTTAACTTTCAAAAAGTACTAATCCTATACAAAATTTAATTCTAAACATCCTTATAGAGACTATTTTTTCATAAAATCCATATTTAGCCAGTTATTTCAAGAAATGTTAAGAAATAGCTATTTTGAGGTTACGTTTGGCTTAAATAATAGGGTTGTATTCTAGAGGTCAGAAGCTATCTTTTGACGCATTAAAATCTCTCTGAATTGGATTTCTGGATTTGACTTCCTTTTAGCTCCCCGGCACCCCGACTACGAGTCGAAGGCGAGTAAGCACGATTGCAAACATACAAGGGCGAAAAAAGCCTCTCCTCCATGGGGCACACCGTATTTTTTGTCAAACATATTTTTTTGACAACGTTTTTTTATACATATGAAGCGAAACTAATTTTGGCCGTTCTTCGATATGATGCAAACACACGCTTGTTACAGTGTAAAATCTGCCTACTATAACTCATCAAATGAATCCATGTATTATTTATAGCTAAAAGAGAAACCCACAATTTTAGTATACCTGAAGCAAGTAACTAGGTATATGTAATTTAAGTTGTAGACAAAGTGACCGCCAGTTGTCGAATGAAAGTTTTGGCCTATAGGAGTAAAGCATATATATAGAATCAGTATATACAAACCAATACCTTCTTACAAGTCTTACACCAGTGATAAAGAATTCATTTAATTTTCAAGATAATTAAGTTTATATAACTTTTTTTTTAATTTTCGTATTTATATGAAAAATTGAAAATAAAAAGAGTTTTAAAAATTAAAAGAAAATGTAAATTTAAATCGTAATGAAAAAAAACCAGAAAGCTACCTCTTTAAAAGAGGAAATTTTTAATAATTATAAACTCAATGCGCAGCTACAATAGTATCTCTAATGAGATGAAGAAAAATGTAATTTAAATTAAATGTGTACTTTTAATAAAAAATTATCTTTTGATAAACCATCAATGATAAATCAGCATACATTTTTTGAGATTCTAATTAAAAAGAGAGATAGCAATTTGTTATTAATTTATTGAAACAACGAATTTTATATTAGAACAATTAATTTAGTTTGAGGAAGCTAAGTTCTAATGAATTGGCAGCGGTTTTTTTGCTTTCTACAATTTTATTAATTTCTAACTATTTCACGAAAATAAGCTTAAAGTTATTACAAGATATAACATTCGAAAGTAAATTACGTCAACTTTATGAAAACGTACATATTTTTGACAAGTTCAACGTATAAAATAATAAAAAATATTTTTTCAATTTTTTAAAATTTTTAAAAATTAATATTTTTGCTAAAAAATGAGTTTAATAGTATCCACTCAGCTTCAAAATCTAATCAGTTCTAAGTTCAAACATATGTAATATGTCTGCAAAATTTCAGCGCCTGATATGCTTCCCATGAAGAGGGACACGTACACATACATACAGGCTGACATTTTTTAAAAACCTATTGTAAACCTATTTTTATGACTCAGGAACCTCGAAAACATTGAGATTCATCGAATCTTTGAAGAAAATTTTTTTAATTTGACAAAAGAATAGTCACATAAATATCCCTTAAATCAAGAGAAAAAAGGTTTGGAAACCCGATAATTCAATTTTTTGTTGAGATTTCTGGACTCAAAAAAGTGCATTTTTTTAAATATCGTCATATAGCCAGATATAGGGCGTCATATATGATGGCCATATTAGTGATATTCGATATTTATCGATACTTGTTAATATCGATATTTTCTATATAATATATCGACATATCGATAGCATTGCTATTCGATATCTTAAATCGAACTACCCCAAGAACAGTAATTGTTTAACAATAATAATCTTTAAAATAATAAAATCTTAAACCAAAGAGCGGGTTCAGGTTCGATTTTCGGTGAATGCACTCGAATTTTTTTCTGAGTTGTTTTCAACGGGAAAAGTACCTGGGACACCGGCTGTTTCGAGGCGGGTTTTTCCCCGGAATTTTCCTTCAGCGTAATTCCGGGTTTTCCCTTGCCTCACAGGCTCAAGCCTGGGTGGACTTGCGAAACAGTGTGTAGGGAATCAGGTGTCGGTAAGGTAAAAAAAAAAGGTAGCCAATCCGATGCTGCGGCAGGGAGCACCGGCTTTATCAGCGCGGAGCTGGTCCCTGAAATATGGGGCCTTCTCCGGGGAGGCTACACTGGGAGGCCGACCCGATGCCCCCTTGGGGACAGAGAGTGTCGGCTTAACCGGCAAGGTGTGGCCTGAAAAAGGATCTTTACCGGAGACGCTTCCCAGTAAAGGATATAAAAGAAAAATGATATAGGAAAGATATAGGAAGGGATATAGGAAAGGAATATAGGATCGGGCACTACTTCCACACAGAGGTGGTGGAAGGCCCCCGCCTACTTGGCCTACTTGGCTGTTCGCGGTAATGAGAAAAAATAAATAAAATAAAATCTTAAACCTTAAACCCAATTACCCCAAGGATGGAAATTTCTTATTAATAATAAATCTTTCTCAAACACATTTTTTAATAAAAAAACAAAAACCTCGAATTGGATATAAACGTTCAAATAAAACCGTAAACTCTGAACCAAACTAACCCGCACAGCAATTTTCAGTTTGAATAAAGTTTGAATAAAACCGTAAACTCTGATCCTAAAAAAGTTTAAATAAAACCGAATACTTTAAACCCAACTAACCCAGGCACAGAAATATACAAATAGAAAAACGTTTAAATAAAAATGGAAACCCATCCACCCCAGGCCAAACAATTTTCAATTAAAAAAAAAGTTAAATAAACGCATAAACACTAACTAAACTACCAAATATACAACAATTTACACAGTGAAAAAATAACATATAATAGTAATAATAATAATAACAAATATAACATAGGTATAACATCATAGTGAAAAATATGTTTTAGATATTTGGTTTTCGTACGTAGTCTACTTTAGAGTATAGAGTTTTATTTAAAAGATTTTCTACATATTTGGAAATTATTCTGCGTGGGGTAGTTGGGTTTAAGGTTTACTACTTTATTTGAACGATATTGTATTTGGAAATTTGTATTTGGGCAGTTGGCTTTAGGGTTTACTATTTTATTTGAAAGTGTTTAGTATTTGGATATTGCTGTGCCTGGGGTAATTAGTTTAGGGTTCTGCATTTATTTTTTAATTTCTTCTAATTGGATATTTATATGCGTGGGGTGATTGGATTTAAAGTATAGAGCGTTATTTGAATGATTTTCTATTTGGCCTGTGCCTGGGATATTTGGGTTTAGGATTTACAATTTTATTTGAACGTTTTGTATTTGGAAACTGTTGTGCCTGGGGTAGTTAAGTTTAGAGTTCATTATTTTTTTTAATTAAGCATTTATTTTTATGAGATAATGCTATTCGTGGAATATTTAGATGTAAGGTTTAAAATTTTATTATTTAAGCATGTACTCTTTTTAGGTAATAGCTGTCCCTGGGGTATTTTACTTTAAGGTATACGATTTTATTATTATTTAAATGTAAAATAGCTCTGCCGGATATATATAGAGCAGACTACGACAGGATTACAGAGAGGATCCTGTACTCAAACTTATCCTATCGGCTCGGAATTTAGTGAGGTTGCTGTGGGTGCCAAGACACTCGGGGCATCCAGGGAAATAAGAAAGCGGACAGGCTGGCCGGTAGAAGCTCCAAACAGGTAAGGGCAAAATACTGCAAAACGGCAGTCCCACCCTGCAAAGCGAAAAAGGCCGCAGGGGCCTGGCTCAGGGAGAAACTGCAGGAGAAGTGAAGAAACACAAAAGCAATAGGGCAAGCAAAGGAAATGATAGGGGACAGCCCACCAGAGGAATGGATGAAAGCCATTGTTGGATGAGGTTGTGAAATCACTTAAGACAGTTTCTAGAGAAAGATATTAATTTATTCTAAAGCTACAATTACTGATAACTAGGAGATAATACTCGAGGGTAAGCTGCGACTGCGTGTGCTTGCTCGCACGTTGAGTCGGGTTCTGCTAGATCGGAGGCAGCAGGTACGCGACAAGACCGCTGTCTTGTCGGAGGACGCTAGTTCGCTTCCCCAGCGTTCGGGCTCACGCAAGCATACACACACACATACATACATGCAGGGCATTGGGAAAACTACCTCAACAGCCATCGGTGATCTGGGCTGAAGAAAGCTCAGGTCCACTATTGGCTGGCTGACAGGTCATTGGAAGATAGGTCATCATCTCCAGAAGATGGGGATCCAAGCGGAAGGTAAGTGCAGATGGTGCGGTTACAGAGAAGAAACAACCCTTCACCTGGTGTCCCGCTTTCGTGGGGACGAGCCTATGGGCGTGGGGCGTACCTTTTATGAAGTCGACTGCACTTAGGACGCAAAAATCAAAGTCCATCAGTCGAGTTACACGGGCAATTGATAGGAAGCTGTAGGTTTCTTGGGCCGTGAATAATGGGCTAGGTGGAACGGCACAATGGGCAATGCCTGAATGCCGGACCGGCACGTCCCCGAGCAGGGGCCACCGAGGTCACCTCCGCAACTAAGACTAAAACTAAGACTAAATGTGAAATAATAAATTTCATTAAGATTTTATCGATATTTTTAAACAATATATTATATATATATATATCGATATATTGGATATCAATTATTATCGATACCAATTATCGATATTAACACCCGATATCGAACATCACTAGGCCATATATGGAACATTTTTTCCTGGGATATTGGTATAATAGAATACTCTCTTAATTTGAAATAGTGAACTTTTCACTATTTTAGCTAGTGAAAATAATTCCACTGGCGAAACAGTGAAAATTACACTATTTTGTCAGTGAAAACTGTATTTACTAGCACAATAGTGAATTTTCACTACTTTAGTAGTTAATACATAAGTAGAAAAACCGGTAAAGTAGGGATTGAGTTGATATTTCATAACCTAATTTCAGTTAACATTACTTTTATTTCATTAACTTTAAATATTATTTTTATTATGTAATAACAAAATAATTAATTAATGAACTAATAAAAATGGTACAAATAATCTCTTAATTATGATTCTAATCCATATTTCCTTTGTAAGAATTTGAAAAATGCCTAAAACTATTCATTTTTCATAATTAAATTATAATTAAATTGAACATTAATTTTTGTTGTAATGTGCAACTAAAAAGTTTATTCAAGTATCAGAAGTACCTTCGTATCAATATATGTATATCAGTTAAATTCGCAGCACATTATAAGAGGAACCTGTACCACACATAACTGTGAACTCCAAATTTTCAAAAACATAATTATAATGAAAAATAAAATTATATTGAATTTTCATTGTAAAAATAACCTAAAAAGACCATATTTTCAACTCTATTCATGGGCTACACTTTCTTAAAATTTTTTTTGAAAAATCGGAGTTCATGGTTGTAATGCGAACAAGTCACATAAGATATCCTCAAAGTTTCAGATTGATTCATTGTAATCCTTTGGGCATAAGACTTGCTGAACATCGGAAAACCATAAATAGAGAAAACTGCACTTTTGTAAAAATAAGAAATAATTTTCTGATGATTTTAAAATAATTTTTCTATCGCAGAATATCCCTTAAAAGATTTTTTCAATAATTTTTTTGTTTTATAAAGTTTGCCTGCATAGTATAGGGTAGATTTGGGCATGTGTTAAGATTCGATTAATTTCGAAACAGGCTGGATTGTGTGCAATTATGGTCGGATGAAAAATACCTATAAATAACTATTAAGTTCATTAAAATGATTTCTATGGCCAATATTGCCAATACAAAATTATTTTCTGCTATAAAAATGTATAAAATATCAGAAAATGAAATAAAAAAAATCGATTTTTCGTCAAATTTTACTATAGGACCACCTTAAGAAATTTCTTAAATAAATTAAGGGTCATTCACATGTTACGTATAACGCTTATTTTCAGTGTTTTTTTACCCCTTACCCCCTCCCCCCCCCCCCCCCCCCCCCGCCCAGTTACTAACTTTTATGCATACGAAACTATTATTAACTAGTATTCAATAATTTTAATACATTGAGTTTTCGCATGTGTGTAGCCAGGAGATTACTGTGCCGCGTATTTAAAAAATATAAATGTTTCAGTTATTATTTTTCATCCTGTTTTGTGTTGACTTTGTTTTATAACTCAACATGTAGTAATTTTTGTGTCTAGAGCTAGAGTAAATTCCTCCGATTATCTCATACAAAAGTTGATAATTATTATATCTGATAATTATTATTGAACATATATTGTACAGACTCTCAATGAATAAAGCTCGCTCTGAAACGCCTCCGTGCCTTCCATCGCGAACGATGCAAGGCATAGTCTACGCTTTTGGCATATAAGGCACGACCGCCGACGCACTTTCATTTTTTATTGATCCCCGTTGGTTTAAGATATTTAAAAGTAAAACAAAATGTATTTATGGTATAATATAATTAGTTAATATAGTCTTTACCAGAGTTCGGCCAGTACTCGACCGCAAAATATTTTCGGATACTTTTCTGTTTTCTGTAAATATCGAGAAAAAACAACGAAATATCAATTTCAAAGCATTGTACACCATGTATTAAGCCGAATATATGCGTTTTAAAAAAATATCCGAAAAAAGTATTTGACGGATACTTTCGTCGGATACTGACTATCCGAAAATAGTATCCGTCGGATACATTTTTTGGATACTTTACTTATTTTAAATGTCTAAAAGTGGTCTAAAATTCTCCCAGGCCCCCTTAAACATGGGGTAAATTAATGGGCTATAATTCGGATGATTCCACATCTTTAGGGTACCTGGGCATATTCAGGATCTATAGAATTTAATGCTACAAAATATTACGCATTTTGGTGGTGTACAAAATTTGACTGCCAAAAATAAAAATATATCCCGTATCGAACTACGTAAAATAGGTCTTAAATATGCCCAGACACCCCTAAATATGTGGTATCATCAGGATTGTGCCCCATGTTTAGGGACCTAGGAAAATTCTAGACCTCTTTTAGATATTTTAAAATAAGAAAAGTATTCAAAATAGTATCCGACGGCTACTATTTTCGAATACTCAGTATCCGATGAAAGTATCCGTCGGATACTTTTTTCAGATACTTACAAGGGGGGACCACGGAGTCCGGGTCACTGATTTTGATGAAACTTTAGGGATCGTTTTCTGGTACCTAGAAACGAAGCCCAATACTCGTGGTTATATCCTATGCGCCTTTGTATGGTAAATACGGCGTATTTCATTAACGTTGAAAGTATATATATATATATATATATATATATATATATATATATATAAACAAATATATATATGGGTGGTTCTCTGACAAATCGTGCGCGAAAAAAAATGGATTTTCCAAAAATATTTTTTTTTATGTTCCTATAGTATGTATGAGTATCCCTGAATTTTGTCAGATTTTTTCCATCATTATTTTCCGAGTTACAGAGGGTCAAACTTGGCCATCTAAGCATTTTTTGCATTTTTTGGCCATACAAATTAATTTATAACTCCTCAGGGAAGCATTTTTCACAAAAAACGTATGCATACTTTTTTTTGTAAAATTTTCTGTAGTTTGTATTAATAATACTTGCAAAGTCATATATATATGTTATAACTATCTTATATGCCAATTAAACCTTAAAATGCTGATTCTGAGAGTTCGATCAAAGCCTCGACCACCAAAAAATTCATGGAGATACCTTTTTATAGTGCAAAAGTCCCAGTATAGGTCCCAGAATGGAGGGGAGCCTGTATCTTAGTCTAAAAATTAAGATAATCATCAATTCATGCTAAAAATGATTAAAATCATAGTTTTAACTAGTTTTAACTAGTTTTAACTAGTTTTAACTAGTTTTAACTATGATTTTAATCATTTTTGCAAGTATTATTAATACAAACTACAGAAAATTTTACAAAAAAAAGTATGCATACGTTTTTTGTGAAAAATGCTTCCCTGAGGAGTTATAAATTAATTTGTATGGCCAAAAAATGCAAAAAATGCTTAGATGGCCAAGTTTGACCCTCTGTAACTCGGAAAATAATGATGGAAAAAATCTGACAAAATTCAGGGATACTCATACATACTATAGGAACATAAAAAAAATATTTTTGGAAAATCCATTTTTTTCGCGCACGATTTGTCAGAGAACCACCCATATATATATATGTATATATTTATATTTGTTTTTTGGCATTGCCTATATGAGCAATGCTAATGTTTTTTGGCACTATCTCAGATTTAAAGTCTCATGGGATAAAACTACGGATACTGGGCTCCATTTTTAAGTTCCAAAAGTCGATTCCCAAAGCTTCATAAAAATCCAAAACCCGGATTCCAGGGTTTCCCCTTATCAGTATCCGACCAAAATATCCGACGGTTCCTTTTTCGGAAACTCAGTATTCAACCAAAGTATCCGTCGGATATTTTTTTCGGATACTGAGTATCCGACCAAAGTATCCGACGGTTCCTTTTTCGGATACTTTTCTAAATCGTGTATATCGGCTTAATACATGATGTACCCTGCTTAGAAATTAATAATTCGTTGTTTCTTCTTAATATTTTCAGAAAACAGAAAAGTATCCGAAAATATTTTGCGGTCGAATACTTGCCGAACTCTGGTTTTTACGATAAGAATTTATATTGTAAAAATTTAGTAAAAAATGAAATTTATTCAAGATACAACTAAATTTCGATTTTTTATGCCTATTTTGCGCTTTATTTCTCATTTTCTCCCAGTGAACTTGGTTTTAGTGACGTTTTTGTAAAAAGTGTTAAATACTAAAAAATTGTTTTGTTGAGATCTAGATGTTATGTTACATATATGATTAAAAATTCCATACCCTATAGTGTTTGTAAGCTAAAATAATAAACGATAAAAAACGGTTTCTGCATATTTCGATTAATAAAAGAAACACACGTGGATTTTTATAATACAATCAAGTCTACTAGGGGAGGATGGGGTATTGCCGGTCACCTAAACAAACGTGCTTGTTATTTCCACTTTCAAATTGTTTCTTTGAACTTTAAATAATTATTATGTTAGTTCAAACCATTGACTATAAATATTTATTATTGGTTTAATATAAAAATGTAAGATATCGAAGCTATAAGTCGAAATAAAAAAAGCATTTTCACTGAATTTACTCCACATCAAAGGATAATACCGGTCAGCCTTGGTACAATTCCGATCACTATTAGAAAGTTATTTTTATAGGTGAAAAATTTCTTTAAATCAATTATATGAACTTTCATATGATCCGTCGCATTATTATTCGCAGTTACATAGTTAAACATATAATAACATAACCACTGTTCAATCAAAAACACTTAAGCAAAGTTACCCTACCTGAGAGCGCAGCGGAATGTTTTCTTAGCCTCACTTTCGGGAGCGTCATATAAATAACATTGTGACCGGGATTACCCCTATTCTGCTTAGTAATTTAAATTGAAATGACAAAAAAGTAATAGGTTTATACTCTTTTTTCTTCGCTACTTCGTATTCTTAGATTGTTTAAATTAATATAGATGCAAAAAATAACTGCATAAAGCAACAAATAATATGCATAAAAGCCTATTTTATAGACCAGATTTTTTATAAGAAATGTAGGCCTACACTTTAATTGTATATAATTCCTTAATAAAACTGAATAGAAACATTTTATGTTGCGTTTAATATAGTTTAATATACTATTCGAATTATTACCTAAAAATGTTTAGATGATTGAAAATAAGGGTGACCGGAATTAGCCAGTGACCGGCATTACCCCGTTCTCCCCTATATACCTAGAAAATAGCTGCTTGGTATATATGCCTTCGTAGCCCTGGAGCTCGGTTCCTTCTCGTATACAACAGGGTGTCTAAAGGTGAAAATAGTTATTTCTTATGTATTTCGACCCGTAGAACACGAATCCGATAGTCCTTTTTTGTTTAAAGTGGTAAAAAATTGTTTAAAATGCAATTGTTTAATCAAATTAGAAACAAATAATTTTTTGACCGGAAGTATTTTTTTATGTAATTATAGGATATTTTAAGCAAAAAATGTTGCTAGACTTTTTTCCCCAAAATGCTTATTTAATAAGTTATGATTTTTTAAAGTTTCATCTTTGCAATTCTTTTATCAACATTAGGCATTTTTTCTTGAAAAATAAAGGTGCTACGTAAAATTTTGTAAGTAAATTTTTTACTCAAAGTTAGTCACAGAATTGGTTACAATTTTTTTAAAAATAAAAATTAAATTTTTTTCGATTTTTATTTTTTTTTGTTTAAACTTCTTAATAAAAAATTCTAATTTGTTTAAACAATTGCATTTTAAACAATTTTTGACCAGTTTAAACAAAAGAGGTTCAGCGGATTTGCGTTCTACGGGTCAAAATACGTAAGAAATGACTGTTTTCACGTTTGGACACCCTGTTGCATACGGGAAGGTACCCACCTTCAGGACTACCACCAGAGGTGGACGAACTTCCAAGTTCCACGTCGCCGTGGAAGTAGGGAACTGGCACGGGTCTTAAGGGGAGGCCGGAGCGAACTTTACCATTATAAGTTTTTTATAATGAAATATTATTATAATTGACCAATGAAAAACGGTAAAAATGACGGGTATCTTATTCTATGAAATTTTGCCTAAATGTATAAGATTTTAATTTTTATTAATATTTATTATTATGGCAAGAATAGGGGACAACCGCGTATTTGCACTATAAATTCCCACAAATTTTTATTTTTATGGTGTAAATTGTTGAGGTTAGGTTGACTCTCTACCAATCAGCGTTGGCTACGACATCTTAATACCATTGTTTTAATACTTGAAATCGACGAAGTATCAGGAAAAAGTAAATCGTAGTTGAATGTCTTTCTTTGTATACCGTATTTATTTATTTATTTATATATTTATTTATTTGCTTATTTATTTATAATGCATTGAAAACATTAAAAATTTAGATCGCATTTTGAATGAATGTCACGTGACTGTGACAACGTCAACACTGTGGCGAGTCTAGGTACTAAACAGATTGCAGCTGTAGCTTATAGCTCTATCTATATTCTATAGGCTTCGTGGCCCTACTATTTAATACCTACAATCGCCACAGGGGCGCTAGCTTTGCGGTGTTCGACGTTCGTATGGACGGTACCACGTGACATCGATTCAAATAGTGATCTAAAATGTTACTATCAATAAATAAATAAAAAAGTTATTAAAAAAAGCTGTCTTGGGAAATTTATTATTTTTAAGTATATTATTGAATAAAATTAAAATTAAAATTCATGCAAGTTTCCTATTACAGCAACATTAATGGAATGTTACTGAAAGATTCTGATAACATTGAAATAATCACGTTCGTCTTAGAATCAGAAATGTTATACATTTGACATATTAACGGACATTTAATGTTCTGAAACATTACAGAAAGGTTCATGAAAGATTATAGAAACATTTCCGGATGGTTAAATGTTTCGAATAAAATGTTTCAGAAAGCTTTGAGAAACATTACGTGCCGTGTGTGTATGCATAGCTGTAGTTAACATTTGACATAGTTCCAAATACTTCTGAGCGTAATTAGTGTGGGAATATGCATGTATGCGTACAGCGTATGATACCGATTACCGAGTATATAGGGATATAGCATACATAGGTACACAACATATAATAATGGCTGCTGAGAGTGCTGAGTACTACGTACTATACCTATATACGAAAGACGCCGCAACGCCGCCGTGCAGGCACAGCCCGAATGCCGAACTGTAGTTATGTATCGATGAACATGTCTTCTGGAGCGAATCTCAAGCTTGGCAATTTTTCCTGCAGTCTTCTACGCTAACGTTTACACATCAATAAATAATAACGTATCGTTAACGAAAGGGCTTTGTGAAGAGCATTGGCGTAAGTTGTAAATATTGATTATCCTCGAAGCAAATGCATTCGTCTATCTCTATTTTCATTCGCATCAATGCGAAAAGACACGAGAATTTAACATTTTCTTAATGACTAATTAAGAGTTATAGGTTAATAGTTTTAACACGTTCAATTAATAACTGAAAATGGCGGACAAAGGCTTAATGAAAGTAAGTTTTTTAATCTATTAGGTTTTGTCTGTAATCTAGTACAATGATATTCGTTAAACTTAACCTCAAATAATTGACTTGTGCTCTAGCAAATTGCTGAGCAAAAGCTCAAGGCATTTTCTATTGGCACAATGGGTAAAAGGCCATTGAGTAAAAAGGAAGTTGAAGAACAAAGAAAGAAAGAACAGGAACAAGCTGCAGCTCAAGCCTTTGAAGAATTTGTCGCAACCTTTCAAGAAACTTCTAACAAAAGTACGAATAAAGTTTGGGTTAAGGCTGGTACCTACGATGCAGGCAAAAGACGTGAGTATTTATGTATATTGATTATTCTAATATTTATGTGCATTTATCTGTAACGCTCACGTAAAGTTCATTCAGTCAACTTGAAAATAATATCTCATAATATTATAGAGGAAGATACACGAGAGAAAGGAAAGCTTTATAAGCCACAGCCTAAAATCTCGGATCTTACTGACAATCGTTCATCGCAAGAACAAGCACAAGAATTCGCCAGAATCCTTAGTTCAAATGAACGTAAATTGGACAGACTTGGTAAGAAGAAAAAAGAGGGTGAGAAGAAAAAAAGCAATCTTGAATTGTTTAAAGAAGAATTAAAAATGATTCAAGAAGAGAGAGAGGAGAGACACAAAAACAAAGGAGTAGTTAAAATCATATCAACATCTCAAAACGATGATCCAATGATAGCTGCTTTAAAATCAGTAGAAGGTAAGTGTGAAAAATATTGTGCTTTTTGTTGTTCTATTTACTACCTATATTGGTTTTATTATACTTATATTACATAGTTATGACTATGCTAATTAATTTTTTACTGGCTCTTGCCTTATGTTATTTTCTTAATATATTGTTAAAAAAACATTTATCTTCATTATGTCTGGTACATTATTATAGTAATCATTTAATTTACCTTGTTACAGATGGATCATTCGATAACGGAGATCCAAACACAACTAATCTATACTTAGGAAATTTAAATCCTAAGGTAACATTTTACTTAATTAATTAATTAAATACATGTTTTATAAAATAAACATTAAAAATTTGTTATATAATTATTATTAGATAACTGAACAACAACTCATGGAAATCTTTGGAAAATTTGGTCCATTAGCTAGTATTAAAATTATGTGGCCTAGAAGTGATGAAGAAAAAGCTAGACAAAGAAATTGTGGTTTTGTTGCATTCATGAGTAGAAAAGATGGAGAAAGAGCTCTTAAAAACCTTAATGGTGAGATAAAATATTTTATTGAAAGCTAAATTTAATTAAATATCAATACAATAAAATTTGTATCTAAACAGGTCGAGATATAATGCAATATGAAATGAAACTGGGATGGGGCAAAAGTGTTCCTATACCACCATATCCAATATACATTCCACCTGCACTAATGGAAATCACACAACCACCACCACCATCTGGATTGCCTTTTAACGCGCAGCCCCACCGACGTGACAGGCATAAGGTACATCTATCAAACCATATCAGAGATGATAAAAATAGTATAATTAATAAAATAATAATAGATCATACTTTAATTCTTTCGTTTTTTATTATTATGTGTAATATAAGCTAGGAATTGTATTCACCTAAACCGTCAAACAATCTTTATTTTAAAAAAGTTCTTTTTATTTAAAAAAATTTAAGGAGCATGTTTTCCTATTTTATTTTTAATTCTATACCAACATTAATTTTTTTTATTAAGCAGTATTTGAAATAATTATAAATTTTTCAAATTTAATGTCTTGTATGTGCGTGTGAACATGAATATGAACATCTATCCATGAATGAATAATATAAATTAATTTTATAACGAACTGCATAACCATGTTTTTGAAACGTAATCTCAGATACCACGTATCCGCAACCTCCAGAACGCGGACGTCCAGGAGAAGGAAAACTTCGAAAAGGTAAACTTATTCTTTTCGTTTAGCAAATACACAATTTTCAATCGGCTGACGCCGAGCTGCATATGCGGTGTCTTTCGCGCAAGTATAGCGAGATGACGAACAACAGGTCTCTTGAAGTTGAGAATACATTCCAGTATGAGATTTCGCTTAGCTTTAAGAAATAATAGTTATATAATTAACAATAAAAAGACTGAACTTTAAGGACTTGATAAAGACAGTGTTTTGTACATTTTGTATAATTAAGTTGGGTGAGACATGTGTTTATTTGAGAACAGAAAATTGGACACTGTATTTATTAAGGAGGAAAAAATCAAGAAAAAAATTGGGGGAAAGAATGTTTTGACAGTATTAAAAGCCAAAAAAATAAAACTGTAAACTTTTGTGTAAATGCAAAATTTGTTTTTAAAACAAAAAATGAAACTTGTTCAAATGGTAACTTTAATGGAAGTTTAAAAATTGTGTTGTGTTGACTTGTCGGCGTCCTTTCTCGGTGGCGCATTTTGGCATTTGGGCTGGATTCATCTACTATCTGTCACTCTTGCACACTATGAACCGGACCGTCACAGGTCTTGCAGAACGCTGTTGTCAAAGTGGTTATTCCAACAGAAAGGTATTTGTTGATTTTAGATTGATACTGCAATACTTTGTAAGTATGTCTGACTGCCATTCTTTAATCCATCCAGTTAATCATTGTCCTTCGAATTTGTCTTCCTATTTTCCTATAATTTTCCTCCTCACTTTGTTGGCTCAAGCGCAAAAGTCTCATGTAAGTTTGCGCATTATAGGAACTTGGTCATGTTGATACATAGAATGGTAGAATTTGTTGTTCGAGAAGGGCCGATGTTTGAAGCAATGATCATGAACCGAGAACTGAACAACCCAATGTTTAGGTAAAATAATATTCTGTCACTACTTCGTAAATTTAATGTTTTCAATCAAATGTTATCATTTTTACATTGTATTATAGGTTTTTATTTGAAAATTACTCACCGGCACATACTTACTATCGATGGAAAATATACTCCATATTACAAGGAGATGCTCAAAAAGAATGGCGAATGGAAGATTTTAGAATGTTCAAAGGAGGCAGTATATGGCGACCACCACCAATGAACCCTTGGACTCAAGGAATGCCTGATGAATTGATAGAAGTAGAAGAAAAACAAGAGCCTCGAAGAGGAAGTCTTTCTAATAGGTATGTACTTCAATGTTTATTTATCCATCAATGTTTGTTCCTTCATATTTAAATAAGTCTATACTATAAATCTCATAATACTTTTCTGTTTAGTCAAAGAGATCGATTAGAGGATTTGCTAAGAAATATAACTCCTGAGCGAATCAAAGTTGCAGAAACTATGGTATTTTGTATAGAACATGCTGAAGCAGCAGAAGAAATCTGTGATTGTATAGCAGAGTCATTGTCAATTTTACAAACCCCAGCAAA
This sequence comes from Gastracanthus pulcherrimus, assembly GCA_949152435.1. Classification (NCBI taxonomy): domain Eukaryota; kingdom Metazoa; phylum Arthropoda; class Insecta; order Hymenoptera; family Pteromalidae; genus Gastracanthus; species Gastracanthus pulcherrimus. The sequence continues at coordinate 53,748,230 of OX424576.1, forward strand.
TAAAAAAATTGCTAGGTTATATTTAATTTCTGACATTCTGCACAACTGTGGTGTTAAAGTCACAAATGCCACTATTTATAGAAAGGCGTAAGTTTTTTTATTTGTCAAAATAATTTGTGTTAATGCTTTGTAAATTAAATAAAAACCTTAATCATATTTAATGTAGGTTTGAAGCAAGATTATTAGAAATTTTTAATGAAGTACAGCAAGCATACAAACAGTTTGATAGCAGATTAAAAGCTGAAGGATTTAAAGTTCGTGTAATGAGGATGTTTAGAGCATGGGAGGAATGGGCTGTGTATCCTAGAGAATTTCTAGTTAAACTTCAAAATACATTCTTAGGTTTGACTCAGGTAACTTTTTAATAAATAACATTTCTTTCTTGTACTTATAAGGAGATTCCGTAATCTTTGGGTCACTGATCTAACTTCAATTCTGACAAATTCTTGTTTGGATATAGCATCTTTACCTAAATTTTAAGCCAGATCCGTGATTCATAGGTTGTGAACTAACATTGTCAATATAACTTCATATAGTTAAACTTTATACATATATCTATTTGTTTTTCAGTCTGATGAAATTGAACAAGATAATGAAGAAGATATTGATGGTGCACCACTTTCAGACGTTGATGCTGATACTGCAGAAGATTTAGATGGTGTTCCACTTGATGGTGCTGCTTTATTAAAGGGTGCTATGAAACTTGGGCTTACACCACAGACAACTTCAAATTATGATGACATCGATGGAATTCCAAGTAAATTCATATGAAACTCTTATAAACTGAATAAGTAATATACATATTATCACAGAAGTGTATTGAAATTCTCTTTTACTTTGCAGTGGATGATGACATTGATGGAGTACCAATGGATGATGATGATAGCATGGGTTCAAAGAATAAGGATGACAAAAAACTTTCTATGCCGGCTGGGTTTGTACCCTCAAGATGGGAAACTGTAGATCCTGATCAAGTTGAGGCACAAGCAATGACTACCAGTAAGTGGGAGGAGCTTGAACAAAATGACGACTCAAATTCGCAAGATACAAGCATGGATTCGAGGTAGGATAATTATTTCATTACTTTTAAGATTTTATAAGTTGTTTACTTATAAGGAGATCACATACACTTCAGGAAACGGATTTGAATCAGGCTTTAGAAGGTGGCTTTTGGTACCCAAAAATCATAACCCATCAGTACCCACGTTTGATATAATGGACCTTCTTTTTAACATATTAACTATTTGTATTATATTGTTCTGCTCCAAGTAGACATTCTTTTAGTCAAAAATGGTACATCTACTTCTGAGTAAATGAATACTACTTTAATTTGAGCTTTGCTTCGTATGAAAATATTAATTGGAAAATATTGACTCCAAAGTGATTAACAATTAAAAGTGGGCACTAAAAATACATGCCTATTTGAGAATTTTTAATTCTTTTAAATTCGGTGATTTTTCATGCGTATTTTCAGGCAAGAAAAAGTTAAAGAAATACCCTTTTTTCTTCAATTTTCTTTTATATTCTACTCCAATTTTAGTTATTATTTCTATACATATGTATAAAATAATAAAAAGAATAGTAAAGAATAAATTTATACCAAATTAAACATTGAATCATGTTCCAATAAAAATAGATTTTCAACGTCCTTTTTCCGTAAACCAGGTTATTTTTTATTCAGGACATAAGGTAAAGTGCCCAGTACTTGGACCGTGACAAAAACTATTATTACTGATAGGAGATGATAAAAACACGTATTCATTGGTATTCATTGGCACAGTTAGATTAGATTTATTAACGATTAGATTTAAGATTTTGGAAAAATTTACATTTTTGACTCTGCAAGAACTGATTCCGTATTTTCGTTTCAAAAAGTGGCCAAGTATTGGGTACTTTACCTTATTTAATACAAATTTTATGTGCAAGAGCATGTTTTAAGCTTACTCAAATACTGAATGGGCCCAGTTCCTGATCATCTCACATAAATTAATGCCTCAAATTTATTGGTCCAGAAAAGCGGGACAAAAAAGCATATGATTTCCTTGGATATACTTTTTTTTCTATATTAATATAAATTTTCAATAAACTCTAACATTTTCCGTGAGTCCCACTTTTCAAGTCAATAAAGTGGCCACAGTTAAGTCGGGAGTAAAGTTCTATATGCAACACGGGAATAAAGTCGATTATTCCCTCGGGTGATTACTGTATGATGATAGTAAACCCATCCTCGGAAGCAATCTTCGACTTTGTTCCCTTGTTACATAATGTACTATTTTATCTGTTTTAATAGGGATTACAATGAAGAAAGGCGAAATAGGTTACGGGAAATTGAAGTAAAAGCGATGCAATATCAAGATGAATTAGAAGGTGGAAGAAGGACTCTAAAGCCGGGAATGACGATACAAACTCAAGTAGAGCATTATCGTAAAAAGCTTATTAAAAAGGTAAATCGGTATAACAACAGCTAATGCATTTAAATAGATCGCAGATAGTTTTCTTTATAAATTCTTAGAATGTTATTAATTTTGCAAATTGAAACAGTTACAAATATATGTATGTTTAACAAATGTTACAAATTACTTGATTTTATTTCAGAGTGAAAGAGATGTGAAAGAAAACAAAAGCGAAGATAGAGATGAAGATAGAAGGAGAGATAAAAAACGAAGTCCATCACCAGACTCACCGGCTTATTATAGAGATAGGAGACGAACGTCGCAAAGTCCCCCATCGAAAGGAAGCAGTAGATATAAGTAGGTTTTTAAAAATAAAAATGAAAATAAAACATAAACTCAAAGACTAGGCATGGATGGACTGACACAAGTACAGTAGAACCTCCCGGCAGTTTGATTTTTCTAGGGCCCGCCATATGTATATATGTATGTTCGGGGCCCTGCACAGTTCCGGGAGGTTATACTATATTTGGATGAAAGAAGAATGTTATTAATAAAAATTTTACTGATAATCGTTTATACAGTTTTTACAGTGTGTACATGAAGTAATGATTGTGATTTTGATAACAGATCTCGCAGCAGATCACCGCGAAGCAAACGAAGGTCGCGTTCGCCGCACAAGAAACGAACGCCTTACACGCCCTCGCCGCCGCGAATTCGACGTACACCTTCACCTGCCTTCTCGTCGAGATCCACGTCGCGCAGATCGCCCGTCACCGATCGGAAGAGGCGGCCGCGCTCGCCCTCGACGTCGCCGACTCCTCTATCGAGGTCTTCGATAAAGCACAGAGCCGCCAGTCCCATGTCACCTACTCCAAGGAAACATCGGCATAAGCATAAATACTAAGAGGTTTCGACTTTAGACTTTCGACTTTGTTTTTTCTTACATGTACTTCCAATTTTACGATTGGTACCAAGCCAACGGGGCTAAATAATTTTTATCAGAGCCTACTAAGTCACTCGAAGCACTTCGTCGATATCGATATTGTACTGCGTTGATTTTTTCATCAATCACTGACCATTCACTTTACAATATCGAATTTTACAAAAAGACTTTCATTTTGATTCATGCAACAATCATTATGCTCCTTGCATGAACACTTGTAGGTATATCGACCTTTATATGATCAATCTTATCGAAGTACCTTGTCAAGTCTTACTTCGCTAACTATTTTATACCAATCTAAACTATTATTGTTAAAATCGATTTTTACTTACTATGCAAAAATGTACATAAACTTTCAATTTGCAACCATCAATTTATTTACGCTTTTAGTGATTTACTGTCGAAATAGGTCATTAATAAAATATTACTTTCATCGCGTGTCAAAGTAATGTAAGACTCAGGTTAGGTTATGTATAAACTAAATAAATTTTGTTGATAACAGTAAACATTAGTTTTTTTATTTAACAAATAACATTTTTTTTTAACAAAATATATAACTGAAAGTTACAATGTACAAATTGTTGTGATAATCTATCAGCTAAAATACAAAAATAAATGATTAAACTCTTGTTTAAAATCAACTTAAATTCTTTTTTTCTATTTCTTATTTTACTCAATTACTTTTTATGCATTATTTATAGAATTATTTTCTTATTCTATGTATTATTTCAATATAAAATTTTGATAAGTAAAATACATTTAGGATTTGCCACGAATATCATAAGTAATAAATTATTCTACACAGTTTACATAAGTTTAATTAATACGTTATTCTAATTACATATATATGTACAGGACAGATAGGCCCATTTGAACTTCGATTCAACAAAAATTTGATTAACCACTACATTTATTGCTGCATGCCTTGATTTTATTATAAAAGCTTAAAATTAAATTATGTAAAGTAATATGAAAATTAAAAATAAAAATTTTCACATAATTAATTGAAAATGGAACTATCAAGATAGCGTATGACTAAATAAAATTAAAAAAATGGTTTTTTGATGTTTGAATAAGACATGAAAATATCCATACAAATAATCTTGTTGTAGTCATTTAAATTTTCTTTATTAGTAAACAAATATTACTTTGTTTACTGAGATACTATTTGAAGTAAAAATTCCCATATTTAAAGGGCATAATAACAGGTTGAGCGCTAACCATGAAATTAGCTGATTTGCCTCAGGAGCTAAGGACAAAATTAGGATAATTTTGAAAATAATACAAAAATAATATTGTATATGATATTTTGCATACTTTAGCAATTTTCAGCGTTATTTGTCATTTATATATTTTAATGTTTATAACAAATCAGTATTCTACCAGCAGGAATGCTGGCAGTTAATTCCAGTTCCATTTAGCACCTAAGGACAGAAATTCATGGTCATATATGGGTCATGTAGTGCTTAACCTGTTAATTAATAAAATAATTTTTATATAAAATACATGTTTCCTCATTTTTATGGCTTAAATGAAAAAAATTACGTCTATTAACACTGTCATTAAACCTATATTTATGTCTTGCCTATATCAAATGAAAACCTATAATGCTAATACTCAGAAAATTTTTTTGATTTATCATTAAAAACCAGGAACCTGAAACAAAAAAAAAGTTCTTGTAATGCATCACAGACGAAAAATCAAAGTTAAAAAATTAATAGCTTATTCAAGATACATAAGACAAACGTAAAAAGATAGAAATACAATTTATGGTTATAACAGAAAAATTGATTATAATTTTTAAAGTTCAGGAAATGTATATAATAAGGAAACAATGACATGCATAAATACGTACAACAGATATTTAATATACTGCTATAGAGAATATTAAAATTAGCTTTCTTAAATGTTTTAACAAATAGCTAACCTTAACATTTTTTGAAAGGTCTCAACAAGTCAAATTTTTTACATTGCAATTCTTGTAACTTTTCATATCTTTCTTAACCTTTTATATTTATCAACTGATTCTTTAAATACTTATTGCTGCATTGATTAAAATATAAAATCATTAAAATCATTTACCAAAAGTGAATATTCCGAAGATTCAATATCTTTACCTGCTCTTTCGAAATCTGAGATTAGATTTTCAAAAATTTTTACGAATTCAATATCGACTTTCAAAATCGACCAAAGTGGCCAATTTATGTAAGTAGTTTGTAATAAATAATACGTACATTTTCATACTCATAACTGGAGGAATTATGACAAAATAATTTGTTTTAGGTTTATTGGGATACCTTAATCTGAATTTATTATCCAAATTTAATTTTGTGCAAAAGTAATTTTTTATAACACGTGCATTGAAAAGGCCTCTTTTTCGAAAAATTGCTATTATATATATATATATATATATATATATATATATATATATATATATATATATATATATATATATATATATATATATATATATATATATATATATATATATATATATATATATATATATATATATATATATTTAGCCCCGCTTAATATGCCAGAAAAACGCAAAAATCAATACATGCGTTACAAAAAATATGCGGTGTGCACCAAGGGCAAAGTGGGCTTTTTGAGCTCGTGTGGTTGCAGTACTCGTCTTCGGCTCGTACTGCAATCTCCACACTCGATCTAAAAAGCCCACTTTGCGCCCTAGGTACACAATATACTATTTGTGCCCGAATAGCAGGCGCAAAAGTCTATTCCGCCCGCCGGTCGGAAAACGGCCACTTTAATCCCGCTATTTAGGCATGAAAAAACCCGGTTTCGTGAAAGTGTGACAAAAAATATATTATAAGTAAACATATATTTTATACTTTAAAAAAAAAATTAAGTGGTCATTCTACTTTTTTGACTAATATAATTTAACTGATATTTAAGATTTCTTTTTATAATAAAATAAATACTGAAAATTGGCAAATTTTCTATTTCTTTTCTCATCTTTTTATCTGATTATCTACAGGTGAAGATGTTGCCTTTAAATATAGATATCTTGCTGGCGGACATGATTGCGGTCGACTGCTTTGTCGAAACCGAGAAAAAAATTAATTTGTATAAACATAGGTATCGCGTGAGCTAAGATAAAAAATTTATTTAATTTCTATTTAAAAAGTGGAAAAATATTGGTCATGCGTGAGTGCGTGCGTGCGTGCGTGCGCGTGTGTGTGTGCGTGTGTGTGTGTGTGTCTAATAAAATAATTTTGGAAACGGCATAGCTTATTTATAAATAAATAAATAATTATATAAATAGAAATATCTTATGCCGTATTCAAAATCAGTAACCCCAAAAACCACTAGAAAAATGTAACGTATATGTGCAGTTGTCTAGTTTCTTATGTGCCCGTAGGAGTAAAATATATTAGATTATATTATAGACTGTCGTGCTGGATTCTCCGTTTCGCAAAAAGTTTAAATAATAAAATAATTCAGTTTGAGAAACTCTAAAAATATAAAACAAATTATTGTGTCATATTCTCCAGTTTTGAACTAGAAAATACACGCTAAAATTAATTACAAATTTGTCTTCTTATTTATGTTTCATTTTAAGCGGACATTTTTAAAATCCAGTAAATAAATTTGAAAATCTGATCTTGTCTTCTGAAAAACCACGATTAACGTTAGGGTTTACGTGATCGTTAAATAAAACAATAAAAATTATCAAACAAAAATCTGATCGGCGCGATATAGTCGATATAACCGCGTCTGGACCAATCAGGGAGCTTCTTTAAGAGAAAATTATATCGGTGCGATACAAGTTAGTGAATAATAGTATATTATGCACCTAGGGAATAAAGTGAGCCAGTAAATGCCCGCGTGTGGTTCGGCGCCCGAGCGGAGCGAGGGCGTCATACACGCTGGCAATCGCTGGCTCACTTTATTCACGCGTGCAATATACAATTTTTTAACATATCTACCAAAAAGTTCGTACTCGTTCACCGCCGACAAGGGAAAATAGTGCTACATATTAACTCCCTAACCTCACTCTAGTCCCCGCCGCGCCACGCGCTGTTTGTACCCGAGCCGAAGGCGAGGGCACATGCGCGTAGCGGTGGGGACTAGAGAGGGGGTAGGGATCTAATGTAGCGCTTTATTCCCGGCTCGGCGGGGATAAAGTACGTACTTTATGGCTGGGTGTGTTAAAAAGTAATTTAAGGTCTGCATCAAAAGAAAAAATTGTAACTTGAACCAGACTAGTCTAGTTTGTGTATTTTTGCCTCCTGAATCCGAATCTGTTTTTAGAATTGCTCTATCATTAATAGATTTTGAGAAAAATGCGAAAAAATCATTTGGAAAATTAAGAATCTATATACATATACATTTTCCGAATTTCCGAGATGTTTTTTTTACATTTTTCTCAAAATCTGTTGGTAATAAAGCAATTCTAACAACAGGTTCGGATTCAGGAGGCAAAAATACACAAACTTAGACTAGTCTGGTTCAAGTTACAATTTTTTCTTTTGATGCAGCCCTTAAATTATTTTAGGGGTTGTTTTGCATTTTTCTCAAAAGCTGGGGGTTATGGAGTAAATTTGACGGCAGATTTGTATTCAGCAGATCAAAATACATAAGAATAACTTGATCTGATCAAAAGTACAGAGCACTTATTGTTTTTTGTGTGCCTGTGTAATATATCGTTATCGTATATCGTTTATCGCGGTATATTATATATATATATATATATATTATTTTATATATTTATATATTTTATATATATATATATATATATATATATATATATATATATATATATATATATATATATATAGTATATAATATATATAATAAGGGGCCTGCGGCGGCTCAGTCGGTAGAGTGTCGGATTCCCACGCCGGTGACCCGGGTTCGAATCCTAGTCTCTGCCGATTGATACAAGCACCTCTGTAAAAATTACATGTGCTTTGTTTACAAACACACCGCAGACCCCCGTCGTCGATTAGCAGCACCACATGGGAGCACAAACATGGCGACGTTAAATAAAAAAAAAAATATATATATATAATATATACCGATATACCGCGATAAGCGATATACGATACACGATAACGATGACGATATACAATAGCGATATACGATATACGATAAAACGGCATACGGTAAAACAGTATATCACTGCCGAGCAAGGCCCCAGTTCCATTAGGAACCATATTTCCTAAAAAAGGGTTAAGCTATCGGAATAATAATTTTTGATTTATAATTTTATTAGTTTAGTATCTTTTTTAGCTGACAAGGCAATGGATACCTACACCTATATATCCACTGGAACGTAAAAATATGCGTGTATTTGATATTATAACATTTTTTTATACTTCAAAATTCACATGATTTTAAATAAATGATGAAATTACCTTAGAAGGTTTGATATCAGTTTTTCCAGTGATTCTGAGATCGTCAAACGAATCGTTTAAGTATTCGTGAGTTTGCTGGCTTCCAGATTTAGACGTAGAGGATTCAGGTTCTTGGCTTCTTTGTGCGACTTGATTTCGCGCTTGTGTTGCTGGGGCCTTTACATCTACCAAGCAAATATAAATATAATGTATTAGAATTAATAGATTAGAATAATAATATGAATTATGGTTTGCATGACTACTTTATGTCATTACACAATAACCAAATAGAAATTTGATGTTTTCAATTACATAAATAGCTGTCGATCTTTCGTACTTAAATTTATATCTTTTAAATATAATTGTGAGTAAACAAATAAATGAACATAAAACTTATTAAGACAATATACTGCGTATCATATACTATTTACGTTTCCATCCATGTATTTCGTCATCTTCGAATTCCTCGTCTTCCATTACTTCCTCTGCTTCTTCGTTTTCTTCTTCTTCGTCATCTTCTCCTTCTTCATCGTCTTCTTCTTCCTCTTCTTCTTCTTCTTCCTCTTCACTATATGGTGGGGTGGGTAATTTTCCATACTTTTTGTCCAACTTTTCTACCAATTCTGTATCATCAACGTCTTCAATATCTTCCGCCTCCTCTTCCTCGTCTTCTACTTCTTCCTCATCTTCTTCCATTTCTTCATCTTCAAGTCCATCATCTTCATAATCATGTTCACCTTCTGAATATTCATCATCTTCAATTTGGTCGTCTTCGTCTTCATCTTCATCTTCTTGAGGCTTCTTTGTTTTTGAATCTGGAATTTATATATGAAAAAAATATTAAATTTGTATTTTATTCGACACTCTATTAAATTGAATTAGACATATACTGTATATAGGTGATTCTCATGAAATTGTTAAATTTCGTGTATTCGATTATCTACATACGAAATAGAAATTTTATAACTCTTTATATTGTAACTTTTTATCATAAAACTTATAGATTGTAAAGTGATAAAAATGTTATCTCGATGGCAAGTCATACGTTAGTTAAGAAACTGCTCTTCTATTGCATAAAATGACAAAGAAATGTTTTTTCGATTTTTACAATTTTTTAAACTAAAACTTTGTTATTATTTTACAAAAATAACTTTAAAGTGACTGTTAGATACATCAATCGAGAGAAAATGACGTCTAGTTTATAAAATCGTACATATTTTTGACAAGTTCAACGTATAAAATAACAAAAACAAAATTTCTTGATTTTTAAATTTTTAAAAATTAATATTTTTGCTAAAAATGAGTTTAATATTATCCATTCAGCTTCAAAATCTAAGCAGCTCTAAGTTGAAACATATGTAATATACCTACAAAATTTCAGCGCAAGATATGCTTCCCTTAGTTATGGTGACACAAATTTTGGTTCTATACATACATACATACATTTTTTTTAAAACTATTGTAAACCTATTTTTATGACTCAGGAACTTCGAAAACATCAAGATTCATCAAATCTCCGGAAAAAAACTTATCATCGTTACAAAGTTTTCTCTTTGTGAAATCAAAAATTCATAAATAGAAGATATGGTCACTAATTTTTAAACTTTCCTAATATGTTGCATTTCAATCTGAAAATATACTAAGTAAGAATACCAAAATCGCTCAAAACTCAATTTTCAAGAAAAGTGGACTTATATCGTTATGCCGGGAACTCACAGAGTTAATCGCAAACTTTTTTGTATTAAGAAAGCGTAAAGAAAGGTAATTTTTTGTCTGACTAGGAAATTGTAAGTAATTCGGACACCGATATTTGCTGAAACTTTAAAGTAGGACTATGGTGAAAGGACAAACTTCTTTATTATTCAGTCTTATGAGCTATACTTTTAAAGACTTATGTAGGATGATTTTAATATGTTCTATATCAAGTTTTAACTCAAGATATCGATTATTTTCAGAGTTATTGATAAAATACGATTTTTTTAAACGAAAATGAGTATCAAAATATCACTTGACATAGCATTTTGAGAAAAAGCTCTGAAAAAATTTCAGTCACTTCCTTATTTGCTCAACAAAAAAAACTGTTGACAGAATTTAAAAAATCGCCTTCTACTTTCTTAAAAAAATTCAGTTTTCATTTGACTTATGAAAGTGCTTAAAAAGTAACGTTTCTCAATAATGACTGATGGATAAAATGAGATAAGAAGGAAAAAAATTTAAATGTAGTCAACAGATTATGTTCTACATTACTACACTGAAAAAAATAAAAAGCAATATCAGCTTTGTGAACCCATGAGTAGTATCTACTTTTATAGGTGTCAATATACTTTACTTAAATGTGTATAACTTTGTTAAAGCATCAAGTTTTTACATCTGATAGGTTTCAAAACATTCTTACAATTACAAAGATTAAAAAGATTCAATAAATTTTTTTTTGTATTTTGACCAAAAAATGCTAGAGTCCTACCAAATAAAACTAACTAATTGATCTCAATTATGTGTTATTTTTGTAAAAATGGTGCCTCTACTTCTGATAATAATTCTGCAAGTTTTACGTTTGAAAATATTACCCAAACATAAATAAAAATAGACGAAAAGAGCTAACTTTCAAAGAAAGTGACAAAAAACGCATTTAAATTCGAGAATTTCAACTGTTAATACAGTGTTCTTTCGTGTAATTTTCATCGCTTTCTTTGAAAATTAATAACTTTAGCCCAGATTAGTATTCTGTAAGAAATAAAGCTGAACTTAAAGCTCTTATCGTTTAATTGTAATTATTTATGAATCATTCTTATAGCATAAAAAGTCTTGCAGAGCTATAAAAATTTCGGTGCAGGTAGGATAAAAATAAATTTTATCTAACATGTGCATAGAAAAAGCCCCTATTCAATGCATAAAAAGAGAATAGAAAATCGAGAATTCCGAGCGTACCCGTCGCAGCGGGAAGGAATGTGGCCACTTCTTCCAGCTCTGTTAACATTCCTAATCGCACAAAGAAGGGGCCTTATATGCACTTATTAGAAAAGATACGGTGTGTAACAGGGGAAAAAGGATTTTCCAGACTCGGATAATGATTTTGAGCTGAATCATCATCCTCCCGTAGGAAAACCCCATCTTACCCCCTTGTTGTACAATGTACTATTGATATGTTCGAACGAAGTGTTAAAAAAAATAACCTTTTTCCCCGCATTTTAATTTTCTCCTTGAAAAAAAAGCTGCTAACTGATTTGGCACTCTGTTTCTCAAAGAGATATTTTTAATTTCAGTAAAAATTTCATTGGATTTCATAATTTAATTTGGGAGTTATAGGCTGAGTGCACCTTAACCTCAGCGCCGCCTCATAGCGAGGAAACCGAACCACAGTGGCGAAAGAATCAAACGCTTTTACACGGGCAAACGCAGATTTTCTTTACACAATAAATACAATAATAATTTTCAGTCCTCTTTTACACACTGAAAATTTTCTACGGGATATTATTTATATAGAGAATATTTTTATATATTTTATTCTAATGTCATTTATATACCAATAACATGTCTGAGTTATGGAGTTATGGAGTATATCATATTTACTTTACTTAACCTTTATGGAAGTGAATCATCGCATTATATTAACTACTTTAATGTTTCATAAAATTTAATTCGCAAAATATTTCAGTTTTCCCTTAAGGTTCATAGTCGGACGTTATGTTGTGCGAATATCGCCCTTAAGGTATTTCAGGTGTGTATTCTTTTGGAAATAAGTACTTTATTTATCCATCTAAAAATACATAAAAATATTCTTTATATCAATAATATCCTGTAGAAAAATTTCAGTGTATAAAACAGGATTGAAAGTTATTAGTTTATTTATTATGTACAGAAATTCTGTCTTTGCCCATGTAAAAGCGTTTGATTCTTTCACAACTGTGGTTCGGTTTTCTCGCCATGAGACGGCACTAAGGTCCAGGTGTACCCAGCCTATAGAGGCTAAAAGAAATGACTAAACACACTGTATAATAAATGAAAAACGGTATATTTGGAATCTATTTCGGTGTCAAATTGAAGGATTCTATAAGTACTTTATTGCGAAAATAATTCGCTTTAGTAAATAAAACACTTCTTCGTCGAAAATTTTCAAAAAATCTCAATTATCAAATTTTGAAAAATGGTTATAAAATCAAAATAAATCGACCATTTTAGTTGAAATTTCAAACTTCGAGGTTCTATGTTGTACGATAACTTGAGTAAAAGGGCATTATTTCTTTTGAAGATTTCCAGAAAGGTACATGGAGAGAAAATAATAACTATTTTGGTGTAGGAGTATTACGCTATATAAGTACCAGACCTAATATGCGATGTAAGTATAGAATCTGCGCAAGAATATTATGATCTTACTGTTTTACTATGAATACACATCTTGAAAGCATGACAGCTACTCATAATAAGAGAGCATGCAAGGGGAGGTCGGAGCTTACATACAGTTGCGTAGTTGCCGACAATTTCGTATTTTACAGTATTCTCATTCAATTTTTCTCAATTATCTCACTTGCCCGGTGTTCCTTAGTAGATTGAGACCACCGGACAACTAAAGTGTTTAACTTGTATGAACAATTGCATTAGAATAATATAAAATTCAATGCAGAAATCTGTAATCGTCTCCGACCTCCCCTTAAGGGGATGCCGGAGCTATTCTGATTGGTGGAAATTCTACCTAACCTCCAAAACTTGCATCTCAAAAATAAAAATTTGTAGGCTTTTGTAGTACAAATATGTCATTGTCCACTACTCTTTACATAATAATAAATGATTATCACGGTCGCTATGTACGATTTTTTATGAAATCTCGACGTATAACGAAAAATGCGACGCGAGGTGAAGCCGCCGATGAGGTTAAGAAACCGTAAGATGACCGTCATTTGTACCGTTTTCTATTGGTCAATTATAATAATATTTCATAATAGAAAACTTTTGAAGCTATTAAAAGACAAAAACGCTGTTGTCCGCTGTTTTCCACACAATAACAACTCATTATTACCCTCGATTTTGATGTTACTATATTAATTTTAGACGTATAACGAAAAATATGGCGCGAGGTGGAATATAGAGGTCACAATGGTAAAGTTCGCTCCGACCTCCCCTTAAAAGCAACGCCGCCATACGAAAGAAGCGTGGGTACTCGTCATACTGCGATCGCATGAGAGACTTCGAGCGATTGAGGTCTAGCGCTGGAAGGGGCAAGCTGCACGCACAGTTGCACGACGCTGTAGTAGAGCATGCACCCATACTTATATTATGTAAATATTTACATATAATAGGTATTTTGCATACGAAGATGCATTCCGTGAATATGAAAAATATGAATCAATCGGAAAAAGGTAGAATTATAAATATCCTGTTTTTTAATATTACAAAATACTAATAGATTATAAAAATATACTTTAAAAAATATTTAGAATAATAATTAACGGCAAAACTAAAACTTGTTTTATCATAAATTATCATAATAAATTTTTTTTTGAAACTCCGTGTGCGAAGCTCGGTTTCTCATGCGTGAGTAGCGTGCGCGAAGCGCCCGATTCACACATTTTCACCGGAGCGTGCGCGAAGCACAGCTGCTGTGCGCGAAGCATTTTGTCGCGAGAATTCTACTTCAATTTATATACCTCACGTCATCGACCTTCTCACACTCGTTTCAAAAAATAGTATGTGCAAACACGTGCGCTCAGGTAAGTTTCGAACTCGTGTGATTGTCACACTCGCTGCGCTCGGACGACAAACTTCCCACTCGTTCGAAAATCACCTGCTTCGCGCACTAGTTGCACAATATACTATTTTATATAAGTACTTTATTAAGCCCTTGAGTGCCGATGGCAAAGAATCTTTGCCATGGGAGATTTTTCAGAACTACGTAGGTAATTGCAAAGGAATAGATTTTTAGTTAAAATATCTTTAACAAAAGACTTTGAACTCAAGAAAATACATCTTTTCTCTTTTATAATTTTTTCACTAGGCGGTAATAATTGCAATATAATCAGGATTTAACACAATGGTATTTTATGATATTTTCTCGGCATTCAAATGGTTTGTAGTAAGAGTATGCATACATGCATAAAAAATCAACTCTTACAATCCAATTATAATAATTAGAATATTTCCGAGACTTTTAAAAGTTCAACTCGGTTTTTTTCAAAATAAATTTTTATAATAGCAAACAAATAGTGGGTTTTACATTGCAATATATTCGCTATTTAATTTAAAAGTAGCCGATATTTAAAATATTTTACAGATATACGACAATGTTTTGAACATAAGCAAAGGATGGATATATTTTGACTTTCCCAGAAATGCATTTCATTTGAAAGGGCATTTATAAGTAGTACGATGGATAAAATTAGTAATATAGAGTTATCATTTCATAATAATCATGTCTCAGATATTTGAGAATTTTAAAACAAAGAAACAGATAAAAATATACTTTTCTTTTCAAAACAATTTGAATTTCAAGTGAATTTGAAATGGAATTTGTTTATGAATACAGCAGATACCGACTACCTGTTTGTATAATGTATACTCTCCCCTAACTGACCCCTGAGCTACGAAAACCGATGTGTCTGTATTATGTTGTATAATATGTAGTGGTGCCCATTAATCGTTCGATTAATGATATGTATGTATATAGATGTATTTCTAAATATTTTTATTTTTCTGCTTAGAAGAAGAGGAAGATATTTTATTCTTATTTGTGGTAGTGGAAGTTCTTCAGTTCTGACAATTATTACATTATTACACAGTTAATATACATGAATTCTCACGCGACACGAAACATGCATATGTTCCATATGTACACATACATACTTGCACGTACGTCGTACAGTGTCGAACAGCTGTGCGCGCGCAGTTTGTCTCCTCCAGCGCTAGGGAGCAGGGCCTCTACCTCAATCGCTCGAAGTCTCTCATACCGAAATAGTGTGAGCGGCACGCCACGAAAGGGTGCGCTCGTGCGATCGCAGTGTGACGAGTACCCACGCTTCTTTCGGATGGTGGCGTTGCTTTTAAGGTATGAAGCTCATGAAATATCATCATGATATCGTGCTCTCTTAGTATGAGTAGCGCTCATGCTTTAAGCGTATGAATTTACAGCAAAATATTGTTACAGACGAATTGCGTTCTACTGTGCGGGTTCTAAGTCGCAAACAAATATTTTTATTTATTTCGCGGAACCGATCTTCGCTCGAGAACTTCTATAAACTTATTAATTGTTTTAATTGAGTTTAATTACTATTAGAAATGTGGATACGGAATTGATTCTTACTAATTGATTAGAATGCTCCGGATTCGTGAGGGAGAGCGCTATATATTTTATATAGAGGTGCGCTCTGTGTTTTTGAGAAGATGAGCACTCTATATTTTATATAGAGGTGCACTCTGTGGTTTTCAAGGTGATTATATATTTTATATAGAGGTGCGCTCTGTGTTTTTGAGAAGATGAGCGCTCTATTCTTACCTTGTTCTTTTGAATGTTTTCTTTTTCATAATTATATATATATATATTATTTTACGGCCTTATTGGGAGAAAATTTAATATTATGTAGTGAATCTTTATCTTTTTAGCTTTGATTTATTTTACGTGATTCCAGAATTACAAGATTCAAGTTTACATTTATTAACGCTCGCTTCTGGATTCTAACACTTCACTTGCACGTATTATATTATTATATATTAAATCTAAAGACTTACAGAAAGTTTATTATTTCACGCTGCGGTCGCGTGGCAATGTAGCAGCTGTTTGGAGTCTCGAATTCTTCCAGTCAAGAAGAAGAAGTACGTTCAAAGTTTCTAAGTTCGAACTTACGTTGCCTTCCCGAGGCCGGTACTATAGAACTTCCCTGGTATCAAAAGCATCGCAATTTCGCCGCAATTCTGCTGTAATCGTACGTACAATCACAAAAATTACAGCAGCCGACGTGCGGTCTGATTCACAATTCGACTTGGTTTCTGCTGCACGACGATTGCGGCAGACGAGTGCGGCAGGATTGCAGCAGAAGTGCAGCCGACAAGTGCGACTAAGGGGGATGAAATAATGCACTTGCGAGTGCAGCAGAATTCCGCCCGAATTGTGTAAGACGATTGCGACAGACGAGTGCGGCAGGATTGCAGCAGACGTGCAGCCGACAAGTGCAACTAAGGGGGATTAAATAATGCACTCGCGAGAGCAGCATAATTGCACCCGAATTGTGTACGACGATTACGGCAGACGAGTGCGTCAGGATTGCAGCAGACGTGCAGCCGACAAATGCCACTAAGAGGGGTGAAATAATGCACTCGCAAGTGCAGCAGAATTGCACCCTAATTGTGTAAGACGATTGCAGCAGACGAGTGCGGCAGGATTGCAGCAGACGTGCAGCCGACAAGTGCTACTAAGGAGGATGAAATAATGCACTCGCAAGTGCAGCAGAAATACACCCGAATTCCGTAAGACGATTGCGACAGACGAGTGCGGCTCCTGCCGAGGAGGATTGTAGCAGACGTGCAGTCCACAGACCCAGTGGAAGCAAAGCATATAGGTCATAAGTCGCCGCCGCTAGGCGGCGGGCGCATCAGTTTTGGGCTCACTCGACTAATTTGGCGTGGTAAATACTATAAGAGACCGCGCACAAGCCGTCTGGAAGATAAAACTCTTTGGAGCTCTTTTTTTTGTTACCATTCTCGGTGATCTGAGGTTTTTCGCTACGAGTTGTGTGATCGTTTTTGAAGTATATATTAATGCACTCGCAAATGCGTTACATCATACCCCTTAAACACACTTGTTAGCTGCACGTCTTCTGCAATCCTGCCGCACTCGTCTGCTGCAATCGTCGTACGCAATTCGGGTGCAATTGTGCTGCACTCGCGAGTGCGTTATTTCATACCCCATAGTCGCACTTGTTGGCTGCACTTCTGCTGCAATCCTGCCGCACTCGTCTGCCGCAATCGTCGTGCAGCAGAAATCTAGTCAGAGTGTGAAGCAGACCGTGCACTTTCGGCGCAATCGCGAGTAAGTCAGACTGTGTTACCAGGGTTATTTAGGTTCTCGTCGCTGGGCGGTAAGGTCGTGGTTTTAAGGTCTACTTTCTCCAGTCAGAAGGCATGCATGTTCGAGGTTTCTATGTTCGAATTTGCGGTAGCCTACCCGTGGTCAGAATGTGAATCCTTAGAGTCAAGAGGGGCTGACGGCCACCTTCGCACTACCAGTCAACAAAAGGCTTGTAAAAAGTGGTGCGCGAGGTATTTATAACCTGGCGTATCGAGTGTGAAGGTGGTATACGTCAGTACCTCTCGTCCACCGAGAGCTCGACAAATTTTGGTGTCTCTGACCTGGCAGAGAAGGGGAGAGTGCTGAGCCCACGCCAGGTCCTCACGCAATATCTCCCACGAGGCATTGGCGAATATTTCGACATAATTCGGTATTCGCTCGCTTAAGCATGTAAAGTCGTATATACGTATATGTATACGTTTATACGTCTTTGTTAATATTCTTTTTTAATTTTATAATATATGGTGACAAGGGGATGTCACAATATCAAGGAAAGTTCTTGCTTTTATATTGTGAGATGCTTTCACACTATAATAGTTAGAATATTCTCTCCGTGTAGCTTTTAACTATCTATTGGCTGAATTATTTGCCCAGATCATGAGGACTTTTATTTTTCAAGATATTTGAGGTTATATTTTAAAAGAAAATAATTTTTGATTGCTTATTTCTTAGATATTACACGGTAAATTTGACCAATAAACGCCTATGCTTGCGTCTTTTTCTGAAGATTTTAAAAAAAAATTTTTTTGAGATTCATCAATTTGTGTTTCTTTATAACAGTTTTATTTTTATGATTTATTTTCAAAATTTTTTACCAAAGCTAAATTTTTTACGTTTTTTATGATCCTTTGAAATCAAAACTTTTTTTAAGTTTTATCGATTTGTTTTTGTTTTATATCGATTTTTCATTTTTATGATCTTTCACTTAAGTTAGTTGTATCGCCAGAAACGGGCATTATCGAAAAAAATTCTTGTATAATATCCAAGTGTTTCTAATATGAGTATCGGTGGAAATATATGAGGTAAATATGTATATTACGAACTATAAAAAAATATTTCATATTGATTTAGGTTCGTTGAGCGTATATATTGTTTAGTAAAAAAAGGCTGTTACTTCGCTATTGTAAAAATCTCCATTTTAGATTTAATTTTAATTTTTGAAGACATATATCTTGTTTAACATGGATCTTCCTATCAATCGTTGAAAAATGATGAAATACTTTAACAGTTAATTAAAAATTTGTGAAATAATCACCTCAAAAATCATTTATTTAATTGTTCAAACATATTGTAGAGGAGTATAGTATAGTAAAATAAGATCAGATATTTCGACGGTTGATGTTATAGAGCTCAAAGAAAAGCTTGATGGCTTCTCTCTGTACGTTTCGTCCCGGGTTCGTCTACTGGACTCATCAGTAAGGCTGTATAAACGAACCCTGCCTTAGACGCTCTAGAAGGGGTTTGCATTTGGGCAAGTAGATTTCGTTAATGGCTAGGAAACATATGTGGGAGCTGGTAGCTGCCTAGCGGTGGAACGCCACAGCTGCGGGGCGCGAAGGAGTGAGTCCCCATAATTTTTTTTTTTCCTTTAAGTTGGCTATATTGGCATAAGCCTATATGTTGCCCAGAGTCCCCATAATGTGAAGATATGGGTTAAGGGGACGCCGGATATCTCTGTCCTTATCTAATTAAGTTTTCATTCATAATTTTAAGAGAAATAATTTTTCTGTAAAAATAATACTTGTCCCCGCTTTGTTTTATAGTAATCTAAATATATGATCAAGCTGGTTTCATATGATTGTTTTGCTTTCGAGAAAACTTTGACAAACTTAGTATGTAAAGGTTAATCTCCACGCAGTTGGCCCTCGTAGTGTGTCAAAGTTTTCTCAAAAACAAAACAATCATATGAACCCAGTTTGGACATATATTTAGATTACTATAAAACGAAGCGGGAACAACTATTATTTTTTCAAAAAAATGATTTCTCATAAAATTATGAATGAAAACTCAATTAGACAAGGACAGAGATATTCTGCGTCCCCTTAAAGAGAATTATAAGCCTGGATAAGTAAAAATTTAATCTAAATTGGAGATTATTACAGTAGCGAAGTAAGTGCCTTTTTTACTTAACAATATCTAGGCTCAACAAACATAAATTAATATGAAATATTTTTTTCATTGTTCAGAACTGTAACGTGGCATTTTATTACTCTTGTTATTTATACATTTTGCTCAGCACTTTACCGAATTTATCAATAATAATGAGCGCCAGATAAAGCGCGGCTAGCTCTGCACGAGCCCTCTCCCAGAGGAAGTTCCATGAAGCGGAAAATCAGGATAATTAATTCTACAAATATTCACACAAATTTCACACTTTAAGTACCTAAGCTTTATTTTTAATGGTCAAATAATAATAACAGTCGCCAATTTCCCATACGGCACGTAATGTTTCTAAAAGCTTTCGGTAATATTTCACTTGAAACATTACACCTTTCAGAAATATTTATACAATGTTTCATGGACCTTTCTGTAATGTTTCACCAAATGTAACATTTCAAATAGATTAAAGAAACATTACTGTGACATTTGTGTAATCTTTCTGAAATTTATAGATATCGTGATTACTTTAATGTAATAATATCGAAATGTATAAGCAACATATCAGGTATGTTACTTTAATGTTATCGAAAGCTTTCAGTAACATTTTAGTAATGTTACTTTAACATTACTGAAAGGTTTTAAGTAATGTCACTGTAACATTACTGAAAGGATTTAAGTAATGTTACTGTAACATTACTGAAAGGTTTTAAGTAATGTTACTGCAACATTACTGAAAGGTTTCAGTAACACCTCAGTAATATTGCTTTACAATCCTGTTAAAAATATGATATTGAAATCGATAAAAAAATGCATTTTCTTTTGGTACTAATCTTAATCTTTAATCTTGATTATCGTTCTACTTATTAGATATTTAATCGGTTTTAATCCAATCTACTCATTTATTGACAATTATTTATGAATTTCTACGATAATTTTAGAATTTAAATTTTTTATATATTATTTATATACCTAGGTATTTATTAATCTGAAACAAATATTTTGCTTAAAATTATTTAATAGATGTGTCTGAAAGAATAAATCAATTAAAAAATTTTGACGGGGCTCGGAATCGATCCGAAGACCTCTGCTTGAAACTCCAACGCTCTAACCGTTCCGCTACAGAAGAACTTTGAAATCGATAAAAAAATCTGACTTATAATCTACAACTACTGGTCATGAAAATACTTTTCTATTTCATAAAAATAAACACCCACAAAGATGGCTGAAAATTACATTATCCTAAAATCGATAATATATTTTTACATTAGAATTCAAAGTAGAGTTCTTTACTATATTTAGCTGATCATTTTTCTATTACTCGTGAAACCTTTCTGGAAACATATTACGTGCAATGGAATTGAAATGTTATAACTGGTACGTCAGGGAAATATTTCTGAAACCTTGCTATCGTAACATCCCATGTGGGATATCACAGAAATGTTAGGGGTGAAGGCTCATTTTTCTATTATTTATGAAACCTTTCTGAAATATTTCTGACGTATAACACTTGTAACATTTTGTTGGTAATATTTCAGAAACTTTTCACGTGCAACGGGAGTGAAACATTATAACTGGTACGTCTGGGAAATATTTCTGAAACCTTGCTATCGTAACATCCCATGTGGGATATCACAGAAATGTTAGGGGTGAAAGCTCATTTTTCTATTATTTATGAAATCTTTCTGAAATTTTTCTGATATCTAACACTTGCAACATTACGTAAGGAATGTTGCGAAAACATTTTACGGGCAATGGAATTGAAACGTTATAACTGGTACGTGAGGGAAATATTTCTGAAACCTTGCTATCGGAACCTTCCATGTGGTATATCGCAGAAATGTTAGGGGTGAAGGCTCATTTTTCTATTATTTATGAAACCTTTCTGAAATATTTCTGACGTATAACACTTGTAACATTTTGTTGGTAATATTTCAGAAACTTTTCACGTGCAACGGGAGTGAAAAATTATAACTGGTACGTCTGGGAAATATTTCTGAAACCTTGCTATCGTAACATCCCATGTGGGATATCACAGAAATGTTAGGGGTGAAAGCTCATTTTTCTATTATTTATGAAATCTTTCTGAAATTTTTCTGATATCTAACACTTGCAACATTACGTAAGGAATGTTGCGAAAACATTTTACGGGCAATGGAATTGAAACGTTATAACTGGTACGTGAGGGAAATATTTCTGAAACCTTGCTATCGGAACCTTCCATGTGGTATATCGCAGAAATGTTAGGGGTGAAGGCTCATTTTTCTATTATTTATGAAACCTTTCTGAAATATTTCTGACGTATAACACTTGTAACATTTTGTTGGTAATATTTCAGAAACTTTTCACGTGCAACGGGAGTGAAACATTATAACTGGTACGTCTGGGAAATATTTCTGAAACCTTGCTATCGTAACATCCCATGTGGGATATCACAGAAATGTTAGGGGTGAAAGCTCATTTTTCTATTATTTATGAAATCTTTCTGAAATTTTTCTGATATCTAACACTTGCAACATTACGTAAGGAATGTTGCGAAAACATTTTACGGGCAATGGAATTGAAACGTTATAACTGGTACGTGAGGGAAATATTTCTGAAACCTTGCTATCGGAACCTTCCATGTGGTATATCGCAGAAATCTTAGTGGTGAAAGCTCATTTTTCTATTATTCATGAAACCTTTCTGAAATATTTCTGATATCTAAGACATGCAATATTTTATTGGTAATTTTTCAGAAACGTTTCACGTACAACAGGATGGAAACGTTATAACATATACGTCAGGGAAGCATTTCTGAAACCTTGCAAACGTAAGATCTCATGTGGGATATTACAGAAATGTTAGGGATGAAAGCTCATTTTTCTATTACTCATGAAACCATTCTGAAACATTTCTGACATATAACACCTCCAACATTACATCGGAAATGTTGCGGAAACATTTTGCGTGCAACATGATTGATACATAACAATTAATATATTTCTGTAACGTTACTGGAATGTTTCTATGGATAAAATTCATATGAAATCTTTTCGAAAGGTTTCTGAAAGATATCAGTTGAAACAATTCGATTAAACGATACCTGAAACATTACTGAAACATTACCAATGAGCGCATACCTGTCGGTAACATTACATGCCGTAGGGGTTACAATTTCTCGCACAACTACCAGTCGCTATACAAGATGGCTACGCTAGCCCCGTGCGCGTTTCCCGCGACGACCGAATCACCACGTTTTCCCGAGCTTACTAATAAATAACAACCCCCTTGGTGACGGGTGATTCGGTCGCGATTGACTGCCCGTGTTTTTAATAATATTGGGACGTGGAATACACGTCACAGAACATATATATTTACTTTATATATTTTCACCGATACTCATAGACTCTTGGATACTATATAAGAATTTTTTTCTATAATGCCTGTTTCTGGCGCTACAACTACCTTAACAAGTTTTTGATCGCTTCTCTGATGGAAAATTTAACCATTATTTGGCCAATTAATGGTCAAATTTTAAATTAAAAACGTCACACTGGCATTATTTAAAAATAATATATAAAAAATGAATATATTTCCATGTAAGCAGTTCACAATATTGATACGTTAATATATTATAACAATAATTTTTGTTATTTGTAATTATTTAGATATTGATTTCAAGTAAATAGGCATCCATTTGATTAACTCGTTGACCAATAAAAATTAACTTTTTTCTTTTTTGATAAAAAATTGAAATTAAGGAGAATTATTAAGATATATCGACTCGTTTTTGTTTTATAAGGTTTTTCTAATTTATATGATATTTTTCTATTAAATGAATAAATTCGTTGTTCATAAACTCAAATAAAATTACGAAATTCCCAAAAAAAATTATTTGTAAAAGTAATATGCATTTTTTACATGTATAAAAAGAAATGTAATCAACAATTTTATAGTGTTGCAAAATTTATTGTGAATTGAAAAAATTGGTACTTGATGTGCAAATAATTGTCAAGTTTTTATATAATTTAAATATTTTTTCATTATCTATACTATACTTTTGCATATGTTTAAATGTCAATTTAAAATTATAAATCTGTGTATCGCAACATTTAAAGAAACCGCTGCCAATTCATTGGCACTTGGCTTCCTCAAACTTTATACATTGTTCCAATATTAAATTATTTATTATATTTAAAACTGTGGTGAAAAATAAAAATGACAAGTCTGTTGCTTCTTAGTATGTTGAGATATATGTATATATATTTAAATTATGTAATGTGCAAAAGTATAACATAGATTATGAAACAATATTGTTGATTAAAATATTTTTTAATGTATATAATGCATACCATTTTTACAAATAAATTTAAGATAAGATGATAATATATAACTAAAAAAATCTTTAAAATGTTCATTAAGGTGATGCTAAAGCCACGTATCACCGTCAAATACGGAGAACCACAATTCTCATTTTATTTATAATTTTGAGTAAATATCTCTATGAAGTGTTGTTGATTTTTATAGGAACAATAACACTTCATAGAGATATTTACTCAAAATTAAAAATAGAATGAGAATTGTGGTTACCCGTGTTTGTCGGTGAGTGTTGGCTTTAGCATCACCTTAAGTGTAATTATTCGAGTTCAATTCAAACTCATTTTAACTGTGAACCCAAATTTTAACTCAATTAAATTTTATTCCATAAAAATTGTATTGAAAAAAAACGTAAATATATATTGATTAACTAAAAAGTGCTCTACACATTTCTCTTATTTTTAAAGCATTTAATACATTTTTTACAAGTAATTGGAATAAACGCATATTTATGTAATAAAAACAAGGGTTTTGAAAAAGTCTTTTCGCACACCTATTACATAAAATCTATTTATTTTAAGAAAATAAAGAAAATTTTTAATTATAAAGGAACAAATGTTAACATTTTTTACTCTGATTAAACTCCATTTGTGGTCTTAAATAATTAAAACATTTTTTGAACTTATACAAAATTATAGCATAGATTAAGAAAAAACCGCTGCCAATTCATTGGCACTTAGCTTCCTCAAAGTTAATAAATTGATCCAATATTTTATTATTTAAATTTTGTAATTTAAACTTATGCAAATGAATATATGCTGAAAAAAATGTATTGCTCAAGTATCCAGTTTCTGGTTGATCGAACGAAACTGCGTATTACTGCTGCAACAATACTTTGTTATTGCTCTGACAGCAATATTATTTTACTGTGACAACCATACAATAATACCAACAACTATAATATAGCTACGACAGGAATATGTACGGTTACTCGAGCAATACTAGTATAGTTATCATATAAATATAAAAGTATTGATGTGAGACCCATTTGTTTTTCTAAGCTATAGCATAGATTATGAAACAATATTGTTGATTAAAATATTTTTTAATGTATATAATTTAATATAAGATGATAACATATAACTAAGAAAATCTTTAAAATATTCATTAGGTGTAATAATTCGAGTTAGTTATTCAAAATAATTTATTCAAACTCATTTTAACTGTGAACTCAAATTTTAACTCAATTAAATATTATTCCTGACAAATTGGATTACAAAAGAAATCATAAAAAATATATCGATTAACTAAGAAATGCTCTACAGTCTTCTCTTATTTTAAAACTATTAAATACAAAATTTTTTTTACAAGTTATTAGAGTAAACGCCTCTTTTTGTGATAAAAACAGAAGTTTAAAAAAAATGTTCTTTACGCACACCTATTAGACAAAATCTATTTTTACAACACGTGCATGAAAAAAAAACCCTAGCGAATGGAAAATTGAGAATCTCGTCTTCGAGTAGCGGGAGGAAAAGTACTTTTTGTAACAGATGCACAATTTTTGCATTTTGAGACCTAAAAAGCGTACCTAAAGTACTTGTTTTCTGACCAGCGGGCAAAAAAAACAGCGGTGAAAAGAAGTAGCTTTTTTGTCCACTGTTGATTTATTTACTTATTTGTACTTTTCGAGACATTTCCGCAAAAATCCATACATGTGTCACAAAAAATATGGTGTGCACCAGCCTTTGGTGTTTGCAGTACTCGTCTTCGTTTCGCAAAACTCGCTCGTCTTCGACTCGTGTTGCAAACTCGACTCTCGGTATTAAATAAACCCACATTACGCCCTTGGTATACAATATACTATTTCTTCCCGCCGCAACGGGAGGAAAAGTACTTGACCTCCCACTCCGATGGGAGGAAAAGTAAAAAATTCAAATTTTTAAAAATTTTGAAATTACATACAATTTATTCAGTTTATTTAAAAAAGTGCTAATTCATGCACTAATTACAAAAAATACGTTTGTGGATTTGTGCTCAATCATCATCCTCGCTTAGAAAAAGCCAATTTTCCCCCCTAGTTGCACAATATACTATTTAAATAAATTAAGAAAATTTTAAACTATGAATGAATAAAAGTTAATATTTTTACTATGTTCAAAATCAATTTATGATCTGAAATAAATAAAACATTTTTTGAACCTATGCAAAAGTATAACATAGATTATGAAAAAATATTTCAATTGTGTAAAAAAATAAAGTTTTTGCATATGAATTTACATTTTTTAATTGTCAATAATAAATTTTGCAAAGTATAATTGTTGAGTAAATTTTGTTTATAAATATAATGTATACTACTTTGAAAAATAAAATTTCTTTGTTTTTTTGTAACTTTGTTAGAGTTTATGAACAACGGATTTATTCATTAATTACAAAAATATCATAAAAATGAAAAAAACGGTATAAAACCAAAACGAATCGATGATTCTTAATTTTCTTTATATTTCCAAGTTTATCAAAAAATGAAAAAAGACCTTTAAAAGGCCAAAAAATATCGCATAATACTCAAGAAAAATGCGATTAAATCTTTATTTTTAAAACATGAATATCATAAAAATGAAAAAACGTTATACAAACAAAAATAAATCGTTAAATCTTAAAAATTCATCTTTATTTTAAATCTTTGTTGAAAAATTAAAAAAAAATATCATAAAAAATTAAAAAACTATATAAAACAAAAATGATTCGATGAATCTTGAAAATTCTTTTTGATTAAAACTCTTGATCAAAAGACAAAAAGAATAAGCGTTCATTGGTTAATAATTACCGTGTAATGCCCAAGAAATAGGCAATCAAAATTACAAAAAAAATGTATAACCTCGAATATTTAAAAAAAAAGTGCTCATGATCTGGGCAAAGCACTTAGCCTAGAAGTAGTAAATAGCTACCTTTTTGGAAATATACAGAAGGAATAATGCTGTTTTAGTCAAGCTATCGTTTGCCATAGAATTGATTTTTTTACAAAATGATTTTTTTCTTAAGTAACTATAAAAAGATAAAATGACTAAAATATTTTACAGAATAATCTTCTCCATTGTCCTACTCACCTCATTTTTTCCCCAAAATTTTCCATCATATATTTCAGAGAAATCACCGTTCAAACAAAAAATGACGTTTCCGTGTATAATAAAAGAAAGGGAACACTTTATCCAAAATTTATGGTGGTAATAGTACATTATGTAACAAGGGACTAAAATCGTACATTATTCCCGTGGGTTGATTTTCCCACCCTCGCTAAGCTCGGTCAGTAATCATCAGAGGGAATGGTCAACTTTACTCTCGTTTTCCATACAGAACTTTATTCACGACTTAACTGTGCCACTTTGTTGACTTTGGGACCCACTCATCCATTGTTAATACAAACTAAATTTTCAAAATTTAAAAATTTTAAAATATACAAAATATTCAAGTATTCGTAAATTTTTCAGAAATTTTCAAAATTTTCTGAAATTTTCAAAATTTTCTGAAATTTTCAAAATTTTCTGAAATTCTCAAAATTTTCAGAAATTTTCAAAATTTTCAGAAATTTTCAAAAATTTCAGAAATTTTCAAAAATTTCAAAAATTTTCAAAAATTTCAGAAATTTTCAAAAATTTCAGAAATTTTCAAAAATTTCAGAAATTTTCAAAAATTTCAGAAATATTCAAAAATTTCAGAAATATTCAAAAATTTCAAAAATTTTCAAAAATTTCAGAAATTTTCAAAATTTTCAGAAATTTTCAAAATTTTCAAAATTTTCAGAAATTTTCATAATTTTCATAATTTTCAGACATTTTCAAAATTTTCAGAAATTTTCAAAATTTTCAAAAATTTTCAAAAATTATTAGAAATATTTCAGAAATTTTCAGTAGTTTTCAAAATTTTTAGACATTTTAAATTTTCAAAGTTTTTACAATTTCTTGAATTTTTAATAGTATATTAGAGCATTTGAGGGAATAGAGTACTTTATTCCCGCAAATGTAGGAGTAAAGTATTTTATGCCTATCTCAACGAAAATGGCCACTTTTTGCCCTGAAAAGCGAGACCAAAGTAACACTTTTTTCCCCGCAATAAGGATTAGGGGGAAAAATTTGACTTCACTAGAAACGAATCAAAATTCCTTTATTTTATCAAGTTCTACCAATAACTCTGATTTTCGATTGTCTTTTAACAATATAAGTTATGTTTTATATAATAAAATTAAAACATAGTCATTTTATACAAAGTTTATTAGAATATTCAATATTTAATACGATAAACTATTACTTAGAGAGTAGAGAAGCGCCGTCCACACCGCACACCGACCACGTTTTCAAATATTCTACGTCAGTCCATTCGTCCCGCTTTCCAAGTCAAAACGTGGACACAGTTGAGATGGGTATAAAGTACTAAATGTAACTCAAGAAAAAAGTCGATTTTTCCCTCGGATGATATTACCCTCGCTTCGCTCCGCTCGCTCGGGCAGTAAACTCGCCCGCGGGAAAAATATTCGACTTTTTGCCCTTGTTACATAATGTACTATTATTCCCGCAAATGCGGGAGTAAAATATCTGAGGGAATAGAAAGCTACTTGAGTCCCGCTTTGCAGGTCAATATAGTGGCTACTATAGTAAAGTCGTGAATAAAAGATTTTTTTCAATTCAGGCATGAAATAGGCATTTCTTCATGCCTAAAAGTAGCGTAGAAAATCGCGCATTTCGAGCGTGTTTATAAAAAGTGTATAAAATATTCATTTAGTGGGGAAAAAAATCATTTTTCCCAGCACTTGCGGGGAAAATCGTACATTGTGCCACTAGGGGAGAAAATGAGCTATTTCTCACTTAAACCTTTGTATGAATATATCACATTTATTCGATTTAATCCTTTCCATAAAACTTTTTCACGTGCGTGGGTGCATGCGTGCGTGCGTGTGTGCGCGTGTATCTGTGTGTGCGTGCATGCGTGCGTGTTTGCGTGTGTGTTTGTGTATGTGTGTATGTGTGTGTAGATGTAGATCGACTTCACTCTGAATATACATGGTGAAAATTAATGTTTCAGGGCTCATTTTTTGTTTTTTTTAAGTACAGCGACTCAAAAGAAATATTTATTTTTCGATGAGTTTTTGTTTTTTTATTGGCTTTTCGATTCTTGTGATTTAGTTTTTTGGGTTTCTTGATATCATAAAAATAATATTAACCATTGAGTGCTAATGCATTTGTTTTACCAAACAGAGCTCATTTTTTTCGTTTTTAATGAAGATCCGAAATTAAAAAGAAATTTAAAGATTCATCGATTCGTTTTTTAAGCCTCTTTTTTATTTTACGGTTTTCTAAAATTAATAAGAAATATAAAGATTCGTTGACTCGTTTCTTTTTTTCGTTTTCGAGTTTTCTGGTATGTCAGAAATATTATGATCAATTTAGCGTAAATGCATTAAAAAGAGCATAAAATTACCTATCTTTTTCCACCGCAAATTTTGGATAGACTCTTTCCGTTTCTTTGTTATACACGAAAAAAGTCATATTTAGTTTAAACGGTTATATCTCAGAAATCTATGATGACAAATCATTCACAAAATTTTAGAAGATTAGGAATTCAGTGAATCTACGTACTAACATCTAATTACATTTAATTTAAATATTTAAATAATTTTAGTAAATTACATAAAGAGAAAAAATTGCTATGATGAGGATTATTACCTATCGTTCTGTAATATTAGTAAAAATTTATTTTTTATCAAATCATCAATGATAAAATAGTATACCTTCTTTGTGCTATTAATTAAAAAGAGATATAGCGATTTAAAATTAATTTATTAGAACAAATGATTTCATATTGGAACAATTAATTTAGTTTGAGGAAGCTAAGTGCCAATGAATTGGCAGCGTTTCTTTTGTTGATAGAGCGTTTGATTTCAAACAATTTTGGATTGATTACTGTTGTAAGAATCTCAAATTAAGCTAGTTACCATTTTTAGAAGGTTTTTAATACGTTGGGCGAAATTGAGCGAAAGTTTCTCTTTCCGGTATTCATACATTTGTTAAAATGTACTCTCTAAATATTTTGTAGTGGATTTTCACTCTTTCGGAGTGAATTCTTACTCCAAGCGAACATGAAAAAACAGTCACTTATTGTGGAGTGAATCTTCACGTTTAGAAAGAGTGAATAATTCACTATTGTGTGAAAGTGACTTTTCCACTCTATTTAGAGTGAAAGAATATGCGTAAAGAAAAAATAATTATTCACTTTGTTTTACGTTTTAGAAATGCTTTGATGGATGACACTGTTTACTGGAACGTTATGGAAATGAAAAATAGATTTAAAAAACTTCAGAAAAATTGTTGGTTGCCCTGGTAGAAAAGTTCCCCATATGTTCGCCAGATTTTACTCTATTTTATAGGGAATGGCCAATTTCTGCTTAAAAGTCTGGCCAGAAACCCCGCTACCTGTCGACGTTTTCTCGTTAGAAACCTGACCAACTTATGGTTAATGAATAAATAAATAAAAAATAACGTTTAACGAATTTTTATAAGTTAATAATGATTATTATGTCATGGATTTAATAGCTTATTGTTAATAGAATGCTAAGATATATTTGGGATAGATTCGAAATAAAAACTAAAAACTTATTTCATTAAAAGTTTTTTTAAGGTTAGAGTTTTATAATTAAATAAAACATAAAAAAATCAAATAAATAATCGAATAAAAATTTGCATGCTGTTTTAACGCAGAAGTACTATAATGGGATTTACATTTTCAATAATTGTTTAGGGTTATGTAAGCTATTTAGATTTTCTATAAATTTCTGGTCAGATGTAGGTTTATTTCTGGCGAACTATTAGGAAACGGATCTGCCCAATAGATCGTGAACCGACATTCTAATATGCTCAATTTTCTACCAGGGTGGATTTGAACTATTTGGTCCTTTAGGTTCTGGGACATTCTATGCTGACGTTGCATCTGATTCGTGTGCACTGATTTCTCCTATATATTCGCATTCGTCGATGATCTTTTATTTAATACTAAAGAGGTAATAAATATTTATTGGTAATAAAATGATATAACAATTATATTTTATATGAAATTCAGTATTATTATGGTAATTTTAATATTTGGCCGAAGAGTTTAATATTCTTTTTACTACATTTTCTAAATTTATGCATTTTTAAGAAAAGTTTAAGATGTTGTAAATACTAAAATTAAAAAAATAAAATAAAACATTTGCACTTTATAAGCATGTAAAATACTGACCGATTCCTACTATACTGATTTATTATTTATATTTTGTTCTCTTTAATATAAATATTTATAAAAAACGACATTATATGCCTTTACCAGAAATCTTCAGTTGATTTTTCAATAGGTATCATTAACTTTCTTAAAAATTGGGTCGAAAAATGTTAAGAGGATGTGGGTCGCCATATGCAATACTTACCACAGAAAATATTTAAAACTGTTTTACGGTTGCAAATAATACCGGAGTCTTTTGAAATTTTAATACAATATACAAATTTGCAGGACATAGTAAATCATTATTATTTACAAAATTTGTTAAATCTCGAATAACTGTTTAAAATAAATAAAAGTCTGTAATACAGATTCCCGTAATAAATTTTTTTTTAAGTGATTCACTATTCCCTTTAAATTTGTAAAAACTATATATGGTTAAATTTTAAAGAGATTTTATAGCACACTAACCTCAAAATGCCAACTTTATTGTCGATTTTGATGTTGTTGTGCTATAAAATATCGTATGAGACTGTTGTGGCAGGTGTTTTTCTACCTTGCTCGATTTTCTCACTCGCTTCGCTCGTGCGTAGAAAACCATCTCCCACTACAGTGTCATAATATACTATTAAATAAAAGTTACCCTTTTATCTCTAGTTATAGATTATTTAACCACATAGTTGTATATTCTTCAACCCATTTTTTTGTACAGTTAATAATGATCTCTGGAAAATTTAATTGAAGGTTCCTGGTGCAAATAATGTTTTAAAAGTAAAAAGTCACAATTCGAAATTTTGATTAATTCATAGGTTTTATAAATTTTATTCCAAACTAGTGTGAAAGTTAGAGTAAATCCTTAGTCACTCTCTAATTTAGAGTGGTAAAATTCACTTTTCAGACCAGAGTGACCAAATTCACTCTTTTAGATTGAAAAGTCACTCATTTAGAGTAGAGCCCTCGTTCACTCTATATTTAGAGCGAAAAATTTACTCCAAAAAATTTAGAGAGTACATTGCATACTATACATATATGTATTTTAATAGTGTTTTTGCTATTTAAAAGATTTAGATCCTATAAAGTTCATCGTAGTTAACAGAAAACCAATTTTCGGTGTCATACGGGGTCAACCTGAATCAAAAATTTATTTCTTTTGAAAGTTCGTATTACGGAAATGAATATGTAATGAACTCATATGGTTTGAAAAGAAAATGACCATTTATTGTAGAAATAAATTCAAGACAAAGGATGTAATATTTCGTCTCTGTTTTCCCTATATTCATTAATTCAACTGTAATTGATGAGATTAAATATTACTTCTATGTGTAACCGAGTAAATATTACTTATATATGTATTCGATATGACGCTGAGCTAATGAGATATTCAGTACCTTTTGTAGCTCCTCGAAGCATCATTTCGAGGTCAGCTGTTTTTTTAGCAAAAATTTCTTCAATACCAGACCTCTTCTTTTCTTTAGATCCTGCACTTTTGTACGTAGAACGTAAGTCCTCGTAAGTCTGCTCTTGTTCTTTATTTAACGGCTGTTCTTCACCCTTGTTCTTGGAGGTGACTTCCTTTATGCGTACCGGTGGAACCAGTGTATTTCGACGTGATAAATTAGGTACTTCATCGCTGTCTCTAAGAATTTCTGGAGCATCAGCATCACCTTCAATACATAATATATTCTTAGTAATGCACAATACGTATATTTGCTAGAATAAAATCTCCTCTTTAATAACAATACATATATTAAGTTTGAGAATATCTTTAAGGTTTCGAAATGTCAGTGACCCTTTTGTTTATAAAAGATATCAATTAACACGTTAAGGACGACTAATAATAAATAATAAAGATGCATGAAAAAAATTCCAAACCATTAGGTCCGTTTGAAAAAATATCGAAAAATATTCGACACGTACTTTTTCCTTTTTAATAGAAAATAAAAAGTTTTTTGGGTTAACCCAGGCCTCTCCCCATAATATAAAAGGCAATAAAATTTTCGTTGTTTTACAACCCATCTATGGGCTCATTTATAGATGTTATTGTCCTTAACGTGTTACGAATTTATTTTCTTCAAGAAATTGAATGTATAAGTGAAAAATTCTTTGACAAGTAATACTTTTAGAAACAGGACACTCTAAAGTAAATTATCTATTATAATTAATTAACTTTATTTATTTAATTACTTATTTATTTATTGATCGATTTATTCATTTATTTATTTATTCATTATTTATTAATTTATTTATTTATTCATTTATTTACTTATTCATTATTTATTAATTTATTCATTATTTATTTATTTATTTATTCATTATTTATTCAGTTATTTATTTATTCATTATTTATTCATTATTTATTCATTTATTTATTTATTCATTATTTATTCATTTACAGAAGAAACGATTTATAAGCAATCATTAACGGGATGTCAAAAATAATTTAAAATTTCAATTTTAATTAGAAATCCTTAGCAACCAAACGATAGATATTTAATGGTAACTGTTTATAGAGATATAATATGTACACCTAAGACATCGTTACTCTTAAAAATCTCCAGAAGTTTTAACTTTGGCGAATAATTTTCTTTTAAAAAGAAGGGCACAACTTTTATTATATGACTTTTCATGCTAGTATAGCCCTAAATAATAATAGTATGCTCAACTGTCTCATTTTTTGACACGCTGAAAAACTTATACATAAAAAAGTAAAAAACAACTTTTATAGAAAATAAAATTCTGTTCATAGCTTTTATTTCCGTACATTTAGATACCCAGGTAGTACTACAATTGTAGGAACGTTTCCACACGTTGCAGAAACGTTGAAATGTCTGCTTAGCTTTCAATACATATGCGCCCACAACGTTCTAACACATTCCTAAAACGTCACATTGGAAACGTGCTTACAA
Source organism: Gastracanthus pulcherrimus (assembly GCA_949152435.1). NCBI lineage: Eukaryota > Metazoa > Arthropoda > Insecta > Hymenoptera > Pteromalidae > Gastracanthus > Gastracanthus pulcherrimus. The sequence goes on from OX424576.1 coordinate 53,782,525, forward strand.
CGTTTCTAAAAAGTTTCTGGAAACTACTAAGCTGTTGACGTGTCTTATTTTAAGTTGTAAATACATTTCTTTAGTGACGTTTTAGGAACGTTGTAGAACGTTGTGGCAACGTTACCAAAATGTTTTCACACTGTATCTATTGCAACCTAGCGGACATTTTAAGTTGTTACAACGTAGAGAACAAAGTTTCTCGATTGTCAAAGCAACCCTGGTAACACAGTCTGACGTACTCGCGATTGCTCCGAAAGTGCACGGTCTGCTTCACACATCGACTACATTTCTGCAGCACGACGATTGCGGCAGACGAGTGCGGCAGGATTGTAGCAGAAGTGTAGTCGACAAGTGCGACTAAGGGGGATGAAATATTGCACTCGCGAGTGCAGCAGAATTGCACCCGAATTGCGTAGGACGATTGCGGCAGACGAGTGCGGCAGGATTGCAGAAGACGTGCAACTGACAAGTGTGATTAAGGAGGATGATGTAACGCATTTGCAAGTGAGTTAAGATATACTTCAAAAACGAGACACACACCTCGTAGCGGAAATCCTCGGAACACCGAGAAAGGTAACAAAAAAAGAGCTCCAAGGAGTTTTATCTCCCAGACGGTTTGTGCGCGGTCTCTTATAGTAAATACCACGCCAAACCAGTCGAGTGAGCCCAAAACTGATGCGCTCGCCGCCTGGCGGCGGCGACGTATGAACTATACGCTTTGCTTCCACCGGCTCTGTGGACTGCACGTCTGCTGTAATTCTGTCGCACTCGTCTGCTGAAATTCTGCCGCAATTGTCGTATGCATTTCGGGTGCATTTCTGCTGAACTCGCGAGTGCATTATTTCATCCCCCTTAGTCGCACTTGTCGGTTGCACGGCTGCAGCAATCCTGATGCTCGCATCTGCCGCAATTGTCGTGCAGCAGAAATCTAGTCCAATTGTGAAGCAGACGGCACGTCGGCTACTGCAATTTTTTATCGTATTATAAAATATAACATGACATATATTATTGCAAAATTTATTAGTTCGTGTAAATCTATCAAAATAAATCCATGAAATAAGCAATGAAACTTATGTTTAACCCTTTCGGTCACCATGTCCATTTTAAAGGACACTAACTATTTTACCTACAAAACCTGTTCAAATTTAACTTCTTAGCTTCAAGCTATTCGCTATAAGCATCTGTTTGGAGGGAATAACAGAAACAATCGCAGCGCACGAGATGACAGAAAATGGAAATAAAGGTGTAACCATAAAGTATTACTATATATACGATATATATATGTTGAATATACTACCCGAGTTTCCAACTTTTGGAAGGCACCACCAATCTATAATGTAAAAATAAGTTATTAAAACTTTGGTTTTGCTAAAAAGAAAATATTATAAAAAGTTGTAGCTTTAAAATGGGAAAAAATATGTGGAATTTGTTGAGTCTATGGTTGAAAAAAGTTTATTGTGAGTTATAATTTTTTTTTAATATTGACTTAATTTTTGTATATCTTTATAAAAATATATTATTAGGTTCATTATATATTTTGGTATCTGAATACATGAATTAGAAATTTACAAAATGGACTACTGTCCTGAAGTAGCAAAATTACCCTTTTCTCTAAGTCCAGAGAAACCGCGTCAATTCAGCGCTATCAAACCAAACATTGAGCCGAAATTCTAGCTTAAACATGTACTTTAAACTTACAGATAAACCTATATGTAATTCTGCGTAAAAGAAAACTCGTGACCGAAAGGGTTAAATTTATTAACTTTTGAAACTTCTAGAATAATAACATTTAACATAAATACATTCGAAAAATCATGACATTAAATAACAAACATAAACATTTACTTTGTTAAGATATTCTTTCGGGTAAAACGTTGCAAATTATGCTATTTTCAAAATGTTAATGTATCTTTTTATATTTTTATGCATGTCCAATTTTACGCTCTTTTTAACATTATTGGATGTATCCTTTTTACATTCTCTTTTACATACATACATATATATACATATATATACATACATGCATACATACATACATACATACATACATACATACATACATACATATATAGATACACACACACACACACACATATATATATATATATATATATATATATATATATATATATATATATATGAAACATACCCATATATATATATATATGCATACATCTCAATTTTATGCTATATGAAGACAGCTAAACTTGTTAGCAGTTTTCATTTTCTTATCGACATTTTTATATTAATTAAAAAGGTCCCTATAGTCGGCTTTGGAAGTAGACCTTAGCATATTGGGACAACATATCTTGAACCAAAATCTACCAATCACTCAATATTTCAAAATTTTTACATATTTTTTACAGCTGTGCCCTCAATTAATGTGATTTTATAAATTGTCTCTTTTTATATAGGCTTTTAAAACTGTCATAGTTCACATTTTTTTGGAAGCTTATAATTTTGAGAAGTCTAGATTTGTTTATTTTTAAGAGAAGTATATGCTTGACTAATAAGGAGAGTGTCACACCAAAGGGTCGGGAATTTTGATAAAACTTCGGAATGAGTTTTCTGGTACCTAAAAATGAAGCCTAGCATGTACCCGTAATTTCTTCCAATGGGCCCTATTTCTCGAGGTATAAGTTATTATACCCCAGCTGTCTATAATTTTAGTAAAAAGAAACTCCTCTTATTCTCAACATAATTCTGCATGTTATTACCGTCAAGGACCCAGTTCCTGATCAGTTAAGGCATGTTGTCACGTTATTTGTTGTGTCAAAGCATAAAAATGAAGTATTCATGGAAAATGAAATTTCTAATAACAAATATAACTGTAAATCTTTAATTTAAAATTGAAAAAATACATAAATAATCAAAATTAAGTTAAATATAAAGCCTCAAAGAAGAAAAGCTGTGGGAGCAATTCCTGATCACTTAAAATTTGTATGGGAGTAGTTTCTGATCATATCAAGACCCAATTCCTGATAACATATATTATTGACGTACAAGTATTTTATATGATAAATTAATACTTATTAAGCAATACTAACACGGTAGATATACTAAAATATAACATTTTTGGTTGTGTGATTATAAATGTGAATCTTAGGCGAGTTAAAAGTGTTCGGTTATTCGTACTCGGTCTACTGCACGATATAGACCCGCGTGCGAGCATATATTTATAACTTATAAAATGCACTAGTGTTCTGATTTATTTTCACGTTTTGTGTGACTTTTGCTTGATAAATTATTTACACATGAATTAAAACTACTTATAGAATTGTGTTATTATAAATATTTGTGTATTTTAAGATTTTTAAACACACATAAAACATGTTATTAATACTGATCAGGAATTGGATAAAGGATAAGAATTTGGACCCTATTTCTAATCACACGTTTTTACAAATATCAATAATATTTGATATGAATGGTTTAAGTGATTTATACAAATAAACTGTTGAATAACTTAATTACATAAGTTTTTCTACGGTCCATTACAAAATTTTGAAGATATGATGTAAATTTCTTTGCATGTTCACTTGTAGCCAAATGCAGTAAGATGGTGTCAATCATGACGTTGCCCTCAAGTCCCAACTTTAAAATTTTTTATCTAAAAAATGTATTTTACTAGTAACTTGTAATCATGACGTTGCCAACAAGTCCCAACTTTAACATTTTTTATCTTAAAAATGTATTTTACTAGTAACTTGTAAAGTTCTTTTATATGACTGCCAAATAGTTTAGTATTAATAATTATTTTTTTAAAACAAATTTTGTATAAATTAATATGTAAATAGTAATATATGTAACCAAATGATCTGGAACTGGGTCCGTGACGGTATATGAAAAAAATGAACCAAACAAACACCGATTATAGGCAAAATGAGCTTTAATCTAAGCTTTGTTACATATAAAAATATTTTTCTGAGTAAAAGTTATTAACAATTTAAGATGATGACTAAAAAGGTAAAAAATCGACGTAGTTATAACAATTAAACTTCCTCGAATACTAATGTATTTTCGTCTTCGATTGTTAATAACTTTTACGCAAATTAATATTTTTATATGTAATACAGCTTAAATTGTGTACAACGCCGTTACCCTAAGCGGGTCCTGGGCGTAGTCGTCCAGAGCGGACGGGTGGGTGCCTATCACCACTACACAGCGCGTCCTCAGGTTGCGGATAGAGGAACGACCCCTGAGAAAGAGGTTAGCTGCGAATAAAGCAAATAAGTAGTCGCGGACAGCCGATAGGCCCAGGCGTGGGTGTGATGAGCCGGCACTGGCGAACGCATTCATCTAGAAACACTACGCAAGCACCGCAACAACTACAAACACTATACAAAATCTCCTATCTTACTATCTTCTTCTACCTTACTCTGTAATCTATCTCTTTTACCACATATTTCAAACAACAAATGGGCCAAAAATCCTGCTGTCGTGGAGGATACGGGAGCGATGACAACTGCCCTGAGAGGGGATGTGTAGAATGATTCGCCACCTGGTCTTACATGGCAACGAAGCCAGCGAAGGCGCGCTGCCTTGCAGGGGGGCGTTAGGATATGAGAATGAAACCGAGTGTGTCTGACGACGAGTTGACTATGTCCTCGCCAAAATCGGAAAGCTCTCATACTTAGTTCTAGGGAGGTATGAGGGTTATCACCCCTAGATGGATGGACTCACCTGCGATCGGAACAGGATCCAAAACGCGCGGGTTTAACTTACTATCATGGCTCAAAGAAAACAAAACTAAACCAAAAGAATCTTAACGGTGGGAACCTGGAATGTACGCAGTCTACACAGAGCGGGCGCGTTCCGGGAAATCATAAATGAAACTGAGAGGTACAATTTAGATTTGGTAGCAATACAAGAAACCCGATGGAAAGATAACGCGATGCTAGGATCCGGTAACTTCACCTTTTTATATGGAGGCGCGAGCGGGCATTCTCTAGGCACCGGATTTCTTGTTAACAAAAGCATCATACATTCCGTTAAAAGTTGCAATTTCGTGAATGACCGACTCTCGTATATCATCATCGAAGGAGCGTGGTATAATTACGTGGTTATTAACGTCCACTGTCCCACGGAGGACAAAGAGGAAGAAGTCAAAAATCTTTATTATGAAACTTTAGAGCAATTAATCGACCAATTCGCGTCTTACGACACCAAAATAGTAGTGGGGGATTTCAATGCTAAAATAGGGAGAGAGGAAATGTTTAGGCCCACCATAGGCAAAGAAAGTCTGCACGAAACCAGCAACGATAACGGTATTATGGTCATAAATTTCGCAGCCGCAAAAGATCTTATAGTCAAGACCACGTGCTTCAAGCACAAGGATATACACAAGGCAACGTGGACATCGCCGGATGGGGCCACGCACAATCAAATCGATCATTTTCTTATTGATAAGAGGCGCCACACGAATGTACTCGACGTAAGGACCTATAGGGGGCGGATTGCGACTCAGATCATTATCTCGTAGTGGCCAAATTAAGAGCCAGATTAGTAGCCGGTCAAAATAGTAAGCGAGCGAACAAAGTAGAAGAAACCTTTGATATTGGAAAACTACGAAGCGGGATAGAGCGAATCAAGTACCAAGTAGAAGTTAGCAACCGATTTCAGGCGCTCGAGGAAACGGATGAACAGACGGGAGTAGATGACGATCCGAACAGGTTGTGGGGGGCTATCGAAAAAACTATAAAAGGGGCCGCGAACAAAGTACTGGGTAAGAAAAAAAGGTCGAAGAGCAAACCATGGTTTGACGAAGAGTGCGAACTCTGGTTTGAATGGCGCAAGAAGGCTAAATTAGATAGTGTACACAATGAAAGCGGTAGGGCCGTAGAAGAATACCATGAAATAAGAAAGCAAGTGCGTGTGATTTACAGAAACAAGAAGCGCGAGTATCAGAAAAATGAAATTAGAAAAATAGAAACTAATAGTAGGGAAAATAACCCGCGCGAGATGTACAATAGTACATTATGCATCAAGGGAGTAAAGTGGGTAATGTACGCACTGTGTGACGTTGCCGACCGAGCGAAGCGAGGTCGGCATTTCACACAGTGCATGCTTGCCTACTGTAGTCCAGAGGTGCGTATACTACTTTTCACCACACCCCCGTAAAGAAATGACTGTACGCATCTCAGCAGGCCGTACAGTACCCCATGCTCTGCCTAGAAGTAAAGTGACTTGTGTACGCGCGACGCGCTGTTTTACCGCATGGACTGCCTAGGGAATAAAGTGACTTGCGCATGCGCGATGCGCCTTTTTCCGCTCTCGACTGCGTCTCGAGCGGTAAAACAGCGCGTCGCGCGTACACACGTCACTTTACTTCTAGGCAGAGCATGGGGTACTGTACGGCCTGCTGAGAGGGCGTACAGTCAGCACTTTACGCGCAGTGTGGTGAAAAGGAATAAATGCTATTAGGAAGGGTTTTCAGAGTAGATCGCAGTTAATGAAAGATAAGGACGGGAACCTCGTGACAAGCGAAAATGAACTATTGAAATTATGGAAAGATTATTTCGATAAGTTATTAAACGTGCATGAAAACTCCGAGGAAATGGGAGACGAAATCCACACTGCTGAACTCCATATGGACGAAACGACCTACAAAGAAGTAGAGGCCGCGATCAAAAAGCTAAAAAACAATAAGGCCGCAGGAAACGATTCTATACCAGCTGAACTACTTAAATATGGAGGCACCGCGCTTACATCTAAAATTTTTTATCTAGTATGTGCTATTTGGAGAAATGAAACAATACCAGAAAATTGGAAAGAATCCATCATCATACCGATCTTCAAAACGGGAGATAAAACAGACTGCAATAATTACCGGGGAATCTCACTTTTAGCTACCTGCTACAAAGTTCTGTCAAACGTAATACAGGCCAGACTCACACCATTCGCGGAAGATATAATAGGAGATTATCAGTGTGGATTCCGGCGCAACAGGTCAACGAGCGATCAAATGTTTACCATAAGACAATTATTAGAGAAAAAGTGGGAATATTGCGAAACTATACACCAGCTATTTGTGGACTTTAAGAAAGCGTACGACTCTGTCAAACGAAGCAAAATGTATGAAATCCTAGTGCTCCTTGGCGTACCAAAAAAAACTCGTAAAATTAATTCAAATATGTCTGAACGGAAGCACTGGAAAGGTCCGAGTAGGCGGTAATGTATCCGAATCGTTCATGATACGCGACGGTTTGAAGCAAGGTGACGGGCTTTCAACGGTACTCTTTAACCTGACGCTAGAGCATGTTGTTAGAAAAATGCAGGCTAGCGAGCTAGGCGCAACACTCAACGGAACAACGCAAATTTTAGGCTATGCGGATGACTTGGATATAGTGGGAGATAATGGTGAAACGGTGGCGAGAAATGCGGAAATCCTTATAAATGCGGCTAAAAACACGGGGTTAGAAGTGAGCGAATCGAAAACGAAATATATGATCATGGAGAAACTGGGCATTCGCGATGCAGAGGGGGATCTCAGAGTCGGAAATTTCACTTTTGAAAAGGTTAGCGAATTCAGATATTTAGGTACAACTATAAATGATCGAAACGAAATTAAAGCCGAGATTAATAAGAGACTTCATTCGGGTAATGCCTGCTTCTACGCTGTGAACAGATTACTTAAGTCAAAGCTACTGTCGAAAAATGTTAAAATAAGGATATATAGGACTATAATAATGCCGGTAATCTTGTATGGGTGCGAGACCTGGGCGCTCACTAAAGCGGAAGAAAATCTTTTTAGGGTATTTGAAAATAAGGTTCTGCGGAAAATATACGGGCCAAAGAAAGATGAGGAAACTGGGGAGTGGAGGAAACTGCACAATGACGAGCTACATAATTTGTACGCGTCACCAAATATTAACAGAATAATAAAATCACGGAGACTAAGATGGGCAGGGCACGTGGCAAGAATGGGCGATGATCGTACAGCAGCGCGCATAATGAAAGGAAAACCGAAAGCAACGTGACCTCTTGGTAGACCTAGACGCAGATGGGAGGATAACGTAAAATCAGACGTAACTGAAATTGGGCGGGAAGGCGCGAAATGGATGGGGTTGGCACAAAATAGGGAAACGTGGAAGGCTTGCGTAGATGAGGCGATAAACTTTCGAGTTCGAAATGCCATTTAAAAAAAAAAAAATAGAGATTTACCCTTATAGCATGTTATGCGTCGTCAGATACTTAGTAAAATTTTCTACTTTGTATCATGCTGGAGTAAATACAATGTTTTTATTCCACCATGCCTTGAGAAATCTTTTTGTCATGGTTATTGTGACAGTAAAGTAACATCTTGTTTAGTTGTTGTAAGATTCGGCAGCTGGACCAAAGCTATCGGGATATTATCTGACGGCATGTATATTAAAGCCTTTAACAGTCACTTGGATCTGGCCCTAATGTTCAAATTCGACACACTGTACTTAATTTCTTAATTACTTCGATATGTTATATAGTAACCAACTTTTCGCATGTAACATAATGGCACTTTTGCTTGTCAATATTGACCTAGTGTTGTGGAATGACCGTCTTTTTTACTAATGGTCAATTGACCAAAAAATGACGGTCACTTGACCACCAATGATCGTAAATTTATTTTATTTAATTCTTATGTAAAACATCAATACATCAATATTTATTATGTTTAATAAAAAATATCGTTTTATTAAAAAAAAAACATCTTACATGTAACAAACGATTTTACAAAGAGCACCCAAACGTTTTTTAATTAAATACTAAATAATAATAATTGAAATCAACTAATAGTCTCACTATGTCTTAGTCTTTGTATAAACTTACTTTTCCAAAAGTCTTCGTTTTTGTTTTTGAGAACGTTCTTACCAAATCGTTATGAAATAATAACATTGTTTATATTTAATCCGTTGACTGCATTTAGGCAATATATTACCGAACCTATTTTTAAAAAATTATTGCAATATCTTTTTTATTATAAAAGGAAAAAATTCTGAAATAATTGAGTACCATTTCATAAATATAAAAAATATTTTTCCACTAGGAATAACATGACAACCGATAACTTGTGACCGAAACAAAAGAAAATATGCAAAATTTTTGCAATTCTCAAATTTGCGTTTCTTATCAATTTTTGATATAAAAAAGACATTTACACAAAAAAAATGATTTTGCTTGACTAGAAAAAAGTTGGCAATCAACGGGTTGAAAAAATACTTTATAATGTTATCACATACTTACTTTATCACATAACAGTAAATATATTTGTTGATACTTTAAAACTAAAATCCTTTTAGTTATGATGTTCTCTATTTATATTTTCGCTTGGTTAAGCAACTCGGTGGTTAAGCAACGCCGTTACTCGATACAAACGCTTGATATGATGACAACACTGCATGAATATGGGTGCGTTTGAATTAAATCTAACGCACCCGATCAATGGTGTCGTTACAAATATGGTCACAAATTTATCAGTGGTCCCTGGACGGTCAATTGACCATAATTTGACGGGACTTCTGACGACTTCACAACACTAGTCAGATTCTATGTCTATATTTCGCCAATATTAATCTGTATACCAGAGTTCGGCAAGTATTCGACCGCAAAATATTTTTGGATACTTTTCTGTTTTCTGTAAATATAAAAAAAAACGAAATATCAATTTCTAAGCATTGTACACCATGTATTAAGCCGAATATACGCGTTTTAAAAAGTATCCGAAAAAGGTATCTGTTCGATACTTTGCTCGGATATTGAATATCCGAAAAAAGTATCCGACGGATAATTTCGTCAAATACTGAGTATCCGAAAAAAGTATGTACTTTACTTATTCTGAAAAGTCTAAAAGAGGTCTAAAATTCTCACAGGACCCTAAACATGGGGTATCATCCCGATGATGCCCCATGTTTAGGGGTCTAGGAAAATATTAGACATTTTTTAGTCATTTTAAAATAAGAAAAGTATCCGAAAAAATATCCGACGGATACTATTTTCGGATACTCCGTATCCATCCAAAGTATCCGATGGTTTTTCGGATACTTTTTTAAATCGTATATATCGGCTTAATACATGATGTACGCTTCTTAGAAATTGATGATTCGTTGTTTCTTCTTGACATTTACAGAAACAGAAAAGTATCCGAAAATATTTTACGGTCGAATACTTGACGAACTCTGTAAATAATATTTGCTGCATAAAAAGGTATTATTAGTAAAATACAACACTAATCATTCCATTGATGAGATAAAATTATTTACTCAAAGAGGTTATGGTCCTTCATTTTTAAGCGCGTCAAATACGACTGACATCATATACAATTAATAAAATCGAAAACGTGTATAAAATTCTTATTGGAAGCTTTATCAATTTAATATAATAATTCATTATACATATAAATATTCGAAAAGAAGCAATATTTAGAACATTTTTCTTTTTTTCTGTATATCCATTTTTATTTTTCGCCTTTTTTCAAGCTTAAATTGTTTATAACTATTTTAACGAATCAATTTTCCAATACCAAACTTCTATACTATAACTGTAGTGATAATTAACGAATTTACATAAAGGTTAAAAGGCCTACTAAGAATATGATGTTCATAAGGTTATGGCTAAATACATTTTGAGTGGGGCCTCAAAGAAAAGTCTTATTAATATTTTTTGTCCTTTTAATAAACGTTTAATGTAAGATTATGGAAAAATATATATGCTTGTATATGCTCATCTTAAATGATTAACGTGGTCAGCGGTTTTAATTTAAATAATAATTGTCATATGCAATCATCATTTTTTATAGGTAGTATAAAAGTACGCAAAGCCATGTTAAAGATATACCAAGCAAATAAAAATTAAGTGGTACTTACCTGTAAGAAAAGTTGTTTTGATAATGCGTTATTATGTAGGGGAGAGTAGTACACGTTGAATCAGCGTACACAATGAAAATTCTAATTTATCTTTATTTAAAAAAATTTTAAGTGTAAAAATCACTCAGTTTCAGTAATAATATTGCGAAAAATACTCCATACCCGAATTTTGGAAATCTAAACTTAATATTAACACGTGAGATTGTATAAAAATGTGTTTTTATAGTTTGCTACAAAATATCTTCTTCTCAAAAAATCTTGGGAACTCGATTAATTTGTTGATATGTATTTGATGAATGTTTTACTTGGATAGATAATAATCCTTATGAATCGCTCTTTAATATTCTATGTTAAATAACGTACTGCTTAACATTTATAAATTATTATAAGGCGATGAAAACTCTGTTAAGTGATTATATATACAAAGTACACAATGTATAATAACAAAAGAGCATGCGTTAAGTTGGTAGTAGTGAAAATTTAAATTACATTAATAATTGAGAATTTACATTAATCGAAAATTTGTTTGAGTACTTAAGAGTAACTCATTTATAAGCTCTTAGATTGCCTTATATTCATGAGTACGATTTTTCATTGATATTTTTCAACGTCAAAGAGCTACATGCGTTCTTTTCAATTCAATCTGCCTTTTTTCGATAAATTTTCAATAATTGTTTCAGGAAATCAATTTTAATCAATACCTTATGTTATTTTCTTAAATATCAACCGAGAAAATATATTATAAAAGTATTATTTATAGTAGATTGAGACAATGATTCATTGTGTAGAGTATAAGTGCAAAAAGTTCATAGTGTACCATTTTTTATTAATGTTAATTGTTCTAATTCGAGAAATCTTTGACAGCTTTTATGAACTATATAATGTTCGATTTACTATATCCAACGTGTACTACTTTCCCCTATTAAAAAATCATTATTCATAGTACACATGGCATACAAGTTGTTAATTATTTTTACTCAAGCGCACTAACCATGTTAAGTAAAAATTAAGAAAATAATAATAAAGAAAGTCTAAACAAGAATCTAAACAATTTTACACCCTATAAATAGATAAACATGAACCGAGATGTATATCTTTGTTACAGTATTTTTAATAAATATTTATTGATAGTTGCTCACGGGTGAAGTAAACTAAAAATACGCATTCTTCAATTACAATAATGAATTTCTGAAGAAATTTCTTTGCTAACGTTTACTGAAATTGAAGATAGCTGTAAAATGAATGTTTTGCGAATTATATTTTAAAAAACATTCTATAATTTAATGTCAAAAATAGTAAATTTAGGTTTTTAAACAAAATATCATTTATATTCAGTTGAAATATAAATTTTTAACTCTATTTTTGAACAACACATATGACAAAATCTAAATAAAATACACTTTTTTGGGTCCAGAAATCGCAAAAAAAATGTAATGCTGGGGTTTCCAAACCTTTACTATCCTGTTTTAGGGGCCAAATTACGAAGAAAAACGCGTTTAAACACTGAACATTGGCCATGTGACTATGTATTTTTGGCAAATTGGGTGTTTTTATATATAGCAAAAAAAGGGTTTTACTGCGCAGTTAATAACTGTGCACACAAAGGTGAAAATTTTTTTTTCCAAGAAGTGTATAGGAGTAGAAGAAAATTGCAGAAGAATTTTGCACTGGAGATGTCCATTTTCAACGAACAAAAACTGAAATTAAAGGTCCTTTCTTCTACTCCTATACACTTTTTGCAAAAAAAAAATCACCGAGCTATGGGTGCACAGTTATTAACTTCGCAGTATGAAACCCTTTTTTTGCTATATATAAAAAACACCCAATTTGCCAAAAATTAGTTGTTTCTTCAAAATCAAAATTATATTAACAATAGATCTTAAATATGGTGAGGTTTAATAAATGATTTTTGCAAACCAAACAGACAATTTTATTTGTCAGCGACGTTTCGGCAGCATTTCACTGCCCTCATCAGGCTATACCTTTCTTATTACCTATAAAATTGTCTGTTTGGTTTGCAAAAATCATTTATTAAACCTCACCATATCAATATCAGCAAACGAAGATACTGATCTATTTTATACAATATATCTTAAAGTTTTACATAGTTTTACAATTAAAGATATGACGAAGGATTTACAGCCCCATTATCACCCTCGATTTTGATGTTACTGTGTAAATTTTAGACATATAACGAAAAATTATACGGCGCGAGATGGAGCAGTCACAATGGTAAAGTTGGCTCCGACCTCCCCTTAAGGTGATGTTAAACCCCGTGTTACTGGTAAATACGGGGAACCACTTTTTTCATTAATTTTTAAATTTTAAGAAAATATCTCTGGTAAGTTGTTCTTTTTGATTAGAATAACAACTTTTCATAGAGATATTTACTCAAAATTGAAAATGAAATGAGAACAGTGGATCCTTGTATTTGTCGATGGCTTTAGCATCACCTTAAGGGGACCTAACCATTACCTTAAAATTACACATAAATTGGTTATATCTTTTTAGGTGAGAATAAATTATTTATGATGTAACTATTTTTTACGATAAATTTGAACATTTTTTCGAAATATAATGGACAAAATATAAAAAATTTGTTTTTGATGGTCGTTAGGTCTCTTTGTTTGGTTATAATACAATCTTGTATATTTCTTGCTCTGCCGCAAGGTTTTGTGAGTCAAACTGATCGGACTGAAGTTATTGAGGTTTTATAGTGTTCAAAATAGATATAATTAGATATGAATGTGGGAATTTAAAAAATAAAATTATTGGCCAAAGTGATAGTCTTATAGTAAATATAGTTATAATATTATACGAACAAATTTAAAAAAATTGAATAATTCAGGCTTAAATAGGCTATAACGTTGATCACTAATTTTGGTTTTTAAATTCCCACACTAATATCCTAATTATATGTATTTTGAACTTTATAAGCCCTTAAAAACTCCAATCCGATCAGTTTGATTCTCCAAACCTTGCTGCAGAGGAATAAATATACCAGGTTGTATTGTCAAACAAAGAGACCCAATCTTCAAAAAATTTTGTTAAATTTTTATATTATACTTTGATATAATGTTCAAATTTACCATAAAAAATAGTTAATATATCAGAATAATTTATCCTCACCTAAAATTATATAACCAATTTATTTGTAATTTTAAGGTGGTTAGGTCCTCTTAAGGAACAGTTGATTTTAGTTGAGTATATGTGCCAAATTACACTCAATTGAGTATTTTTTCTGTAATCATTCCTATTAAAACTTAGAGTTTTTAATCTAATTCTCAATATAATTTTAATCTAATTAATCTCTTTAATCTAATTTATATATGTATATATATGTGTACTGTTGCAACGCCGTTACCCTAAGCGGGTCCTGGGCGTAGTCGTCCAGAGCGGACGGGTGGGTGCCTATCACCACTACACAGCGCGTCCTCAGGTTGCGGATAGAGGAACGACCCCTGAGAAAGAGGTTAGCTGCGAATAAAGCGAATAAGCAGTCGCGGACAGCCGATAGGCCCAGGCGTGGGTGTGATGAGCCCGCACTGGCGAACGCATTCATCTAGAAACACTACGCAAGCACCGCAACAACTACAAACACTATACAAAATCTCCTATCTTACTTTCTTCTTCTACCTTACTCTGTAATCTATCTCTTTTATCACACATTTCAAACAAAAAATGGGCCAAAAATCCTGCTGTCGTGGAGGATGCGGGAGCGATGACAACTGCCCTGAGAGGGGATGTGTAGAATGATTCGCCATCTGGTCTTACATGGCAACGAAGCCAGCGAAGGCGCGCTGCCTTGCAGGGGGGCGTTAGGATATGAGAATGAAACCGAGTGTGTCTGACGACGAGTTGACTGTGTCCTCGCCAAAGTCAGAAAGCTCTCATACTTAGTTCTAGGGAGGTATGAGGGTTATCACCCCTAGACGGATGGACTCACCTGCGATCGGAACAGGATCCAAAACGCGCGGGTTTAACTTACTATCATGGCTCAAAGAAAACAAAACCAAACCAAAACGAAAAGAAACTTAAGGGTGGGAACCTGGAATGTACGCAGTCTACACAGAGCAGGCGCGTTCCGGGAAATCATAAATGAAACTGAGAGGTACAATTTAGATTTGGTAGCAATACAAGAAACCCGATGGAAAGATAACGCGATGCTAGGATCCGGTAACTTCACCTTTTTATATGGGGGCGCGAGCGGGCATTCTCTAGGCACCGGATTTCTTGTTAACAAAAGCATCATACATTCCGTTAAAAGTTGCAATTTCGTGAATGACCGACTCTCGTATATCATCATCGTCGGAGCGTGGTATAACTACGTGGTTATTAACGTCCACTGTCCCACGGAGGACAAAGAGGAACAAGTCAAAAATCTTTATTATGAAACTTTAGAGCAATTAATCGACCAATTCGCGTCTTACGACACCAAAATAGTAGTGGGGGATTTCAATGCTAAAATAGGGAGAGAGGAAATGTTTAGGCCCACCATAGGCAAAGAAAGTCTGCACGAAACCAGCAATGATAACGGTATTATGGTCATAAATTTCGCAGCCGCAAAAGATCTTATAGTCAAGACCACGTGCTTCAAGCACAAGGATATACACAAGGCAACGTGGACATCGCCGGATGGGGCCACGCACAATCAAATCGATCATTTTCTTATTGATAAGAGGCGCCACACGAATGTACTCGACGTAAGGACCTATAGGGGGGCGGATTGCGACTCAGATCATTATCTCGTAGTGGCCAAATTAAGAGCCAGATTAGTAGCCGGTCAAAATAGTAAGCGAGCGAACAAAGTAGAAGAAACCTTTGATATTGGAAAACTACGAAGCGGGATAGAGCGAATCAAGTACCAAGTAGAAGTTAGCAACCGATTTCAGGCGCTCGAGGAAACGGATGAACAGACGGGAGTAGATGACGATCCGAACAGGTTGTGGGGGGCTATCGAAAAAACTATAAAAGGGGCCGCGAACAAAGTACTGGGTAAGAAAAAAAGGTCGAAGAGCAAACCATGGTTTGACGAAGAGTGCGAACTCTGGTTTGAAAGGCGCAAGAAGGCCAAATTAGATAGTGTACACAATGAAAGCGATAGGGCCGTAGAAGAATACCATGAAATAAGAAAGCAAGTACGTGTGATTTACAGAAACAAGAAGCGCGAGTATCAGAAAAATGAAATTAGAAAAATAGAAACTAATAGTAGGGAAAATAACCCGCGCGAGATGTACGAAGGAATAAACGCTATTAGGAAGGGTTTTCAGAGTAGATCGCAGTTAATGAAGGATAAGGACGGGAACCTCGTGACAAGCGAAAATGAACTATTGAAATTATGGAAAGATTATTTCGATAAGTTATTAAACGTGCATGAAAACTCCGAGGAAATGGGAGACGAAATCCACACTGCTGAACTCCATATGGACGAAACGACCTACAAAGAAGTAGAGGCCGCGATCAAAAAGCTAAAAAACAATAAGGCCGCAGGAAACGATTCTATACCAGCTGAACTACTTAAATATGGAGGCACCGCGCTTACATCTAAAATTTTTTATCTAGTATGTGCTATTTGGAGAAATGAAACAATACCAGAAAATTGGAAAGAATCCATCATCATACCGATCTTCAAAACGGGAGATAAAACAGACTGCAATAATTACCGGGGAATCTCACTTTTAGCTACCTGCTACAAAGTTCTGTCAAACGTAATACAGGCCAGACTCACACCATTCGCGGAAGATATAATAGGAGATTATCAGTGTGGATTCCGGCGCAACAGGTCAACGAGCGATCAAATGTTTACCATAAGACAATTATTAGAGAAAAAGTGGGAATATTGCGAAACTATACACCAGCTATTTGTGGACTTTAAGAAAGCGTACGACTCTGTCAAACGAAGCAAAATGTATGAAATCCTAGTGCTCCTTGGCGTACCAAAAAAAACTCGTAAAATTAATTCAAATATGTCTGAACGGAAGCACTGGAAAGGTCCGAGTAGGCGGTAATGTATCCGAATCGTTCATGATACGCGACGGTTTGAAGCAAGGTGACGGGCTTTCAACGGTACTCTTTAACCTGACGCTAGAGCATGTTGTTAGAAAAATGCAGGCTAGCGAGCTAGGCGCAACACTCAACGGAACAACGCAAATTTTAGGCTATGCGGATGACTTGGATATAGTGGGAGATAATGGTGAAACGGTGGCGAGAAATGCGGAAATCCTTATAAATGCGGCTAAAAACACGGGGTTAGAAGTGAGCGAATCGAAAACGAAATATATGATCATGGAGAAACTGGGCATTCGCGATGCAGAGGGGGATCTCAGAGTCGGAAATTTCACTTTTGAAAAGGTTAGCGAATTCAGATATTTAGGTACAACTATAAATGATCGAAACGAAATTAAAGCCGAGATTAATAAGAGACTTCATTCGGGTAATGCCTGCTTCTACGCTGTGAACAGATTACTTAAGTCAAAGCTACTGTCGAAAAATGTTAAAATAAGGATATATAGGACTATAATAATGCCGGTAATCTTGTATGGGTGCGAGACCTGGGCGCTCACTAAGGCGGAAGAAAATCTTTTTAGGGTATTTGAAAATAAGGTTCTGCGGAAAATATACGGGCCAAAGAAAGATGAGGAAACTGGGGAGTGGAGGAAACTGCACAATGACGAGCTACATAATTTGTACGCGTCACCAAATATTAACAGAATAATAAAATCACGGAGACTAAGATGGGCAGGGCACGTGGCAAGAATGGGCGATGATCGTACAGCAGCGCGCATAATGAAAGGAAAACCGAAAGCAACGTGACCTCTTGGTAGACCTAGACGCAGATGGGAGGATAACGTAAAATCAGACGTAACTGAAATTGGGCGGGAAGGCGCGAAATGGATGGGGTTGGCACAAAATAGGGAAACGTGGAAGGCTTGCGTAGATGAGGCGATGAACTTTCGAGTTCGAAATGCCATTTAAAAAAAAATATATATATATATGTGTGTGTGTGTGTGGGTGATTCCACGTCAAGTGAGCAAGTGAAAATTTTGAATACTCTGAAACTTTAAGAAAATGATGTATTTTATAACTGGAGATTAACTACAACATGTATTACGATGTATTACTCTGGTTAAATAAATAAATAAATAAATAAATAAATAACAAAATATGTAATAAAAATTTCAAATCGTTACCTCTATCGGTTCTGGATTTATGCCAAACTGAAAAACATAATTATTGCATTACTTTCATTTTTCTCAAAACGTATGTATTTTTATCTCGAGAATTATAAAAGATAAAGTACTTTAGTTCGTGTGATTTGGAAAGAGAATTTGATGCAGAATATGAGAGCATTTTTTGCATCACCAAATTTGATGATTTTGATTGGTCCAAATTTCTGCCAAGACATTGATGAAATTTTAAGCTGAGCGCCACAAGCAATTTTGTTGAAAAAATTTCAATGATAGTTTTAGATGTATATTTTAAGATAAAACAAGATTTAGAATAGTACTTTAACTCAGTTACGAGAAAAAAATAGAAGAAATATTTCTTGTTTTATCTTAAAATACTTTATCTTTTATAATTCTCGAGATAAAAATACATACATTTTGAGAAAAATGAAAGTAATGCAATAATGTTTTTCATGTTTTTCAGTTTGGCATAAATCCATAACCGATAGAGGTAACGGTTTGAAATTTTTTTACATATTTTGTTATAAAATACATCATTTTCTTAAAGTTTCAGAGTATTCAAATTTTTCACTTGCTCACTTGACGTGGAATCACCCACACACACATATATATATATATATATATATATATATATATATATATATATATATATATATATATATATATATATATATATATATATATGTGTGTGAATATTAAAAGAAAAAAAGGTATTACAGCAATCATGAATAAAGGCAAAGATAAAGAAATAATAAATTGCATAGAAGTAATAGAATGTTAGATGCGCAAGAGAGAAACATATAACATTTTGTTACCATTATTCCACCTTCTAACGAGCACGAAGTGAGCGGTGACGATCAGTGCGACGCCGACTCCGAACTTCATTGCCACTGGAAATGTCACCACATTTTAATATTTTTCATATCACGCTTTCCTGTATTATTTCAAAAATATATATTATTAAATTTTATATCATATAAATGTTTCTTTCAAAGAGCGTAAGAAAGATCGACAGTTTCTATATTCTCATTCTTAAAATTAATCACGTAATTCAACTGTGTATATGTGCGTGTGTGACTTCTTAAATTAAGGTTTTTATTAAACTAGTCTAACTTACCACTCGTAGATTCTTCTTCTAACTCTTGTTCAGCCTTTTCTTCTTCTTCATTGGCCATCTCATTTACTATTTCCTCAGGTTCCTCGCCATCAACCTGTGATTCATAATATTTAAACATTATAATCAAAATATTCAACAGTTATCAACAGTATCACAGTAGTGAGTAAAATAATTTCTGTATCGCGGGAATTAAAAAATACCTATTTCAAATATATGAGAAAAATATTTTCGTACCCTTAGAAAGTATTGTAAAATTGTAGTTGGACTTGAAAGTAAGGGTGACAATATAGTTCCATTGTTTCTTAGACGGGGTTATATTGTTCACATCTACTACAATTTTTAATACATTTAATATTATAATTTTTCCCGTGCGTAATTGGTTTTTTTATACATTACTCAAACTTTTACCGCGGCATATCTAAAACAATTTTCTTAACACGTGAATCTAATAGGCCCTTTTCCATGCATCTAAAGCGAATGGCAAGTTGAGCATTTCCGCCGCAGCGGGTGGTAATGACCATTACCTCTCGGTTCTAAATAAAATTTATCAAATTTGTAGAAAATTTTGGGAAAATTTGGAAAATTTGGAATATTTGAAAAATTTGGAAAATTTGGAAAATTTTGGAATATTATTATTTTAAAGATGAAATTGTAATCTAATTCTGTAAGTAAATGGCGCACGACTCAAAATGTGCAACTCCCCATTCGCCCTATATGCTTAAAAAAGGGCCTTACATGCACTTGTCAAAAAAAGTACGGTATGTAACAAGGGGGAGGGCAATTTCTAGCTCGGGTGAAGGCTTTAGCAGTCGTCTCCGTCTCGTGTTTAGATGAAATCACCCTCGCTAGAAATGGCCCTCTTACCCCCCTAGTTGCACAATATACTATTATATATTTATTATATTTATTAATTTTCATGTATAGATCTTACAATCTCTTTACATTTTCTCATCTCTTACAGTCTTAAAAAATCGTATATAGTAAAATAATAAATCCACACTAGATTTTGAGATATTTTTTAATTATCTCTACAGTTTATCCACCAACATTTATTTTACTCTATGTATCTTGTAGCTGTTACTCTCCCGCTCTGATCCATTGTGTTTGTTTTTTTCAAACAACATTTTTTTCAGTTATTATGCATGTTTAGTTTTTGTAGTCGCCGATTTGGCATTTTTCTACCATGCTCTTTGGTATGGTATTTGGATGGTTAATGGGCGATGGTTCCTGGGCAATGGTTGATGGTTTATGGACGTTGGTTGATGGGCGGTGGTTGATGGGCGATAGACGATGGTTGATGAACGATGGTTGAAGGGCGATGGGCGATGGTCGATGGTTGATGGTCGATGGTTGATGGTTGATTGACGATGGTTGATGGACGATGGTTGATGGTTGAAGGGTGACGATTGATTGTTAATGGTTGATGGCTGGCAGTTGATGGGCAATGGTCGATGGTCGATGGGCGATAGTTGTTGGGCGATGGTTGATACTTGATGGGCGATAGTTGTTGGGCGATGGTTGATACTTGATGGGCGATGGCTGATGTGCGAAGGTTGATGGGTGATGGTTGATGGGCGATGGGCAATCGTTGATGTGTGATAGTTGATTAGCGATGGTTGTTGTTTGATGGGCGATGGTTAATGGTTAATGGTTAATATTTGATGGTTCATGGATGACGGTTGATGGATGACGGTTGATGGATGACGGTTGATGGTTGACGGTTGATGGTTGACGGTTGATGGGCAATTGTGGATGGGCTAAGATTGACAGTTGATGCTTGATGGGTGACGGTTGGTGGTTGATGGATGATGGTCTTAGATTTATTTTTTTACTTAACTTTTAAATCCTACGAGTGAGCGTTAGCGATCGAGTATATGTGGCTAGTTACAATTATAATGTGAGTTTTGAAAAAAGTGTCCAAAACGCCGATTCCCATTGAAATACGCGTAGTGTACAAAATAGCCTCAAAGTCAAGTGTAATTTCAATGGCTTTGAACTTTAATACTTGAACTATTTTTGCAATTCTGATCCGGTGAAAATGTTCGTCTTTCCAGGTACTTTGAGTGCTAAAAGCGCAGATTTTTATTAATAAAAATTTTTATTTTCTATAGTAACATCCGAGATGATTGACTTTTATTTTACGTTTCTTACAAACCACGAAATCATTATTAAAGTTGTGCAATTGTAATTTATTTTATAAAAATCATTTACACCACTGGAACCTCAAAATCATAACTTCAATATGATTATTTGGCTCTCGTGGTATAAAATACGGTTCGAAACTGGTGCGTAAGAAGGTTTTAACCTCATGTGACTTTTCTTCTAAAAAACTTTCTTCTAAAAGACTTTTCTTCCGAAAAACATCACACGAGCTAAATAATCACCTTCCGGACCCGTGGCGAAATGTACTATTCTTTACACTGTATTTGGTACACTATATTTTCAATACGTATATGTCATATAATTAAAAAATGTTTTGGGTTACTAAATTTTGACTTTTACAAAGTAGCCCCGTGTACAAAGTATCCCCGGTCTCTCTTAAGGGGTAACACCACTCTAGCGGCCCGAAAAAATGCCTAATTTGTACGATTTTTTACAAGAGTAGGAAAGAAGGGATCAAATTTCTTTTTTGATGGTTTACTATACATATATTCAGGTAAAAAACATATTTTTTTTTACATTTAAATACAAAATGGCGGCTATACAGCGAATCTCGTGAGAAGCCTTTTTCAAAATGGGAGAACAGATTACTCGTGAACTATTGCAAGGATTAGATTGAAATTTGTACTGTACCTTCGCAAATAGATTCTCTAAAGAAGTACGTAGCCGTTTTTCGATTGAATGTAAATTTTTTTTATAAACAATTTACATCGTTCTTTTTTCGAGAAAAATCGACTTGTTTTCAGAAGTGCGCCATTTCTACAAAAATTGAAATAAAAAAAAACCCTACGTACTTCCAAAGTTAACGTTATATAGATTAAGAATTTCTTTGATTTTTGTTCCAGGTCTCATACTTTCCGAGAAAAGTGTTCTCTCGTTTGGAGGTTTGAGAAAAAGGATTCTCACGAGATTCGCTGTATATCCGCCATTTTGTATTTAAATGTAAAAAAAAATATATTTTTGTACCTCAATATATGTATAGTAAACCCTCGAAAAAGAAATTTGATCCCTTCTTTCCTACTCTTGTAAAAAATCGTACAAATTAGGCATTTTTTCGGGCCGCTAGAGTGGTGTTACCCCTTAACCACCTTGGTGAAAGTATAGTTTTATCTAAAACTATTAATATTTTAGAGAATATGAAAAAAATGTTAAAGTTGAAAAAGCTACGAAAAATATTTCCGATTTCTCGAATTCAAATTTCCCGTCATTTTATTCATTTTAACAAAAATAAACGATATTTGAAACAAATTATAACATTTTTTGACAAAGACTAATTTTAAATAAATTTTTATACTAGAAATTACATTTTTTTACAAATGAAAATAAAAAATAATTCTACACAATAATTAACATAATACATGATCCAAATTAAAAATGTTGAATTTTTCATTTTTAAATGTAGTTTAATCGTTAATTATATAATTTTCTCCGAATGTACAAAAATTAGCTATTATTTAACATTCTTATTTAATTAGTAGTTTGTACTCGCTCGATGAACGGCCTAAGACATTGCACAAAATATGATATAACTTAGGTATATAAATTTACAGCTTAAGTACAACCACAAGAAAGTTAAAATCAAGCATACATTTTGCTATTCTTGTGGCCATACTTAGGCGATAAATTTATTTACTTAAGTTATATCATATTTGGTATGAAATATCTTAAGTAGATTTAGGCTGTTCTTCGAGCGAACTGTTCAATTATTGATAAATTATGATTTTTCCAAAATAGCTATGTACAAATTTTGAAATTATTTAATAAAGTTGTATAGTTATTGAAAAATGTATTTCCATGAGAGCATAGAGAGGAGGCCACGTTTTCTAAAAAACCTGGAAATCGGAAAAAGTCAGGGAATTCTTTTGAATTTTTGGAAAAATATAGAATGCACGTCAGTTTATCAGAACGCTAATTTAGTCATGTAAAATACGTGACGAATGGAATAATTGAATTAAATCTTTTTTTTTGTTTTTTAAATGAGTCTTATGCTAGATAATAATATTTTTTAATTTGATTTTAACAATTATATTTACATAGTACAATAGATGGTCCAAGTCACTTTCTCAAAAAGTATAGATGTGTCGCTGGTGTAAATGATTCCGGGTGAAACAACAATCCGAAATAAAAAAAAAATTTAAGAGTGTATTAAAAACTCATTAAAAAAATGTATTGTAAATCTGTAAACGCATAAAATCTTTTGAATTTCTTTTTATGTATCAGGATAATTTTGGTCCGGATGATAATTACCCTCATACTAATTAAGAAATTTTTTGGGTTTTCAGTTTTGGATCGTTGTGTTACCTGGAATCACCTGTACCTACCAGTTTTTTTGAAGAGGCAAGTGCTAACGCCTATTAGAAAAATATGTAAACAATGATAGAGAATACTCAGAGTGCATCTTATTGAACTGTGTAATTGCATAAACACAACGGAAAATTGGCTTTACCTGAATAGGTCAGAGTTCCAATTACTGAAATCCTGTCTGTTTTCCCTGACATATCGATATTTTTCCGCACAAAGTTAAAAATACAATTTATGGTGATATTAAAACAGAAGTTTCTACCATGATGAAAAAATCGCCACACCTGGTCATAACTAATACAAATAAACTATTCTGATTTTTATATGAGAAAATAGTGGCAACCCTGCATAGAATACATATAAGAAATATGACTCGCGTCTAATGCTGTAACATTGATTCATTGAATGTAATTTGTTTATTTGATTTTAAGCAGTAAGTTTTGTAATAATAAACTTTTGTATTTCTTATTTTAAAAACTCTTAATAAACTTTAAATATGACATACTTCTTCCAAAGGTTCAGCACTGTTATCATCGATTTCATTAACTCCAGGAATGGAAAAGAATTCTTCTACGACATCCTCTTCATTAAAATGATTAAAATCATTGTCATCATCTATAGGCTTGATTCCTTCAATACTAAAATCCAGATCTGAATCGAAAACCCTCACATTTTCATCTTCAGTATCATCATCCACGTTATCATCTTCGATTTCCTCCAGTGCGCTCAGATCGTCGTTATCATCGTCAAAATTTTCCTCACTGTAACTTTCATCTTCGTCATCTGCATTCTTGACTTTATCTTCCTCTTCTAAAATTATAATTATAAAAATGCTTTTCATTTGTTCGTTCTATTGTAATGTCGAGTAAAGTTTTCAAATGAAATACCGTTCAAATAGTTGATTGCAGAAAAAATTTAACAACAATTTACGACCTTAAAAATTACATAGATAGTGACAATATAGAACTTTTTAACAAATATTGAAACGAAAATGTTTAAACCAACTAGAATACCAGAGATAATTTTGCTAATACAGGGAAAGACGAAAAAATAAGTTTAACTGCAACGTCAGAAAAGATTATTTTTTAAAATAACTGAAGTATTATTATATCAAAGATAATTATTGTTAAATGTAATTATCATTCTGCTCTTAATGAGCGATGTAATGATTGTATTGTACAATAAAAAAATGTTGAGATAAATAATTGAAACTAAAAGAAATTTGAGGATGTTTGTAAAGAAAGAACAGTAAGAACAGTAAAAATACTTGCATTTTGTATTTTCTCTTTAATCTTTAACAATACATAAATATACAATTGTGACAATTTTCAATGATAATAGCTTATTTAACATGATACACGCGTAAAGTTGTAAAGAGGTTTGCGTGCATATGATGTGTAAAGTAAAAAGAAAGATGTATAAAGATGTAATAGAAAATACGATAAACCATGAAAATACTGTTCTTCCGTCAGAATATAACAGAATAAGACTTGGCGCGCAATCCATATTAAGATATCCAAGAGCAGCTGCGACGGTATTGTCGGGATTAATGAAAATGTAATTGTGTATAGGTATCAGGCACCTTTTTCGGTGGACGCGTAATCGACTTGACTGTCCGCAGAGTCGTCATTCTCTCCGTTGTCTTCGTTCTCATTCTCATCTCCTCTCGAGTCCTCCTCATTCTCGTTCTCGTTGTCGGCTCGCGCCTCAGCCTCGACCTCGTCCTGATCTATGCCCTCGTCCGTCTCTTCCTCGGAGATGGTCTTGTCGCGACGGCGCTCGACGTCCTCCTCCTCCTTGGAACACTCTTCAGCCTCGTCATCCTCCTCGACGCCTTCTAAACCGCCACTGTCTTCCTCCTCTTCATCATCTCCGTGGCCCTCATCGTCGTCCTCCTCCTCCTTCTCCTCCTCCTTCTCCTCCTCCTGTTCCTTCTCATTCTCCTCCTCCTCCTCCTCCTCCTCCTCGTGGGAGGCCTCGTCTCCATCGCCGTGCTCCTCGTCCTCGTGCTCCTGGGACTCGTCGACCTGCTTCGAGTCCGCTTCGTGCTCATCTTCGTGCTGTGCTGGAGCGTCGTCTACCCAGCCCTCGAAGATCATGGCCCATTGCGATGCCGTCACTGGAGTGTCCACTGGCACAGACAAAACCAACAATTTCATTAATAATTTTATAATAGTAAGAGTAGCAGTAAGGCATAACAAATTTCAATATTCACTTAATCTGTTGGTCAAATCAAACACTTGACGGAAAAATTAGAAAGTACTTAGAAACTACATCGACTTTGATAATTTCGTAATTCTATTGAATTTCAAACTAGGTATCACAATCTTGGCCATAAATTGTTACTGTAAACATAGAAATGAATTTATAAATATATTTTTTGTTTATTCTTCCTTTTGAGATATTTTCTATGGTTTCGAGTACAATATTCAAGATAAATTAAAAATTTAACGCTCTGTAAATTTGCACAGGTAGTTCTTTCTATATATTTGGATGATTCTGAGCATGGCGTACAATTTGTCTTTCAAAAATTTCCAAAATTTTCTTTAACCGTTTCTTACAAAATAGTCTATATTTCTTATTTATTATCATACACAATGTAGTGACCCAATTAGAACATCGGACCAGAAATAATTTTTATATTTTATATGTTTATTATTAATATTTGATTAGTAGGCAAACAGAATCGACGGCAAGAACATCGAACCGTTCGTTGTGGTAGAAATGGTAATACATTTATTTGGGTTAAATATAAATGCTATATTATTATTAAAGCACAAAAAATATATAAATAAAGATTGATTTTTTTAGTAATTTGTAATTTAGTATACACTAACAGTTAATTTCAAATTTCAATTTTGTCCGATAATATGTGTTTAAAAGTGAAATTATGAACTTTAGAGCAGTCCATGCCCATTGTACCCGAGTAAAAATGATTTATATGTAATTATATATAAAATAGTTATATCTAATTATATAAACCATTTTTACTCGGATAAGAAACTAATAATAACTGACTAAATCCCTCATGCTTGGTAACATTGTATTTGAATCAATAAGTTTTAATAAGGAATTTTCAAAGAAGCCAGATGACCCAAAATTGGAAGTTCCGAAATAGCTTACAACTAAAGTATAGCAAATAATTCGTTTGTTGTAATTAATTATATTTTCTTAATAATTGTTCGGAAAAGATTAATATTTCAGAAGAAAGTGTGAAATAACGTGTATCATGAAAATAAAATACATTTAATACAATTTTCAAAATAATTAAATCTACAATATTCTATAGGTTAAAAAAGAAAATTTAAAAAATTTTGTTTTAATTCGCCTAGGGCATCCAATTTCACACTATGCTCAGATCAGACTGCATTAATCGCATAAACTAATATAAAAACTGCATAGATATGTGTCGATTAAAAAAATTAAAAAAAGGTTTCATGAGGCTATTATGCAGGTGTCGAAGAGTGAGTTAGTAGCGGCAGTAAAGGAAAATAAATATGTAAGGGCCGGATAATCGATGTACTTACCGTCGGTGGTGCCCCTGTGCTCGACGATGATCAGACCGACGACGCCAAGAAGGGCGGCGAGCAGTGCGAAGAAGACGATCCGCGCGCACCAATGGCCTCCTGTGCCGGTCTCTTTGTGGACGTGTATCGTCACGTTGTCCGCGTGATCCGTCGAGCTGCTGCGCACCAGCGGCACCGATGGGCTCCCGTCATCCTCATCTGAAATTCACATTCGATAACTGACCAACTATCCAAATTATTCTCTTAGTACAGATCCTACAATAATTCACTCTACTATTTCCTTATACAACTAATGGGGAAATACCAGGAGCTAGCAAAATCTCTCTAACACACTGTAGGAGTTAATAGAAGATAACATATTTACCAAAGAGGGGAGAAAATTAAATGTGTAAATTTATGAAACAAAAACTAATAAAAAGTTAAAAATAATAATTAAATCTATATAGCATTTTTTTTGGTAGAAAAAAATGTGCTAGATGCTGGAACCATTAATATTATACAGCACATTTACGCTATAGTGACGAGCAAAATAATTCTGATAATTTGAGGAGACTAATAAATTCTAAATTAATATAGATAGATAGATAGATATATTTTTTTATTTGTTCAAAACAAAATACAAATATTATACAATACTGCTGCGAATGGATTCCGAAATTACTTAAAGCTTTAATATGATAATTATTTTAATTATTGTACATGTTCATCAATACTATGGGCCAATAAATTATTTTAATACTTAGTTTAATACTTAGATAAATTGTATTTATCATTAATCATATTATAAAAATGATTAATCCATGAAGAAAAACAGTAATCGATATTTATTAAAATACAATTTAATGCGCTATTTTCTCTCTCTCTCTCTCTCTCTCTCTCTCTCTATATATATATATACAGATGCTGCTTTAAAAAAGACATCATTTGAAACGCAAATTTTGCCAGCAACAAGTTTGGTCTATTTTTGTAAAAGCCAAATGACGCTTTGGCGGAACCTTAACAAAGTAATATATGTATTTTCCAAGACGGAAAATCCGTATTGTAAGAGACCATTTAGCGCATTTATTTTTGTGTCACAAATAAAACAAACCATTAAATAACAAAGACAACAAGCTCTTATTTTCGGATTTTTGCAATGCTGGAAAATAGGAAAATTCGAGTTGAGCAGGGAGTTCTATTCTTGGGAATTTATTATGCAACATTTTCATAAAAATAGGTACACTTGAACTAGACGATTTAACTCTCGACAACCGGGATTTTGAGCTTTTCATGGAAACATTCTTTCCATTCATTTAGTTTGAACCTTATAAATATTTACTTCAAAGCGTTGTAGAAAGTAACTTTTAGGCTTTAAAATAAATGAAGATAAAAGTATAGCATCCAAAGTAATGGCAGTGTTAAAATTGTTGTGTATTTTTGATAGAATTAAACAGAATATTAATGAAATATCAGTAAGTAAATATTCAGCAAATGTATTAATGAAAATAATTTAAAAAATATGTCTCGTTTGTAAAATGGACTACATGCATAGAAAAGCAATGCTAATGATAATGATTTTATAAACTGCAAGGGACACATAATATTTGAAGAAAGTCGCATAAGCATGTAGATTAGCGGCTGTAAAAATAAACGTTCCTAAGTTCGCATCGAGTAAAGGTAGTATTGAATATAGATCGGAGTTGAGTGTAAAAATGGCAGAGATTGAAGATAAGAGTGAAAAGTACAGAGAGCTGATAAGTCAAGTGTCAAAGCGCAAGATACGCATTTTCGTCGGAGGGCGAGAAAAGTAAGGAAAAACACGGGGAGAGAGAAGCGCGCACGCGGGGAGAGCGATCTAAAAATACAGCAAATTCGCTCTCGGCTTAGAGCTCGTGTGCCCGTGTGCCCGAGCCGAGTGGCGCGAGCGCCAAGACGGCTAGTTCCCATCATCGCGATCATCATCGTGATCATCATCAGCATCATCATCAGCAGCAGCAGCAGCAGCAGAATCATTATAGCCAAAAGACTCACCTCTCCTGCGTCTCTTGTCCTTGCGCTTCCTGGGCTGCACGTCGCCCGACATGTCGTCCCTTATCTTCTTGCCCTCCGTAATCGTGAAAGCTCAGCGACCGCGGCGGCAGTCGCTCCAGCGGCCTCGCGAAACCTCGGGTGCTGCTGCAGCACTGCGAGTCGGCTGCAGCTCTGTCGGTTCGCCCGGCGCACAGATCCACGATCGAAACCGTACTGCGCCGCACCAAGCTTCAAGCTTGCTTCGAATCTTCGAATGCCCGCTGCAGCATAGAAACGCGGATTCCGAATCAGCGCGCGCGCGCGCCCATATGCATGTTATCCTTCTCTTGTATAAAATCTCTCTGCGGCCTATACACAACTCTTTTGCAGACTTCTCGTGCTCATTTTCGGGCATTATAACTTTCTAGAACGATTTATTTATATGAAGGGCTCATTTTTAATATGAAAATAAGCAGGCTATCTTAATTACCTCATCTTATTTATTTCAAGGCTGCAGTTCTTTACACGCCTTGTTTAAACAAAAGGCACACTAATATAATAGGAGCAGATTCACTTATACTGACCGTCGCCCTATTTACAAAACTGCTGGATAACAATATTTATTACACCAATATTTCATGAGGTTTTGAGAGATCTCTTCTAACGCATAAAAATCAAACGTTATTCTCGAGATATAAACTAATTTTAGTGAAAAATGGTACCTCGGCTTTTGATCATAGCCCAGCGAGTTTTGACGCTACGAAAAAAGATCCAAAAGTAAATAAAAGTTGACGAGAAGAACTTTCATTTCAGCTTTGTTTGGTACAAAAATATTAATCTGTTCCAATTCCAAAATTATTAACTTTCCAAGAAAGTTATAAATAATAGATTAAAATTCGAGGACTTTAACTGTTTAAAATATAGTGATTTTTTGTGCAATTTTCATTAGTTTTTGTAAGTTAATAAATATGGAACAGATTAAAATTATTGTACAAAACAAAGCATAAAACAAAGCATAAATTAAAGCTTATTACATCTTATTACATGTATTTTTGTTTACTTTTGGATCATTATTCCTAGCGTAAAAGGAGGTATCCCCAGACGGCACACACGCTCTACATTTTTTAGAGTAAATGCGATCGCTCCAGTCTAAAGAGTGAATTTTATCACTCTAAATTAGAGAGTGACTTAGGATTCACTCTAATTTTCATACTAGTTTAGAGTTAAATTTGTATTATGAAACCTATAAATTAATCAAAGTTTCAAATTCCGAATTTTTAATTTTAAAACATTATTTACATCATGAAAAATATACTACAATGCGGTAAAATAATTTAACTAGAGGCAAAAGGGTACTTTTTAGTTAGAATCTCTTCAAAATTTAACCAGATAATGTTTTTACAAATTCGAAGGGAATAGGTAACCATTTTTAACAAAAATAGAATTTTGTACAAGGATCTGTATTATCGACTTCTTTAGTTTAAAGTAGGACTATGGTGAAAAGATCAACATTTTTTATTAATTGTTAAGTCTAATGAGCTAAAATGTTAAAGGCTTGTGTAGGGGATATTAATAAGTTCTAATGGAAATGACCAGTTTACAGACTGTCGCTTAAATTATACATATTGGGATCGGAACTCCTCTCTAGCGGTGAGCTTCGCAAGCTGTCAATGAAGGCTCCTTTTCTACATGAAGTATATCTATATATAGCGATAGCCAGCGCCACATGACCAATATTTGAAGCTGTGAGAGAAGGCTCCCGCATAGCACTCAATATTGCAGCAATATCACATGAGTACTATGTGCGATATTAAATATTCCTGTGATATATATCACACTGAAAAAACAATTTGTTAAATCTAAGTAAACGTTTTCTTGAATCGTACTAAGAAAAGATTTACTTAAATAAAGTAAATATTTCTTAAATTTAGTAAATATTTATTGAATCCATGAATACCAGTCTAAACATAATTAAATATTTACTATTATGAAATAAAATTTACTATTATCATATAAATCTTTTCTTAGTACGATTCACGGAAACGTTTACTTAGATTTAACAAATTTTTTTTTCAGTGCAGTAATATTGCAGTAGTACTGTAGCTGTAGCAACATTTAATGTCCGCGGCGTTTTAATCACAGAAATATTTCGGGGAATATCAGTACAATATAATGGTGACAATCAGGCAACATTTCAGTAACATCACAACAATATTATTATGGGCTTTTAATTGTTGCAGTTTATTTGTTATATAATGATTCGGTAAATTGGTCGTTTTGTAATCCCTGAACCTCCTTAAAACAAACAAAATAACGTGTCTTAATAATGACTGATGGATAAAATGAGATAAGAAGAAAAAAGTGGAAATGTAGTCAACAGTTTATGTTCTACATATATTGAGGTACATTTTCTGAAAATTTTAAATAGATTCATAAAAACCTCATACGCAAGTCATTTTTTAAAGTTAGGAAAATTATTTCCGAGAAAAATTCGTTTAAAGTTTCAATTTTGTGTGTTATCTAATATAAATTGCTTTACTTAAATACGTATACTTTAATTAAAACATCCAATTTTGACATCTGACAAGTTTTAACATTTTTACAATGTTTTAACATTTTTACAAAATTAAGAAATTTTTTTTTGATATTTTGGCCAAAAAGCACTAGAGTTCTACCTTAGGTGGTTTTATCATGAGAATCGACTTAATAAATAAAAATTCATACAATAATTTGTTTACGTGTTACAATATCAGAATAATTGTAATATGAAAGAAGGGTATAACTTTAAGTAACTAAAAAATTTTTTCTCGTAAATTACAGAATGACTTTTATCCGAGTTTAATTTGAAAGGTCTCGTTCTGTTCCCATAAAGATTTCAGGGGGACTTACCCATATAAAAATTAAAAAACGTCGAATAATCTGCAAAGTTACAGCCAAAAGTTTATACTTGTACACGCATGAACTTACAAAAATACGTGTATCGACATATAAACAATTGGCTGTAACTTTGCAGGTTATTCGATGTTTTTAATTTTTATATGGGTAAGTCCCCCACAAATCCTTCAAGAAATAAAATGGGATCTTCCAAATTAAACCCGGATAAAAGATATAAAAGATTCCGATCATTTGTCAAATCATCCTCTAATTTACGCAATATCTAATTTTGCAATATCGAAATTTTCATAAAAAAAATTTTTTAATCACTTAAAGTACCCTTCTTTTATATTATAATGTTTCTGATATTATAACAAGTAAACAAATTATTGTATGAATTTTTACTTTTTAAGTCGATTCTCACGAAAGAACCTGGGTCCGAAAGTGAATTAAGAATTCAAATTTCCCGTCTTAATTTTTACCGATCGAATAGTGAATATTTATTCATAATTATAAAAATGCTTATATTTAGACAAAACCCAAACTCACTAGTCCTTCATTGAGCAATAATGGACCTAAAAGATTATTAGAATGAAAATTTTATAAAATTTATATATATTATGATATGCTAAAAAACAAAAACGCATCGAGAAAATAAAAAAAATTATTTCTTGTAACTCATGCGCGATTTTTGCGTTTTTTGGACCTAAAAAGCGAGCCTAAAATGCTTGTTTTGTGACCGACGGACAAATAAACAGCGAGCAAAAGTAGCTTTTTTGCCCGCTGTAAATTTATTTACTTATTTGTACTTTTCGAGTCGTTTCCGCAAAAATACATACATGTGTCACAAAAAATATGGGTTCGCATGAAGGGCTAGTGGGCTCCTACTTCAAACTCCACACTCGGTCTAAAAAAGACTACTTTACGCCCTTAGTACACAATATACTGTTTGAGCTGCCTTCCTTTAAAAAATAAATAGAATGAGCGCTGAAACATTAATTTTCCCTGTGTGTATTCAGAGTAATGCTGATCCACATCCATACATACACACACATACACACACGCACGCACACACACACAGGCACACACACACATACACACACACAGAGAGAGCCTGCACACACTCATACAGACATTTTCTAAAAATAGTGTATTTTGATAAATTTAGCCTTATATATTAACGCATATATTTCGTTTGCCCTTAAGTGTCCAGTTACTGGTACTTTTACCTTAATAAGACCATCACAAACTATTAATTTGTGTAACACACTTGTAGAGCATTAGCTAAACAAAACAAAAAAGATGTTACCTTATCGTAAAATTACGAAATGTAATATATGTGAATAATAAAATTGTTAAAGTATTTGTATTTAGTTTGTTGTCATAAATGAGGTTTTTCTTTTTCCAAATGACTCCAGTGTCTCTTAGTGTATTCACATAAAAATGTATTAATTGGAAGGAGAATGTTCATTAATTTCTTCAAGCGTTTACGAAATATGTATAACAACGACAATGTAAAACTCCGAGAGCCCCTACGTGGGCCATTATGGTCTATAAATCCTCATGTGTTTCTGACTTTCTAATTTTTTCGTTTACCTCAGTGAATTGAATAATGTATAACAAACTGTAATAAATAAAAGCCAATAAACAAATTTACAAAAAAGAAACAAAAATCTAGCGCTGGAGTGTCAGCACAAGAAACCAAAGGCCCGAGGTTCAAATCCGATCAAGAATTTTTCTGAAGATTTTTTCATTTAATTCTCAACTTCATACCTTTCCAGTAAACTGTAATATTCATCAAAACACTTCTAAAACGTAAAACAACTTGAATAATTATTTTTTCTATGCGTATATTCTTTCACTCTAAATACAGTGAAAATCTCACTTTTACAAAAGAGTGCGTTATTCACTCTTTCTAAAAGTGAAGATTCACTTCAAAATAAGTGATTATGTGTTTTCATGATCGTTTGAAAAAACTTAGAGAGCATGTTCCTATTGAATTTACAAGTAATTCGTGAAATGAATTCTAAAGGATTTCTTTTACAATCGTACAAAAAGAATTCCTAATTAATTCATAAGTATTCAAGGGTAGGACTATAGTGAAAAAAATCTTGAGTTTTCATTTCCAAATAATGAGGTTTTGATAATATATTTACTATTATTATATGTCTCTGGCAAACCGAACAAAAGACTTAAGTCCACTTTTTGCAATGCTCGGTTTACAATAGTCTCACCATTATAAGTATATAGTCCCCATCATGCACATTCACATGAAAGTGATAAAAATTGCCGTAGCATAGCTAACACAGTCGAAAATGGCACATTACGTAAGTCCATTTAATGAAATCTTTGCCCGACGTATGACTTAAGTCCATCTTTATGTGGATCAATCAGAGCGTGTATCACTGATTTTATTTAATTTTAGTACGTAAATAAATTTTTTATTATATAAACCATAGTGTATGGGTTTCAAAAAGAATTCAATTGATTCTCGAAAAAGCGAGTTAAGTCCACCTTTTTGCATCCTCATAGAGGAAGCTTTGTGATGGTAAAAAAGAAAGTTTTGCTAAAAACATGTTAGAAACATGTTTTGAGACATTAGAAGTCAAAATACACTATTTTTAGAAAAAGTTTGTATTGATGTGTGCGCGATTGTGTGGGTGCGTCTGTGGGTGCGTGCGTGCGACTTGCGTGCGACTTGCGTGCGTCGTGCGTGCGTGCGTGCGAGACTATAATGGCTTACGTAGGGGCTCTCGGAGTTTTACATTGTCGTTGTTATACATATTTCGTAAACGCTTGAAGAAATTAATGAACATTCTCCTTACAATTAATACATTTTTAAGTGAGTGCACTAAGAGATTTTGGAGTCATTTGGAAAAAGAAAAGCCTTTGAAAATTTCCGGAAATGTAGCTTCTAACTATCTCTTGAGACTGTTAGAAACCCAGATTATAATGACCTTTACATTCGGAGTTATTTGAGGTTATGTTTTTTCTTTAACTTTTCTTATTCTTTATATCTCGAGAACGGCTCGGTCATTTTTGGTAACCGAGAGCTCATTTTTTTCGATCTTTAATGAAGATTCTGAATTAAGAATAAATTTTGTGACCCATCGATCCATTATTGTTTTACGATATTCTGAAATCGATAAGGTAAATAATTTTTGTATTTTAGAAATAATATGTTTGTTTAATTCTTTCCTTCTTTGTATTTAATGGCCATGCGTCCCCTCTTTTTGGAACTCCGATATGTTACAATGCATATGTGCTTTTGTATTTTATATTTGTATTTTATATACTTGTTTTTTTGTGTTGTGCGAAGAGCGAAACCCATCATCTGCTTATTAGCGTCTCAGACACTTTGAGGAGGCTATATCGGCGCATACGTCCTGCTCCAAAACACAATACGTAGTCGGAGATCTTTTTCAGACGAAAAACTCGAAGAAAAAATTCTCGAGAATGAATGTATAATAAAAATAAAATTATGGCTACAGCTAGTTGAATTAACTATTATGAATTAAACCATCAATGATAAATCAGCACACACTTTTTGCGCTCCTAATTAAACAGAGATATAGCAATTTTAAATTAATTTATTAGAACAAAAAATTTTATATTAGAACAAAAAATTTTATATTAGAACAAAAAATTTTATATTAGAACAAAAAATTTTATATTAGAACAATTAATTTAGTTTATAAGGGTACCAAAGTCAATTTAAAATTAAAATTTCGCGCCAAGAAATTACCGACCAAGAAACAACTATTTTAACTGTAATTAAATATAGAAATCGAATTAAGGGGTAACATTAAACACCTCTCTAGCGGCCCGAAAAAATGCTTAATTTGTACGATTTTTTACAAGAGTCGGAAAGAAGGGATCAAATTTCTTTTTTGAGTCAAACACTTTTCTCGGAAAGTGTGAGACCTGGGACAAAAAACCAAAGAAATTCTTAATCTATATAACTTCAACTTTGGAATTACGTAGGGTTTTATTTTCAATTTTTGTAGAAATGGCGCACTTCTGAAAAAAAGTCGATTTTTCTCGAAATAAAACGATGTAAATTGTTTATAAAAAAAAAATTTACATTCAATCGAAAAACGGCTACGTACTTCTTTAGAGAATCTATTTGCGAAGCTACAGTACAAATTTCAATCCAATCCATGCAATAGTTAACGAGTAATCTGTTCTCCCAGTTTGAAAAAGGCTTCTCACGAGATTCGCTGTATAGCCGCCATTTTGTATTTAAATGTAAAAAAAAATATATTTTTGTTTGCTTTTATAATATTTAAAAACTTACAAAGGAACGGAATGATTCGGAAAAGTTCGACATGACTATAATTATTTACCATAAATAAGTTTAAAAAATGTTTCGCTACTTTATTTATCGCGACTTCCATACCTAAAACCTTATATTTAAATTCAAATTTTAATTTTCATACAGGTTCTGAACAGTTCAACAAGATTTAGAATTTGGGTGTCGAATGTGCCCATGCAGAAACATTCTGAAAGGATCGGAGACATTCGGAAATAATTCTTTCCGATCCTTACGGATCCTGTCCGTACCGCTTCATCAAGGGTGGCTTAAGGGGGTGTCAAACCATTCAAATTTCCCGCCGTAATTCCTAACCTCAAATTCTTTAACAATTGATTACAATTAATAAATAAACTAAATTATGAAAAACCAAGACATCATTGTCCTCCATAATACAATTATCTACCACTGTGCGAAGTTCAAACAAAAACTTCAAAACCTCTACGAATGCCATTCGAAAAAATTGACTTTGACACCTCCTTAATCCAACCCATTACTTCCAACGGGACCAAATTGATGTCGATTTGTGTGATTAACTTGAAACTGTTCATTTGTTTCTCACCTATAAAACGTGCAAAATGAATCAAAGTAATAATGAAAAATATGGTTTTTAAAGAATAGGACTTGATCTTTCCGACTCTTTCCGAATCACGTCAGAAATTCAGATGCTGCGAAATCAATGATCCCGAGTAAAACTGATTTATATAAAATCATATATAGTTATATATAATTATATCTGATTATATATAATTATATATAAATCATTTTTAATCGGGATTTACATGATGATATACCGTCTGCAATTATGTAGTATGCACATCTAAACTAAACACCAAAATCTGCGGAGCGCACCACCTCGACCTCGTCATCAACTCTACCATAGACTAGCTACTATGATATATTTCGAGTTTAAAAGTAATATTATACAAATTTTCCTACAATCTATTTTTTTCTAATACTCGGGGCCCCCGATATACAAAGAATACAGCACTGGTAGAATAAGAGCAGTTTCTGGAAGACAGCCACTAACAGTGTTTATGAGTTTACGGTGTTTGGATTAACAGTATCTGGGGCCCGATCTTACAAACAGGTCTGGACACTCCGCTTATAAAAAGTGTCCCCAATTTGAAGCTCGAAAAGCAACATGGCGTTATGACTAGTAAAGACAAGCGCGCGTGTGATAGCATGTGCAGTGTGACGTCGCGAAATTCCCCATTTACGTAATTTGACCGAGAATATGTTATTAACGCGAACGTAACACGCGAGTATTTTAAATTGTCAAGTGAGCATTAAAATGCTCTCTCAACACGCGAAAAGGTATAAGAAATAATTAAAGTTGTTTAAGTTTAAATAAGATTCTTAGGATAACCTCCTAAGATCTTATGTGTATTCTACTATTTGAAGATACAAGATATAAGAATATAAAAGTACAAGAATAAATTACTATCGAACTCTGACTGACTGCTGGTGAGCTCTTGGTGATGCTGCTCAGCTATCCTCTCCATGAAGATGGTAAGGGGTATGAGTGTCTCCACCCCTGGATCTTCTTGGCGAATGGGAGTGAGTTTCCACGAGCTTTTCCCAGCGTCGCTGACCAATCAGCGAAAGGCTGCAGGGCCCGTACTGGCGTGGAAGAGAGTTAGAGTGGGGTCGTTTCCTCCCTCCGAAAACGTCACTCGACTTTTCCAGGTGCAGAAAACAAGGAGCTCATTATTTCGGCTTGTTCGTTTCCAAGAACCCTTAAAATACGTCTCAAATGAAAGGGGAGCCTAGCACGTATTTTATTAAGTGCGTTTTAGGCACGTACAGAATATATTAAAATGTATAACCGTTTTCGGGAAAGACTAACGAAACGAGAGAGAACGAATATAATGTTAATTTGTATTTTGATATTAGCGCGTAATAAGTATTAATTTGCGAAACGCGGAATGGAAGTCGACTACTTCACAGCAGAATATAATATATATATATATATATATATATATATATATATATATATATATATATATATATACGATGTCTGTCCCAAAAGTATCCGACCTACCTCGATTTCTCGGCGCTTGATTTATTCTTCGTCATCCGGGGGGTGGCATCCTACAAAGTAGTCCCCATTTGATTGAACAAGACCCACACGGCACGTAATGTTACCGAAAGGTATCAATTCGTCTGTAATGTTTCAGTAATATTTCAGGTACCTTTCAACGGAATCGTTTTCAGTGACAAATTTCAGAAACCTTCCAGAAAGATTTCATGTGAAAGTCACCAGTAGAAATGTTGCAGTAACGTTGAAGAATTATTTATTGTTAGTTATAATCCCATTGCATATTGAATGTATCCGCAACATTCCGGTAGTAATGTTGCACATGTTATATCTCAGAAATGTAGCTGAAAGGTTTCAAAAATAATCAAAAAATGAACTTTCGTCCGTTATATTTCTGTGATGTTTCGCATGAGATCTTACATCTACAACGTATCAGAAATATTTCCCAGATATAACAGTCCTTACCTTTCAATCCCGATACATATTGAATGTATCCGCAACATTTCCGTAGTAATGTTGCACATGTTACATCTTAGAAATGTTACAGAAAGGTTTCAAAAATAATCAAAAAATGAACTTTCCTCCGTTACATTTCTGTGATATTTCGCATGAGATCTTACATCTGCAACGTATCAGAAATATTTCCCAGATACAACAGTCCTTACCTTTCAATCCCGATACATATTGAATGTATCCGCAACATTTCCGGAGTAATGTTGCACATGTTATATCTCAGTAATGTAGCAGAAAGGTTTCATAAGTAACCAAAAATGAGCTTTCGCCCGTTACGTTTCTGTGATGTTTTGCATGAGATCTTACATTTGCAACGTTTCAAAAATATTTCCCAGATATAGCAGTCCTTACCTTTCAATCCCGATACATATTGAACGTATCCGCAACATTTCGGTAGTAATGTTGCACATGTTATATCTCAGAAATGTACCTGAAAGGTTTCAAAAATAATCAAAAAATGAACTTTCATCCGTTATATTTCTGTGATTTTTCGCATGAGATCTTACATCTGCAACGTATCAGAAATATTTCCCAGATATAACAGTCCTTACCTTTCAATCCCGATACATATTGAATGTATCCGCAACATTTCGGTAGTAATGTTGCACATGTTATATCTCAGAAATGTAGCTGAAAGGTTTAAAAAATAATCAAAAAATGAACTTTCGTCCGTTACATTTCTGTGATTTTTCGAATGAGATCTTACATCTGCAACGTATCCGAAATATTTCCCAGATATAACAGTCCTTACCTTTCAATCCCGATACATATTGAATGTATCCGCAACATTTCCGTAGTAATGTTGCACATGTTATATCTCAGAAATGTAGCAGAAAGGTTTCATAAGTAACCAAAAATGAGCTTTCGCCCGTTACGTTTCTGTGATGTTTTGCATGAGATCTTACATTTGCAACGTTTCAGAAATATTTCCCAGATATAACAGTCCTTACCTTTCAATCCCGATACATATTGAATGTATCTGCAACATTTCCGTAGTAATGTTGCACATGTTATATCTCAGAAATGTAGCAGAAAGGTTTCATAAGTAACCAAAAATGAGCTTTCGCCCGTTACGTTTCTGTGATGTTTTGCATGAGATCTTACATTTGAAACGTTTCAGAAATATTTCCCAGATATAACAGTCCTTACCTTTCAATCCCGATACATATTGAATGTATCCGCAACATTTCCGTAGTAATGTTGCACGTGTTATATCTCAGAAATGTAGCTGAAAGGTTTCATAAGTAAACAAAAAATGAGCTTTCGTCCGATATATTTCTGTGATGTTTCGCATGAGATCTTACATCTGCAACGTATCAGAAATATTTCCCAGATATAACAATCCTTACCTTTCAATCCCGATGCATATTAAATGTATCCGCAACATTCCGGTAGTAATGTTCCACATGTTATATCTCAGAAATGTAGCTGAAAGGTTTCATAAGTAACCCAAAAATGAGCTTTCGTCCGATATATTTCTGTGATGTTTCGCATGAGATCTTACATTTGCAACGTTTCAGATATATTTCCCAGATATAACAATCCTTACCTTTCAATCCCGATACATATTGAATGTATCCGCAACATTCCGATAGTAATGTTGCACATGTTATATCTCAGAAATGTAGCTGAAAGGTTTCATAAGTATATATATATATTATTCATAAAAGTATTTCAAATAAATTAGAAATATTGTTCATTACTGCAATAATGTAATATAACTTTATTGATATATTTACATATACGAATTAATTTTCTTTATTTAAAGTATGATTAAGAGGAAAAATTTATAAATTTATTATTTGATTTATCATACGGTAATTATATTAATTTTGCTGTTATGTCCACACAAAACCATGACTGAATTAATTCTTTTCGTTGTACTACATTGATAAAAAGTTCGGAAGATGTGAGAAGTCGTGTATATAAAGGATTTACTACAACTAATTCTCTTCCAATCACGTACGATAAATTATTAGCATCAGTAACGAAATTAACGACTTCAACTGCAGTTCGATTGTCAAGTAAGCAGCAGTCATTTTTATTATCTTGACAACTAATAAAAAATGTATCTTTTCGTAAAACTTGATACTGTCTAATAAGGCGATAAAAACTAATATCATGCGGTAAAATACCATTGTGATGACGTTTTTCAAGTTTTATTGTGTTTATACATTTTTGTTTTAAAGTGTTAGTTGATAAATTGTATTCTTTTATTCTACGGTGTATTTGCTGTAATGGTTTATCTCCTTTTTTAACTAATTTCGTTAGTATTCCAATATAATTTTAAAATCTGAAGGCACTGAATTCATCCGAAGGACTGTTATAATTTCTTACATCATCAGCAATATGTCGCAAATTATGTACATATAGTGAATCTTCAAATTTATGCTTTCAACTAACTATTTCAATTTTTTTCAAGTTCAATTTTCATTACTAATTAATATGGTTAATGTATTTTTTTTTTAAATTGATTTTGTACGCGTTAGCCCCACGCCTGGAGTAAAGTCGTACAAACCCTGGGGCTAAGTTATACGTGTATTTTAAATGGGAAAATTAAAAAATTTTCAGATTTCCCCACCAAAAAAAGTTTAGAAAAAATTAAAAAAAAAATCAATTCAAATTATTCTATTTAAAATACATGTACGACTTAGCCCCGTGGACGGTGTACGATCAGTTAGCCCCAAAATTTAAAATATCTTGAAATCAATGTAACTTAGTTGAATATATATTTCTGATGGGTGAACTTGCTGTACAATCAGTAATTGGCTCCGAATTACTAAAAGAACTTTTGCACAACTAGAAAATAACAAAACGGGTTTTAAATTCGACAGGTGTCCGTTAAAATTCGAACGGTTTTATGTCTAAAAAATTATACAGAAACAATAACAATACTGCCGAATCAGGTTCGCGGAGTACAAAGGAAACGCACTTTCGCTTGCGGCGAAGGTAGCACTAGCGCCAAAAGCGATGTTAAATTCCCATAAGGCGGCGAAAGTTGGAAGTGCAATATGTTGTAGTTCTAACTTTCACCACCTTATGCGAATTTAACATTGATTTTGGCGCTAGTGTTACCCTCGCCATGTATGTATAAGTCTATATTCGTTGGTAGAGCATTCCATTGTCTCTATAATATATATAGTTATATATACCCTAATACAAGTTAGTCAGGTAAAGCTGTCTCATTGCGGTTGCTTTGTCTTTCCTTATAATTTGTCTGTCATCAATTCTTAAAAATTGAAAAACGCCAGTTACGCTTATCGTGCAAAGGATTAATTTAAAAGAATTTACGTACGTGTATTATTGTTTTCTTTTGTGTTTTTTCTGATTTGAGACGGATATCATATATATCAAAGTTTTGAGCGATGAACTACCACATCTGAAAAATCAGAAACGGTGATTTTAGAATAGTTCCAAGTACCTGGCTTGCGAAGGACAATAAAACGTGCTTATGGCCTCCATACGAAGATTCAGTGCAGCTTAATAAATTAATAGAACAGCGTCCAGACCCTGGCGATATTACTGATGATGAGGACTGAGTCATAACAAATATATCAAGAGTCGTGATGTCTAAAAGTATTATACATTTTTATTCAATAATTATAATTATATTAGGTTTAATATATATGTACCTACATGGGCTTCGTATAAAACTAATAAATATATTGCATGCTAAAATAACGTATCTAACATTGTTTCTTGTCAGAGAAAACTTTGAATTACCATGCAAAAAAGGAGGTTATGTTTCTTAATACAAAGTTTTCCCTGAAACCAAACAATGTTAGGTCCTCTGCTTACACTCAAAATATTCCTTATTTTTAGACAAGGACAAAAAATACAGCGTCCTCTTAATACCATTTTATTTTTCAATTTTGAGTTTGCATGTTAATTTCACATAACATAAATTCCAAACTGCAGTTATAATAGTATATTATGACACTGTTGTGGGAGATGGTTTTCTACCTTGCTCGAGGGTTTTCGCACGAGCGAATCGAGTGAGAAAATCGAGCAAGGTAGAAAAACACCTCCCACAACAGTCTCATACGATATTTTATAGCACAACAACCTCAAAATCGACAATAAAGTTGGCATTTTGAGGTTAGTGTGCTATAAAATAATATTATGCTATCCCAATTTATTGTGCAAGTGTTATATTGGTGATTGTTAAAAAAATGGCATTTTTATAGTGTCGCTAAAGTATTTTTGGAAACTAAGACACGTTCCTATGAAAGTTTCAAAAACATTGTAGAAACTTTACAGAAACATTGAAATGTTCGTTTTTGCGTTTCAAAAGAAACCTTGTAGAAATGTTTCTGTGATGTTACTGGCAATCTCAAGTTATCTAACGTGTTACTTGGTTTGTTGTACGAACGTTTCTGCAACGTTTCAACAGTAATGTTTAAAATTTTGTAAAAAATAATAAAAAACGACAAAATCTTCGGGTTTAACCTACCAATTTGGTTGCACCATCCGAATTATTATTATTTATTACAAAATTTAGAACTTTTCAGTTGAAACATTGCAGAAACGTTCGTACAACGAACCAAGTAAAACGTTAGATAACTTGAGATAGCCAGTAAAAAAGAGATTTTTAGTTTGGTCCAAAAATTTGGTTAAAAATTACCGTTTTCTTGACAATCACCCATATTTGTATTACTATATTTGTATTTGTAAAAAATGTTTTTCTTTTAAAAGATGACTACAACCAAGCTAAGGATGTTT
The DNA here is from genome assembly GCA_949152435.1 of Gastracanthus pulcherrimus. Lineage (NCBI taxonomy): Eukaryota > Metazoa > Arthropoda > Insecta > Hymenoptera > Pteromalidae > Gastracanthus > Gastracanthus pulcherrimus. The sequence goes on from OX424576.1 coordinate 53,826,097, forward strand.
TAAAAATCATTGAAATGACCTCGGATAAGGAATCGGACATTGATGAAGATAAATTAAAAAAAACATGGTCTTCTCGTCATAAGAAGAGGTTGCATTCTCAGTCGGAAGATGAGTGTCTCGCAGAACAAGATGAATTCGACAAATCAGAAAAGTTGAAGACTGCTCCGAAGAAGAGTAAAAGTAAGAGGACGAGTGCGGATGATCAATCACAAAAACAAAGTACATTCACTTTAAACTTTTACATGTGGTGCTAATCGACGACGGGGGTCTGCGGTGTGTTTGTAAACAAAGCACATGTAATTTTTACAGAGGTGCTTGTATCAATCGGCAGAGACTAGGATTCGAACCCGGGTCACCGGCGTGGGAATCCGACACTCTACCGACTGAGCCGCCGCAGGCCCCAATTTCTTAATTTGACTAAAAATTTGTGTCCGCGTTATATCTTCATAAAGTATTACTTAATTTTTAATGTATATTACTTTAACAGCAATTTTACGAATCCGAAGTGAGTATTGCTATCATCAATTTTCGTACAATGTAATAAGGTAATTGTAAAATATGCAATCGCTTTTTTATCCTTGTGGTTGCTCGCCTGGTGATAATTATATTCTTGACGTTTTGGTTTGTTTTTTGGGATTTTTACTGATTTTTTGTGCTTTTCTGCAATTTTCTCTAACAAAGTAATAATATGGAGATCTCGTTTTGCATACTCTTATGATGATAAAGGAGGTGGGTTATATATAAACATTATCAATTACGTATTATTATACTAATAATATGTAATTATTACGTTAATTTAAAACTTCATAATATATTAATAATTCTAATAATTCTTTTTATATATTTAATTTATTTTATCTGAACTATGTATAGAAGAAGTATTACTAATTTTGACTCCATTTTATTTACGAAAAAATTCACTTAATAATAATTGTTAAACTGTTCATCATCAATTTTTAAAATCACAAAAAAGGAAATTTGTCAGAATTTTATGATTAAAATAGTTCATAAAACATTGACTCATTGATACAATAAGTTGAAAAATCACATACGAACAAATACTTTACTTTATAAAAGTAGGTTATAAGGCAGGCCTTAGTTAAACCCAAAAACAGACTTTTTTTTCACGAGTACAGAAAAATTTTTATGTTTAAAAGCAATCATTCTGAAATCTTTTATGCTCTCAAAATGCAATAGTATCTTAAATTTTACCGTTGTAAAACTTGAAAATGTTGATCCTACACGTCACAATAAATCATTATTTTCAATACCATATTTACTAAAGGAACTTTGATCTTCACACGATTCGAGGTGACGTTATGAATAAATTTTTTTTCGACGGTTATTCTTTTATTATTTTCTTATTATTTATTTTCAGAGATCCAATCGATTTTTTGAAAAAAATTTATACAATTGATTGGATCTACGAAAAAGAATAATAAAAAAAAATTAACGAAAAAGTGCTCTGCTCTCTTTGTAATACACGTCAAAAGGAGTTGAATATCCGTCGAAAAAAGAATTTTTGTTCATCATATCACCTCGAATCGTGAGAAGATCAAAGTTCCTTTAATAAACATGGTATTCAAAATAATGATTTATTGTGATATGTAGGATTAAGATTTTTAAGTCTTACAACGATAAAATTTAAGATATTATTGTGTTTCGATAGCATACAAATTTTCAGAATGATTGTTTTCAAATATAAAAAGTTTTGAAGACTCGTAAAAATAAAGTATATTTTTTGGTTTAACCCACTGCCCCTTAAATGAATTAATAAATAAATTATTAAATTAATGTATGATTTTTAAAGTCAAATGATAATTAAAAATGTATAAACATTTATAAAATACAAATTTTTTTAGCACACAATAATGAGAAGACTTACTCAATCACTTTGTAATTCACTATTTAACTTTGCTGAATGATCAACAAATCGGCTAGCTTCACGAACTTTCTCTTCTAATTTCCTAATCTTTTTCTCCTGTCGATATTCTTTAGAACCCTCCTAACTGAAATTCATGTTGTATAAAGTATTCAACAATATCATAAAAGCAGGCAACAAAGATGATAAGGCGTTACACAACTTTTCTGTTATACGATTTGCTCCGTTTTCCACATGTGTGCGAATTATGCTATGTTTACCTAACCTCTTGTGGATTTTATACATTATACTTTTCACAATAAAATCTTTTTTACGTATTTGTATTGTATTTTTTATTGTTATTGTTATTTTATGTTTCAAATGTTCAATTATTATTCAGATAAGGGACAAAAATGAAAATATTTGTAATAATTTATATTAGCACAGTTGACAAACCGTTGGTCAACATTGTCGTTATGTGTTGTCCAAAACAATTAGCTGACAGGCCATTTTAGTTGTGCAATTTTCTACCAAGGTACTTTTGCAGGTTTATGAATTTTTTACAATTTTTATATCAGTAAGTCAGTAATCGGTAATAAAATGAGACCTGCCGAATAATAACTGGATAGAAAATAAAATCTCCAGATATTTTGTCGAATCTTTCTGTATATATTTGACGATATTTATAATTTAGCAATACGACAGATCAACACATAAAGTATGTAGAATTGGACATTAATACGCTAAAACGCCGGGCACGATATTGTCCATTTTTTTTACTTTGACCATAATATATATATACATGGGTCAAAGTAAATTAGTACTTTATTAGTAATATAACTCAACGACTAATCAACTTCATTAGTATATATAATTAATGAATATATGATATATTGCAGAAGCTGTACGCCTGCGTAATAGTAATGTTGACGAGCAAAGCGTCAAACAAAAAACAATTGGACCATAGCTGACGGGAGCGACAATGCGTATAAAAAGAGCAAAGTAAACAAAAATACTACATAATATAACATCAGCAACATTCCGGAATAACTATACTTTACACTATTCTAAATAGTGCTCTTTCGTATAATAATAACAAGAATTGCTATAACATGATCATTACGGTCCTACGCTATATCTTTGATTAACCCTGTATTCTTTATATAGATATTTATACGTCAGAACATGTTTTTCTGGAATAAGAATTAGCTTATAATTTGTCACATAAAGTATAAGTGTTTCTACAGTTTTATACTGTGATTGATATTGAATGAACACAATAATGATATTTTTATTCAAAAGTAAAATTCTACCTCATATATTTTATTGCCAATATAAAAACTTAAATATGTATGAAACACAAGAAATAGACTTGCTAGTTATTCCAGAAAGTTAGATATTACATTATTATGACTTTCATATTTTCCTTAATCAATAAACGTATCGTAAAGAGCCACAAAACTTGTTAAGCGTTTCAATATTTGAATCATATATTAATTGGTAAAACAGCATATGTCGCATTTTTATTGACGGTATCGATGAATATTTCTACAATTTTGTACATTAATATAAAAAATTCTATAAATATTATATATATTAGATAACAATCCAAAGAGTGTATAGCAGCAATTTTTATACATACTTAAAAATTTCAAACCATTAATTCGTAACCATTTTTTTCATAATTATTAAATAAAAAGGAAACATACATCGGAATATTTTTGAAGTGCAATAATTTATTGTTTAATGTTATATTAACATATCTTTGTATGTTATCGATAGAAAAAAATCAATTTGACCAGTTTAATTCATAGTATTACATTACAATCCATTTTCAAAAATTATTTATATTAAATAATGCGTGTATATTATGCAAATCTTTAATACAAAATATGTCTGTATAAAAAAGTTGATTTAAAAAAAAACATTGTAATTATAGGTTCATCGAACTTTTATTAGAGAATCAATCGACAACGTCCTTATTTATGAAAATTATGTTGTGTTTTATTATATCTCTGAAAAGTAACATTTTGTCTCGCACGCTATTTTAACAACATACGATTCATTATATTATTCATAAAAAAATAAGAACACTATTAAAGGATTTTTATTTCAAACTATTTATATTATTTTAACAATATGTATATTTTTTGTTTTTAGTGATAAAGTCACTAAAACACAGGAAAATGAATCTAGTTCTAGTAACACAACACCTGAAACGGAGTCGGAAGAAAATAATTCTGAATGTCCAATAAAGGAGGCTGCAAATTCAAATGCAAATTCACACGAGTAGAATTTAAATATATTGTGACTTCATTATTTCTATTCTACATTTTATATAAGTATAATATTTGATTCGTATAAATATTTATTTAATTTAAGTTTATTTTATATCAAAAGAATCTGCAGGATTTTTCGAAATTTCTGCAACTTATTTCGCAGGATTATCACCTGCAAATTTCAATACAGTATATTTTCTAAATGGGACGATAGGGAACTTGCATGGGTTTAATACCCGTGTTTTAACACTTGGAAAGTAATATGAAAAAGTAAAACGTAGTTGAATGTTTTATTTTTTTATGCCGTATTTATTTATTTATAATGCATTGAAAACAGTAAAATTTGATATCGCTTTTTGAATGGATGTCACGTGACATCATCAAGGGGAACGTCGAACACCGCGAAGCCAGCGCCACTGTAGCGACTCTACGTACTAATCCAACTGCAGCTGGGCTTCGCAGCCCTACTGTTATTACCTTCGTCAAAATAGCGCTGATGGTTTTGCGGTGTTTGACGCTCACGTTGACGATGTCACGTGACATCGATTCAAATAGTGATTTAAAATGTTACGATCAATAAATAAATAAATAAATAAGGCATTAAAAATAAAATTGTCTTAAGAAGTTTATTATTTTTAAGTATATTACCGAATACAATTGAATTTAAAATTCATGCAAGTTCCCTATTCATTTCTACAAATAGAAATTGTAATGAATTGTTAAAATTTCAAATTATAAAGCTCAAGATTTCTGCAGGATATTTTCTCAGATAAATTTTTCTGCAATTTGTATGAAAGTTTTGCAAATTTTTTCCGTGCCGAATTAAGCTGTTTATATAAATATTTTATTATTATAATTAAAATTGCGGTACTTTTATTTACAATATTTGTAATTGCGATACTTTTATTTATTATAATTGTAATGGCGATACTTTTATTTATTATTGTACATGATAGTATTAAAAGTAAAATAAAACACTTTCATACAATATCAGTTTCATGAATGATACATTAATATATAATAATGTATATTAATGAATAATGCATTATAACGACAGGTCCTATGAAATAGGAAGCGATTCGGAATTTCATGTTAAGAAGGATGGGGGTAGGCCCTCACTTAGGTTGTCCGAGGTTCTATTTATGAGTTCATAGAACTTTTTGTATTTAAAAGCAAACATTGTGAATTTTTTTTAATACAAATAATTGGCAATATCTATAATTTGACAGATGTTTTCAAGCCTCAAAATCTTGATCCTATACATCATTGAATTAAAATTGTTAATATAATACCTTATTTATTGAAGATATTTTGGATCATGCACGACTCCGCGTCCAACGGTAATTTGACTCCTTTTAAAGTGCACTAAAACCTTAACAGTACAATTTGGCGTACAAAGGTAATTTAATGTAACAAGTAACATCAACATTTTGAAGCTTTACAACGGTTAAATAAAAAATATTAGCAAATATTTAATGTTGAACATTTTTTACAATGTATGCTTTTAAATATAAAGAGTTATATGGATACATAACAATAAAATTAGTTCTCCCATCGTAACCCTCACCCACGTATAATTATTCATATCAAGTCTAATTTCTTACAAGTTGTATATTTCCGGATTCTCTAGAGTAATGGGCTTGCTGATTTTCAGAAAAATAGAAGAAGCATAGGTATGAATATGCGTAGTTTTTGACATTTTTTGCTGTCGGAGGGAATCCGGACCCTTAAACCCGTTCCCTCTTAGGTTACGTGGCTGCATTATATAATTATGTTACTAAAACCTTCTTGAAGCCTTTCATATACATGCCAAAAAATGGTTTCACCAAGATTACAATATTTATTGATATATTATCTACAGGTTTGAGGAAGATTATTCCAGTAATGTTACTGTGATGTTACGTGGCGGATTTCTGAACTATTGTGCCGCTCAAATTGCATTGGCTTACATGACAGATTATCGAAAAATATTTTTTTACAGGTCGCTATCATTTCACACATCAAGCAAACTTTTTTGTGCGATGATCATAAGTATATCGGGCGTAAAAAAAATCCAATGTTTTAAACAGCTAATTTAAAAAATATATTTTTTGATAATCTGCCATATAAGTTCATGCATTTTTCGAGCCCAATAGTTCAGAAATCTGTCACATAATCGTGTAAAATGCGTGGTGCCAAAGTTATGCACATAGCGGAAATATTCCGTAACAACTTTATATATATATATATATATATATATATATATATATATATATATATATATATATATATATATATAGTTGTTCATATAACTATACATTCATAGGTTGACGCGTTAATGCTTCAGTGGTATGATAGTAAGTTGGCGTAGTATGCATACACACTCGGTGGTACAAGTATCGTATTTTTTTCAATCTCGATTTGTACTAATTACAAATATGTAATGTAATATATATCACGTCTATAACATGAAATTAGATTAAAAATATGAGATAATTATTACTGTTACGTCTTCCTAATTCTACTGGTGCGATCAGTTTAAGCCTCAAATTTGAACAGCTAATTAAAATGCGAAATCGAAAACCAACGAAATTTCTTCCGAACTATTATTTCAGTAATATTTCAATATGTTACTGCATAATATTAACATTCGGATTTTGTAACACTTTGGTAATGTTACTGCAATATTACCAATAGGTTTCGTTGAGATTTCAGTAGTATTACGGAGATATTACATAACGGACGTATTCCCGTGCATATTCCAAAATAGATCCATTCGCCGGTTACGTGGTATATATATATAGCCCGTAACCTGCGAATGGAGCTATTGCAAAATACGCACGGGAATACGTCCGTTAGGTTATTATCCAAGGAAACATCTCCGTAATATTACTGAAATCTTAACGAAACCTGTTGGTAATATTGTAGTAACATTACAACAACATTACGAAAGTGTTACAAAATCAAAATGATAATATTACAGTAACATCACTGAAAGGTTACTGAAAGCTTTCGATAACATTAAAGCAACATTAATTAAATGTCACTAAAATTATAAAGTAACATTACTGGGGCGTTATTGAAAACTTTCAGCAATATTTCAGTAATGTTACTGAAAGGTTTTCATAACATTACAGCAGCGTAACTTGGGTATTAATGAAATCTTTTAGTAACATAACTGAAAGGTTACTGAAAGCTTTCGATAACATTAAAGCAACATTAATGAAATGTCACTAAAATTATAAAGTAACATTACTGGGGCGTTATTGAAAACTTTCAGCAACATTTCAGTAATGTTACTGAAAGGTTTTCATAACATTACAGCAACGTAATTTTGATATTAATAAAACCTTTCAGTAACATCACTGAAAGGTTACTGAAAGCTTTCGATAACATTAAAGCAACATTAATGAAATGTCACTAAAATTATAAAGTAATATTGCTGGGGCGTTATTGAAAACTTTCAGCAACATTTCAGTAATGTTACTGAAAGGTTTTTACAACATTACATCAACATTAATGAAATGTTACTAAACTATTACAAAACAACATTCCTGGGATATTACCGGCGAAACCTTCATAAAACATTACTGAAATGTTACTGAAAGCTTTCGATAACGTAACTGAAATGTTGCTGATATATTTCAGTAATATTACTTTGAAATAATCACGTTCGTCTTAGAATCAGAGAAAGGTTACAGAAATATCACTGAAATGTCACAGTAATGTTTCTGAAATGTTACATTTGACATGTTAGCGGACATTTAATGTTTCTGAAACATTACAGAAAGGTCCAGGAAACATTGTAGAAACATTTCAGAAAGCTGTAATGTTTCAAATGAAATATTACAGAAAGCTTTCAGAAACATTACGTGCCGTGTGGGGACGCTCATATCGATCCACTTATTCAATCGTTTCCACTTATTAAAGCACTCTTGAAAGTCAGACTTCGGAATCGCCTTTAGTGCATTCGTCGCATTAGTTTCAAAAGTCTGTTTATTGTCGAATCGATGTCTTTTAAGCGGCATTTTCACTCTTTATTGATTGTCTGGCCTGTAGGGGCATATTCGTGGTGCACAACGCCCTCATAATCGAAAAAAACAATCAACACTGACTTGATGAACGAGGATCACTGTCAACAGATGTGCGGCCACTTTTGAACCGCCTATACCACTCTTTTATTTGTGTTTTGCCCATACACTCATCTTTAAAGGCCTTTTGCAACATTTCAATAGTTTCCGCACAACTTTTACCGAGATTAAAGCAAAATTTTATGCAAATTCGCTGTTTGGTTCGTTCTGCCATTTTTAGCAATAAGCAAATTGCGACGAACGCAAAAAAGTCGTTGTAAACAAATACACGCTGCGCGGGAACTAAGGCGTTTCATCGGTATCTTAGGCTACTGACGAGAAGGTTAGGAGTTGCTGGTGACGTTCGTACCCTCCAGAGGTCGCCTGAGTCTCTCCGCGCGAAGATATGAACGTAGGTCGGATACTTTTGGGACAGACCTCGTATACTAGGGGGGTACCCCCGCTGCTCGCTCCGCTCGCCAACCCCCAAAGCATCATGAAATTTTTTGTTTTTATGAAGGTTTTCTATTTTTCCACACCATCCGGGAGGTAAATAGATTGGCGCGTTTTTTTGTTTTGTTAATTAAGCTTTTTTATACATTCAAATTTATGTTTTATTTAATTCATTTATAAATAAATATATGTAACTCATACTTACATTTATTTATATTTAGTTTTAAGTATTGTATTTTTTAACATATATATTTATTTTAATTTTGATTTTTATTTGAATGTAATATTGTAAAGCTCTTTTTAATTCGTATGTAATAATCTATATATGTAAATTTAATATTAATGAATATTATACAAACAACTTTATAATATAGGAAGATATATGTGTCTATTGTTTTGATTTGTAATAAAGTCAGGTTATAAGGTAGGTTATAAACAAGATATAACTCCCAAATGTTAAAATAATAAAATAAAATAATAAAAGAAAAATAATATAAAATCAAATTTGAAATTACTTAATTATTTAAATAAGATTTTAAAAGAAGTATCCCCGAAAAAAAAAATAAAATTTTAATGTTTGTTCCTAATTGAACATATTTTTTGGAAAATGACAAAAAAATGTTTACTACTTGTAATATATTGTGACATAATAATACGTCACGTGCTATTCGCCATTTATACGCGCAAATATTCAAATAAAATAATACGTATTCATTTAAAAAATATACAAAATATATATAATCACTCGATTCTCGAACAGGGTCAAGCACAAATATTCAATTTTAGAAACTGTGTATGAAAGGCAAAGAAAACACGCTCAATAAATAAACAGAGAACCTCTGTTCTACGCGATATTGGGGGGTCCTAGTTCAAGTGCTTTTCCGGGAAGAAAAGCGTGTCGCTTGCACGACAACAACATGTGGTTGGCAACAGCGTCTAGACTGCATACACAAAAAAGGGACTGGAGGAAGAGAGGAGCTAACCGGACTACAACAAATTTTTAGACCACGAGTAAAGTCAGTCAGAGTCTAGGCGTGCTAAAGGACACACGGGTTTTCTCGCGATATATTCATATATTTTAATCTCCTCGTGATTTCTCGCTTCAAACACTTTTAATGCGGCCGTAGCCGGTCTCAAGCCCAGATTAGACGCAGAGAGAAAGTGTCGTGCTCGATTAAAATATTCTTGTTTCAATCCGCATTTATTATCTTTTGATTATATTTTATTTCATTTATTTATTTATTTATTATTTAAATAAACCGCTCTCGGGTCACGCGCTACCTAACCTAACCCGACCTGGGTCATCACAATATATTTACATATTTATTAACGTAAACAGTAATAAATGATCACACTAATTTTATATTCATAAATATTTTTTAAATATTTTATTTTGAAAGCGATCTTTTTATAAACTACTTTAAAAACAAATAATTTTGATAGTTTATACATATTGTGCGAATAACAATATGAAGTATTTAGTATTTTAGACACTAAGTACTCGGAAATAATTATTTTATATTTATAATCGTTCAAAACATTCGACATTCCACCGCGCATGTGCAGACATATAGCTATTGGTTTTGTGACGTAATGACACGTCACGATATTTGTGACTCAAATATTCGCCAGATTTCATACATCGAAACGCGCAAATATTCAAATTGGATAGGAGCTCTAAAATACATAGCGCACATTATTTAATAGATAGGCTTAACGAAAAACGTTAGCAAAATATCACTCGATAGACGCAAAGGCTCGGACAGGAAATACAAAAATAACAGAACGAAATTCTAAGGGGCTCGCTTAAATAAACAAGACCATAAATAATAAGTAAGAAGAAACCAAGGGCACTGCTCTCGCTCGATACACACAAAGGGCCTCTCATAAATTAACAAGGAAAAGCGCAGAAATAAGAGTGTCCTTTATCGGTCGAAAAACAACACGACAAGCACTCGAGAAGAAACACGTGTGCTCATAAAAAAAAGGGTGAGCGAAAAGAGAGAGAAAGCACGTACCTACACTCAGTCCCAAATCAAGATCGAAGAGAGGGAAAAGCCCGATCGCCACCCTTTGACCTTCGCTGATTGGCCAAGACTGGAGAGCGAGGGTGGAGACAAGGAGAGCGGCACCAGAGCGCGGGGTTGGGAAGCAGCGGAGAGGAGATGACAACGGCAGTCCTGCCCGAGACGCGAAAGCCTTTATTTGTATTTTCAAATATCATTCTTGACAATATATAGAAGGACTTAGACGGTTAAGCTAAGTCCTTGTTTAAACTAAACTCCAGTATTTCATTTAGACTCCTCTTATGTCCTACTAAAAGCATTCCTTAAATTTCACATTAATAATATAAAATAATAATAATTATAATTCACGTGAATTCGTTTTAATAGGCTTTCAAATTACGCGCCCGTAAATCCACGCTACCATTTACTGACCCGACGGGCTGGGATGTCACAGTTTACTAGACTTGTCGCCATATTGATTTTATACCTTCACTTGGGTGATACTATTCTAATGGAGTGTCCAGATCTGTTTATATGATCGCGATCTGCAGGTTTTTACTGTATGTCTATTGTACTTAAAATGTGTCCTACATAACACAAGCGCAATCATCAGAATTATTTTCTATTTCTACCGCAAAGTGTAGTTCAAAATTTCGCGCTCTTCATCTCAAACCAATTCGTCGAAAATTTGACGTCACATTACCACCAAACAACAAAGAAAGAATATTTTTCCTAACCTCACCAGATGGCAGGTACTGAGATACCACTATTTGAAAGGGTATTGTTGCTACTGTATATATATATATACGTGTATTGAACGCTTCATTCGGATTGTAAACAATAAAAGTGTTCTAATAAAAATGCAGAAGAAGTTAATTAGTTTGAAGATAATTCTTGATGCAGGTAACGTCTAAACGTAGTAAAAAGAGTGTCATGTATATACTTGAAAATATTTTGAAATGAATTTTTCATACATCTGTAAATTTATTAATTTACGATTATAATGAATGACGGCGAAAAACCTTGTTGTACAATGCCGAAAGGAATCTCAAAAAGAACATCATCTGATGAAGATATTAGTCCCTTAAAATCTCATAAATTATCGTTAAAAAATTTAAGAAAACGTATAATTAGTGATTCAGATGATAGTGATACATCAATTTCTACACCTAATACTTCGTTGCCAAATGATGATGAAAAACATATTACTGCCAATAAAGTCTCATCACCAAATAAAGGGTGGGTAGGGCCAGATTTTAAGTTAAATTTAAAACCATTAGGCTTTGATAGAAAGTTAGATGGATGGATTGATTCAACCAGAAATGATCCGATTATTTCCTCTAGTTCGCTTGCGGTGAGTTATAGTAATTAAATTATTAAATATAATTATTTTATAGTTATTATTAAGATGTTATCTACTTGGAAAATCGTTTAATAATTGTTTCAGATTTCCAAAGAAAAATTAAAAACAGATCGTACGAATCTTAAAGATATACAAATTGAAATTTTAGAAAAATTTTATACAGCTATGACTAATATTCCTGTTGCAATATTATCAAAATTTCCTCAATTTGATCCAGAGTCATTTGAAAGGTTGAAAATACTTCATCAAAGAGTAAAAGCAAGAATAAGACAAACTGAAAAAAAATTACTCACACTTGATGACAATATAGAAGAAAATGAGTGTAATTATAAGTTAGACGTTTTAATCAATACTTCTGATAATGATAACTATTCTTCATCAAAATCAGCAATAGGAAATAACAAAAGTAATGCAAACATAGATTTAACTGATAAAAAGAATAATCTTCAAAACCAGTTAGAAAAAATACATGCTGCTAAAGACAGTCTACAAGAATGTAGGAGTCCAACAGCTTTAAATAATATTAAATTGAAGCAACAAATAGAAAGTTCAAACAAACAAACAACACCAATTCAAACTAAAAGAAAGAGTTTATTTCAATTAAAAGTACCTGTTAAAGCAACTTTATCTCCAGAAATGTCTAAAAAATTAGAAGAGATGATGGAAAAAAATCATCGATCTAAAATTGGTACTGAAAGTATAGATACAAAAAGACCTTCTTTAAATATTAATCACACTGTTAATAATACTATAGATGATTCTAATAGTGATAAAATAGATCATTTAAAATCAATTACACTAGCATATAATGTGACACCTAAACAGACTGATGTTTTATCTACAAGTATAACAAATAGTAAGCAAGAAACCATTACATCGAAAACTTTTGGTTAGATATAATATTTTATTTTTACTACATTATTTAATTCGTATATTTTTATATTTATGTTATGCAGTAAAAAAATAAAAATATTTGCAGATGAAAAAATAGAAACTACGGCCTCTTTGAGTAACTGTTCTGGGAGCCCAGAATTTTCTCAGAAATGCCCAGAAACTGATAAAAATGAAGTACATATGGTAACCAATCTTCAAATTCCTAGTATATCGCAAAATTATTCTCAAGATGACTGTAGTTCAACTAATAAAAGACCAGTCACAAAAACCGAATCCAAATTTGGAAAGGATCCATCAGTAGGGAAATTTGTAGGAAATATCCAAAATGATGGCATTACAGGAGATTTTGATAGCACTAATTATCCTCATTCTCAACAGATGATGAACGTGAGTATTTAAATATAAAAATGTAAAATTACTGCAAAATTAGAAATATATTTTATTTTAATGTTACAGCATTTTAGACAAAAATTCGGACTTTACAACTTTAGACCAAATCAACTTCAAGCAATCAATGCAGCTATATTAGGGTTCGATTGTTTCATCTTGATGCCCACTGGTGGAGGAAAATCTTTATGCTATCAATTACCAGCTTTACTTACACCTGGAATAACAATAGTAGTATCTCCATTAAAAAGTCTTATCTTAGATCAAACTCAAAAATTGATATCCTTAGATGTAAGAATAAATTATGTATTATTTAAAATTTAATTTAAATTTAAATTTTTAATTGACTTTAATTTTATGATTTATTACAGATTCCAGCTGCCCATATGTCTGGTGTCTTAAGTGATAGCCAATCGGATGCAATATATAGGGAACTTTCAAAAAAAGATCCAATCTTAAAACTTTTATATGTAACACCAGAAAAGCTTTCTGCCTCCCAGAAATTATGCAATGCTCTTACAGCTCTGTACGAAAGGGGACAGCTAGGGAGATTTGTTATTGATGAAGCTCACTGTGTAAGTCAATGGGGACATGATTTTCGACCAGATTATAAAAAGTTACATGTATTAAGACAAAAATATCCTAAAGTACCAACAATGGCTTTAACAGCTACAGCTACACCAAGAGTTAGAACTGATATTCTACATCAGTTGGGAATGACATCTCCTAAGTGGTTTGTATTAAAAAGTTTGCTACACACAAGTTTCTTTTAAATTTTTCGAAAAAAAAATCGTTATAGAACTTAGATCAATTCGTAATTTATTTTATATTTTTTAATAAACAAAGAAAAAGGATGACTTAAGCAGTTGTGTGACTTTCTAGAGAATAGAATTAACTAATCTTGTTTATTTTATATTAATTAGTATATTCAAAACATTTTTTAGGTTTATGTCGAGCTTCAACAGACCAAATTTGCGTTACAGTGTCATAAGTAAAAAAGGTAAAAATTCTTCTGATGAAGTGATTGGAATGGTGAAAGCTAAATTTAAAGATGACTGTGGTATTGTTTACTGCATATCTCGTAAAGATTGTGATACTTATGCTGAACAGATGAAAGTCAACGGTATTAAAGCAATGAGTTATCATGCAGGACTTTCAGACAAACAACGATGTGATATTCAAGGTCGATGGATATCTGAGCAGGTACAGATAGAAAATTCTTTTAATACTTATGATTGAAAGATTTGACTACATTGTTAAATTTTTACAGATCAAAGTTGTGTGTGCTACCATTGCTTTTGGAATGGGAATAGACAAACCTAATGTTCGATTTGTTATCCATGCGGCACTTCCAAAATCTATTGAAGGATATTATCAAGAAAGTGGGAGAGCTGGACGAGATTCCGAGAATGCTGAATGTATATTGTTTTACAATTATAGTGATATGTATAGGCACAGAAAAATGATAGAAATGGATGTATCTTCCAATAAAACTGCACAAAAGACGCACATGGATAATCTGTTTAAAATAGTGACTTTTTGTGAAAATACAACAGATTGTCGTAGGGCATTACAACTGAATTACTTTGGTGAATTGTTCAATCGAGAAATTTGTATTTCTAATAAACAAACTGCATGTGATAATTGTAGGCATCAGGTGAGTGACTTAAGAGTAATAATTGGGTTTTAACATAAAGACATTTTCTTTCTTTGGCGATGATTTTCAATTCTGTTAGAATTTTTCCAAAAAAGCTGAATTTAGTAAAGTTATAGCTTATTTACGTTCCTTTGTAGGACATCAGACTATTACAAGGTGCTGCATCTATGGTCTGATGTCACGAGGATATTTGAAGCACTATATCTTTCTTAATTTTGGGTATTTTGCAAAATATTTAAACAATTCTTAAATAAAGTATGCTATAATCTATCAAAATACGATATAAGAAAAGGTCATGTTAAAACCAAATTACATAATAATGATTATCGCATGAACTACGACAATGGCCGGTCAGAGTATACATTTTACATTGGATTTATATGGGAGATTAATTTCTAAATTAAAATAAAAGTGTATTTTATGAAAATAAGTTTTATTGCTGCAACTGGAGACTGTATGCTATTGAAGAAAGATAATAAAATCCTCCTGAACTATGGTAAACTTTTAAAATTCAGGCGTTTTGCCTGTTATTTTCGCTCAGAAATATAGTTTAAGATCTTTCAATACTCTGCTGAACCATCGTGCTGCATTTATGAGTTTTGATAATGTTTACAACTGAAGCGATAACCATTATTTTCAAATGACAACTTTTATTTCAATAAAACCCTTCGACTCCTATAATAAACCCTGTGTAAAACCACTCTTCCACAGTGGTAGTTTTCTTCGCCAATATAAATATTTTCTTTCAACATTTTAGGGACAATTTAATAATTTAGATGTAACAGAAGATGCAAAAGCACTTGTAACACTAGTTCGAGATTTCACTAAAAATAATGGCAGAGTTACTGTTTTACAAATCGTTGAAGTTTATAAGGGTAGTGATCTTAGAAAGATAAGAGATTCAGGTATAAAATCAAATAAATAAAAGTATTAATTAAAGTTTTTCATTGAAAGAAACTGAATTAAAATATTTTTTACTGTTTAGGTCATGACACACATTACTTTTATGGCAAGGGAAAATCATGGATGAAGCATGATATTGAAAGATTGCTGCACAAATTAGTTATTGAAGATTACCTTGGAGAAAGTATGTACATAAATAATGAAATCACTTGTGCATATCTTAGACTTGGACCTAATGCTAGAGACTTAATGACAACAGACACTACAAAGGTATCATCTCGATAGCATATATACTTGATTTATTTATCTTTTATTTTTTTGTATATCAATAAATTTCAAAATATTAATGACTGTTAATAATTAATTTTAGTTGTATCTACAAGCAAGAAAAGTAACCAATAAATCAACCGCAGTAGCAACTGTTTCTAATGTATCAATGCCTGATGACAAAGCTTTAAAAGAACTACAACAAAATTGCTATACAGAATTAGCTGAAATTGTAAATGGTATAGCTGGGGCATTAGATGTTTCTGCCAACTCTATAATGAATATGGTTGCGCTTCGCGCGATGAGTCAACAATTGCCTGAAGATGAAGAGGCAATGTTTAAAATACCTCATGTTACAAAGGCTAATTATGATAAATATGGAAAAGCTTTACTTGACATTACCCAAAAATATGCTGATCAAAGAAATGGTTAGTAGTATAGTTGTTATTTAGTTTCTACATCTGCATTTATTAAAATTTAAATATAAAAATAAATCTTATTTAATCCTTATCAAAGCTTAACTGTAAAAAAAATGTTATTTCATGTTGCTATTTTTCTATACTTAGAGTTATTAAGAAAGCATGAAGAAATTAAAGCTGCTGCAGTTGCATCAGTAACTGCTGATTACAAAAAAAGTTTGGAAGATGATGATTGGATGGAATGTGTGAGCAGTGTAAGAGGTAGTAGCGTAAAGCGAAAAAGAGGAAGAGGAAAATATCGAGGTACAACTAAAAGATATAAGCGTTCTGGAAGTAGCAGGGGAGGATCTAGGTTAGTACATTTTTTAAAAATATTAAATCGATTTTTTAAAAGCGAATTTTATATTTTAATTTAAATATTGTATGTTCTGCTTATTTAAAAAGAAAAAATATTCAAATGTGTAGTAATTTTACTTTTATTTATAAATAATTAACAATTTTTTTCATAAAAATGTTGAAACATGATTTATTTGTTTAATTTAGTCGAGATTCAACGAAAAGTACTAGAGGCAAAAGTACTTCAACAAGAGGTAGAGGAGCATCAGGAGCATCATCAAGTAGCACTAAAGGTCCTGGACTGGTAGAATTTTCTCAAAAAAAACAATACCTTAATCATCCACAACGTTACGTTTCGCTATTATAGTCTTCAAATATTAAATTTTTTCATTAATTTCAAATTATTTATATATTTATAAAATTATTAAGTAAATATTTATTTTTCTTACTGAATGCTTAGTCAGTATCAAAAAATGTGACAAATTACCTTTGTTGTCATTACATTACTATATTAATTTGCATGCTTCATTTAATTTATTTATGAATTATTCTTTAAATTACATACTTACAAAAATATTAACTTTAGAGCCAATATTATAATAGTTTTCTTATAAATGATTATGTAACAAATGATAGTTGAATTTTAAAAATTAATTTAAAATATTTTTTAATCTTTTGTTTCTACAAGTAATTAAATATCATTTCTGATTTAATAAAAAAACGCTATTTTACATTCATCAGTTATGAATCTAGAATTGTAAATAAATGTTTATATTGATAAGAGTGAATTTGTATTATAAAATTTGGATAAAAAAAAACATGAAATTTTTTTATATTAAATAAATTATTTTCTATTCTACTACATAGACATTTATTTTATTTCTATGTAAAATCTGTATTTCTATTCTCATAAGCTGAAGTTGATTTGTGAAATAGAGGTAAAGTAGAACTTGGATTTTATGAATTCATAGCTCTGAAACAAAAAGTGTACATATGACACGAACCAACATTGTGATTATCAGAAATATGCATTTACAAATACTTTAAATTATATACCTATGTATATGATATTCATTAATTGACATATAATTAATTAAAATTAACTATAAATACTTAATATAAATCTGGTTGCACAATTCGAGACTCTCGCTTTTCATTTTTTATGTGCTTTTGAAGTAATCCCATGACTTCATTCTTAAATTCAGCTGGCACTGGTTTCACTCCTACTGCCCAGTAATAGATGTCCCAATCATTTGAAGGTAGATTTATCAAACGGTCGTATTGGTGAAGGTGTTTTTCATTGAAACCATCTAAATATTTTTTGGCAAATGTACTGAGAAGTAGTCCATTTTCCAGCATTCCTCTTTTTCGTGATTGATAAAGCAATCTTGAAATAAAGAAATGTATCATTAAAAATGTTTCTAATACCTAATAAGAAAAAATGATGTAGATTGAACTTTACCTAGCTCGTTTAACCGATGTACATTCTCTTTTTTCGATAATCGGTTCTTTATTGTTGATTGCACAAGTTGTTGAAATATTTCTCGTTGTAGAGAGCACAGGTCTAACCTATAACAATTTAAATACTAGTATTATATTCAAGCAAGTATTAACATTATTACGTATAATGAAAATTTATAATTTTTTGTACCAAAGCTGGATTGCATTTGAGAATGTTATTCATGATTCTTCTGTACTTTTTTGTTATTTCGGAGCGCTGCGCAATACAGTTTAGAGCAGCGAGCTTTAAAACTGCCAGTGCACCTGCATGCCAAACTTTTTGCCGCTGTTTAGTCTTTCAGTCACGTGATTTATATCAGCTGATTTTCGTACACAATGGGGTGGGTTCGACTTATTTCCCGCTCTGCCGGCATCGGCGATCGAGTAAAATAGAACGCACCATCAGCTATATATATTCCTAACCTTTTTGTTTTGGGATGACTGATGATGATCCTCCGGCAGGAATAATTCAAAGTAAGTAAAAATATAAATAAATAAACAGATACTTGGATTGCTTACTTACTAATATAGAACAGTAAAATACCAATCACTAGTACGCAATTTTAACAGCATTATGTACCTGTATAATTATTAATCATAAATGAACTATGAGCATGCAAATTTTATAGCCAACTGTATTATAATGATTTTCTAAATTATTATTTATTTTTAGATTTAACAAGCGATAAAACAAGAGAAGAACTTTTCTAAAATGGATGAACCATCTACGTGTGATCTAGGTGCACTAGAGGGTTGGCTAAAATACAATTTTCCAATTTTAATTAATAAAATTGAGCCTGATGTAGAAAATGTTGATTTGGAAGCTACAGACGAAAGCTTGAAGATGCTTTCACTTAGTTTTTGTCTTCAAAGTCTCGTTGTACCGAAGATCGAAGAATATATGAGGAGTACCGTTGCTCCCAAATTTTGGTCTAAATTCATGGATGCTAGCGAGAGCGATGAAAAGCAAGGGTTTAAAAATTTTACAACTTCGGTGAATGAATTGTACGCCGACTCAAGTAAATTATTGCCAATGCTAAAGAAACTGGAATTAGCCGGATGTTGCAAACACGATTATTGTATTTATAGCGAAGTTAATATATTAGATTATTTTAAGCTTATAATAAGAGGTACATTATTAAGTCAAATTCCATTGTATCATACGACTATCATTGAACATTTTTACAAAACTGCGTTCAACGTGTTCTGTAACATCGAAGCAACGGCAGCAGCGGATGATTCTCATAAGAGTTCAAGAGTATTATGCGAGGGCTGCGAGCAAGAACAAAAGAGTTGTCAGTGTCAAGCGATCGTCGACGTTTTCCACGAAACAAATAAAAAGCTCATAGAGCTGGGTTTACTGGAGAGACTGGTAGGTAGCATTCTGACTCGTTTAATCCACATTCGCATCGAAAGCCACGTGAACGGCGTGTGCAATCGTACGTTTGATTCGTCGCAGCTGGAGCCTCTGGAGAGTTGGCTGGAAACGGTTGTCATGAATTGGCTTATCAGAATCTATTCCGGGGGCTCATCGAGATCGGTATCCCTGGATTCGAAGGTACGAACGGCCATCAACACGTTCAAGCAAAAGCTGAGCTACTTCCTGTACGAGACTTACACGCGAGTTAGGATCGAGCAGCTGTTCAACATAATCATCGAATACCCGGAGTCGCGATCGGCGGTGGAGGATCTGCGCATCTGCCTGGAGCGAACGGATTTGCGGAAATACTTGATTCGCTCGGTGCAAGAGGCGCTGAAGACGCGGCTGCTGCACCCGGGAGTGAGCACCCCGGACATCCTGACGGCCTACATCGCGGGCATCAAAGCCCTGCGCCAGCTGGACCCGACGGGCGTGCTGCTCGAGAGGATCACGGAGCCCATAAAGGTGTACCTGCGGGGCCGCGAGGACACGGTCAGGTGCGTGGTGAGCGGCCTGCTCGACGAGTCGAGCACGAGCGAGCTCGCGGACGAGCTGGCCAAGGGCGGCGGCTCGATCCAGCTCGAGACGGAGGGCGGAGCCTCGCCGCAGGAGGACAAGGACGAGTGGGAGAGCTGGGAGAGCTGGGAGAGCTGGCAGCCCGAGCCGGTCGAGGCCGAGCAGCCGGGCTCCTCCTCGGGCCCCTCCTCGGGCCCCTCCGCGGGCTCCTCGAGGTCGGCGCGCGCTCGCCGGGGCGTCTCCGACATCATCTCCATGCTGGTGAACGTGTACGGCAGCCAGGACCTCTTCGTCAACGAGTACCGGACCCTGCTCGCCGACCGCCTCCTCTCCCAGCTCAACTACCAAACCGAGCGCGAGATCCGGCACCTGGAGCTGCTCAAGAGGCGCTTCGGCGAGCACCAGCTCCACCACTGCGAGGTCATGATCAAGGACATCTACGACTCCAAGAGGATCGACGCCAGCATCCAGCTGGACCAGGCCTACGAGTCGGGCAAGGCCCTCTTCGCGACCTCGGCGCTCGTCCTCTCGGCCCAGTTCTGGCCGCCCTTCAAGGAGGACTGGAAGCTCGAGCTGCCGGCCCAGGTGCAGGCCCAGCTCGACACCTACGTCCGGGCCTTCGAGAGCCTCAAGGGCAACCGCACGCTCAGCTGGAAGTCCCACCTGGGCAACGTCAACCTCGACATCGAGACCACCGACCGGAAGCTCAACCTCAACGTCTCGCCGATCCACGCGACGATCATCCTGCACTTCGGCCAGAGGAGCGAGTGGAGCCTCGAGGAGCTGGCCGACCTGGTGCACGTGCCGACGACGGTGCTGCGCCGCAAGATCGCCTACTGGGTCTCGCAGGCGCTGCTCACCGAGACCGAGCGCGACACCTTCCGCCTGCAGGAGGAGCTCGCGGCCAACAGCTCCAGGAGCCAGCACCCGGCCCGGCTCGCGGAGATGCTCGAGGACGAGGACCTCGAGAGCGCCATGGCCTCGGCGAGCGACCAGCGCGAGGAGGAGCTGCAGGTCTTCTGGTCCTACATCGTGGGCATGCTCACCAACCTCGACTCCATGCCGCTCGAGCGCATTCACCAGATGCTCAAGATGTTCGCCTCGCAGGGCTCGGGCGCCGTCGAGTGCGGCCTGCCCGAGCTCAGGCTCTTCCTCGACAAGAAGGTCCGGGAGCACCAGCTCCTCTTCTCCGGCGGCCTCTACAAGCTGCCCAAACCCTAACGCCTCTACCGATAAACCTCGCTGCGTACTTGCACAAACAACATTCTTTTATTATATTATACCTGTGTCTTTATATATCTTACAAAATCATTTTCAGCATTTTCAGCATTTTCAGCATTTTCATTTCTACAAGCATTACCAAATTAGAAAATTACAATTTAGAAAAACTCCCACCGCGCCTTCACATATTTATTTCGGATGGTTTGATTCGGAGTATCACTGGAACACTGGTGCAGGGCAAAATTGCTAGCTCTGTCACAACTGCAGTCACCAGGTCTGCCGGTGTTACGTCGTACGTTATGTTCAGTAAATTCAGGGCTTTCCTACTTTTCCAATTTGATAGACATGACTTTTTACAACTGGTAAAAGTCTTTTTTACAAGTTCATCGGGCGCGCCTGAAACGTTATTGCCAAATTTTATTAACTATCCATGGCACAACGTGTAAATATAAACAAAGCGTACGTACCAATTTCGTTGTATACAATCGAGTCTGTTTGTACGCGCTCGCAAGATTTGTGCGTTTCGCAAGCCACCAGAACAGGAACGTTAAAAGCATTTGCTATCAAGGCAACTTGTGCAGTTCCAACTCTAGACATGACAGCACCGTTTGCCAAAATTGCATGTGCGCCCAAAAACACTTTGCTTACCTACACAGTCATATTAATATTCAGTAACTTCTCTATATGTATTAACATTTTTAACAAAATAACAAAAACTGAAATTTCAGATCATTACCTGCGGCATAATAAAGCTAAGAGCATTAATTAATATATATGAGCAGTCTATTCCATGTTTCACTAATCGCCTCAACAGTTCTTTACCCTCTAACCAAGGTCTACCGTCGACAACGACTACTCTGAATTCTTTTCCAGCAGTGTAAGCATCACAGAGTATTTTATGAATTAGAGAAGAACTGTAACAATGGACATTGGTAAACAAATTTGGCTTTTTCATTATATTTATAATGGGTGATGGGGGATTCTGACGTAACTTGACCAAAATAAGCATAAAAATGACGGCTCAATGAAAATTGTCCAAAAGTGTAATATCTTTAAAACTAATAAATTATTGCATAGATACATGTATATATGTAATCAAGTTTATGCAATAACTCAGCAAGGCTGTGGTGAAACTGGCTGAAATTTATACAAGTTACCTGACACATTATAAGAAGTTGACCTATCTATTTTTAGACATATCTGATGAATATACTTCCATATAGGAGAACTTTTAAAGATACATATTGAAAAAACGAATTTTAGCTGTATCTTAAATAAATTTAATACTTTTATTAAAATTTTCCACGGTAAAGTTGTAGATCTCGAAAAAATACAACTTTTTTGTATTCAACATTTTTTACGTAAACGCCATTTAAACAAAGTTTGTCGAGAAAAACAAAAAATAAAGCGCAAAAAGGCGTAAGAGATCGATTTTTAGCCCACAATTGGATTCTAACACATTATATACAAAAACTTTCTACGCTACACTTATAGATCACGAAAAAATTCAACTTTCTTATATTTAACATTTTTTACGATAACGTTATATAAACAAAGTTTGTCAAGAAAAACAAAAAATAAAGCACAAAAAAGGCATAAAGAATCGAATTTCAGCTACCTATCTATAACAAATTTCATATTTTTACTTACGCTTTGCTTTAAAACTTTTCACAATAATGTCACTAAAATCGAGACCAATAGAGGACAAAGTGGAAAGATGTTTGTTACATCTGTGGCGGACCAACTTAAACTTTACATTATAAAAGCATTTTTCACTCGGTTCTTTAGGTCTAAAGCCGTGATATAATATAACAACAAGACAATGGAATTGACATTCTTGACGATTAATCTGCCAATCTTCCAAGTTATTGATAATTTTGTTATTTAACTACATAAATTAATATTTCATTTTCATTTTTTTAATATGTCAAACCAACGGGGAGCAGTAAAAATAAAAGGCGAGCGCGAATTTGTGCGAGCATTGTCGGTCGTGCCTTACATGCAAAAAGCGTAACTTGCGATTCAAGTTTGCACGCTCCGAAGCGCCGAGCTAATTAGCCATAGAGTCAAGTGATGTTATTAGTTTTTTACGAAAATGATTGAAAATGCCTTTTAGTTTGATAATACTTTCCATAGGATGTTACGGAACTGACATTTTACTTTGAAACGGCTCTCATAACTGTACCAACTATTTTACAAATAAGTTTTATGTACTTTACGATTAAGTAACGAAAAACACGAATTCTTTTTCCAAATGTATCAGTGTTTAAGAGGTCTGGACGCAAAGTGAGCAAGTTACGGCTGATTCACCCAAATATATAATTACTACTTACAATCCATAAGTTAATATAACATCTCCGTTCAATATCTTCTTTTGAATTGCATTTGATATTGCTTTGTCAGCAAGCAATATCTGCTCTTGAATGTATGTGTCAATTGCATTTGCCAATTTTAATTTTGCCTGCAAAAATAATAAAGAATAATTTGAATAATAAAGCATCAACATTAGTCTATACTACATGATTAAAATCAAAACAAACTTCTTCATCAGGTACTGTAGAAGGTAAAGTGGACATTTGCCATTTCAAATGTTTTAAGGCATTTTGCATAGAAACTGCAGATGGTCTACAGAAGTTGAGATAATTTACAGATTCTTGAAGGCTAGCTTCAAGCCCTCTTGTGAAATCAGCTTGCGAGGGTCGTTCATAATCATAAATTAGTTGTTTTACTGCAGCAAGCAATGCAACGCATCGTGCATTACTACCAACAATAACTTTTTCAGCATATTGTACACCCAATCTCAAAATTGCTGGATGAATTTTAACATTACTGCGGTTTATAAGTTGGGAAATATTTTTTCTGTTTATATATAAATGTTTGAATAAATTCACTTCATGTGGATTTTCTTTCACTTCAGATTTTGTCACAACTTTTTTTACTGGCTCTTCTTTGTTTATTGGTGTTGCAGGCTTTTCTTGTACTTTTTCAGATGTAGTTTTAGCTACTTTTTTCTTCTCATTTATTGAAACTTGCTTTTGAGCTCTTTGAGCTTCTTGCTTAGCTCTTCTTTCAGCTCGCAATTCTGCTTTACTTTTCTCTTCAGCATTTTCTTCATCTTCAACTTTCTTGTTTTCATTCACTTTTTGTTTTACATCAGATTTTTGTTTTACATCAGCTTTCAATTTTTCTTGTTTTGTAGAAAGAGGAGAACTACTAGATGTATTTTCGTTCCTTGAACTAACAGTACTGATGTTTTCTTGCTCATGAGTTTTAGGCTTTTCAATTTTATTTGACTTTTCTAGTGATTCATTTTTAAGCTTCTCTTGTACTTTTCCTTTTGCTTTTGCAGCAGCTTTCGCTGCTTTTTTAGCTTCTCGTTCAGCTTTAATTTGTTCTCTCGACTTTTCTTGAGAATCCATTTTTACTGTGAATGAATTCTGATTTAGAGAAATATTTGTATTATTACTAGAATTTAAAACTATAGAATTAGAACTGTTTTGTTGATTAGTTCCTGTAATTATAGTTTTTAGCCTAGAATTTTTAATTAATTTACTTTTATTCGATTCAGAATTAAAACAAATCAAATCATTATTTTTGTTCGACTCACATTTATGAGCATTATTTTTATTATTTAGTAAGTCCGAAATATTTTTCCTTTTTGTACTAATGTTAGCATTTTTATTTTTAACATTGTTAGATTCAAGTTTAGAGCTTCGCTTTAAATATATACTACTTGCATTCACTGTACTTTCTAAAGTTTCTTGATTTAAACAAGTTCTCTGTTTTTCGTTACTGTCAAGCTTAGATTGTAAATTTTTGTCAGCTTCCCGACGAGCTGCAATCAGTCTTTTTCGGCGTAAATGTCTTGCTGTAGAACGACTAACTTTAGGTTTGACTCCATCCAAGGACTAGAAACATTAAAATGTTTTTTTGTATATATAAACTTTCATTAGCTCATATTTAATATCTTTTTAATACTGAATGAAATGAAAAAACCATGCCAAAAACTTTCACTGTATAAACATTAAATAGCGTTGTTACTTTTACAAGATAATTAGTAAATAAAAATGACATTAACGTGAAATGACTTTAATACAATAAATTTGCATCATGCAATAAATTACTGATATGATAACTATGACATAAAAGCAGCACATTAGTAACAATAATAAATAAGGTAACAGTATTATTATTACACTAAGCAAACAAAATTTAGCATAAGATTTTTAAATAATGAATTAAGACACTTATTCAATTCAAATAATTATGGTAAAATACTATTTTAGAAGAATAAAAGGAAGTAAAGGGATCATACAGAAAGAGTTTAGATAAAAGTCTTCATAGACTCCTTTTCAATTATTGAATCAATTGTACTTTTGCGCTGTTATATACCTGCTGGTCCATCGTCACACTTTCAACAGTCGGACGATGCTCGGACATAAATAGTGCCCAGCTATGGAAATTAAGACATTTATAAACGTCTTATGTGCATAAAATATATTTTTTTATATAGCAGATAATGTTATATGATAGAATATCTTTTAATAGTTCATGTCAATTTTTAGGTTATTTTGTTGTGTGTGTACTCTCTATCATATTCATCTAGACTAATTAGAAATTAAATATTTTATAAAAAAAACTATTTTCAAAATCATCATTATCAAATCTGCAATAAAGTATGACCTTTAATAATTCTGAAAGGTCTTTAACAATAACCCCATACGTTTCCCATTTCTAACCTCATACCTATCATATTAATTTTGTCAATTATTTTTCATGAACTGGATTATTTAATTTTCTTGAGATTTAAAAGATGTATTAGCAAAAAAAGTATAACTACCTGTACTTATTTAACTGGTGCAACGGAATTACAAAATTACTTTTAAAAATACAGAATATTCATTTTATAGTGATACACATTATACAGAAAAGACTAACATCGCCATCTACAGATATTTACTACCTATCAAAAAGTGTTATAACAAAACTCAAATTCAAAGAGATGATGAAATGCGAGTTTTAAATAATATTAAGTTTGTTGAGTCATTATTGAATAAAATGATTATCAAGGAAACATTATTATAATAATAAATATTAATTTTAATTTTAATTTTAATTTTAATATTTTTAGCATTATAAATTTCTATAAAAATATAAACTTTATTACACAATAACTTCATTATAAAAACATGGGTTTTATTAATATTTTACATTCTAAAACATAAAAATTAAAAATATGTAAAAAATTTCATCGACAATTTAATTATTATCTAAAATTTTGAAAAAATACTCCACCTAGAAAAAAAAATTACATGCATAAATTTAGCTTCAAACAAATGTATAAATTAATTATTTTTACTAGTAAATTACCTCTAACAATCCATCTTCTGGTAAATCAGAACAATGAACAGCATTTTGAATTTTTGTCTTTCCATATTTTGCTCGCAATGTATTAGGACGCAATTGTCTCGCCATTTCCTAAATTAAATTTTTGTGCATTAATATAAATAAACTCTTTTCTTGATTTTTATTTTATAAATAAATAGAAT
Organism: Gastracanthus pulcherrimus; assembly: GCA_949152435.1. NCBI lineage: Eukaryota > Metazoa > Arthropoda > Insecta > Hymenoptera > Pteromalidae > Gastracanthus > Gastracanthus pulcherrimus. The sequence goes on from OX424576.1 coordinate 53,853,177, forward strand.
ATGCAAATAAATATTACAGGCTCCATTGGTCCACAAAGTTTCCTGAATTCAGTTACAACATCAAAATTTTCACCATTATGTGTAATCTCCATTGCAATACATGGTCCTGATTGCAACTCACTAACCATTGCCTGAATATGAGAATAGCACTGATAAATTTATCATGACACAACAATTTATAAAAAATAAAGCAAATGATAAATTTAAATAACTTACTGCATAATCAGGAAGAACACCTTTGTATACTTCTAAAAATTCTTCAGCATTAACAGGATCAATATGAAACTGCTGAATTGCTGATATAATAAAATTAGCCTTTTGAATATCATCAGTTATTGGAGCAATCAATCTAGCCTGGACTGCATGAGGTTTAATAATACAACATGTGCAATTCTGCAATTTTGCAGAACTTTTTATCTTACTCTTTTTATTTTTTTCTGATGAGAAGAAATGAAGAATTTCCTAAAATTATAAATATTATTTGCATTTTCGTTATTAATTATTTTATAAAATTAATATATACATTTTCTTGATTACATCTTTGTTATCTGGAACATAGATACCATCGAGAACTGAATTCTTTTCAAAAGCAGCTGATAACTCGTGCCACCTGGATGTACCATCTTTACTTAGCAATTCTAGTGCAATAACTGGACCAGAAGTCATGCACTGTATTATATTGCTAAAACCAATTTTTATTTAAACTTTATTTATCTGCATTTTAAAATATTTACCTAATATTTAAATAGAAAGTTTACAAACGTTAATTGTCCAGCTGTTGATGTAAAAATTTGCATAGCTTCTTCATGATTAATTCTGGACATTTTAATGTTTGATACATGAAAATCATGATCAGTCACATATTTTAAGATGTCACTTAATTTATCTATTACATTTGGCTTTATTATAACATATGTTCTTAAAAAATTGTAATCAATTATTATATTATACTGTAAAATTTTATTAAAGTATAGTAACAAATAAATAAGTTAATTTTTACCGGCCTATTTTAGATGATAATTTATCTTTTGTAACTTGATCAGCAAAATTTGTTATTTTCATACTTCGAGAAAATATGGTTACAATTGCTCCAACATAAAAATCTTTTGCTTCCACTCCATCACATTTAGAACGTCTTAAGAAAGTTTTTTTTGTTTTCAAATCAAACTGAGTAAATGAATAATGTAACAAATTATATAGTTTATAGAAAATGATTTACATAAAAAATAAACTCACAAGTTCTACACTGTTATCTGATGGAAAATAATATAAGTAAAATTTTTTCAGTGTATAAGCAACTTTGTCGTACCACTCAGCTTCAAAAATGTACCTTTCTAAGTCTAATGACATTTTGGATCAAGTAGTTTTACACAGAGCATGAATATCTTCATTTGTTAATATGTAAAAATTTGTTTGAAACTTGTTTACGTTTTAAAAATATATAAACACCTAAAAGAGAAAACAAGGGGTTATGTTAAAGCTTTTTTTCTTCTTCCTTAATGAATATGCCAGTCAGTTATTTGGGTATGTGACCAGCATGTTTCCAATGTTAAAGCTTTCCGGAAGCTTTATGCCAATCAGCTGAGTATTTCCATGGTAACCATATTCAATGTAGCGCCATCGTGAAACATTCGGCCATCAGCAACAGTTGGGTACTTAAGCGCATGCGCGTGTAACGTGAAACATTTGACGATAATTTTGAATATGTGGCTCCCCAGAACGGCCAGAAGGCCGTCTTCAAGGAAGTGTGGGGTTGATCGCAGCGGCCCCTCTAATCAAGGAAGGGTACGTATGATACCATAAGGTATCAATGGTATCATACGCCTGCGGTTTCATACCATAATAGTTATCATACGTACATCCACAAAATAAGGATTGGGTAACTATTTAATTTTTGAAAACTTAAGTTGAAAGTTAGTTAAAATCAAAATAAGGTCCCACTACTAAGATAAACTGGACACTTGATCAAAATGTACTATTACTGAATTGATCAGCGTCAAAAGCAATGTTAAATTCCCATAAGGTGGCGAAAGTTCTAACTACAACAATGATGGTGCAGTGCATACCGAGGTTAGGAAAAATAACAATTTTATCGCTTTTCGGGATATTAAAAGTACTTAGATAACATATTTATCTTAAAATCTCTTTTTCCTAGTTAGGTAAATATTCTTCACATCATAATTTGTTAGAAATATCTCAAGATATTGTACAACGTAATAAAATATTCATTTTCCCTATCTCTGCAATGGGAACTTAACATTGCTTTTGGCGCTAGTGCTACCGTCACCAAGGCGAAATTCGCTGAAATTTGAAAGAGAGGTTTTCAAGTTTTTGTTTGAAATTTCGCACAGTGGTACATACTTGTATCAGGGTGTGTCCAGATGGAGAACAAAAATATGGTCTGTCCTCTCATATTAAGTTTTGAATTCAAACGTTGAGATTTGATACATTAAAACTGTTTAAAGTCCCCCCGGATTTTCGGAGAAAAATATCCTTATAGTGGAGTATTGTGAGTACAGGTATATAGATGCACTTCAACGTTTAAGTTCAAATCGGAACAGCGAAACAGCGATGGAACACCGACCGGAGAGGACAGACCATATTTTTGTTCTCCATCTGGACACACCCTTACGGAGGGCAATGATCTTCGTTTTGGATAATAAGCTATATATATCGAGTTATATCAAATTATTCATTGTTCGGTCGGTAACATTTAAGGCGGGAAATTTGAATTCCTAAATTGACTTTGACACCCCCTTTATATTCTTACTTTTATTTTGCTTTGCAGTATAAAAAGATTATGTAAACCTATTGTTTTTGGATTGGCATACTATTTAATAGTATTTAATCGTACTTAATTCAAAGTAATCTTTATTGATTTTTATTTATAATTTCTACTTAGATGTTTGCATTTTAAATTTTTATATAATATTATAATATTTATTAATGCCTTGTATTCACTGACACTTTAATAGCGTCTCTCGCTTTAACTTTAAATATTAAATATCATTACAGTGATAATTGCTAGTAAAATTTAAAGTTTTTTTATTGTATAGAGATTTGTTTCTTCTATTATTTCATACTAAAAATGTTTTGTTTTTCTAAACAACATAAATGTTATTCGATATTGAAAGTTAAAGCGAGACCCTATTAATTAACCCATTTCTTCCCGAGCAGCCATTTTATAGTCGATTGGTTTTTTGCCTAAAAAATTGTCGAAAAAAAATAATAATAACCAATAGCACTTTTCTGAAGTAAAATTGTCCGCTCTTTCCGATTCTGAAGTAAGAATTTTGAAATTTCCGTTGGAAAATTTCAAAATGACGGTTTTAGGCAAAAAACCATTCGACTATAAAATGGCCGCTTGGGAACAAATGGGTTAAACTGCCAGTGAAGACGAGGCATAATCTGAAACACATTTGTGATTAAATTAATTTGATGGATTTATCTGAAAGAATAAAACAATTAAACAATGTTGACGTGACTAATGGGTATCGAACCGACGACCTGTGCGTGAAACTCCAACGCTCTAACCGCTCCGCTACGGATGAACTTTGAAATCGGTGAAAAAAATCTGACTTATAATTTACAATTCCTACTAATGAAAATATTATTATTTCGTTAAAATAAATATCCACAACAATGGCTTAAAAATATATGTATGCTCTACTAACCAAAAATGACCACTTTTTTCCCTGAAGATCGAGACCAAAAGTACACTTTTTGCCCACAAAAATGATTAGCGGGAAAAAAGTAACTTTTTTCCCGCAAATCACTTTTCTCCCACATTTGCGGGAAAAAAGTGACTTCACTAGAAACTAGTCTAAATTCCTTTATTTCATCACATTCTACCAATAACCCTGATTTTCGATTATCTTTTAACAGTCCATCTTTTTTAGTCCCGCTTTCCAAGTCAAAAAGTGGCCACAGTTGAGATGGGCATAAAGTACTATATGTAACTCGAGAAAAAATTCGATCTTTCCTCGGGTGATACTGGCCGTTAACTCATTTTAAATAAGTAAAAATAAAGTACTTACTTTTTAATAAGTAATAAGTTTTATTTTGTTTTAGTATTGAAAGGACAGTGCCGGTAAAACAGAGTTATTTACCATATTTTTTATTCTACATCACCATATTCACATTCAACAAATGTTTATTTTATTATTTGCGATTTTTTCGACTTGTTCCAATATTTTGAATGATAAAATAATTACAAATTTGATTTTACGTTATACGTCTTCTAATAATTTGTATATTAAAAAAAATTATTTTGATTAAAAATCGTATCCACTGATATAAATTATAAAGAAATATTAGTAAACTAATATAGTGTATGAATTTTTCACAAAACTAATATGTATTACCTTAACCCTTTTGGTCACGACTTTTTTACTCGCGGAATTAAGTACACGTTTTTCGGTAAGTTTAAAGTACACGTTTAACTATTCCGGGACAGTGTTCCAATTGTTTAACTTTCAATTCATGTATTTAGATACCAGAATACATATTGAACCGATCGAATAATATGATTTTATGAAAGTATTACTTACAATAATTTTCTTTAACTATAGACTCAACAAATTCTAAATATTTTCTTCCATTTTTAAGCTATAACTTTCATACTATTTTTTTTTAACAATAATAAAGTTTTAATAATTTACTTTTACATTAGATTATAGACAAATATCACAGTTTCAAGCTAGAAAATTAAATTTAAAATAGGTTTTGTAGAAGAATAAGTTAGTGCTATTTAAAAAGGACTTGGCGACCGATCGGGTTAACACTTCTTAATCATTTTTCTAATATATATATATATATATATATATATATATATATATATATATATGACAATAATTGATTTCTAATTTTGGCATTTACAGTATTTTTGTTCTTTTAACAAAAGTTTATGATTATAAAAATTTTAAAATTTATATTACATTTGAAAAGTTATATTTTTTCCACGAGTTTTCAATAAAAAACCGATTATTTTTAAGTATATTTAATAATTTATTGAAATAAATTAAAGTTTTAGCGCATAGTAAAGTATTAATAATATCAAAATTTAATTTGGTTTAATATTTAAACCGACTAGAATAATTGCGATAAGAACCGATTATTTTGAAATATATTTAGTAATGTATTAAAGTGAAATTTTGTTATAGAATAATTAATATTATAATACCGATTAAAACGTATTATAGCATTCGTTTCTGAAATTAACGCACCGATTAAAATGGATTATTATGGATTATTTTCTTACTGATTAGAACCTATGATCCATTCTCGCATTAAGTTTATATTAGAACCAATTAATTCAAATAAAGTTTTAATGTATTCGTACGAATTACTCTATGTGTAGCATAAGAGTAAATGTCAAAATAATTTGTTTAATTTATTGTTCAGTTGACTAATATAATTTAAAATCGTAAGTAAGAACTTACGGAAGTACTTACGTAAGATCTTCGTTGAAATCCACACGTAAGTTCTTACGTAACCATATTCAGTAGCGATAAAAACGCCGCGAACATTAAATGTTGCTACAGTATCACTGTAATATTACTGCTATATATCACAGGAATATTTAATATTGCGTGTAGTACCCATGTGATATTGCTGCAATATTAAGTGCTATGTGCGTATGTACGAACATACGCAATGTCTTACGCAAGAACTTACGTCAGTTCTTACATCATATTTTCAGTAGGGAAATAATACAATCGGAAAACCTAAACCCACCTAATCCGAGGTAAGCAAGTAGCAATACAAAACATTTCAATAATAAAATCGTAAATTCTCCAATCCCTAAATCTTAGCAGTAACACAAGCTTAGCAATTCCAATATCTCTATAGTAAAAGAATGATTATAATCACTGAAATCGGAAATAGGCGTAACGTTAATTTAAACATGTTATACCAGACCAAAAAATAGCACGTGATAAATTACGTGAGAAGTTACTTGAGAAATCACGTGAGATTATGAAACAATTTCTCACGTGCTTTCTCACGTAAAATCCAATTTATCACGTGATTTCTCATGCGACTCGTATGTTTTCACGAGACTTCTATATTCTCACGCGACTTCTATGTTCTCACGTAAACTATCACACAATTTTCACGTAATTTCTCTTATGATTTCTCACCTAGCATTAAGTTTGTGATGTGAATTTTTTACGTGATATCTAATCTCTTTCGTGATATTTAAATTCTCAAAAGATTTCTTATTTCTCAATTACGCAATTCCTCATTTCACATACGAATCTTAATTTGTCAAGTGACCTGTTATTTATAGATTCTTACGTAAATTCTCATGCTATTACTATAGTAATCTCATGCTATTATTATTGTAATCTCGTGCTATTACAGTAGTAATAGCATGAGATTTTACGTGAGAATTTATAAATAACAGATCACTTGAAAAATTAAGATTCATATCTGAAATTAGGAATTGCGTAATAAATTACGAGAGATGTTAGAAGTCTCGTTAGAATTTATGTGAGAATTGAAAAATCGCGGGAGATCTCGTAAGAAATAGAAGTCGCCGGAGATTTAACGTGAGAAATACAAACTCTTTTGGGTGTCGGAATAAAAATTATTGTAAAATACACATATTGTATATGTATATATTTGAAGAGCAAGAAGAAGAGATGGACGAATAGTGGTTTGCTCTAATTCTATTAATTGTGGTAATGTGAGATCTTATGGAACATGTGTTATAAAACAAAGGTTTTGATATATCTTCTTGATAATAATGTTGGAAGTATGGTTTACCTTTAAAATGTCTTTGCACTTTGATATATTCTGTAAATGTTTTCTTATATAAAATTGTTATAGATTCGAAGAAGGCTGAAACAGGAAGTTTAATTTGTAATATATTGCCTGATTTTACATCCTGTTTTGCTAGGCTATCCGATATTTCATTGACATCAATGGCTTCATGCGCTGGGATGGCACTGGGATCCATAATATTTTAATTTATAAATTGTTGTTAATTATTGTTTTCAGCCTGTCTTTTATTTCCAGAATTAAGTAGTTAGTTAATTTTGATTTAATGGGGGAATAGTTTGTTAACGAATCTTGTGAAAATAATTATTCTTGGGATATGTTTACTTATTATTACATCTAGGGCCTTTTATGATTTCTATAGCTTCAGCTGTATATATGGACGCATTATTATTTATTTTATACTTTAAACTTATCTATTTTAGGACAGTAAACTGCCAACGCCACATAATTCACATTCTGTTCATTAGATTTTGAGCCATCAGTATAAAATTCTATGTAGTATTTAAAAGGTTGTAAAAATATTTCATTAAATTTTGAATTGGGATTAGGAGAATCTTTTATTTCAGCTCATTTATTGATGATGGTACTTTCTTGGTGTTGGTCTATAAGAGTTTCTAATTCATAAGGGTAAGGCAGTAGTTTACTGAAAGTTTTAATATGCGGTCTTTTATGGTAAAACTGATAACTGAACGATTTAAATAATGCGTACACTTTTCTTATGTAAATTTCTCATTTTTTAATTCTCGGATCTTCAAGAAATTGGCAAAATTTATTTATTAGAGAATTTTTGTTGATGGAAAATAATTATGTAGGCGAAGTTTGGAACGTTCGTGGAACTATATTCTATTTTTGTGTGAATCGTTGTATTAAGATTTAAAATAGGGCTGATCCTTAATAAGGGTAAAAACAGCCTAAAAGTAAAGAATGATTTTTGTAGCCCTATTTAGACGTTTTATCTCGTTAATTTTTGTGGGAGTGAACGAATAGACACTATGTACACAATTTTTTTCATCAAATTTTTTTATGAGGAACCAAATTCAGTCTCGAAAAAGAAAATTAAAAAATCGATTTTATATTCTTATTAAGGTCGGCGTTTTATCTCCGTAATTCTTTCACATTCAAATAAAGATTATTTTATTAAACATGTGTACATTTTTTGGATCGATTTAAACGCGAGGAAAACTTTACATCTAAATAATAATAAATGAAAAAACATTATTTCGAGGTTAGAATAACCGATTTATACTTATTAAATTAGTTGGCCACGTTATATCTCGTTAATTCGTTCACCATTACAAAACGCATTAAAAAGCCACTTATAGAGTAACATCAGGAATCCTTGTCAGACTCGGACCAGGAATCCTTATCAGAATCGTGGTAAAAAGTGGGCCACTTTCCGGTCGGGATCCGAGAGGATCTCCTTACCAGATTCTGGTCAAACTTACGGAAACCTTGTAGGATTCAGTAAGATTATTGGCGAAATTTCTACACGGTTTGAGTCCTACGTGATTTTAAAATCACACTGGGTCTTAAAGGGTTATATTAATGATTGTTAATCTAATAGTACATTTTATTTTTTAAATTGTCACATTTTGATAAAAATAGCTCTGAACATTCAATGTGATTTTTAACCTCAAAAGTGACCGTTTTTAATAAAAGATAATATCATTGGATATGGATAAGAGGCTTGGAATTAAGCCAGGTAAATAAAAAATCGTTGTGACTTTATGTTACAGTTTGGGTCGTGCAGAAGCTCTATAGCTGACAATAGATAGTCTTAGTCTTAGTCGTGGTTGTGGAGGTGACAGCGGCGGCCCGTGCTTAGGGACATGCCAGTCCAGCACTCAAGCAACGCCCATTGTGATTCTCCTCCTGTTCTAGAAAAATGGAGCCTACTGTTGGATTAGCCTTCTGTCGATTGCCCGTGTTACCTGACCTATAGATTCCAGATTGAGTGACCTTATCGCGGTCGGTTCTATAAAAGGGGCGCCCCAGGCCCTCTGTCTAGTCCCCACGAAGGCGGGGCATTTACACATTAGGTGTAGGGTTGACTCCTCTCTGAAACCGCACCATCTGCACTGGCCTACCTCACAGAGCTTCATCTTATGAAGATGATATACCACCTACCAGTGCCCAGTCAGCCAGCCAATAATAGACCTAAGCTTGGTTCTGCCCAGGCCTCTTATAGCTGTTATCCTTTCTTCTGGTGGGTTGTCTCCCAGCAACGCCTTTGCTTGCCTAATACCAGATGTATTACTCCATTTTTCACGCAGTTTCTCGCGTATAGCCGGAAGCTTGCCTCCTCCTCCGGAGCTTGGAAATCCGGGAAGTGGGCCTCAAGTAGCCCTCCTAAAGCCTTCTGCCCGTCCTCCGCCCATGCATCTGACTTCAGTCGGATTGTATCCACGAGTGGGCCTTTGGGTTTCTGTAGGACTCTGCACAGTCTGCAAGTGTCTGTCAGATTCTTCATGCTCTCGCAGAGTCCTCTCCACCCCTGTACCTGAGCTAATTCTATTAACCGCTTATACTCTTTTTGTGCCGTTCTAAAGAGGAGCAGGTCCCGATCCTCCTTAGTTCGCCTGGATCTATTATACAGCCGTCTTACCTTTTTGCGTTGTTTCTCCAAGGAGTGGTTCCACCATGGTGCCCTCTTGGAAGCTACACTTTTCCTTAACTCACAGTTGTTTTGCAACGAACTGATAATAGGTGGTGGGGAGGTTAATGATCTTAGCCTTGAGTTCTTCCTTATAACCATCCCAATTTGTCTTCCTCGGGTTTCTTTTCAGCCTAGCCTCCGTCCCCGTCCCTCCTATCAGAAACTCAATAAAATTGTGATCCGACATCGAGACTTCCTCCGACACCTGCCAGCCTTTTATTTCCGTCCATACCGATCTCGATACAAGGGTGATTCGATGACCTCTCCCCTGATCGAGTTCTGGAAGGTCGGTTTTCTACCCTTATTTATAATATCCATATTTGTCGTCACTAGGTACTCTAGCAGCTTTTCTCCCCTCGCGTTGATGTCCGAGCTGTCCCATATAGCATGATGAGCGTTGGCATCACATCCCATGATTAGACCTAGTCCCTTGTCCTTGCATTCTCTAACCAGAGCCGTGACTTCTTTGGGCGGGCAGTCATCCGCGTCGTACGGGAAATAGGTTGCCGCTACCAGAATGTCCCTTGTGCCGCCTTTGTCTGACCTGTACTTGATTCTTGCTGCGGTCAGGTCTCTCGAACAGTGTTTAGGAACCGTCTCCACTTGCAGTCCCTTGATGACAAGGCACGTCCTTGTCGAAACGGTGCTGCCACTGATCAGATTGCCACAACCTCCTAAACCTGCAATCTTGCCATTATGAATCCAAGGTTCTTGGATTATATCCCCCAAATATCCATTATCGCCTTGGTCCTTGCAGTGGAAAATCTGCGCGTCTCTCTGGAACGTATTCTCCAAGAAGTTCGGAAAAAAGGCTCCATCGGGCGCGTTGTCGATTTCCCCCTCAAGAACCGCCAGCACCTGCTTGCCTTCCGACTTGCTGAGGCGTACCTCAGGGTACCCAACAGGGACGACCGTCACCTTGAGAGCCGTGGCCACCGCCCTGCTGTAGCTTCCAGAGGCATCCCCAACGAGACGTTTTTTGAACTCCCTCGGGGTGGAGTCGTCCGAACGCGTTCTTTTGGGTGTGTAGGTGGGGCGAGCCCTCTCCGCACACCCTCCAGAACGCTCCTTACGTATCTCCGACCTCGTGGAGCGTTTCCTATACCTGTGTTTATTTCTTGCCTTTTTACCTTAAGGGGCTCCGGTACTAGCCGTCAGGATTGTCCCCTCAGCCGCTCGAAGATCCTCTGCCGCCTGCGTGCTGAAGTAGGGGCTAGGGAGCCCCGGCGTTGCTGGCGCTCTTGCAACCGTTTTTTTGTACTTATCATTTTCATTGTATGTGACAATAGATAGTAGGTTTTATTTTTTATTTAAATATGTGATTGAGCCTGCACAAGAGGTAGGATATAATCAACATAATTAGGGCGGAGAGAGCATGCACATAGAGGCATGGCAAATCTGTCCCAGAAACTCTGATGTTGTTGCAGAGGGTGAAAAGCTGTCTAAGTAGTCGTAAAAGCCAACGGAAAATATAACGATGACTCCCCCTTTACTTGATGAGAGACCAACGTTAGTCGATCATGCGGGAGCGATCGGCAATGAATGTAAGAAGTCAGCTGATCAACCAACAGATGACTCTACTAACGATCCTTCGCTCGAGAAGCTGTCGGATATGCTGGCAACGAACACCACGATAGCGTCGAAGCTGCAAAAACGAGATGAGCAAGAGGTAGATGAAGCGGTTTTAAAAATCCTTCGAGAAGATCTTTTAACTGAGGGTAACAAAGAGTTAAAGTTGCCGAAACTCTTAATTGAGCTCTGGAAAAGCTACCTAGCAGTAGGAATTAAACAGGAAGAGCTCGGTAAATTACTGCTGAAGTATCCTAGGAGCGGAGATTGCAATTTGGAGGCGCCAAAATTAAATGCTGAAATCAGAGATGGAATCACCGAAGCAGTAGCTAAACGAGATCAATTTTTTGTCGACTCGCAGAATATTATTGGCTTGGCCCTGTCAGCTGTAGAAGCAATGGTTTCAGACCTCTTATACGAAAAGACTAGTAGTCTGAAAAGAACTGCATTAATTGAAAAACTATCAGATGTAGGAAAAAAACTATCAGATGTAGGAAAAATACTATTAGATGTAGGAAAAAAACTATCAGATGTAGGAAAAAACTATCAGATGTAGGAAAAAAACTATCAGATGCAGGAAAAAAACTATCAGATGTAGGAAAAAAACTATCAGATGTAGGAAAAAAACTATCAGATGTAGGAAAAAAACTATCAGATGTAGGAAAATTACTATCCATCAGCATCATGCGGAATCTGATTCTAGAAAGGCATTTATTACACCTGGGTTGAGCAAAAGCTTACGAGAAACATTCGACAAATGTAACTCAGAGGATTTCTTATATGGAGACAAGCTAGGAGATAAGATCAAGGAAGCCAGAGAGATTCAAAAATTGAGTCAGGGTATTTAAGGTTATGTACCCAGAAAAAAAATTACGTCAAAGCAGCAGTCGAATCCGTTAAACTGGAAAGGGACGCCTATCTATCAGGCTCAAACGCAACAGATAGCCCTCAAATACAAGCCCACGCCCAGGTTCAGCTATCCTCCAAAAAGCAGGTCGAACCTAAGTCAAACGAAAGCTCAACAGTCGAACCGGTCGCAGATACAACGGTCTCGTCAGTATGCACGGCGTCAGTGCTAGAGGTGGGTCAAGTTGCTGAGAATCTTAGGTTTTTTCTAAACGAGTGACATAAAATATCTAAGGATAAGTTTATTCTTAATTGTATAGAAGGTGTTGAAATTATTTTCGATCGACCACCGATCCAAACAGTTATCCCAGAGCCTGTTTTAAAATTAAAAGAACGAGAGTTGCTTAAGCAGGAAATAGATAAACTTGTCAAGAAAGGGACAGTCAGAATATGCAAGCCCGTAAAAATCAATTTATTTCAAATTATTTTTTAATTCCAAAGGAAGATAGCTCAGCTTGATTCGTTTTAAATTTAAAAAAGCTTAATTCTTTTATTCATATCGATCATTTTAGATGGAGGATATAAGAACGGCTATAAAGCTGGTGTCAAGGGGTGTTTTGATGACAAGCGTGAACTTATAGGACGCATATTTTTTGGTGCCAGTTTTAATTTGTTTGCCTTGCATTTGGTTTATGCATCTGTCCTCTAATATTTACCAAATTTATGAAGGTCGTTATGGGTACCTTAAGAAAACAAGGTTATCTATCTGTATTTATTTAGACGATATTTTGTGCTTTGGTACTTGTGAAAAGAAATGTTTCGCAGATACGCAGACTACGCTTGAATTATTATATCTCCTTGGATTTATCAGAAACGAGAAAAAATGTAGTTTGGAGCCGAGCACTCGCAGAGTATATTTAGGCTTTATTATCGAGTCGGTAAACGTGACTATAGAACCAACTGAGGAAAAAAGAAAAAGTTTATTAAATCTAGTTCGCGCATTTTCAAATAGAAAGTATTGCCTGATTAGAGAATTTGCAAAAATGATAGGATCACTTTTAGCTGATGTCCTGATATTCAGTATGCTAAGGCTCATATAAAATTATTTGAAACTGCTAAAAATCATGCGCTAACTAAGTCGAAGGGAGATTTCGATTTTAAAATGTTTATTTTCAATGATTTTGCAAGTTGACTTTAAATGGTGGTTTCAGATGTTACCGTCAGCTGTAAGGAAAATTCAAGGTTTCAAGTTTGAGTTAGAGATTTTTACAGATGCGTCAAGATACGGTTGGGGAGCTTATAGTAATAACGAGTCGACTCATGGTTTCTGGAGCGAAAGCGAAAAATTACTCCATATTAATCATCTGCAATTATTGACTGCTTTTTATGCCATAAAATGTTTTGCATCAAGTGCGGTCGCAGAAAGATACTGACCTTTACAAATTAATTTATTTGCAACAAAGATAAATGCAAAATGTAAAACATTTTGTTCTTGGCATAGAGATCCCGATGAAACATTTGTTGATGCTTTCACTCTTTCCTGGTCAACTTGGTTATTTTATGTTTTTCCTCCATTCTCTTTGATACTAAGAATTTTAAGAAGAATTATTCATGATGAGCCTATAGGAGTATTAATAGTACCTTATTGGGTATCACAACTATGATTCCCTGTATTCTCAAGTCTGTTAGTAGATAAGCCTATCATTCTAAAATCGTCACCGAATTTATCAACATCTCCTTTCAGATCGGACGGCCACCCACTAGCAGGATAACTTATCCTGGTTGCAGGGAAGCTCTCAGGGAAGCTTTTCAAAGACGAGGATGTTGTTTTCAGAGTGGTCACTGGATATTCTTGTAGCATCTTTAGCAGATTCTACCTTAAAACAGTACGACTCAGCGATTAGACGTTGGTGGATATTCTGTGAAGAGCATCAAGCGTGTCCATTCCAGGATAATGTAAATATTTTTATAGAGTTCTTAGTTTCGCTATTCAAGAAAGGGATAGCCTATTGAACGATCAATTCGACAAGATCTGCAATAGCGCTTATTGTCGGTGACAACATTTCGAATGATAAAACGTAACCATATTTTTTAAAGGAGTTTTTAGACAGAGACCTGCTAAGCCCAAATATGACAATGTTTGGGATGTTAGGATTGTCTTAGACAAAATGATAAAACTACACCCGCTGGAAAAGTTAAAACTCCTTCAATTATCAGATAAGACATATATCATTAATTAAGAGTGCATTCACAGTGGAACATTTCACGCGTGAAATGCTCGCATATACGTTGGCCCCTGAGCAACGCGAGTATATCGTGGAGATGAACGTAGCCTTGCCAGGGGCGCACGTGTATTTCATGCTCTACAAGGTGTTACGTGCATACACTATACCTTCCTTGCAGCATACAGGGTTGTCCATTATCTTAAGTTTCATGCGAGTAGCGCTTTCGGGCTACCGAGGGAGTACACGAGAAGGCCGCGTTTCCAATGAAGCCGCGCTGACGATCTGTTTTACCGACGAGCGCCATGGCGGCAATAGCACAACTCTTGCGCTCGGAACTCTAGCCCGAGGGTCGCCCGCGGGCTCACCGAGTATACACGGGAAGCCCGCGCGTAGCTCGTGTATCCAGGGGAAGCCCGCGCGTAACACCTGTATACGCGGGCACACCGCGCATTACTCGAGTATACACGGGAACCCCGAGGGTTGCCTCGGGCACACCGCGCGTTAGCCATGTATACGCGGGCACACCGCGCATTACCCGAGTATAAGCGGGCACACCGCGCATTACCCGAGTATACACGGGAAGCCCGAGGGTTGCCTCGGGCACACCGCGCGTTACCCATGTATACACGGTAAGCCCGAGGTCTACCTCGGGCCGACCAAGTGTTGCTCGCGTATACATGGCAATTCCTCGCAGTTACCTCGTATACGTGCTGTGGCCGCGGTGACAACTCGCTGTCCCCTCGTATACGTGCTTTAGCTGCAAGGACACCTAGGGTCCGAGGTATATATGGTGTGTGTGTATATATATATATATATATATATATATATAATAAGTAAGATTCAAAATGAATAATTTGTAATAAATTTAAGAAAAGAAATTTATTGACGGAACTCTGGAAAAAATGTAAAAAGATACAAAATAGTGTTGCTCACCCTTGTATTTCAACTAGCATAATTTTCATTTCTGGAATCTATTATATAGTATGTATGGTGCATGTTTCTAGTTATGTTTTTGTTTATTTAGCGATATAATACTTATAAATTATTAAAAAATAATAAATCCTAATGAATAATATAATTTATGATAACTTTTGTTTTTAAATAATTCGTTATTAATTGCAACTTGAACATTTTCAAAGAATAGTTTAAATACAAAAAAGTTATATTTTTCTTTAACCCTTTCAGACCCAATGTACATTTGAATGTACATAGCGGGGAAAACATAAAATTAAAAATTCTCAGTTTAATCAAACTTACTCATCATGCACAACATTAGGATTATATTTATGTAAATATTTATGTATATTCACGTAAATAAAGATAATTATACAAAAATATGTTGAAAAAAAAAATTTTTTTAACCACTTAAATTTCATATTTGTACCATAATAAGTCAAAATATATTTAAAAACGTTGTATATCACCGCTAGATTTAATTCAGGTCTGAAAGGGTTAGAGGAAGAAGATATCGGAAATATTTAAATTCTTTAATTTGGGGAAAAAAATTGTAAATGTATAAAGCAGGTTATAATATAAAAAATAAAACATTTTACACTATAAGTTTGAGTCAAATTGCAGCCCTATGAAATTAGCCGAAGCCAAAAAAACTGTAAAAACAGGTATATATGTGATTTTTACTATGTGCAAGGAGTTTTGATGGATCAGTCAAAAATTATTTTTACATTCATTTTATAGTAAATCTAAAAAATGTATGAAGCCATATTTATAAAAAAAATTATTGTTATCTATTTAAGCTGCGATTTTAATATTTACAATTTTTTATCTGCAATAAAAAGTAGTATTTAGTACAAACTTGTATTTTAAAAAAACGCATTTAAGGTTTAAAAATAAAAACTCTTCATACATTTGTTCAAAATACTTTGAAAAGAGAGCAAAAAATTTTCTAGCCTGGTATACGAAAACCTATTGGGCATACAAGCAGATATTTTTTAATAATTTATAAGTATTATATCGCTAAATAAACAAAAACATAACTAGAAACATGCACCATACATACTATATAATAGATTCCAGAAATGAAAATTATGCTAGTTGAAATACAAGGGTGAGCAACACTATTTTGTATCTTTTTACATTTTTTCCAGAGTTCCGTCAATAAATTTCTTTTCTTAAATTTATTACAAATTATTCATTTTGAATCTTACTTATTATATATATATATATATATATATATATATATATATATATATATATATATATATATATATATATATATATATATATATATACACACACACCATATATACCTCGGACCCCAGGTGTCCTTGCAGCTAAAGCACGTATACGAGGGGACAGCGAGTTGTCACCGCGGCCACAGCACGTATACGAGGTAACTGCGAGGAATTGCCATGTATACGCGAGCAACACTTGGTCGGCCCGAGGCAGACCTCGGGCTTACCGTGTATACATGGGTAACGCGCGGTGTGCCCGAGGCAACCCTCGGGCTTCCCGTGTATACTCGGGTAATGCGCGGTGTGCCCGCGTATACTCGGGTAATGCGCGGTGTGCCCGCGTATACATGGCTAACGCGCGGTGTGCCCGAGGCAACCCTCGGGGTTCCCGTGTATACTCGAGTAATGCGCGGTGTGCCCGCGTATACACGGGTTACGCGCGGGCTTCCCCTGCATACACGGGCTACGCGCGGGCTTCCCGTGTATACTCGGTGAGCCCGCGGGCGACCCTCGGGCTAGAGTTCCGAGCGCAAGAGTTGTGCTATTGCCGCCATGGCGCTCGTCGGTAAAACAGATCGTCAGCGCGGCTTCATTGGAAACGCGGCCTTCTCGTGTACTCCCGCGATAGCCCGAAAGCGCTACTCGCATGAAACTTAAGATAATGGACAACCTTGTATGCTGCAAGGAAGGTATAGTGTATGCACGTAACACCTTGTAGAGCATGAAATACACGTGCGCCCCTGGCAAGGCTACGTTCATCTCCACGATATACTCGCGTTGCTCAGGGGCCAACGTATATGCAAGCATTTCACTCGTGAAATGTTCCACTGTGAATGCACTCTTAGATTGGAAATATTAAGTTATCTGGTAGAGGATACGAAATAGAGATCCCGAATCTGATCACAACGTCGCTCCCCGGAGCAAATCAGTCGTTCACATGTCCCCTCTTTTGAAGAGGATTCGCGTTGTTGCGCTACAAGTGCATTGAAAAGATATATTAAAGTCACTAAAAAATTAAGAGGAGATATTCAAGAGCTTTTCATTTCCACAAGAAAGCCTTATAAGCCAGTAAGGCTTATATCTACTCAATCCATAAGTAAATGAATAAGGAGTACGATACATAAATGCGGTGTAAATGAGAATTTACCGCGCACAGTACTAGACATGCTTCGACATCAGCTGCAGCCGAGAAAGGAATAAGTTTGAACGTCATTAAGAAAGCTGCTGGTTGATCTGAGGCATCGCAAATGTTTCCGAAAGTATATAACAAACCCATTAAAGATGTTAATAATACGTATTCAAATGTAGTTTTTGCTAAAAATTAATAAATATTTCTAGTCTTTGTATGTAATTTTAATACACATTTTATATGCTATAAAAATTGAAATATTAACGAAAAATTTCTATTTATTAAATCAAACGAACTTATCTGTAAGTAAAGTTCGATCTTAATTATATGAAATCTCGTTCGAGAATATTACGTCCCCATCCTAATATACCCAGATTACCCACAAATGAAAATTTTCATTAGCGTTAAACGTTATGAAGATGAAGAGAGCGACGGGAGAACAACGTTGTTCGTTTTTTTGTTTTTAAACATTGTGGTGACACCTATTGCGCGAGATAGTACTATACTGAGAGAAAGGACTCCTTGTGACAAATGAATCGTATACTTGCGGAATCGAATTCTCTCGTATTTGCCGCAAATGTTGAATTCTTAATAGTTAAGAACTCGAACTTGAGAAAAGTCTGCACGAGTAAGATAATCATGCCGAGTACGTAAGGTTATTTGACGAGCATATTTTTCTAGCATATAATGACGCTTTACAAGCATTAAAATATAAAAAGATCCTATACGTAGACATAATCGAGGCAGGCAAAATCTTATACTAACATGTAACGGCCATATAAACATCTTAGACATATGAAAAATTCAGTTAACCTGAAAGTCAGGCGGTTAGCCGCTTCCAAGCGACTCAAATACTCAGTTCTTAACTATTAAGACGATGCGTTTAACTGTTAAGAAATATTTATTTGGCCGTATTCAAATCCACAAAACTTAACAATTAAGAAATATTCTTTGCCGCAAAGAATCCTTTCTCTCAGTGTACATAGGTAATATTCTCGAACGAGACTTCATATAATTGAGATTGAACTTCACTTACAGGTAAGTTCGTTTGATCTAATAATTTAGTATGCGTTTCTTCCCCAGGTGCTAGCGAGTAAGAAAAAGAGTTTTATAATATGAAAAACGAGCCGCACAGAATCCGGTGGCCGATTTTCCGCGTAGATGCCCTCATATACTATTTTGGATATTCCATAATTGTCTGAAAATAAGGAATAATAAATCTCATATGTAATAATCGTTACTATCTACAAAATAGCATTAAGATAAAGCTTAGAGATATTGTGGTATACAGGATGAAGAAATATTGTTTAAATTCAATAATCTCCAATATATCTCCAAAGATTAATAACCAAAGCGGCTAAGAAATATTCAGCGAATAACCTGATACCTAACAAATATTCTCTGAAATTTTCAAGGCATTATCAAGTAAATGAATAAGAAGTACGATACATAAATCCGGTGTAAATGAGAATTTACCGCGCACAGTACTAGACATGCTTCGACATCAGCTGCAGCCGAGAAAGGAATTACATCAAGTATTAGGTACTCAAGTTATCGTTGTCCAAAAAAAGCATTTTTTTGACATTTTTTTTTCAGGAACCGCAAGTCTTAATTATTACATACAAATTTACCTAAATATACATGTATATGAAACAAGTATTCAGTAAAAATGTCACCGACTTTTATCGTATAGTTTACGAGTAATAAATGTTGAAAAAAATATATATATTAACAACTGAAAAACGACTCCTATAAAATCGTTTCCGGTCCTAAAATGAAGGATTTTATGAGTACTTTACACTGAGAAAACTGTATCATAACTCACGTGATATATATCGTAACTCACGCAACATCATATCGTAAAAATTTACGTATCGATATCGTAATTATTCAGCGTCAGATGCGATATGATATCGTAAAATTAGCAATTTGAAATCTTAATTTCTACATTAAAAATACAATTTTAAATAGTTTAATTTCTCTTAATAGGCGAAATATTCTGTGCATGCTCATGATTTTACAACATTAGATCGAAAGGAATTTGATCTACGATACATGAATCGAAAAATTTACGATATCACAATTTTACGATATAAAATTTACGATATGGTTTTCTTAGCGTATTGTGTTAAAAATTCGCTTTCCAAACACCATTCGTGCGTGGAAAAAGTTAAAAAAAATCGAAAGTTGAAAATTTAAGAAATTTGAAAAATGTATTGATAGCAACATCTGTGCAAAGTTTGGGAAAGGGATACCGCAGATTGAACGAAGCTTTCTCTTTTTCTTTGAGAAAGAAAAATGTCGACGCGCTTATATTTAGTATTAAGGAATCGGAATTTTATCCAGGCAAACACATACTTATGTATGCTTAATGTACGTAGCATGTCAGGTTCGGGTTTGGATTTATCGAGGAGGGCATATATTCCCCATCAGCCTTGGCGCGGCCGGGGGTTTGAAACTGAGGAAGCGAGAAAATTGATCAAGCGAGCTGCCTGACGACGCCGGGGGAAAGAAACTCCTTTCCCAGACAGAAGCCCAAGGCCGCCGACGTCGACGCTTCGGATGAACCTGCTGCAGCTACAGTACAGTACGCTCGCGTTCGCGTCTCCGCGATATCTCATATTGAAAAGCGCGGATTCCCGTATTGCTCGCCTGCGCTTTCGATATTTATTGATTCTTCTTTTGCCAGACGCGCAGAAATGAAGCTATTGAAATTTTTGCTACGCTACTTTCCACCCGGTGAGTACCTAGTAACGATGTTTGTTTTTCCCACTCGCGGCAAATCATTTAATTCCCTTACGAGATGACGGAAGGCTGCGGCTTCTCTTTCTTCTCTTTTCCGTCCTTTTATTTTTCTTCCGTTGCTCGCTGAAATTTTTTCATTACTTATCTATTTTCTCTTAATAGGAATTGCCCTGGAGTACACGCAAGGTGGAGACGTCAAGACAAAGATGATAGACCTGCTGGACTTGTCTGCCAAGTAAAATTATTCTATATGTATACATTTTCTCTTGCACATGTGTTCCGTAGCTAAGTACCCAATAAACTAACATGTTTTCAGGTTGAAAAAAGTTTCTATATGTTTCTATGATTCTATTGTGTTCATAATGAGTCGATATAGGTATACATAAAGTAATACCTATTATACCTATACTGAGTTTTTAACTATACCTATTATAAAACACGAATGTAAAATCATTTGTTTTTTATAATGTGAAAAGAAGTTCTTAAAATTGGAAAATAACAATAACATAATCTAAAGGAACTTTATAAGTCGGTTTGGATAACTATAAACCGCAAATTTTAAGAAAAAAATTATACCAATACCAGATCTTTCAAAACGTATAATTATTTGAAAGAATGAAAATTATGTATTTTTATGTATAAAAATACTGCGAAAGATATTCATTTATTTAATGTTTATGTCAAAAAGATTGATATTTAATTTTATATTTCAAAGCCATTATTTATTAGTCATCTATAAAATATGCATGTTCCTGCTGATATCTCACGTTTACAGACCTATGTCAGTCAAAAAGATAAAAACTTCAATTTTTTATAACCAAAAAAAAATCCCATTAATACGAACAGGGGTATGTGTGGACCTCAAGTAGGCTTGATGCTAGCTAGGCCTCTCAGTTTCATTCGATTTATTCCGATACGGCCTTAAAATCCTTTCAGGTACAAGGTGCACACATTTGGAATTAGCTTCTGTCCTGTCTATTATTGTTAATTTATTTTACTTTAGTGTATATTGTATGAATATATTTATAAGCGTATATGCTCTTTTGTGTACGAAAATGATATGAATGCGTGTCTTTACAAATCGACCTAATATAATTCCACAAATTGACGGACTGTGATAAGCGATACTAGTTTTAACTATTGACAACCTTGTACCTGACATATACTGCAACATTGCAATGTAATTTTATGTACTATATTTTTGACTTTGTGAAAATACAATGTATATCATCTATTTATATATCTATATCTAAACAAGAGTTCTAGACAGAGACATTATAGTGTAGGTATTCTATACTCCCCCATATTGCCTCGGTTCCAATGTAGCATTGTGCTGAGAATGCTAACGATGGGAAAGTTGTCTCGGGACACACAGACCCCTGTTCGTGTTCTAT
Organism: Gastracanthus pulcherrimus; assembly: GCA_949152435.1. Taxonomy (NCBI): domain Eukaryota; kingdom Metazoa; phylum Arthropoda; class Insecta; order Hymenoptera; family Pteromalidae; genus Gastracanthus; species Gastracanthus pulcherrimus. The sequence goes on from OX424576.1 coordinate 53,874,716, forward strand.
AGGGTTAAACTGATTGTTGATCGGATAAAACTGATTTTAGAATAGTGATCCAAGACACCCCGTGTACGATATTACTATTAATTAAAAAAAAGTGCAGTATCAGCACTAAATTCAACTTTTTCTGAAAAATGTTAGTTGTTTAGTTTGAATTTTTAGATTATTCTCATAAAGGTAGTTCATAGAGAGGTCATAGTGTACTTTATTAAGAAAATACAAGTTTGACGTAGTCGAATCTTTCCAAAAACGTTGTATACAAGTGGTGAAGTTTTCATTTTTTGAAGGGGTAGTGGGGGTGATAGGAGGGCTGGGAGTGGTCCGTTGAAGGTGGAATTGACTTTTTATTTTTGGTAGACACTGTAGGAATTTTTTCGAATTTTTGGCCCAATCTATTTTGGGTCAAAAACTGTCCTTAGAGACCCCCCCCCTTTGAGAAAATGTAATAAATTTGAAAAAATTTAATACATTTGAGAAAATTTAATACATTTGAGAAAATTTAATACATTTGAGAAAATTTAATACATTTGAGAAAATTTAGTACATTTGAGAAAATTTAATACATTTGAGAAAATTTAATACATTTGAGAAAATTTAATACATTTGAGAAAATTTAATAAATTTAAGAAAAGAGACGGAGACGAGTTCTGAAATCATCACCCAAGTTAGAAATTGCCCTCCCCCTTGTTACAGACCTTACTTTTTTGAAAAATGCATGTAAGGCCATTTTTAAGCATATAGGGCGAATGGAGAGTTGCTCATTTTGAGTCATGCGCCATTTACTTACAGAATTAAATTACAATTTTATCTTCAAAATAACAATTTTTTCAAATTTCTCAAATTTCTCAAATTTTTCAAATTTCTCAAATTGTTCAAATTTCTCAAATTGTTCAAATTTCTCAAATTTTTCACATTTCTCAAATTTTTTAAATTTCTCAAATTTGAATAATTTGAGAAATTTGAGAAATTTGAAAAATTTGAGAAATTTGAAAAATTTGAGAAATTTGAAAAATTTGAGAAATTTGAAAAATTTGAGAAATTTGAAAAATTTGAGAAATTTGAAAAATTTGAGAAATTTGAAAAATTTGAGAAATTTGAAAAATTTGAGAAATTTGAAAAATTTGAGAAATTTGAAAAATTTGAGAAATTTGAAAAATTTGAGAAATTTGAAAAATTTGAGAATTTTGAAAAATTTGAGAAATTTGAGAAATTTGAGAAATTTGAGAAATTTGAAAAATTTGAGAAATTTGAGAAATTTGAGAAATTTGAGAAATTTGAGAAATTTGAGAAATTTGAGAAATTTGAGAAATTTGAGAAATTTAAGAAATTTGAGAAATTTGAGAAATTTGAAAAATTTGAGAAATTTGAAAAAATTTAAAAAAATTGAAAAATTGAAAAAATTGAAAAATTGAAAAAATTGAAGAGTTCTTTTACAAATTTGGAAAATTTTATGTAGGATTGGGAGGTAATGGTCATTACCACCTGCTGCAGCGGAAGGTAATGATTAAATGCATTATTACATGCACGTGTTAAGAAAATGTTATTTATAGGTAAGCGAAGAATTGTGTGCCTTCATTTTCTTCATAGATATATACAATGTATACATACATACATTATATCTAATTACATAAGTGTATGCTAATACTAGTCACTTTCCTAAAACTAAATAATACAAATACGTCAATGGCATAGCCTTGTAATGTATAAAATAATCGATAAATCTCATCATGAAATATTTAGCACACCACAGCAATTATCGTTTTGTTTAATTATGAAAAATTCTTGTATTAATTGGATACATGTTAATAGCAATTTACAATATTATAAATTGGGGAATGTGTGCAAAATGGAGTACAGGGCAGAACGGGGTCTATCTTGTAACGTCTCTATCTTGTAGGCATCATAAATGTTTGCATCATGCAAAGATAATTAAAATCTCAAAAAGTTGATATATTGTAGTTACATTTCTGTGATATTCCAGTATGATTTTCAAGATTGCAGTATTACAACAATCTTTCTAGAATATTACATTACGATATATCACATTGAAATATTGCAGTGATATTCTTGTAACACTGCACAATTATAAATTCCAACGTAAGATTGCTGCAATAATTCTACAATATTACATTGTAATAAATCATATCGTAATATATGTAGTACATAACTGCAATATGGTTATGTGACATATCACATTGCAATATTACATCAATGTTATTACAAGTTTACAGGATGACATTTCTAGTACATGTCACATTAATATTGCCAAAATATTTCTACAATATCTCACTGTGACAGATCACATTGAAATATATGCGAAATATCCTGGAATATTGCTATGTAACATATCGCATGGAAATATTATAGTAATATTCTTGCAAGTTTACAGAATGATATTTCTCAATGTATCACACAATATTAATAATGCCGAAATATTTGTATAATATTACACTGTTACATATCACATTGAAATATATAGGAAATATTCTGTAATATTATATGATGTATTACTTTAAGATATTACAGCTATATTCCTGCAAGATTGCAGAATGATATTCCTGGATTCATTTCAAACTAATACTGTGGAAATATTTCTACTATATCATATGTATATATATATATATATATATATTTCTACTATATCATATGTATATATATATATATATATTTCTACTATATCATATGTATATATATATATATATATATATATATATATATATATATATATATATATATATATTGTTATAATTAATTAATAAAACTTACCACATAATAAAACTAGTAATAAAATAGTAAATTATGACACTGTTGTGGGAGATGGTTTTCTACATTGAGTGAGAAAATCGAGCAAGGTAGAAAAACACCTCCCACAACATTCTCATACGATATTTTATAGCACAACAACCTCAAAATCGACAATAAAGTTGGCATTTTGAGGTTAGTGTGCTATAAATGTAATTATTGTCCCTTAAATGTATGCTTTTTACAAACCACGACCTAAATTTTGTATTATGTACAATAATTTACACTCAATTAAGTTTTATAACCACCTTAATAATCGTTTAGAGTAAACAATATGGACTTAAGTGGTTATTCCGGGAACAACTTTCAATAACATGTACTTAAGTGGCTATTCCGGGAACAACTTTCAATAAAATGGACTTAAGTGGCTATGCACTCGACCATAGGGTGATATTTCTGAAATTTTTTATATTTTTATATGAAAAAGGTGCATTTGAATATATAAAATCCACAATAAACTTGATTTTCAAAAAATGGACTTAAGTGGTTATTCTGGGAAGTCACAGAATTATATATAAATGGACTTAGAAAATTTTACTTCAGAAAAGTAAAATAGAGGTATTAAACAGCATGGTATTGTTGTACAGTAAAAGTTTAGGCACTGTTGAAAGACGGTACCGAGCGTAACGCGATTCGACTTGGTGGTTATGGTGATCTATGACGAGGTCCAGGTAGTGCGTTTCATGCGTTCAGTAGGTTTTGGTGTCTAGCTATAACTACTGGTCGGATCCGGTGTTCAGGTGGTTCTAGGGGCTGATGACGAGGTCTAGGTAATGCACTTCATAGTTTTAATGTTTACATGTACGTACTGATCGAAGAAAGTGTATCGATAGGTAACGAGGCATATACAAACCAATTCACGTGTACAAAATACAAACTTTAAGTTACTTAAGAAGCATTGACACTTAGAAAATATATATTTTTTTAATATTTGACATTATGGAAGTCTCTTTAGTGAGCGGAATTTTTAGTATAAAAACGTAATCTAAAGTAATAAAACGTAAAAAAATGTAAGAAAATGTATGAAAACATAAAGAAACGTAAAAAATCGTAAGAAAATATATGAAAATATAATATAAAACGTCCGAAATCCAACACTTTTTTACGTTTTGTTACGTTTTATTACACTGTTATACGTTTTTTGTTAGGTATTTATAATAGCCGATGACGAGGTCTAGGTAGTGCACTTTGTATGAACATACTTATCAAAGAAGGTGTCGATGTAATTATGGCGGCCGATGACGAGGTCGTGATACCTAGATGTCGACACTGGCTACTATTAACCCGTACGGTTCTGCGACCAATACGAATATCAAAGCATCAAAAACTACGGTACACACTGGATAACGACCTGGACTCCTACTCCGATCGGTTAATCATTAAAAAAATAGTTTAATAACACTTAAAAATTCAATATGTATTTATATATAAATATATATAATCGTATATAACCATATATAAACCCATCGTAAAAGTAAAATTTTTATATTGTAACTGTATACGAACATATATAATCATATATAGTTCTATAAATTAATATACAATCATATACAGTTATATATACAATCATATACAGTTATATAAACATATATATAGTTATATATAATATCTTCACGATTCATGCATTTCTAATTGTACATGCTTATATATAACTATATATTATTATACAAAAAAAATTTAGTTGCTGGCAAATTGTTCACAAAAATATATTCTACGGAACTATCCACCACGTTTTTTCGTAAGTATGTATTAAAAAAGAATTACAGTCACATATGGTAGAAAATTACGTCTGATTAGTAGATGGATGACATCATTTCTTGGAAACGAATTATCTGAAAGCAAAAAACAAAACGGTTTCATGTTCTGTATCGAATTGGCTATGGCCTCAAGCAGAATGAAACATTTTCAATGAAAAAAAAACAAAATGGCGGACTTTTGAAAAAATTCAAATCCGCCAGTTTGTTTTTTTTCATTGGAAATGTTTCATTCTGCTTGAGGCCATAGCCAATTCGATACAGAACATGAAACCGTTTTGTTTTTTGCTTTCAGATAATTCGTTTCCAAGAAATAATGTCATCCATCTACTAATCAGACGAGTTTCAGCAGCCATTTTCAAAACCGCCATTTTAAACAAAAAAAAAAATTTTTTCAAGTAATTTAATATGTGCTTTTATATGTAAAAATAATTGATTACTCAACATGTTTTGTACTATGAATAAAATTTATTGAAAAAAATCACGTTTTTTGGAGTAACCTGGCCTTAAGAAGCAGTGACACATAATATTTTTTTTAAATATTTGACATTATGAAAGTCTATCATTTTTTTTCAATTTTTACTGCAATATCATGATATCTAGCTTAAAATTGATCTGTCTCGAGGGCTTTCAAAACTAATTTCTATCGATTCCACGATAAAGGTGCGTACGATAAGAGTATTTTAATGGACCTGCAGTATTATAGTTTCATGAGCTTCAGGTCATAATTGCACAAGAAATGTATGATTTAGGTTGGAATATTACTGCTCAGAGTATAAAATCGATCATATCAATAAAAGGCGTGACCTGAGGGCTTTCGGGACTATTTTTTATCAATTCTACGGTAAAAAATAAGTAAGAAATAAGTTTTTTGATGGCCCAGAAGTATTAGTTTCAGGAGCTCCAAGTCGTAATTGCATAAAAAATGCAGGATTTAAGTTGAAAAATTACAGTTCAGAGCATAAAATTGAACATATCAATAAAAACATGGCCCAAGAGCTTTCGGGACTAATTTTAGGTAAAAAATACATAAGAAATTACTACAATATTTTTAGATTTCATTATTTTTGGCTTAGTATACCTGAAAACGTCGAATTTTAAAAGTTTCTTTTTAATTTTCTATCGCATTCTTTTTATGCTTACAAAGAAAACGTGGTGGATAGTACGATAATTTTTTTAGTGCAATTTGGGTTAAGGGGAATTTCGATTATATTTTTGGATTTCTGAACCATCGTGGGACGTTCACTCTATGATTAACGCGAAAAGTTTACTCCAAATAATTTAGAGACAAAGCTTATTATTGTTAGGTACCCTATTTTTCCCCACTGTCACTCTCCACTATAATTAATATCATAATATACTTAGCCCATGCTACCAATTCCTTTACGAAAACATAAAATTATAACTTTAAATGTGTAATTAGTTATTTATCAATTAATGCATAAATAATTAAATTATACATATGTGATTTACAGCTTAGGTTTTCGAAAGGTAAATATATTTAGTATTAAAAAATAACTTCTACCTCGACTTCTACCCTAGAGTTGTAATGTCCCATAGGTCGTACACTCTCCTTCGCAGTGTCGAGACTACCACTGGGTACCATATTTCATAATATTCTAAACTTTTTTACGAAGGTGTAGGTGTAACTTCATAAATTCATATTTCCAAAAGTTATGAGTACAATAATTCTCATTGCACAAACTGGTTTAACCTGTTGTAGACTTAGTATTAAAAGACATAATACTCTATATACAACTTAATTAATTGCATTGAGCATTGATACTCTTATTTACTGATAGCTATTATGATAAATATGTTAATATAATATAAATAAATTGCGTATATGATAATGATAATGAGATACTTTATACTATAGATTATACGTAGGGTAACAGTAAACTCAGTTATTATCCTTTAAAAAATTGTTAGCGTCTAGTCAGACAATTTTCAAATTTTAACAGTACTGAAAATAATAATAAAAAATAACTAAGCAGTTTGGTTTTACGGCAAGTTTAATGCAATGAAGTTAACAAATTACCAAAAAGATTTACTATCTTAGAGCAAAATTATAAGAAAAAGTTTTCGTGGAGAATTTCGACAAATAATTTATTATTTGTTGCTTATACACTTAAATGCTAATATATTTCGTGAAATTATGACGTTGTTCAGTACAGACATACGAAGTTTGGCAGAGAGCATAAAGGCAGCCGAGCCTGTGATCACCGATGGAGTTATGGATCAGTTGGTCGAAACATTACAAAGGCTGCAGGCAAAAGTGTGCGATGAAGGTGTCAAGCGCTTCTATAAATACAAGACGCTCAAGACTCATCTCTTGCCCATCACTAACATAGCTTTCGATAAACTAGGTAAAAGGTACTCTCGGCTTTACCCGTCCCCTTATAGGCACCCTTACAGGACTACCATCAAGCACTTTAGCGAAATCTCTTCATTTTATCATCGATTTACTACGTCCTCTGTATGATAAAATAAAAATTATTAAAATTATACAATATAATAATAATAATAATAATAATAATAATAATAATAATAATAATAATAGTAATATTGAAAATGTTCTCTGCATCGATTAAATTTATTTGTCTGTTACCAATAATTAAAAAATTCCCTCACAATTTTATAAATATATTTTCAAACTGAATCAATTTTACTGTGTATATGTAAATCAATGCATTTAAAATCAAGTATAATAATTTATATTTAATAAAGATTTTATTAATTATCTAAGATATGTAGATGTAGATATTTTCGTCAAATCACAGATGGTGTAGCCCTGTACCCAGTACCTGTTTCAGCATGTGAAACATTCGCATATTCAAGGATTTAAAGTTTAAAACAGTTCAATTTTAAATAATTTAAGACATTCGTATTGATAGACTCATCTCTATTAAATGCTCACCATTCTTTTAATAGCCCTGTATAGGCGGAAGGTACACAAATAAGTGTTTATTGAATTACAATTTGATGATCATTACAGATGCCTGACGGGCAGCTATGACCGAACTTGTAAAGTTTGGGACATTGAGAGTGGAACGGAGCTTCTTACTCTCGAGGGCCATAAGAACGTAGTATACGCCGTGTCCTTCAACAAGCCAACCTCGTAAGTTTTCTTGTTAAAGGTCGTTTACAACGGCTATTTGAATTAAACGCACACCGGATATGCTTGCGAGAATGAAATTAAGCGTCTGTGCGAGTTGCTGCTCTCTTTGCATTGCACTGCTCTCTCCGCTAGCTTTATTCTTATGTACTTATACACTGATACACTTTTATAATCTGTATAATAATTTTTTCGTAATTCATGTTAAGAACTTGAAAAATCATTCACGCACGGCATACATACAAAATATTCATAAACTTGACTTATATCAATATATTGAATTTAATGTAACTATAAAACTCGCACCAGAATTAAAATCTTATTTACGTCATTCTGGACTTCATATATTTAGTTTAACTATAACTTATTTACTTATTATTTATTTACAAAAAGAGTTGTAATTACATATTATCTAATGTAAACTTCTGTAATCTCCTAAATTAAAGCGACTCTATGTAGCTATCATTTGATAAGTTCTATAATAGATTTTTATTCGATGGAAGAATTTAAAGTGAAAACTATACACACAAAAATTAAGTGCATTTTGGACTGGATATTTTAGCCTTGTCCTCAAGAAGCTTAATGAACTGCCTTACTGATGGTGTTACACATGTTTTCATAAATTTATTGGTCACTTAGCGACAAAATTGTAACTGGGTCATTCGACAAATCAGCCCGTGTATGGTGCTCTAGAACTGGCCACTGCCTTATCAGCATGTGGGGTCATGACGCGGAAATTGTTGTAGCACGTTTTTCACCAACGCAGAGCAAAATTGCAACGGGTTCGATGGACGCAACCGCAAAAATTTTTCATATATCATCAGGTAATTGCTGCAATCAGGTGAATCCTTATGCTTCAATTATATTTTGTCACCTCTTTGACATGCCGGCATTCATACATTTCCGGGAAATACTAGCACCTACTAGTATTATTAATTATTAATATTCATAGGGCAATTGTCAATCTAGCTATACTTATAGTTAGTACTTATAGTTGGTACACTAAAATCATACAATTTTTCTTTTACATAAAATATTTGTACAATTACTACTTAAAATCACAATGAAGCAACAATTCTTAAAAAAAAATGAATTATTTAGAATCCTCTAGCTATAAAGCATGAAATAAAGTTTTTGACATGTACTTTAATTAGGTCAGGAGTTAGGAACGTTGAAGGGCCATAGCGCGGAAGTAATCGCGCTACATTACAACAACAACGGTAATGAGATAATTACAGGATCTTTCGACAGAACAGTTAGTGTCTGGGACACAAGAACATACCAGTGAGTTTCTTAGAAATTAAATTGAATAAGTGCATCATTTCCCTTTCAACACACGAATAGTATGCGTAATTCACAATGATAATTTATTACCCTGAAGAGTTTTGCATGCGTCGAATTACTTCTGATGTCGGTGCGACATTCTCGTCGTCACACTTTACTGTAATCGATCAATATTAATTTAATAAGTAATTGTATCAAATTTGACTCAAGTTTAAGATAAATATTTCATTGCAGATAAAATTTGGCCATTTTCAACATAATCGATTCAGACGCGCAACTATATTGCGCTATTCTATAGCTTATATTAACATTAGCGAAAATAAAATAAATATATAATTTAAACTTTTTTAATATTAATTAAATTACTGCATGGATTCAGACAACGTGCAGTAAAATATAATACTTTAATTAACTTGTAGCACAAAAAATACGTAGTTTTAAAATGATAATTTTAGTTAGTAAATAGATTTTATATGTAATTTAATTAACTATTCTACTTTACTGCGACAAATTGGTTTTATTAAGTTTTCATTAATGATAATAGGAGAACGAGCGTTTTGATCGGGCACCAAGAAGAGATCTCGAACTGCCTGTACAATTTCGACGAGTCCCTGATAGCCAGCTGCTCGCTGGATAAAACCGCGAGGGTTTGGGACACGAGGATGGGGAACTCGTGCCTGGCAACGCTCGCAGGCCACGAGGACGAGCTTTTGGATCTCGCCTTCGACAACAAAGGAAGGAAACTCGCGACCGCCAGCAGTGACACGACCGCCAGAGTTTGGGATCTCACTGCTGGGGATTATCATCAAGTTGCCATCATGGATACCCACCAAGAGGAAGTTTCAAAAGGTAGAGCTCAAGCTCATACAGGTCCCTTTAAATGTACTTCAGAACATCTCACAGAGCTAAAAATGTTTTCTAGTCTTATAATACATCATGCAAAAGATATTCCTTCAGTTTTGAAAGTCTAGAAATTAGCTTAATCTAAATATCTAATATCTAATCAATTTTATTGTCATTTTCGTGGCATGTCCAATTCACTCATTTGTTAACGTTAATAACATATTTAGACTTTCGGAACAAAAAGAATATCTTCTATTTCATCAATTATTATATATACATATTATATATTTAGTACAAATGCCAAGTCTGTAATACAAATGGCTAGAAAATGACATTGTCCAGCTTATTGCACTACATATGTAACGTGTAGTAAGATATTTAGAGTAACATTACTAGTAATTAATGAAATAGAAGATAATTCTTTTGTTTCGAAAGTCTAAATGTGCAATTAACGTTAACAAATGCGTGAATTAGACATTCCACGAAAATGACAAATCGACCACAAAACAAAAAGAACATCTTATACACGGTGCATTAAATCACTCAAACAATTTTTTAACTCTGTCATATGTTCTGAAGTACATTTAAAGGGATAGCTAAAAGCAAGACACCGAAAGCTCCACTTTTTTGACAATCACCCATGTGTGTTTTACAATTTATTACTTTTCCCAACCAATTTCTTTCCAAAAAGTGCATAACAAACTTTTTGCTTCCTCAGAGAGGAAGCTTTGTAGTGGAAAAAAAAAGTTTTGCTAAAAACGTGTTAGGAACATGTTTTGCGACATTAGGAATCAAAATACTCTATTTTTAGAAAATGTCTGTATGGCTGTGTGTGTGCGAGCGTGTATATGTGTGTGTGTGTATGTGTGTGTATGTGTGTGTTTGTGTGTGCGCGTGTGTGTGTGTGAATGTGTAGTGGCATTACTTTGAATATACACGGTGAAAATTCATTTCTGAAGGCTCGTTCTATTTGTTTCTTTAAGGACTGCGGCACAAAACATTTTTGTGGTTTCAAGGTGTTTTTGGTTTTTTATCGGTTTCTCGATTTTTGAGTTTCAGTTTTTCGGGTTTTTTCATACCTTAGAAATAATATCATCGATTGAGTGATAATGCATTTGAAAGATCATAAAATTACCTATCTTTTTCGACCCGAAATTTTGAATAAGCTCTTGGTTGAGTTATTTGCCCAGATTAAAACGACCTTTATATTCCACGATATTTAAAGTTATGTATTTCTTGAAAAAATGTTTATTCGCATATATTTCGAGAATGGCACGGACATTTTTGTCCAAGCAGGGCTCATTTTTTTTCGTTTTTTAATGAAGATTCGAAATTAAAAAGTGTAAAAATTCATCCACTAGTTCTTTTTTATAACAATTTTCGATTTCCGGATTTTTAAGTCTTAGTTTTTCGATTTTTTTGGTATGTTAGAAATATTATGATCAATATAATGTAAATACATTAAAAATAGCATAAAACTACCTATCTTTTACAACCGCAAATTTTGAATAGGCTCTTTCTCTTCTTTTGTTATACACGAAAAAAGTCATATTTAGTTTAAACGGTTATATCTCGAAAACCTATGATGACATAACCTATTAGGAATTTAGCGAATTAACGTAGTAACATCTAATTACATATAATATAATATTTAAATGATTTTAATAAATTACGTACAGCGAAAAAATTGCTGTCATAAGAATTATTACCCATCGCTCTGTAATTTTAGTAAAAGATTATCTTTTCCCAAACCATAAATGATAAAAAGCACACCTTTTTTGATATATCAATTAGAAAGAGTTGTAGCAATTTCAAATTAATTTTTTCAGGACAAAGAATTTCATATTGGAAAAATTAATTTAGTTTGAGGAAGCTAAGTGCCAATGGATTGGTAGCGGTTTTTATATCCATTTAGGAAGTTTTAAACATGAAATATATGCAAAGGTTATTTAGTAAATTAAATGTAGAAATCTTAAGATATACAAAGAATGAACAAATATAGCAGACGAAAAAAGAGTCATCCGTTTTAAATCATCGGCCTCCCATGTGCGTGCAACCCCTTAAATTCCACTCATGTTATCCTCGTTGATGGGCGTGTCTTATACCTCGTTCCCAAGCGTAAATCACGATGATAGCCCTGCTCATATATACGCTTTCCGACACAATCCCTCAATCGTACTGGCTAACTTCATATAGAATGCAGAATAAAATGGAACCACATCACAGAGAGCGATATAATTTTCGAATTTTCTTATATTAATTCAGAAACGAAATAATAATAGTTGAGGACTAAGAAGAAAAGTTCTTTAGTAAATTAAAAGATTATTTTTTTTCTTTTTATTTCATTCACAAAGTTTAGATTTGTTAAAAGTTAAAAGTACTTTGTAGCTGCGTTTAAGACTAATGATAATGAGGTAAAGGTTTAACATTTTTGGTAAATCTCATAATATAGATGGCTGAATATTGTATAATAAGTTTGATGAGAAAATGTAGTGAGCAAGATCTTCCGAATTTCGATTTAGTATGTTTCAGCCCGAACGGGCAGCAACTTTTGACCGCGTCTCTGGACCGCAGCGCGCGTCTGTGGTCGGTCGAGTCCGGCCAGTGCGTCCAGACACTCAGCGGCCATACGGACGACGTCTTCAGCTGCGCCTTCTCCTACGCCGGCGACACTATCGTCACCGCCAGCAAGGACAGCACCTGCCTCATCTGGAGGTGACTCGATTGGTTCCAGGTAGCCACCTAGCTCCTCATACTCGCTCTCTTCTTCGGCTACCTGCTCTACTTCTACATTCTTGCCTGACCAGTGACCACCTTGTCTTCACCACAACACTTCAGACAAATTAATAGACAAGCAGCTTTTCACTTTCGCTGCGAAAACTGCTGTCGAAAAAAAAAGTCATAATAATTTTATTAATATCAATTTTTTTAATTATAAAAAGATCCTTTGTTACATTAACCCTTTAACGTGAATCGTGCATTAGTAGTAGTAACGTCTTAAAATCTATTTTCTATACGTGAAAAGTAAAATTATTTTAATTTTTTTAATTCAGAATCTGATTCATAGATATTCATTATTTTCAGATAAAGTAATTCCAAAAATTATACCTTCGGCTTCAGAAAAATCCATTCTTGGTAGATTCAGCACTCTCAATTTCAACTATTTTCAATCAATCAAAAATGTAAAGCACTTATATAAAATTTTATAAACTTCATTATAATGTTTATAAAAAATCTAATTCAATTAATGAAACTTCTAGATTATTAATTCTATTATGCAAGAAATAATAATATTATACGTTTCTATTATTATTGCTATTATTGTTATTATTATTATTATTATTATTATTAGTATTATTATTATTATTATTATGGCAAAGATAGCATATTTTTTTAGATAAAAATTTAATAAATCGCTAACAAAATTCATCAAACTTGTAATCCTTTTCGTAAGACAATATTGATGAGCGGCGATAAATTAGATAAACTGTCAATAGTGTTAATTGAGAGATTTCTTTCCCATGATGAAAGCCACATGTGGAGGCTGTACCATTCCTGTACCACACTGATTAGGAGCAAATAAATTTGAACGCGTTGCGCTAAGAATCACCGATGAAATTCAGTTTCTTCCTTATTGTGATCCTCGAACGAAGGAGGAACAATGAAACACGAGCGGATGCCTGACGATGATACCAATCGGTCTGTTATATTACAAGGTATGTGGCCGTGTACGACTGTAAAGTGAAAAATACACACGGGGCCACCGCTACGAGCTCCCCGATTTTCTCACAAAGTGAATTTCTTTTTATACGTATGTAGTATTATACGTAGATAATATTACAAGGAAAATGCGTTGATTGTGCAAAAAATGAGCAATATTATACGATAAAAAGTATAAATATTTCATAAAATCAGCACTATATTGAGGAAACTTTATAAAAGCAAAACGTGATAAATTACATAAACCTTTATTGCCTTCACACTTGTATACTCACTTTATATTTGTGTTTATTAACTTTAGTCTTGTATCTGCCTATACAGTCACAATACTTATATTTTAAGATATAATACAATAAATTAGGGTTGTGAGAAAAGTTAAATATTTTGAATTAAATAGACACTAATATCAAATAATGTATTTACATATAAAGTTATAATTTACGTAAACGTGTTTATATAACGAATGTAAGAAGTATAATGTTTAAAATATTCTCTCTAAATTTCTTGGAGTGAAATTCCACTCTTATGGAGTGAATTTCTCTTTTGTAAAAGTGACTTTTTCACTCTATTTAGAATGAAAGAATACGCGTATAGAAAGAATAATTATTCTACTTGTTTTACGTATTAAACATGGTTTGATGAATGTTACAGTTTACCGGAGAGGTATGAAGTTGAGAAATAAATTAAAAAAACTTTAGAAAAATTGTTGGTCGGATTTGAACCTTGGTCCTTCGGGGTTCTGGTGCTGACACTCTAGCGCTAGATCACCGTTGCATCTGAATTCGTCTGCACTGATTTGTCCTATGTATTCGAATTCGTTGATGAACTCTTATTTAATACTAAAATCAGTTTAAGCCATAATAATTTACAGCTAAAATTATATTGTTATACATAACAATTATATGTTATATTCAACTCATTTTTTTAGGGAATGTAAATTAATGACCGATTACTACTATATCGGATTATCATTTATATTCTTTTCTCTTTATTAAATAAATATTTACAAGAAAACAGCATTATATGCCTTTATCAGAAATCTTACGTTGATTTTTCAAGAGGTATGATTAACTTTTTTAAAAAATGGGTCGAAAAATGTTAGGATGTTATAATTAAAATGGTCGCCATACGCATTTGCTTACCACGGCAAATATTTCAAACTGTTTTCCGGTTGCAAATTTTACCAGAATCTTTTGAAATTTTTTCCAAACAATGTTAATACAAGTTTGGAGGACATAGTAAGTCATTTTTATCCTAAAAATTTGTTTAATCTCTAATAACTGTTTAAAATAAAGAAGTATATAATACATACCTCTGTAAAAAATTCTATTTTTGAAAAGAAAATAGTTTTCCTATTATCTTCGTATTTGTAAGAACATTATAGTACCCCAAATAGCACGGTACGTTCTGAGAACGTTCCAGGAACGTTGCTTTTGCAACTATAGAACGTTGCTATGATCGGTGACAAGTTCGTCGTGGCAACGTTACTAGAACGTGAAAATGTCCGCGTTTGTAACAAAAGGCACGTTAATAGAACGTTCTTAACACGTTGTACGTACGTTGCCAGAACGTTGCACTAGCAACGTACTAAAAATAAATTAAAATTTTTTTTTGAAAATGCAATATGAAGACTTTAATATATATAGTTTACCATTTTGGTAAAATCATCTGGATGATAACACCAAAATTCAAATCTGATAACGGATTTAAAATCAGTGACCACAAAAAATCATTATATACCAAATTTTATGAAAAACAGATGGTTATAAAAATGTGTGCTTCTGAAGTGCCATTTTTGTTTGTTACCCTTTGAAGCTCAAATTTTTCTAACCATCGGGTTTTTCATGAAAATTAGTATATAAGGGTTTCTGAGGTCACTGATTTCAACACCATTGTAAAATTTTTAAAATTCAAAATGGCGGATTCAATATGGCGAACTAAAGTGCCATTTTTCAATAACGGCCCTAACATTTTTTATTTTAGTTGATAAATAGCCTAGACACAATGTAGATTCGAAATCAATAATAAAATTTACAGTGCAAACACCGTTTTTAATAATCATGTTAAGACTCACCGTGATAAGAGTACAACTTAGTAATGCCTTTTATAGCAATTACGATTAAGAATATTTACATTTAATATTTGTTTATCTTGACGTTATAATGTCATGAATATTTATGTTTAATATAACTATATTAATAAAATTACACCAAAATGTGTTCAAGCCTGTTGATATAAAAAAAGAAAACTAAAGCAGAATATTAAAATTCAATAATATATAAATTCAATTCATATAAGCAATATGAAATATCCATGTCCTCGGGTGTACGTATGTATGTGGGCGCATATAACTGTCATAAGCAGCTAAGGGTCTATTTAATATATTAATATTTGTATTCTGAAAATTTTAATATGTGTTACTTAGCTCATGTAAAGAGTAATAAAATATTATCTAATTTTTGCACTGAACACGAACAAAATTATTATTACATATTTTAGTTGTCTTATATATTTAACCCTATTATTCCCACTGTAGCCATAAGGCACATTTTATTTAGAACATAAATATGATATTGCATTTATAATGTTCCTGTACCATCGATGTGGCACTTTTAAATATAGTTGCATTCTGGTATGTCTAGAGAACATACTGCATTAAGCAGGGAGCCTCTTTTAAATAATTTTTTTGTCATTTTATGCGTTAAATATTTTAAAAGTATGTACGTTTTCATAAAGTACACAAAAGCTTTTCAAAATGATATAATTGTCTCAAAATTTCCTTCAAATTGATATATAAATAATTGCTTTAAAGCTATTTTTGTAAAAGAAAAATAAAAATATTAACTTTTAGAAATTTTCTAAATAGCAAAAAAAAATGGCATAGCCCGTTTCTTACACATACGAATTATACACGTAATTATTGTACACAATTTAGCATTGGTCAAATTATATATAGATATATTTGACCAATGCTAAATTGTGCACAATAATTACGTGTACAATTCTTATCAGTAAAAAATGCACTATGCCAAATAAATGTTTTGTTTTTTAATACATTAAACTAGTTAAACATATCCAAGCAACATTGAATGGTCGAATATACGGTTATAAACATATTTTACAAATAAATGTCCGGATAAAAAACGTATATTTACACGTAAAAACTTCGTATAAACGTATTTGTAGCATATTTCTAACATAATTTTTCCTTAAAAATACAAATATAATACGTTTATTATCTATTAATAATCGACGTTGAAGAAACGTATATTAAAAGCATTAACTTCGTGTAATAAACGTATTTGTAAAGTTTTTCCAAAATAATTTTTCTTAAAAATACGCATATAATACGTTTACTATCCATTTACAATAGTCGTTTAAAAAACTTAACTGCAAATATACTTAATAAACGAGTTATAATAATATAGGAAACGTAATTATTGTGAATGTGCTTATTAAGCGGTAAAACTTGTGTATCTTTAATCAAACGAATAACGGTATAATTCAAAATTGGTTCTATTTTTTATTGAATTTTTAGTTAAGTACTGAAAGTAAGTATGTTTTAGATAAGTTTTTTCTGTTCTTTATTGAAATTTTTAATCAAAGTAAATATTTTCGAGGTGAGTAAGAATTGTATTATTTAATACTATGTTTTAAAATGTAGTTTTATTAATTTTCTATGATCATAATACATTAAGGATGCTGTTTACCCGAAAAATCATGGAAAATACAAAAAAAATCATTTGTACAATTTTCATATATTATCATAATATATACAGATAAGTATAGTAATATGCCCCTAAATTAGCCAAAAAAAAATTTTCAATTATACAATAGGTACTTTTAAGGATTTATAGAATTTTGTTGAAAATTGATATTATTGAGTTCTTATCTCCACCAGAGAGCAATATAGTAATTCAACCTATTCAAAACAAGATGCCCAAGGGGAAAGAACCTAAAAAGGTTAAATAACATTTATGAAACTTCAGTAAATCCAAATTGAACTACCAAAAAAAAATTGATACCTATAAATATAATTTTTTACTCCTGTTTATTTAACCTTGATTATCTCAGAATTAAGAATTCGAATATTTTTCAGATTCAAAATGGGATTGGCGATGAAGCTTTTGATGGATCAACTTGAAATTATGTATATTGTTTCGTCATTGTGTAAGCAAGAAAAATACATAAGCTTTTTAAAAATTACAAAAGTTTTCAAGGTCAAACCTACAATTATTTAAAAAGAGCAATAAAAAATTGATTTTTATTGGTCCTGTTTGGTCTAACAGGTGAAGGACTTTTCACCAAAATCAGTATTTCATCACCAATTACATTCTCAAAATGGCTAATTTTAAAATCATTTTTAATTTTTGGATTTTCTCACGCATATAGCGGTATTTTTAGTCCGATAACGTCACATTTTACTAAATTTTACGTACGTCATATAAGAAAACAGAAATAACGGTAGGTCGGAAAATAAAGAAAGTATATTTACGGGTAAACGGCATCATTAACACCTAAAATGTATACAACATTAAACTATAACTTACATAAATTAATAAAGTTGTTTAAATCTTGACAACAATTTTATAACATATTTATTTTTCTTATTTAGTATAACTATGTCATTACTATGCCATTTAACTAAATATATATATATATATATATATATATATATATATATATATATATATATATATATATATATATATATATATATATATATATATATATATTCAGTTACTACTTTTTTTCACGGTGTATGAAACAAGTTCAGATTTAATTCAAAAGCTTGATTTAAGAACTTCGTTTAAATCGAGCATTTGAATTAAATCTGAATTTGTTTCATACACCGTGAAAAAAAGTAGTAACGGCTATTACCAGGCGGTACGAATGATTTCCAGACCCTCTAGGAAAAAAATATAATGTGGTACGGTTTGTAATAATTCACAACCAACCTAGGACTGTGTTTAATTATTTTAATTAATTAAATTAATCTGATTGATCGAACTAAATTGCATATTGCTGCTGCAACAATGCTTTGTTATTGCTCTACTAACTATATTATGCTGCTGTGAAAACCATAATATAGCTACGACAGAAATATGTATGGTTACTTGAGCAATACTGGTATAGTTATCATATAAATATAAAAAGTATTGGTGTGATACCCGATCCTTTTTGTCAGTATACCTTTATATATAAGTTTATAATATAGTACCTATTCCTTAGCAGGGTAGTAAAAATTACAAGAATGTCTAGTACTTTAACCCTTAGCGGCCACACCTCAGCCAGGCCACATAGCGGCCACATGGGGTAACTCATTACCCCACGCTGAAAAACCTAGTTGTACAAGACATATGGGTGTTTTAACACTTGTAACCGATTGTTTCATGTTTGTTGAAGTGTTCTTCAATATTTCTAATGATTTTTATCGGTCAATTTATAGATGGCGTTCTAAAAACTGGTCAAATGTTTTAAATGTTTTAGACCTCCAATTTCACTTTTTCTGAGCCTGGGGTAACTAGTTACCCCGTGTGGCCGCTAAGGGTTAAGTCACGTACAACCAAAATAAGATACGATTGGCCCTCATAACAAGACGTTTAGTTTTTAGTCCTACATTTCATAGTAATGAGTCAAATTTTCCTACGTTATATTGAATTCACTAGAGGGTCTAGTAATGGTTACTAATTTTTATCTAAGTGTAGTATATACCTAATTTAGATAATTTCATTGGCTTTTTGTATAAATCTCGCAAGTATTTCAACGGAGTTGCAACGCACTTATATCTTTTATTCTCGCATATTATTTTGTTTATTATAAATACTCTATTTCTAGCAAATACAATGTTATCTGGGCTTTTTATCGATAATTTGAGTTTGTCATACTTAATTGTTAAGCACTCAAAATAATCTCGTATATCTTTGTATGGGTATTTTATACAAATTGGATGATATTCTTCTGATTTTACTTCTTCTTGTGATTCTATTTGACAATTCTCATAAATTCAATTTACAACCTTTTTTATAGGTAGTGTTGGCGAGTGAATTTGACGTTTAAGAATTTGTAAACAATTTTCAAATACAAAACAGCTATAATTTTCACGAGGTCCAATATCTTGTTACGTCATCCACAATATGAGAAATTGAATGCACGTTATAAGTAACAAACTCAGGCCCATAAAGTCTAATACTTTATTTAACGAACGAATTTAAATATTTTTGAGCATCGTCTAGATATTGATAAATATAATTTCACTAGATAATATTGTGACTGCGCAATAAAGAAGTAAAATGTGAAAATACTTTTACTTTGATAAAACATCATATAAAAAAAATAACTGCGGTGTGCAACAAAATTAATCGAAATTCGGTTCCCTTAAATCGCTTTATTTCCAATAAAGATCAACCCTTTCTTTGAAATTCGGATGGTAAATAGTACATTATGCAATAAGGGACTAAAGTCGTAGATTATTCCTGCAGGTGGATTTACAGTAATCACCGGAGGGAATGATTGACTTTACTCTCGTGTTGCATATAGAATTTTATTCACGACTTAACTGTGTAGCAACTTTGTTGACTTGAAAAGTGGGACTCACTCATCCATTGGTAATACAAACTAAAATTTAAAAATTTAAAATTTGTTCAAAATATACAATTTTTTCAAAATCTTCAATACTTTAATAAATTTTCAAAATTTTCAAAATTTAAATTTTTTTTTGAATTTTTAATAGTACGTTACTGCCACGGACCCAGTTTCTGATCAGTACCCAGTTCCTGATCATTTGATTACATTTATTTTTATTTTGACTTTAATGTGTACAAAATTTGTTTTAAAAAATAATTAGTAATAGTACACTATTTCACAGTTATATGTAAAAACTTTAAAAGTCACTAGTAAAATACATTTTTAAGATAAAAAATGTTAAAGTTGGACGTGGTCGGCAACGTCATGATTAATACCATCTTACTCCAGTTGACTGCAAGTGAGCATACAAAGAAATTTACATCATTTCTATAAAATTTTGTAATGGACCGTAGAAAAGCTTATGTAATTAAGTTATTTAACAGTTTATTTATATGAATTACCTAAAACATTTATATAAAATATTATTTTTATTTGATAAAAAGTGTGATTAGAAATAGGGTCCATATTCTTATCGTTTACCCAATTCCTGATCAGTATTAATAACATGTTATATGTGTGTATAAATCTTAAAATACACAAATATTTATAACAACACAATTCTATAAGTAGTTTTAATCCATACGTAAATAATTTATCAGACAAAAGACGTATAAACCGTGAAAATAAATCACAACACTATGTGCACTTTATAGGTTAATATATGGTCGTGCATGAGTCTATATCATGCAGTCGTCAGAGCATGAATAACCAAACACTTTTACCTCGCCTAAGTTTCACATTTATAATTACACAACCGAAAAATGTTATATATTTAGTATATCTACTGAATTAGTATTGCTTAATAAGTTCTTGTTTATCATATAAAATACTTATGTGTCAATAATATATGTGATCAGGAATTGGGTCTTGATATGATCAGAAACTACTCCCATACAAATTTTAAGTGATCAGGAATTGCTCCCACAGCTTTTTTCCTTTAAGGCTTTATATTTAACTTAATTTTGATTATTCATGCATGTTTTAAATTTTATATTAAAGATTAAGAGTTATATTTGATACTAGAAATGTTATTTTCCATGAATACCTCATTTTTACGATTTGACACAGCAAATAACGTGACGACGCGCCTTAACTGATCAGGAACTGGGTCCGTGACAGTACTTCCACAAATGCGAGAGTAAAATATATGAGGGAATATAAAGCTACTTCAGTCCCGCTTTGCAGGTCAATAAAGTGGCTATTATAGGTAAGTCGTGAATAAAAGCTTTTAGGTTCTTGATTTTCGAATTTACTGTTTTTAAATTCGTTGCTGATAGTTTATAAAGTCGTTTTCCTGCTATTAAGCTTTTTAAAAACTAAATAAAAATAACCTTTTAGTGACACCCAAATACAAAATGCGCATCGGATCCAGCACGAATTGACTTACAAGTTTAACATCTTTAATTTTTAATAGAGGTGATGAACTTTTAATGTGGTTGTCTCCTGATTTGATAGGGTTTCCACGACCATTAGATAGGAAATCATTATAATTTCGAGGAATGGCACGAGTGATCGCTGGATAACACATATGAAGATTTTGCGATTTTGCAGCGGTACGATATCTTTCACATCCATTTTAACATTGCTTTAGCCGGAGCATTGCAGCAAAAGCATCGTAATTTTACACAATATTCTTTTTCATTCAATACAAGTCCATCTTGATACAAATTTTCAGAATGATTGCTTTAATACATTTTATGTTTAAAAGCAATACATGTTTTTTAACATTTTAGATTTCCTGGAACCCAGATTTAACCTAGGTCTGCTCCATTAAAGTATTAAGGAAAATCGTGCATTATACTAATATTTAGATTATATGACAAAAAGATCGTATGTTATGTGATTCATTTTTATATAATTACTATGAAAATATAATATTATCATTAAAAACAAGAAATAACTAACAATAAAACATGTTTAAGGCAATTCAAGCATGATTAAACGAAAGTGTCCCATACCGGAGGACCGTGTCCCAAACTAAGCGACACTTATATCTGTCTTGTATGTTGAATAGCAATTATTGTAATTCCATAATTATAATATAACTTTTATATATACTGTTTCCTTGTACTAATATCTATCAAAAGAGACATGTAAAGCTAAATTTTATTAACGAACAAAGATTTTATACATGGAAAATCTTGGTGTCCCAAACCGGGCGACTCTCGCCTATGTATATATTTAAATTTT
The DNA here is from genome assembly GCA_949152435.1 of Gastracanthus pulcherrimus. Lineage (NCBI taxonomy): Eukaryota > Metazoa > Arthropoda > Insecta > Hymenoptera > Pteromalidae > Gastracanthus > Gastracanthus pulcherrimus. Next base: position 53,897,108 of record OX424576.1, read on the forward strand.
GTAATTTATACTAACACAAAAGTATAGCATAGATTATGAAATAATATTGTTGATTAAAATATTTTTGAATGTATATAATGCATACCATTCTTACAAATAAATTTAATATAATATAACAATATATAATTAAGAAAATCTTAAAAATGTTCATTAAGCGTAATTATTCGTATTAATTATTCAAAATAGTTTATTCAAACTCATTTTAACTGTTAACCCACATTTCAACTCAATTAACTGTTATTCCTTAAAAATTGTACAATCTTATCAAAATTAAAGAAAATTTTCAGCTATAAATGAACAAAATTTAATATTTGTGACTCTATTAAACTCAATTTATGGTCTGAAATAAATAAAACATTTTTTGAACCTATGTAATGTGATATCTGGATAGTAAAAGAAGCCGTGGTATTCGACCAGCACTAGTAAAAGTATAGCATAGATTATGAAAAAATATTTAAATTGTGTAAAAACTTAAGAATATTTTGCATATGAAGTTAAATTTTTTTCAATTGACAATAATAAAAGTTGCAACACTATAATTGTTGATTAAATTGTATTTATGATGAATATAATAAAGGTATGAGAGTATCAATAGGTATTGACACATTTTTGCATGCAAAAACGGCATGCGAAGTACACACACTTTTTGCTTACAAAAAACTGGAAAATTCTTCGAGCGCGCGAAAAAAGTTTCTGGCTGCTAAATACGCGAAATAGTTGCGCTACGTAGTTTTTAGTATCTAGCTTTACGTACTGGTCCGAAAATTACTACACATGTTTAAATGCATAATTATGTGGTAGTATGTGTAGTTATTATGCTTGATTTGTACGACTATCGGAAAAGCCGTGTAACGCAATAAATGGAAAAAGTGTGACATTAGAAAAAAAGGGGAAATACGGAGGGAGGGAGGTGGGTTGAGGTGATAAAATTAAAGTAGGCGACACTTATGTATTGTACACATGTCTAAATACATAATTATATGTTTGTATGTGTAGTTATTATGCTTGATTTGTACGACTATCGAAAAAGTCGTGTAACGTAATAAATCGGAAATGTGTGAAATTAGCTAAAATGGGGAAGTAAGGACGGGAGGAGGGGGGTTTGGTGATAACATTAAAGTAGGTGGTACGTATGTATAGTATATGCGTCTAATTACATAATTATGAGTTTGCATGTGTAGTTATTATGCTAGATTTTTACGATTATCGAAAACGTCGTGTAACGCAAGAGATCGGAAATAGTAGATTTTCTTACAAGGGGGGAAAATGGAACTTTCGCAGACACCTGATGTGACCGAGGCCATCATATCACGTGCATGCAGGAGTTCCATTTTACCCCCCTGTAAGAAATAGTATTTTTCTCTATCCCCGGGCGAAAGTACGTTAATTAATCAGTCGAGAAAAGTCGAAAATCATCATCTTTCCTGGTGACATCAACTCTGCGCAGTCATGTTTTTACTTTCGCTCCATGTTTTTGTAGCGTTTGCAGGTTATATTTTTCAATGTTATTTTACCTATCGCAATTGGTTTCTCCCGATGCGTGCGTTTAGGTGTTGTCGATACCCGCCCAAAATTTGCAGCACGAGCTAGCGAGTGCTACTGGTTGGGGGCGGGCATCGAAAATACATGAACAAGCAGATTACGCGAAATATTTTTAAATTATGGAATAGACGTTAAAGTAGTAAAAAAAGTAATTGAATATTTTTTTAAAACAGAAATAGTATATTAACTTTCTTACAACTATTTTTTACAATTTTCACAATAAAAATTGTTAAAATAATAATAATAATAATTAAAATAATAATAATAATAATTAAAATAATAATAATAATAATTAAAATAATAATAATTAATCTCTTATCACTTCTTTTTCATCTATAAAATAGTCATCGTCAGAAATTGCAGATTGATCACTCATATTGATCGTGTAAAAAACTTTTTCAAAGTCACAATGCGCTGTATCGTATATGGAGCTAGGCTATTCAAACCATTGCTGACAGAGCTTTCGGTCGCGCGTGAAACAAGTGACGCACGCAGTGGGCAAAAGTGCTTCTTCTTCTAGTGTAAACAAACGGCGAAAACGCGTACTTGCGCCCGAGGGATAGAGAAAAGTATATTAATGAGAAAATAAAAGGGAAAAAAGAAAGAGAGGGGAGTGAGGCAGTGTGATTGAGTTCGTGAGAACGTCAGCGAATGTGTTAGTAATTAAGTGAGTGAGAGAGCGAATGTGCAAGCGCGCGGGAACTCAAGTGCTTAAGCGAGTTAGCAGTTGAGTAAGCGAGTACTTGAATAAGTAAAAAAATCAATAAGTAAGTGTGAGATTGCATGCGTAAGTATGTTAGTGTAGGGGTGAGAGTTTTAGTGAGCTGGTATGCTAGGAAATGATCGAATATGAAAGTGAGTGTGTGCGTGCATAAGTGCGTGAGAGATTAAGCGAGCGAGTGATCATGTAAGTGTGTCACATTGTATACGAGTAAGTGCATGCGATAGTGGGTGATTGATTAAGTGTGTACGTGAATGCAATAATGAGGGCGTATGTAACTGTATGATTGAGTCAATTTGAGTGTGTGCATGAGTTAGGGCATAAGGAAGCTAACAAGTGAGTGCATATGAGAGTGATTGTATGAGTTAGTCAATATATATATGATTGAGTGAGAGCGATAAAAAGAGACTAAAATATCATATGAGAGAGTGTGAAAGTGTAAAGAGAAACACATTAATTATTTACTTCTATTTTTATATACACACACTGACCGTGCTACCACGTACCTTCTATCCATGCATCCCATTATCCAGACAGTCTACTATCCACGTATTTTACTATCTACACACCTCTGCTAAAAAAATGAGGTTTCCTCTCAATTGTAAAATATGAAAAAGTCACGCAATTGAATAGTCACTTATCTACATAATAGAAATTTATCGGAATTCTGATTTTAAGTGTTTGTAACTTTTACAGATTTGGGGTTTGCTAACTAAAAATGTCTTATTTAATAGATTCATGAATAATATGAGTTTTTTTTAAAAATACTTAAGATAATAAATGAAGTGAGAAAATGTGTTAAAATTTCATGTGATGTTTTAAATTATTTTTTATTTGAAAATCATTTTTATTTTTTGAGCGGGCACCCTTTAGTTTACATATTTGGATATGAAATCGTCATTTAATCTTTTCTACTTCTTAAACGTATTTTTCAATACTTAAGTTAAAACTATATAACATAATTAGCAATCATGTGCTTTATAATATCTATTTCCTGTAATTCATATGGAAGTAGCATAAATTATTATTATTATTGTTGTGTACGTAAGCATAAGTTGAGAGGTGTTGTAAATTAAGAGTTGTATGTAGATGTAGGTTAAGATGGTTGTTTATTTCAACGATATATATACAGACGTATTTCGGAGTCGCTGCTTGCCTATCCGACCGTAGGTGCGTTCTGTCTCTCTCACTCTCGTGTTCACTCACACCAACACACACGCTCATACGTACAGTTAAGACTAGTTTTCATACCGCTTCATACAAACGCACCTTGTAGGGTTATGTAGCGCCAACAATTATTATTATTATTATTATAAAGGTCATGTAGTAATGGTTAGTAGCAACGATGCCTGCAGGGCAACAGCTATCACATAGTCTGCATGTCGGCTGTAGACGTGCTTGCATCATCGCCATAGCTATCATAACTACTTTTGGGACTAGCTATCCGTAGCTGTGTAGTCCATAGCCTTGTTAACACAGTCACGCCATTTTTCTCTATTATTTGCGAGTTGCATCCAATACATTTTAATATTGTCCTCCCACCTTCGTCTCGGTCTACCTGGGGTTCTTGCTCCTGTCGGCTTCCCTACGAACACTCCAAATGCTGCTCTTTCGTTACCCACCCCAGCTACATGCCCAGCCCACCCTAGTCTTCGAGATTTAATCACTCTGGTTATGTAGTGTATTTCTTGGTTATGTAAAATTCTCCATTATCTAGTAAGCTCATCTATCTTTTCCCCCAAATATCTTTTTAAGGACTCTATTCTCAAATACTCTAAATCTTTTTTCTTTCTGCTTGGTTAACGCCCACGTTTCGCATCTGTATAGAAGTACTGGCATTATGATTTTTCTATATATTTCTAATTTAGTCTTTCGCAATAATAATCGTGATTTTAGTAAGTTACTTACCGAATATAGGCATGCATTTCCCGAATACAGCATCTTCTTGATTTCTTTACGAGTTTCATTTTTGTGGTCTATTAACGTGCTAAGGTATTTAAAGTCGTCTACTTTTTGAAATTGTTTCCGGAGACTTCCAAGTCGGTAACAGCAATCTCGGGCCTTGCTCTGCTAGTGACCATGTACTGGGTTTTCTCTTGACTTATTTCTTTAGCTGTTTTTATTAGTATTTCTACGTTTTTTATTAAAACTAAAACTAAGGAGGTTAAATAGGAGGTTAGATAGAGCATCTCCCTGCTTTAGTCCGTTCTACATGTCAAATGGCTGCGATAGGTTCTTACCTGATCTGACTATGCTCCGACTGTTATCTAGGCACATTCTGATTAAAATGACCAACTTTTTTAGTACTGCTAGAAGTACTAAGACGTAGAACATTTTACATCGTATTATTGAGTGATACGTTTTCTTGAAATCAGTGAATAATTGGAGAGAATATTTGTAGTATGTACAGCTAAGAGAAATGCCTCTATAGTTATTACAGTTTGTTTTATCTCCTTTTTTGTGTATTGGAACTATTATTAGGTCTCTCCATTTTTTGGGCATTGTTTCTTTCCTTCATATAGTGCAAATAAAATTATGAATTATTTTCTCAAGTGGTTGCCCGCCCTGTTTAAATAGTTCGGTTCGTAAATGATCTATTCCAGGGGCTCTGTTGTTTGTTAACTTGTTGATTGCCTTGCATACCTCATGTATGCTAGGTCATTCAATTTGTGGTTCAGCAGTGTGAAAAAAAAAATAATTTCTCCACCTATTTAGTAGCTCATCTGTGTTCGTTATAAGGTTCCCATGTTCGTCTCTTAGGAAGCTAGTTTTATTTTGGGATCCTTTCCTTATTAAGTTTATAACTGTATACATTTCCCGAATATTATTTCTGTTACTGTTTTCTTATATTGCTGAAACTTTATTATTTTCCCACCTCCATTTTTTATTACGAAAAATTCGTTTGGCTTGTTCCCTTATATTACGGTAATGTACGAAGATAATCTCATTCACATTGTTAAGGCTAATCATTCTTACTGTTTGCCTTTTTCTATTCCACTCTTCACATTCCTCGCCAAGCCACGATTTTTGCTGATTCTTTTTCCGCTGACATAACACCGTCCTAGCAGCTTCTCTTATAGAATTTTTGATATTTTCCCAGGTACTTTCGATATCACTCTCTACCTCTGGGTCGCCTAACCTATTGTTATCCGATACATCCAGTTTACTTGAAAGTACCTCACTACTTGACCGATCCGGTGTAGGTTCATTACTCCTACAACCTGCTCTATCTCTTAGTTTTTCTCTTCTTTTTATTCTTTTTGATTGTTAGGTTTGAGGTTGTCCTGATAGGGGGTTTGGCTATTGGCCCGGAAGGGGGATTGGCCTGGAAGGGGGTGCATTAGAAGGGGTAATGGTGGACGGAGTGGTCCGTTATCCTCCGATTTAGCGGGTCGGTCTCACTTTTTGATCTGCCGAGTAGTGTTTATTAAAGAAAAGTGGTAGTAGTGGGGTACTCAAGTTTAACGGCTGTACGCCTACACGCTGGGTAACTCGCGGTCCGCGGCATCGCGATTTAATACTTGCACAATATCTTTACATACGTTCACTGCACAAGGTATTGAATCTAAATGTTTGTCATGCGACGTTTCTGTCCGGCAGCGTCCCGTAGAATGGCATGTGACTGCTGGGGAATAAGAAACACTCAACTCCGTTGGCTTTAAAAAAAAAAATTACGGGCTTTCGTCTTTCATTGCGTTGCAGAATATGGCTCTCGTTTACTCACTTTCTCGCAGTGATTTGTGGCTCGTGTTGCCTTTGTTCGTAAGGTTGAGCATTTGTAATAAATAATGATTGAAAAGTCGTTGCTAGTTTTCCAGAAAAAATAAAGTAAAATAAACGCGGGGTTGCGCGGATTTCAAATGACATAATTTTAAATAATCGGTAGGATATAGAATAAGTTAAAAATGGAATAGTGTAAATCTTTATTTTGTTTAAAGAAAGACTCGCATAGCTTTAAATGACAAGTGAGATAAAAATTAGAGTTATAAGAATTATATAATTTTATGGATAAAAGTAGGAAAAAGAAGTTATTTAAAAAATAACAGTAATATCACCGTTTATAAGAAATTTTATACCCATTCAAATGCAAAATGAAGCGATCATATAGCCCCCCTCGGCTCAGTGGGTAAGACGCTTACCTACCGATACAAGACGCTAAAGCAGTCGAGGTTTGATTCCCGGTGAAAAAACAAATATTCTTTTACAGCACCGTTCCTTTCAACATGGAGAGAAAACAGATTAAACCTATTTGGACTGATCCCTAATATAGTATAGTAATCAACCCTCCTTGGATAATTGAATAATATTGAATAATTATTTAATATTTGGCATATTTTATGTTATACATGTATTATTGACGAAAAATGGCTTAGTATTTAAATAAATATCATGAAGTCTATGTGTTTACGCATTTTATTAATATAAAAGCATGAAAAGCGGAAGGATTGGACGTTACGCAAAATTTTATCCATTCCTATACTGGTTAGTACTGAGTCCTAACCTGCGTAGTACTGTCAATCCATTTCACTCTTTGTCTCCGAATTCCTACCCTAGTATAGTAATCATTACTAACTATTTTTCTCCGTGAAAAAAAATCAAATCTTGAGCCCCCAAACATTAATTTTGACCGTGAATGTACAGAGTAATCTTTATTGTACACACACACGTACGCACGCACACCCGCCCGCACGCACGCACGCACGCACGCACGCACCTACACACCGCATGGCCGAAAATACCGCATAATACTCAAGAAAAAGCGATTAAATTTTTCTTTAAAAAGCATGAATATCATAAGAACGTAAAAAATAAATTTTGTAAACGTAAAAAATTACCGCGTAATTCGCAAGAAATCAACGATCAGAAAAAATCACCATAAAGAATGAAAAACTGTTATAAAACAAAAACAGTTCGATGAATCTTGAAAATTCTTTTTGATTTAAAAATGTGTGCTATTTCGAATGCATTTTCACTGAATCGATATTATTTCTAACGCACCAAACAACCCGAAAAAGAAACCCAAATATTGAAAAACCAGTAAAAAACAGAAACTAATCCGAAAAAGTAAAATAATTATTATTGTACCCCCTTCGTGTAAAAAAGCAAACAAAATGAGCCCTGGATCATTAAATTTTGCCGTGGACTATTCGAGATATCGATGCCCCCATATATATAGACACACACATAGGATTCCGCGACAAGACTCGGAGCGGAGAGGTCACACTACTCTAATCTCTTTCTTTCGTCTCTCCTTCTCTCATACTTTGCCCCTCTCTGCTGGGAGTATAAAGGCTGAATCTGCCAAGAGTTTTCTATTTCTAGTTTACTCTATTTTTTATACTGTTTTATACACTAGTGAACAAAATCTACGGAAATATCAGAAGTGTTACGTTTTTGGCAGTTTGTGAATAGCAGTCTTCATTGACGTGTCTGCAGTTTCTGGCCTTGGACCTTTGACTCGGTGCAGTTACCACCGGGGGAATCCTTTCAGGGTTTTAGATTCTAAGCGACGTCCAGACTGTTTGACTACCAATGGGAAGTTAATAATTCTTTTATCTACCATTTTCATCTTTGGTTTCTCTTTCTCTACTGATGTATCGAATTACTAAGCAAAAATTTTCATAATTTCCATAGTTTTTAGAAAATAATTATTATCTTATATGATTGTTTTATATACCTACATATAGTTTATTCAAAAGTAATTTTTCGATTCAATTACCAAGGAATTACATATTTTTCTACATCCTACGTTGTTATTCTGACGTAAATTCCACGAATTCTATATGCCTTTTTATGTTCTGGCTTTGACTTTGTATCTTTGATACAATAGCATTATAACTTACTTTATTTTTATCACGTATACTCAAATCGCTGTCCCGTAGTTGTTGTTCTCAATAGTGACCTGTTATTAATTTCCATCTAATCTCGTACATTTATACGTTGCTTATTTTTATATCGTACATTTCCACAAGCATTTTCCAATCACCTGAATTATTTCAAATATACATTTTATTTTTCTATATCAATTTATAGTCGTAAAGTTCTTTTGAACAAGGTTTTGATTAGTACCATTGTTCTATAATATGTTACATCACGTCTCGAAAAAATTGTTTTTACAATTCTTATAAACTCCTAAGTTTTCCACATTGTCTTCTTTTACAACTGGTTTTCTAGTCATGTTACTCAATGTTTTGGTAGTAATTCATCAGAAATTTTTTTCTTTTTCCTCCTTTTTTTTACAATTTGTTAGAGTTTTTACCAAAACTCGCTTTGTCTGAGTCTATGTTGCCTAATTTTCGTTAATTTCAAAATTTGTATCTCAATATATTCCAATAGCGACATCTATATTAATTCATCTGACATAAATTATCACATTCTCAGTTGATCAAAGAAGGTTACAAATTGATAAACCAACCAGGAGAAACCAACATTGATAAAGGGTTAATACAAGTCCCACTTGGGAAGGATACCCCGAAAGATGAAAACACACACACACGCACATCCATACTGCCATTTTCTAAAAATAGTGTATTTTGAATCTTTATGTCTCAAAACATGTTTCTAACATGTTTTTTGTAAAAGTTTTTTTTTACTATCAGAAAGCTTCCTCTTTGAGGAAGCAAAATATTATTATTATTCATACAAGAGTACCTCGGAGAAATCAGATGATTTATAGAAAGTTTTTTAAACCAGACCCGGCCATTTAGACAAAAATCGTTAAAAATTGGCTAATTATGGCTAATAGTTGGTTTCATATAACCTTAAAATTTTTACTTTTCTATTAGAATATTCTTAAAATTTAAAAAAGGTAATTTCTTTACAATTTTAAACATATTTAGACCATGTTTTGAAGCACAAACTGGGGGTACAACATTTTGCCCCGCAGTTTTTACAAATGCCAAAAAGTAACATTTTTTAAAATGGTTCATATTATTTATTTATAAGCCCTTAATGGTACTCTTAAAGGTATAATTGCATAAATAAGATGATAATAAATGAAAATAATTTGTAAGAAAGAATTTTTTTACTCTTAAAGTATAAGAATTAAGGTCCGGACACTTAAAAAATGAAGAGAGAAAAAACACAAGAATAACATTAGGTACTATATCGATATAGCAAAAAACATAAGGAACAACGTCTTGTTCCTCATATCTAAAGGTATAGTAGCTAATGGTATTCTTGTGTTTTTTCTCTGTTCCTTTTTAAGTGCCCGGGCCTTTAAGGTAGTTATCCCCCAACTATACGAGTCAAAACAAAGCTAAAAAATAAAAATCTCAATAAACATGAATTTCTTTATGTGTAAAATGAGAATAGCACAAAAGAATTATTATCATGTTATTTTAATGCAATTAAAACGAGAAATATATAAATTACAAAGGAAACATCAACTTCTGACTCACGTAGTTATGATCAAAAGTAGTATGGACCAGCTTCTAGAGATGAAAATATATGTTTTATCAGGGTTTCATCTATTTTTTCCCAGATTTTCAGACATCTCTCGAGACTTTCTCAATCACTGCAGCTGAAATAAACTCATATTCATGGATTTTTCGTTAAAATCGTCATATTCTATTGAAATAAAACCCGAAACGCGTGAATTTTGGATAACTCAAAATCTATATGGTGTAGCGATCTGAAATTTTGCAGGGATATTCTTTGAGATAAAAATTGATTTTAATCAAAATTTCAGAAGTTTCTCGAGACTTTTGATTTTAGGGGATAACTACCTTAAAACGAAGCCCAATATTGTTAGATATAACCCCGTTTTGTCCCACTCTTCCGTAAGTTTAATTTTTTTTCGGGTTGTTTTAAGGTCATACATATTCAAAGTTATTCAGCATAATGTGTTATTTTTTAGTAAAAATGGGCTATATTCAAAATAGCCCTCGTGCACTCCTCATTATCATACATTTCTAAGAAAATAATATCACGTTTTTAATGCTACAAATAACTAATATTCGCTTTGATTTGATTATTTATTATACTACAAACATTTATGCGCGCTGCCGCACGGTCGTATATTTATTATACATCTTTACGTTATATTTTATTATTTAATTGTATAGTGTACAGTATACTTAAAATTCGTTCTTACCTATAATTTAATTTTAGAATCGTATATATTTTGTAGAATAATTTTCGATGTATTTCTTTAGCCTATGCTATAAATTGATTGATGTTATATGAACATTATGTAATCTCTCTTTCTAATTGAAAAGAAAATTTTTAAAAACATTTACTTTGGTAGTATTTACATCACCAACGTATTGTTTATTAATTGCTTTCATTATTATATATTTTTTAGCATTCTTTGGTTTATCATTAAAAGAAAACGGTAAAAATAAATGGGTTTAAAAAATTGTATGTCAAAAATGTCAACAAAATAATTGTGTAATAAATTAGCTGTCCGTTATATATCGGATATATACTTTGAATTTCAAAAATCTGACTTTAGTTTGATAATCAGCGTTCACAATATTTATAATAACGTATTGATTTACTTGTGAATGGTTTACAATGTATTTGGTTTTAAGAACGTCAATTTTGTCTATCCATCGTCCCCAATTTTACCCAAGAGTAACATTTAAAATTAATAAACGGTATACAACTCGAGAAATAAATCAATATGTAGATTTTTCTGATTAAGAATGTATCTTAAACAATACTAAATTTATTTCAATCTTTTAAATATAAGGTGGGTGCAGGTAATGTGGCCACCCATACGAGATCTCGCTGTATGCGTTATTTTGGGGCGCCGTAACTCCTACAGTATATGTATTGTGACAATAGATGTTGAGATGCGCCGTGACATCGCTGCTAGTGCCCTTCAATTATAAGATAATGTCATGTTTACGCGCGAAAGCATCATAATCGTGATTTTTTAACAGTGCATGCATGATGTAAAGAAACCATTTTTGTCAGCGTTATAAGAACGAAAAAAAATTATACGGTACATACAATAGTATCTTTTTTACGTACTTTAAAATGCATGTGCCAGTGTTTGCCGTAGAGTTTATTTTCGATGTGCAAATTGCAACTTTCGTTGACGTTTATCGGTTGATAAAGTGGCCATACGAATGCATTGCAAGGCAAAAGAAAATCGACGCATATAAAAATTGCGCCGTTGCTTCTTCAAAATCCGTAGGCCTACTAATCACGAAATATCGACAGCAAAGCGTGCGCTACAGCGCCATGTAGTTAAATAACACACTGAGAGAAAGGATTCCTTGTGGCAAATGAATCGTGTACTTGCGGAATCAAATTCTCACGTACTTGCCGTAAATGTTGAATTCTTAATAGTTGAGAACCCGAACTTGAGAAAAGTCTGCACAAGTAAGATAAACATGCCGAGTACGAAAGGTTATTTGACGAATTTATAGCATATAATGATGCTTTTCAAGCATTAAAATATAAAAAGATCCTATACGTAAACATAATCGTGGCAGGCGAAAACTTATACAAACATGAAACGGTTATATAAACATCTTAGAAATATGAAAAATTCAGTTAACCTTAAAGTTAGACGGTCATCCGTTGACGCTACTCAAATACTCACTTCTTAACTATTAAAACGATGCGTTTGACTATTAAGAAATATTCATTTGACCGTATTCAAATCCACAAAACTTAACAATTAGGAAATATGCTTTGCCACAAAGAATCCTTTCTCTCAGTGCACGTAAAGGAAGTCTCTAGTTTTCAATAAGAAGTTATAGATGGCCACTTTACCAACACTGTTGGTAAAGTGGCCAATTTTTAACTACTTAGAACTTCTTTAATTAAAATTCAGAAAGTAATTTTTTGCAACAAAACTCGTCAGATAATTAGAGTTAAAGGTTCAAATAGTATGTCTCAAAAGTTTCCCAAGCCCCAAAATCCGATATATATCTACTCCTAATTGAAAGTTCCTTAAGGTGGCCACATTGCCAGCACATCCCTTAATTAAAAAATAAACATTAAAAATATTCTAAAAATATTTTCTAACAAAACTTTTGAACATTAAAACATTAAACTATTTGCGATATACGATTTAATTAATTATGTATTCTGAAATATTAGGTGCTATCAGAACGGACATACAAAAATTGACATTCCGGATGGTATACACACCTTACTCGAAGGCAATGTACATGATTACAACAAAAGCCGCGGAGCGCTGAATATAGACATGATTTTTCGTAGTGCGTAACACATGGACCTCATCTTCGAGAGCCCCGGGCGGTATACACGCCGCATTCGAAGAGAATGTCTCCGTAGACATCAAATGCGCAACACCTGGACCTCATCTCCGAGAGGTTAGGGTGACCTAGGTACTGTACTCGAGTACAATATGCACTTAGACATCAAAAACCTCGGAGCGCACTATCTGGACATCATTTTTCTCCGCGCTTAACACCTGAACCTCATCTCCGAGAGAACCTATATAGGTGATGATGTTTTCAAAATTTTATATAAATACCGTTATTTTATTTAAAAATGTATTATAAATAAAAATTACAGTGCCACTTAATAAAAAAACGAGCGAATTTTTGTTGAAAATACCTTAAATAATATATTCTCAAAGTTTTAATATTTTTAATTTTTGTATGCGCGAGGATCAATTTGCGTCCAAATTCAGGACTTTGATAAGACCATTCATCGGAAGGTGCCAATAAATCCCAAAAAAACTTTTAATTTACAAAATTTTTTTTTAGACATATAACAATAGTATTGAATAAACTAAATGGTTCCCAATGTTAAACAGGTGAATAGTATTAATGTAAAGAAAATAAACAGAAAAATTTGTCAAAATCATAAAACAACACCAGAGAGTCACCTTAATGTCTAGTTTAATTATAATTTTTAATTTATGGTATGAATGTTTCCTATTTCAATCACTTGTTGAGTCTAATCAGTAAATATAAAAAATCCCAGTATTTGTCATTTACGTTAGCATTCTTAGCATCTACGTTAGATGTACTGTTACCAGAATAAACATCACAGTCTATGATTGACGATTATGTCTACTATCTATCTATGAGAAGCATCGATGAAATTCGGATTTCTGATGAGATGATAGTCGACACGCATCGCGAAGCGCAAGAAAGTATAATTCTACATCAGTGCCAATAGGAAATGAGCCCCACTCTTCGGCATTGCAGAACACTCAATGGGACAAGTGAGAGAGTGAGCTGGAGTCAGTTACAACTAGCAGCTCGACGGATCGTGTCCATTTTGCAATTTATAACTTGTCAATTCCATTAAACGAACATTGACAGAACATTATTGAGAATTATGTTTCAATATTCGAGGACGCGAAAAAAGAAAGTTAGAGTTTTGTATATCAGTGCATACTTATTCGTCTATAAAAATTATATAACCAGTTGCACGTGTCAATTATTTGTGTAAATAAGTCTAGTTGATCAATGCGCGTTTTAAAATTTGAAATTTTTATGCAAGATAAAGAATTAATTGCCCAAGAACACTTTTGTAATTTATTAAAATGGCAGGTAAGTTATTATTAAACCGTTATAAGGTCGAGAATTGAAGAAAACTTTGGGAAACCATGTAGAATATTGTTTCGACCTTTAACTAGAAGATTTTTGCAATAAAATATTTTTCATTTATTTAAAATTTCTTGAGTTTTATACAGTACAGAATTATTTAGGCCCCCATTACGAGATCGGAAATGATCCACTTTGATAATTTTAAGCTTTTCACGTTGAAATCTTAAGAAATCGAAAAATGTGTGGGTCTTAAACAGGTTAAGAAAATTATTTTTTTCAGTATTTGGTAAATGATATGTTAACAATAAGATAATACGTTTGAGGCATTGGATGCAAAAGCAACTTATCCCAAGTCAAGTAATTTTGTATCCATCGCCATATTTTTAGCGTTTTCTGCTTTATAAAATTATTAAAGTCTACGATGTGCATATTATGCGAAATCATTGCAAAAACTGGAATTTTGATTTGCGTCATTTTAAATTATACTTACAAGAATCCCGTCTTACTTCAATTCTATAAATACTCTGTATTACGTATGTAGTGCGTTTATTGAATATAATTATTATGTAATGTTAATACAAACAATACTGTAATACATTGTTTATCGATAGTGCTTTAATGTAATTTTATTATTATATTTTTTAAACATAATATCACATCGATTCAATCAAAACAATATGTATTGTAAAGAGTAATTGAAATTTTTAGCTCAATATGTAACACCACTGCAGAGTTTAATTAGGCAGTGTTATTTTATTTATTCTATAATACGAGTAGATCTAAGCCGATCTACAGTTCTTTTTGATTTTTTAGAAAAACTTAAATAAAAACATGTCAAAATCGAGTTGAATGTATATCATATATATTTATGAAATTGTACAGATTTACTTCCCTTTTCTATAAAGTTAAAATTAGTTGCTTGGTTTTAATCCCTTCATTATATCACTGCGTGATAGAAATATATGTATATGTGAAACCAGTAGGCATTTAATCCGAGAATGCATGGCTCAGAAAGCTCTAAACTCGCGAGTCGTAAACGACGAAAAATTTCACGGACCGACGAATCGCGGACTTTTCCGAATTACACGACGCAGCTAAACCAACAACTGCAGCAACGCGCGCAGAAATATGCAAGGGAAACAATAATACATTTGATTATCACAAGAGAACTCAGGGAGGCGGAGGCACGCCGTCACACGAGTACGAGTTCGGGATTTTGTTAATTAATTTCATCATGTTCGTGGAAAGTGAGAATGTGTAGGAAAATTCGAGATACTAAATTAGATGGCAACTTTAATTAGCGAATCTCATCAAGGCTGCGCGGTCTGCACGGACAGAGCGCAATAATTCCAAGTATGTGCAAGCCTCAAGCAATATTCGAGCTTTCTACATACCTATATATTTTTTACTACTTTAACGAGTCTTCAAAAAAGAATATAAATATCATAAAAAGGGCGAGACATTCGCATGGGCGCGAACTTTTCGTGATAAAAAGATCCGAGTAGGTATATACCTATACCCTTACAAGTCGCCAGGATTTTGCGTAATGAGCTAACGCTCGCGACTGCGCGCCGAGGCTGATAAAGCAGACTTTTTTCTTTTTTCGGTAACAATTTGTACAGGCGGAATTCATAATTTTATTTGCTCTGCGATAAAATGCTCAGAGTGGATTTTATAGAAGAGCACACGGCCATAATAGCTGCAGATGTTTATACTTTATCTGTATAAGAGTTCGTACATAGTGTTGATGCAATTCAGCGGTTATTATATATTATGCGAGGGGATCTAAAAATTACAATCTTACTGAATTTGCAATTTTACATGGAGTTGTATAACCGGCAATGGTAAGCATAAATTTCCTTTAATACACGGTGCACGTAGTATGTACTTTGATAATACTTGCCAACTCAAGCGTACCGCGGATGACAACATTTTCGTTTTTCCATTTGGTATTTCGTTAATTCGATGTTACAAAAGAAATTACCGATTGAAATTGATTGTGAAAAGGATATTATTTATAGATATTAATTTAGTGCTTCATACTGGCGGTCACTTGCAGTTTGGTAAGAACTCAGACACTGTCAATTGAAGGAATTCCGATAGTATCGGAAATTGTAACTGCTGCGCTACCGTGATATATGTAAGTGTCTATCTGTAATATTTTAGCGAAACGGTAGTATTGCAGTGCGTCAGTTACAATTATCGATGTTGTCAGTTCTTTCTTATAATGATATAAAGTAATAATACGAAAATAATCGTAGAAAGTTTATATTATATAAATAAAAGGTTAAGCAAAAATTGTAAAAAATCGAAAAATAGTTGACACATGCATACATCGATAATATTTTTCATTCAAATAGAGTATAGCCAAGAGCCGAATATATTGAATAAGAGGCATTATTTTGCTGACTGATTGTGGTGTGAAAGCGTAGAAACGTTCATTGGTCGGTTGATTATAATACGTTGTTTTGAGCCGAAGACTCCGTCGGTGTCTCGTCGAAGGGAAGGGTTTGTAGACATTTCAGTCGCAGGGCCACTATATAATAATGCTTTCGCGACGCCTATTATCCTGTTATGCGCTGACTGTCAGGAGCCATTATGATTCATACGCATCTCCGTTGAATCTTTTGTCTTGAGCGATAACGCGCATGCCTTATAATATTCACAAACTCCGTGTATAGTTCTTTGTGGATACACACCACATTTTCATTTCTTGGCTGACCACTGGCCAACACGAGCAACAATATAAACACTTGTACCTGTCGAGTGTCCACTGATTTTTTTATAAAACTATCATTTTACGCATATAATACCTTATAATAGCTTTTTCCACAATCTTGATTCTATTATAAAAATAATAACATAAACAAATAATATTAATGTTATTGTTAGTAAATCCATAATTTAATTAGCCTCATGCCATTCATTTTTCAGACTCCATTGTAAAGATGAACGGCTTTGATAATGCAGCATTTGCCAATGCTGAGATAAACGAGGTAAGATACGGTTTTCAATATTATCATTTAAGATTATTTTTAAAACTATTTTGTATATAAATAACAATTAGAACTTACAGTTTAAACAACATTCTAGTGTTTATGAGCTAAAGCAAACAATTCTAATACGTGGCGCTAGAAACGTCAAAATCATTCTTCAATCGATAACTGTTTATTAAATGGGATAATTGACCCCATTTATTATTATCGAAGAAACAATTACTAATATTTTATTTAATGCTTACAAAAAAAGAATAGACCTCTAAATATATAGCTTTGAAAAAAATCTTTGATAATGTATCTCTCTTATCGTTTACAAAGCTACGGAGTAAGGCACTAAAAAGGAAATGCAAGGACTTTTCTGTATAATCCGTCTGCTTTACTAGAAAGCTTCCGATCCATACTGCGACTCTTTCCCGCAATTAAAAAGAGTGGCGAGCTTTTCGTTTTGTACAATCAAGACGTCAATAGCGAGAAATGACAAAAAAATTGATAGAGGCGATATTGAAGGATTTTAAAGATTAATGAGTTGCTTGAACTGTAAAAGTATAAATTGTAAATCTCAAACCAATATCAGTCTCACGCTAAATAACAATGTTACATATTAATATTTATTCGGGCTGGCAGTTCTTTTCGATTTTTTCAAATTTTGGAAATCGATCTTCGACTATTCGAATAGTATTCCCATTTCGAACAGTTCGAAGAGTCTTTTTAAAACATTCGAAATTGAATTCGAAATTTTCGAATGTTTTGAAAATCAAATGTTTCATGGTCGAATTTCAAACAATTCGACTAAAAAAATTATTTTCGAAAATCAAGCAGCTTTTCGAATTGCAGTTTTACGGATAAGAATTAATTCTCATTATACAGTATTACATAATTATTTTTTGTAATATCTGATTATTTATTTTCAATAGCATTAATATCATTTATAAGATAAATTGTTTTGAAATTCCAACAAACAAACGAACAAACAAACAAACAATCAAACAAATCAATACACAATTCCAATAAATAAACAAATATAACAAACAAACAAGCAAACAAAAAAATAACATTCGTGAAATACGTTTAAGAGTTCCAATTATTTACTTCGAATAGATTTATAGATTTTTTCGTTAAGTAAAGCAAGAGTATTTTTTGTATTAGCTGCAGTGGAAGGTAGTGTGTGACTTACGGCTCACGCCGAGGATTAGTGTACAAAAGTCGTCCTTTGCATAAAGAATATCCACAATTGCACCGGCGTCGTATATTGCGCGTGATACAATTTTTTCCCTCGCATAAAAAGAGTAGAAAATCTTGGCTGCTTCATTTAGGCACGTTCGTAGATCATCCGTAAATGGGCTCCCTTGGGGCAACTACATTTTATCCTCTGCCTCAGCAACGATAACGTGTTATCGATACACTATTTGCAAGTTTTAGACTGTTGATGGAAAGCTTACGTATATTTACCTATGGTAAATAATCGACTAAGTTTGTAACAAAAAATAATATTTTAACTATTGTATCAAATTACTCTATAAATTTTATAATAAAGTTTAATTAAACCTCAGTTATTTCAGATTAATCTTACAGGGTAAAGTAAATTTACATAATACATAATAAAAATTATTGAATCACATTATAAATCATGTGCTTTAGAAAGGATAAAAATATTGTATACTTAAAGATTACATCAAAACCTTTCATTTAAGCTATGATAAAGTCATGTATCACGTGACGTTAGGTAAGCAGATTTTTACTATTATACCACAGCCACGTTCTACGATAAAATGTCGTTTATTTCATCTTTTTTCCAGGCAGACTTTAGGCAGACCATTTTATACTTAAGGATTGCATTAAAACCTTTAATTGAAGCTTTGATAAAGTCATATATCACATGACGTAGGTAAGCTGATTAATTTTCAGCCCCTTAAAATGGTCTGCCGGGGGTTAGCGCCAGGGCGTGGACAGACAGGCCAAGGTATTTTAGTTCTATTAAGTATACTATAAATATATATACTGTTCAACGTAAAAGTTTTTCCATTCGTGTATCACATGACGTATGAAAGTCGAATATAAATTGAACCGGAACTGACCTGTTTTTTCCGCTGGACCAATCAATGATCAGGCATACCAGGCGCATTGGGTTAATTATTTAATAAACTTTCATTTTAAGCAAACATTTTTCATGTATCATATGACGTAGACGAGTTTACGGTCGCCGCTTGGACTAATATGATTCAGTACACATTTGAGCACCGTCATTGAATTTTTAACAAAGACAGAATTGATACAAAAGTAGTAATAATAACGTTTGAGCTTAAATGAACCAGACCTCTGAGCTGTTTATGATATATTATTGAATAGTATAACTGTAAACGTCATCATACAAAAGTTTTGAAGATCTTGCCATATACTAGAGGCAAAATTCTAATTCTATTTAAAATATGTTAATTGATATTTTCTGCAAAGTTCAAATAGATCCATTATAGTAGAACTCTTGTGTCTTTTGGCCAAAATATCAAAAAAAAATTTATTCAATTTTCTTAATCTGTGTAATTGTAAGAATGTTTTGAAACTTATCAGATATAAAAAATTGATGTTTTAACAAAAATACACGCATTCAAGTAAAACAATTTATATTAGATAACACACAAAATTGAAACTTTAAAAAAAATTTTCTCGGAAATAATTTTCCTAACTTTAAAAAATGACTTGCGTATGAGGTTTTCATGAATCTTTTTAAAATTTTCAGAAAACGTACCTCAATATATGCAGAACATAAACTATTGATTACATTTTCACTTTTTTCTTCTTATCTCATTTTATCCATCAGTCATTATCAAAAAACGTGATTTTTTAGGTATTTTTATAAGTCAAATGAAAACTAAATTGTTTTGAGGAAGTAGAAGACTATATTTTATATTCTGTCAACAGTTTATTTTATTGACTAATCAAGGAAGTGACTCAATTTTTTTCAGAGCTTTTTCTCAAAATGCTATGTGCAAGTAACATTTTAAAAACTAGTCATTTTCGTTTAAAAAAAACGTATTTTTTCAATAACTCTGTAAATAATCAATATCTTGAGCTAAAAATTGATTTAGAACCTATATTAATATCATCCTACATAAGCCTTCGAAATTTTAGTTCATAAGATTGAACAATAAAAAAGATTATCTTTTCACCATAGTCTTACCTTAACAATGGTTGCGCAATGCGCTTTTTCAAATTATAAAATAAGATTTGAGAAAATCGCGTTTAATGTTTCAATTTGGTATTAATGCTTTGGTATTTTGCTATTTAATGTAAATTGTTTCAATGAATTGGCTATAACTGTATTGAAACTAAATATTGACATCTGACAGGTCTCAAAATGTTCTTAAAATTATAAGCATTAAAAACTGTCTTAAAGAATTTTCCGTTTTGAAGACCCTTTTAATAAGACAGAAAAAAGATGTGCTTTTAACAGTTCGTGGTATGAACCACTATAATTGCAAGTAAATGTGGAAAACACAATAAAACACGCCTGCATACAATGCTTACACTTTAAAGAAACAATATCAATCGATTTATATTCTATTAAAAAAATAAGTATAAAGTAATTTTTCATAGAAACTTAGTGTACTCGCACCTATAGCAAATTATAATCATTTCAAAATACCTGCTATACTTTGAAATGATTATAATTTGCAGAAGAGACTCCATTGTGGACCCACAAGTATTATAGGCTCTCTTCGCTAGATAATAATACTTTACATCCTGTACTAAATGCATATTGTAACTCTATCAAACATAATCCAGGTCGTTGTTTTCACAAAATTTCTCCAAATATTCAAATATTCTCGCAAGAATAACCGAAATCTGTTATGGATACCACGTGATGAAAGTTATTTTCCGAAACTGACATCTTTTTCAAAGAAATAAGTGCATATTATTTTTAGTCTATCACGAATAAGTAAAAATGTTCTAGCATGAACAATAATGACCCCCTAATTAAAAAAAGCTTAGTAAAGTAGTAAAAAATAATAAAGTATAAAAACATATAATTTATAAAATATTTTTTTCTGTTTTTAATATTATTGTATTCTTTGGAATGTCGTTTATTTAATTGTCTCGATACATCATACGTGGCTTTCTGTATTATCGCTACGGTCCGTAAAAACTACGAGCCTTTAAAACACCCTAAGGACATATTCATATAAAAGCACTGCTTTTATCGAAATGGCACGTTGATCGTACAGTCGTAACTAAAAACTTTAAATGAAAGAATTTTTGTTAATGCATACATGTTGTATACAAGATAAATTATATCAATACGGGGTTCAACTCAAGCCATATTTTTAAATCGATATTAAAAATCTGAATTATTTTAATAGATTTTATGGGCATTTTTTTAAATGTTCTGAAGTAAGTGTATGTATGACGAAGCATGTAAAATATAATGATCCTTGGGTAGCTAGGTACTTAAAGTAATAAAATTAAAAAATCTACCAGGTGTAATGTGCCAGAATATTGATCAACAATGGAGCTTTTATTAATTTTATTTATTAATCCCCCACGCACAAGTAAACGGTATCAAATGCATTTTGCACTTAAAACTTATTGAATATTAATTTCCACTATTTCCGAATTTGATTCATGAACTAAATTTTTCGATACATTCTTATATACCCTAGCAGAAATAATTTGTCTGTCTAAATCGGCTTAAGTCTGCCAAACTCTGCGGATCTCTGACTAACTCTGCTAAACTCGGCACAAGCCTGATAATCTCTGGCTAATTCATAGATTTCGGACATTCTGCCGAGATTGGCCGAGTTTGGCAGAGTTTAGCAGAGCTAGGCAGAGTTAGGTAGAAATATTTTTTTCTGTAACATCAGATTTTTCTTAAATAGTTCGCAGAGTTTAGCGGACTTATGCAGAGATAGTCAGAGTTTGGAAGCCTTGTACTCTCAGTTTAATCTCATAGGCTATAGAACTTCAGATATAACAACAAACATTAACATTGTAAGTATATTTATATATACAAATTTTTAGCATTGGCAGGTTCTAAGGCCTATGAGATTAAACTATGGGTATTGGGCTTTATTTATAGGTATTAGAAAACAATTCCTAAAGGTTTAGACTAGTTATCTGTTTTCGATTTTCCCTTGAAGTATACATTAAACCGTATAGCTAAATATGGGTGATTTCACGAAATTGTCATAATTTTTCTTTCTCAAACAGACAGTTTTGTAACGATGATTTTACGAAAACCAAGATTTTGATGAATATCGATGTTTTTGAGGTCGCTGAATCAGAATATCGCCGGCTCCGCGTGAAAAGGTACCAACTCGGCGTCCAGTTGAAAAAGGTACCAATTCGGTGTCCGGTTGGAAAAGGTACAAATTCGGCGTCCGCTTGGAAAAGGTTACCATTTCGCGGGCCAAGCATTTTAATACAATTGTAAGCTAGCACTTCTGCTGAAAGCTTTGATACCTGAAAACAAGTAGTGTATATAGGTTTTCGGAGGCGCTGATCACGATTTTGAGGTCAAATTATGCTCATATATATTTGTCTTGAAAATGAAAATGATGAAAGAAAATGTAAGAAAAATCAACGTACTTTAAATCGTTAAACTTACTAAAATATTCATGTATTTTGCGTTGTCACATTTAATTAATAAAAACTTTACACCAGATTAATATTTTTAAATGAAACAAATTTAAAATAATGCTCTCTATTATTAACACAAAAGTTATTAACACAAAAAGAGATACTAAAATAACGTATACTCTAAATAATATTGCTCATATATCGAACATAAGGATCTATTAACTGAAACTACAGGTCCTAGGCTGTATTTCTATGTACCAGAAAAGATCTCCCAAAGCCTCATCAAATATCGTTTCCTAAAGGTATGACACTCTCCTTGTTAGTGGATACATGCTATAATTCTTAGATGCGGACATTTTATTCAATTTTGACCGATTTTTTCCCGTTCTTACTAAAGACAAATATATATGAGCCTAATTTGTCGTCAGAATCGTGATCAGCGCGTCCGAAAACTTATATTCACTACTTGTTTTCCGGTATCAAAGCTTTCAGGAGAAGTGCTAACTGAAAATTGTATTAAAATTCTTGGCCTGCGAAATGGTACCTTTTATTGGTAATTTTTAACTGGACGCCGATTTCGTACCTTCTTACACGGAGCCGCCGATATGTAAGTGTTTCAAAATGTCTGTCTGTATGTATGTGTGTGAGTGTGTGTGAGTGTGTGCGTGTGTATGTGCGTGTGCGTGTGCGTGCGCGCGTTGCAGTGCGGGTGCGGGTGTGGGTAGGTGTGGGTGGGTATGGGTTGGTGTGGGTATGGGTGGGTGGGTGTGGGTGTGTGTGTGTGTGGTCAAATTTTGTGGTCACCATAACTTTTGAAGGCCATCGTATTTCGGGCTGAAATTTTGCATGTATATCAAATATGACCCAACATAAAACTGATTAGATTTTGGAGCTACATGAATTAAAAAAAAAGTAAATAATACTTTCGATTGGCGTATTTCACAATTACTTTTAAGTTGTTTTTGTTAAAGAATTGCGTTTGTGACTTTCCAAATTTGTTAAAATACTAAAAAACCTTTCTTGTCATTTTAAACGCTTGATATGTCAGAAAAATGCACATATGCGGGCACATACAACGCGAGGCTGCGGGGACTACAGTGAGTTTAGGAAGTTATTATGTAACACTATTTTCCCTCTTCGGCGGTGAACGAGTACGAGCTTTTTGGTAGATATATTAAAAAATACTATATTGCACGCGTGACTAAAGCTACCCAGCCATTACCAGCGTGTAGGACACCATTGCTCCGCTCAAATTTATACATCAGATATAAGAGTCTTCTTTATTAATAAGTGCACATATTTTACTTCTATAATGTATAAATTTAAAATAATTTTTGTTGTCAATTTTTAAAAATTTCCAAAATTAAAAAACGCATTTTTTTAATAAAACACACTTTAGAGTAACTGTAAGATACACTCATTGGAAGAAAATTACGTGAGTTTTATAGATATATGCATTTTTTTAACATATCAAACGTTTAAAATGACCAAAATAATTTTTTACAATTTTAACAAATTTTGAAAATTTATAGTCGCAATTCTTTAACAAAAACAGCTTAAAAGTAATTATGATATATATATATATATAAGAATTATTTAAGTTCCTTTTGTGAACGAAACACGATTTTAAATTTTAAATTGCATATGATCACAATTGGTGGTCACCACAACTTATTAACGCATTTGTATATTTTATTGAAATGTAGGTTTATGAGAAATAACTCACCATATAACAGATTAAATTTCTTAGCCAACAATTCATTATTTTCATTTACCTTAAGTACGTAGCATTGTCCATAACATTCTTTATAACATTGTCGATTATTCCTAAAATCACTTTTATCAGTGTAAAAATTCAATAAATGTTTGTGGATTAATTAAATCTCTTTGAGAAAGCATTGTGCTAAAGCAGTTAGTAGCGGTTTATTCATTAGATTAGTAGCTGAAATCACCTACACTTTTGGTTGCTTAAAACTTTTAAGGGTAACTTCACCTACGTAAAATACATAGCGGAACACTCAAAGTGTTATGAGAATAAAAAATTAGCATTATCCTGTAATTGCTAATTTTCAATTCTGATATATTCAAGTCTTCTATTATGTATTTAACGTAAATAAAGCTACCCTGAAAAGAAAATTTGATTCTAATGCGTAATTTTGTAGAAAAACGAAATTTTCTAATATATGTATCGGTGCAGGGCGTAGAATGGAATCCGAAATGATGTATCTACTTAAAAACTGAGTAAAAAATACAGTGAATTAATTTTGTTTCTACATAGCTATTGGTTTATTTACGCGTAACAGTGTGAACAGTATATTATACATAGTCCATGCTATGAAAGCAATAATGATACAATACAATAATAAGAGAATACAAATTTGTTTTATTTAACTGATAGGAAGTAGTTTTATGAAAAAGGCGGAAGGGAAGACAGAGCTCTCTAGAGGTGAGAGGAGCGAGTAGGTAGAGGAGTGTCTTTTTCGAGGAAATTAAAAAGTCCTGCCGAAACGTGATGTTCGTCTGAATTTCTGCCGAAGCAACAGCTAGTCGGCTTATATGCTGGCGCAGGGTGTCCAGTAGCCCGCGTCAGGGGGGACGCTGTTAGGCAGTAGGCAGTAGGCAGTAGGCAGTAGGCAGTAGGCAGTAGGCAGTAGGCAGTAGTATAGCAACGCGCGGCTCCAAGTGTCAGACACAGAGACGAGCGCGAATCGAAACACTGTGCGCGCACACTGCAGTCTGCAACTCAGCGGGCTACAGAGCCAAGCGACCATGTCTAATCACACGTGCGCACGTCAATCTTTCAATTGCAATGCTACATTGCACTTTAGCCGCTTAAATGAAATATTTCAATACATAAGCTATACAAATAACTAGCTTTCCTTTCTTACATTTCAAATTATAAACTACAATATATTTATATAAGTACCTACATTATCCTTAAACATAGCTATCCACTAAGTGTACCTTATATGGCCCACCTAAGCTTTCAGCATTTACCATACTTGCTATTTTCTTCGAAGAATTTTATTCCATAAAATTTAAAACATAAGAATCTTTTTCTCTTATATCTAAATAAATAAACTATGCTACTGAAAAGTTGATGATACTTAGTAACATCGAGGGCAGTGTCGACTTGAACTAACTTCTTTATATTTAATATTAAAATAAATATAATGACTTGCTCAAAATGATATTGACGAATTCACTTAAAAGCAGTTGCAAGATAACGTACACTACAGGTTGGTCCCCTTTTTGCTTTCGGGAAAACATTTTCAGATGTAATAGCTTCTACTGAGCCATATATGCTGGGCCATGTTAGGCACAGGGACCATGTTAGATACAGTCAGCTAAAAAACTAATAATTTGTTTAATCAAATTGATCCTTTATAATAAGTACATGTCAGTTGCAGATTTAATTTTCATGCATCGACACAAGTAAGTACAGCTAAAAGTTTCAACAAAGTATTGAAGCTCGTTCAAAACTACTCAATGCTAATCAAGATGCCTTATCGGCAAACATAGTATAGTTCTTCACAAAAACACGATACTCTTATTGTTGTGATTTATATATAATAGAATACATTATAAAGTCATTTGTCATTGTATGCTTTTTCAAATATAATACTTTCGCTTTAATTTCTATAAGAAAATTGATCTGTATTAAAAGAAATAGGTATCGATGTATCGATGTAAACAGCAACAGTTCTTATATATGATTCTAAATGACACATTAAGACAATATAAATTAAAAAGAATAATATCGAATAAACGATCATATTCAGCGAAAAATAATTGGATAAAAATGTTTGAATCAATTGATAAATCTGTAAAAGAAAAGGGTAGGGGAAGTAGTGTGGTGAAGATGGGAAGGAGAGGAGGGGTGGTTAATACACCGCTGTTCAAACACGGGGAGGAAAGTCCATGGCGGTCCATAGACTCTGTTCTGTCTCCCTCTCTCTTTCTCTCTCTCCCTCCCTCTCGTGTTTACTCGAGAATCTCGAGATCCTCGGCCTCGGCAGATCAGCATCAGTCGCGTGCGACACGCGCTCCGGTTTACTCGCACCCCAGGAGCTTCGCTCGCTCTTGCGAACGCTTTTTTAATGTTCCTGTCAATCCCGGCGGCCGGCCAATTTTTTCATACTTATATCTGGAAGCATAACGCTGCGTAGGAAGTGCAGTGCTTGTTTCTTTTAAGTGCAAACTGAAATAGTGCCGCTTTTTTATACCATAGTAATAAAAATAGAATAAATTAACGCTACTTTTTTTTTAAATGTTGTGGCTAAGAGATCGATCGAGATGTGTGATTGACTGATTGATTGACCTTAAGGAAGATTAGAGAGAAACCTGAAAAAGTCTATAAATTATGCGTGACAAGTTTTCGTTCAGCGTAAGTTGTGGCATAAATTAATCATTTGTATGCTGTTAGAGTGCAGCAAAGTTATTTGCGATTTTCCCTAAAATTCTGCGTGACAGCGAGGTATTATAAATAAACACTTTTTAAAATTATACTCTACTCATAGAAAAAGTGGAAAGAGAAACAATTACAAAATGTAAAGCTTACCAGGGGAGTGTCATACCTTTGAGAACCGAATTTTGTGGAGGCTTAGAGAAATGGTTTTTGGTACCTAGAAATGAAGCCTAGGACTTGTACTTTGTGCCCATGACGGGTCCTTCTATTCGAGATTTGAGCCATTTTACTTAGAATATGCTACGTTGTGTTAACAACTGTGTATGTATTAATATTAGAAAAAATTACCCAAACGATAATAAAAGTATTATTAAAAAGCTTTATTTTAAGCTTAGTTTCGTTTAAAAATATTAATCTGATGTAAAGTTATTAAATGCATGAAAAATCAATGAATTTTAAAGAGTTCAATTTCCTCAAATATGCATTTTCCGTCATCATTTTTAATTATTAAAAACTTTACACAAGATTAATATTCTTAAATGAAACAAAACTTAAAATAAAACTCTTTTTGCCTACTTTCATTATCATTCTGATAATGTTTTCTAGTGTGAATACATACATAGTTATTTTTTCAATAAAATAACATACCATATTCTAAGTAAAATAGCTGATATCTCAAATAGAAGGACCCATCATTAGCACAACGTACAGGCCATAGGCTTCATTTCAATGTACCAGAAAATATCTTCCAAAGCCTCATAAAAATTCGTTTCCCAAAGGTCCTCACTCTCCTTAATATCCATGTACTTCAGATGTTATTGTTTCTTAAAGTACTTTTGATAGATGCCAATAAGCACGTTTTTCCGGAAATATAAAGAAAATGTACTTATTTACCCCCTTTTTCTCTCTAACAAGGTATTAAACGAATTCTATTTGTCTTCTGAAATTAAATTACATATGTTTTCTCTCGTCACCAGTAGTTCTTTTTCCATAAAAACTTTCTCGCCTTTTATATAATTTGTGCCTCAAGAAAAACAGCAAAGTGGCAGGATGATACATTGAAATTGCAAGAAGGCTGCTCTAGTACGGTGCCATAAAAATTCAAAAAGTCAATTATTTGCTTAGCACGCGAGATGCTGCGCAAGTTTGTTCTAAGACTATATAACATGCAAGATCCAGTATATTATTCGGCATAGTATTATGCAAGATATCTAATGACAATGTTTTTTTTATTCTAGATCAAATCATTTTGCAAGTTTTTATATAAAAGGATTAGAAATAAAATTAAAAATAGATTTTAATGTACCTATAATAAAGTCTTTGTTGATTTAGTTGACCAATATTATAATACATTATGTGTAAAAATAATTCATTGCTGTTAAGTAATTAAGATATCAAGTGACCTTTAAATATTAACCATAAATAAATAATATAGTGAGCAATGACTTTCTTTATCATTAATTTTTCTTACAAAACAAAAGACACTGCCAATTTATTGGCACTTAGCTTTCTCAAACTGAATTTCGTTCCAATCTGAAAATGAAATTTTTTGTTTTATTATATTAATTTAAATGGCTATAGCTTCTCTAATAACGTTACTAATTATCACACACTGTTTCAAAAGATTTCCATAATTAGTTTCTAAGATATATGCCTATTCTAAAAAGAACCTTATTCCGTGTATAACAACATAATGGAAAATCCAAAAATTCTTGTATTTAAAAATAGTTAATTCTTAGCTCAGTCAAAAACATTTGCACTTCATTAATTATGGTACACTCAACGGTAAAACCATTTTTCCGAATGTGCCCCTAAATAACAACTTTTTCATAGGCGTAAGAAACAAAATTGCATCTGAAGTCATCTTTTTGTTGACTGTTTGGTGACTTGACATTCTTACGCATTCGGAAAAATGGTTTTACTGTTGGGTGTACACCATATAAGTACAAAAATTATCTGCTTATGTTCATAAATTAAATATTCCATTTAAAATATCATACATTAGAAAAATCGTTATATTTTTGAATATTTATCAAAAGAAATAGAAGAATCTTGGCTAGATTTTCGCCACACACTCTGAGAGTGTGTGAGGTGGATGCATCATAACTATTGGGATCTGACACAGGGGCGTAATGATCACGTGACAACTGACCAGATCTAAACCAATAATTTACGAGAATTTCCGGGCTCCGATTGCTTTAGCTCAAATCCGTCAGAGAGCGAGGAACCTGTGTCAGATCCCAATAAAGACATACAAATATACTCGATTGAGTAGTGGCATATCAGAGTTTTAGAAAGGGACCCACCTCAAATAAATACATAAGAAAGAAAGAAAAAGAAAGAAATAGAAAAAATGAAAAGAAAGGTTAATAAAAAATATTATTCTTATCATCCCATGGTCTAGAAAAAACAAACTAAATGAGCCCTCAAACAAAAGTTTCAAAAATTTGTTGTACAAAGCTTCTTCTTTAAGGCTAGATTAGGGGTCAAAAAATGAACTTTTTTTCTTCAAAAAAGTGTTCCTTGAAGTTGACCCTATAAGTTAGAGAGCTCCAAATTATTTTTTAAAGCATTCTATAAGTTTTTTGAATATTTTTATAGTATTTAATTACATTTGCTTATATGTGCAATTTGCCATCTTTAAAGTCGTATTTTTTAGCACTTTATTTTTGTACTTAAAAATGCCCCTTGCGCAAATGTGCGCGGTGAAATGATTGTAAACTTCACAGAATTATTTTTTTTTATATTATAAACATATTGTCAGAGCGATTTTTCACACAACCCCCGTATACAAATTTTACTCACATGAATCAAACAGTAATACATAATTATATTTCATAAGTTCGAGTGGAAAATGTGTATACGAGGGCTATATGAAAAATTGCTCTGACAATATGTTTATAATGTAGAAAACGATAATTCTGTGAAGTTTCAACTTATTTCACCGCGCGCATTTCCGCAAGGAACATTTTAAGGCCAAAAATGAAGTGCTAAGAAAAACGACTTAAAAGATTGCAAATTACATATAAGCCAATGTAATTAAATACTATAGAAATATTCAAACAACTTATAGGATGCTTTCAAAAATAATTTGGAGCTTTCTAACGTATAAAGTGAGCTGCAAGGAATACTTTCTTTAAAAAAGTACTGCGTAAATGAACACAGCAAAAAAATAGGCAGGGATTCTCTGTAAGCTAAGACGATATATATATATATATATATATATATATATATATATATACCTGTAGATATAGTTTCGTGTGAATTTTACAGTTGTTTGTCAGTCATTTTCATTGACAAACGATTCACTGACAAAAATGTTTATAGTTTATTTCATCCTGATTATATTTAAATCATTAGCTCCTAGTGAAAAAATTATAATGGAAAAGAGATGTATTTTCGCGAGTTGAAGTGAAATTATCCGCGAAGTAAGGTACTAAAAATCTACCATAGCAAAAATTCTTTGCCATGATCAGCACTCAAGGGGTTACATTTTTTAATAATTAATATATATGTATATATAATTTAATAATTTTTAAAAAAAATTTTGAATATCTTATATTGGAGCTTATCTCTTCTAGATAAATTTCATTAAATTAATATAATAATGCTATATGTTAAAATCCTAAATAGATAAACTAAGTACAAATGAAACAGTAATAATAATAATAATATTGTCATAAAAATTCTACTTTAACGTACCTACAATTATGCAACTTACTTTTGTTCAAATTACTTATTTGAATCAACTATAGATAATTTGACATTTGTTCGAAAATTTGTATTAAACTTATAAATAAATCGAGACTGAAATATTAAAATTACAACTATTACACTGTTTCTTCGCGATGATAGAACTAATTGATAGTAGATAATTTATCTATTTTGAGATATACATTGAATGAACCAATCAGTTTGAGAAAATCAATATCTTTAACATCATGTACTTTCTGTAATATTGAGACTTTAGCTGAAGACTAATATAGGAGCTTTATGTCGGTAGGTTTTTTATCAATAGTAGGGGAAAACGTTAGTTTAAATAGTTAGTTATATAAATGTACGGTTGCAACCGTTTGTAGATTATCTAATTAACGTTTATTTGTTTTAAATAATTGTGATTTTCTAAATTTCAATGATTTATAATTAAATTTATAATAAGTCTTACTTTGTTTATCTGCGTACACTCAACGGTTACACCATTTTTCCGAAAGTCCTTTTGTTGACTTTTTGGCTACATTACATTCTTACGCCTATGAAAAAGTTGTTATTTAAGGGCACGTTCGGAAAAATGGCTTTACCGTTGGATGTATATGTATCGAAATATGTATTTCTTTGTAGATGTATAGTGGATCAAATTCAAATTCGTTTTTTATTGGTTAACTTGTTTTATGTAGGCTTACTACGGAACTGCTTTATCAAATATTGTACTATAAAATACCTTTCACCCTCTCGGTCACTTATTTGTATCCGCGAAATGAAGTATTGGTCTTAGCCTTATTAGGCACAAGTTCTACGGGCTTAAAGAGAAAGATAAGCTTCACCGAATGGTTTTTTTTGAACTTGTAAATCATGTATAAGATTTAGAATATAAGTACCCTAGAAGACATATTAAAGCAGATAACATATTTGAATGTAGATAGAAAAAGTATTATTACTAAATAAAATAAATTTACCATTGAGAATAATTTTGTTCAACCATAGATTCAACAAATTGAAAATAATGAAAATAATGAAAATAATGAAAATAATGAAAATAATGAAAATGTAAATAATCAGAGAAATGTGTAATGAATGCTGGATGTTCGCAGTCGGGCGTGTCAGACATGCAGGAGACGCTGTCGAGTCTGCCGGAGCAATTCGGCGAGGGAGGACGGAAGGCGGAAATAAAGCCGGACATTCCGAGGGACTTGGAGAGCGTCGCCGGGGAAAGGCTCAAGTGCGGTTGGTTCTGGTTCCGGCCCTCCTATTTACAGAAGTTTCGGACGGCCAAGTGGGCGCTCTTTTGGCTTTGCTGGGCTGGTGCTATGCAAGGTACGTGCAACTATTAACTGTTATTCGTTGCTGAATGCTGAATATTCCTTCCTAATCTGTCCAGTTTATACTTACGAGCAAGGGCATGGGTAGTAGTAAATAACTTTGAGTGGTAAAAACCAAAGGAATGACATTGAAACGAGCTTGGAGTTAAATATAGAGTAAATGCAGAAATGCAGGCTGATGCAAGATGCAGCTGCAGGGTAGGATAATAGGGTGAACGGGGAAGTTGTTGGAGATCCGGTGGTCAGGTTGGAGAGGTGTGTGCAGACGCAACTAGATGTCGGGCATAATTATTTTGCCTGGTGGCGCGGGACGA
The DNA here is from genome assembly GCA_949152435.1 of Gastracanthus pulcherrimus. Classification (NCBI taxonomy): domain Eukaryota; kingdom Metazoa; phylum Arthropoda; class Insecta; order Hymenoptera; family Pteromalidae; genus Gastracanthus; species Gastracanthus pulcherrimus. The sequence continues at coordinate 53,929,185 of OX424576.1, forward strand.
TGCACGAGGAAGCCCCGGCAAGCCGAGGACGCCCGCAGACTTGGCTCACGTGTGCTAATAGCACGCGGTCCGCGCATTCAAATGCAATTTCGAGGCTTTCAGAAGGGCCGACCGACGATAAGCGGAAATCGAGCTATTATCATTCTACCAATACTTTCACGCTTTCACTAAACTTCCAGGCAGCAAAACAAATTCAACTACACTCAACATTATACATTATTTATATTTCAGACTACATTTTTTATACAGTCAAAAATCACTCTAATTACAAAGCAAATCGACATGCCGCGCTGTACAGTGACACTTGTAATAAGGAAGATGTTAGTAATCGGGGCTTTTACCCTAACAAGGAAAGAGCACACCCTCCGGGAAACGAAATTCGGTCAGACTTTGGGAGGTGTTTTCTGCTACCCAAAAATGAAGCCTATAGTACCCGTAATTCCTTCTAATGGGCCCTTGAACTCGAGATGTGAGGAAATTTACTCAAAATATTCGTTATTTTATTGAAAAAAGATACCGCTTCTTCTAACCATACCTCTACAAGTTTTTATTATGGATAAATCATTCAAAATATATTGAAAAGTAGGAAAAAGACATTTAATGTGATTTTCGAAAAAAGTCATAAAGATTTTAAACTAAAATTTTGCACACTTATTTATGCCATACAGTCCCCTCTTTTCGGTAAGTTATGTTACTATTACTCAAATTGGGAAAAAAAGTATTTAAAACTCAAGAATTAATGATTTTATACGTTTATTTTCATTTATACAAGACTGATTATCTCATATTTTCAATATCTACAAGAAACATGCGAAACTTTTTTCTCTCCGACAATTATTTTTCAAAATATGAAACCAAAAGTAGATTTTTGAGTTTTTCGATTTTTTTTGGGAAGAGCATAAGGACTTCGAATTGGGAATTATTTTTATTTCTCTGAAAAGTACCTATTCTATGCTGTTAAGTTTTTTTGGCGACCTTGCATTTATTCCGCTCGGCATGTCGAATTTGACTGGACTAATATGCGTCTTATGCAATTCCAACTCGAGCGAGCATGATTGCTTTTATTTAAAAAACTGTTCTCCAAGCATTCTTTAGATAAAAATGTTGGTCAATATCTTTCTTTACATAAAAACTGTAAGCAACAAAAATTTCAAGTAATTCTGTTAACATTATCAATAAGATTCTTGGATTATCGCCAAAAACCTATATTTGTTTAAAACTTATCTATCTACAGGAGTGTTACGAATGTTGTCGCCAACATTTTGAGTTTTAAAATCCCAGCTCAATTTATCGTGTTGTAATGTAGTAATGAGTACATCAACTTAGTAGCGTCATCTAACCTATGAGATTATTTAGTTCGAACTTCAAACAACTACGTAAGCGAGCGACCCGGTTTTTATTTCTAGTTTTTATAGTTAATTTAAACGTTTTTCGTTTTAAGATTGCAAAAGCTAAAAAGATACGTAATTACCGTGGTCATCAAATTTATTGGTAAGTTACATACGAACAAAAATTGTATACGGTATTCTAGAGTAATAATAATATGTGTACATATACGTACTATGTGTAAAAATATTTTTGTCACTCTAAAATAAAACTACATGCTTTTTTCAAAAGATACATATCAAGATACTGATGTATCTAGATACATTTTTAGATACTTTTTATTTTGATTTTTAGATATTTTCTTGTTATATACAGTATCTAGATACTGTATCTAAAAGGAAAGTATCTAATATGAATCCAGATAAAAAGTATCGAAAGAATGTATCTATAGATACATCAGTCTCCAGATACTCTTTTTTAGATATTTTTCTAGATACTTTCATGTTAAAATGTACGATTAAAAGTATCTGGGCCCAAAAATATCTAGATACTACAGTATCTAGCTACAAATATATCTAGATAAAATAATATCCAGATACACAAGAAGCTAGATACTCTGTCTGAGAAAAGTATTTTAAAAAAACAGATAAAATGTATCTAAAAGAAAATATATTTACAAATGTATCTAAATACATTTTTTAAGATCATTTGTATATCTAAATACGTATCTAGATACATGTATCTTAGATATTGCCCATGACTGAAGACAACATTGTTTTATGATGAAAAAATACATAAAGTCAATTTTCACAGAAAGTGGAATTATCCGGTTTGGTTCGCTCCCTCCTCAGTTAATACATTTTAACAATAACAATCCCTTTCTCTTAGTGTATATTAGTAAGAATAAATAAGATAAACGTTCTCATCTCATAAGGTTATATGTTAAAAGTGACTTTGTACAAGCTTAGTTTTTTCAATAATTTTGTCGTTGACCCAGATTTTCTTTACACAGATCAAAAGTATAATGTTGAAAGAATACTTATTTGTGGAAAGTTTCATAGACGTCAGTGTTTTTATAAGAAGTCGCTGACGCCACCTTAAGGGAGTACTACCAGTAAGAGATTATTGACAGTTCAGAAAAATCTGAAACTTAATGTATGAGTAGATTTTAGTTAAAAATAACTCCGTTAAATTTTGGTGAACTTTTGGAGCGCGAGAAAAAAAGTTATAATCATTTAAATTTTCATATATCACACATCTTTCTCTTCAATTCTTGGTTGTATACACTGACGGTTCAGAATTCGCTCAAATTTGGCAAACTATTAGTTAAAAAAAAATTAAAAAACTAAAGAATAATTTGAGTGCTTGTAAATAAGGATTTGGAGCCTATGAGCATAGGAATTATAAATAAATGAAAATAAAAAAAGGTACACTTAACTTAAAAAACTGAGTCAAATTAACTTCCATGTAAAACTTTTTATTGATAATTATGATAAATAGAATTGTTAATGAGAAAGTATAATAATTATATGGTATAAGTTAGTTATGCAACTTCTGTTATTAAGTATATCTCGCGAATAAACAAGAAATAAAAACAGCACTTATATTGACTAGCTACCTACCGATGGTACTCCCTTAAGCGCGCAAGCCCGAGTTGGAATTGTATTGTAGGCAAATTTGAATTGGAATCGTATTGCACACAAATTCGAGTTAGAATCTTATTTCACTGACGCTCAAATTAGCATTATATAAATAGAAGGCGTCGATAATATGTAACTCATTATGCAAGTCGATTTTATTTTCATAGCGCAATTACAATATTTATTCTTGAATTTGGAATTCTCTTTTAATTCTTACAAGCTTATGCCGTTAAGATAGGGAATCGGTAGTCACGAAAAGTAAACACTAAAAGAAAGAGCATGCAATAGTGAAGAGAAAGAAAAAACAGCATAATTGACGAAAACACAGTGTCGTAAGTAGAAAACAAGAACCTCAATGTAGGGGTCATTCGAAGAAAAGAAGACGACAGCCTGTCCCTTATATCGCACTAAGAAATTCCTTATTATACAAATACGCGTGAGCCGCACGTTTCATTTCATTCTTTTATTATATATACTATAGGCGATCGAATGAGAAAAAGAAAGAATTGAACGAAATTGTCGAACAATAGATCGGACAACAGGATAATGTCAGGCGTGAAAATGTACGGCTGCGCCATGCGAACGTATACGGATTAACGAATAGCCGACGAATGTTCAGGGCGTTCAGGCACTTGCTTTTAATTAAAATGGGTTTATATATGGCTACTTTGCAGCTTGCTGGGATCTCAGCCGCACTGCTTGACTTTATCTTATATGTACTGTAGTGATTAATTTCTGTAGATTTTTCTGCAATGCGTTTCTCATTTTCTCAAAATGCTATTATTTTACTTATTCAACAGAAAATCGTATGTTTCGCAGTATGAATGAATTTATGTTCCAGTATATCATATATGCCTTAAATAGTGTTTGAATTTAAGCTAATATAAAAGAGAATGATTTAAATTGTACAGTTATATCTTAAAAAGCAAACCGTAAACAGTCATTTCTTTTTCTTTCAACATACTGTTTGTTTTCCAAACTTTGCTCTACAGTTCGTAAATACGTGAGTATATGCAGGTTCATTTAAATCGCCTAGTAAGATAAATGCCGTTACGAAGCAAATGCTAATGAACGCGTCTCACTGACTATAATTAACTTAATTATGCTGAATATTTTTGGAAAACCTTTCTTTATTGTTTTCAAACTTTTTAATAAAATGCTCTGATTTTATGCTTAACTTTTGTCATTAGATAGATTTTATTATCGCTAATAAAATTATCATATAAATATCTTTTAACCAGACTACAAGAAAAATTGTTTAACATGAAATTGGATAATAAGAAAGTCATACATTTTCCTGTACTACTTTTATTTTGTCAAAATTACTTTTTACAAATGTGTGTCAGTCTTCGTAAAATATTACCATCCATGATAAGATCTTCTTAGATGCAATTTTCCTCGCTAGTAAATAGTGTTATTTTCTTGTAGGAATATAGTTTGTATGGTGGGCGCGAATATTGGCGAAAATGCATAAGTTTATCTTTGTGGAAAAATTGGAAATCGTAAAATTTTGCAGGAATGGTGGTGAACGGATTCATCAACGTCGTGATCACGACGATAGAGAGGAGATTCGGCTTTCGATCGTCGCAGACGGGACTCATAGCTGGAGGATACGACATCGCCAGTTTCCTCCTGTTGGTTCCGGTCAGCTATATAGGCGGCCGCTCCAACTCTAGCAAGCCCAGGTTTGTGTGTTCAGTAACGAGAAACTGAAACATCAATTTCCCACCACTCTACTTTCCACGTTCTTCCATGACTTACTTAAGCATGTATAGTACTCGTATATATTTACACAAATTCCTTTTAGACATTATCAAGAGTTTTGACAATATTTTTTACATTACAATTGTCCGACATATCCATAGATTTTCAAATATTTATACAATTCTTTATTTTTCGTATGGTATTTAACAATAAATATTTATTTCGTGGATGAGAGTTTTATAAAGTAAGAAGAAAGAAAATAAATTAATGTCAGGGTAAACAAATTGGAAGTAAGTGTAAGACTGTTATAGTTGAAATTGCAGGTATATTGGTGTCGGCGTATTGGTTCTGGGCTTGGGAAGTCTTCTGTTCGCTTCGCCGCACTATTTGGCCGGCCCTTACAGAGGAGGCAATCAGGCGGAGAACACGTGCCGAAGGTCGACAAACTCCTCAACGATGCGTTCAGTAAGCAAGTACCATTCATCCGATTGCGTAACAATCAAATCGCCTGTGGCATTGCTTTTAGCAACATTTCACGGCCCGTCTCAATGAATAACTTGCAATAATATACTTTTACATCATTGATGATATATATATATATATATATATATATATATATATATATATATATATATGTAAAATAGTAAAGTAGTATTGCCTACTCAAAATTTTTATTTTTTATTATTCATCTGGGTTCTCTAAGTCCCCGTCAAACTGTAGCAGTACAAATTATTATGTACACATAGTTTCCTGCGTATTTTGGCCATTTCTCTCAAAATCCAATACATCGATTAACCAATTTTCAGCGAGTCAAAAGTTTTTTTTTCTTTTTTCGGAAGGTTAAAATCGTCACTTTTGTATTTTAATACAGATAAATAATTTTATCGATTAAATTTGAATTCCTGCAGGAATTTTCTTACTTAGTGAGGGACATTCAAAGGCTAGTACTACCTAGACATAATTTGTTGCTAAAGGTTGTCTGTCATAACTTTCCAGGGGTCGTGCTCTGGGCTAGAGCAGACGGAGCTTGAGCCTTACAGCGGCGTGTACTTAGCGATGTTCTTAGTCGCCCAACTGCTGCACGGCGCAGGTGCCGCACCGTTCTACACCCTCGGCGTCACTTATCTCGACGAGAACGTCTCCAAGAAAATGTCCTCGGTCTATCTCGGTAAAAACACTTTCATACTCTCATACCTACACACTTACACTTTTTCTTCGTTTTACACATTTCTTCCCACTTACTAACTGGCTTTTAAAAGCCCATTATCATCGCACTACGACCTACGACTTGACAAATCTACATCTATTAATAATTTATTATTAATAAACCAAAAAATGTCTTATCAGTTCTAAAATGATTTAAGGGGGCCAGTCTGAGTTAAACTCGAAAAATGAACTTTATAAAAGCAATCATTCTGGACATTTTTTTCATATAAATACTTGATAATATCTATAATTTTACCCTTATAAAATCTCAAAATATTTTTCTAAGTGAGACAGTCAACAGAAAAAAAATTTCCGACGCTAATCTGACTCCTTTTAGTATATACTAAAACATTTTTATTATAATAAAGTTAAAAAAAATTTTAACGAAAATGTAAACCATAGAAGCTTTAGTACATGTCATAAGGAGTCAAATTACCGTCGGAAAAATATTTTGTTGACCGTCTCACCTATAAACGTGCACGCAGCAAAGTTTCCCCAATAAATATGGTATTGACAGTGATAATATCTTGTGTCACGTAGGAGAAAATTTTTTAGGTTTTACAACGGTAAAACTATAGATATTATCAAGTATTTATAGTAAACAGAGATTTCAGAATGATTTCTTTTATAGGAAAAATTTGTATCGACACATAAAATATAAATTATTTTTTCGTGTTTAACTCAGGCTGCTTCCCCCCTCCCCCTTAACTTTAATTTTGTATTTGATATTACTACAAATCACATTGCTCTATTTAATTTGAGATACTTTAAGCTTCTCAATGATTATTGGCTAACGCCCTGTAATCCGATTACGGAAAGCTAGCCCGAAATTGAAATTAAAGTAGCTGCGAGAATTACGAGCGAGAGCTTAAGATCGTCATTCTAATTGGCAGGCATTTACTATACAATGGCGGTAATCGGGCCCGCTTGCGGCTATGTGATAGGAGGTGAGCTGTTGAAGCTATACACGGATTTCCTAAGTGTCGACCCTGGAACGTAAGTAGACAAATTTTAATTCCTACGATTAATGAACGAAATTAACATACGATTTGTACCATTTTAAGCGTAGCGTTGTAATAACTTTTTGTAAATGTTGGCTTTTAATTTACTACGCATTTAAATTGAAATTCATGTATAACCTATACACGCTTATAAATTCTCAGTGAAATTGTAATACCTTTAAAAATATAGAACCAACCTCTCTGGAAATTCACACTATAGTCATAAAGCAAATAGTGAAATTTTCACTAAAAATTTCTAGTTAGTTTCATTTAGCATTTTAAGTTAAAAATTGACCCTTCACTGATAACTATTGACTTAAGGTGGTACTATAATAAATTTTGAAACATTTGCTAGTAACATGATAAATTTTTTTTAATTGGTTGTTATATTTGTTACCTAAAATGAAAGGTTTTGGAAATTTTCATTAATTTTTAGACAGTTTACCCATAGTTATATGTAGGAGAAACTAGCAATTTTGAATGAAAATTGATGTTTTTTCAAAACTGTCCTTGCGCATAGCAATGCAAGTATAGCATTTGATAAACATGCAAATTTTTATAAACCCATTTATAAAGAAAAATAAAATTATATTGAATTTTCATTGTAAGAATAACCTAAAAAGAAGCACATTCTTAACTCTATTCATGGGCAGCAGTTTCTTAATAAATATTTTTTTTAAAATCGGAGTTCATGGTTGTACTGCGAATAAGTTAAGTAAGATATCCTTAAAATTTTAGATTAATTCATTGTAATCCTATGTTCATAAAGACTTGCTGAACGTTGGAAAACCATAAATGGAGAAAATCGGACTTTTGTAAAAAGAAGAAATATTTCTCTGATGATTTTAAAACAACTTTTTTATCGCAGAATATCGATCAAAATTTTTTTTAATAATTTCTATGTTTTCAGAAGTTTATCTGCATAGTATAGAGTAAATTTGGACATGGGTTTGGATTCGGTTAATGTAGGAACACGCTGGATTGTGTGCAATAAAGTTCGGAGGAAAAATACGTATAAATAACTATTTGTTAAAATTGTTTTTATGGCCAACATTGCCAATACAAAATCATTCTTTGTTCTAAAAATGTACAAAGTATCAGAAAATTAATTTAAAAAAAAACGCGTTTTTCGTCAAATTTTACTATAGGACTACCTTAACTAGTGTTAACATTCAACATTCACTTCGCAAGAGATTGACTCTATTTTGTTTCTTAGAAATAGTAAAGTATCCATGAGGTTGTTAGTAGCAATATTTTTAGTTGCTGTAACATGAAATGATTTATTACATAACTATAGCTACACTATTTCATATATCAAACATATATTAAATACACAAGCATGATTACATAAGTAAAAGCCTAATGAGGCATCTAATTTCGTTATATTAAATGCACTAGCTATACGCTCGCATGATCACCATAGAGAAAGAAGCCTGTTACAAAAACGCGAATGAAATCTACTCTCGCCTATTTGCTAAGGCTGCATCAATAAACTATACTTAGACAAAAAGTGAAAGTTCCGCCTTGTCCTTTCATGATCCCCTCGCCGTAAATTTCACCTTTGTATTGTCACCCCTCGTCGCATCTTCACCCATGCGCAGTAATATTAATAAATCCATTTTTTCACAATAGCATTTCCATATACCGAAATAAACATACCGCAGCAATAAACTTAATTTCCCAAAGCAACGCACCTGGTAAATAAGTCGCACTCACACACAAAATGCTCGTCGTCTTCTGTATTTATAAAATACCGCTCGTTTTTTTCGAGACCATTTACAAACTTCATTTCATCCAGCATCATGGTAAATTCAATTCGCCTTCGTTTTTCCCGATTTCGTTATCGCGCCGGAATCCCGGAATCAATTTCGATTTCTGTTTGAAAGGTTTTTCACTCGTGCAGTTTCATTCGCGCCTCGAACGTGTAATATGAGAAAAAAAGAGGAAAAAAGAGTATGGAAGAAAAAAAAGTAGTGGAATAAGAGAGATGGAGAGTGACGTCAAGTGAAAAATGGCGACATAAATATTGTCCGGGCAAAGATGATTGTACGAGTGTGCGAGAGAATCCATGTGTGCCATTAGAGTACATAATGGGTCGAGATTAATAGTGCACGTAACCCCATGCATCGGGCGCAACTCCCATGGGGAAAATGTCGAGCGGTAAACCGACGTTTGACGCTGATGCGTATGAGACGCCCCTTCAACTACATCTACTTTATCTTATCCTATTTCCCTTCCGTCTCGTTTTTCGTTGTATTTTCGTTTCTTTTTCTTCTAAGGAATAAAACATTTACATTCATTTACATTTATATCATTAAGTAATAAACTTTTTTGTAGATAAAACCAATTGCATTAACTCAAATCTCAATCCCTATCAGACGTAATGTACTTCACCAGATCGCACCAGTATCATACATGGAGTTTGTATACCTTTAAATGTACCTAATCTTCAGACATGTACATATCAAATTCTTTGCAATAGCAAATTTTGCAAATAACAAAATAGTCCCTATTACTTTTCACATAAAGTCTAATAAAATGTCAATTTATTTTATAAGCTTGTTTAATTATTTAACGATCTATTCTTGGCTCATTATGATTTACTTTGACCTTATTGAAGTGAAAATGATAACTTCATAACAGCATCTTAATTTTCATATAACTCGTTACCTTATAACTATCCGTTTAAGGCTTGTATTCACTTCGATAACATGTGCTACCTTCAAAACAACTATCATTTATTTTCTATGCCATTAGCTCAGAATGTACGACGCTATAAACTTTATTAAAGTCTTGCAGGGATTTATCGTTCATTCGGTCGATATATAACTTTGGACTGTCTCTGTGAAGTTACAATATAAATAGTTAGTATTTTTGATTTTACAGTTTGAAGAAAAAATCAAATATAATCAACCAAATTTTGAGGATAATCTTTCTCTTGAGCACTCTAGTATTTTTAAATTCTAAACGTTTTCCGATGGTCGATCATAGAGACGTAGGTATATTGAAAAGCAGGCGATATTACGAGCAGCTCACATATGCAATAAACGTGCCTAGACTGCTGGGTAATCCGTTCGCTTCGCCTCAGTTAGTCAGCTATTTCCGAACGATCAATCACCCTTTCGGGGGAATGTTTTGGAGACGCGAGCTCCAAAGGCGCACTGCAGCTTCGAGGAAAATTAACCTTTTATCTCGTGAATAATTGCCTCAGTGCTTGCTCCATCTTGATCATTTAAATAAAGCGAATGTAATTTGAAGAACCTATTAAAAGAAAATGTCAACAAAAATAAGCATGGAAAACAGTGGAAATACCTTATTTATATATAAGTATATCATTGTTAATGTTAATTAATAACAAAAGTACGAAAAGTAGGAAAAATACAAAAAACTTTTAAATTGCAGACTTGGATCAACGCCCGACAGCAACGTATGGATAGGAGCATGGTGGGTCGGCTTTCTTGCAGCTACTGTAATTTGCTTCGTAATTGCATTACCGCTTCTAGCCTTTCCGGCAGTTTTACCAGGTGAATTCTAATATTTATTACACAATTCTGCATTCATTGCGAGAAAGGTAAATATAATTAATGCGGTTTATGCCCGGTTTATGCACCGAAAATGCTCTCAGTTTAAACATACAAAAAACGTTAAAATACGCAAAGCTTTCTATAGCTTATAATATATTCTGTTAAATACTAATGAGATAGACTTGTTATTAACGTAATAAATAAATGAGTAGTAAAAATTGAAATTCGCATAATAGGATCTGAAGATCTGGCCAAGGAAAGGGTGTCGGAAGCCCACGAAAAATCAACATCATCAGGCGGAGGGACTGGCGAGGCTTTTTCGAAAATACGCGAGCTACCACGAGCGCTAACGGAGTTACTTGGTAATCCGGCTTTTTTCATGCTGAATCTCGCAGGAGCCAGCGAGGGTTTGCTAATTGCAGGTTTTGCGGCTTTCCTTCCCAAATTAATAGAGAATCAATTTAGCGTTAGCGCCAGCTTAGCAGCTTTACTCATGGGTGAGACATTCTAATATACATTCTAATAATCACTTAAGTTTCAGCTCAATTAGACACTTGTGCCGTCATATTACTTATTTTTTTTTATTAATCTTACGATTTGATAATTTTATAGATTTTACTATAATATTATAATTATACCTTATTCACTCAAAAACTATGCATTATTTTGAAAAAGTACTAGATCTTTCTTGGGGTTGAAGTATTAAATAATCACGCAATATAATTTGTTTTGCAAAAAAAGTATAAAACTATGCCTAAAGTTGACATATAATTTGAAAATACGACAAATATGTGGTGCCCATTGGACCCAGGGTGTTATTAAAAGGTTACAAATTTTGTTATGTGAGAAAAATATAAAATATATTTTTTTTAAATTATTTGTGTCATAAAACAAAAGACTATAAATCAATTGTAACTGGTTTTGAGATACAGCAGTTTTATTGCCGAAATTCGTAAAGCTAGGATGTTTTTTTGTATTTAACATCGTTATATTTCTACTATCCTATGGTGCTAATCGACGACGGGGATCTTTGGTGTATTTGTAAACAAAGCACATGCAATTTTTAAAGAGGTGCTTGTATCACTCGGCAGAGACTAGGAATCGAAACTTCTTTTTTAAGAAAAAAGTTTTTATTTACAATTATACATTAGATACAAAAAATTACAAAAGGCGCACGGGTCAATAGACTGAGTGCACGTAGACACTGAGTCAGCGCCCCCAGGTAGCAGAAAAACGACTCTTTTGGGTGAAAATTAAACAATCCGGTTTGACCCAAATATTCTAATTTTAATCTGAAAAATGCTGAAAACTCCGAGAATGTTTCATAAGAAGCCACAAGCTATTGTTTTGTCTGTTTTATGTATCAAACCGCAGTTATCTATTTATATGTTTCACCAAAATGATTTGTTTTTCCACTACCGGGAGTGCTGAAGTCTACGTGCACCCAACCTTTGGCGTGGGAATCTGACACTCTACCGACTGAGCCATCACCGTAGGCCCACTAAGAGTATTATATTGGGATTGCTCTTATATGTTGCAAGCCATTTTTCACTATAAAAACATACTTAGGAAACCGTTAAATTTATTTGACAAGACAAAACTTGACATGATGTAGAGCATACTATACTATGCTACTATTACTATAGCTAGAATAATACTATAATAATACTTAATCTTAACTCATTTTTTTTAATTGTACTTACCTATAGCCTTATGACTTAAGACCAGTTCTATTCTTATGTTATCCTAATATATATTAAAAATATTTAAGAATAAGCAGCCATGTATGCTACAATTCTAGGTTTAATTACGGTACCTGCTGGCGGCGGAGGAACTTTTCTAGGAGGATATTTGATAAAACACTGGAATTTACCATGCTCAGCAATTCTTAAATTTTGTATTGTCGCAACTGGAGCCTGTATCGCATTCACTCTTTGCTTCATCCTAAGCTGTCCGAATTTAAACTTTGCTGGTCTTACTGTACCTTATGTTAACGAAAACGAGTAAGTACAAAAGGGTTCACTTTTTAATGCAATATTTTTAGAAAGAAAATCAAGTCAGGCTAATCTTAATTCATGTCTCGACTTAAATATTACAAAGCTCACTGTAAAAAAGTTTTTTTAATATCGCTACGTTCAACGAAGGTTATTAACCGACCTACGATCAACGAAGCGAATTCACAACATTGCTACAATTTCTTTAAGTTACGGTGAAGAATCCTGTGACATAAAAATCTGACAAATAGTTTGTAGATACTTGAAACAGATAATGTTGACCATATAGAAGATCCTATGTTATACAAGAGAAACATGCTGCCGCGGTGGTAGTTTACTTTCCCAATACTATTTTATGTACTTATTAACAATTTAAGGGCAACTTAAATAATTGGTTTTTTTTTTTCAAGTGTATTAGATACTAGAGCGTTTGTAAAATTGCAATAAAAAATTAACTTTCCCTATAACTTTGCTACTTTCAGCGTGAATATAATTTACTAATGCGACTAGTAATTTTTTTACGTTGAACTTAGCAAACTCACTACATTCTTTGTAAATTATTTACGATTAAAATAAGATTACAATTTATAACTTAACTTTATCATTGAGCCACGTATCTCTATTTGCAATTGAATTTTACTTTGATTATTTACAGAAAACCAATGAGTTTGGAGGGTGCATGTAATACAGGTTGCGGATGTTCTACCTCAAACTTTAACCCAATTTGTGGTGTTGATGGCGTGACTTACTATTCACCTTGTCACGCAGGATGTTTTCAAGAAATGTCCTTACCCGATGTAAAAGTAAGTTATTTCTAACTCGCATTCCCGTCCCGACTTCGCTCGCGATACATTTATATGCATACGAGGTCTATCCCAAAAGTATCCGACCTACCTCGATTTCTCGGCGCTTGATTTATTCTTCGTCATCCGGGGGTGGCATCCTTCAAAGTAGTCCCCATTTGATTGAACAAGACGTTCATATCGATGTTTCCACTTATTAAAGCACTCTTGAAAGTCAGACTTCGGAATCGCCTTTAGTGCATTCGTCGCATTAGTTTCAACAGTCTGTTTATTGTCGAATCGATGTCCTTTAAGCGGCATTTTCAATCGAGGAAACAGCCAAAAGTCGCAGGGAGCTATATCAGGACTGTATGGAGGCTGGCCTGTGTTTCAATAAATACTGCTGCACAAGGTTTGATGCGTGCGCTGGAGCATTGTCGCGATGAAGAAGCCAGTCACCGGTTTCCCAAAGTTGCGCTCGTTTTCTCCTGATTGCATTACGTAATATTTTCAAAACTTCAACGTAGTACTCTTTATTGATTGTCTGACCTGTAGGGGCATATTCGTGGTGCACAACGCCCTCATAATCGAAAAAAACAATCAACATTGACTTGATGAACGAGGATCACTGTCAACAGATGTGCGGCCACTTTTGAACCGCCTATACCACTCTTTTATTTGTGTTTTGCCCATACATTCATCTTTAAAGGCCTTTAGCAACATTTCAATAGTTTCCGCACAACTTTTACCGAGATTAAAGCAAAATTTTATGCAAATTCGCTGTTCGGTTCGTTCTGCCTTTTTTAGCAATAAGCGAATTGCGACGAACGCAAAAAAGTCGTTGTAAACAAATACACGCTGCGCGGGAACTAAGGCGTTTCATCGGTATCTCAGGCTACTGACCATAAGGTTAGGAGTTGCTGGTGACGTTCGTACCCTCCAAAGGTCGCCTGAGTCTCTCCGCGCGAAGATGTGAACGTAGGTCGAATACTTTTGGGACAGACCTCGTAAACTGAAAAAACAATATCGTAAAATTACAATACCGTAAGCAAATTTCTTTTAATCTAATATTGTAAAATAATGAGCATGAGATCTGCACAGAATATTTCGCCTATTTAAAAATGTATTTTAAATCTAGAAATTAAGATTTCAGATTGCTAATTTTACGATATCATATTTCATCTGACGCTCAATAATTAAGATATCGACATGTACATTTTTACGACATGATGCTGTGTGAGTTACGATATAGTTTTCTCAGTGTAGAATTCAAACTTTATAGATTTGAAAACAATCAAATTATATATTCCTTGGATTCAATTTTTAATTACAGTTTAAAACTTCTAAGTACCCATATTACAATATTAAAGGAGGGTATTTAACGAAATAGAAAAAAGTATTTAAATATATATATATTTTAGTTATATTAAAAAATGTAACTAGTCCTGCAGTTCTTACTATTTTGAGTTGAAAATTTGTTTTTTTTCTCCTGACTGAAATCTAGCTGACCCCTCCCCTTAAAGATGAAAATAAGTTCCGAAATCTTAACCCATTAGTGCCGTATGCGTTCTGGAGGATTCACAATTTCCTTTTCGTTTCCTTTTTAATATTTCCATGTGAACTCGAAATTATGCAAACTAAGTGTATGGATCAGATCAAAGTGGATCATTTCCGATCTCGTAATGAGGGCCTAAGTCACGTTTTACTGCATAAAACTCGAAAAAACTAAGAAAATTGAAAAAAGATTTTTATTTCGCAAAATTTCTTTTCAATTTTTTAAGGGTCTCGGTCTTAACAGGTTAAAAATGACTGAACAATAGAGAAAATTCTACTGTATACGTAGCATTATTTAAATTGTATTTAATAATATTTATGCTTCTAACATGATGATTTTGTTGAAGTAATTTTTGTTCATTACTTTAAACACCCTTCTTTAATATACTTCTTTATTTACATATTATAGAATCTTTACAAGCTTTTTATATATTTCTTTTCTAATGAACAATAAAAAAACTACACGACTACGTTATTTCTTACGTTATATCGAATGATTCTGAAACTCTGCATAGCGTTTGTTAACCCTTTCACTGTGGGTATATATAAATAGTCTTTTTGTTAACTTTGTATATTGGTAAGAAAACCTTTATAAACATCTATGAAAGTTCTATAAAAGTGTTAAAAGAAGAATTAGTCAAAGCAATTTGTAGTTGTCTTTCTTGTAAAAAGCTATCTGAATAAATATAGGTTTCTGCGATTTTGCCGAATTGGAATGATATGTAATAAAGATGGTGTGCAGTTAGTAAGTTTAAGATTGTTAAAAATGTGATTTGGTAAATGAAATGAGCAAGTTTTGAACGAATGCTAGCTGTACACAAACTGTAGCTGCATCCAAGCAGCGTCGATGAAGTTAGCGGGCGAGGCGTACGGCAGGGAAGCCATCCCCTACGAGGCCATAAACACGACCTGCGGCAGCAAGTGCAATTACCTGTGGCTGTTCATCGGCCTCGCCTTCTGCAACATGCTGATAACCTTTCTCTGCACTATGCCCGCGCTCTCGGGCACGCTGCGCGTCGTTCGCGACGATCAGCGCTCCTTCGCCCTCGGCATCCAGTGGATCAAGGTACGCATTCTGGGCACGATCCCGGCCCCCATGATCTTCGGCGCCCTCATCGACGACACCTGCATCCTCTGGCACGAGACCTGCGACGGCCGCGGCGCCTGCCTCGTCTATGACAATTATTACATGAGCAGGTATTTATACCTCCCCCTTGCCGCCTTCCCTCCTTCCCCTACTTTACTTTTACTCTTACTCTTACTCTTACTCTTCTTTTCGCAGGTACATGTTTGGTCTGGCCTTTATCGGCAAAGCAGCATCTTTGCTGTTCTTCTTCTTGGCTTGGTGGTGCTATGTTCCCCCAGGAAGTCGAAGGGTCAATCCCAAACCTGGTCCCGAACCCGTGGCAACGCTCATGACTACCGGCGAACCTATGCAACCAAATGCAAATCAATCCAATTCTCTCAATTCTTAGGCATTTTACATTTTATTCCGTGTCATACATTAACAGCGTGATTGTGCTTACTACGCCAGTTACTTATCTTGTAAATAACTTAATTCATCACTAACCAAGTCGCTTAAGCATGTTATTTCATGGATTTATAAGTATAAGAACTAGGTGTACCTTAACATTTTACTTCGTCATACGAGTACATTTTCAAACATGTATCATGTGTTAAGAATTCTTTTGCGATAGTTAGACAGAATTAATTGTACATTTAAATGATTTATCTTTGAGAATGAAAATTATTTTTGTTCATTCAAGTAAAATCTAAATTTTCTGTTTATCAAACTTTTAATAATTTAAAAAATACTAATGTCTGATCATTTTACGGAGTTGATACAATAATATACTGAAATTAATTCATAATTCATCTTACTCTCAGTTCTAATTTTAATCTCATGCTAAAACTCCTTTTCATAAAGCGTATGATCTGTTCTATTATGATTGTAAATTGTAAATATTTTATTAGTTTGTCCTTAAATTATACAACTATATTTGTATTAATCTGCTTGTATATAAATACTATTTTTGTTCAATTTCTATAAAAAAAAATCAACACAACTTATTTCTAATATTTGCAAACAAAGAAAATATTAATTGCAAATTTTAGCGAACTGTTTTTAATAATGTTTTTTGCAATTATTTTAAAGTTTATACTTTTATATTTATTAATTGTTAATTGGAGCATCCAGAACTATAACTGAACAAGTTCACTTCTGAAATTTAGCAAATGCCCATACATTTTTATGCCTCTAATACTGAAAAGTTAGCGACAGCTTCCAAAAATTTCAAAATAGATTTTTCTGTGGTTCTGGATGCTCCAAATGATTCAACTTCATTTGTTTAAAGTAGTAGTCTGGTAACTTGCACGTTTTTTGAGGCTTTTTTCGGGAATTCTTTTTTAGGGGAAAATAAAATTCAATCGGTTTCATTTTTTTATGTTATTATTGGTATCTAAAAGTGTACAAAAAAGTTTTTTTTCTTTTTTTTTTAATGTTTTATTATAGTTTTTTAACACTAAAGTGAGCATCTAATAAAAAGGTACGTGGCTGGCCCCGGTGATTTCGCCGCTTGAGGACATCTGAAACAAAAAAATCAAAAAGATTATTGTTCTGTAAGCTTGTCATTCTGGTTGGAACTAGGATTATATATTTTTGTTGAAAAATAACAAAATAGCGTACTTCAAAAAGAAAGAGACTTTTCTTAGTGGAAATCGGGCTCTAAAATGGAAAGTTAGGGACGAAAAAAAAAGATCCTAGTCCCTGTGAGAGCTATTAATGTGTAGAAAAACATATCCAAATTACAGGCCAATAGGTTGGATAGAAAATCTTTTGTCACCCGGGCCGACCACCTGCCTTCTTTTTGAGACGTTCTCTTTAGTGTTTAAAAATTATTACAAAAAATTAAAAAAAGACAGAAAAAAAAATTTTTTTCTACACTTTTACATACCAATAATAAATAACATATAAAGAAATCAAACCGATTGAATTTTATTTTCCTCTAAAAAAATTCCCGAAAAAAGCCTCATAAAACGCGAAAGTTACCAGACTACTTTATAATTATAATTATTATAATCTTTAATTACAAATTATATTAAAACCTAAGTAATTTATTCATAAGTGTTCTAACAATAGCTATATCTTAGACACAATACTTTGAATAAACCTTATATTCCAAATCAAACGGCTAACAAAGCAGGAAAATATTCAATATTTAATATATAATAATCAACATTTATGTTGATGTAAAAACAAATAACTACTAAAGTGTTGAATACATACAAAATAAAGAACGCACAGTTGGAAACAATATTGTGGCTTATACGTTATCTTGTAGTAAAAACTTTCTTATGAATTGAGAAAAAAGTCAATTAACCGCTTATTCGTACGAGTCCTATTTTACTGAACGTAAAAGATAAAAGAACGTTTCAAAACAATTATTACTCCAACTATGCTAAAACAAAATATCTGATAGGTGATCTAGGGTTATTAGTATTGTGCAATTTGCTTATTTTGGCTTTTGCACATATAGTTATACGCGTACTTTGTGAGGACTTACGATTTTAAAAGACTAATTAAGTCGAAATACGTGATTCCAGGGCAGGTATACGGTTTTATGTAAATACGTACCATGCACCACATATTTTGAAAAACTTTTTATAGTTATTGAAACTGAATTTTTATATGGCATCTTTTTATATAATCATTATAAATTTTTAAAAATTTTTGATAATGATCGATCATTTGATATTCATATTGAAAGTTAAACATCTTTGTACAAAAATCCGAATATATATTATATGTATATTACAGTGTACTTGTATTGTATTGTCTTAGATGTACAAAATTTTTATCAATACATGAACTTTATAACACTTTATGATTCTACATCTCAATTCCCCTATCCCAAACGACGTCATATGAATTGGGACTGGCAGATTGTTTTCGATTTTTTCAATTTTTTGAAAATCGATTTTCGACTATTTAAATTGTATTTCCATTTTCGTAGAAAAATCGAAAAGTCGATTTTACTATAGTCGATTTTCGAACGGTTCAAAAATCGACTTTGATCAAAGTAGAAAAAGAAATCTCAATAAAAAAATGTCATTGTTTAATTTAAAATTTTGAAAATTATGTTTAAAATTGAATTTTGAGATTTTTGAATGTTTCGAAAATCGAATGTTTCGTGATCGAATTTCAAAAAATTCGACCAAATTAATTATTTTCGAGAATCGAGAAGCTTTTTGACTTTTCGAAAATCGAATACTGCCAGCTCTAATATCGATGTCCCTTGTGAAGACTAGTACATTTCAGATTTTTCAAAAACACCCAGTTCTTTTCAGAGGCCTCCATCTGAGTCAAAAACTATAATTTTGTCAGAGGCTCTAAGAAACTGTAAGTATTAATCAGAAAATCTAAAGAGTACTAGTTTTTTATAAGAGGCCTTTGAAGAGAAAACTTTTTTTTTTTTTTTTAACGTCGCCACGTTTGTGCTTCCATGTGGTGCTAATCGACGACGGGGGTCTGCGGTGAAGAGAAAACTATTAAGTATTTTGAGAAATCTGAAGAGTTTTGATCTTTTATCTTCGTAAGGAGCGTCGATATCAAAGACTTTTAAAAAAGAGAGAAAATAATTACATGATATATAAGTATATACAATGAATATAGTGACAGTATGCATTTCAAATCATCCAGGAATTCAAATTATAACAAACAAACAGTATTTTAGTAATTGGTAACAAACTAAAAAAATAATTTTATAGATATAAAAATAAATTTTGGTGCAAGTCATGCATAGATAGATAAACTTATATGCATCAATATATTCTTTATAATGTAATTACATAATACATGAATTTTTATTAATTTTCATTTAACCGTTATTATCTATGACTATAGATACCGATAAAATTCTATCTTATTGACAGAAAGTATTCTTTCAACTTGTGATAACAACGAAAATATTCTTACCGACCGTAGGTATTTCCAATACTGCTATACAGCTTAGGACAACGAATATAAATGCATAAATTTAATAGGCGTCAATATTCGTTGATTTGGATATCCAAACTGTAAATATATATATTCTTCAGAATAGTTTCTAGTGCATGTCATATAACAAATTTTCTAAAATTAATTCAAGAACTTTTAAATTTTTTATATTTTTGTTTATATTAATATCTATATAGTTTAGAAGAACGCGTTTATTTTGAAATTATAAATATTACAAACTATTAAAATTTAAATATATCCTATTTTTATTATAAACAAACTGTACCAACAATAGAGTTGAATAATAATTATTGTGTTCGAATTGTAAAATCAAGGCAAATTATGTTAAACTATGTATTTATAGTAAATATTGTAAAGTTATTGTAATATAGTTGTAAATTAGTTGTAAGAAACAAGCGTGATGTAAGTAGGGCTGTGAAAAAATGTTAAGTATATAAGATTCAACTAGATTGGAAGTCAAATTTTGTAAGATTCGTATGCAAAAAGGCGTAAAAACCTATACATGGCAATAAACTTAAAAATAAAAAAATAATTATTGTGTTCGAACCGAAAATTAATGCTAATTATTAACAAAATACTATCACCAGATGTTCTTGAGTTCCACTGCAGCACCACGTGCCATTCTTTTATAAGCTTCCATGTATTAATGTCAAACAGAGTTAACGTAAAAACTTTAAACCCATAAACCCGTTTATGTTTATATCGTTTTATAATTATGTTATTTAGAAATTAATTGTATTTCATTTTTTTCTTGCAAATTAAATTTATAGCTGTAGTATTTTATTATAAATATGGTTAAAAAGTTATAAATCTACGATGTTTTGAAATTAATTAAAGTTTGTTTGCAGAATTGTTATACATATAAAGAAGTATTATTTATGAAATACTTCATCAAAATAACAAAAATATTACAACTATTATCAGATCTTTCAGTATGTAAGTATATATATGAACCCATTAAATAAATTCCTGGAAATATATACGCCTTATATCTCTTGACAAATATTCGGCCTCTTGGTCTAGGGGTATGATTCCTGCTTTGGGTGCAGGAGGTCCCGGGTTCAAATCCCGGAGGGGCCCTTTTTTTATTTACTTTTATTAACATTTCGAAATAATACCTGTATCATAAATATGTATACTTGATAAAATTACTTCAGACTTGCCGCGTACATCCGGGCCGGTGTACCAGGTGAGGTTCTGATCCGACCTATAACACTTTCGGGTAAGACTAGAGTATTCTGGCTGTGTGATAGGTATTCAAAAAATGTCTGTCTGTATGTATGTATGTGTGTGTGTATGTATGTATGTATATGTGTATGTATGTATGTATGTATGTATGTATGTATGTATGGATGGATGTATGTATATATGTATGTATGTATAAAACCAAAATTTGTGTCCACCATAACTCTTCAAGGAAAGCATATCACGCGCTTAAATTTTGCAGGCATATTACATATGTTTGAACTTAAAACTGATTAGATTTTGGAGCTCAATGGATAATATTAAAATTACTTTTAGCAAAAATATTAATTTTTAAAAATTTGTAAACATCGAAAAAATTTGTTGTTGTTATTTTATACGTTTAACTTGTTAACAATATGTACGTTTTCATAAAGTTGATGTAATTTCCTTTTGATTGATATATTTTATAATAACTTTAAACTTATTTTCGTGAAATAATACCGAAATATTAGTTTTAAAAAATTGTAAAACACGAAAGAATTCTTTTATTATTTTAAACGTTGAACTTGTCAAAAATATGTACGTTTTCATAAAATTGACATAATTTCCTTTCGATTGATATATCTTATAATAACTTTAAACTTATTTTTCTAAAATAAGAACAAAATATTAGTTTAAAAGATTGTAAAAACCGAAAAATTTTTTTTTGTTGTTGAACTCATTTTATACTTTGAACTTGTCAAGATTATATACGTTTTCATAAAGTTGGTATAGTTTTCTTTCGGTTGATGTATTTTATAGTAACTTTAAAATTTTTTTTGTGAAATAATAACAAAACTTTAGTTTAAAAATTTTTTTTTACCTTTTAATACTTTAAATTTTCTTACTAACCCTGTCTAAACTTTTGTATCTAATTAAATAATTATAGCATTAATGTATTAGTTGCGATTTTTCATTATAAGATTTCTTAATTAAATCGATTAATCAGGATCTCTCTTTGAGTATTCTGCCAAGGCAGTTAGCAGCGCTTTTTCATAGCATTGTTAAACAAAAATTTAGATACTTATTTAGTATGCAAATTAATTATTACAACCTTGCATTTTTTCGAATCGTTTACAGATAAAGGAAATGGTAATACCTTTTTCAAGCTACTTGCTATTGGGCTACAGTGCTAACCAGTCCGATGGTGCTATATGTTACTATTCTCACATTATACATCTATTATACCACTCTAACCTCAAAATCATAACTTCAATATGATTACTCGGCTCTCGTGGTATAAAATAAGGTTCGAAACTGGTGCGTAAGAAGATTTTTACCTCGTGTGACTTTTCTCACTCGCTTCGTTCGTGCGAAAAACGTCACATGAGCTAAATAATCACCTTCCGCATCCGTATCGAAATGTACTATTAAAGGGTCACCTGCCCTTGTAAGTCGCATTTTTCGAGCATTTTTCTTTCAAAAGTATTTAAATATTTTTGTTCATCTATTAATGTATTTAATAGAGTACATATCCACGACGAATAAAAAAATTTTAAGTAAAAATATTGAGTTTTGCGGTGATCACTCCTGCTCTGAACTGGGCCAACTGACATCGAAAATTCAAACAGGGTTCGTTAGTATAATACTTAATCTAGTCTTCAATCGATGAATTTTCGAAATACATATTCTAGGACAAAATGTGCGGCACTTTAAATGTTGTTGGATTCCCGAGAAATCGTGGTCACCACAAACTACTTTCATGAAAAAGTACATTTCGAAAAAGACGCATTTAAAATGTCAATATTATATAGGTGCACCCAGGTATGGTCTTGCTTCGAGCGTTGTAGCTTGAAGAGTTCTCGTCGGATTGACTTGAAATTTTGAGAAAACCTTTTCAAAATGATATTCTTTAAGGGAAACTAACCACCTTATAAAATAGCAAATAAATTAGTTATATATTTTTAGGTGAGGATAAATTATTCATGATATATTAACTATTTAATTACGGTAAATTTGAACATTTTATAAAAATATAAAGAAAAAGAATTTTATTCCACACCCCACTAGAAAGCCCACGTTTTGCCCCTGATAAGCGGGGCGAAAGTGGCATATTTTTCCCGAAAACTAGTTTTGCGGGGCGAAAGTAAAATTAGCGGGACAAAAGTAAAATTAGCGGGGCAAAAGTAAAATTAGCGGGGCAAAAGTAAAATTAGCGGGGAAAAAGTAAAATTAGCGGGGCAAAAGTAAAATTAGCGGGGCAAAAGTAAAATTAGCGGGGCAAAAGTAATTTTTTTCAAAAGTGGCCTTTCAGTGGAGAGTGAAATAAAATACTATATGCAACACGAGGCAAAAGTAGATTTTTCCCGCGGGTGAGTTTACTGCCCGAACGAGAATATTTGTCCAGAGGGTGCATTTAATGCCCGAGCGAAGCGAGTGGCTCCACCGTTTATATCAGCGCTAGTGATCGACATCTACAGTGACGGTCACCCTACCGCTAGGTGACGGGCACCATTATTTGCGGTGCTGACCGAGCAGCGTTCATAAAGGGGAAATCCTTTTTCCGTGCAGAGTGGGAGTAGTGATTTAATGTAGCGCTTTTTTCCCGGCTCGACGGAGAAAAAGTACGTACTTTATGGCTGGGTGTGTTAAAAAGATCTATATCCAACACGGTAATAAAGTCAAGTATACCCTTGGGTGATTACTGCCCTCGCTTCACTCGGGCAGTAAACTCACCTCCGGGAATAATCTTCGACATTATTCCTTTGTTACATAATGTACTATTAATTTTGTCTCACCTTTTGTCTTTTTGTTTGGTTAAAATACAATCTTGTATATTTCTTGCTCTGCCGCAAGGTTTTGGAAGTCAAACTGATTAAATTTGGGATTTTGAGGTCTTATAGTGTTCAGAATACATATAATTAGGATATGGGAATTAAAAAAACAAACTTATTGACCAAAGTTATAACCTATGTTAGCCATATTTTATGATAACATTCTTTTAAAAATGAATAATTCAGGCTTACCCTAATTATATATATTTTGAACAGTATAAAACTTCAAAAATTCCAATCCGATGAGTTTGCATAAAACCTTGCGGCAGAGAAGGAAATATAATATGCAAGGTTGTATTATAGCCAAACAAAGAGACCTAACAATCATCAAAAATAATGTTTTAAATTTCTTCATTACATTTTGTTAAAATATTCAAATTTACAGTAAAAAATAGTTAATATAGGATGAATAATTTATCCGCACCTAAAGACATATAACCAATTTAATTGTAATTTTAAGGTGGTTAGATCCCCTTAAGATAATGTTATTTTCCAAAAATCTATTTTTTGACTCATCCCAAATACAGGTATCCCTATTAAAAAAATTTTTTCGTTAATTTTCTTTAATAATTGGTCTAAATGTAAATAATAGTGTCATTCACAAGCCCTGAAATTTTCAGAGGGCCTACCCACATCCAAAATCAAGATATTTACTGATCAAGATTAATATTTTCACGTTTTGAATACTAAAACATCAACTATTTAAATTTTAATACTATCGATATCTTGAATTTTAGGTTTGGGTAGATCCTCTGAAAATTTTAAACGTTGTAAATAACGCTATTATTTACATTTAAACCAGGTTTAAAGAAATTAAAAAAAAAATTAATAGTATTGTAGCCAGAGCACTATCTTACGCTTTAATTATATTATAACGTAGAAAACTTGCTTCCAACTACTTTGGCACTCGGCTTACTCAAAGAAATACCTAATAAATACTAATTTTAATAATGGCAGTCTCCTATATACCTATATCTATCAAACTCATCAAATTAATCAAGTTAACCTTGTCTAAAAGAATGCAAATTTTGACATTTTATTATTTTTCTCAAGAATCTTATAACTTAAAAATTTATAGGAATTGCGAGTTTAAAATAAGGTTCGCGAACATAAAGATGGCGGCAGACAAGGCACACTTTGCCTACATATTATATACACATGGAATTCTTCCGTTTTAATTAAAAATAAAAGTGTAATAGTGTTTAATAGCTAAACAAATTAAGCACTGTGAGTTTGAAAGCTATATTTATACATATTTAGACAAAAACGGAATTTTCTCCACAGCACAGAAGAACATAAAAAAGTGTCATAGTACATTATTATCATGCCACATTTAATGCATAATGTACACTCGACGGAACAAACATCTGATCGAATTTGTTTGAATCTTTTTTAAATCCTCCAATGAGGTTAGTGAAAACGAGCATTCGATCCAATAAGGTTGCAGTATTTCAAAAAATTCAAACAAATACGATCAAATATTTGTACCGTCGAGTATACATATAGCATCGAAAAATCGCACATTGTTCGTAACATGAATCAGAATATATAGGTTTTAAACAAATGTCTCTGTAAGTCTGTCTGTCTGGCATATATAGACATAGTTGAAAAAATTGCAAATATGAATTGTGATGGCGCAATTGTAGAAATAGTTCATTAACCCATTACGTATGTACCAAACGGACACTTTTTCACAATGGCGGCCAAAATGTATAAAATCACAGAAAATACAGTTTACCCATTTTTGTGTTTCTAAGCACAAATCAAGCGATTTTGTACAATTTTTATATTTAAATCAATATTTACAAAAGCCATTAAGAATTTAAAAACTAAAACTAATCTCCTTAATTCCTTTTGTCTAATTACCGATGTTTCGTATCAGTTGTAAGAAACGTTATAAAAGCGCCATGACGATGCATTCTGAATTATGAGTATTACGAGCTGCCATCTTGAACATGCTGTACTAAACCATGCTAAAATTATCTTATGAATCCATATTTTCAATGTAACATCAGAAACATATCTTATCGCACATTATTATGTAACTGGCTTGTCATCTTGAATTTGAAAGAATAATTTTGTCTATCTCATAGTAAAAATATTTTGGTCGTGATTTATTCACGTCTTGGAAGTTTTCCAATGAACTTTCGATGCAAAAATAGCATATTAAACAAAAAAGAATCTAAATTTTAAGTAATTATTTTTTGCTTAAATAATTATAACATTTTTGCATTTTAGTTTAGCTCAATTTCTGGTATCACCATCAGAAAGAGCGACCTTAAAACTATCAGAAGTTACATTTCTCGATATTTTCTGGGAGCTTTATCTTAAGGTGATGCTAAACCCCCTGTCATCATCAAATATGGGGAACCACTTATTTTATTCAAATTTCAATTTCGAACAAATATCTCTCTGGAAAGTTGTTGTTTTTTATTAGGACAGTATTGTTTCAGAAAGATATTTGCTAAAAATTCTAAATTAAATAAGAAAAGTAGTTCCTCGTATTTGTCGGTGACAAGTGGCTTTAGCATCACCTTAACAAAAAATAAAACTGAAAATTACGATAAAAGAATGTACACTTATCGTGAAGAATAACTTTGAATTTCGGGTCGTTGGATTTTTTTTTCGTATCAGAGAGTATAAGTTAAATTAAATATAAAGGTTATCTAAACACAATGCAGATATGCGAAAACAATTTAAATTGCTTTAAATATTAATTGATATGTACATAAATTTCGAAATCTGCATTTTCTGTAAACTACCATCTTTTTGAAAAAATATTTTCATTATTCCAAATTGTTACGGTCACTTTAGTTAACGATTCTTTATATTCTAACGAATGGTCATTTATTTTGTTCTCTCCATATAAATATATTTTCTTTCTTGACTACCATATCTTTATGAAAATGTTGTGAAATTAATAACAATGCACAAGGTAATATAAATTATAATTAAAGGAATAAGCCTTTATTAGAAGTAATTCATTCGTACAGGTCAAATACTCCCGTCGTCGGTGAGCTTGACGGTCCATTCGCAACTGCCAAGCATTGCCAACTCTCCGCTCGGCTAAGAGCATTCGCTCTTGCGCTATCGAAACGTGCGTGACATTGGATGCTTCTGCTATGCACTGAGAGTCGAAAGCAATCCACGAGACGCCTAGGCGTAACGGTTCTCCAGTGAGACGTTGAAGCTATAACAAGCGAGATGTAGATGATATAGATGTGCAGTAGTCTCTTTCTAAGATACAGCCATGTATGATGCGCACCTGTCATCACGATAGCTCCTTGTGTTTACTCCATGCTCGACCGCGCGGTATTTATATATTGGGATATATTAGCGAGATTCGGCTGCTCGCATGCCATCGCTTGTGCTAGCGCAATTCTTGTATTCTGTATAGGGTGGCGAAAGCCGTGCGAATGTCGATCCTCGGGTGCCAGTGTCGATTCACGGGCGCTAGTGTCGACTTCGGACGCTAGAGCGAGCCCACGTGCGCGAGACTCGCAGCCCAGGAGAAGCCTCGAGCGCTAGAGTCG
Organism: Gastracanthus pulcherrimus; assembly: GCA_949152435.1. Lineage (NCBI taxonomy): Eukaryota > Metazoa > Arthropoda > Insecta > Hymenoptera > Pteromalidae > Gastracanthus > Gastracanthus pulcherrimus. The sequence goes on from OX424576.1 coordinate 53,956,464, forward strand.
ATCACGGACGCGAGAACTGTGATGACCCAGCCCGAGGTTAGGTTAGGTAGCGCGTAAACCGAGAGCGGTTTGTTTGAATTATTTAAGAATAAATAAATTAATATATACCAATCAAAATATAACAAACGCGGATTGAAATCAGAGTATTTTAATTAAGAACAACACTTTCTCTCTGCGTCTAATCCGGGCTTGAGACCGGCTACGGCCGCATTAAAAGTGTTTGTCGCGGAAAATAAGTAAGAGTATGAACGAATGAATAACGCGAGTAAAACGTCTAGTCCATACCGCGACCGAACTCGGAATGAATATGCTTGTAGTCTACAAATGCATTGCAGCCTTGTTCGGGTCCTGTCCTCCTTCGTTCCCTTTACTATAACTTGAGCAAGAGAGTCATAGCATACAACCACATGTTGTTGTCGTGCTACAGGTCACGCTTTTCTTCCCCGAAAAGACACTCGAAAAGCTATTAAAACTCGGACCCCCAATATCGCGAAGAACAGAGGTTCTTTTATTTTGTGAATTTTCTTTCTTTACCTTTCAAATACTTAGCTTCTAAAATTGAATATTTGTCTCTGAGTCTGTTCGAGAATTGAATGCTTATATATTTTTTAATATTTTCTAAATAAATGTGTATTATTTTATTTGAATATTTGCGCGTATAAATGGCGAATAACACGTGATGTATTATTACTACAATCGCGGACGCGAGAGGGAGTTAGGTTAAGTTAGGAGCCCTTGGGCGCGAGAGTCAACTCGGGAGTAGCCACGCGCGCTCGAGTTGAGCCAAGAGCGCTAGCGTAACCCTAGAGTGGTCTGGAGTGCTCGAGTAATCCGAGCTAAACCTCGCACGCTCGAGTAAGCCTGGAGTAGTACCGCGCGACAGTGTTGACCCTCGACTAGCCTCGCGCGCGAGAATAACCCTATAGACAGCTGCGAAAGAATGCGAACGGACTCGTTTGAGGCTAACCTCCATTTACGCCGGTTTTGTTATGTTCGGCCAGGTTATATACACCTCTACATTTTGGAGTTGGCACTAAAGTGATCAATCAATTTCTTCAAATTCTTTTTCCTCTCAAGACTTTGCAATTTTCAATCCAATGGATGACTCTGGCTTTTCATATTGCCTGCAGTACAAAAAATTTTTTGAGTGCGGTGAAAATGTTTAGCTATTTTTCAGGATAAAAAATATTTGACTGTTTGTATTGAAGATATATAAAAGATAGACATGAATTCTTAAAAGCGCGTCATTTTCTATTGATCTGAACATTAAAATTATATTCTAGCTATTTGTAAGAAAAAAAGTTGTCATTCCTATTTATCCAGCTAATCATTTATTTCTAATATAGCTATTTTAGCAAATCGAAATTAACATTTGCCTTAGCAGAATGTTTTCTGAAAGTGAGGTCTTGATTGATCGACTTATGAATTTTATAATGGAAATGCTAATATTAATTTATGATTTAGGGTTCAGAATAGTCGTAAAAGAAAATTAGTATAAAACTTGACATATATATTTTAGTGTAGTAAGTAGTGCTAAACAATAAATTTCGATTTGCTAATATAGCTATATTTGAAATAAATGATTAGCTGGATAAATAGGAATGACAACTTTTTTTCTTACAAATAGCTTGAATATAATTTTAGTGTTCAGATCAATAGAAAATGAGGCGCTTTTAAGAATTCATGTCTATCTTTTATATATCTTCAGTACAAACAGTCAAATATTTTTTATCCTGAAAAATAGCTAAACATTTTCACCGCACTCAAAAAATTTTTTGTACTGCAGGCAATATGAAAAGCCAGAGTCATCCATTGGATTGAAAATTGCAAAGTCTTGAGAGGAAAAAGAATTTGAAGAAATTGATTGATCACTTCAGTGCCAACTCCAAAATGTAGAGGTGTATATAACCTGTCCGAACATAACAAAACCGTCGTAAATGGAGGTTAGTCTCAAACGAGTCCGTTCGCATTCTTTCGCAGCTGTCTATAGGGTTATTCTCGCGCGCGAGGCTAGTCGAGGGTCAACACTGTCGCGCGGTACTACTCCAGGCTTACTCGAGCGTGCGAGGTTTAGCTCGGATTACTCGAGCACTCCAGACCACTCTAGGGTTACGCTAGCGCTCTTGGCTCAACTCGAGCGCGCGAGGCTACTCCCGAGTTGACTCTCGCGTCCAAGGCCTCCCTCTCGCGTGCGCGATTGACTCTAGCGCGCGAGGCTACTCCTGGGTTGACTCTCGCGCCCAAGGGCTCCCTCTCGCGTCCGCGATTGACTCTAGCGTTCGAGGCTACTCTTGGACTGCGATTTTCGCTCACGAGGGCTCCCTCTCGCGTCCGTGATCGACTCTAGCGCTCGAGGCTTCTCCTGGGCTGCGAGTCTCGCGCTCGCAAACCCGTGCATGATTGCCGCCAGGTCTGGGCTACAGCTAGCGCTCGCGCCACTGTGAATGCACTAAATAACTCCAAACAATTAAGTCACACTTACGCACTATAGAACGCTATTTCTTTAACGTACATACTATATAAAATTATAGAAAAAATGGATGTTATGAAATTACAATATAAAATTAGGCACAATCCGACAAAAATCTTTCTAAATTGTATGAAATGTTTAACAAATTTTTACAGTAAACTTAAAAAACATTTCTTTATATAGCAAAAAATTATCCAATTTTTCTCTCTATTTTCACAAAAGAGAGAACAATCAGCTGCGTATTTACCAAAATGTTATTTTGTATCAGATAATGCCGCTTGAATCTCCTTAAATAGTGCATATTTTTGTTAAAAAAATATTAATATTTAGAGTACAAACCAATTTAAAAAAAATAATCACTAAAATCTTTTTTATATTGAGTTGTTCTCTTAAATGAAATTTTTTTTTATGATTTTAAACGAAAAAGTGAACTATTTATTTTTAAGTATATACATGGCAAAAGAAGTCAAATAACTATCGGATTTCTTTTTTTGTAAACGTACCACCTAGCATCGTGCATGCCGCAAAGTTCCTCCAAAAAATATGGGTTTGACAATGTTAGTATATTATTCAGAGTATTATTATGTCGTACAGAATCAAGATTTTTAGGTTTTACAGTTAAGAAATTTTTGGAATCGTTGCTTTAAAAGAAAAAATTTGTATTGATTCATAAAAAAATCTTCTTAGAGTCAAACTTAGACTGGCCCTCCTTATTATAAGAAATATTAAGTGTATTAAGTGTTGCAGTTGCTACATTATAAATGCTAAAAACCATTGATATAAAATATTTCTGATAAAATATTCACACTGATAGATTTTAGTTACTTTTTATCTGGAAACAAGAGGTTAGAATCGAAATGCATTTTTTATGAGATAATAAAAAGTTATTAATAACAATGTTTTTTAACTGTTGTAACATAAAATAGTTTTTGCCGACTCTATAGTTCTTTATTTTTAAAATAATATTTGAAATCATTTTTACGTTAGACCGATACGTTAGACTCTTTTTTTATCAATAAAAAATTAACAAATCACCGTATCCGTCAGTCAGGAACCTAAACTTTTTAGTGATATAATGTATGGAATCGCTTGAAAATTTTTTGAGTTTTTATTTATTGATAAATGAAAGAACTTAACCTATCGTTTTTTCCATAAAAATATTTACAAATTATTTTACAAATAATAACATAGAGTCGGTAGCGGTAGGAATCCTTCCTTCTCATTCAAATCTTCTTAAAATCTTGTTAAAAAATTAAATTAAATTCAACATCAAATTCTCTTAATTTATGTCTTATTCAGTTTTATTTGAGTTGTAAATTCGGGCATAGTGCGTTTCTTACACATAAGAATTGTACACGTAATTATTGTGCACAACTTAGCATTGGTCAAATATATCTATATATAATCTGACCAATGCTAAATTGTGTATAATAATTACGTGTATAATTCTTATGTGTAAGAAACGCGCTATGCCTAAATTCGCGGAGCATCATGCTTGAAAGTTATGTATCTTGCAGGACAAATATAATAAAAAAACTAAATTTATTTTGTGCTTATCGTTTTATTACCATTCATACTATATGTTATAGCAAAACAAATATTTTTTAACTTTACTAGGTACTTTGTAATTTACTTTGCAATACTAAACATTTTTATTATTTTAGATTGTTTGAAATTCAATTTTAATAGCTAATTGAAAGAATTATTTTATAAGCTTTTAAAGCTTTTGCTTTGCTCGGTTTTTGTCAAGTATTAAACTTAAAATCTGAGACAGAATATGTATTTTTGAATATATAACGAAATCCATGAAAAACATTCAGTTAGAGCGTTCAAAAATTAAAAAAAAAAGAATTTAGGGCTACATCTCTGGGACAACTACCTTCTTGTTCTTTAGAGCATGCAGATCACGGCAAGAATAATGTTCCCACAAATTCGGTCTCAGCCCACTGTTTTTCGGCTACCCAAATTCTCTTATGAGAATTTAACATGGGGAAAATTAACCAAAAGTAGCCATTGTTCAACGGCATATAGTCAATGTGTAGGGAGCAGGACGAAAAAATCATATCAATATAGAATCAAAGTAGAAGAACAGAGCTTCAATATACAAAAAATCGTTCTAAATGGATTCTCAGGAAAAAAGTTATCTACGTTTAAAAATAGTAAAAAATCATAGCAATTTCAAGTTTTTACAAAATCATGTAATTTTCCCCTTTTTTCAAATGCTTATAACTTTCCACCCGTGCGGTCGTTTTTAACGATTTTTTTTAAATTGCAGTTCCTTTCTTCTACTTTTATTATAGTTGATCACAATTAACATTTTGTCATATGATTAGCTATAAATATATATATACTAATTGAAGAAGAGCAAAAACAACCATTACTGATAATCATATATATAGCTAATGAACTAACAAAATGTTAAATATAAGTTGCTATAATAAAAGTAGAAGAAAAGGTCTTCAATTTAAAAAAAAAATTGTTAAAAACGTCCGCTCGAGTGGAAAGTTATAAGCATTTAAAACAAGGGAAAAATTACTTAAATTTGTAAAAAATTTAAATTTCTATGATTTTTTACTATTTGCAAACGTAGATAACTTTTTACCCAAGCATCCATTTTGAACAATTCTATCGATATTATTTTTTCGTCGCGCCCCTAGTCATTGACTATATTCCTTTGAACAATGGATACTTTTTGTTAATTTTCCCCGTGTTAAATTCCCATAAGAGTATGTGGGTAGCTGAAAAACAGTAGGCCGAGCCCGATTCGTGGGAACGCTATTTTTGCCGTGTTCTGCATGCTTTAAAGAACAAGAAAAAAGTTTTCCCAGAGATGTAGCCCTATTCTTTTGTTTTTTATTTTTGAACGCTCTAACTGAATGTTTAATAATCTAAAAATCTGTTACATGTAAGAACTGCGAACACTGAAAGTTGTGAGTGTACAGTGAATGTTTCAGTGTTCACACTGAATTTTTGGTGTTCACACTGGAAAATTTAGCGTTCCTTACCGAAATCTTGAAGTGTACACTAAAGGCTTGAGTGTTGACACTGAATTTGGGTGTTTCACAGCGAAATAACAAACGCCAAATCGATAGTCTACCTAACCTATTTTACGAGAAGTGTAAAAAATAGATTATTTATGGAAAATAAAAGTAATATTTGTATGTTTTATATACAACATTCTGACAGAGAAAAATAATTTTTATCCATTTGTTATTTCAAAACAATTAAAATCTTAATTTGCAACTTTTATGTTGACTGTTGAAATATCCACCATATTGAATTTCATCAGAACTTGCTTTCAGAGAATCAGATTTTGTAGAAAAATAAATATAATGAAATCTAAAAAAATACACTTCTTTGGGTCCGGAAATCGCAAAAAAAATTGAATGCTGAGGCTTCCAAACCACTTCTATCTTATTTTAGGCGCCAAATTATAAAGAAGAACGCGGTCGAATAATAAAAATTGGCCATGTGACTATGTTTTTCTGGCAAATTAGGTGTTTTTTATATATTGCAAAAAAAGGGTTTTACTGCGCAGTTAAGAACTGTGCACACAGAGGTGGAATTTTTTTTTCCAAATAGTATTTAAAAGTAGAAGAAAAAATCTTATGAAAAGAAGATATGACCAACTGAAAATAGGGTAATAATTCATTAAAAATAGGGTAAAAACTGGCATATTTTCCATTTTTTGCAAAATCTGCGATATTCGACGAATTATTACCTTATTTTCAATTGATCATAACTTTGTACCGAAGCATTCAGATTCAAGGAACAAAAACTCCTATTAAAGGTCTTTTCTTCTACTTTTATATTATACTACTTGGAAAAAACGTATACTTTTTCCGCATTACTAGAAATCACAGGCGCGCGATGCGCGCCATAATTCTAATCCTTAACGATATCAATATCAATATAAATTGCAGTAAATAGATATTCATATCCATTTAGTATCAAAAATCATTTATAAAGATTATTTATAATATACAGATATTGATTATGCATGTTAGTCTATGGTTTTAATATAATTATCAAACAATATTATTACATAAATATGATTAAGTGAAAAGGACAAATAAGTTTTAAGTAAAAAATGGAGTTAAAAATGAACATAGATTTATCATATTTCCTTACTTGATTTATTTTGGGCTAACCGTTTTAAATAAATACATTACAATAAATACAAGTACATTACATTACATTACATTACAATACATTAGAATTTTCCATTTTAATAGTTTTTGACGGACGAGCGCGGGGCTCTCCGGTAGCATCTCCGATGGCTGCTGTCGGAGGCGCACTAGACGCACTGTCAGGGGAACACCGCGGCCGAGTTCGCTCTGCACGCGCGACCGCTCGCCGCCGACTAGTCGCGTCGACGGCAGAGCGGGCAGAGTGCAGACTACCGGCGACCACCGTAGGAGACGGAGCCCTCCAGCTGCAGATAAAGAGCATTACCCACAGACTGCCTTGCTTTCCTCCTCTCCCTGCAGAGAGGACCACCTCCCTTCCGTCACAAGTTGATCTCCTAAAAATGATTCCCAATTCGTTTTCCACTGTCAATCGTAATTATGCTTTTCACGTGTAAAGTAATATTAAAGATAAACTGAAACTTTAAATAATTACTATATTAAACGCATTTAAATGTGTACATGTATATTAATCGCAAAATTTGTTGTGTTTTTCAAAAAATATTTATCATAAGTGAATAGACAGACTCGTAGGTAGCGGGATAAATTGATAAATAACTGAGTGGATAGTAGAATAAGTGGATAGAGGGATGTATGGATAGTGGAAAAGTTGGCTATAGAGCTGCGTCGATAGTAGAATAAGTGGATAGAGAAGTGCATGGATAGTAGGATACTTAGTAGTGTGATGTGATTGGTAGCATGGTCGATGTGCATAAATATAATTACAAATAAAACTCCCTCTTTCGCTCTCTCTTTCGAAATGATTTGAAAAATTCAGGCATATTCTCCAAGTAATTTGCAACAAAAATTATAGTCATATTTTTTTTCGTAATTTAGTTTTAATAATTGACAACTAAGCACATCTCTGTGAACGTAGTCATTACTACATATGTCTACGTACATGAAGTCACTACTGCTCTTGCCCGTATGGACAAAGTTACTACTGCACATGCCTGTGCGCACGAAGTCACTACTGCGCATGCTCGCATACACGAAGTTACTACTAATGGACGAAGTTACTGCTGCGCACACCTGTGAATATATAGTAATTACTGCGCACGCCTATGTGTGCGTATGTGCAGGAGGGCATAATAGCACCCATCTGCCCCTCTTTATCTTACTTATAAATTTAATTAATACAACGTAACATTGAACAATTTTTAACAAATATTAAAATTTATCAACACATTACAACAGTTTATCACAGAGTTTCGCAGTTGCAAATTATTACAAAAATCATTTGTTAGATAGATTATAAATGATTAAAACATTTTCTCAACGATAAGTTGACTTATTAAAATATAAATAATGACCGTTTTAATCAATAATTCCATAATAGCAATTTCAATACAAGATCTGATTATAGTAAATTTAAATATTTAAATACTTTTAATAAAAAACGTTCAGATAAAAAATTGATGTGATGAGGATATTACCTATCGTTCTGTAATTTTAGTAAAAAATTATGATTTTCAAAAACAAAACACGCTGCCAATTTATTGGCACTTAGCTTTCTCAAACTTAGTTAGCCATTCCTTTATAAAACCATTTCTAATATATTAATGTAAGTCACTATTGCTTATTAATAACCTAAGTATAGAAAAAAAGTATCATACAAATATAATTCCAACTTTTTTGGTTAGTTTACAAGATATAACATTTTTAAAATAATTTTTTCCCGGTATAAGAAAATAACAACGAGAGCTAATAAGATTGTTTTTACTATACAAGAAATGATTTCAAGCTTCTTCAAAAACATTTTTACTGAAATTATAAGCTTATGTTCATAATTTGCCTTATTGATTTTAGAATATCGTAAAATAGAAATATCGTTATAAAACAAAAAAGAATCAATGAATCTTTATATTTCTTATTGATTTTGAATCTTCTCCAAAAAGCGGAAAAAATCAGCCTTGTAGAATTAGAATTTGTTTTTCTTTATTTCTATTGGTACACAGGATGCTAGAACTTACACCGATTGTCAGAGCGATTTTCGAAAGGCTACGGTGAAATCTGATAAATCCTGGATCATAATCGGTAATTTTCTGGTAAAAAGAATGATTTTTCTTGTAATATGCATAAACATACACAAAAAGTGTTGGTAATATTCGTTTTCCTGGCTCTTTAAAAAAATCCCAAACGTACTCACAACATTCAGGGATTTGTATCTATATTACGTCTAAAATTACATCTTTTTTAAAAAAATGCACATATTTTCAACATGTTTGACGTTTAAAGAGACAAAAAATTTTTTAAATTTCAGGTCGTAACATGCTTTACTGAAGAGTTATCGTGACACATTTTTTTGTCACATACACACATCATACATACATATATACATACATACATACATACATACATACAGACATATTTTAAAAGCATGTTTTTCTGACTCAGGAATCTAGAAAATATTAAAGTTCATGAAAAGCTCCGATAACAAAGTTTTCATCGTTACAAAGTTTTCTTTTCGAGAAAGCAAAAAGACACGTTTTTGTATATAACAAACGAAGAGAATTATCTTATTAAAAATTTTGCGTCGGAAAAGATGGGTAAGTTTATGCTCTTTCATATGCATTTATACCACATTAATAATAATAATATTTTTATCATACCAAAAAACTGAAAAAACTAAAATCAAAAAAACGAAAAACCGCTAAGAAGAAAATCCAAAAATCTAGAAAAATTATTTATTGTGCCCCCATCATGTAAGAAACAAACAAATTTATAGCTCTCAAGATACCGAGGGCCACATACACACAGCGCACACAGAAATACACACACACAAACACACGCACACACATCCCCACACACAGCACACACACAACTACGCACACACACACGTTGAAAAAATGTTTTTCTTTAAAATTTTTTTACAATAATTTAATAAAAATATCAAATAAAATTTTAATTTCTAATACTTAAATTACCAGAAAACAAATAATTTTATATATAATAATAAACACGACAACAATTACATAGTGTCGTTATAATATTCGTAATAGCTTAAGCTACATTATGACTATTGTCGTACTAGTCTTATTATTTTGCTTAAAGTTATCTATATTATCGACTCTAGGTAAGTATTTAAAAGCAGAACATTACTTCCTTATCAGTATCCGATATAGCAATAAAAATATTATTAAAAAAATTATTTAACAAAATAAAAAAAACTGAACATTTTCACCTAGAATAATTTAAACATAAGTTTTTATTAAATAAAGTAAGTGCACTAAATGCGATTTTTTTAAAAATACATAATCACGAATAAGATACAAGAAATACAAACCTTGGGGTATTTAAGTTGACTGCTTTATATTTAATTTACCATGCACCAAATGATTAACTTTTATATGCAATATTTTATCTTCATAAAGTAATGCAATTATTGAATGAATATGAAGTTTACAACAATTTATATTGTTAGTGTTGTAGTTATGATTATACATATATATAAATGATCTGTATTATTAAGGAACTTCTGAGCTATATGAATAGTAAATCGGTTAGTTAGTATTGGAATGAATATTGACACTAAAACTTACTATGTGTGGCCCTGGTCAGGTCCTGGTATGGCACGCCTGATAATGCGTCAATTCAAACTTCGACGTCAAGAGGCCTCTTGGTCTAGGGGTATGATTCCTGCTTTGGGTGCAGGAGGTCCCGGGTTCAAATCCCGGAGGGGCCCTTTTTTATATTTTTGAATTATTTTTATTTGTAGAATTATGTGACAATAAGAGTATGGATAAATTAGTGGATTAATTATTGTAGTAGTAAATTTATTTTCCCATTCCGTCAAAAAATGGAATTGACATGTTTTTGTCAGTACTTACTCAATGCATTATTTTTACGTGACCCTTAGAAAATAATCATTAAAATAAGTATGTAAAGTGCTCGATAGTTATATGTATATGTATTAAACAAAAACTTTTATTTTTACAATTTGCAGCTGTATTGATTATAGCATTTCAACGATTAGTTTATAAAGATCACGTATAGATAATGCATCCAGCTTGTTTCCGCGGTAATTACTTACAAAAAGATGTCAAGCTATAATTTTGTTAGCGCGAATCATTGTTCCGTTTGTTAAATCCAAGGGATCAAGCCAGGTAATCACTTTCCCATGTGCAATTCTACAGAAAATCTGAAACAACTCGACCAAAAACTTAAAAAAAAATTTGTTGAATGAACACTTACCAGTCCCGGTCTTTCTGAATGCTTGTGGTGTTCTATTTCTAGTGCCAAGTTTGATTTACGGTCACATTACCGTTAAACAATTTGTGGTTCATAAAGCCTCATATTCAACTCAACAGTTTTTTCACACCAGAAAATTAAACTAGACATTAAGAGCTTTAATTTGAGATATGCGGAATCAAAAAATAGTATTCCCATGCAAAGTTTTAACCAAATAAAGAGAGTGATAAAAAACGTTATTTTTAATGTTGATTTTAAACGTTATTTGACGTTATTTTTATCACTATCTTTATTTGCGTATAACTTTGCATGGGAATAATATATTTTATTCAGCATGTCTCGAATTAAAACTCTTAACGACAGTTTAATTCTCTGTTGTGGAAAAAAATTTTGTTACTAATAGGAGTTTAGTTATTAAGGACTCTATTAAGAGCCTTTATGAAGTACAAATTGTTTAAGGGTAATGTGACCGTAGATCAAACTTGGCACTAGAAAGGGTATTGTTCACTATTTTTTCCGTATTCAGAACACCAAAAACATTCGGAAAATCCGAATCTGGTAAGTGTACACACAAAGAAAAATTATTTTAATTTTTTGGTCGAGTTGTTTCCGATTTTCTGTATAGAATTGCTCATATATCTATAATTTCGTGGCACATTAAAAACAGAATATTGATTGTGTAGTCGATCTCATTGAAGCTTATATTTTACGTGTTTTAAAAAACAGTGATTTTTCATTCTAAATTGTACACTTAACGTGGAAAATTTCTGGTCGAATGCGATTGAATTTTTTTGAAATACTGCAATTTCATTGGATTTCATTGGATTGAACGCAAGTTTCCGTTAAGCTCATTGGAAGATTCCAAACGCATTCGACCAGAAATTTCCCACGTCAAGTGTACGTAAGTATTTCCCTTGTGTCCCTCCGCTTAACCCTATAATAAATGTTTCTTGGCTTCAGACTTCGGACTTGATCGGCAGCTAAGCTATAAGTATAGGAAAGTTTTGCCGACTACCGAAAAGCACTATTTACTCAAATTTATTGACACGCTTCAATTCTTTGTATACTTTACTCAAATTTAATAATTTGAAATAACATAGTAAAATAACTTATGTATTACTTACTAAGTTTCTTTACCAAGTCTTGAGGTATTTCACAGGCTGTTTTATAGCTCGAGAATATCGGTAACGTAGTTTTGATTTAAAAAATTACTGAAGTGACCAATTAATTTCATAATCTAGTACAGAATGAATAACTATTAATTTGTTATTCATATAAATATGCATAGGTGAGAATGTAGCTAAAATTTCTATGCTACGTAGCCCTGGTCAGGGCACATATTTTGCTAACGGTATGTTAAGTGGAAGCTAGGACTTGCAAGTGTAAATAAGCATTTGCGGCTGAAGATATTCACAATGTACAATTTAATATAGATTCCAAGTAATGCAATATGTATATTCGATTATTTCAGAAAGTATGATTTTTTGAAAGTCCGCCATTTTTTTAGTAACATACAAATGCATAAAGTTTATGTTGGTAAAGGGAAAATAAGATTGAGAATAAGATTGAAATCAAGTAAAATAAAATAGAAAATAAACTTTCTCCTTATATGTTTTATATATTACTTATTAAACTAATCACAACAATTCAGTACTTTTGTTCACATTAAGAAACTTGTATATTTTCCTGTGCGATGGTTTGTATTTGTTAGTAATTAATAACTATAAATGAGCTATTATAATATATTTGAGAATTGTTAATGTTGCTTGGAATTTTGATAATTTTATATAAATGGTAAAATATTTGCTAAAGTAGGTATGCTTGATTTGTATAGAACGTAATGGGGAAAGAGAAGAATTAGAATATCAGTTTGTGAGAAAAACAAAATATAAGAGTGAATTATTTGAAAGGAGAAATGAATAAGTAAGGTTTAATATCAGTCTAATAGGTAAGGTTTAAAAACGAAGGAGCTCAGTAAAATAAGAGGTATGGCGCCAAAAGATGGCGTTGCAAGTAGCTTTTGAGCTGTGCAGCTGATAATGCAATGTCCGAGGAGGCGAATGTGAAAGGGTAATGGGGTAATGAATAAATAAAGGTGGCGTAGATATAAAGTATAAAGTATGATGTTTTAGTGGGATTTAGTGGGATTTAGCGAGTAGGGTAAGTAGGTGCGATCTTGCAAAGTAAGCTTTTGACTGATATGGATATTGTTAGGTCGTTAGTTATGACCTCACTCGTAGTAGGTAGCAGTGTTAAGCGTGTTAAGCGTCTGCGCCGTGTGCGGTGCGGTGGTGGATGCGCGCGCACCAGCCCAGTGTCGGGGTCGTTGGGGAGTTGCATCAAGTGAGCCGTCGAGCGAGCGGTCAACAATTCGTTTCTGCCTGGTCATCCTTTATTTGAGCGCGGCAGCACATTTCTCTCGAGCCTCGATAAACAAAGGTCTGACCGTCAGAGAGCGCGCTGCTCGCGGTCCCTTTCTGTGCACAGCTGTGCGGTAGAGAGAGAGAGAGAGAAAGAGAGCGACCATGTGATTTGAGCTGAGCTTAGAGCTCTGGGCTCTGGCTGCGAGGGAGTCGCACCGCGCACGGAGTTGCCTGCAGCCTGACCGCTGACGCCTGTCGCAGTGCCGTGTGCGAGCGAGCAGCGCGCGCGTGTCAGTGTGGCTCAGTGCTTGTATAATAACCGCGATCGACATTCTCTCGCGCCACGCGACTGCTCTTTTCATTTAGGCATTTAGGCATTTAGGCATTTAGGCATTTTTCACTTGTCCGCGCGAGTGCTTCTAGCGTACATATCTTTGAGTCTGTGCGATCTGCAATTCTGTGCTCGCAGAGTACGAGTATACGACAGTCTCTTGCAACGTTGCTGCTGCTGCTGCTGCTGCTGCTGCTGCTGCTGCTGCTGCTGCTGCTGCTGCTGCTGCTGCTGCAACTGCACCGAGCGGACGGAGAGCAAGAGAGACAGGAGCTGCGCATAAAGACAAGGGACGAAGAGTGCGTTGGCCCCAGCTCTTGTGCATTTGTGACGAGAGCCAAGGTCCGAGGGAGTCGGGGAGTGCAGAGTGCAGTGTGCAGCCCTGCCTGCCGACGTTCGAGAGCAAGACACTGCGGGTGAGTCTCTAACCTCAAAAGCCACTCTACCCAGCACCTCGTATCTTACTTTACAATTTTTATTTTTTATTTTTCCCTCCTCTATCTCCTCCATCTCAGCGGGTGAGCATAAAAGTGGCATTTGTGCACAGCGAGAGCCTTGTTCCATGTTTATGGCAGGACTCGTGGCCGTGAGCCTACTGCATCGTTTTTTAAATTGGCCAGATCGAGCGCCTAGCCTCCATTCTTTCACTGCACTCGTCAAATCCACACGGCTGCTGCTGCTGCTGCTGCTGCTATTTCGCCCTTTTTACCTACTGTAGCAATCGATTGTTCCATGTTGTGACTGCACCGAGGTGAGAGAAAGTTCAAAGAGAAAAAGAGCGAGTGAGGTTTTTCATTTTTTCAGCCCAACAGGTTGCGCGCAACTTAATATTCCATTGTTGCCCTCCACTCTCTTTCTGACCATTCAACTTTGCACGCTTCGCCAAGTGACAAATGCACGCTGACTCGCGGCTTAATTTGCTAAACAAAGAGAGCCCTTTGCGCGCGAGCATTCTCTTTTCTCTATCTCTTCTCTTCGCCGTCTCTCTTTGTTCCTCTTCTTAATTCTTTACTCCCTTAAACCTTCTTTCCTTCGACAGTTCGACGTTCGCACTTCAATTTCAATGAACGCGGATGTTTTTTCCCCACTATTTTCTTATTCTTACTATCTTTTCATTTTCAATTTTTCAGAGACTTTTTTACGCGACGCTGCTATCGAACGACCTTCTGACCTTCGTCGACGAGGAGGCGAATATTGTTTTTGTCGCTAGTCGCGACGCTTTTGCTAATTACATTCAATGAACGATACTCGCGCTCGAAACGTCGACTTTAATTAGCCCCTCCCGCGAGCCCTCGAGCGACTCCGAGCATGTACGTATATACTTATTATATATAAGCCTCGTGCCGACGCTCGCGAGCCCATTGTTTTTACTCTTTTTCCTCTCTCTCTCTCTCCCGCATTTTCCAGCTGCGTGCGCTTCGGGCATTTTTACGCTCGACTGCCGTGTCGGTGCATGCAGTTTCCGAGACTGCACTATCTTTTGCTCACTTGCAGCCTCTCTCTTGCTCTGTATAAAAACTTCCACGTGCGTTAGATTGCTTGTCGATTCCGAGCTTTTTATCAACAGAATTGAATTTTATTCTTTCAGTTTTCTTTGCTTTATCTTTGCTCTTGCCCACCCTTTTCGCCCTCTTTCAAAAACCTTCGCTCTGTTACTCGAGCTCTATAAGTACTTACCGTTTCACTAAACTTCACTTGCGTGTGTCTTTTTATCGACCAATTCCTTATTATTTCAATTGTTCAAATAACTAGTATAGTGTCTTCTTTTCAACTATCCCGTTAAATCTACTTCAGAACATGAATGATATGACAGCTAAATAATTTTTTCGACTGTTGCATAATGCATCGTGTAAAAGATGTTCCTTTGGTTTTAAAAGTCTAAATATTTGGTTCAATTGAATAAGTCCAGTTTAATGGGCGATTTATCATTTGCGTGGTATGCGCAATTTACGCATTTATCGACGTTAACAAAATACTTAGACTATAAATATCTTGCTAATAACCAAATTTGTAATAAAAATCACACGAAAATGACAATGATTAGCTGGACAATGTCATCTTTGTGACATTTGTATTACAGATATATTATATGTATCCAGATTTTTACAGTGACATTACTGATAAATGATGAAATAGCAGATATTACTTTTGTTTCGAAAGTCTAAATATGCTACTAACGTTAACAAATGCGTGAGTTAGATATGCCACGAAAATCTTTAGACTTTTAAAACTCAAGGAACATCTTTTACATGATACATTATAACACTCGAAAAAAATGTTTACCTCGGTCATATCATATATGTTCTGAAGTACATTTAAAGGGATAGCTAAAAGAAAGACACCAAAAGCTCCACTTTTTTGACAATCACCCATATATCAATCAATATTGATTGATATCAAAATCAGAAATGTTACTATACTCTAAAACAGTATATTCAGTTTATAATTATATTTAAACAGTATAATTTTTATTATAATGGGTATTCCAATTAAAAACCGCTGCTAAAACTGCCTTAGCAGAATGCTTTCTCAAAGAGAGGTCCTGATTACTCGATTTAAACGATTCAGGGAATTTTATAATGAAAATTTGCAATTAATAAATTAATGCTATAATTAATTCATTAGATAGAAGCGTTTAGGTATTGTCAGTAAAAAAATTTTAATTATTAAAAGACCAAAAATAATTTTGATTTAAACAAATTTTTTTAAAACTAATATTTTGTTATTATTGCAGAAAAATAACTTTACTTATTCTAAGATATATCAATCCTAAAGGAAATTCAATTAATATTTTACAAAAATAACTTTAAAGTTACTCTTAGATACATCAATCGAAAGAAAATAACGCCTACTTCATAAAAACGTACATATTTTTGAAAAGCTCAACGTATAAAATGACAAAAGAATTTTTTTCGGTTTTTACAAATTTTTAAAAATTATGATTTTAATATTATCCATTCAGCTCCAAAGTCTAATTAATTCTAAGTTCAAACATATGCAATATGCCTAACAATATTTCAGGGCGTGATATGCTTCCCTTGAAGAGTTATGGTGGATACCAATTTTGGTTTCATACATACATACGCACACACACACACATGCATACCCACATACATGCATACATACATACATACAGACAGACATTTTTAAAAAACGTATTGTAAATTTATTTTTATGACTTAGGAACCTGGAAAACATCGAGATTCCTCGAATATATGAAAAAAATATAAGAAAGCAAAAGAATATATAAATAGCTAAATGATCATATTTTTACAAATATTTATAATTATATAAAAACGCATAAATAATAGAAGATAAATCTTTTTGCACAAATTGTTCAGTTATACACGTTCAGTAAGCAGTACATAACGTTCTATGTTAATTTTGTGAATATAAATTTATCGTTATTACATTTTAAATGGTACCCCAGAGTGATTTTAAAGACTAAATGGGAAATCTATATGGGTTGGGATATATAACTAATGAATACCCATATAACTTATTCATAATCACCAGCTACGCTCCTAAAGCTAGCTACTGTGTACAAAATGAATCCAATTTCAGGAAGAGAATACACAAACTATTTATAGTTATAATGAATTATCCCTGCTTTGTAATTTTTTGAATGTTAGTTCACGTTGACAATACAATTTCAAACTTATTACACTATGTCTTAATTGATTTCTGACAGTATTGGACTAAATCTATCTGTTAATATTTAATAAGAAATTTTACAATAAACAAAAATTTATTATATCTCTTATTTTTCATATTCGCTGCCGAATGTATGTTGTTGTTTTGTTGCAAATATGATCTAGTTTTATTTTAGAATATATAATAAAGCTGTATCTTTATTTTTTTTTAATTTTTATACAATAAAACGCATTTTAAGGTTAACTTACTGTCCCGTTTCACCCCAATGTTTATAAAAACTTGATTTTCGAGTCATTACAATTATTACTAAAGAAAGATTAGATTAGAAATTTATTAACCAGAAGATTTACATACAAAATGACAAAATGATGTAAATCCCTACAGAGGTAAACTAGTTACCTGTGCGGAGGTCCGGCACATAAAACTAAAATAACATAAAATACTTAAAACTTAACTTACTTACTTAAAAATAACGAAAAGTTAGGTTATGGGTAGGTTATGGGCGGCCATATTGGAATTCTAGTCATGCGGTTTCTTTATGGCGTTTCAATTCTAATACAAAATTTTGTTTTTTTGAAATATTCTTACGCAGTAAATATAGACTAAAAATTTTGATATTTGTATTTTTGTGTATAGTTTTAACTAAAGATTATTTAAAAGATAAAATAAAAAATCATGTCTCTTCCCTATTGTAAACATTACGAAAACTGATAAATGCAGCAGAATGGTTAAGCGGAGTATTGAAAGATGATAAACTATATTTCTGAGCGAAAAGAACAGGCAAAACGCCTGCATTTTACAAGCCGCGCCATTATGGGAGGCCACTACGTGTGAATTAATCAAAAAATAATGTCATTAAGACATATTACCATAGATCTGGGGGATTTTATTATCCTTCTTCAACAGCATACAGTCTTCAATCGTAGCAATAATACTTATTTACATATAAAACATTTTTATTTCAATTTAGAAATAAATCTCCAATATAAATCCAATGTAAAATGTGTATTCTCACCGGTCATTGGCGTAGTTCACTTGATACCCGCATTAAGTAGAGGAAAGTGGGGTAAAGTGAATCATGCTAATTATTTCTTCAATATATTATTATTTATGCCTAGTGTAATTTTAGTGAAAGATAATTATGCAAGGATGATAATAAAAAGGTTTCACTACATAACAATTAATATTCTTCGAAAGAAAAATAATTGTATTATTTGATCTTAAAAGAAAGTTGGTTTATCGAATTCATTATAACGATTATAGATGTTTATAATCAGTTTTATTGCTAGATTTCTTTTCTAATTACTTCAAATACGTTTTACTTACTATTGCCAAGAATGCAGAACTTTAAATGATGTTTCCCTATTTTTAAACAAGCATTTTTAAGAACCGACGTCTCGGGGTAAAGTGAATCGGGGTAAAATGGTCCGGAAAAAAATGCGATATAATTTATACACGGCCATATGGAAAATTTAACAAAATATTGTTCGAGCTGAGTGTTAGTATAGTATATAAAGCCTTTGTTGCAACGCATTTTGTATTTATGCAAAAATGGGCCAGCGTAACCGCCATATTTAACTGTTTCGTATTTTACAGTATGTGAAAGGTTTTAAGATGCCATTTAAGTTTTATTATTATCTAAATTAACGTTTTTATCTATTCCTGTACAAAAACTAGTAAAATATTTCCAAAATAGCTAAATAATATTAAACTTAATAAATGACTTATTTTAAAGTTGCTAGTATGTTTATTAATGTAAGAAGTTTCTTGTGCAACTTACAAAGCAATGTTTTAAGTCTGAAAAATACATTATTTTCGACTTTTACAGTTACTATGTTGACTGTAGCCTGGTTTCCCCTAGTTAGTAAATAAATGCAATGTGGTTTTGTTTAACAAATTGTAGCAATCATATAATTGATTGTTCCGTAAATAGCTCGGTCTCCGTTACTGCGCAATGTAACTTTACAAACAAAAATGATTTGAATAAAGCTGATGAAAATTTGTAATAGAATTTAGAATTTTAAGTAAAAAATGATACATCCTAACACCGCGCCTATATAATAGGTAATATACACAGGAAAAGGTGAGGAAGCAAGTAAAACATTAGCGATAATTGAGTACAGTCCGCGTGAAACGAAAGTAAAAGCAAGCAGTATTGAGAGAGAAAGGAAAGAGAAGCCGATTACGTTATAAGAACGTATGTATCGCTCATTCAATCTTGCGCTTTGATTGATTGTACGACGAGTGTAGATATGTATATAACTGGGTACTAGGGCTGCAGAGCGCCAGAGTTAAAAGTGCAGGGATGAATTCGTTACATTTTTCTGTATAAACACGCATCTTCGGGGGCTTTCTTCTCTCTCTCTCTCTCTCTCTCTCTCTCTCTCTCTCTCTCTCTCTCTCTCTCTCTCTCTCTCTCTCTCGCTCTCCACATCGACTATCGATCCGGCGCCGACAACAACGCAGGAGGATACACATTACAGTTTACACACACGGAAGGGAGCATCGTGCAGCAGCACCACCACAACCAGCCAGCTCCTTTACTTCTCTCCCTTTTTCGTCTCTCTCTGCAGCTCCTCCTCTCCTTCCATTATTTCTGTTTTTTTCCTTAGCGTAGACTTTCGCTGCTCCGCGCGCTTTCGTGTCAAGCTCATCCCACATCCCGTGCGAGCATGCCGGTGTTGCTACCGCTGCCCATGCTGCTGCTTCTTCTGCTGCTTCTTCTGCTTATTCTCGACCCCTCCGACATTTTTCCCTCGGACCACCGCTGAGAACCGCAATGTTACATCCTCCTCCTACACACCAACTTTCCTATTATTATTATACCTGCAGCTGATTGAAAAAGATAACTCCCGAGGATTGCATGATAAAATATACTCTTTTTTTTTTATAATCGAATGCCTGACAATGAATTCTAATCATGATATGAAGCTTTTACATCCATAATGGAATGCAATTTATAAATTCTATACTTACCTGTATTCAAATAATAATTCATGTGATAAAATTCATCAAATTTGACTTTTCTATAATTAGTCAAATATAACAAAATTATAACAACTAATTTCTTTTTAACTTGTACATGTTTGTACTCAAAATAGCTGATGGGAAAATAAAAATATCTTCATGCATTTTGAAAATTAGTTTAAAAGCTTGAGTAACTACAACATAATAATAAAAATTAAGTAAAAAGATTTATTTCATGAAAAATTCGCGTTACTTGCTTGGTTTTAAGATTTTAGAATTTCGAGTTGTCTCATGCTTGCTCTTGGGCTTGCTGGGGTGCGATATTGACATTAATTCACATGATGAATATTTTAAGCTTCTCCAAATCCATAAATGATACATTAATTTTTTAGAGTTATCATTATTCTTATTGGATGATTTTTGTATTGTTATCAATAATAATCACTAATGCATGGTTCTACACCATCAATAAAAGATAACCATAACACCATAACTATATAATGTATAAATAGGATACAATATTACGAATGGTATTGTTTGCTAATAAATGATTAGAAATATATTAGATTTCAAAATACTGGAGTCAGTTCAAATAGAGTTAATAACTTTGTCACCTTTTTATTCCTTCACTATTGCATATAAAACGTTTGCAACCACTTTCTTTAGTATAATTGATAGTTATAATTCGTTTAAAAATCTATTCGTTGTGTATGTTTATTTAGGCAAGAAGAAATCGTCAAATCTGCTTTGCTTCAGCCATGATTCAGCCATGACACTTTAAATCCCAATATAGCCTGACGTTTATATTATTTTAGCTTAACGCGAATAATCAATCTCAGTTTCTCTGTAATAACATGACTTGTTGAAAAATAGGCAATATACTAATAAGCACTTTAGTACTTATTAGATTATGGTTATTTAATTTTAGTTTTAACTTGATGTAAAACAATGAAGATAAATCAGGTTGGGCAAAGTAAACCATCGTAGTGGGGCAAAAAGTATTTTAATCTTATTTTCACTACCAACATTAAGTTTATACATCTGTGTGTTAATAAAAAAATGTCGGTCTTTCAACAAAGCCAGCTTTTATAGAACAAAGCAAGGGTCAGTTTTGCCCTGTTTCTATCTTAGCCCTCTCTTCCCTATACATCTTACGTATAGTTTACAGCAAGTTCCGGAAAGTTTACATTTTAATATATTTTACATAAAAATAAGAGTAGTGAAAAAATTCTATCCAATAACCTTAATTTTATAATTAAAGTTCAATGGTGTAGAATTGTGGAATGGCAATTTTTTGTTTGCACAATATTAAATAAAAAATAAGTGTAAATATCTAATTTGATAGACCAAAGAAATGTACAAAATATGTTAAATACAAAAGGAGTTAAGAAAGGTTTACTACAATCAGAGAAACAAAGTCATTGTGGTCAGGAGGATGAGCGGACATATAAATACGAGAAGGTGTCGGGAAGCACGATCGCATGGCGCCGATGATTACGTAGGATGTAGAGAGTGAGAGAGTGAGTGATTATAAATTCCGGTGACTTTGCAATGAGGCTCTAAAGCCTCTTACGCGTGCCTGCCGCGTGTGCGACGTGCGTGAACGAGCGGCTCGAAAACTTTCGAGCCCCAAGCTCGTGGCCGGCTATATTATATGAATACGTATAGCTATATACCTAACGCCGCAGAGATATAGATAGCGACGCCGACGTCGTGCAGCTAACGGGATTGCACATGAGAGAGAGAGGTCTGATCGATTGTTCGCTCTCGGTGCGGCTGTACTCGCGCGCTCGCGTTATATAGCACAGCACATCATAGCAGTAGAAGAAAGACAGCATAGAAGACTGAGAAATGCCAGCGGGATTTTCCTTGCTGCGATTGGCCAATTTGGCTTCCGCACCGACGGCGATGACGAGGACCGGCAGCAGCGCACTCCACATTTCACGCCCGGAGAAACCTTGTGTGAATGACTCGCCTATACTATACACCGCTAAGTTAGGATTAGGACTGAACTTCCGATTCATCTTTACTGTGATAATAATGCGAATACACTTTATTATATAGATCATTTAAGTTTCAATGTATCGTTTGGAGTGAAAATTCATTCCAAGGAATTTAGACTGTACATGAATTTTATATGATAGAACAATAGCAGGCTAATAGAAAGATCGCGCGTTAAAGTAAAGATAAAGTAAGTTTGGAGTTTGGTTAAAGGAATGGAAAAAGCAAAACAAAGAGTGGAGCGATCAAAAGATAGCTGAGTCGCAGTTCCTGCAATGACGAATGCTCGCGAGGAAGCTCGTTTATCTTTCTCTCTTGCTCGTACACACATAGAGCGAGCAACTATTTACGTCCCGCGGTCGCCAAGTCCTCGGTGGCACTTGTGCCTCGTCTATCCTCAACGGCACTTTTCATTCGTTAAAATCCATTTCAAAGGAGCTGGCAATTTTTACATGAAAAATATTTCTTACTTTTGAGGTGAAATGCCAGATGAAATACCAGGTGAGAATATGTGCATGAGGGGAATATAGGTATGTCCAGAAAAGCTCGACGCACTCGGTTACCGGGCGAGAGGTGAATGACACCTGCAGCGGATGAAAGAAAGCCCCTATGTGTCTGTGTCCCTATCGCTCTCATTCTTTCTCTCTCATACTCTGTCAACTCGTCATAATCTAGAACAACAAGCTGCGTCGGCGGCGTCGGTGGCAAGCAGAGATCCGCAGATTTGGCGGCGCGGGTGGCGCGCATCGGCCAGCTGCCGCGAAGGACTTCCCGTGCGCAGATCTCCTTTGTCTTCTTGTGCACCTCAGCTTCGCGCACTTCGACGCCGCGTCATCGGAGCCACGGAAACAAAGTCTCTCGCTTCGCAAGCCTAAATCAGGCCGAGCTCTTTTTTCTATTCTTCTTCTTCTTCTTCTTCTTCTTCTTCTTCTTCTTCTTCTTCTTCTTCTTCTTCTTCTTCTTACTCTTGCGCTCGCCCTTGCGCCTTATTTATACATCTGCAGGAAATTCCAGAACCACTAAACTTGAATCTCCTGCAGCCTCTCTTTTGCCGAATGTACAATATAAGATGAGTTCACGCCTCCTTATCCTAAGCTGATGTCTATAATCACGCGTTCCATCCGTCTCAGTCGATGTTTTTCTTATTCATCAGGCTTATACTCGGCTTGTCGCTTGTTCGAAAAATTCACATTTTCTCATAAATTCACACTGCTGCAATTATAACGTTATATTCAGCTTATCTCTGTTTTAGTACAGATATTTTGCCATTCATTTTACCGCACTCAGTGCTAGATTTACCTGATAATAAACATTTTTTACTACAACTTAATCTCACATAATGAAAGTCAATATATTATGAAGTAAGAGCTTTTTGTCCAACTAAAAAATGTTTTTATCCAAATTCCGTTCTTCTAAAATTAGATATACTTTAGACTTTAAAAGAGAAAAAGTTAGTCCATAAAATAGTGGAGACTTTTTTCTTTGTTATCGTATAAGGTCTGATTTTGTTCCTTGAACGATTTCAAGGGGACCTACCCATATACACATTGAAAATCATCGAAAAACCTACAAGGTTACAGTCAATTATTTATAAGTCCATACACGGGTTTTTCTAAGTTTTAGCATGTACAAGTATAAACTATAGACTGTAACATTGCAGATTTTTCGATGGTTTTTAATTTTTATTTAGACCTTCAAAATTCAAATTGAATAACAAATAAAAACTTTTTCTATTTTAAAATCTAAAGTTGTCGATATCTAATTTATCAATAACGGAATTTCGATAAAAGAAATTTTTTAGTTTGACAAAAACCTCTTGTTTCATAATATTTTGACTTTCATAACATTATGTAAGATTAAATTGTGGTATAACAAATGTTTGTTTTATATGGCATATATCTATTATACAACCTCCTTAAATCTAATATAATTTGTATAAAGATACTTATGTGCGTATTAATCACGCAACTTTAACAATTGAAAGAAAATCCCCATAGTAAAATATTTTATCCAGATTCTAACATCCATTCTGTTGTATAACATTATATATTCACTAATCTGTTAGTTTTCTTGAAGGTTCACATGCAATATTTGATATACTTTCATTTTCAAAAATTTTATTAGGAAATATTTTCATAATATTTTTAATGTTTACTTTTTGATTTTATTTAAAAGATTGAAAGAAATTTAGTATCGTTTAAGATACATTTTAGTCATTAATTTTAGTTATTAATTTATTAATTTTAAATGCTACTCTGAGGTAAAATTAAGAACGAGGGATAGAAAAAATTGCCGTTCTTAAAATCAAATACATTGTAAACCATTCACAAATAAGAAAGAAGTAAAATACGTTATCATGAATGCTGTGAATGCTTATTATGAAATAAAAGTCAGATTTTCGAAATTCAAAGTATTTTATCCGATATAGCGGACAGCTAATTGAAAATTTTGTTCACATTTTTGATATTAAAATTTTTAAAACCATTTGTGGTAGTATAAATACTACAAACATACGAAATGTTTACAAAAAATATTAAATAATATTCATATAAAATCAATCAATTTATAGCATAGGCTAAATAAATGTATCGAAAATTATTCTCCAAAACATACGATTCTAAAATTAAATTATAGGTAAAAACCAATTTTAAGTATACTATTCGCTACAATTAAATAAAAATATATAACGTAAAAATGTATAATAAATATAGAAGCGCTCAGTGGCGCGCATAATCGTTTCTAGTACGGTAAAATTTATCGCAAATATCAGTCAAAAATGCCGGAAAGTTGGAATGTCCCTCGTAATTCACGGTAACTTTGTCATAAATGTTATTAGTAAATTCTCTGTGGACTGCGTACCGAACAGTCAGAGTTTAAGTATTCTCCGATAAGCACATGTGCTTAGGTATTTGAATCTTTGCTAATAAAGAAGCATACCTTTTCAAAGATGCAGACTCAATTTAATTGAATAATCACAGAAAATACAATTAAGGACGTTCACCGGCTAATCGATTCATTATATATTGAGTTTAAATTTTAACAGAATGTTATGAATAGTATTATCTATGCACCCGCAAAACTGTAAGAATCGTGCCGGTACCAAAATTGAAATATTCAATGTCAAAGTTGCGAGTCTTCGCGTGTAAGGTAAAGGTTAATCCTTTACTACCGAGGTGGCGTCTATGAGACCCCACTCAAAATGAAGTCTTTTATAACTTTATCAATATTATATTTCCAGTCCTAAAACCTTTTTGTAAGCTCATTAAATATCATTATAGTTATTATGTAAAAGTTGGCAGCTATTGGGAGTTTAAAGGTGCATTTTCATGGAGCGTCAAATTTTTGTGTCAACTTGACCACGTGATATTTTTACGCCCGCTTTCACATTTTTCATGTTAAAATTGTTTAACTTCAATAAACAATTCAACTGTCATGCATATCATTCAGAAGGTTATCTAAATGCAAAGTTTTAAAAAGTGTTGAGAATGTATTTATATTTCAAGGAAACACATTTGAACGTTTACAAACCATCATCAATGTAAAATATTACTTTTTAGGAAGATCATATGTGCATAACAGTGAAATAATATATTAAAAATAATAAAATTAATGTAAGCATTGGGATTCCCCTGTAAAATGCCATGTGGTCGAGTTGACGCGGTAAATTGGACGTACCATGAAATTGCACCTTAAATTTAGCATGCGCCCTCTGGTGCTGTATATTCCCATCGGCCATTTTATATATACATAGATATAGTTTCTCATGTTAAATTAACAAATATGACGGGTCGGAATATACATTTTCACTAGCGCCAACACACCCGAGGTGGTAGTTTTCTTTTCCAATAAAATTAATTAGTTTAAAAAGTTATTAGTTTATTAGTTTATAAACAATTTAAGCATAATAAATTGAAAAAAATATATGGAAATTTTAAAAAATTATATATTTTTTTACCAAAACTGTTTGTTTTGAAAGTTTTACACGTTGAATGAATATTAGAGAAGCTTCCATTAGATTTAGTAAAAGTTTTTTCGATTCTTTTTACTCTTTATGTGACTATCTTTTTGACGCGCTTAAAAATGAAGGCCTATAACCTCTTTAAACAAATAATTGTATCTCGTATATAAAATTACTTTTATAATCGAATGTGGTTTTTACCATCTTTTAATTATTGGTGTCTTTTACTAATACAATTTTTTTATCAAGTAAATGTTACGTATATAAATTGATATTAGCGAAATTTCATCACGGGGTCTCACAGACTCCAGGTCGCGGCTTACGTTAAAATTTCACCTCAGTAGTAAAAGGTTAAACGTGTGTTGAAGAGACATTTTAATTTATAGCTGCAGAAGTGCATTATATATTTCCCTATATTACGTAAAAGAAGAAAAACTATAGTTAGCGATCCCCTTTCAAAGATATGGCTAAGTAAACATTGTTGTCTGTGTTATCAGTATATCTATATTGTGGTACAGTCTGTAGAAAAGTTTATACCGCACTTTTGTTTTTTGCCTTATTTCAAAACTATTAGGTTGCTTTTATAGGTTGTTAATATTAATTAACTTTTTTAACTTTATTGTCACCGGTGTAGTATCTTAAATGTAGAAAACATGTGTCCAATGTTAAATAGATAACTTCGCATTGATACTGTTAGATAATATTAATGAAAATTTGTGAAAATTAATTTTCTCTTACCCTGGCGTAAAGTATTGTGTTTATTCCCCGTTGTCCGGGAATAAAACGCCACATTCTCTCACGCCTAGAAACTGCGACGCAGATGCTCCTCTCTCTACTTTTCTTATGCGATGTTTTCGACCCTGAAATCAGGGATTAAATACAAACAACTTTCCGCCGGGCACAAGAAAAAGTTGTATACTGCACTCAGGAGCAATGAGGGCTATTGACGCCTGCAACTCACTCGCGGGCATCCATAGCCTACTTTACTCCCTTGGTGAATAATATACTATATATATATACATACAAAAGTTGAGTTGTGCCATGCAGGTGAATTTTTCCTGTTTGTATTTCCCACCTATATAAAAGTACTGGGTTTTTAATGAAGAAACGAATTAATATTGTGCAAGTTTAAGACCTCAGGAAATCAGCTATTAAAACAAGTTGCGCACAGCATCCTAAGATGCAATCGTGTTAAATATCGAATTATGAATATAGAGTTGTAATGTAATGCGAAAGCTGGGCGGGAATCATGTCTATATCTGATACGCATTACATTGTGCTTTAGAAAGGAAGTTCCGCAAGGAAGAGAAAACATCGCGAAATTATGAAATAAACATTCATACGACTTTTCCACCATTTATATAGCTCATGAAAGCAGAAAGAAAGATATGTAAAATAAAGTTTATTTGAATCCATTGAGAAATTTGAAGCGTATGTCTCGTGTCCGTCATTTCCTCGCATTTTTCGTCATTCGGGTAAGGAAGTAAGGCGAATATTATGACTTATTTTATTGCCATGAATATTGATATTTTATAAAGCTATTGCTAATAGATTATGAAAATAATTGTTTAAAGCTTTGGTTGCTCGAGTGAAATCGTCCTTATCGAGGCGAGTACGCGTAGAGCGTTGTGTAGGTGCTCCTCGGTGCAGAGATTCACGCGTGTACAGCTAGGCGCGCGTTACGCTTTGCTTTCGGATAAAGGAGAAAAAGGGAAGGTGAGAAGCATGAAGAGCTGGCGCAGCGGCTGGCTCAGGGGGCGCGAAACTCTCCTCGCCGCCTGCACTTCGGGGGATCGTATCGTTCTTTCAACGCGGGAGCTTCCGTTTTTATGACCCTTCTCTGCATATACGTCCTATACGTGCTATACGTGCTATACGTGCTATACGTGCTTCTTTTTACGCAGCACTCCAGCTGCCGCGCGCCTCCTGTCCTGTCGCCTGGATTATTTCATTATTTTCCCCAGCTTCTGCTTCTGCTCTTGGTTTTTTACGCCGCCACGGACCTTTTCTTAATTGCCTGCTGGAACTTTCAAAATTTACAACACGTTCTTTTATCGCTATACATTTATTACAAGACCCTTTAGCTTTTTAGCTTTTTAGCTTTTATTTTCTCTTACTTCTATCATGCTATATTAATCGTTAATAATTATAAAATAAATGCTGAGAAAGAGGAGGAAATATCAAAATGAAAAGTTTTATAAATTGCCGAAAACTTAAATACAAAAATCCTCTAGTAATTCAAAAACGTCATCATTGAATTAAAAAGCAGTCGTATTTCATAAGCCTCACAGGACGTGCTCCTACTTATTAAACTTTTATTATAACGGCTTTACTTGGCCCGTTTTTTCCCACTCTTGTTACCACGCGGGAGTTAAGTACGAGCATACAATTAGAATTCAAGCTGCCACGCATAATTCCCTTGCTCAAAATAAGTGTAGCTTGAAAAGCATCCATTTTTCATGGCACCCGCTCTTGTCTAATGAAAGTTCATTGACAAAATGCACACAATTCCTAGATCACTCTTATCGCTGCAGCCTTTGTTGAACAATTATTTCATCAGTATACCTACTCTACTTAGTTACGTAAAAATTACACGCAACTAAGGTTTCTAAATCTAAATGTAGTCTCATATTTTTACGTTCAATAACAAATAATACTCTCATATAAATGATACTCGTTATTGGTCTTTCTACAACTAAAAAACTACTTATATTTTTAGCTTTTGATTCTAAAAGCAAATAAGTATTTAATGTACGCAGTTAATAACTTTCTAAATCATATACGGGTAATTTTCAGAAAACTGTCAGATTTAGTATCCTCACTTTTTGCTAATTCAATTTTAAAAAGCGATGGGTCGTTTTAAAAACTGACTTTTTATTGTATTATTAAACCAATTCTTTTTAAAATATTTACAATTTTTATATTGCGTTTTAGTGAAACTTTTCAGGACAGTCACTTCGATGGTCATGGTAATTGGGCTTTTATTACCTATACAAAATTTGATTCAATTGATATTCAACATTTTTAGATTGAAAAGTATGTACCTACGTATGAAGACAATGGGTCGCTATTGTTTTGTAATAACTAAGTATAATATTCATATTTTAAAAGTCAAGGCAAATTTGAGTGATTATGATGACGAGTAGGTATATTCGGCAATAAAATAAAAAAAAACAGATTTCAAACTGACTCATTGCATATTCTTTAAGTTTAATAGGTTTAAAATATTATCAAAAATGAGAATACGAAATGAGACAAAGACAAGCCCAGGAAAAGCAAGCATATTTTGCCATTATAAATGATGGCAAAAAGCTAAAAATAATAATAAGGAAAGAAGGTTCTTACAGCTCGTCATCTTTTGCCAAAGATTAGCAACATTAGAAGAAAGGAAGAGGAATGTACAGCAATGTACAGCAATGTACAGCAATGTAAAAAGAGACTGATAAGGGCCACCCTGTATCATAATGAGGAAAATTGTCAGATAGTTAATGTGAGAATAAGGTTTATAAAATATAAATGAAGTAGGAATCGGTGTCGTATTTACGTAAAAGGAAAGTGCAGGAAAGTGCAGGAAAGTGCAGGAAAGTTTTAATTTGATAGTTTTGAGGTGCGTTGGGGTGAACCTTGAAACTTGTCGGCTCGATGTAGATTGCAGCTGTGAAGTGTGATGTACCTATAGGTATGCTATAGCATGCTATAGATGTAATAGCGTGGTGCAGAGCTGTAAGCTATGCATAGGAGGTATAGTAGTAGGGGTGGCTGCATCGGGACAACACGTGCTCCCGAGTCTCAGCAGGAGCTACAGCATAGACGCGAGGAGGTATGCTGGGTATGCACATCGAGTGGCGATGTATTGTGCGCCTGTTTGGTCTGCAGCCGTCTCTCGGCTCGAGGGAAGAAGGAGAAGAGCAGCAGCAGCTCGAAAATTAGTACTTACTTTGCGAGCGAGCGTGGAGCATCCTCATTTGGATGATTCAATAACCTACACTGAGAAAACCATGCTTGAAAATAACCTCCACGGTTCAATTGGCACAATCGCCAGTTGTGGGACGAATTTAACACCACAGCGAGCAACTCTCACTGCCTGTGGGGCTAATTTCACAGCACGGTGAGCGACTTTCGCCGCCCCGCGTCATCGTAAACATACGTTGTTATTTCGTGGGGAAGATTTCCCAATTCCCACCACTGTGAGCGACTGTAGCTGCCACGCGTCAGCGTAAACATCCAATGTCTCTCAGTGGTGAAGATTTTGCACCACAAGTGGGACTTATTAATGCCCATGGTTTTCTCAGTGTATAGGTGCGCTGACCGACCGACCGACCGACCGACCGACCGACCAAGCACACAAGATCAGTACTTGCGTGCGTGTGTTCGTCGAGCTCTCGCAGGAATATATAGACTCGACGAGGCTCGACACGTCGATCAGAGCTACAATTATACCGGAGGACGAAGCCGTGCGATTGCGGAGGCTCTTTCGATATATTATAAATCTAACCAATTGCCTACAAACCTTTCTCTTTCAACTTTTCAAGGGATATACGTTCTTTCCGCTTATCAGACAAGAGCGTACATTACTTCATCTACTCGCAATGTATAGCCTATAAGAAATATCTTTCATCGTAATAAAGGATCGCCGCTAATTTATGAAATTTATGAAAACTATAAGCCCTGACGATCGGAAATCTTTACCACTAACGTTGTATACACTCTATTTGCGACATTTTGTGCCCGCCGGGCAAATGGCACGCTTTGCATGCTGTTTTAGGCCTTTTACGTCGACTAACCTCGTTTCAGTTAATTAATCATAATCGCTCTCTCTCTCTCTCTCTCTCTCTCTCTCTCACACACACACGCGCGCGCGCGATTTGGCCTCGTCACTGCTACTTCTACTCGAGTTCACAACAACGCCACGTATTATACTCTAGAAATTAGTATACTGAGATAACTCTAGAAATCTGTGTTGAACGTAATCTCGTGATTATTGGGACTATCACTGCGCGATAAAGCGTCATTTTAAGAATTTAAAAACTTTTTTAAAACGTCAAATAATTCTTGCACTTACCCTGGAAGAAAATTGAGTATAAGTTATGATGAATGGTTATAATTATGACCATAATTTTAAGCATAATTATAAGCAGAGAATTAAGCATAATTATAAGCATATTATGCTGAACGATTGACAAACATCGACAACATAACCTTACTATGCCTAAAAATAAATTATTAATCTATTTTACGTCTACATTAATTTAGTAAGTTGATAATAATATTTAAATAATATTAAAAAGAATTAGAAAATACAATTGCGTTTCTGTGAAGTTGAATACGGCGTTTTCCGGGCAAAACTCTCTCTCTCTCTCTCTCTCTCTCTCTCTCTCTCTCTCTCTCTCTCTCTCTCTCTCTCTCTCTCTCTCTCTCTCTCTCTCTCTCTCTCTCTCATGCTCTCTCACTGGTGGGCGCGTAATTGCGTATAGTTGCGACCGTTGCCTGCTTCTGCTTTATATCTTTATGCTAGGTTAGTTTTGATTTTTGATTTATAATGGAGCAAAATCGAAAAAAAGTTTATTCGAAAAAAGTGAAGCGTCAAAAATTAAATAAACTTGTTCAGGAGTGTAGTGAATTTCAAGATTCGAGAAATGTTCCAATAAATAGCAGTTTAAGTGACGATAATAATTTAGATGATTTGCAGATTTCTGACTCCAATACTATTTCAAGTGACAATAATAGTGATAATGAGTTTAATAAATTTTTTAATAAAAGTGATAATAATTCAAGCAGTGACAGTACATGTAGAGAAGAATATTTTATGCTTCAAAATGAAGAATTTAGAGAGATAGAAGAGTTACAAGAATGGTTATTGGGTATACCATTGAGCATAATCTACAGCATTTTATGGTCATAATTATGTCGCCAGGTAGCGGGATTTATTAGCATAATATGCAGCATAAAATGATCATCTAGCATAAAATTCAGCATATTATGATCATTTTATGCCCAACAGTTCTACCAGGGTATTTATCATAGTTGTAGTAATTTTATATTTTAACAACATGACTACAGATCAATGTATTTTTATTTATTTACAGCTACATTACAATTAAAACTGCTCAACTATACATAGCTCCAACGTATAAGAGTAAAAAGCAAATCCACTGGCTGCACTCACTTCATTATAACAAAACTTTAATTATTAATTAGGCAAGGCTCCATTTCTCAACGTTGCTTTACATAATTATGCTAAAAATTTCGCTATACCATGCAAACTGTTTCACCTGTACGTGAACGAACGTATAAAAACTGAAAATCTTATTCTATAGTCTGAAATGGTATTCTGTTTCGTAAATACCATCTGCTTAGCACTTTAAACAAGCTAGTCATTAAATAAAGTTAATACGGTAATGATGATACAGCATTAGAGCTTGATAAGAGCTGATATTGGTAACTATAACATTGCATTTATAGTCTTTAATTCTGTAATTGAATGCAAATGCCAATAAATTAGTACATACCTATGTGGATTAATTCATCTCAATTGACGAGTCAAATTTATATCACTTATAGGATAGAAATTCATTTGTGCATATCTCGCTTAAGCACATTACCTATAGCTTGACTAACAATATACATAATAATTTTACCTTTATTAATACTTCATAGAGCAAAAAACTTATATACTTATTTTGTTGAACTCTTATGATAAATGAATGTATATATGAATAACGCACAATTATATGTTTATACTTTTGAGATGGATGATGCTAAAACCTCACATTATTGCGGCAAATACAGAGAACCACTTTTTAAATTTATTTTTGTTAGGGTTAAATACGCTTTTTAGGGTTTAAATAAAACGAGACAAGAAGTTCATAATTTTGTGTTCTCAAGATATACCCGAATAAGCCAACAATTTACTATAATGAATAATATTCGATGTATTCTCTCGAAAGGCCAGACTCGAACTGTCTGCTACTGCTTTCTTCTTCAGTCCTGTGCCTTCGAAAAGTTTAGCATGCCCTTGTTTAATTGCCTTTCTTCGAACACCACATATGAATAAGAAAAGGTAGCTGAACCCATTCATAAAATAGACTGCAGGGCAGTGTTGCCACGCCGATACTCGATATGCGCCCAAATATGACAAACACACGATAAAATGTGCTCTTTTTTGCGTTTTTTCATTTTTGAATTTTGGAAAAAAATATCTCTCTGGGAAGTTGTTGTTTTTGATTAGGACAAGAACGTTTCAGAAAGATATTTACACAAATTTGAAAATGAAATGGAAATAGTGAGTCCTCATAATTGTCTGTGTCAGGTAAATTTAGAATCACATTAAGAAACAAAATCTGATATAACTTAAAATTAACAAACAAATTTTAATAACAAAAAATAACATAGTACGAAGTGCAGTGATGTAATAAGAAGTGTGTGTTTCAGTGCGTATGTGTAAAGTAGAAAATGAAGAAAACAATCAAGTTGCATATAATTCAAGGATTGAGGACTTACAAAATCGATATTATATGAATTACGTGATCTTGTTCCGTTACTTCATAGCTGTTAATAATTTAATCACGGTATTACCGACAGTGGAGAAAGTGGAAACGATTAAGACCTATTAATATTTCGTGTAACACATCATCCGAGACTGTCTATCTCAACTGATCTCCTGCTTATTTCTCACTCTCGCTTTTTCCTTTTTCATTTCCTAGCGCTAACGGTATGTATAATTTTCTATTCATCTTTTCTGATTAAAAGTTGGATAATAAATGCGACGCCATTAGGTGCAATGTAGAACACTCAAATTTATTCGGACTCTACTCCAATTTCTGATGTCATAAGAGTAAGTAGGCTAAAAGGAGAGCTAAATGGTCATTAAAATATGAATTTCTTATCCATACCAAACGATGATTCTCCATTTGATGATGGATCTTCTCTATAAATTAACTTGGATACATCATTACGTGATGCAAACGTGCACTTCACTTTTCCAACATATCTTACTCCACTTGAAATGGTTTTGAAACATCTTACCTTATCGGCATCATCCATTTTAATAAAAATTATTTATAATAACGTTGTTTGTCTGTTAAATGTATTTATAGCCATTTCTGCCAATAATTATAGTCAATACTTGGATAATGATTATGAAGCTTAGTTGACCATATTAAAAGTGATTTCCTAAGTCAATATTAGTAGCAATATCGATATTTTTTACAACTTTATCCGATTTGTGTATTTGAAATAGCAATTAAAAATGTATTTATATCATTTAGTTTCATACAATATATATATATATATATATATATATGTAAGAATGTTGGGAGAATAGGCCGCAAAGCTTATTAAATTATTAAAGCGATATTGAATTAGCAAATATTTCATAATGGGATGTCGTGATTGTGCCAGCGTAGATGACGTGATTCTATTTACTTTCGTTTTGCATTGTAATTTCTTCCGCTGAGTTTTTCTCTCGCGCCAGCGTTCACCTAACTTCTCATCCTCGGGCCATTTCCTCTCCCGTAGGCGCTCGTCTAGCAATGACATCAGGCTTGTTTTTCTCGTCGATGGGGCTCGTAATCGAATCCAGCGAGAAAACACGAGCCAACGAGCGAAGAGCAAGTCAGGGAGAGAGAGAAAGTAGCAAGGGGACCGAGACGATAATCGGCCGCTCGCGCGTTTCCATTTCCTCGTTCCACACGTATACGTAGAAACGCGCGCGCACGCGCATCGGCCGTAAAGTGGGTTAAGGTCGAGGCATCGATTCATCGATTAGCGGATCTAGCCTGTCTCTCCCGCGGATATCCTTATTATACGCGCTCTTTTATCCGATCGCGAAGGATTCGCGAGTATTGCCGGCGTAATGCCGGACTGGGGTGCAGAAGATGCTGTGACAGAAGATGCTGTCGTTGGAGGGATTTCTCACGTCAAAAAAATCCATCGATTTATATTTATATAATTATCTGCCGGGCGAGTCTTGCGCACCCTCTTCGGTGCGCTATACCTTGGGGGAGTAGAAAGTAGCTGATGGGACGCCTTCTGTGCGCGCGATTCGATTATCGGTCGTTTTCTTCAATACTAAGTTGTATTAACGACATCGGTATACATATATATGCATTGCATTGAAGAAACTCGGCTCGAGATTCGCAAACTCTTTGAGATTTTTCATTTTATATATATATATATATATATATATATATATATATATATATATATATATATATTCGCTCTTCGCATTAGGAACGCTAAAGTGGCTTGATGTACAATTATGTAGGCCAGGAACGTTTATTATTCTACACACTCTAGTTAGCAAATTATAAGTACAAGTCATTCGACAAATCCTCTTTTCTTATTTTATAATAAATAATATATACATTATTTATAATAGCGCTGTCTATCGCTTTTTTATCACCTTATAAAATATATTCAAGTATACTTATCATTATTCATTATTAACTATGATTATCTCTCGCTGTTGAACTTATTTAATCAAATTTAAAATCGTACTCCGATCTTGAGGACTAAGTCTTAAATAAATACTCGAGTTTGAAAGATAAAATTCTACATAAATATCTATCATATAGAACGCTGTACTTATATCTCTTTGCACTTAAGTTGAGGATTAAAAAAGCATAAAGTAACGTGTATAGCATATAAATTATTTAAGTCACGATTTTTACTAATTGCAATATCGGAATTCAAATAATTAGGCCGCATAGGAATATCGGCAATGCGGATGCTTTCCCGTTTTTTCCGTGTTCGCTTGCTGTATAAAAGTTTTTCAATGCCACACTTCCTGGACGTCATCCAAGAATTTCGGTGCACCGACTCCCCGTAAATACAAGTTCTTCTTTTGTCATTCTTCAGCTTTATCGCGTGATCTCTACCTGCCGTATATCACTCTTTGTTTAAAAACTCTGACTTTCCACTTTATTTTGCAATAAATAAGCAAAGCTGGGTCAAAGTTTATGACTTTTTAACTGGCTTTGCATACAAATTGCATACGAAATTCTCGAATACGCTTGGCACTTTGTGATAATGATGAAATGCAGTATTTTCATCTTGCTATTTAGCACGAACAAAAATTATAACTAACGTATACTGTTACTTAGGCAAAAGTGTAAATTCAGTGCATTTAACAAATTTTGTTAGTCTAGAGATCCATACTTGCAATACATTTATATATAACACTGTTATTTACTTTAATTCAAATAACAATTAATTTTGAAACATTAAGAATTTAATTGAAGCTACCTTGTAATTTTAAGTTTACTCAACCAAGGTCAACAAATTTGTTAAAAAATTACCAACAATAACATTGATTTATTAATAAAGGTCATTTAGGTACTCACCTTCCTGAAAAAGCTTATGTTTGCTAAAATTAGCATAATAAAATGACTCAGGTGAAAGTCGTACAATAAAAAGGATATGTCCTTCTGGAGTCAGTGTTAATTATCGTTAATCTTAAGATCTTTGTTGTACAGCTTATAGTAGAAATATATTAAAGGCGAAATTTGGGATTAATCGAATTGTGATTATCTAGCAGTAAAATTCAAAAGTCTTGTTTCCGTGAACAGTTTCCTTTTTTAAGGATGAGTAAGCAAATAGCGAATTGAAATAAATCTTCCTTAAAACTCCTGTACAACTGTAAATATTTTCTTGTTGACTTCCTCTTTATTATAGAATCTTTAAGCACATTTGTAAAAAGCCGCACATGAAATATATATTGCATAAATTCGACCTGTATATTATAATATTATTATATGAGTACAATTAAGTACGCTTAAAAATTCGCTGAATTAACACCAAGAGATAAATATAGCTCATAAATACATAAGCAAGAAAACTGATACATTGACTCTAGTTGCAGAGGCAAAAGCTGATGCATACGCGAGCATTGTGAAAGACAGAAAACTATACGTTGGAAGCAATAGTTGCAAAGTTTACGATGATTTTAATGTTCGAAAAATGTGCGTCTACTGATGAATTCTGTAATTTTTGCTCTGAAAAGCATCCAGATAAAAATTGCACCAATGAAGAAAATAAGAAATGCATAAACTGTCAGAAATATAACGAAAAATATAAGACCAATAGAGAAACCGACAATATAAATTTTTAGGAGAACCACTTTTTTGATTCATTTTTCAATTTTAAGAAAATATCTATATGAAAAGTTGTTCTTTTTGGTTGGAACAACAACTTTCCATAGAGATATTTACTCAAAATTGAAAATGAAATGAGAAAAGTGGATCCTCGTATTTGTTGGTGACAGGTGGCTTTAGCATCACCTTAAAGAAACAATAATGGAAGACACAGTTAGTTTTCACAGCATATTATAATAAACTTTTAATAATTCTGAAAAATATGAAATTTAATAATAATGTTCTAAAAAAGAAGATAAAGAAATGCATAATAAATATGAATGTAGTATAGTATTACAGTAAAAGTAATATAATTGAAATGGAAGGATAGATAATAGAAACTAAGGTATAAAAACTGAGGTATAAATCATAAAAGCTCTATAGTTAGTGTTAAGTAGGTTTTAAGTAGCTTATAATTGTTATTGTATTTTTTTCTTTCTTTTTCTGTACTCTCTTAATTTGAAATAGTGAAACCTCGGAAATTTCACTGTAAAACAGTGAAATCTCACTGTTTCGCAGTGAGAACTCAGCAACTAATTCATGTAGTGGCTGAGTTTCCACTGCGAAACAGTGAATTTTCACTATTTCAAATTAAGAGGGTAGCCGGACTGCGTACAGATACTTGTGTATACAATCTTATAATAGCATGGTGTTATTGTAAGATATTGTATATTGTTACAAAATGTATAACCTGGTGAATAAATAGAAACAAAATGTTCACATCGCACACATCAACGGAGCTCGAGGAGAAGGACAATAAAGCATAGAGAATAAACGGATCTTGGGTGGATCAATAGAGCTGCTGTTCAGTTATAGGTGGTAATATGCACTGTAATAGCTCGCGTACTTTTCTAAAGTCAGAGCAGGCTGCTAGTAATTGCCTTGAGGGTTGCTCGTTGCATAATAAAGCAGTTTGACGCGCCGCGGGCAAGACGAGCCTCGACGATGCAGTTGTGCAGTGCTCTCGCGATTTTTGTTGTCCATCCTCTCACTCGCCGACAATCAAAGTGTATAAGTATAGTAAACACGTAAAAAGTATGGTTTCGGGCGTAAAATGGGAGCTGCCACCGCGCGTGGATCGTAGATGTGGCTTTCGAGCGAATGAACTCTAGCCGCGAAGATGGAGCGATCGTTGCCGTGCGTGGGACGGCACTGCACGTGAACGTGGGGCGAGCCTGTGAACCGTGGCTATATTATAAGGAGCTGGCGGTCATCTCTGATGCTTCGATGCAGATTAAGATTTATTTGCGCCTGCTATTCTCTTACGCGCTCCTTCAAATCATGTATAACAGCTAGTATCATTTAACTTGTGCATTATAAGATGAAACGTCAATTTCATACTTGCTTATATGAAAATCTACTTCTCGCATTTAATAGGACGAACGAGAATAAAACTTAACTTTTGGCGGAAAATAAGTGGAGCCTAAAAGGCTTGAAAAAGCTTGACTCCTTATCTAATTGACTTTTCATTCATAATTTTAAGAGAAATAATGTTTCTGAAAAAATAATACTTGTCCCCGCTTCGTTTT
This sequence comes from Gastracanthus pulcherrimus, assembly GCA_949152435.1. Classification (NCBI taxonomy): domain Eukaryota; kingdom Metazoa; phylum Arthropoda; class Insecta; order Hymenoptera; family Pteromalidae; genus Gastracanthus; species Gastracanthus pulcherrimus. The sequence continues at coordinate 53,995,247 of OX424576.1, forward strand.
ATAGCAATCTATATATATGTCCAAGCTGCTTTCATGTGATTGTTTTGCTTTCGAGAAAACTTTGACAAACATAGTATGTAAAGGTTAATCTCCGTGTAGTTGGCCCTCATAGTGTGTCAAAGTTTTCTCGAAAACAGAAGAATCACATGAAAGCAGCTTGGACATATATTTAGATTAGTATAAAACGAAGCGGGGACAAGTATTATTTTTTCAGCAAAATGATTTCTCTTTCAGACAGAGATATCCGGCGTCCTCTTAATCCTAGCTGCAGGCGTATAAAATGTAACAAGCGCAATATACATTGTACGAAGTATATGGTGAGTAGGAGGGAAAAGCCTGCACTTAGGGTGTCTAGTCGCAAGCTCACTTTTCTACGTTCGTTAAGGCCTAATTAATCATTCAATTTTCGAGCCGTGAATTTTGACGAACCTCGCAGGAGCGCGCCGCGTTCGCCCCTGGGATCTAACGACATTGTTTACGCTGTGAATCACGATTATACACATATACGTTGTACGTGTGCAGCCGGACTCGAGGCGCTCGCGATGACGTCCTCCTTTCAAAATATGCCTCGTATCTACTCCCGCGCGGGCTTTTTAAAAATATTTTCGCCCATCGAGGCGCGAAACAATACGAGAAGTGCCCCCGCGCGCGCGACTTAAAGTGTGGCCGTGCAAATATTTGAAAAGCCAGCTCTCTCGCAAGTGGGAGGTTGGAGACGATCCGAAGCGCCAAAGAGTCTGCTCCTCTTATTCTCACAATGCAGCTCGAGCCGATTTCTTTTACTTGACATATTTTCCCTTTGATTTTCCGCGAATTCAGCCTCTAGTATGGGTTCGTTGGTGTGCGCGGAACTCTCTTGCAGACGAGCTTGCAGCCACGGGAACACTGTTACGCCTGCAGCTTATCGCACCACTGCTGCTATTTACAATGTCTTTATCTCTCGTTTGCGTTAAGACCAGCACTTGTTTATTAATCGCATAACTGCGACGTATACAGACTGATATTGTGTTAGCCTGTCCTCTTCTCTTTCCTAAGCTACGCAGTCATTTTTCATTTCTCCATCTTTCCGCCTCGAATCTCATTTGCTTCTTTGTTAGGGACAAGTATTTTTATATTATATTTATATAATTTATAAGGTTTGAGGAAGTCAAGTGCCAATTAATCGGCAGCAGTTTTTCGATCGTCTAGAGGTAAACGTCCCCTTAAATGAATTTAAATCAATTGATCATTAACTAATAATTATTATCAATTATTAGCCAGATACGAGATTAGATACCTACACGTAAAAGTGACAAAGATGTTGAGCGAGATAATCCATCTCGTATATCGTAACGTAATAAATACTTAATGTAACTCTGGAAGAAATATACGACTATAAAGTGATACATTGCATTTAAAACTTGTATGATAAGTCACTCTAATCCGAAAATTTATTCTGATATCAAGTTTCGAAGCGATAGAAAATAGTCAGTTAAAAAATAGAAACTGTAATTTCGTAGCCCCCAAAGATCAATACTTTTAACCTTTGCATGATTAAAGAGTCTAAATGCGGAATTCCTAAATGGCGTTGAATAATTCCGTGAAAAGGAATTTGCGAAGACTCGAAGCTTTGTAAATAATGCAGACAAAAACGTTTGGCTGTCGGGCCGAGCTAATATGTTGGTTTCATGCTCGAGAAGCGCGCGGGCGCGCGTGTAAAGGCTAACGATCTATTGTTTATTTCGCTTCATTCGGCCGTACTTATTTCGACTCGTTAGTTAGAAGAGGTGGACGAGCGCGGGGGGAAGGGGGGGGGGGGTACAGTAGAATCCTCGCAAAGTTCCGAGGCGCAGGATGTGTATAGAGCAGAGAAGCCGAAGAGAAACGAATATAGGGGATGTCGAAAAAAGAGTCGAGCTCGTCGTGCGCGGACGTTTATAGAAGTGGAACTCGGGGAAACTGCTGCTTTTGCTTGCGTATCGCATGACCGGCTCTCCTCCTCGTATCCTGAGTATTCTCGTATTCTCGAAAAAGAGGATAAAGTAGAAGAGCAGAGTAGACGAGCGAAACGGCACGAGAGAACGAGCTTGAGATACAAATATAGCAACAAATGAAAATTGACTTTTCGAGTAGTGCCGTAGTTTTTAAACCAACTCTCGTGAACTTGTTTCTTTCTCCGAGATATTATAATTTCACAGCTAGATCGAAAGTTTTTCGTTGAAAAATAATTTGGTTGCTAAACAAGTAAAAGTGTGACGTTCAAACGAGAAGGAAAACGTAGCGAGCGACGCGTTGTGTTTGGAGCGAGCTATAGCGCGAGAGGGGTGTCGTAAAATCCGAGTGTCTGCGCGTTAGCGAGTTGAAGTGCGCGCACGAGAAACCTTATATCTATAGTATATGCTCCTTGTCGCTCAATGAAATGAGAAACGCTTCCTATACGTCTATCCTGCCGTACTGCACGAGTACATGTCTCTTAACGAAGACGCAAGACGTAACGCAAGTCACAAACCCCCCGCGATACATATGGACGTGGCCGTAACGTAATCCTCTTAGGCGAAAAACGCCTCGAAGTAGATAATATTATACAGTGCTTCCAGCCCCTATCTGGTAAAAATATGCATTTAGGCAGTGAGCGCCATTTGTAACGTTTTCTGTAGGTCTTCCCTAGCTCCGCTCAGTGCAAATGTACAATGCCGATGGATAGAGAACATTTGGCCAATCGATTTGGTGGCGCGGCGCGTTTGCGGCTCGCCCAGCATGAAAATCAATTTCAATCTATCAACTTAAAAATTGCAGCTCGCGTAACTGTGCACGTTATCCATCCAACGATTGGACATGAAATTTGTAATGAACGTCTTTTCAAGGTTGCTTACTTCATTAGTACGTATTGAAGTAATACTTGTTACTTAATCTAATATTTACTAATAGGTATTAAAAGTAGAAAAATACGTTAAGTACTATTTGAAGAGAAAGTCTCCAGTGGTAAAGTTATTGACGAAGCGAGTTCCCTCGAAAAGTGCAAAGAAAAGAAGAAACAACAAATAAATACGAAAAGCAAGAAAAGGGAAAAAGGAAAAAGAAGGAAAACAAACAAGAGCGCGAGCGGCGGCAATCGCGTTTAAAGTTTGCGAGGTAGCGACAGTGGTTTCAAGGTCCTCGTATTTTTAGTGGACGCAGACTGCAGAGCCACACAGGCCCTCGAGCATAGTAGTGTACACTGTGGAGCAGTATTAAGGTGCAAGGAGCACGTATGTAGGTTAAGTTGCGTTATAGCTCGTGCGCGTCCGTCGCATTAAATTTCCTGCATTGCCGTATAAGAGCGGGCGCTGCGGCTGTTCGCCTCCCGAAGGGACCGCGACCGGAGACCAAAACACGTGCCACCGCCGCCGCAGCTGCATCGCCCAGACGACAAATAGATCAATTATTTGATTGCTGACCCTGAGCGACGTTCTCTCTCTCTCTCTCTCTCTCTCTCTCTCTCTCTCTCTCTCTTACTTTTTTCAATAGTATATTACGATACATGTGACCTAAGTGGCCCATAATTGCACGGCGCGTAGTTAGCGCCCGAGCGTAGCGAGGGCGATACCGTCGCGCCGTGCAATTATGGACACTTAGGTCACGAGTATCGTATACTATTTTGTAGCACGAGTGACATAAACCCGCCACCGACATCGGGGAGGGTGTATGGTGCGGGGGTGGGCCGGGCGGGGGAAGAGGGGGGGTTTCGGGGGGGCGAAGCCCCCCCGCATAAAAAAAAATAAAAATATAATCCAAAAAACATAAAAAATAAATTAAAGAAATTAGAAATCGTATAAACAAATTATTATTTAACCAAAATTCATTAGTTAATTAATAATCAATGTCAACTATTATACATTGTTTGAATAGAACCTAATATAAATAAGATATTTTGTTTTTTGAAAAGATAATAAATGTTTATTATTACCAGTTAATTAGAATATATTTATTTACCCTAATTGAAATTTTTTAAATTAAATTTTAATAAATTTCTAATATTAATCATGAAAAAAATTAGTACTGAATTTTAAATTGAATTTCAGATTGAATATTCAAAATACGCGCCAAATTGTCATATACAATCAGTTGAACTAACCTCTAAATTTGAAGCATTATTTTAAGGATTTATAATTATTCTCTGATTCTTGACATGCGTATTTACCAGCTTTACTACTTCTTTTTTCTATTATTATGAACGAAAACGTTTATTTTGAGTGTTTTTAGTTTTTATTATAGGATAGTAGGGATCTGTGGCCTATGTGAATTCATTATTACACTGTGTAATAAAGCGCCACTTAGGTCACGGATAAGCGTGACCTAAGTGCGGGTTTAGGTCACACAGTGCTATAAAATACCTTTCACCTTTTTCTCGCAATAATCGATAACAATCTCGAGCAACTTTATATATCAAAGCACTGAATTCTTTAGCAAATAGAAGAATTTTTCACTCTGCTAGAATTGATAAATAAGAGCTGAATGTGCAACTCACATGATATAAGCTTTTAATATTGTAAATACAAAGATAACATCATTTATAAGCAAAGTTGGTTACGGTTCTATATTTAAAAAGATGCAAAGACACGTCAGAGTTGATTTGAAAACATTTGTAAAAGCTTGCGTTATGCAAATGAACTCATAATCGCAATGACGCGTCTCTGATAATCGGCTAATCGAAAATCGCATTTTAGCATGTTAGCGAGCCTTGACACTGCGGATCGACTCGTAAAGTTTCAACGAACTGGCCGAACTATTTGCATGCGATCCGCGTTTCCATCTCTGCAGCCTGCAATTCCGCTTCTACCTCGGTTTTCCTCGCACCCCCCTACCAACTACCCAAAACTTTCCATACCTATATGTATATGCGCAGCTCTCGGGCTTGCTCGATATACTGTACATACATCTGCTGCAGGCTCATGTCTTGTGGCTTAAAACTTTGTCCGTTTCGTTTTTCCGCCCTTCGTCTCTTATAGAAATAATGTAACGAGGACAAATCTGGCTTATGCGCCGAGGCATTTTTAACTCTGAATTTTAATGTCTTACATGTTAAACCTCTTCATAACTACGTTTTTCCATTAATCGAAACAATAATTTAATGATGTAGTCTGATATAAAAAGGAAAAGACTATTTTATTGGAAGTAATATAAATATACCCATTTCATGCGTTACGATAAGAAATATTGTATAGTATTTTGGATTCTTTTACACAGCATTGAAGTTTTAATATTACTATAAGGCAGTTCAAATTATAACTTTCATTGACTTTAATTGCTGATAGTACTTCTTATTACTTAATATTTATTTAAATATTCAATATCCTATCCAATTTTTAATAAAATTACAATATAAGTATCACAGCTTTAAAATGGGAAAGATACAACTAAAATTATATTCAAACGAAAAAATCTCTAAATCAATTCAACGACAAAACTTATCAAGGCAGAGAGCTGCTCTTGGTGGTATCATAAAAATTTGAAGTGAGGCTTTGTCTCGGTCTTGGCGCCAGTCCTAAAATGTAGTAAGAATGATTTGGTCGCGCCGAGTAAATACTGTTTTTGAATAGAGCCGATAAGAAATCATTACAGACAGATGGTCATTCTTTCAGTGAATGTGACTTGCTTGTTGCAATGGCACCATCACGGCATCGGTTCCTGATCAATTTAGGGGGTAACTTTATTTGCTGTGTTAAAACGTAAAATGTAAATCTTAATCTTTAATATTAAATTTAAAAAACGTAAATATAAAATTCTTAATATCTCTTTTCTGGTTTGATGTAGCTTTCTAAAAATATATACGACAAAGTTTGAGGTCAAAATGTACTAGTATACAAAATTTCAGAGTTTTCGGAATACTATTTCGAAACTGATAGTACTCCCTTAAATAGACTATAACTTTGGTCAATAATTTTCGCGGCCAAAATTAATGCTTCAGGGCTCAATGATTTTGCTTTTTCTAAAGGAGGGGGGCTGAAAAATATATTTGTTGTTTTCCGGGGTTTTTTGTTTCTTTTAACGGTTTTCTGATTTTTGAGTTTTAGTTCTTTGGGTTTCTGGTATGTTGGAAATAATATCATCGAATCATTTTTTATGCATTTGAAAGAACATAGAATTACCTATCTTTTTCGACCGGAAATTTTAAATAAGTTACTTTTTTATTCTGTTATACACGAAAACGTCGTGATTTGCGACGATTGATTAAACGGTGATTTCTGGGAAATATAACATGTAAATTTTTTCTTAAATTTTAGGTAATTAGGAATATGGATAAGAATATTTTGTAAAACTTATTTTGTTAAGTCTTTATCCTTTTCCTTTTTCGAGAAAAAAAATGATTTTGTGAAAAGAATCATTTTTCTTGGCAAAGGACAACTTGAGTAAAACGTCATTATTCCTTCTGCAAATTTCCACAAAGGTAGCTTTTTACTATCGCTTGAAACTGATAGAAGCCTAGATTATAACGACATTGACATTCTGTGTTATTTGAGGTTATGTTTTTTATCGTTTATATCTCGAGAACGACGCGATCATTTTTTAATGAAAATTCTGAATTGAAAAGAGATTTTGAGATTTTCGATCAGTTTTTGTTTTACAATGATTTCTTTATTTTACGATATTTTACGACATTCTGAAATCGACAAGGTAAATTATTTTTGTATTTTAGAAATAATATGGTTGTTTAATTCTTTCTTTCTTTCTTTGTATTTAATGGTGATGTGTCCCCTCTTTCTTGGGACTCAGATATGCCACAATGCATATGTGATTTTGTATTTTACATTTGTACTTTATATACGTGTTTGTAGTGCTGTGCGATGTTGGTCGAGAGAAATCCATCACCTGCTTACTAGCGTCTCAGACACTTTTGAGAAGGCTTATATAAGGCGTCCTGCAAAGCACAATGCGTAGTCGGGGATCTTTTTCCGGCGAAAAGCTGAAAGAAAAAATTCTCGAGAGTTTTCGCCGGAAATCGAACCCTCGACTGCTTGACCTTCTTCGAAGATAAATATATTTGCTAGGAATGGTATAACATTTTTTCGAGTTCGCTGATTACGAATCCGAGGTCGGATTTGCAAAATTCAAAATGACGGATTCAAGATAGCGGATCAAATTGATAAAAATTTGAACAAATTGGCTAAAAATTATTACTAGGGGATTTTGGGGGTAGCTGATTACGAATCCGAGATTAGAACAATTAATTTAGTTTGAGGAACCTAAGTGCCAATGAATTGGTTTATTAATTTGGTCGCTTATTCTTTGGGTATTAAGCGGTAATTTTTGTCTAGTCAAAGCTCATTTTTTTTTTGGTTTTTGGTAAAGATTCCAAATTAAAAAGACTTTTTAAATTTCGTCGATTTGTTTTTGTTTTATAACGATTTTGAAATCAGTAATGCAATTGTTGATCATAAACTTATAATATTTTGTAATGTATCTACCCTGGTAGAAATCTTATCGTGGTGCCCACATTCGCTATAATGGCCTTTATAGGCAAACTAGATAGTACTAGACTGTACAAAACTCGATAAATCCACACAGATCTACATAGTTTTCTCAATAATAATATGTACGTATAAAATCTGTGAGGTTATATATTATTTATTGAACAGAACTTTTATTGTAAAAATTAATGTTAAAGAAAGTTAATAATAAGATCTACAGTTCTATTCATACTATTTACATATAAAAGTAGTCAGAAAGCATATGTAACCTAAAAAATGAAATTTTAGAAATAATTTTCCTTGCATATGAAAAACAGTGATTACAAAATAACGTTATTGATTGATGTAGTTGTTTCTTGAAAAGTAATATATAAATAATAATATCATATGTACAAATATGTACTTTATGAGATGCTTTATTTAAATACTAGAATTTTAATTTCAGAATTGCAAATAATTTTATATCCGTATGTGAGTTTTTATAATACATAAACTGCTCGTCCGTGACAACATTTTCAAAGACAAACACATTAGTCGAACACATGTAGACGATAATTTTCTTTATAAGTAACAAATTACTATGTTTTAACTGGCCATAGATGTCAAATGAAAGTGTTTGATTATAAATTAATCACAGTAGGAAATACAAAAATAGAACATATATATATAATAACTCAAATACATTATTTCTTTTTAAAAATAGAAAATTAATCAGTTGATAATAAATGTATGTGAAAATAGTTTTCCTTACATAAACCATACAGGTTTTGAAACCAAGCATGTATTTAGGATGGAACATAATCAAATATAAGGAAACCAATTTTACACAAAGAAAATAAATATTTGCACTAACACTTCATATAGTTATTTAGATATTCAGATTATTTTCTTATTTTGATTGTTTAATATATATGTGTAACATAATATTGTTATTGAGTTCTTAAATACAAAAACTCGATGCATCTAAAATTTGATAACCTTACACTTTAGAGGTTATTTACATTTACTTACATTGGTAATAGGTGAACAATAACATGTAAATACTTTAAGTGGTTGTTATTGTCATAATTTTGCTTATGTAGTTTTATCGGGGCAAATAATATGGGAAACTAGAAGGGACGACCGTTACACGCCTTTATAGTAGCTATCTAGTTTGCCTACATAGATCTACACAGCGCGAGATTATTCTACATAGATCTATAAAGCGGACGGGATAAATTTCTACAGAGTACTGACAACAATCAATGATAAAAAACACACCTTTTTGAGATATTAATAAAAAAAAAAGAAATAGAGCAATTTAAAAAAATGTATTAGAATAAAAAAATTCAGATTGGAACAATTAATTTACTTTGGAGAAGCTAAGTGCCAATGAATGGGCAGCGGTTTTTTAGTTATATTCTGATAAAATGTTTAAATTTACCGAAAAGAAATCAGGTAATATATGATGAGTGAATTATTTATAGCTTAAAATGTATTTCAAATTTACCGACGAAATTCCTAACCTCAAATCTTTGACCGAGGTATGAACAATTGATTACAATGAATAAATAAACTAAATTATGAAAAACAAAGACATGATTGCCCTTCCTTTTGTAAGATTCTGCTACTCTGCGAAGTATCAGGTAATAATATCATTGAGTACATAAATGGGATTTGAACGAAAGTTCGGATGAACTTTCGTAGATCTCTGTTTTATTCTGAGTTTTCGTTCCAAATGCCATTGACTTTGCACACTGGCAATGAGTGATAATTCTATATTTTCTAATTGTCGGGTCGGTAAAGTATGGAGGATAAAAATGGACTTTGATGCCGCCTTAAATAATGAATTCTGTCACGATACATGAAAGAGCTTGAAAGAATTCGACAACATCGTCGTGTATTTACTATAGTAAGTTTAAAAGTTAGAAGATTTATAAGCAAATAAGCAAATAAAGGAATGTTGATGAGATGAAATTGAAAATAGTAATAAATGAGGCTACTGATGAGGAAGAGGAAGTGCAGAGTTGTATCTATATCCAATATCCTCCCGGTCGTCAGTCGGGCAGGTTCCAGCAGCTGGGCGCGTTCGATCGAAGTCGCGCGGCAGCGGAGTTGCGTGGGGCTGCCAAGTACCTATATACACGAGCATGTATACTGCACGAATATAGGTATAGAGCAGCGAGTCGAAGGCTTCGCGCGAAGGAGACTCGCGGGGGCAAGATTGAGCGTCGGCTCGCGTGCGAGCTGCTACGCGGAGAAGCGCGCTATAGCCGCACTAGGTCAGCGTCGTCTCGGACTCCCCTCTCGAGTCTGGATAAGCCACGTGCTGCCGTTGATGCCGCCGTTGATGCCGCCGTTGATGACTTTTCTCGGCCCGTGCTCTATTCTTTCTTCGACTCGATGGACTCGACTTGCTCAAATAATATACTTATATTACCTACACTCTTTTGGACAAATATCCCATCATGTCTTTATTACAAATAAATGCAATGGATGCGAAAAAAATCTTCAATGCGTATTTCACCTATCTTTCCTTACTTAAACTACTGCGTCCAGCTCTTGTATGCCTCACTTATAACTTACTTATAACCAGCTGCGGCAAAAGCCAGAGAAATTCCTCGCCCATGGTATAACAATAATGCGTCTATTTTTAATCTTCTCACTTTTAATTTCTTCATAATTGTCCGTACATCAAGTGATATATTCATTTTTATCGTTGAGATATTTTCTTTCAATATTCCTCACTGCTATGAGAATGCTGAACATTTAATCAATTTCAAATACAAATAAAAAAAAGACAAGCAAAAGTTTATCTTACTGTTTAGTTTAACTTACTTCAATATTGTTTATAATATAAAGTTTTGTTAAAAATCAATGAAATGAAATCCCCACAAAAGTGCTTTAGCTCTGCTGGTTTAGCTCTTACTCTCCTCTCTTAATCTTATTCGCTTCTTACGCTCGGCGAATTTTCACCCTTGAGGCAAGAGCAACTTTCCTTCCTTCCGCTAAGCAATGAGCCACGATGTTGTTGAAAAAAATGCGGATGAATAGAATTAAGTCGCAAGTTATAATACAGTTTGGAGATCGAAAGAGCGATTTATAGTGTCGCGTAGCAGTCGTGTACGACAGATAAAAAATAATCAGACGGAGCGGAAGAAATAAAAATGTCGCTGCCGCGGCGGGCCGGCCGAGATGTAGCGAGCGTTCGACGATGTCTTTGCTGACGCAATTTCCGATAGAGGAAGAGAGCTGCCGAGCAAAAATGTGGGCAGCCATCCAAAGTGGAGATCGTGGCTCCCTTTTGCCCCGATGCTGCTGAAAACTATGCTAGCGAGCTGTCCGACGTTTCGTCCAATCGGTCACACTTTCCAACGCGACGTTGCGATCCGCAGCCTATACCTAATACTAATACTCGGCGAGTAATCGGTCGAGCATCGTCGCGCGCGCACTGCACCTCTATACAACCAGAGATTTTGCAATTCCAACTTCAAATTGCACTTTCAGCTGTTTAGCTTTCTTTTATTATATTTACTCTTTTATTTTCATATTTCAGACCATTAAGAACAATTACTCTACTATTTTCAATCTTTTTTTAATCTCTCGATTCTGACTTTGGATTAACAACAACAACAAAAACACTTCAAATATAAGAAGAACAACTTACTTTCAATAGAATTCCAAATGCTCTTCAATTGTTTATTGTAGACTGAATGCAAATATTGATGCTAACATGTATAATAAAGTTTAATATAAAGCCATTCGTTTAATGCTCTAAGAATCTCTTAGCTCTGTGAAATTATCAATATTCCCAATAACGCAATAGCTAATAAAAATACATTATTTCTCAAAAAGAAAGCAAAGCAACAAATGTTTAGATTCAAAAAAGCGTATAAAATCGTTGCATATTGTTGATATTTCCGGACAATGCTCTTCAATTGTTTATTATATACTATTGTTATATAGGTATAGCCTATTATTATAGGTATATGCAACTTTTCGAGGATTTTCGCAGTTGTTATTTTAAAGACTACCGTTACGGACCCAGTTCCTGATCATTTTCTTACATAAAATATTATTTTAAACTTGTTGCTGCAAAAACTTTTTTGAAGATTGCAGATATAACTATCTACTATTTAGATGTTCCTGTTCAAAGTCTAATAAGTTTAATTGTAATTGGCTTTTATGGAAATCAGAGTTGATCAGGAATTGCTCTTAGCTGATCAGCTAGATCAGGAACTGGGTCCGTGACGGTATTACTCTGTGATGACAAATATTATTCGAAATGAATCTATCGGCCTACATATCTCTCTTCCTCTCTCTCTCTCTTCCTCTCTCTCTCTCTTTCTCTTTCTCACTCAATCTTGGCGAGTAGACAGAATTTTTATAGACGAAATGCTAATAAATAAATACATAAATTAAAGTAATGAAAAGTTCGCGAAAATGAAAAAAAAAAAAATTATCGAAGGAGATCAGTGCGTCGAAAGTATCCTGGAATGTCTATCTTTTTTCATTCTCGATTTTGGCTAATTTGTTATTTCTCGTCGAAAAATTCTTTCTGCTCAAAAAAATTGAGAGAAACAATTGACAAGAAAAGGTAAAAATTGGCTGATATAGACTGAAAGATTCATTTTCCGCCACAAAAAGTTAACTTGGCGGCGGAACCCGAGTTCGTTTCTCGCATCCGAAAGTAAAGCAAAGCTAAGGAAGTGGATGCGTTTGGTAGAGGTCGTGCGCACTGCGGCTAAGAGAGCCTCCTCTTCGCTTGCTTATAGACTCAACTGAAGCCGCACTTAATTTTTCATTCGGACATAAAATCAAGGACGGCTGAGGTCGATAAGCTAAAAAAACAGAAGAGGAAGCCTGCGATTATTTAGAATAGTCATAGAACTACACGGAGAGAATTTTCTAATAAAAATTATGACGAAATTCGCAGTAAAAATTACCGTGAATGACTATAAAGCTGGGACACTCTAACTATCCGGCAGTTTTTATTGATATTTACGATAAATTTTACCGTACCGAATCTTGGAGAAAGCCAAAATTTGTGGTAAAATTTGTACAAAATATTTTTTAAAAATCTGGATTTTCTTCCAATTATTGTAGCAGTATCATTAATACTTAATTAAGTACATTTATACACATTTATATTTGAGTTAACCTAAAATGTGTACACGCTCAGTTGTTTCCTTTATCAGCTGTCTTCTTTTTCTCAATTTGTAGTCAATGAGGTAATTTTTATAGTAAAATATCAGGAAAAAGTGCCAGAAAGTAGGAGTGTCTCATCTTTATAGTTATTTACGGTAATTTTTACCCTGAATTTCGTTACAATTTTTATTAGAAAATTCTCTCTGTGTATAAATTCAATATGTACTAATAACTGAAAAACTATAATATTTCTGAAGCTCAAGATTTTTATCTAATGGTGTTATTTCTTAATTAAAGAACAATTAGGCATAGATATCTCCAAGAGTCATACGCTCATCTGCATGACATACTACGATTTATTTCTAATAAAATAGAAATTCAATTGTTAGTTATACGTTATACCATGGAAAAAAAATTGTTTAAAGCTGATATCCATTCGAAACCCATCAACGAAAGCAAAAGTGTAGAGAGGGATAATACAAAGCGATGAAAGTGCTACGTATAACAAGAGGGCTTTAAATATTCAACAGTAAATTCATGTATGTGTATGAAAATTGCGATAGACTGGAATGCTTGACATAGAACACTTGCAAAATGAAAGAAGAAAGAACACTAGATTTTTAAAATGAAAATTAAAGTTAAAAATGTTTATGTTGTTTAATTTTGTATTTAAATTGAAAGACTCGAAATAATTAAAAGAAATTAAAGTAATATTGAAATATTTTTTTAAATATAAATTATTATTGCGAATAAAATTAGTATTTTACTATTTTAAGTTAAGTTATTTTTTTAATACAAATATTTAAAGTAGATACTACTGAAATGTGTATCTTGGAAAATCCTGACGCAAGAGATATCTTGAAAACTATTTGATCGATAGGTATAAAATATTAAAGGACTTATTCTGCAGCACATAAATAACTATTGTTCCAACTTCAATCATACTTTTCCGTTGGAAATTTCCTACTTTTTGTACGTAAAAACTTGGCTGATTTCAATATTGAAACTTTGAACATGAGCTATTTTTATGTTAGTTTCATAAGATGTTGATAATTTTTTTCTTTATTCCGATGTTTACTTTTGGCCCAATCACCTCCCATGAGCCTCCAAGCCCCGTTATAGAATATCCAATTTCAATTTTGAGAAAATATCTCTCTGGAACGTTGTTGTTTTTGATTGTGACAACGTCCCACATAGATATTTAATCGAAATTGAAAATTAAATAAATAAAGTGGCTGATCGTAATTGCCGGCGAGGCTCGCGGTGGGGGTGGGCATTCCCTTTCAGCATTACCTTAATTATACATTTATAGTATAATTAATTAATTTTTAATTTTTTACAACGTGTAAGAGGGGTGCTGCAATTAAAACGCTATAAACATTCTATTTTGTGCAGATTTTTTTCTCACCTCCAATAAAGCAAATCTTTTTGAAACTTTTGAGATGTTTCGTTACATATTTCGACAGTAAGAAAAGATTTTCTAATACCAAAATATTAATATTTTGTGCGAAATATTTAGCAATGTTTGCACAGCCTCGTCGCCGAAGTCATACGACCTCGTACAATCTAGCGTGCGTAATTTAAATATGTAACAAAAAAAAAGATTTTTAATTTTAATGTAATTACCTTCTGTGTGAACGTAAAAAAATTAAACAAACAAAAAAATGAACAAATGTGAGATTTTGAAAAGAAAGCTACGATTTTCGCCAAAAAATGTCGACTTCATTGTTAATAAAAGGGTTAAATTAATTTTTATTTATAAATGTCTTAGATTCACATAGAAAAGAATGCAATTATGTAAGTAAAAGATCTTGGTTCAAATGAATTGTTCAAATATATCTTTGTCTATACTATGTTTAAAGTTTTCGGTCGGCGTATACCTGCATTGGAGTCGCGCACACTGCAGTAGCTATATCTAGCGAAATATTACGAATGTCGATTAAGAGAATGAAAAAATGGATTTTTTGAAATAATAAAGTATAGAAATAGCAATATAAAAAAAGATATTATACATACTTAGAAAAGTGTAATTTCGGAATTTCGGCCATTAGACTTAAAAAGCGTCTTTATATGAAAAGAGGAGAACCATTGACACAAGTGCGGAAGGTACTAGGAGAATATGAAGCGAGGATCTATTACGGGAAACATAGGTATATAATTAGTGTAGCGGTAAACGGTGAAACGGGGCTTGCGGTGCGCTGCAAAGTGTCGCAAGGCTAGATAGAGGTTGAGGCGAGCGGTGCTCAGAAAATCTGGCCCGCTGCCGCTTCTGCACTCGAGATTTTAATTAGCCTCGAATCAAAGATACCGCAAGCCTATGCGCCGCTGCGCCGCGACTTTTGGCCAGCAACTGTCCGCGACGCTGCTCCCAATGAATTTCCCGCTATGTATTCGTTTATTCCAGTACGCGGCTCGCGAAAGCATGTTTCTTCTTCGATTCTATTTTCCTCGATGTTCTTTGCACAGTTTTTTTCATTTTTACTATATCTTCATTGAAGTTTCTCGAGGAGTGCAATTTTTCCACGGTATTCACTATACTTGACCTTTCGATTTCTATAGGATAAATTAATTCATATGAAGAATTATGAAAGAATTTTGTTTTATTTCGTTTCTCGATGTTTCTCTATGGCTTCCTTCTTGTCATTTATTTTGTTACTTAACAGTTCTGAGAAACATGGGACTCTCGAAGATATTGAGATAATACAGTCGTTCAACGATTCCTAAATAAGTAAAGCTTTTCGCGTAGCAAGGTGTAAAGGAGAAAAAGCTCCGGATGTTGTTTGTCAGTATAGACATAGAAGGTCTCGGCGATTTGGCAATTCGGCAATTGAAAATTTATGAAGCCGGCCCAAGGTTGAAGCAGACTACCTGCAGTATACAAAAAACAGGCGAGATCCTGTCTGTTGCTCGGGCTGCAGTAAAATACTTATATACATTTTCTCACCATATGCATTTTGATGTGTCATTTGGTATACCAACAATACTAAATAAACGTAAAATAATTACGCAATAGTTGCCGGCGTATTAACTTATTATAATATTTAAAAGTCAACAAAATTTTGAACAATCATACAATTAAGGGTTTCGGTATACGGGTGATTGTCAAAAACGGTACTTTTCCATCTAACTTTTGAACCAAATTAAAAATACTTTGTTAGGGTTTAAGTTGTTATTTTTGGTAAAATGAGACAAACTTTTCTTGGAAAGAGCTACATGTGACAATAAATGTTTTACATGTATTTTTTATGGCATCTTACCAGATTGGCCACGGTGATTAATTTTTGCTAGAAAAATGCCTGTCGTTTTATTTTAATATAATAAAAATAATTTTTCGCATAGTATATATATATATATATATATATATATATATATATATATATATATATGTATAATGTATATGCACACGTTATTCCATCAAAATACCTCATAACAAGTTTCTCACAAATGTAACTTAGCTATAATTTTGATGGTCACGGTAATTACGTATTTTTTTAGCTTTTGGAATTTTAAAACTAATAACCTAAAAAGTAACTATCAAAACTGCAAATAAACACCGGCTCGCTCGTTTATATACTTTTTTGAAGTTTAAACTGAAAAACCTGTAGGGTTAAATGGTCCAACTAAGGTGTCCTATTCATTACGGAACGATAACGTGAGCGGGAATGGTAAAACTTGAAAAGTTGGCGACAACATTTGTAATGGCATTTTTCCGACACAAGAGCGGGTCAGATTTTGAAACTGATTTTGCGCTTCTGGTTCCAAGCTCCGTGTTTTCGAGTGAAAACTAATTTTCGGTTGTAATGTTATGAAACACCACAGAATGGTAGATGTGCAGGATAGTAAAGATTTATTTATTGCAAATTCATTACCATTATTATCGCCTGTCGTCACGTATAGACAGAGAAGTTAGAAAAAAATCTGAAAAAATTAGATCTTATTGTATGTGTATAATGCATTGCATAGTGTAATAGGTTAGCTATAATTAAATCATAAATGTTATGTGTAATAAATTGAGAATTGTCTTAATTATTCGATGGCTACAGCTGGCACGGTAATTACTTTTTAGCTATATAGCATAGCATGTATATCGCACGTACATTAAATATATAGCATATTTATCTTACAAGGAAACCGGGGATGGCAACCCTTACTTTTTATTTCAGAAAGACCTTATTTTTTAAACTATTTTTGTATATAATAGTTGCAATAAAATTAATTAATTATTATAAAAATCATTTTTGAGCTTAAAATAAAAAATTAAAGTTGACGGGTTCAGGCTTTTTGAAAATAAGAGCGTTATCGGGGCTAAACGAGCCCTTAGGCGCAGAATACTTTCGAACCGTTAGAATAAATATTTTAAGTTATATAATGCATAATTTATTTTTATTTGGGCTAATTTTGTTTTCAATTCACCACCAAAAACGTTTTTTCTAGATATCCCAAGTTCAGATTAAAATTTGAAATGAAACAAAATGGAAAATATTTCTCTTTAAAATGCGAAATTAGCAATGGTAGTTTGATCCCGATTTCGGAAAAACTTTATTTATTTAAAATTATTTTTGTATATAATATTTGCAATGAAATTAAAAATCAAAGTTGACTTGTTTCAGGATTTTTTCTAATAACCGCGTTATCGGTGATTAGCAGCCCCTTGAGCGCGGAATACTTACAATTAGTAGCATTGAAATAAATATTTTGAGGTGTATAATATATATTTAGTTTATGTTCGTGTCAGTTTCTTTTACCGAAATAACATAATTAATTGAGTGGTTTATAAATTCTTATACTTATTGTGCAATTTAAATTCGAGTATTTTGCACGTACTTATAGGTAAATAAAAAGGATGGAACTAGGAAAAGAATAATGAATACAAGCCAATTGTTATTATTATAAAATATAGGTATATTTTGACAAATTGTCAAAAAAGATTCGACGAAATATACAAAGGAGCTTACAATTTATTCCTTATCACAAATAATGTTGTGTAAGGATTATAGGTTGAACAGTAATGAAAATCTTCAAAAAAATGTTCTAAGCACAGTGATTTCTGACACCATGAACATTTTATAATAGTAGTATTTTTACATCCTGGTACCTCACAATTAGCTTGGGATCCACCAAAGCTAAAGTCCACCGGATTTATAAATTCATTTGGTATATTATCGATATAGCCGCTTTCATACCAAGAGTATTTAAACAGATTTACGTATCGAGGAGAAGATAACTGATTGTGCACCAGAGATTGTAATTTAATGACATTATTTGGTACGCACAAACTTATATCTTTATCCAAGAAAAGTACACTATCGGAAAAGAATTTTCCACATACGAAAGGCAAAGACGAATTTTTAAAAGTTTAATGTTTTTATCACGAGGTTTTTCTCTTTCTACTGGTTCTGTGCAATTTTAAAGTGAAATATTTTAGGGGCGCGTTTCAGCCCTTAGGAAATTGGGCCCAAATAAAAAAAAAAGATGCATTATATAAGTTAAAATATGTATTATTTCGAGCTGTTTCCTTGTTAGTTTTGCTTTGGATAAATGAAATGACATTATTTTGAAGTCCCGTTTTTCGACAATCAGCCAGAGTGAACAAGTGATGGGTAGTGATGGGTAGTGGCGAGTAGGGGGAAATAACACGCGGCATTTGGAAGCACGCGTGGTGGTGATTTCGCCCCACGGACCTGTGAGGTCGCTGTAAGGTATTTGTAAAAATAGAGCGCGACATGTGTAAATAAAGCAGAAAACGAAGCTTGATCATTTGATGAGAATATTTCTAAGAGATTGAATGTTGTAATTTCAGAAATGAAGAGAGCATGATCGATGGTTCGATAAGGGCGATCTCGTGGTGGCGTAGATTGCGGGCGTCCGGGCCACGGCAGCAGTAGTAGCAGCAGCGAGCGAGTAGTCGAGGAGAGCGGCGCAGCTGTGGAGAAGAGTTTCGCCGAGGCGCTGCCAGCGGCGCGAGTAGCCCCAGAGGATGGCGTCGACCAACGGCAGCAGCGGTGCCGCCGGCGGCCAGCAGCAGCCGGTGGTTCCGCCCGGTCCACCGCCTCCTTCCTCTCAGCAGCAGCAGCAGCAGCAGCAGCAGCAGCAGCAGCAGCAGCAGCAGCAGCAGCAGCAGGGCCACAAGCGCAACGGCTCGAGCTCGAGCATGTTCGCCGGGCACAGGAGGAGCGAGTCCAGTGGCGCTGGAGTCGGCGTCCCCGGCTTCATGGGCCACAAGCGCTCGGGGAGCGGCCACAGGCGCACCGAGAGCATCGCCACCGCCTTCGGCCACAAGCGCTCCGAGAGCGCTCACAAGACCCAGGACAGCATATTCGGACACAAGAGGTATGACACTCTTGCTCTCATTTTCAACCTGCACTCCTTCTTTTCATTCTCGATGAACCGACTGACATTTACTAGACCTCACCTTTTTCCTTTCGCATGATATTCAATGTTTTATACAATCAACTCGCCTTATAATCAAAACATACACAATATGCATAAGTTTAGATGAAAAATATTCTAAATCGATCTGAATAACGCTATGGACTATACAGTTAACTACTAATTGTAGCTACGATGATGATGATTAATTACTATTGTAATAACAAGTATTATCGATTTCTTTGACTCCAGGCATATATAGGTATATGCAGATGAATTATTAATGATATTGTGCCGAATTATATATTAGCATTTTATCTAAATATAAAAGTTAGGAAAGTTGAACAGTGTAGTAGAATCTGTAAAAGTAAGAGGTCTAAATGTTTGAAATGAAAATGTTAATCGAGTCCATACGTTTGTTGCGCAGGTCGGAGTCGGGCAGCAACTATCACACTGGTCACCGGCGTAACGAGAGCATGTACGCGATGACGGGCCTGTACGCGGAGAGCGCGCTCGGCTCGGGCGGCGAGCAGACCGAGGGCCAGGACTCGTCGGGCGAGCAGCCCAGCAGCAGCAGGCTCACCTGCGACACCGTCATTCGCTGCCACAGCAGGAACCCCAGCTCCGGCCTCGTTGACCACAGGTCTGCTTCATTCTTCTTCGTTCGACAGCTCAATAATTAAATAACCTACACCTTTCCACACTTTCTCATTCTTCCTCGCTTTCAAATATCTATTAGGCATTACAGAAACCATTTATCACTTATATTTTATACCTTACACCAGACTGCTTTCTCACGCTATCGATACACTTCTTTGTACAAACTCATATTTCATTTTAAACATTTTCAGAGCTTTAATTATTGTCAAACTTAAAAAGATCAAGTGCCTACGCGATGAATCCTGAGCTCAGCTTTAAACTTCAATAAAATTGAATACACGCAGGCTTCATTCGGTTTTTACATACCTACGTATAACTCCTTATAACCGATTCGGCCCTGGACCCAAGAAAAATACTTCTAACTCTAATAGACTCGCGAAAGCCGCAGAAACCAGGGAGGTGAAATGAATTTCCTCATTATCTTACTCGAAAATTCTTCGATACTCTCGTTCACAACCACGCAAGATACGTCAAGGTTAACGACAAAGCTCTTTCAAATTATGCAAATCTTCATCAGTATCTTATATTTTAATAATGAACTAGATCGATGATTGAGCAATTTTAAAGATGGATAAGACTAAACAAAAGTTTACTCAATTTATTACTGGAATACAAAGAGATAAGCGATAAAAAATTAGATAAAAAAACGTATTATACGAGTTTCAGTTCTTTATTCTTGTAACGCTGTACATATGATTGGTAAGCGTAAGTAAAATCGTACGTCATGTCAAATGTGTCACAAGGAAAGAGACCGGATTTGCGATTTGAGTTGGACAAATTTCGGTGTGCCGGATCTCCTAGAAAGCGCCTAGACTCCTGCGAATCGCGACTGACCCTGACACCATTTAATCGTGCGTGTAGAGGGAGTCTGGACCAAAGACAATTTTACGACACGCTCGTAGTACAATTGGACCGCATGTTTACTTGAACCAAAACCGCTTAACCTTTCTCCCTCTTTTTTTCGGCTTGTTTGTATCACTGCTTCATTTTACTGTGCGGAGGAGAATACATTTTTTCCTAACGTTATAATTAGTGTTTATTTGTTTGAGAATACGTTATGATGAAACAACCTTACATGCCTTACGGGAGAAAAATTAGCAAAATGACTAGTTCGTATTTATGATTGCAAAATGTTTTATAACAGTTGCCCTATTATCCAAGTTAATTCGAGATATTGAATTTATTTTTACAATATCCAAACATCTTCAAATTAAGTTAAGCCTATTGCATAATATGACATGAGGTGTCCGTAAGTCGACGATTTTCGGACTATCCGCAGAGAAAGTTTTTCTTTCTCAAGTCAAGACAAGCTTTGACTTTAATTAGGTGATTAGGTCATATGTTTTATTTCTGATGTTTTGTTCAGCTGCCGAGAGCCCCGTATAAGTGCACGTTTCATTTCTGCCTATTAAGAAACGAATATATGTTTTTCAAGTTTTTTAATGGCGTTTGACTAAAATTCAGCTACCTAGTTAGGAAGTTTGATCATATGCGAGAACCGCCTATGAGCCAGGATTCATCGTCGAGAGTTTACTTCTATAAACTGACTTAACATAGATAAAATCAGATTATCAAGTGTGCACTTTGGTAATATGACATCAAAGATTTATTAGAGATTTAGTTTCCAGACTAACTTGTGCTTTTACTTATTTTCAATAATTCTACAGCATAGAAAATGTATAAAAAAACTCTTTCTTATCAGATATTTATTCAGATATTTTGTTTTAAATGAATCTTATCGAAAAGATTTTAAAAATGAAGTCGCCAAGAGATGTAACTACGATTAAGGTTTCACACACGTTTCACATAAACAATAGATGTACTTTTTCATTAATGCGATTACGGTGTTGCCACTAATAAAAGTATATATAATTTTTCTATAAACACACAAATCATTAAATACATTTACACATCGTACTCATGCTTCCGGCTTTTACTTTTTGCATTTTTCAGAGATTTTATCATCAAGTGTCACAGCAGGAATCCAAGTGCTTCCATGGTAGTAGACAGGTAATAGCATAAAATATATTAAGACTTTGTACCCGGCTAAAAGAGATTTCATATATAATCATATATGATCATATATGATCATATATGATCATATATGCGTATATCATTTTTAGCCGGGTAATTACAATATACAATTATATACAATTTTAAATCGTAAGTGAATTGGTGAGAATTGGCTGTACATCATGCGTTATTTAACTGAAGTTTTTGTACTGCCGTGAAGAATCGCGTGTTCGTTAAGAATCGTTAAAGAAAATGAATTTTATGCCGGTTCATGCGTCTTTGCAATTATATTGGCTGTGCCCACTTGAGAATTGACTGCAACATGCAATACTTGTTCCATAACATAAATGCAGTACATCAGCTTAGCGTTGCTATTTAATAATTAATTAGCATTAAGTTGCTCATACAATATTGATATTAATTTTGAATAGAAAATCGTTTAATTTATGACTTTTACATGTATACGAAAGTTTTCCAACTTTTAATATTCACAATTTCAATAACTATTATGCTGCATTGATTTGCACTTCTTAGGACACAATTGAAGCAATATGTAGAACGCATTTCATGTTTTATTTCTCAATTATGGAGTGTCCTACATATTTCAAATCATGTATATAATTCTTCTCACGAGCACGCTGCAATCGCTTACACTTTCTTTGATTTTGTATGATGTGTAAGCTAATGATAAATGAATATTGATTATTCAAGTAAAATAGATATACCTATATAGATATATAATAAAATATGGCTTTTCATATGATACAAGGTGTAGGTATCTATATTCGCGTAAAATGTGAAGGTATCAAGTTCGATGAGGAAACACTCCTTTCAACCCAATAACGGAATATCGCGAGGTAGTCGTTGTTGCTGTTCGCCGTGGACGCCCTCGCTCGCGATACAATTAAAGCCCACGCAATCGTGGGGCGTCGCCTAGATAAACACGGCGCCGCGCCAGAAAAGCAAGAGGAAAAAACAGCAAAGCTCCATGTGAAAGAGAAGGATAGATGTAGGTACACCGTTCAAATTCAGAGACGCCAGGCGCAATATAAAGCGGCAATAATATCGTACGCCGCCGCCCACGGTAGAATCATATTCCGCCAGCGCCTTAGATTTCGCGATTCGAAAGTATTCGGAGCGAGTGGCGGTCGCCGGCTACTGAATACTAAGCCTACCTACAGTCGATCTCTCTCTCTCTCTCTCTCTCTCTCTCTCTCTCTCTCTCTCTCTCTCTCTCTCTCGCGACCAAGTCCATATACTGCCCATGTAGTGTTGAGCAAAAGGAGATCGCTTATCGCCCAGCGAAAGCCTCTTTTTTCTTCTTTATCCATTCCTCTTTTTACCCTCGATGCTGCTCACTCGCGCGAATTTTTCTTATATCCTGTGCTTTTCAAAATATCCGCGTCTCTCTGACGATCAATTATTTTTATGTTTAACCATGTATTGTTTGTGTAATTTAAAATAATGAGCGCGCGCCGAGGCATAACAAAGTTAATAACTGTTTTATCATGCTACATTGCTACACTATTTCAAAAGATAAGATAGGGGCTCGCATGTTACTTTCCATGAGAAATCAGCATTGTCGATAAATTGGAATTTTCCTTTGAACTTTTGGCGAACGCGCGATTCTGAAAAGACACGTTACTGGAGTACGAGCTCAAGAACAAAGTTTAGCCATTTCACCGCAAGCAAGTGTTGCATAATATAATAAGTTGACTTTGTCAATCCGCATGAATCAGTATACATGTAGCTAAGACATTTTGACATTTGTTGAGTATAAGAATGATTCTAAGCCGTTTATAAGATTTCTTGGGTGTAGGTTACTTCGGGCTCGGATCCTTGATCTACTTTGCATTTTCTTAGTGCATAAGCGAGCGTGGGAAAGAAGAATAACATTTTATTATCGTTGTAATCTTAGACGAGCTTTTATTCGAATTGTTAATTAAGTTGAATTTTCTTGCTCCGATTGTCAAAGTGCATGAATGTGCATGAATGTGCGTGAATGTGCATGAAAATGAGGCATTGAGTTTGTAAGGGCTAAAATAAACAATGCTTGCATCTGATTTTTGCCAGGGCCGAGAAGGAGCGAGCCCAGACGCCGCCGTTAAATCCGGACTCGAAGGACTGCGGCATCCTGAGCTGCAGGCCGGTCTTCATCCAGAGGTTTGCCGGGATAAAGGTACGTTGGCAATCCGTGTGCGTCGCACACACGCGCGCCTATGTAACTATGTAGGAAAGTAACCGACTGGCGTGAGACCTTCGTGCGTTCGCTCGCGCAACGCGAGCTCTTGCGCACCTTGCATCGCGCTCTCCCTCTGCCCAGAATCCCAGAATTCTTTATTCACTCTAACGAATAAATTCAATGACAACATTTTTTTCTCAATAATCAATTTCCAGTTTCCCGAGCAAATTCTTTTTTATACTAATTTACCATGCTACATTCATATTTTCTGAAATTTTCATTGGATAAACTTCAATTCAAATTGCGCAAAATAAATATATTTATCAGGCAAAGTGGACCACTGCCGATCTCGTAATGGGACAAAAGACAAGAAAATCCAAAAGTTGAGAAAACATTTTTTTTATCAATTTTAAATCAATTTCTAAACCCTTTTCCCAAATTTTACAATGAAAATATAAATTATTCACCTTACCTTACAGAATGCATTTTTTTCATTGCTATCTAAATCACACATATATAAATAGTTTCGTAACATTTTACAACTTTTTTAATCGGGTAACATTATGTTTGATGTTTTATATGTTGTTTAATATGATTTGTGGCCGTATTTATTGAATTTTTCCTTTGAATTGTAATTTGAAATTATGTATTTAAATTATAAATTAAAAAACTTTTCTATTATTCACGAAATATTGACTTCAGGGAAGGCACTACTGAAAATTTGCGTTTTAACTGTTTTTATTTTTATCTTTGGATATAATCATCTAATAAACACGTAAAAACCGTATCAACGATTTTTCAATAATTTTTTAAAGAAAAACAAAATTATACATAAACTTTGAAAATTTTTGCATGTTTCTTAGATGATTTAAAAAGAAACTACTTCAAGTTTACTTTAATTCGATAAAAAAAGAAAAGTACATAAATCATAAATCTTTGCCTATTGTTGTTGGATTAGATTATTGGTCACTAAATCTTTGAACTAATAGGTACTTTTCTAGGTAAAATCGCTTTTGAAAATAAATATTCTATCTTTGCAAAGAAGTCTAAAAAAGTTGATTTAACTTTACTGGAAGTACTAGTGTCTGCTTTGAAATTCATTCCACTAGTAGCGACTTTTCCGTATAAGGAAAGGAGTCACAAAGACCATAAAACCATAAAGCACCATTGAACAAGTTCTCTAAAAATTCAAATAATTCATGATTTTGATTTGATATGCAGGTATTCGTGTTCCTTCTGTCGTTCCTCGTTACGCTACAACAAGCCCTCAGTTCTGGGTATATCAATTCTGTTATCACGACCATCGAAAAGAGGTTCGAGATTCCATCGAGCCTCTCTGGCCTCATAGCCAGCTCCTACGAAATAGGAAATGTCATCACGGTCATTTTTGTTAGTTATCTCGGTAGTCGCAGGCATATTCCAGTTTGGATTGCCATCGGTAAGTTAGAAATTTAACAATAGACAAAGAATCACAAATTCACAATTTAATCCGAAATTACTGTACTTTGCAGGTGCCGTAATCATGGGACTCGGATCGATGATATTTATGGTGCCACATTTTACAGCTGAGCCAAACCTCAATACAAATGCAAACAATTCTAGTTCTGATAACATCTGTCGTGGAATATCGTTGCGAGAACAAGATATGGGTTTGGGTGAGTCTATTTTAACTTGACGTTTATCAGCGCAATTTCTCACAGTTTGGTCAAATAAATCCATTTCATTTTACTCTAAAAAGTGAAAATGAATGTACTTTGTTCGTGCCGTTACACGAACAAAGTATACGATTATTTATTCTACAAATAAATATAACTATTCATACAGTTTGATGAGTAATTTCATTCAAATAATGATTCCAAGCTGGCACACAATTCATTACTTTGCACAAGAACAATAAAGAACTGTAATTCGTTAATACGTTTATAGCACGGATATTTTAATAGTTTGAAACGTTTGAAACATGAGCTCAGCGTGTTCTACAAGAATTGCAATATTTATCAGGAGAAAATCTAATGAAATATTGTACAGGTCGACTGTCTACAGGACTATCCTCGCCCCCGCTAGCGCCACACAATAATTTAAGAGGAGACAACTGCATCCAGGGTTCTCCATCGACTGCTGGTCCGGTCATGCTCTTTGTAGTGGCTCAGCTTTTGCTGGGTTGCGGAGGTTCTCCTTTGTTTACACTTGGCACTACGTACATAGACGACCACGTGAGGCCGGAAAGTGCTTCGCTGTATATTGGTAAGCAGTCTGGATCAGCATATTAACCAACCATTAAAGTAGATGGCTTCTAAAATGCACCTAGCGCTTATAATACTTAGTCATTTAAGGAGATTTTTTTATCATATAGAAGAAAATTTGTACTATGCTTTATAAAAATTGGCTTATATCGGTGACAATATATGCAAAAGCACTGTACTCCATGAAGTGAAACTGTGGAACAAAACAAAATTCCTTTTTCATGTCCAAGGTCTCATTTTATTCATGAAATAGTTTAACATAATCACTTGATGTATAAGAAGAAGCTCATTGTTCACACATGAACTAATATAAATATATAAATAATTAGCTTTCCCTTACACATAAATGATTGGACAATTGTTGTTATTAAAGGAATAAAATAAGACCTGAGGATTAAAAACGAATGATTAACCATTTTAAATAACTTTTTTTACTGGATAATATGTACGCTTGTTTCGTCATAATTTTAATAAACACGTTGTTTTTTCTCATTTTTCTGGTGGCTGATTCTTAGTTAAAGGCCTTCCTTGAAAAATAATTTTTGATAATTGACATTTTGTATCTAAATTTAATTTTTGTCCTTACTATTAATATTTGTTAATGAATATTTTCTTACGGTTTAAAATGTGCTTCCAGGATGCATGTACAGCATGGCTGCCTTTGGTCCAGTGTTAGGGTTCCTTCTAGGAGCGTATCTCTTATCGTTCCACATGGATTCGTTCGCTGGAACGATCATCAGTATCGGTAAGTACATATTAGTGGAAAAATATAATACTGGATAGTGGATAGAATGAAATATTTTTGTGATAAACAATACTTGTACTTGTACTTTCAGATCCTGGAGATCATCGATGGGTTGGAATGTGGTGGGGTGGTTTTCTGCTCTGTGGTTTACTCTTAATTTTGGTGGCGATTCCATTTTTCAGTTTTCCTAAAACTCTCCAAAGGGAAAAGGAGAAAATCCGAATAATTGAGAAGAGTAAACCAGCAACGAACAAAGAGAAAGAGCAAAGCAAGGATTCCAAAAAGTGTCAAACGTCCGATGACACAGGATACGGAAAGGACGTAAAAGGTAAAGAAAAGAAAAGAAAAGAAAAGAAAAGAAAAGAAAAGAAAAGAAAAGAAAAGGGTAAATAGAGTAAAGTAATTAAACAGTGAATAATTGTGTGATGAAAAATGTTTAGACATTCCGCGGAGCATGTGGCGATTGGTGTGCAATCCGGTGTACGTGGTGACGTGTCTCGGTGCCTGCATGGAGCTCGTGATCGTGTCGGGCTTCGTGGTCTTCCTGCCGAAATACCTGGAGACGCAGTTCAGCCTGGGCAAGAGCCAGGCCTCGATCTTCACCGGGTCCATAGCCATTCCCGGCGCGTGCATCGGCATCTTCTTCGGCGGCTGCCTGCTCAAGCGCCTCGAGCTCAGGCCCAAGGGCGCGGTCCAGTTCGTCCTCGTCTCCAACGTCATATGCCTCGTGTGCTACGGCATGCTCTTCTTCCTCGGCTGCGACAACGTCAAGATGGCCGGGACGACCATTCCCTACTTCAATAGCAGCAGCAAGGGCCCCGAGCCCTTCCAGGTTAACCTCACTGCCGCCTGCAACTTTGGTTGCGAGTGCCGCATGACGGACGTCGAGCCGGTCTGCGGCAACAACGGCCTCACCTACTTCAGCCCCTGTCACGCCGGCTGCACTGCCTTTAGCTCAAAGTCCAACTTTACCAATTGTGCTTGTAAGTCTTGTTATTTCTTCTCTACTTTATTCTCTACTTTACTCTCTACCTTTCCTTTCCTCAGGTATACATGGAAACTTGACTGTCGTTCCACCAGCAGCACCCGAATTCGCTGAAGTAACAGTGGTGCCTGTTGCTACGGCGGGCCCATGCACATCACCCTGTAAAACCATATTTCCATTTCTCATTTTACTTTTCTTCATGACATTTGTTGTGGCAGTAACGCAAATGCCACTTCTTATGATAGTTTTAAGGTAACTATGCCCAACTATTGCCTTTCTCCTTTCTCCTTTCTCCTTTCTCCTTTCTCCTTTCTCCTCTCTCCCTTGTACATTGACATGAATTGAATTACAATTGTCTTGCAGGTCTGTATCGGAGGAAGAAAGATCTTTTGCCTTGGGGATGCAATTTGTCATATTTAGGCTATTTGGTTATATACCTGCACCAATTTTGTTTGGAAATCTTATTGATTCCACTTGCTTATTATGGAAAAGCACTTGTGGAGAAAAGGGTGGCCGCTGTCTTCTCTACGATATTGAGCAGTTCAGATACAGGTACTAGAATAGCCAATTATGCGTGCGATATTCCTTATTCCTTTGAATGAGCGTTTATGGACTTTTGTTCAGGTACGTTGGGCTGTGTTGCGGTATCAAGATTTTAGCGCTGGCACTGTTTCTTGTTGACTGGTGGTTGGTGAGAAGAAGAAAGCAGCTGGAGGATGAAATGCCTGCGATGACTGTGAATGAACTAGTGGGATCTATAATCAGTCTGGATAAACGTGAGTTGAGCAAGTAATATGTTTGTCATCGTCACGTAGGAATCGCGATGAAATAAAAAGTGGCGTTGGGCGTTTGCAGTGTTTGAGGAAAAGCCTCACCACCCGCACGCGAACGAGGGAGAGCACGCGAATCTGCCAATCTCCGAGGTTCCTACGCCCTCGTCGATGATCTCGTCGGCCACGGAGGTGACCAAGTCCACGAACCTCGAGGAGAGCGAGTCACTGTCGGTGTCGACGGCGCGCGCCTCCCAGGACTCGAAGAGCGTGCCGGACGTCTCGGACACCAGGCAATTTCTGCTCGCCGATCCCGAGCCAGACGTCATCACCAAGCCGGCCTCCATCGCCACCGACACTCTCAACCGGAAGGTTTAATGCTGGCCTCCACTGTCTCTGCTCCATCATCGAAGAACGCGAGAGTCTCCGATGTGCGCCCCTTTATTTTTATTCTCATCATGATACTGATATACGTCCACTCGTGAGCGCGCGACTCCCCGATTCCTCGACTCCTCGACTCCTCGTCTCTCAACTGCAAACAAATAATGTACATATCCTCTGTTCGCCTCGTCGGATTAACTTCATTGCCACTCAGGGCCGTGAACAACACTGCGGGCGCAAAATATATCACTAGGCTATACGGTTTTACTGTACTCGAGAGGAGGATCTACTGCTGCCGCTGCCGCTGCTGCTGCTGCTGCTGCTGCTGCTGCTGCTGCTGCTGCTGCTGCTGCTGCTGCTGCTGCTGCTGCTGCTGCTGCTGCTGTTGTAATGGTCGACGGCCGACAGCGCGGAGAAGTGAACATTTCGCCTCGTCCGACTCGCGACTCCGCCGAGTCAAGCCTTGCGCGAGCGAAATGAACAATATATAACTGTAAATATATAAGACGTAACTGAAGATTAAGAAAAACTCCTGCCTTAATGAAAGATGTAAGACTAGACGAACTTACGATATAAAGTTTAATAGATTAAGACAACGGAGCTAACGATCTAAATTACTCGTAGATTCATTGCAATACCTACGTCTTAATTAACTATTTATTTCTTTCTTTTTCTCTTCTCTTTTTTTTTCTTTTCTTTTCTTTCTTAAACAGGAGACGTAGAATTCTATAAAAGAAAAAAAACATTAGTCAATATACCGTAGTCAAGGTAATAACAATTCTTAGAATTTAAATAACTGATAATGGAACTGAGCAGAAAAACTTGTAAAATATTTTTCTTTACACTATTTCTGTTCATATTTTCAACAAAGCCATGAAATCGGCAAATTTGTTACTGTTAATCCATAAAGCAAGGCAAAGCTCCTATTATCAATCAAGTTATTCTTCGTTTAAACATAAGATGAATAATTTACGAGCTTCTGAGCAGGCCTGAGGGACTTTGTAGAGTGTATCAAAGTTTGAGAAAGATTCAAGGTACAGCAGTACTTCCAAGCAACGAAATATGATCCCAATATGGACTGAAAAAGTCAAAGACAACATACTCAAAGGCTCAATAAAGTCGTCGGCTTAATGCTGTCTTTTGAACGCGAGAAAAGTCTACTAGTTTTGTACCTAAACATCTCTTTAATTCCATTTCAAAAACAAAACTATATTAACTTACTCAGGTATAACAATAATGTACTGGTGATAACAAATGGAAGAAAATTTATTTGTTCTCTAACTAGAAGCATACATCTTTAAAGACTATAAAAAGATTAGAATTTGTTGCTTTTTCTTGACAATGCATTAAGGTATTGCCTTAATAGTAAAATTGTCCAAGTCTTTACTTCTAGATCGAAGAGCACACTAAATTTATAACAAAGTATCTTTAAAATCGAGAAATGATTAAATTAGCATAATCTTAATCTTTTGTTTTCTTCAAACAAAAGTTAAAAGTTAAAAGGTAAATATTACGATTAAAAATGTCTACTTCAGGCTACATTGTATTTTTGTGACATGCATTGCTGATATCTTTCATAGCCCTTGGGTAGGAATCTGTTTAACAGTAGACTGCACACGTACACGGCACTAGCCTTTGCGGACTTTTTCTCTTCAAGTATCGGACCTTAGCCGCTTGGCCTTTTTACTGTCAATTTCTCAGCTAGCACTCGTTAGCGCAATATAAAGGATTATTTTTAGGGTAACTTTTCAGTCCGCTCTAGGGCTAGAGATTTGGCCTTCTTTGAATTCAATCGTCAATGAATAAACACAAGTCATACACTGACACTATTATGCATCTCAACAAAGAATTTATTTTAACTGAAAACTACATGTGCAATTTTACTACGTTTATAAACAATGTACGATACTGCTCCTTTTTTCTTATACATATATATGTGTTAAACATTGTAAATACTTCAACCTTTTATGTTCTTATAATCTTTTTAAAAAGATTTATTTTTTAATTGAGAAAATGTGATTATTTTAATATCAGATCATTAACTTCAGTTTAATGGTGTCATGTTTGAGAAAAGTGTTACATAAAAAATTAGTGAATTCATATGAAAAGTCTATAAGAAAGACGATAGAATTTAAAGCAGGGTATAGAATATAAACGAGAAAAAAATGTGCTGTGAATAGGTGGAAATTACACGACGACTAATCAAATTCAATTGAAAACGATGTTTGAAGACGTCATAAACGATTGTCGGTGGTCAATATACATAAAATAGTTATTGATATAATACTGAATCGATTATATATCCAAAGCTATGCTGCGAATGTACATAAATAGTTGTATAAAGTATAAACTGAATTTATATACTGTAAAAAGAAGATACGGAATGAGATTGTTGCTGAGAATCGATGTTTTTTCGATTTTTACTGTATCATGTGTCTGTGACTGTTTCGGACTCGGTGGATGATGTCTAGTGGTCCTCATAGTAGAAGAAAATTGTGAATCTCGGCTTACGAGTAGTTCACTCAACGTATCGACTATGTTACTTAAATACTCGTTTATTACAAAAGCCTTGTTTTATTCTCTTTTTTCTTAAAATTAAATACTTTATCTTACTAGCGCTATGTTTTATTACATCCTATTGATGTATGTGTATTTTTTATTATCATTATTATTATTACTATAATTAGCATTATTATTTTACCATTTTAGTTATGCACAATATTGAATTATGCATTACTCCGATAGATAATTTAGTATAGAAAAAGTGCAGTGTGATGTTAATGATGTTTTGATTACTATTGTTGTGTGTAACATTCCCTGGCCAATACAAGTGAAAACGAAGTGATTAGGTTGTTTAAAGTAAATTTATGTTTAAAATTTTAAAATAAAGTATTAGTTAAAGGATAAAGTGATCTATGAGCAAGAAAAGAAAGAGTAAAAGGGAAAAATGTTATGTATATATATACAATGTATAAACTGCTTATAGATGTAATGTATTTTTTGTAGGGACCATAATGTTTAAGCGAAGCACGAGATGCAATGATGTTAAGCGGTACTCTCATTGAAATTGGATTTGTGGCTATATGCATACGTAACGTTATTTTTGCTCAATATATGAAAGCAATATCTGAACGGTGCATATACTCAAAAGTTCCTGAAATTCACTGGTAAAATAAGAATTTAAGAATATAACATACAGTTTTCAATACAAAGAAATTTTATGATTTCAGGAACTATTTTGATAAAGCAATACGTGTAGTTTTGTTTTTGCAAAGCTGTCAAGATATGTAATTTCTTCTCTTTTAAAAAAAAATGATGATAGGATTGAATACCTCGCGAGCAAATGAAGTGAAATTGATTAATTTTCGACTGTAATACTTTTATCCTGAAGGAGAGATTTTGCTTAATTACATGTTTACTCCTTCATTCCTTTTCAATTTCTAAACTTTATCTGATTTTGTTTTAAGGATTTTTTAAACAGATAATAATACTAAATCCAGGTGATGAATTCACATAAACTAATATCAAACTAATGAAAATTTCTCTTTTTACCATTTGTTTAGTATATATGAGATTAAAAAATTGTAATTAAGATAAAAAGGATATAAATTAAGTTTTCTTTATAGAATTAAATGTCTGTGCATTTTTTAATCATTTTTTATTATTAATTAAACATTTAATAACTTGGAATTAAATATAAAATAAAATGTGTAAAAATGAAGCACTAAAATTACTTTGGCAATTGCATGACTAATTCAAGTTTTTATAATTGATTCCACTTCAATTATTGCTTAAGAGAAAAAGCAACTTTTTAAAGAGCACACCGTTTTTGTAATAAAAAGAAAACGCACAGACGTACAAATTTAATACATTTAAACAGAAAAAAGAGTAAATAGCAAGGGGGAATGAATCCAATGACTCCGACTATCGCATATATAGGAAAATGTGAGGGAGCTAGTTAATGTTTGTGTATCAAAGCTCAGGTGATGTGGTTAATTACAAATAACGCAAATGCCTTGAAAGACGCAATGATTATGCGAAGCACGGGTGAGATAGTAGAAATAACGGTACAAGAAACTTAGTGATGGTTGTATTAACGAGAGTTGTACGTGAAATAAAGTAAGAGATGTTGAAATGATTACAAAAATTGCCTTGTTCTTTTACTACATATACCTACTATTGCTTAACTTCACCTTATAATATACAACAAAAAAATATTAATAACAAATAATACCAAAGACGACTAAGGATGAAGCTGAGATAAAAATGTTATACATGTTAATTGTCTTGTTTCTGATAATTAATATTCTTATGCTCTTAAGTTTTTCTTTGATACAAATTTTTTAGAATATGATACAATATAAATCTGTGACTTCTAGGAATAACCACTTAAGTCCATTTTTCGAGTTTCGAGATATTGAGATTTGAAATTTTAAATTACCATTTAAACCTATACAAAAAACAGATTTATTATGAAAAGAGAAAGTAATAAATGAACTTGAAACTTTTGACTTTTTTGTACGAAAGTATAAGATACCCATATATAGCATATATAGCACACCTTCACCCAACATTGCAGGAAGGTCGTAGAAATATTTCAACGTTGCTGTGATATTGCGGATAAGTTGATATATTGTAGCTACATTTCTGTGATATTCCAGTATGATTTTCAAGATTGCAGTATTGCAGCAATCTTTCTATAATATTACATTACGATATATCACATTGTAATATTGCAGTGATATTCTTGTAACACTGCGCGATGATAAATTACAACGCAAGATTGCTGCTATAATTTTACAATATACGTAGCACATTACTGCAATATTGTTATGTGACATATCCATTGCAATATTACATTAATATTATTACAAGTTTACAGGATGACATTTCTCGATGCATGTCTGACATTAATATTGCCAAAATATTGCTAGAATATTTAATTGTGACAAATCATATTGAAATATACGCGAAATGTTATAATAATATGACTGCAAGTTTACAGAATGATATTTCGAATCTCAATGCATCTCACATTAATACTGCTGAAATATTTGTATAATATTACACTTTACACATCCTACTGAAATATATGCGAAATATTCTGTAATATTTTTATATGACGTATTACTTTCAGATATTACAGCTACTATATTCCTCCAAGATTACAGAGTACTATATCATATGACAATAAATCAGTCATCACTTGTTTAACGATAATATATTAATTTTATTGTTTTATTTTGTCAAAAATTTTGACTATAAATGTAAAAATGTTTGAATAATGTAGTTATTCAAGGTTTACATAAAAGGAAATCGAGATAAACCGATTATTGCCATTGTACATTATTTGAAATTCAATTTTCTCAAGATTGCCGTTAGATGGCGCTTTGCAGTTTTCGCGCAAGTGCTAAGATTCGTCGTCCGTTACTATAAACTATACTGCCGTCGGAAGCAAGAAGGTCTGTAACTTCAAAAAATTCAAAAATGAGATTTTTGATTATTCTGACATATATGTACCATATCTATAATAATAAAATAGAAAATGAGGTAAAAATGTAATATTTTGTGCAAAATCACAATATTTAATGTTACGGTTTTGGTGATATTTGGTATTTTCATAAACAAAAACGCCGTAAAGATACGATGATAAGCAAGAAAGACGCAAACTTCATGAAGTCGCGACTTTTTTGTCTACGGTACGACGATTACGTCTTTGTTGGTTATGAACAATTGATTTTACGCCTTTCTTGAAAAGTAAACAACGACGATTTGATTTTAATTCCTGCAATAATTATAATTATCGAAAGACATCAATTTAGTGATAATCAATTTTATTTATCATGAACGAAAGTATAACGTTAGAACCAATCGATTTAATAAATTGTTATGTCGATGAAAACGGATTTATAAAAGTTAAACGGAAAAATGGTGAAACTGCAGCTAGTTCACAAGATGTGATTGGTAATTTATTTATGTTTAATTTAAACTGTTATTTTAAATAATTTTTTAAATGAAATATTAAATAGCTTTATTTTATTGTTTACAAAGAGATTTCGTGTATATCGAGGTTAATTTAAGATTATCAGCGTATATTTTTTCATTATTAGAACCTGAAAATATGATCGACAATGTTCCGTCTCTCAATGATTCTGTTCATAAAGAAAATAAACCATTACCAGATATGAGCGATGCTGCAGTGAATGGAAGTACCAGTGACGAGACACAAAATGAGTCGAACAGTAATGATGAATCTCCAGATGTCATAGGTTGATTCTTAATTCTTATTCAATTTATATTGTCACATTTTAAATATTTATACACGCATTTTCAACCTTAGAATATACAAAAAAAGGCACGATCATCAAACGAAAAGCAAAGGCTCCAAGAGAAACGTTAGAAGCAAAATGCGATAGAGTTGCCGAAAATCATGCAGTTCGAGAGTGTTGCGATGCTTCCAAGCGCCGATTAAAATGTTGTGAGAATTTCGACGAAGAAATACGAAAAGCTATTAACAAGGAATATTGGAATTTTGATTATAATGGCAAACATACGTTTATTCTAAGTATGTGTGTTCGTGAAAATCCGGCCAAACCATCTAGATCCCCTAAACGAATTCGAACGATGTCTATAAAGTATCATTTTAGAAAAAACACCGGTGAATTAACACGAGTTTGTAGAATTTTTTTTCTCACGACATTGTGTTTGAAAGCAAATAACGACAAGATGATATTGCGCATCGTGCGCGGCTCGGATAAGCAACAAATCACTCCCCTTGTCGATAATCGTGGCCGTCAACCATCGAAACACAAAATTAACACAGAAGTTGTATTCGCGCACATTGAAAAATACAATCCAACGGTATCTCATTACAGAAGAGAACATGCTCCGAATGCTCGGTATTTACCTAGTGATATTTCAATTACTAGTATGTATGAAGATTTTTGTCAAGAACGTAAGGAGCTGAAGATTTTGATTAGTATTTACAGTAGATGCTTGAAGGAAATGAATATTAGTTTTACAAAGTTAGGGCATGAAG
Organism: Gastracanthus pulcherrimus; assembly: GCA_949152435.1. NCBI lineage: Eukaryota > Metazoa > Arthropoda > Insecta > Hymenoptera > Pteromalidae > Gastracanthus > Gastracanthus pulcherrimus. The sequence goes on from OX424576.1 coordinate 54,031,188, forward strand.
AGTGCGAAAAATGTGAGACATTTAAATTGCACAATTCTCAACACCATGAGACGAATCTTGATGCAGATTGCGATGCCTGTACGACTTGGAAAACTCATATCGACAAAGCTAAGCTCAGCCGCGAGAAATACCGCCAATACGCAGATCAGTCACTTCCAGATGGTGTCATTTGTTGTTCCGTTGATTTGCAAAAAGTTATAATGCTCCCCAGAATTGATACTTTCAAAGTTGTTTTATTTACAAAAAGAATTTCTCTTTACAACGAAAGTTTCGTACCCGTAGGATCAAATAAAAAAAAATACTTTTGCAGTTTTATGGCATGAGGGTATTTCGGGTAGGCGCAAAGAGGATCTGATTTCTGCGTATAATGCTTTTTTCTTACATCACAGAGATTCTAAGAAAATCATTTTGTGGCTCGATAATTGTACTGCCCAAAACAAAAATTGGCGTTTCTTAACGTATCTTGTTCACATTATTAATTCTAATGAATTATCTGATACCATTGAAATTAACTATTTTGAACCAGGTCATACATTTATGAGTGCTGATAGTTTTCATCATCAGGTAGAAAAATCATTAAAAAAACAGAAAAGAACGTATGACTTCAATGATTTTTGCGATGCAGTGAAAGGTGCGAATACTCACACCATCACAAAAGCCATGGAGCATACTGATTTTTATAACTGGCTAGACGGTCATTCTGTGCAAAGGACGGACAATCTAAAATTAAACAATCCAAAACCATTATTTGGAAACATGGTTCAAATCATTGCCGAACGAGGGTTAATGACGTTGCCGTATAAAACCTCTTTCAATGGTGACTCTTACAAGCTCGATTTTTTATCAGTAAAGGGGATGAAAAACATATCAAAAAACCTGATGCCTTAGAAAAACCTTGCGGAATCACCGAAGATGTGAAAAATCTTATGGTGAAAACATTTCTCCCTTTAATGCCAAATAATCGTCATTCTTTTTGGCAAAACTTGGCAAACAATAAATAATGTTTTATTAATATTAGAAATCTTTACGTTAAAGCAATAAAATGTATATTTTATTTACGCAAATATTAAATAAAACTGTTGAAATAATATAAATCCTGTTAAAAAAATATGCATTAATAATTATTTTTAGCATATTTTTAATTAATAAAAAAATAGTTTTATTATTTTCTGTATAAAGCTCAATCAGTTCTACTATTAATAACAGTATTTTCAATATTCTAACTTATTAGTTTATGCATAGTAAAAAAATTATCGTTTATGTTGGTTTATACGGCTTTCTTGCTTATGGTCGCCCTCTAATTTTATAACCAAAAAGCCGTAACTAACATTTTTTTAACAAAATCATAATTGTACTCGTTTTTCATTTAAAAAATTAAATGTGTTCTTGTTTAGATCATTGATAATTATATACAAAAAAATTCACTTTGATAAAAATGATTAATTTAATAGAAAACGGCAGACTTTCAAATTTCATATAAAAATTGCGGCGAAAGTGACATTTTGAAGTTACAGACCTTCTTGCTTATGGCGGCAGTATATATATATATATATAAACATTGTTAATTTTAGATTAAGAATCTTCAAACTTGAACATATAACACATACCTAATTATCATTAATTATATGTAATTACTAGCATCCCCCCTCGTGGCATTGCCCACGATTTTTACAAAGTATCATATCAAGACCGAAGTTTCCTATTATATTTATGTGACTTCCCGGAATAACCACTTAAGTCCACTTTTGTGAATATCGAGTTTAATGTGGATTTTATATATTCAAATGCACCTTTTTCATATAAAAATATAAAAAATGTCAGAAATATCACCCTATGGTCGAGTGCATAACCACTTAAGTCCATTTTATTGAAAGTTGTTCCCGGAATAACCTATTAAGTCCATGTTATCGAAAGTTGTTCCCGGAATAACTACTTAAGACCTTGTTTGTAAATTGTACATAATACAATATTTATGTCGTGGTTTGTAAAAAGCATGTATTTAAGGGACAATACATTTTAATTACTAATTTTAGTACAATAATTACATTTTAATTTGCTAGTTTTATTACGTGTAAGTTTTATTGATTAATTATAACAAAATAATGAATTATTACAAAATATAACGCTTTTATACAAGTGTTTTGTATTACATCATGTACAAGTTTTTATTTAATATAAAACGTATAAAATATTTGGAAATGAATTTATAATAATCCTGTACAAAAATATTTTAAAAATATAATACTAAAAGTAAAATAGCTTTAATAGTAAAAAAATTAATAAAATTTAGTAATAAACAAAAGAATTGGAGGAAATTATTCTCTTAGTAGCTCTTGGTGGTTGTCTTTTAATTTCTTGTGATTTTTTATTTATTCTTGGAGTATTTTAGCTATTTTCAGATAATTCCAATTCAATTACAACGTTCCTTTTCAAAACTTTAGAACAGTAAAAAACCGTAACAAGTCAATTTTACACAGATAGCGCGCATGTTCGCTTTAATTAGCATTAACCTGGAGTATTAGGACTTTTTCAACTGCAAAAAATTGAGTAAAATAAAAGTATACTCTCTTCCCTCTGTTTCTGTGAATTAGTATTGAGTTAATTTAACCTGCTAAGTATATCTATAAATTACGTATATACAGATACCCTTTATAATTTAAATGTGAATGCTAATTCGCGCAATTCGGACATATACAGAGTGTAGAAAGAGTAGAATACGGCTAAAAAGTCCATGTTCCCGGATAAACAACTGAACTTACGGTATTTATTCGTACCTACAAACGTAACCATGTAATTCCATTACTTATCAATATGATTAGAAAGGTATATTATGACACATTAAACGTAGTATTGCACTGTATCTCTTTAACTACGATCTTACAGATCAATGCAAACATTAAAACCAATTTTTCTCAAAAACACAAAAAGTGGACTTGGTTATTTCGGGAAGCCACAGATATAAGGACGGCTCAAACATTACGATAATGAGTGCCATTACGAAGCTGCTACGTATTAACGATCATTGACAGGCATTTATTATATGTATATTAATAATACTAATAATGATCTAGCGTTACGGCGAATTAATAATAATGAAAAATGAAAAAGAAATTATATATAGTTTCGATAAAATAATAATAATAATATTGCTGGACTGTCACTAAAATATTACCCAGTATTTCCACTATTTTTGTGAAAGAAATAATAATATTCCTGCAATATCACTGCAATATTTCCCGTTCTCACCGCAACAACTAAAAATCCATTATTATATTGTTGTGATGTTACTGAAATGTTGCCTGATTGTCACCAAAATATTGTACTGATATTCCCCGTAATTTCCTGTCATAAAAACGACACAGACATTAAATGTTGCTTATACAGTATCACTGCAATATTATGCTCTATATCACAGGAAAAAGCATAAGTACTTTGAGTTGGGGATACATTTTATTTCACTGAAAAACACCTCTTCTATGCCGTTAACTTTTTTTGGCAAGCTTGGAATTATTCCGCTTTCCATGTCTAATTTGATTAGACTAATAATGATAATGCCGCCTGCGTACTTTGCAACCCAAGCGAAGTGAGGGCAGCAACACGCAGGCAGCGTTAGCCGGGAGGAAAAGTAGAGATACGCACATGCACGTGGCAGTTTCTAAGCGAGAGAGAATGCGGCGTTTTATTCCCTGACAACGGGGAATAAACACATTACTTTACGCCAGGGCATGAGAAAAATATTCATTTAGCGGGGAAAATTGACTTTTGTCCACGCATTTGCGGGAAAAAAGAACTCTTTTTCCCGCTTCTCAAAAATTGCGAAAAAAATATAATTAAAAATACAACAATTTTCAACTGCGTTGTGCACGACTCGAAATACGCGATCACCTACCCAACTTTCATACATAAATAGAGGCCCTATCATGCTTTTGTTGAAAAAAGTACGGTGTGTAACACGGGAGGAAAAGCTCCGTCTTTGTCTCGGGCGCCCTCGACTTTGACTCGTGCTGGATACCTCACCCTCGCTACAAATAGCTCATGGTTTCCCCTAGTTGCACAATGTACTATTTTTCAGTAGTTCTTTCTACATTTAAAGTAAATAAGAGCGGAAAAATTATGTCATAATTAGGTTGTTATATAAGAACAGTTTAAATACTAAATGTCACCTTCGTGGTAAAACTTAATTTTCCCATGTTAAATCCCATAAGGATTTAATTTCAAAGATAAAAGTTTTCCTATCATAATTGCGTACTGTAATAATGTTTTTTTTACAACGCAATACAATAATACACTTTTAACGAAAGTTTAAATTTGAGAAATTCAAATTTTGACAGTTCACTGAAAATGATCTATATAAAATTACCTTTTTATAAAGTATCATCCGGATGATAACACTTAAACTGAGGGACTAAGTTATGATATTATGATTCTAAAAATATTTTTTGAAAAGCATATTAATTAAAAAAATGAAATCCCAAAATTGTCAAACTTGATTTAATATGTGCCCATATATGATCATATATAATGCCAAATGAGCTACCATATATAACCATATATATTATAATAATGTATTTTCATATATGATTATATATGACTGTATATGTTTATATATGACTATATATGGATTCATTCGAACATCGAAATGAAATTTAACATATATGTATGTATATATATATAGAAGGACGTGTCCAACGCCGAGCCAAAACCATTAAACCTAGCGATTGGAAATTTGGATGGTATAGTGTTTTTATATTGTAGGTAGTGAATAATAAGAAATGATTTTGCGAAATTCTATCTGTAAGGGGGTAAATTTAACAAATTTTAATTTTAGGGAGTTAAAAGCTGTAAAATGTGTCTTCACCGAATCATTTCAAATCTCTAAGGCTCGATGAGATTTTGTTTTTTTTCTGAATCGTTTTAAAGATTTTTCAATACTAATTTCTAGAAAGTAATTTCTTGGTTTTTCCCTAATCGACTGCTTAGTGGGTAAATTTTTCAAATTCCGAAACCTAAATTGATCAAACATGGTAAAATAGTATTTTACAAATTCATTGAAAACCTTCAAGGCCAGATAAGATATCAACTTAGTTATCGTTTACAAAGCTTACTAAAGCTAACTTCTAAAAAGAAATTTCACAGTTTGTCCCTAATTAACACCTGGGTAGGTTAATTGTCCAACATCCAACCCCTATCTATATATAAAAAAGGACACGTCCTAACAGAGTTACTGACTAACTAACTTAATCATCAACAATTTTATTAATTATTATTATATATTTTTTAAATATTTTTGTATAGGATTTTATAAATTAATTTCTAAATATCTTATACGTTTTATATTAAATAAAATCTTGTACATGATGTATATTTTGTAATAATTCATTATTTTGTTATAATTAATTAATAAAACTAGTAATTAAAATGTAATTGTTGTCCCTTAAAGATATTCTTTTTACAAACCACTACCTAAATTTTGTATTATGTACAATAATTTACACTAAATTAAGTTTTATAATCACCTTAATAAACGTTTAGAGTAATCAAACAAGGTCTTAAGTGGTTATTCCGGGAACAACTTTCAATAACATGAACTTAAGTGATTATTCCGGGAACAACTTTGAATAAAGTGGACTTTAGTGGTTATTCCGGGAACAACTTTCAATAAAATGGACTTAAGTGGTTATGCACCGTACTTTTTTTACATGTACATTTTTTATATTTTTATATGAAAAAGGTGCATTTGCATATAGAAAATCTACATTAAACTTGATTTTCAAAAAAAAGGACTTAAGTGGTTATTCCGGAAAGCTACATAAATATAATAGGAAACTTCGGTCTTGATATGATACTTTGTAAGCATCGTGGGCAATGCCACGAGGGGGGATGCTAGTAATTACATATAATTAATGATAATTAGGTATGTGTTATATGTTCAAGTTTGATGATTCTTAATCTAAAATTAACAATGTTTTGTAAGCTGTATTAATGAATTTCGTTGATAGCTTCAACATGACAAACTATAAGCTGCAGAGTGCGTCAATAAAGTGAGAATCAAAATTTCAATGTGTTTTTTTTTCTTCAAATTTAAAATTTCAATTCAATGTGATACTTAGGGGAGACTGAGGTATAACGGCGCACTAAAATGAAATGTCTCTAAATAACGTAAGCATGATGCAATTCAATAAGAAAAGATTTCTTTCAGTTCTTTGCTATGCAAAGAATATTCTCCTACGATACTGCTGAAATGAATGTAATATAACAGTACTTAAAAATTATTATTCGAATACATTGATAATCTTGATGTTTAAAATCATTGGGGTACAATGGAGCACCCAATTGGGGTCAAATGGATCGGTACGTTATTATTACCAAGATGATACATTAAGCGCATTATTAATTTTTTTGTTACTGTTATCATTATAACTTATAGAAATTACTATCTAAATTAGTTACTCTAATTTTTATTACGCATAGAAAACAAAAACAATAACACCAGTTTTTTAGCTTTTTTCAAACGATTTTAAAGACAATATATTTGCTTTTGGCGATGCTTAATAGTTTACATATATTTTTAATAGCTACAATAGGTCATCTAATTTGTGTATACTTTTACCTATTGTTATTTGATATATTGATGTGAAAAAAATGCTTTCTTTTGCAAATTGAACTTTTATTATATCTTTTTACCTCTTCGATTTTACCCCAAAACAAATGCACCGTTATTCGCCATTTGCAAGTTTTCATGTCTTATATCATAACGTCGTAACCATTCCATGGTCATAAATAACATTATTATAAAATTGTTTAGTTATATAAAGAAATAAAATGTTTTTAAAGATTGTATTTTTACTTAAATGTTGCAATTAACAAAAAATCATTAAAACTAGTAACTTTGATTTAAAACTTATTTTTACTTGGATTATAATTGTTTCAGGCAAGAGAAAAATGAATTGATTTTATGCATTCTTTTCTAAGTCTTTAAGAATTTATTACGAATGTAAGTTAGAAAAAAATACTTAAACAGTTCGAAAAGAGTTGATAAAGATCGAATTGTATAATTGTGTCAGTGATGGTGCTGTCTGGGGATTTTATGATTTTATATAAAATAAAAGCTTGAAAGTATGTTATTTGTCTTGCTTTTATGGCTCTAATATATTTTCTCCACTTTATAGATCTAGGGGAGAACGGAGTAATGCCGGTCACTGACTAATTGCGGTCACCCTTATATTCAATAATCTAAACATTTTTAGGTAATAATTCGAATAGTATTACAAACGCAACATAAAATGCAATTAATCTAATGTCCAAACAACCTTCTATTCAGTGTTATTAAGGAATTATACACAATCAAAGTTCAGGTCTACATTTCTTATAAGAAATCTGATCTATAAAATAAGCTTTTACGCATATTATTTGTTACTTTATGCAGTTATTTTTTTCAACTTTATTAATTTGAACAATCTAAGAATATGAAGTAGTGAAGAAAAAAGAGTATAACCCTATTGCTTTTTTTGTGATTTGAATTTAAATTACTAAGCAGAATTGGGGTAATACCGGTCACAATGTTATTTATATGACGCTCCCGAAAGTGAGGCTAAGAAAATGTTGCGCTGCGCTCTCAGGTAGGGCAACTTTGCTTAAGTGTTTTTGATTGAACAGTGGTTATGTGTTACCTGTTTCTCTATGTAAGTGCGAATAATAACACGACTGATCATATGAAGGTCCATATAACTAATTTAAAGAAATTTTTCACCTACAAAAGTAACTTTTTAATAGTGGCCGGAATTGTACCGAGGCTGACCGGTATTACCCTTTGATGTGTAGTAAATTCAGTCAAAATTCTTTTTTTTATTTCGTCTTATAGCTTCGATATCTAACATTTTTATATTAAATCAATACGAAATATTTAAAGGCAATGGTTTGAACTAACAGAATAATTATTTAATGTTAATAAAAAACAATTTGGAAGTGGAAATAACAAGCACGTTTGCTTAGGTGACCGGCAATACCCCGTTCTTCCCTATGTAGATCTATGTAGGCAAACTAGATAGTTACTATAAAGGCGTGTAACGGTCGTCCCTTCTAGTTTCCCGTATTATTTACCCCGATAAAACTATAGATAAGCAAAATTATGACAATAACAACCACTTAAAGGTTATGTTTTAAGAAACAGAAACATAATCTATTATGCTTATTATGCATTATTTTGATTTAAAGGTATTTACATGTTATTGTTCACCTATTACCAATGTAAGTAAATGTAAATAACCTCTAAAGTGTAAGGTTATCAAATTTTAGATGCATCGAGTTTTTGTATTTAAGAACTCAATAACAATATTATGTTACACATATATATGAAACAATCAAAATAAGAACATAATCTGAAAATCCAAATAACTATATGAAGTAGGTATTAGTGCATACATTTATTTTGATTAAGTAAAATTAGTTTATAGCACACTAACCTCAAAATGCCAAGTTTATTGTCAATGTTGAGGTTGTTGTGCTATAAAATATCGTATGAGACTGTTGTGGGAGGTGTTTTTCTACCACAACAGTGTCATAATATACTATTCCTTACATTTGATTATGTTCCATCCTAAATACAGGCTTGGTTTCAAAACCTGTATGGTTTATGTAAGGAAAACTATTTTCACACACACTGTGTATAAATTAATCACATTTCCTACTGTGATTAATTTATAATCAAACACTTTCATTTGACATGTATGGCCAGTTAAATCATAGTAATTTGTTACTTGTAAAGAAAATTATCGTCTACATGTGTTCGACTAATGTGTTTGTCTTTGAAAATGTTGTCACGGATGAGCAGTTTATGTATTATAAGAACTCATATGGATACAAAATTATTTGCAGTTATGAAATTAAAATTTTAGTTTTAAATAAAGCATGTCATAAAGTACATATTTGTACATATGATATCATTATTATTTATATATTACTTTTCAAGAAACAACTAGGACTACATCAATCGGAACATTATTTTGTGGTCACTGTTTTTCATATGCAAGGAAGATTATTTCTAAATTTTCATTTTTTAGGTTAGATATGCTTTCTGACTACTTATTGTTATAATTGAAACCTTGCACGTTAAACTTTTTTTATATAACCTCACAGATTCTATACGTAGATATTATTATTGAGAAAACTATGTAGATCTGTGTGGATTTATCAAGTTTTGTGAGCGCCAGGATAAGATTTCTACGAGGGTGGCACTAGAAGAACGTCAGAGTTTGTTTGGAATGAAGTTCCATAGTGGTCCAAGGTCCAAGTCCAAAGTGAGCTGCCCAGTTTACGGTGTCCCTATAGATATGAAATGTATATAAAGAAAAAGGGAGTAGCTAGTAAAAGTAGAATAAGATATAAGAAAGAAGTGGTTTTGAAAAGCACTTGATAATTGAAACTATTGAAAGTATAAAGTTTGAAGGCAGGTAGGTAGATATATCCGAGTGGGGTAAGTCTAAGTAATGTGTTTGGGCGTCAGACAGCGCTGATGCTCGGCGTCTGTAGCAGCTGCGCGCGTCGCTATGAGAGAGAGGAGCGGCTGGTGCAAAAGACGGCCGGACTGGCCGGACTGGCCGGACTGCGGAGTGCGGAGTGCGGAGTGCGGTGGCCGAGTCAACGAGTAGCCCTCAGTTGGCCCAGCAGACTCACCGAGGACGCGCGCACACTGCTCGTTCGTTCCTCGCTTATTTCCATCCCGCACATAATAAGATCGCGTGCATCAGAGTCGTGCCTGTCTTGGCCCCTGGCTCTCGCGAGTGCCCCCAAGTGCTGCTGTGCTGCTGTGCTGCTGTGCTGCTGTGCTGCTCTACTGCTCCTCTTCTCCTCTTCTCTCCGCGGCTCACGGCTCGCTCCTATTCAACAGACTCCACTCGATCGCATCCGCTGTGCAGCACACTTCTGACTGCATCCCCGCTTGCTACTCCGCAGTCCGCCAGCGCCTCTTGTTTTCTCGATACCGAACGCCCCGACGTCTCTTCCAGATTCAATGTGTATGGCGAGTCAGGTACGTTTATATATACGCATACACATACCTAACATATATACAACCAGCTCATAGAGCTCATACGCTATAAGTCTATCGAGTCTATCGAGTCTATCGAGTCTATCGAGTCTATAGAGTCTATAGAAAGAGGCCGCCGTCGCTGCCGCCACCGCCGTGCTAGAAAGTCGATCGCGCGCGCACGACAACGCCAAGCTCCCTTTTCTCTCTCTCTCTCTCACGCACACTCTCGCAGTGTACTTATGTATTTAACTATCGGGCCAAAGTTATTGTCTGCAAAATCCGGCCCGCGAGCCCGCGCTGCACTCTAAAGTACCAGAGCCAGACAAGCAGAGTCGGGGCTCGGGGCTGAGGCTACAGCCGCTATAGGACGAGGGCGCCTTATTTGGGTTATTGCCCCCTAGGCGTGCCAGCACTGCCAGCGCGGCTAGTCCACACACATCTTTCCTCTCTCTCTCAGACTTTCGACTCTAACCTCCAAAACCAACACTCTACCGACCCTTCAACATTCTTCTTATACATATTGTTTTGTTCTACTAAACTTATACCCTGCGTCGCACATTCCTCTTCGTTACTATGTGTCAATGTATTTGTTTGCCTCCATTATTTCGGACCACTTCTCTCTCAAGTCTTTTCATCGGTAACAAACTAGTTCATCTTTCTACGCATGATTATAATGACAGATGTTTACATCCGATGATTCATTTCCACTCACCTCATACCTTACTGCAATGACACATCAGCTACATTTTTAACTAGTCTTTATCAAGCTTTTAATCATGGTAAACGCAAAAGCACACTTTTTTCCCGTCCTATTTTTATCATGCTCCGTTTTCATTAAACGCATTCCAACATGTACTGAAAAAGCTAAATGCCACAGTTGTTTATCACAATGCCACTACATTTCTTCTTCCGATTTTTCTTTTCAAACGTGTTGCTTTAGCATCTTTTTCAACTCGTATACTTATCGGATTACCGTTTCTTACCCATTTTATTTTATAAGTTTATGTATTCTTCCAAGTACCTATGTATATTACATATTTGTTTTTTCAAATAAGTACGCACATTTTTCTTTTTTAATATAATATTAATGGTTCAAGTGTTAAACGCGCACTCAAGGCGTGGGTTCGATTCCCCCCGGCAGTCCGAACTTTTCGGGGACATTTGAAGAAAATGTTTTTCCGGATTTTTCGGTGGCGGAGATCGGGCCTACAACGGCTGCAACCCGATACACGGTGAAAGACAGTAATGTCCGTATAAGTACATGGAAAAAAAGTATATAAAAAGACGACATGAATAATATTTACGCTAATGTAAGGTAATGTTTTTGACGAAAATTTTACGATAATGGTCTTTTCAACCACCTATGACTAATTTGCAATAATCTTATTTTTGCATGCTTTCAAAATACATTTCGGTTCAAACATGTGTTAAAAAAAGAGTTGGTTAAATACTGGAAATGTTGTAAGGTCAATGCCGGTTCTTATCAAATTAACATAATCAATAAGATTGTTCATTCACTAATGTATGCTATAGGAATGGGTGCTGAAATTAAAGTTGTTAAAAGTAAAATTAATGAAAAGAATTGCGGAGGTCGCTCGATGACATCGGCCAGCATTGATAGCTCGTGTCGCTAAAGATAACGTGACTCGACGCGCGCCCTCCTCTCTCATGTCCCCTCTTCAGTCTATCCTTTTTTACCTCTTTCTTTCTTTCTGACTATAGCAGTGCCATCGGCATCCTCCATTCGACTTATGCTCATGCTATTTTAACTTTCGACAACTCATGCTATCTTCGAACTTCGTGTACAAGCGCAGAACGCGTGATAGACTCTGCTCGCTACTCTATTTTTATACATATTCAATATTTAATCAAAGAGAATCTACATTCTTCCTCTTCTGTTTTTTTAAATTACCTGAATTTATTAAAGATTTTCTAAATAATTGTATATTCATCCCGATTGCTATATTAAGCTCAATAAATTAACTAGTCACGTCATATTTTCATACGCTTAAATAAAAGCTTTTTAAATGATTAACTAGTTAAAAGATACCTTATGTAAGATTTAAGATGAGAGAGAGAGAGAGAGAGAGAGAGAGAGAGTAAGTTGCTAAGCTACCAAATGTTTTCAGCAATTTTTTGTAATAAGTAGAAGGTAATGTAGATTATGAAATAAGATCGTGTCTTATAATAACACGGAATAATCCATCCCTGGTGTTGTCTCGTGTATTTTCTTTCGTTATGTTAATTGGATATCAATCCTTTATTTTGTCTTTTCAGTCTGCTGAAAAGAGTGGAAGCAGAAATATGCATGTATGTGTAGTATTTTCAACAAAACCTACTCATTTTATGCACATTTGCATAAAAATAAGCCGTTACTAATGCGAGTCTCGTTGAAATTGTTTCTTGTTTTTTAAACTAAATTCCTTGATTCTGTGTAAGATTAAAAATGTTGGTAATGCGAACAAGTAGAAAACATTGTTACGTGAATTATGATTCATTTATTGTGTATGTACGAGTTCAACAAATTACTTTGTTTTCTAAAAGCGGCTGAAATTTATTTAAATGTGATATTTCTTTAAAAATTGTTCTAATTATAATTTATATACGATTTATGTAAAGGAGTTAAAAAAGAATATTTAAACATAATTTTTTTTATCCGAGAAAATCTGTTTCGACTTGGTTTCATGTTCAGAAAGTTTTGTCTGGGTAAAAATGAGTGATATATAATTGTAGTATATGATTATATATAACTGATGTATATCTAATTATACATAATTATATATAGTCATGTATAGTCATATATAATTCTATATAATTTCGCATAATTTTTGTCTATATATAATTACGAGTTATAGGGAAAAGCGGACATTACTAGAGTTATAAAATCTCGAAGACTGGGATGGGCCGGGCACGTAGTGAGGATGGAAAATGATAGGACAGCACTTAGAGTTTACTCGTAGGGGCACCAGAAGGCACAAGGCCTGCGGGTAGACCAAGACGAAGGTGGGAGGATAATGTCAGGGTCGACCTGCGAGAAATAAGATACTATGAGGGAGACTGGATAAACCTTGCAAACAGTAGAGAGAAATGGCGTGATTGTGTAAACAAGGCTATGGACTACATAGTCCCATCAACCATGAATGGTAGCTACGATGATTGTTGGGAAGTTGTGAAATCGAATGTATAATATTTTAAGTTAATCTTTATTTAAAATAGTACACTGCGACTTTACAATATTCTTACACAGTAATCAGCACACGAATGTAATGTTAAAAAGAACTTTATATATATAACACAGTGTATCATAAGAACAATAGCTGTATGTCGTGGGTGGTACGTTCTTCTCGGTGATCTGCCTCGGACTGAAGCCCATGGCCTCCGTGCGTGTCTCTGCTGGGGTCAGTCGGTGGTGGGGAGGGTGCAATAAAAGTTGCAGGTCAGAAAAAACCCTCTCCTGCTTTTCATCAGCTGAGTGCTTGATGTGCATATCGTTGCATGAATATTCCAACAATGATGATGCGAACATGATCATAGCGGATGTAGGAACTGCGGTCTCTTAAGCATTAATGGCTGACCACTGTAATAATAATACTAATAATAATAATATAATTGCGCTTAAAATAATATGCAACCAGAGAGAGTCATGAATGGTTGTATACGATGGTCCAAAATTATGTACTATTATATACAATTTTCGAGGGGCCTGCGTAGCTCAGTTGGTTAAGGCGCACGCCTTAGCTAGGGGAGATACGCTCGAAAAACCAAAATTTTATTTTTGTTTTCCTCGGTCGGTAAAGTAGGTCTGACGTATCCCCTTAAAGTGATGTTAAATCCATCTGTTACCGACAATTTCAAAGATCTACTTTTTTCATTTAAGAATGTTGTTGTATTAATCAAAAACAACGCTCCAAAGAGATATATTTTCAAAATTAAAAATTAATTGAAAAATATGGTTCTTCATATTTGTCGGTAACAGGGGGTGTTGTTATTTTTATAAGTAATTTATTAAAAAATACAATATAAAATACACAGTGGAAAAATACACGTTGTCTAGTAAGTTTACAATGTAAAACAAATATATAGATAAAAGATACACTATAATATGTCTTTAACTGTATGAATATATAATTGTATAAGTGAAATAACAACTGCTGGAACTCTGCGTGGTTGATGTGCTGCGCGCTCTCCGATGGTTCTACACGGACTGGAGTTTTGGCGTGCTTCCGAATCCTAAGGTCCTCCGGTTAAAAGGTGCAATAAAACCCAGGTCAAGAAAAAGCTGCATAGTCGTGCATTAGGGAAGACTGTACGCGTTCTTTCTACTTGTATGTATGTGTGTGTGTGCATAATATCGATGAATTCTAACAGGCGAGTTTAACATATCCTCAAACTTACGCTTATACACTCAGTATGATTCATTATAAAATAAATGTAATGGTATAGTATAATGGATTATTATACCGGGTATATAAGGCATCTTTTAATTTTCTTGAAATTTTAAAGAAATATTAAATAACTTTCTTTTATCTATCGCATGTATGGAGGGATTGGAGGGTGGTATTATTATTATTTTATAATATTATGGTAATAATTAAGAGGAAAATGGACAAAACTTCGATGCAATGTAGTTATTAGAAAGATAATTTTATAAATACACGAGCTGAAGGCTAATATAAACGATTAAGGGTAGAAAAAAAGGTAGTCGAGCGCAGACGCTGTGGATAATATTATAGACTGGTAGCGCAAATCTTTGTCTCTTTTGTGTCTCTGCGGTATGGCTGCTTCGACCGTAAATGAAGTAGAAAACAGGAGGGGATATCCATAGTCTTTTTTTATAGAAACACGGCTAAAACAAAGGCCTTGTTCAGGTACGCGCCGTCACACGCACGTCGCTCGCTTGTCACGCCACAGGGACCTCTCTCACATATCTCGCGTCTTCGCGTAATTATACTTGAGCCAGTCGGCTCTTTTACTCTCTTACCGTTTTTTATTTTTTTATTTCATAACAAACGTGACCAT
Source organism: Gastracanthus pulcherrimus (assembly GCA_949152435.1). NCBI lineage: Eukaryota > Metazoa > Arthropoda > Insecta > Hymenoptera > Pteromalidae > Gastracanthus > Gastracanthus pulcherrimus. The sequence goes on from OX424576.1 coordinate 54,046,234, forward strand.
GACAAACGAAGAAAAATCCCCTAGGATTTTACACATTTCCTTTAAGGGGATGTTAAACTACACGAATAGCATTCAATTTAACCAACTTTTGTTCTCTCAATTAGCCAATTTCTCGCAATTGTTACAACGACCTCTCGCCACTTTCAGTAAAGAATATTTTCCATTTTTCTTCTTTTTATGCTTATGTTGTTCGAATATGCGCATTGCTGCATATACTGTAGATAATTATTCCCGAAGAAATGCTTATTTATATATAATTATTTCGAAATTTAGTGATGAAAGCCGCAATAATAGAATTTTGATAGCAGGCTAAAAAAAGTTTAGTTTCAAGCCCATTTTTACGTGTTCTTTACCGTCTGTTCGTCCCTTAGGCGTCCGGCGGTATATTTCTGCATATTTCTGCATATTTCTGCATATTTCTGCATATTTTTCCAAGCGCGAGGGAAGGAAAAAATAAGAAAGGTTACGACGATAAGTGATCATGGGAAAAAACAATGGCTTCACTTGCCAAGGGGCGCGAATAATCGACGCAATAGCACGAGCGATCGATCGGCCATTTGCCCGATTGTAATTGTTTCCTCATCTGTTATCCAAGCGTCATCCTCGTTCTCCTCGTTCCTTTGTTCCTAAGCGCTTCGTGCATTGTTCTTGCTGGACTTTCCACGCGCTTAGCTCTTTCTCATTCTTATTACCAAAACTTTGTCATTCTATCAGCTTTATACAGCTGATTGCCTGCATTTATTGATAAATATTATCAAGAAGAATATTCAACTTTCAAGCAGCTTTTAAAAGAAGAATGTTTACCTTTTTTTAAACTCATGTCTTATTGACTCCAGATATTGTTATCGAGCAAGCTTAATATCCACTTGGCACTTACCTATATTAATCTGCTTCGGAATCGCTCGTAAAGACAGTAATGCATAACAATGCAAACAGTCGGAAAAAGTAGACACACGATGCAAATAGTCTAGATGGATTGCAGCTCTTTGCTGCAAACATACCTACAATGAATTCGAGGAGTACGAAAAAAATCCGTTTTTCGATTTTAACAATATTGTGCGAACACTATTTTTCGAAGAATCATCTTATTTTATTTGTAAAATTAAACTTTCCATATTAAGGTGATGCAAAAGCCACCTGTCATCGACAAATACGAGAAACCACTTTTCTCATTTAATTTGGAATTTTTAGCAAATATCTTTATGAAACGTTATTGTCTTAATTAAAAACAACAACTTGCCAGGGAGATATTTGCTCAAAATTGAATGAAATTCAATGAAATAAGTGGTTCTCCGTATTTTAAGGTGACAGGGGATTTAGCATCACCTTAAAAGAGTGAAAAAGCAGAATACAAAAATTTGACCTTTTATATTTCACTATTATAATAAACACTCCTTATCCTTATGTTCTTTTAATTTTGCGAATTTACGTTTTTCGATATTGCAAGAAATTAATTATAAATATTTTATAATGAAAAGGACTATCCGCTACTAAGTAGGTGTCAACTTTTAAAACACGAATATGATGTTTATCAAAACTTTGTGATAAAAGTAAAAATATTTGAAAAACAAATGGACAATATGATAGCCATGTGTATAACACATAAATCTCAGCGCACGATTGACGTCACAGTGGGTCGATCTCGATATCAAACATCTATAGTCGGACACTGCGACGCGTTACGTACCATTTCCTGTCATGTAAATTTCATTGCGTTACGTAAGCTGTCGAGCCACCCGCAGGATGCTGCGACTGTTCAGGTCCAATAATTCGCGGATATTCTGTAGAGCGTTTAGCATCTCTTCTCTCGATGCATCAATACGTTCTCCAATTAGCTTAACTCTTTTATACCAATATCTAGGATCTAATTTCAAATTACGCACTTGATTTCAAAATTATCAAGTTATGTTATGTTTCACTTTTATGTAATTCATTTTATTACTGACAAGTATTTATTTTTATTGCAAGTGGGTGTCAAATAAATGATAATACACAATGTATATTTCAAATAAAATAACTTTCGTTTATTCAAACTCGCACAAGGAAGGAATAACGCCAGTAATGTGCGACTGCTCTAGCTAGATGCTCTAGTACGACTAAAACGCTTGACATAAAGGGCATAAGAGAATTTCGGGGCTGACGCATATAGTTCCCCACTCTTTTCTACACTCGCATTTCAGTTTATGTCTTTGGAACATTTATTAGTAAGTCAATTCATTTTTGTACGAGCATGTAGTAGTGTATAACTACAGTTACACACATAGGTATGCTAAAGCATAGCGATATTCCAACAATTTTTTATATAACTGTAGTTCTACACATCTACATGCGTGTACAAAAATGAATTGATTTCCTAAGAAATGTCCCAAAGACATAAACTGAAATGCGAGTGTATTATCATTTATTTAATACCCCTTTCCAATATTTTGTGTATAATTTTTTGTTTCAAAATTCGTAATATTGTTATAAATAGTTTACAAACTGAACCTATACACAATTCATTTGTTTTAACAATTTCTTATTATATATCATCTGTTGAAGGCAAATTTTTCAAGGGTATATCACAGGTGTTGATTGATTATGAATGGTCTAATAATGGAGGCTAGAAATAAGGTAGGACTTGAATTGCATTCTTATTAATAAGCAAGTCTAATCAAGATAGTAATTCAACTCCGACACGTGCGGAGATTGACGACAAAGGAAAAGGAGATGAGCAGGCAATGTCGAATGCTTCTGAAAGTTTAGATCTGGATGCTCTTTTTAATGGGTTTAAGGTTTCACTATCGCGACCACTGCATAGTAAGTCGATTCATTTTTGTATAAGCAAGTAGTGTATAACTACAGTTATAAATACATACATGATATCGGTAAATTGTAACAAATTGGCCAAGTTTGATACAATTCGGGTATACTTTTAAATTGAATTGAAATCGCCTAAAGATTGCAAATTGAATAATTATTCAAATTGGCAAAAATACGTTGATCTCTTGGCTGTTTGTTTAGTAAGTTTATCGAGTTATCGTAGCAGCTTATACTCAAACTACTGTTTACAAACCAGCTAACTTCTTAACATCGAGCAAAAGGGATACAGTTAAGTGTAAGGTATAAAATAATGAAGTCGAAGTGAAAGGATCAGGGAAGATAAAAGGGGCCGCGAGGTCTGCATGCGGTAGGTGCAGTGATTATATTGGCGGAGGAAGGCGTTCATCGCACCGAGCGTGCAACCTGAGCCTGGCACATCTCGTAAAGCGATATGTTGCCGGTGTATGTAACGGCGTCGCTTTAAGGGCGAGCGGAGAGAAAAAGGTGAGACAGGCAGACAGCATAGCAGTGCAGTGCAGAAAGCAATAAGAGAAAAGCGCGCGAGCGCTCGGTGAGGTCCAACCGATGGGCGCCACATTGTATCGGTATATCGTCACTCGAGTTTATCCACGCGCCGCCTTATCTCGGCCGGTGTGATAATGGCACACTGGCACGAGCGCACGCGAGGGGGAAGGTAGGGGACCACCTTGGCTCTTGGCTCTCGGCTTGATGCTATACTAACTTGGGCTCGACTCGACACCGCCAGACTAAACACGTGCAAGCTCCGCTCGCGTACTTCATGCTTTCTCGAGGAAGGACAGCCTACGCTGCGGCCATTGTTCTTTAAACCTCGAAGGAGCTTGTTTCTTCTTTTTATATTTCCCTCCTCTCCTCGCCTCGAGCCCTAGCCCTACTATACATGCGCGACCTCGGCACTAGCTTCACTTTCGAATAGCTACTTTACTGCTGCTGTTGCTCTATTGAATCACTCGCGTATCCTTCATTCAAGAATATCAAATTAGATAAAGGAATTTTTTTACCAGTCTTGATAAAAAAACACCTTTTATTTTACGCCTTTACTATATCTGGTATTAATGACTTTAAAAAGTTGCTTGTATCATAACATTCCTACATTATTTTCATAATCATGACTAAATTTAGATCGAATATTATTTCCCGTTACTTATTTTAAGAAAATAATATTTTCTATGATTTTGACCTTCTGACCATTATTATGGTGTTCCGACACAGACGCTAAATTATTATGTTAAAACAGTTAGGATACGAAGTATGAAAGTAACTTTTCGGTACAGAAAGAAATAAATTGACTTATACCTTTGTATATTGTTATGACAACTATAGTTGCCATTTAGTATGTTTAGCATTAATTTATTAAGTTTGTGTACAATGAAAAATACAACTAGGATAGCTTGAAAGAAAAATCTGTTGTCTATTGATTTTACTTAAAGCAAATAAAATGCAGAGAAAGACATATTAAATTATAAAAATAAATTAGTGAATTAATTAATCTTCTAAACCTTATTTACATAAATAAATTTATGGCTAATTTATAAAAGCAAAATTGAAAATAATAAAAAGTTTGTTGGAATTTTTATATATATTTATACCTTAACTTGATGTAAAATATATATGTTTATTTATTATAACTTATAATAGATATACAGGAAGTTACACGTAATACAGTAAATACAATGTATAAGTAAAATGAATTGAAAGAATGCACTGAATATATTCTTCTGCTCTGGTGTTGTCGTCTCGGGTGCTCTAGGCGGAGTGAGGCTGCTGCGTGCCGGAAAATGAGGAACCCCTCGGAGTGAGCGGCAAGGGGTGCAATAAAACGCAGGTCAAGCCGACCTTTCGCATGTCTGCGTATTATACGCGGTAGTGTGTGTATCGTTGAATTCCAACAAAGTTATAATGTCATTATTGAATCTTTTAAAAATTGTGCCAGCACCGTTCACCTATGAGAATTGGCTTGTCGTCTTTTTGCTCCGTCTATCCGGCGTCAAACGAAGGTAAAGAGCAAGGCAACGACCAGCGGTCGAGGTCGTTCTTCTTTTCAAGGTTATTTCGAAGCACTTTGCAGCTTTTATGCTACTGTATACGGACTTTTTGGCGAAAGTGAACATAAATTTAGTTGGTTCATTTCCCAACATAAGTTTCATTGTCAATTCTAAAACTGCTGGTACAAATTCAGATTAAACATGAAATTTAAAAAGGTCGAATCGATCAAAGCCACTACAAATGTATAAAGCTTGAGAAATTAATAGAAATTTGATGAATATGGGTACGAACGAAGCTGTCGAAAAGCTCTTGTGTAAGGTTAGTGCACCCAAACGATCCTCCTTCTGAATTTTTGAAGTTAATAGAGGAGGGTGTCATTGTTCGTCCACGGTTTCGTATCGCGTAGAGGCTTTCTCCCTGAGGGCAGGATGTGTAAACGAGAGAATGACGAAGAGTGGCAAAATAGAAAAAGGTAAAAAATGAGTACTAGTGGAATAATACGCAGCGCAGGCTGGCTGCGCGAATGGGTCTGGGTGCAAAAGATTGGGCGGCGCGCCTGGAGGAAGGTAGAACTAAGGTCGTCGACACCGTCGAGTCGTCCCCGGGCAAAGGCAAACCTGACACTGCAATGTAGTCCGTCCGGTCAGGTCTAGACACGCTCTTGCAGTGCAGGTCTGCTCGACGTACGCGCGATCCTTCCCCTACTCTCGTTTTCTTCTCCTTTTCTTTTCACTTGCTTCGCCTTTATTTTCTCCTTTTAAACAATTTCGATACGTCCCCCTCCCTCTCCTTCTCTCTTTCGGGCGCGATGCTCCCCGACAAAGCCCGACCAAACCAGTTTCTCGAATCATTGAACGAGTTTCGTGGCCCTTTTTTCTCAGCCCTTTTTTTAAGCCTCCTCCTCCTTCTCCTCTCGTTCTCCCTCTTTTTTTGCTCGAAGAACTAGTCTTTGTTCGGCGCCGAATGTGAGAGGAGTTTCTTGACCGCTGTCGGATCCCTTATACCTATACTTATGCTCCCATCAGGAGGCTACCTTTATAGTTGGACTATTTTTATTCTTAGCATTTTTTTCAGCGTCTAGCTCGGCGCATTATTGTACAAAGCATGCAGACAATTCTACACAGTAGGAAATCGAGTATTTTATGCAGATGTTTTGTATGATGGAGACGCCCATTTTTTTGCTGCACATGAATTGTGAACGTATGAACAAGGCCTAAGTAGTTAAAAGAACTGCGCTCTGCAATTATAATGATGCACCAATACGTTGTCCGTCATCAGTACAACATTGTAATAAGGTTCAAACATTCTTTCTTCTCTTTTCCAAAAAGAAAATCACTTCTAAACATATTTATAAACAAACCGTTTCATGCAAATTCATTTCATCAAAACTCCAATAATCGTCTTCATAGGAGTAAATTCGGTTTAAATAGAGCATATTTAGATAGCAAGCTATGTGTTTCTAAACTTTAATTGAATAGATGACAAATCACGTTGAATGCCTGGGTAAACTGGATCGACAATGGTAAAATGAAGATGATTTACTTTAGTTCTTTCCTATCTTGAATGGCAGATTGAATGTACTTGTACGTATAATTAATGCCTAAACAATGTTCCATGTATTTTAATGATACGTTAGATATTCCAAAGCAAATGATCTTTACGTGGGTAGTTTTGGATATGGATTCAAATAAAGATTTGGTATCAATCGATTTAAATTTATCAGCGATGTGGCCAAACTATAGGCATTATTATTTGTATTTAAGTAAACTTTCATGTAGCCCTTAGAACGACTATTGGCTATGGGCGTCTGCTTAGAGGGGATAAAAGAAACGATCGCAGGGCACGAGTTAACAGAAAATGGAAATAGTGGAGGAGCTGTAAAGAATTACTATATATATAATATATGTATATATATAATGTATATGCTGAGTTTACCTTCCGAGTTTCCAAATTCTAGGTGTCGCCACGGGTCATGCTCCGAGCGAATAGCACATTTCAAATTCCCACGAAGACTAAATCTTTCCATAGTTTCCCACGAAGACTAGCAGTATAAAATCTATAAATTAGGGTTGTGTCGATAAACTCTCGAAAAGTCGGGTCGATTTTTTGTATTGAGTTTGAGTCGGATACTGGACTCTTTCGGTACTCAAAAAATTATCGTATTAGAAATGCTTTGTTGGTGTTTTATAATAAATAAGAAGACGTAGATATTTATTTCAATAGGTATAATTCCGTCAGCTTGGCGACGTTCACTCTTTGAAAGCCTAGAGCAGACTTCCCCTTGCCTCCCTCATCTCAGCCTTCCTTGGACCTCAGGTAGAGGACACGTCAGCGGCAACATTTGCACTCGTCCCGCGGCTGCAGTTCATATGTTCGAGCTTAGCCCGGGGAGGCCCCGATAAATAAAGCCAAGGGTTTGCAGGGGGTGCGCCTTTTATTTATCTTAGCGCTGCTTTGCCGTCGCTCATCTAATCCTAAAGAAAACGGCGAAAGTCTCGCATGTCTGCTGGATTAAGATTTCACGAAGAATATGTTGCTTTCAATTGGATTATCTGAAACAATAGGGCTTACCGAATAAATAAAAAGCGGTGGAAAATTGCGGAATGTGTTAGTCTTCATGGCGAAAATCCAAACGTGTTCGTGGTTACTCTTCGTGGTAAAGTCCAAGGACGGGCGATGGGAGACGATATGAATGGCTAATTGGCAAATTCGATTTCTCAAAGGTAGGTGTGCTGAGAACCGCCTGAACCAGTTTTCTCTCGCGTCAGCTATTCAGCAAATGGCAATCTCGGGCAGGTTAGCCATAATCGATGTCACTGACTCGAATCTAACGAGCTAACGTTTGCCCGGCTCAACGTTGCCGCCACGCCTAGACATTTAGGTCAGTGCAACTCGTGCTCTACAATCTTTTTTCTTATGTGCCGTAAGCTCGCAAAAAGTCACATTTGCCAATTTTAAAAGAAAAATTGTTAGACATATATAGCGCACTGGCGTCAATTTTACAACTCTACATAGAATATTATTATTCAAACAGCAAAAACAAATTCGAGCAAGCGATTTAAGTACCATTACTGTAATACCGATTTTACGGCTCATTGCTACTCCAATACTTCTGCAGATTTCTCGCTAAATTTAAATTGCTGATTCTGATTTTTATAAGGGTCAAACTGCTTTCAGGGTCGTGAGTTTATGTAGGTTAACTATCGCATTATCAACTTTTACCGTTTTGAAACTATAAAGTATTAGTTCAATTTATTTAGCTACGCAAGTAATCGTATTTTCAGTAGTTTGAAAAGCAATGAAAGTTTCGTATTACCTTTTTATTGTCTATAAGCTACAACATTTAACTTTTATTTTCGTGTAAATAAGTATATTTCTCTCATGTTTATTTCATATTTGTACAGCTCGATCATTATAGTTAAAAAGTTTTAATACCTATAGTAAAAGTACTATTGCTGTTTGCTTGCATAAGTTGGGCTTGAGTTTGGTGTAGATATAGAGCATATATGTGGATCAATATCTTTGGTATTTTCTTGTTAAAGATAAAGTTCGGTTAGAAATCAGTCAAGTAAATTCAGGTGTCAGGGATTCTGTCATCAAGAGAGACGCGACTTTTTAACCGTGCCGTTCTACTCGACCTCTTATTCTTATCAGCTCGTGCCCTAGCCCACTGACCTAGATGAACATTATCGATCTTTCGGGGCGCTCGAGCTCTGAGACCTTACACTTAGCATCGATGCTACTTCGCTGCCGCGCCTTTATTCTTCTCTTCATCTTAACAAACTTTAGATATAGCTATCTAAAGTTGTGCTCCAATGTTATTAGTATATCTATATCGTGGTATGGTATATGCAAAAGTTAATGCTGTACTTTGGTTTTTGGTGCTGTTTCATAACTTTTATATTCTTTACTAATATTTTAATTCTTTATATTGTAAACTGAAGGATTTTCATTATAAATATTGCCATTTAATGATGATTTTTTCTAAAAATTAACTTTCCAACCTTACTGTCAGCCGGTGAACGTCCTTAACAATGGCCATTTTTATCATTGCTTTTGATGTGCAGTTTTGCAACACTTCTATTCCTCATTTTTATTTATGGTTTTGCTATAGAACATCAGCTGTTCACAGAAGTTGTCTTTTCATATTCTCACACAAAGGGGATAGAGAACAACCAAAAGTTTTTTGTCACCGACATATGAACGTAGAACAAGTAGAAATAGGCACAACGTGACTAGACGTGCCATGAATTCTTATGTATATATATATATATATAATGAGTTGTAGTGCACGCTTTCTGAATAAAGATAATAGAATAGAGTAAATCCATGAATATTTTATACATAAATGAACTCTATATTTCCTTATATATTGCGTAAAATTGCATTATATATCCATACATTTACTTATTAAGCATAAAGTGTTAAAATATATTTCTAACTTACTGTTGCTTATATGATAATTGTGAAATATTTGTTGTTTTCATGGAAATCATAATTTAAACTGATAAAACTAATGATGATGATTTTTCAAAAGATAAACAAAATTATGTGTAGAATTTAATAAAACGTTTTAATGACATATTTGTAATCTCCTCTATTTTTGTAGTCAATTTTTCTTGGAATTATTCATAATAAACTCATATTATAAATAAGTAGATTTAAGAATAAAAGTCATTAGAAACTAATTTGAGTCCCAAAAATTCATAAGTTTAAACATTATTTATGTTAAGGGGGTGCGAAAGGGAAGGGAAGATTCCTACGTTACCAACTCTTAGTTTTTATTTCTTAAATAATTTTAAAATATTATTTTGGAAAAGACTTTCCACCAGGCCATTCCTTTATCAATAAACAATAACTATGCATTTTTTCAAGCAATTCCATTATTATTATTACTCTTAACTTTTCGTTCTCGATTTAAACAACTATTCGGCATTGAGAACGAAAAGTTCAGAGTAATAAAAATAATGGAATTGCTTGAAAATATTTGCAGTTATCTTTTTAATTTTTCTTTTGAAAAGAAAATTTCCAACCTTTTTTTGAAACGTACATTAAGCTCTAAAATATCTACCTTTATTGACAAATATTCATTGAGGAAACGTCGAACAACTTGATTTATAAAATTGTTATTGAAATATAAAAAAAAATTGATAAATTATAAAATATATATGTACCATTTTGGTTATGCCGTTCGGATCGCACCAATAAATGGTACCTGTATTTTACATGCATTCCAAGTGGTATTTTAATAATTTTTTTGATATAATAATTTCATAAATCATGTTACAGAAATATTACTCTCGCATTTTAAATTTCGTCTACTGAACGTTTGATACTTTATTTAATTTTTGTTTTGCTTTCCAAATTATTGTTGTTAAAATGTTTTTTTTTAAAGTTTGAGTTGCCAAGATAACAGTTATATAGTAATTTTCATCAATCATATCTAACATTGTATTTGACTTTTTCTATTATATAGTATTTGATATTATGCATACTTGACAATGTTTTTAGCAAGTATGTTATTAACTAGCAATATTCGCCCGAGTTCAGAGTATCCTCTCACCATCAACTCAGCCGCGATCTCACTATTGGCGGCCCGTACTATCCGTTAATACAGGTGCTTACCTGCTTTTTGCCAGCGTTCTTCTTCCGCGCTGGTTACGTATGCCGGGCTAACTAAGCTTAACAGGACCCTACGCAGCTAGGGGTTAAAGTGATGCTAAACCCCCTGTCACGGTCAAATACGGGATACGGGGAACCACTTATTTAATTGAATTTTCATTTTTGAGCAAATATCTCTATGGAAAGTTGTTGTTTTTGATGAGGACAATAACGTTTCATAAAGATAATTGCTAAAAATTCCAAATTAAATGAGAAAAGTGGTTGCTCGTATTGGGAATGAGGATTAGGGAGGGTGAGCAGCATGCAAAATGATAACACGCGTTTAAAAGAGAACAACACGTATTTTATAAAGTATGAAACGACGGAATACAAATGAATGCAAGGGGCGCGTGAAACGTACTTACTGTTGTACTGATGCGCAAATCGCACTTACTTTTGCGAGTCCGCTTCGCCGCACGGAACTTCTTTCTCCCTCTTTCTCTCTCTCTCTCTCTCTCTCTCACACACTCTCGCTCTCGACGATGGCTGCAGACTGCAGAGTGGGCCAGGTTGCTGCGGCACGGTGTAGTCCCTCCGAGACTGCAGTGGAGCGGATACTCGGGTCGCCGACGAAGAACGTGCCGCGTCTCTCGGCATTCGCCTCCTCTTACTCTCACTCTCCCTGATACGCGCACACGCACCGGTCGCACGCATAACCCGCGAGACTCGCGCGGCAGCAGCCCTTTAAGTCTTTTAAGATGTCGTTATCCAACAAAATGCATTTTTTAACATCTTTTTTTTTCTCAAGAAGCAGTCAATCTTGCGATACTTCTATATAAGAATAATATTGAGTACAAATTTCATTGAATTTCATTATTTAATTGCGAGTTATAAACTAAAAAATATTACTAAACACACGGTATTATAAATGAAAAACGGTATATTTAAAATCTTTTCCGCTCTCAAATTAAAGGATTCTACGAGTATTTTATTGTCAAAAGATTCGCTTCCCAAAAAAACATTTCTTCATAAAAAACTTTTCAAGAACCTAAATTTTTAAATTTTTAAATTTTTAAAACTGGCTATAAAATTAAAATGACTTGACCATTTTCGCTAAAATTCTAAATCCACTCCTAGACATGGATAACAAACATGTATGTAAGATTTACTAAGGTTTTACTTCGGAATATTTGAATACGGATGAGGGAAACACATACACACACATACATCGATACAGCGGACATTTTTTGAGAGTAGCTTATTCGAACTCCCCAAGTAATATACGAGTAGTATGTTTTTATGTTAAAAAATGACAGGAATTCTTTTCTTTTACCAAAACAATGCTTTCTCTTTGAGAAAGCAGAAAGAGAGTCGGTAACGTAGGAATCTTCCCTTCTCTTCCACACCCTTTAACGTAAAATTACATTATATCTTCTATTCAACAAAATAAGAATGCTGATTCAACTGATCAAAAATGTAAAATAATACTGGTAAATTCCAAGTAAATTTGTAACAAAAATATCGCACTTAAGGGGACGCCGGATATCTCTGTCCTTATCTAATTGAATTTTCATTCATAATTTTAAGAGAAATAATTTTTCTGAAAAAATAATAGTTGTCCCCGCTTCGTTTTATAGTAATCTAAATATATGTCCAAGCTGGTTTCATATGATTGTTTTGCTTTCGAGAAAACTTTGACAAACTTAGTATGTAAAGGTTAATCTCCATGTAGTTAGCCCTCATAGTGTGTCAAAGTTTTCTCGAAAACAAAACAATCATATGAACCCAGCTTGGACATATATTTAGATTACTATAAAATGAAGCGGGGACAAGTATTATTTTTTCAGAAAAATGATTTCTCTTAAAATTATGAATGAAAACTCATTTAGACAAGGACTGAGAAATCTGGCGTCCCCTTAACATGCTTATTACAGTATTCAAAATATACACTGTGAAAAAAATATAGATAGTTATATATAATCTTAGATATTTAAAAAATGTATGGACCAATTATTTAAAAAAAAAAATAATAGGTGCAAATTTTGCTTTTACAAAAAAATCCGTAATTTTTTCTTTTTATATTCTTTCTGAGAAAACAATCAATTTCATGATCAGAAAATTTGTAGGACATTAGTTCTATAGGTTCAACTAATGTTCGGTAAAGATTTCACTGATTTATTTTACATACTTTTCGAGTGATATCATTTGCAAATAATTATGTACTCACATAATAGATAAACGACGACACTGATAACATTGGTTCCTGTGTCTTAATAAAGGATTGTTTTACATCTTTAATACGAAGAAATTTTAATAAATACAAAATAATTCTATTGAGTACTATACAAACGAATGTCTATGCAAAATATTCATAGGTTGTTTCAAGTGGCTTACGAGCTGCGATGGAATTGGGTTCAGCAGATTAAATAAACTTTGCCGGCAGAGCGCTACCGCGCTCCTTGATATATTTCTACAATAAAATAAGAAAACGAGGCTGATACACAACTTCAAGAGTAATTCTAGCAGCTGTTTTAATATAGATTCCCAAATGTCAGAGCGAGGCCAATTTTTTTCGGTGATGGATTTTGATAAGCAAATTCAAATGAACTTTTCGTTGAGAAAGCATTTTGTTAAAGCAGTGAGCAGCTATTTTTAATATCCATGAATACAATAGGGAAGAGACATGATTATTTAAATAATCTTTAAATGAGACTTGAATTATACACAAAAGTGAAAAAAATACATTTTTTACGCCCAAATTCTGTTTGCTAAATAAGAATTTAAACGCTGTATGAGGTGACGTGATTAAGACCAGCGATATGGTGGCCCGGACCTACCGAATTTTTGTATATACAGTATAAATACGTACATATATATAGATATTAAGTGGATACCCAATCAGAAGCATGCTGCATTATTCGAAAGCTACTAAAGTTTATAAGATTGGAATTAATTATCCAAAAACGTAGAAGAATTGTATGATTAAAAACCTCATGTCTAATGTATTTCTTAATGATCTTGTATTGTATAAAATGAAAATTAGCCATATTTTTGTTGATCGAAGTTGAGAAAAGTTTTGAGCATCGCTTGTAGAAAATTGTATTCCATAGTTAAGGAAGTTTTTTGTACGTTGTCAGTTTGGGGTTCGTTGAAGGCTCACCTCGTGGAAATCCATATATCCGATAAATTCTCTAGCCGTCGTCGTAGCTCGCGACAGTCTTGACTCGGAGGGTAAAAGGTAAGCGAAGCCCGAATTGCGCGAGTCGAGCCCTCGTGGGTGGTGTACGCTTACAGCTGCATGCACCAACGCCGACAACGCGAGCAACAGGTCCGGGGCTTTCGGAAACCTGTGGGGATCCCGCATTTACCTGTAGGCCGGCTTTCACTGGCTTTGCCGAGCTTTGCCATCTGCCTATTCTAAAGTCAAAAGTCTCAGATGAGAAATCTGCTGACCTTATACTTAGACAGTTATACTATAATTAGTAATCTAGTCACTATGCCCTGCATGGACTACTCTGATGAAAGCATATAGTTACTCGATAAAGAGATCATTTATATTAAGCACCGGAAATACGCTAGTTAACTCTGTTAACCTAGAATTTCATTATGAACCTTTCAAAGAATTAGTAGAATCAAGTAAAGCAAAGTCTAGTATCAATTATAGGTATTAATCATGACAAGCTGAAATGTATAAGGTTATTATAGAATATATTAAGGGCACACGATGAAATAAAATACATTAATGTCATCCCGTGAAATCCAGTTTGCTGGTGAATCGGCACGTATCGATTTGGAAAAGAAGTGATCGAAATACTAAAGCAGGAAGCTTGTGCAATTTGCTGCAACGACATGCGATCATAATATCACAGCAAAAGCTTGGTATGGCCGCGTGCGCGACTGCGACAAGCGCTCAATGCCATCAGATCGCGAGCTGCACGCGCATCGATCCACGGATAATAACAAATTCTCAGAAAGGCATTCAGATTGACATCGCCCTATATTTCCATACTGTCTTTCCTCTTAAACTTATTCGATCTTTGTATCCTTCCAATGCTCACAATTTGTCATCGTTGGCGATATTGCTCTATATCGCCTGCTATTCCTACTCTAATTGCTTTTTTCCTCTTACAAAAACCAATCATCTCTGACGATGAGTATTATATCAAATGCATTTATATTTTCTATTTTAAACTGCATATTATAAGTGACCTTGGTCCATCCGCTATATAAAGAACACTAAATTCAAACAAATCCCATATAAGTTAAAGAAATCAGAACATAATTATTTATATTTTATAATAGCGCTTATGTATTACAAACGCGGAACTTAGATATTTTTACTTTTCATCGGCATACACTATGATTGATCATTAAAACGCTTATATTCAGACATAAATGGAGAAAATAGACGAAGAAAAAAGATGAGGCCGAGAGCAACAATTAGTTTTTGGGTCACTATCGCGTGCGGTAAACTGGCTAATGCCAAAGTAAGTTTAGATTTAGTAAGGTATATACCATGATTCTATTTCTCACCTTGAGAGAACCGATCAATGGCTTATTTTTAGAATACTTAACTGTTTCTCGTGTTCTTTCCTAACCAGTCAAGTAGCATCTCAATTACTTTACCATCCATGCAATCTGCAGTGAAATAAAGAATTGCAATAAAATAATATAAATAGTTTGCGTGGAATTACAGAATTAAAAATCTTATTTCTTTGTCAATTAACATGAATTCTAAAGTTCTACAATCTAAAAACGATATGTTACTATATTTATACTCGTTTGTTTGTATTCAAAATAAAATTATAAACGAAATTTGTTTTCTTTCTGTTTCAGGTATGTGACAGACATATGGCAAGAAACATTTTCAAACCTATAATCCCTGGCTGAATAAAACGGTATTTATCATATATTATACAACGAAAATGAAAGTACAAAAATCAAACAGAAATTATTTGATTTATTATCGCAAATTATATACTACTAAGATAGAACTAAATGCAACCACGAGAAATAGAAGACATAACGAAGGAAAACTGCTTATATGTTCAATTAGATAATTATTTTTCTTCCCTTTTTTTACTTTGCAACTTGAAAAAAATTCAATACAATTTCTTTACAATGTGCAGTTTAATATTAATATCTTGTATTGTCACGAAAGACTGCACATCAATGTGTCCTAATGAAAAACGAGTGGCATATGAAGTCTGTTGAAAATATATGTACCTCAGGAAAGCCTATATCTAGGTAATAAAGAATATTTAACGTAAGATTTTTAATAATGTGAATCACTAAAAATATTCTAAAAGTTATTGTTTTATTCAAAAAACGTTACTTATTAATAACGCATTATTGACGCAAAAGAAGATGATGAGTTACTTTATTACTTTTTATATTTTAAATTTAAAAGAAAATAATAGTAGTTGTATTATGTATCTACTTTACTTTATAGTAAGACATACGTGTTTTTGAATTTGCTCTCTTGAGATACGACTTTTTTATATCGTACATTGTTTTCGACAAGTTGATATTTAACAATTATTTATTTGTAAACTTGCGAATGGAAAACTTGTGCTTCCAAGTCATGACAAGCGATAAATCAACTAGATCTGAGTACACTATAGTAAATGTGGAATTATAGAAATTGCCGAAAATTGAAATGAGGGCGTGGCCAAAACGATGTTTGACTTCCAAACCTCCCGGCTATAAATGAGTCATATATAATTATATATAACTAGCTATATATAATTATACATAACTTTTTTCTCCACATAATAATGCATAATTATACATGATTATATAACTATAAAATAAATATAATAAACAATAATCCATTATACTATAACATTACATTTCTCTTATAATTAATCATACTGAGTGTATGTGCGTGACTTTAAGGACATGTTAAACTCACTTGTTACCGGCAAATACCAGGAACAACTTTTTTCAATTAATTTTCAATTTTGACAAAATATCTCTTTGGAGCAATGTTGTTTTTCATTAATAGAACAACGTTCTAGAAAGACGTTTGCTAAAAATTGAAAATTAATTGAAAAAAATGGTTTCTGATATTTGCCGGGAACAAGGGGGTTTAACATCTCCTTAAACTTACGCGCATATACTCACTGTGATTTATTATATAAGAAATGTAATATACTATAATGGATTAATGTTTTTATATTTATTTTATAGTTAAATATGATTATGCATTATTATATAGAGACAAAAGTTATGTATAATTGTGCATAACTACTTATATATAATTACATACAAGTCATTTTTAGCCGGGTGCCTCTCTTTGTGTCTAATTCTCTTTTAATTTACTACGCACCTTTCATTGCTTATAAAAGTAGCAGAATAATGATAAAAATGTTTAAGTTAAATTATAGTAGAAAATAGTTACAAAATTTGTTTATCATAATTGACGGTTTAACTGGCAGTTGAATACGCGCATAGAATGATAATTCATCGTAAGTCGATAACGATTTTTTTTTTAAGTTTTGACCAATTATCCGGTGATGGGTATACTTAAGGAAGAGTTTTTACACGTCTGAATATTTAAAAGACTTTTTACTATAATTAGTATAAGTGCTTTTCGAGTGTACCTTTAATATCATAGCCATATAAGACGCGATATACTGGCAGTCGTTGATCCAATGAATATAATGGGGAAGAATGACTTGACCCTTCTATTATTTTTCTCCGTTTCATTTGACTAAAGATTGCCTTTATTTGTTTTATACATGGCAAATGGTCCTACTCTGGTCACGAGATAGATACATTCTTCGAGACAATTTTACTCGTGTATAATATGCGCGCGGGGTTACGGTTGATGACGCGCCCGTCCTTTTCACCTGCCGAATCTGTAATGTCGCAAAGTTTACCATAAAAGAAGTTGGATTTTTATATAAAAAAAAGATAGCCCATAGTTTGGAAAAATAAAAGGAAATCTGAGTGTCTATAGTAGTAGCCCCTTAATTATCTGATATAGCAAGCAAGCAAGTCTAATTATAGAGGTGTATATCCATTAGCCATGTAGTATTTCCAATCGCAGATTAGCCTTGAGCAAGCGCATTAAAAGAGATAAGAATACAATATCGCATCCTCTGTATTGTGTGAGGATAAGCAAAGCGAAGCCGAAGCTGGCAGTGGTTCGGTGGCTATCGAGACAATCAGTCTAATGCATCTTTGCGCGTCGATGTCGGTGAAAAGCTGAAAAGGGGTAGGTAGGTACTCGTATATAATATAAGGGCAAATCGGAAAATAAAAGAGATGGAGGAGCGCTCGTGCGCAGTTGATCCTCATCCATCGTAGGCCACGCGGCCGGCACACTTGTGAACCTTGACCCCCGACCTTGCCGACATCGGCGCGAGCTACGGCAGAGCTAGAAGCCTCGAGAATTCCCATTTCCCCTCGAAAGCAACCAAGGCGTAAAATCACTGGGCACGTGCAACCGCCTCGCGAGAGAGGCGAACAAAGAGACTACCTAGATGCTTTTAATATTCGATGATGCATTGACTTTGCACACATCCAACCCCGATAATGTATTGGCAAATCTCGCCTTCCACGGAGATGGAAATATATTATGGGTGCACTATACTTATACCCATTTATTATGCCTTCAGCGCTGATTTTTCTATAAATTTTACCTCTACCTAGCTGCGTATACCTCTGCTCCTTTGTTCTTTATCTTTTATGAAAACAGATCAGTAATATTTTCTCTCTTACATTGAGAATATGAGTAAGAACACAGGTTGCTTGTTTTACTTTATGCTCAAATTCAGTTATTGAATTTCCAACAATTATTCTTCAATATTAAGTAATACAAGGCAATAGTGCTCTGTCCAAATGGCACGTCATGTATTACTCTACTTTTAATTAACACGTTAATAACTTAATCTTCTTTGAAGTACAACAAATCCTTATATTATGAAGTTGAGCTTCAGAAGTAGTGACTTAAAGTATTATTAGCAATTTAATCATTAATGGTGCAAATGTGCGGAATACGCGACAGTATAAACACCTTTTCCGCGTGTACACTCAACGAACATTAATTCGTTTCGCGCTTTAAAGGTACCTCTACAACCTCATTCCGCCCGAATTCCATCGCAGTATTTCATGTACCGTCTGTGTAAAATATTCATGTTTTCGAGTGTACATGTAGTTTTACTATTAGTAAATAATTAATTAATTATGTAAATAAACGATTGATTGCTATTTTGAAGAGCATTCGAAAACATGAGTATTTTACACATATGGTACACGGAATACTGCAATGGAATACGGGCGGAATGAGGTTATAGAGGTACCCTACTCTCTCAAATGAATCAGTGAAATTTTCATTGATTAATCAGTAGCTTTCACTGAGAATCAGTGAATTATTTTATCAAACCTTAAGTCACTATTCGCCTGGTTAAGACCTACCGGTGGCGCCGCCCGTGCGGACAGTCGGCCAAGCTTAGGTAGTGGGTTAAGAACATAAGAATACATAGTGAATTTAAGACAAAAATTAGTACATATTGCACTATTATTTAATGTATTTAAGAATTTTCATTACATTAATTGTCAAAAAAAAATACTAATTTAAATTTTTTGTTTTCTTTTTGCTTATTTTCATAGTCAAAATCCTTAAATAACTTAATTAATAGTTTAATGGCTGAATTCTATGTCTGAATCCTATTTTTTGGTAATATTCTCAATTTTTACTATCTATTCTCATAATGTTGACCCACCTAAGATTCCCAGAGTGTCCGCCAGGGTTGCGCCACCAGTAGGTCTTAACCAGGCGAATTGAATCAGTGAATTGTATTGCTAAAGCTCAAAGTCACTGCTAAATCAGTGGATTTCACTGTTGAATCAGTATCATTCGGAAATGTTGAGTAGCAAAGCTTATATTATTTTATAATTATAATGCAAATAAACATTTACTTGTAATATACGTTTAATAACACTGATAAAGAAACCGGGGTTAATAGTATACAGGGCTAACTTGGAAAATACGAATATCTGGAGCACAAGTAATTATTTAGCGTTGTCGCTTGCATATGCAGACATATATAAAATTAAACATTTAAAAAAAATTAAGTAATGAAATTGACTTCCACTTTTTTAACAGTTATTTATAGATTATTCCACAGTTTTCTGTAAAAATTTAAAATCGCTATAAGTTCAATATTTGAAGCAATACCATAAGAAGGTGTCGGTTACCGACGCAGATTTCTACTACACCACACACCTTTTTTGTTTTCTATTTATATAATAATTTATTTCATGAAAAACTACGAGTTGCCACCGCCTCGTTCGAGACTAAGTAATATTTTGAGTGCTAAAAGCCACCTGTAATTGCTTAGCCTTTGAGAAAATCTTTAATTACAAAATTAATGACAAACATAACCTCAGTAGTTTAGAATTCAATATTTCCCCATAAATAAAACAACGATAGACAATCTTTTAGCGCTTAAAATATTCCTTTTTTTACACAAAACGGCTACAAGTCTTAGTTTATCGATAAAGAAATTATTATTTAAATGAATAGTAAATACTTCATTAGACTAGAACTGTAAAATAGGCTTATGTTATTGTTTATAGCTTAAGCTTATTGTGTATTACATTTTTATGTTTACTTTCTGTCATAAATTAATTAAATTTATCAATCAAATGTCTAAACTGTCACATTTCTCGTATGTCGTATTCCCGATTTCAATTATAGTTTCTCTAACAGTGTTTAAAATTGAACTGATAAAAATATAAAAAAATTATTTCTTACTAAGAAATAATCAAAGATAAAGATAATATTGATAATATCTTCATTTTATTCATAAAATTGGAGTTAAATACATTTGAAAATTGTCGTAGGTTTTTGGTGTCGTATCCACAACACGAAGAATAACTCAATAAATAGTAATAATATAATAATTACCTTAAAAAGTATTTAATATGGGTGAAATACATGAACAGTATTATGTTGTATTATAATCCCTTTTTGTTATTTTAGTAAACATAATGCCCAAAATTTAAATAATACCTAAGTGAGCTTATTATAAAATGAACAAAAAAATGTCGCATCCACAACGCACGTTTGTGCTATAAATATTAATTAAAATCGATGAAATAAATGACCAAAATATAGTATTTGATAAACTATTGAGAAATAGCTTTGCATTATACCTAAAAAACTATGTTATATGTATATGTATTAATAAAATAGGAAATTTATATCGATTTGTCCACAATGCGCCGTCCGCAACGCGCCGCCCGCAACGCGCGTTTGTTTAAACATCATAACCTCTTATTGCAGCTAGCAAAACTGAATAAAACAAATACGAAAAGAAGTTTCTTTGCATTTTACAATCATGAGACCTGTTGTGAGTGAAGTAAAAGTGAGAAAGAAGAAAGAATACATAAAGTACAAACGAATTGAAGAGTTAAAAAAACGGGAAAAACGTAGTGAACAGAGAAAGAAATATAATGAAAAAAAAAGTGTTTTCGTCGTCCAGGAGGTAAAATTAGTCAATTTAATCGTTTACATTGTTAATTTCAATAAGTCAAATTTATAATTTAAATTTAATCAATGCATAAAAAGCTGAATTTGTATTAGAATAATATTACACTTGCGGTCTTTATACTATAAAGGAACTATAATATAATCCCTCAATTAAAGCATACAATTTATGTTGTCCCTTAGGGAATGTAATTCTTTTACCTCACTTGAATCCTCATCCTCCTCAAAGGATCTCTCAGAATCAGAAGTGAGTAGTCACGCATCCTTGTCTTTCGTTGTACCTTCTACCGAACTACGAGTATTACCAATCACTTTAAGCGAATCATTAAGATCAACGTAATTTGTAAAATAACATTAATGAAATATAAATGTTTGATTTAAGTATCAAAAATAAAAATAAAAATAGCTGCACAAATATTTTAGAACTGTTTTCAAGAAAAAATATATACATGGAAATTCTAACCTGCCATATTTGATACATCATTTTAGATTCGGTAGGCACTTGTTTCGGGCTTGTTCATGGGCAAATATTAATTGTTTATAGTCTCGAGAAGTTGTGTGAAAAGAACTAGAGCTGTGTTCCTAAGTTAAGCTGACCTCATTTTCAACATTTGAAAGTTAAAAGTTCTGGAGATTTCCCTATGTACAAGTTCCGAAAATGTAGTGCGTAAGTGTCTCCATGGGTGAGCGGTTAAGGTGTCCGACTGGCGTGCAGAAGATCAAGATTCGATTCCCTCCAACATCAAACAAATTTTCTAATATTATAATAATTTAATTTAATTCTTAATAAGTATTTAATTCTTAATGTTTCTACCATAATCGCTATGTTTCAAATTATAATGTAATATATAACTCATTAATGTAAATAAGCCTGGGCCCGTATATTTAACTTTTCCCAGGCAGTGAAAATTTCGCTGATGAATTAGTGAATCCCTCGGTTGAAGCTGTAAAAAATTCACTGATAGAATCAGTGAATTTGCCGCTAATTGAGTCAGTGACTATATTCACTGTTTCACAGTAGAATACTTGGCAATATTTGAATCAGTGACTTACAATCAGTGAATTTTCACTGATTCATTCTTAGAGAGTAAGAACGCACCAATACGAATACTTACATTTGTGTCTCAGACAATGAGCGCCAGCAAAATTCAAATAACCCTAAACGAATTAACGTGCATTGGGTGTACAGGTGAAAATCCAAATAAAGTACAAAAAATAATTAATCTGCTTAAAACAAATCTGTGGCAAAATTTCCAGTCGAAAATTCGCTAAAAAAAAAGCAGCAAGAATTTTGCTTGATCTTATTAAAATATATTATCGTAATCTTACAAAAGTTTATTACTGTATTTTATGGAATAGCATCATTTAAAATGAATTATTCTGATTTGTTTCATCTGCTCTAATCTAGAAATGAATAAAAACAAAAAGGAAGCAGTTATACAGTTTCCGAGACCTTAGTCAGGCATCCAGAATAAAATAAGTGTGCTTTTAGTGCTGTTAGTCGAAGTATGAATAAGCTCCATAAACTAGGGTACTCGTCAGCAGAAAGAGATAAAGTGGATCAATATATACGCTTGTAGTCTGCGTTATCAAAGAAAGGCGGCGAAGTAGGTAGGCTCGCGGAGGCAACTATGGCGCCTCTCCTGCAATCTTGCACTTGCCAACTTCTTTTCCTCTCCTCTCCTCACCGCTCCTCTCTTCTCCTCTTCTCGGCGCGCACAAAGTTCAAGAACACTAAACAAGCTGGACCTTTCTCCTATCTACTCGAGTTGCGCAGCTCTCTATCAAGAAACACGTCGTAAATGAATGGACCTGAACACATGCGTCGGCCGCGTACAAACTAAAATTATCATACAAAGTTTCATACGTCTGCAATTCTTTTATAAAACAATTATTGCGCTTTTATTTCTGGTTTTACTGCATTCAAGTATATTTGCGTTCGTGATACTTCATAAGATATACCATTACAGCGAAATATAATCTTCACACAAGGCACGTGAACGTTCGTATGTTTACAAAACAGCCGAAACTTGTATTTTGACAAACGTCACCAGCCACGGCCAGTAAAGTAAGTTTTGTTTTATGCCTTTGTTGTTCAAAAGTATATTATAATTGTTTTTAGTTTTATTTTTATCAATTTGAAAAAACTGACAAAAAATGTATGCACATGCAACATTTTGATCTTGATCTTGATCTGGTTATCGGTTCCCTTATTCTTTCTTCTAATATTATACTTGCTAAGTCAAATTTACGTTACCCTCACTGATCGCCTAGCTTCGCATATCGACCAACTTACACAGCCAAATACATATGCATATACTGAATTTTCTATTGTCTCCCATTAAACATAAACCGTAACCGATAAAAGTGGCGATATACTTTGACCGAAAAATTAAAATACAGAAATAGAACTGCGAAAGCAGAAACCTTGCTAAAGAAGCGAGATATCGAGAAACTTTATTTTTAGCGAAAAAAGCAACAGCAGAGTCACGCGTAAACGAGTGTGCCGAAAATTATTTGTTGCTGGCAAACATCACGTTAATCCTCTGTAAGTCTGTACAACAACGATGGCGACTATTCTTCATGATAAGAGTAAATGTTGACACATTCACCTTCTCACTCTCAGTTCCACAATTCTTACGCCAACTGCTTTTATATCGTTAAATTAAGCTCATTCCATGTATGTTTTATCTTTACTTTATTCACATATAGTAGAGCAAATTACTTTATTCAATTTTATTCTCATAATTATGAGGACTCTTGTTAATTTATTAGCCACAATAAAGGTCCAGTTATTATAATCATTATATTATGGGAAGAAACAAAACCAATTATAAGTTGCTTTATAGCAGATTGCTTTCTAAAAAAGTTCTGAAAAATAGTTATTGTAAAACGTAAAAGGGTGATTATGAGCATAACATACAATTTTATGTCCTAGGCAAATTCAAAACCTCTGCCAATTCATTGGCATCTAGCTTCCTCAAACTAAATTAATTGTTCTAATATTAAATTCTTTTGTAATAAACTAATTTTAAATTGTTATATCTTTTTTTAATTAATAGCTCAATAAACCTGTACTTTTGTATCACTTATGGTTTGTCAAAAGATAATTTTTTTCTAAAATTCAACATTTAGTTTAAATTACAGATTTCAACATCGGCTTAGAGATGTACTACTAGTATAAGCGCGTTGGGATTTTCTTTATTTTAAAATTTATTTAGAAATTTTGCTTTTCAGGTTTGTGTGTGTATGTGTAAGTATATGTATGTATTAGTATGTATATATAAACAACGATAAAATAAAAATAAATAAAATAAAATTGAATTTAAAATTCATACAAGTTCCCTATTTATTGGCACTTAGCTCTCTCAAACTTTATATATTGTTCCAATATGAAATTATGTATTCTATTTAATTCTGAGATGAAAAATCAATATGATTTTCTAAAAATTACATTAAATTGACCATAATATTTTTATCATAAGAAAAAAACAGAAAACCTAAAACTCAAAAATCGTAAACTGGAAAAATAGCTAAAACAATACTATACTATACACTGTATTTACTATACTTATTTAGCAGATTGTCTACACTCGCTAGTACAATAGATAAATAGTAATAACTTCTATTAATGTAGCATTTACTATTAAAATTAAAGTAATT
Organism: Gastracanthus pulcherrimus; assembly: GCA_949152435.1. Taxonomy (NCBI): domain Eukaryota; kingdom Metazoa; phylum Arthropoda; class Insecta; order Hymenoptera; family Pteromalidae; genus Gastracanthus; species Gastracanthus pulcherrimus. Next base: position 54,070,826 of record OX424576.1, read on the forward strand.
ATTGCAATTGTGCAACTAAGTCCCGCCCAAAGAAAAGAACCTATCCAAAATTTATGGTTGTAAAAGATAGATAATTTTATGCTCTTTGTTGGGAAGTTGTGAAATCGAATGTATAATATTTTAAGTTAATCTTTATTTAAAATAGTACACTGCGACTTTACAATATTCTTACACAGTAATCAGCACACGAATGTAATGTTAAAAAGAACTTTATATATATAACACAGTGTATCATAAGAACAATAGCTGTATGTCGTGGGTGGTACGTTCTTCTCGGTGATCTGCCTCGGACTGAAGCCCATGGCCTCCGTGCGTGTCTCTGCTGGGGTCAGTCGGTGGTGGGGAGGGTGCAATAAAAGTTGCAGGTCAGAAAAAACCCTCTCCTGCTTTTCATCAGCTGAGTGCTTGATGTGCATATCGTTGCATGAATATTCCAACATGTAATGAATTTTACAATAGATTTATCATAATATTTCTAATATACCAAAAAAACAGAAAATTGAACAGGTCGATGAATCTTGAAATTTCTTTTCAATTTAAAGTCTTCATTTAAAATCGAAAAAAATTAGCCCTGTTTAGTAGAAAATAACTGCGCTGTTCTCGAGATATAAGCGATCAAAAAATACTGAAAAGAAAATTTCAAAAAACAAATTACCTCATAATCTTGAAGAATAAAAGATCTCATGATCTGAAAAAACATACAGGTCATGAGATAATAAAGAGCTACCTTTTTGTAAAGTTTCAGATAACATGTTTTTATTACAATATTTTTTTTCTCTCGACAAAAGAAAAAGATCAAGACTCAAAAATATTACTGAATATTCTTCTCAATGTTCAAAAATTTTCCGTCATATGTCTCCGGGATATAACCGTTTAAACTAAAAAAAACGTTTTCGTGTATAACAAAACAAGGGAAGGACCATATCCAAACTTTCGGATCGGAAAAGTTAGGTTATTCTATGCTCTTTCAAATGTATTTTCGCTGAATCAATGATATCATTTCTAAATTATTAAAAAACCCAAAACATTTTATTCCAATAACTTTTTAGAGTGCCGTTGTTTTTAACATTTGAAACTCCGCACATAGGTTCATTATTGATGAAGCGCTAGTGAGTTTGGGTTTTGTATAAATATACCTACTCGATACGTAAAAATTAAGGCGGGAAATTTGAATTCTTAATTGACTTTCAGACCCCCTTAAAAACATTGAAATTCATTAAATTCTGAAATTTCGAAAATATTATCATCTCAATTGCCGAGTAAAAAATACTTGTATATAATTATATATGATTATATATAGTTATATACAGGGTTTGTCTCTATATAACTATATATAATTTTATATAATTATACATATCATATATAATTATATAGAAGTTTTCTTACTTGGGAAATAAGACGATAATATTTTCGAAATTTCAGATTCTAATGAATTTCAATGTTTTTAAGGTTACTGAATCAAATTTTTTTTAAATGTCTATCTGTATGCCTGTGTATGTGTGTGCGTATGGGTGTGAGTGTGGGCGTGTGTGTGTGTTTGCATCCGTGTCCGTACCTGGCTAATAATGAGTCATATATAATTATATATAACTTTTCTCTCTATATAATAATGCACGATTATACATGATTATATATAACTATAGAATAAACATAATAAACAATAAACCATTATACTATACCATTACATTTCTTTTATAATGATTTATAGTGAGTGTATGTGCATAAGTTGGTGGATATGTTAAACCCTCCTGTTACCGACAAATACCAGGAACCACATTTTTCAATTAATTTTTAATTTTGAGAAAATATCTCTTTGGGGCATTTTTGTTTTTGATTAATATAACAACGTTCCAGAAATATATTTGGTCAAAACTGAAAATAAAATGTGAAAAGTAGATTTTTGTAATTGTCGGTAACAGGTGGATTTAACATCACCTTGTGTGATCTTCATGTGTCTTCATATATATATTGTTGGAATATACATTCAACGACGTACAGATCAAGCTCTCAGCTGATGAAAAGCGGGAGAGGGTTTTTCTGACCTGCAATTTTATTGCACCCGCCCGACGACCAACGGATCCCAGCAGAGACACACACAAGGTCCAGTGCTTCATTCCGAGGCATATCGTAGAGTCGAGCAGACCACTCACGACATATAGTTATTGTGCTTATAAGTGACTTCAGTGTACCGAATAATAGACAAATAGACTCATTGTGTTATATATATAAATCTTTCTAACATCACACTAGATATATATATATATATATATATAGTAATACTTTACGGTTCCTCCTCTATTTCCATGTTCCGCAAACTTGTGCTCTGCGATTGTTTCTTTTATCCCCTCCAAGCAGACGCTCATTATAGCGAATATACGTGCGTGTGTTTATGCATACGAGTATGAGTTTTAATGTATATTTTCGTATATATGTACGTGCGCATATATACATGAAGGCTCTGCAACTGTTTTGGTATGTATCCAAGTATTTAAATGTTTGCTTGTGGTTGTGTGGGCTGTCTGCATATGTTTTGATATTTCTGTGTTTTAATGTGCGCGTACGTGACGTGTGGATGAGATAAGAGTGCATGTAGATGAGTGTAGATATATATTTTGATATGCGTGTGTATTTTCTGATATGCATGTGTGTATATATGGATATGTGTAAGTGTTCAAACGCTTGTTATGAAAACTATTCGATGTATTTATATATACACATATTATATGACTATATATTAACATATGTTATAATGTAGTATCAGATATCGTTATATATTGTCATTAATAATCGTGAATACTCAAATATAGTTGTGTTGCATTTGAGCAATTTGAAAATTGTATATATTAGTACATAATTTTGTACGATCGTATACAATCATTCATGACTCTCTCTGGTTAAATATGATCGTACATTATCATACATTTTTAAGCGCATTTATATAGAGACAAAAGTTATACGAACATATATACAATTAAATATGATTAAATATGATTATATATGATTATACATGATTATATATAATTACATATAATTAGATACACAGTTATATATAATCATATACAATTATATATCAGTCATTTTAACCTGGGTACGTACGTGACCACATTTCGCAGTCACTATTATTTTTGAACGCATTAGTATTTCGCAGTGAAATTTCGCAGGCACAGTTTAACATGGAGTTAATTAAATTTTGGAGCCAATCTGATAATGATATTATAAGTACTTATTCTAATAAAAGTATGCATACATTCTAAAGTATAAGTAGTTTCCTTTTAATTTATGTACTCAACAATTACTGTAACCATAATATGTAATTATATATAAGCTAGCGGTATAACTTATACAATTATTGAGTTATTTTACAAACAGGACATGTTCCGTTTGTGGGTAAATAAAGAGTAATGGTCTGTCAAGTCAAGTTATTTTTTTAATAAAACTTCAGATTTATACTTATATAATTATATGTAGGTTTTGTCTCTTAAAACTCTTAAGTCTTATCACCAAACAAAGAAACTATAAAAAGGAAAATAAAAGAAAAGATTTAAAGAAAAATCTTTTTCTAAATTTTCCCATTAAGCGAATACATGTGAGCGAAACAGGTAAAATAGGTGGGGCGCTAGTGTCATGCACGTATCCAATAAGCTACTTTTGATTTCTCTCATGCTTACATATAACATATAAATAAGTTTTTGCTTTGAATGATTACATTGAAAGCGAAACGATAACCGCTTTGGAAGGTCGAGAGCACGCAGCGTGTAATTTGCAAAGCAATAGATCCGAAGGTAAAGTCGACATTACTAGCGTAAGCTTGAAAATATTTCGCTTGTTCAATAATAAGTTTATTTTCATCGCCAAATGAGCAATGAATAAATATATAATAAGCAAAAAATATTTTGATTAGGTTCCTAATCGCTCGTGTAAAAATCCGTAGGTTTGTATTATAATTTTGTCGAAGAGCGAGGAGTGACGAGGGTAGGTGAATTATAGGTTATAGTAGGCGGTGGCGGAGTAGGATAGGGAGCAAGCAGGAGGAGGAAGCTTAGTTGTAAATAAAAGAAACAGAAAAATGCGAAAGAGCTGTTGCGAGCTATAGAGAGTAGAGGAGGAGAGGAGGGGCAGAGGCTGACGTCAGCGGGGCGGGCGATTCGACGGCTGCGGCCAGGGGCGGAGTAGGGGAAAAGCGCCGACGAGGAGAGGAACGCCGAACGCGAGAGACGCGAGAGACATCGTCTCGGCGGCGGCGGCGGCGGCAGCAGCCAGTCTCGTCTCGACTTGGAGTGCTATTTTCATCCGATCGGCACCGCTGGCCCAGATTCGCGCCCGCGCACCCGCGACTTTTACCAGCAAGAGCCGAGCGCGTCAAGCTGATCCCGAGTATCCTGAGTATCCCGAGTATCCCGAGCCGCGGCGCCGCAGCCGTCTGCTCCCGGCCCTTTAACGCGCCTTAAACTCTGCGCATCAGTCGCGCGCGCGCTCTCTATCTCTCTCAATAGTACTCTTGTAAGCTCTTGTAAACTCTTGTCCGTCCGTGCTGTCTGCTGTGACTGTACTCCCTCACTCGTCTGTAAGTGCGACTATTCTTCTTTCTCTCTCTCCCCCCCGATTTTCTATCAGTGCTTCTTCTGCATACCTCTCAGCAAAACTAGCCTTTCACCGCGGAGACAAGCTTCACCTCCTCACTCCCGCACTTCCATCAAATGACATTCTGGTAATTATTACACCGGCATCTTTTAAAGTTATTCAAATTTCGAATGCTTATCGATTACGCAAGCAAGCCTAGTCTCAATTATTCAACACGTGTACAGCTGAATGAAAATTGCTTTGTCGCAGCTTCGTGCGCTATTTTGACTCGTAACACATTACATATATGTATATACCTAAGGCTATTTCCAGGGGCCAGGTTTTTCCGGCTCTGCTACAGCCGGCCTTTTCTCGAATAAGCGGTAAAATTCCGAGCCCGCGCCGTTCCCCCTCCATTTCCTGGCCGCTCGCGCGAATTTCAATTGTTATTCAAGGTCAGGGAACTCGTTAGTCGCTAGCGCTCTGCCCATCGCCCGTGTCGTCGCGATATATACCTATTTTCCTGCTGGCCAGCATGTAACTGTCAAGAGCGTCCTTTAATTACATCCGTTTCGTCTTATCTATTCCTCTCTCTCTCTCTCTCTCTCTCTCTCTCTCTCTCTCTCTCTCTCTCTCTCTCTCTCTCTCTCTCTCTCTCTCTCTCTCTCTCTCTCTAAATACCTATCTCTCTAGTGCTTGATGCTCTTCTTTTATATATTTTTATACATTTCTTTGATTTAATAAGCAATCTCTTTGCACAGCTATTATGATCCTATCGCTAAGACCTTGTGTTATATCTTAATCAAACTAAGCTCAAGTGTCACCAACATCGTCTTATTTCACTGTTAATATAACATTGTTATAAATCACACTTGACAGACTCATGTGAATGATATCAATTCACAGTCTATATTAAAATAATCTTATATAAGAAAAGATTGATTTTTTAACATTTTTTCTATCTTAAGCTTGATATCTTGTCACTCTAAGAATCCAAAAATAAAAAGAAAAATGTATTCAACTACGTTTCACATGGCATACAAATAATTACACGGAAAATCTCACGCTCGCTCGCACGCTTACCAATTTATTGTTCTCATACTGCACGTTATAAAATTACAAACAAAAGATTGTTGACTCATAAAATATTAGTACAATTATCTGTATAAAAGAATGCTCGAACGTTCTGTGTAATGCAGGGATAGTAGCGCTTAGGGAGAGACAGCAGGTATATTAAAATTGGCTAAAATTAATTCTGAACCGAAAATGTTTGCAAGTTGATTTTTGTTATTGGTTGATAAGGTGGAGCAAGTCTAAAAGGATGTTATTTGAAGAAAATGTAGAATTTTTCAAAGAAAAATATATTTCTTAGTTATAATTGAAAAGGGAAGCCTCGTAAAAGTAAGTCCAGAGTCCGGATGTACATAAGGGAAGAAGGGAAGTAGGGGAGTGGGGAAGACGGGAAGACAAGAGAAGAATTCAATAAGTAGCTCTATAGTCTATTCTCCGCCTATTAAGGAGGTTTCGGTGCGAAACACCTGGCCATTACGTGAAGTTATACGTTCTACCCCCCGTTTTGTGCGGAAAGAGTTGAATGTGTGTGTGTGTGTGTGTGTGAGTGTGTGTGTGTGTGAGAATGAGGTCGTGCAGCAGAGTCGGTGAAGAGCGACGTCTAGGACGAACAAGGGGCCTTCGCCGAATAGAATCTCGGTCGTAGGTTAGAGTCTTAGAGACACTACACGTCGTCTACTTCTTGCATGTGCGAATGAGAGAGAAAAAGAGATGGCTTTGTGTGCCGTTGGAGGTCGAGTAGCGTCCCTAGACTCTAGAGCTTGGACGTGGAGAACCGAGCGCATACAAGTGCAGCTGATGCTATATAATACGAGGGATCGCAGACGGCGAAAACGCACAATATTCCATATTTTTTCATACAGATAAATACAGTAACGTGATTTAAAGTATAAGTAAACAGTACTGATTGATAAGGAGTAAGGACTTTAATGATGTGACCGAGGATGTGACTATTATACAAAGATTATTAGGCCAATGTAATATTTGAATATTTAATTGAATGCGGTATCAATTAACATCTACATTTAAGCACTTGTACAAGCTGACATCCTTTTTCTCAAGAACTGCGAAAACAAACGCACATTATGTGTGTATATGTATATATATATATATATATATATACACATACATACAATTTTAAAAATACTCTTTCTCACTCTCTTTCTCGTCTCATCTGCTTTATGCTGGGCAACATTGACAATAAACTTTCGTTTTCATTCTTCTTCCTGGCTTTATTGTGGGTCGATGACATAAATATGTAAGGTTCTATTTTAAGAAATAGCTGATCTTATTACTTGGGCGATATTACCCGTAGGACTCGAACAAGAAATCAAAACTGAGAAGCCGTTGGCACCAATAATTTAACGATTTACCTTTTCTTCCACGCCCCACGTCTTTTAAACAACCTCGTCATCACTTCCTTTTGCGCTTTATATTAAATTTAACTAACTGCTAATTCGAAAACTTATAAACAACTTTGTTTTATAAGAAAAAATCTCACCCGTCTTCTTCTTCGCTTGGAAGCCAATTATTATATATATTTAGTAAATTTCTTGTTTATTTGCAGTTCATTCAACATTTCTTCAAAAGAAAGAAAAAGTAGTTCTTTTAGAGACATTTCTAAAACCTTTTGTATCAAAATGTACACAAGGCAAAAATCTTTTTGCGTTGTGCTTTTTAAAACAGGAAGTGTAGAAAATTATTTATGTAACCGTTAAAAACACGTAGAGTTTTAAATTGTTACACATAATTATTTTAGGCATTGTACATTTTAACTGTAGAATTTAAGATATAACTTATAAATACATTTCTAAAAAATAAAACTGAATAAAACAATATACATAATTTGTTTGAAAATGATATTGCAAATCATATACGAAGAATAATATTTATATATAAATAAGAAATATTCTTCAATAATATGAATAATATTGTTAATAACGGAAACGGCGGATAAGAAAGCTTGAAGTATTTTAAAAGAATCGCCTTCATACATCACGTGTTGACATGCCGGTTGCTTAGCACTTGGCAATTATTGACTTATTCATTCTCAACCAAGATTCAACTAATTGTTTTATTACCTTATATATAAAATGCTTAAATTGAATCTAGTGGCCACCAGGCAGAAAATTATTTTTGAATTATTTTTGAATTATTTTTGAATTATTTTTGAATTATTTTTGAATTATTTTTGAATTATTTAAAATGAACTTTCATTGTTCCAAAGAATGTGCAATATTTGAACAGAACCAGAGATACAAAATCCTACATCTATTGAATGCGTCAATATTTTTCATTGGCTTAACGTGTACAGGTAAATTTACTACGAACGTTATCGCATGCGCGTAAGTAATAATTGAGCGAAGAGAATGAATGAATGATCGTTAATTCATTAGCGCAGTACGATAAGCATCTAATAAATTGGAAGCTTTTAAGATACAAGTACATGTACTGCAGAAAGCTTTAATTGTCCCGGATTTCGGAGACTCTGCTACCGATTTCACGCGAAAGAACATGGCTCGCCTTTGTAGGGGGGAAAGTTGAACTTCGGCGCCCTCGACTTCCACTCTTGTGCTAACCCCACACATGAAGCACCCTCCCGTCCGATTTCTATTAGATCCACTTTCACGTTGTCTACCTAGAGGTCGTGTTACATTTGGCTTGCCCTTCATAATCCGCGCTGCCGTGCACTCGTCTTCCATTCTATTATTCTGTTAATATTCGGTGACGCGTACCGATTGTGCAGTTTCCCCCATTCCCCGGTTTCCTCATCTTTCTTCGGCCCGTATATTTTTCGCAGAAGCTTCTTTTCAACAAGCCTAAAACGCCTTTCCTCCGCTTTAGTGAGCGCCCAGGTTTCGCACCCGTACAGAGCCACCGGCAGTATTATACTAGTATATATCCTTATTTTAACGTTTTTTCACAGCAGCCTTGACTTTAGCTTTTAGTCTCGTTTCTATCATTTATAGTTCTGACTAGATACCTGAATTCGCTAACCTTTTCAAAAGTAAAATTTCCAACTCTGAGATCCCCCTCGTCCCCCTCCCCTTCGCAGATGTCTACTCTACTCTCTTAATTGAAACCAGTGAAAATTCACTAATTTGTAGTGAATAATCACTTATTGAATCAGTGAAAAGTATGTCACTGCAAAATACTGACTATTCACGTTTTCAAACAGTCAAATAGATTCACTAATTGAAACAGTGAAAAAGTATACTGCGAAGCAGTGAACTGTAATGCCACTGTTTTAAACAGTAACCTTAAGATATCCTATAGTATACTATCAGTAATTACAGGAATTCATTGTTTATTTAATATTTCATGGGGAACAGTTACTTTCTGGAACATCGTTGCTTCTTCTTAATATGCCAGAAATATGAATTCCTGTAATTAGGATATAATATTAATAAAATTACGTCACTACATACGAGTAGAATAGAACAAGAAATTTTATAATAAAAATATATAGACAGAATTGATTCTCAAATTATTTTATTTTAATTAAATTTAATATTACTTAAATTAACATGAAGAGAGGTAGTTGAATCTCCTGCTCCAGTATTTGTATTATAAGGTATACAAAGCAATCGATAAATTGAAAAAAAAATTATGAAATAAAGGATATTCCAAATTAAAAGTGTAATATACTTTAAAAAGCAAATCCAAAATTGTTACGATAGACGATTTATCGATTTTCTGAATACGCCATTCATCTGCTTGTAAGAAATAATTATTTTTTTGCTCTCCTTGTACACAGATGATGTACGGCTGTACATTCGTTAGACTTTCCTTCCTTTTATTTTGTGCAAACAAATTCAAAGCAGTGCCTGGCTATAAACAGAAATGTAAAAATTAAAAACATCTTAATAAATATATAAAATTTACTTTCTTTAGCTTTTACTCACTGGGACTATTTCCAAAATTGATCAATGAGAACTCGTTTGAGCGATTTCTCCCTTTGGCAGCGTTAGTAGTCGGAAGTAAATCAATTAACATATGGAGAGCATTCAAGTCATCTATTATTTAATAAGAATTATTATAATAAAATAAATCGATAAAATCTCAATAATAACTCTACTACAAGCTTACCATCTGTACAATCTGCATAATCGTACTTTTGTTTCAATTCAGGTTTACAAAAATTACGATATCAAAATTTCGCGCGAGTGTCATAGGAAATCTGTGCAGTGACTCGTATAGGTCGATACCTATGTTACCAGTGAATAAAAAACTACATTATCCTATAACAAATTGATTAAATCGGATAAGCATTATAATGTTATAAGTACTTTAAATGCTAGAAATACTTGATTTCTTTGTGTGTACTTTTGATTTTTCAGCAGAACCAGCATATAATGAACAACTAAAAGAAAACAATACTTTTTTAACATTGTTGCATATAAAAACATTATACCAGTTCTGCTGTCATTGCACAATTCTGAAAGGTTAGTTTTTAATTATTACATATGTATATGTATTAATTATTCTTTTCTTAGGTTATATGATATTTTTTTCTCCACAATTTGACGACGCGGTGTGCTGGCGCGGACGAGCACGCTGCACGTATAATAACTAACCGAAAACACCCATCACCGAATTACTGCTAAATTTATTCGATCGAGATACTTACCGTCGTTCACACAGCACTCGTTTTTAAACGATATAGGTGAAACACCTCACCGAGGCCTTATGAACGAGAAAAATCAGTACGCAATTTCCTGCCTCGTACGAACGACTGTCTTTCGTCGTCTGAGGGCGGCAAGCATTTCACTAATTGAGCAGTGAAGTACTTAATTCACTATAACAAACAGTGACAATCTACTGTTCTTATAGTGAATTAAGTACTTCACTGATAAAACACTGAAATTTCCACTGTTTCATAAGTGGAAATAATAATCACTGCATAAATTAGTGAACATTTCACTGGTTTCGTTCTTCCATTAAGTGTTGCGCCTAGTTCGTTAACCTGCACTTTTCTAACAACATACTCTAACGTTAAGTTAAAGAGCACCGTGGAGAGCCCGTCACCCTGTTTCAAACTGACGCGTATCTTGATTCCTTCAAGGATTCGGATGCACTACCGCTTAGACATATTTCAATTAGGTACACTTTGCTTCGCTTAATAGAATCGTACGCTTTTTTAAAATCTACAAATACAATATTCCCACTTTTTTTTCTAATAGCTGTCTTATATATAGTAAATATTTTATCGCTCGTCGATCTGTTGCGCCGGAATCCACACTGATAATCTCATTTGACAACATTTTCTAGCACCTTACTAAGAGTGAAATACCCCTATAGTTATTGCAGTCTGTCTTATTCCCCTTTTTAAAAATCCAGTTTTCCGGTATTGTTTCATATTTCCAGATGGCATATACTAGTTTATACATTTTGAAAGTAAGCGCGGTGCCCCCGTACTTAAGTAATTCAGCTGGTATAGAGTCGTTTCCACAATGGAAATAAGCAGATTAATTGTATGTTACCTCAAATTTTTTTAAATCTGCAAAGATTTTCTAAATTTTTAAAAATGTTCAACATTTTTTCCCTTTCGCTTTACAGGTATGGAAAAGGGCCTTTTTCATGCACGTGTTATAAAAATAAGCTTTTTCAACTGCTGGAGAAAAGAGACTATAAATTATATGTCATGATTTTTTTATGCTCATGCCTCGCTCGTTCTCGAAGCTTTGATGTATCAATCGGCTCCTTGCCAAAGTAGTCTGCGCAGTTTCCGCACTCGGAACCAGCTATTGGCGCTTATTATTGTTTTCGACCTTAATGTAACGCGCTAACGTCAATGTTTTTAGAGAGCGCTTTTTTCTCGCAAAAACTCTCGGCTATTTACGTAGCACAATGTTCGCCGCAGATTTTGTCCTTCTGACAGTTGAGACTATTTTCATAAAAAGCGTACTATAGGTGCTCTATCAATTTTAACGATTCCCGAGGAATCAAAAATCAAAATTGAATAACTTGATAAGATCATTAAGGTCGATAATCAAATCAGTTACGCATACTATTAAGAACGATCACCGGCTGACAGTAAGGTTAGAAAGTTAATGTTCAAAAAAATCATCATTAAGGTAAGACTAAGGTAAAAAGACAAACGTTTTTTATTGTTCAGTCTTATGAGTTAAAAATTTGAATGCTTATGTAGGATGGTATTAAAAGGAGTTATTGATAAAATACGATTTATTAAATAAGAATTACCAGTTTTCAAAGTGTCACTTATGCATATCATTTTGAGGAAAAGCTCTGCAAAAATTGAGTCACTTTCTTGATTGGTCAACAAAATAAACTGTAGATAGAATTTCAAAGATCGTCTTCTACTTCCTCAAAATAATTTAGTTTTCATTTGACTTACTAAAATGCCCAAAAAAAATCGCGACTTTTGATAATGGCAGATGGATAAAATGAGATAAGAAGCAAAAAAATTTAATGTAGTCAACAGTTTATGTTCTACATATACTAAGGTATATTTTATGAAAGTTTCAACAAGATTCATAAAAACCTCATGCGCAAGCCACTTTTTAAAATTAGAAAAATTAGTTCGAAAAAACCCCGTTTAAAGATTCAATTTTGTATGTTATCTAATGTAAATTCTTATAATTACAAAGATTAAGAAACTTAAATAATTTTTTTTTATATTTTGGCCAAAAAACGCCAGAGTCCTACCTTAAATGGCAATATTTATTATGAAAACCCTTCAGTTTACAATGTAAAGAATTAAAATATTAGTAAAGTATATAAAACTAACGAAATAGAGTTAACAACCACAGTACGGCATTAACTTTTACCTATACTGTATTACGATATAGGTATACTAATGACGTTGGAGCTCAACTATAGATAGCTATTACTTTAAAAAACATACTAGTACATACTAGTTTTTCAAAATAATTTAAAGAAAACTTAGTTTACACAAACGTAGTTTAAAGTTACATTTTTCAATTTTTGATACCACAAGCGGGGTCGAAATTTTAACCACATATAAAACTAGAAATGGCAGAAATCGATTTTCGAAAATAATTTTTTAGTCGAATTATTTGAACTTTGACCATAAAACATTCGATTTTCAAAACATTTGAAAATTTTGAATGTTTCAAAAATAATTCTTAAAGTTTCAAGTAAACAATGACATTATTTTTAGTGAAATTTTGTCCTCTACTTTGATCAAAGTCGATTTTTAAACTGTTTGAAAATCCTCTACAGTAAATTCTACTTTTCAATTTTTCGATCAAAATAGGAATACTACGACTTTCGAAAACTTGAAATAATCGCAAACAACAGCCTGTCCTATATAAAACACACATAGACATTGAAATGTATAATAAAGAGACATTTTAAAGAAATTCAATTATCCGGTGAACGTCCTTCAGGGAAATTCTTTAAGTGCATCAACATATTTTACCTGCGTTTTCAAAATTAGCATTTTGCTGTTAGTTCGTATTTTTATAATAATTTTTAATTTCAGTAAAATTAAAAGTATAAGTGTAGGCGTGCGTTCAAGTCAAATTAACCTTGAGATTATTTTTGCTGATCACTAATAAATAAACAAGTACATTTCCTTATAAGTATGCTAATAAAAAACTTTAAAGAAATTAAAGTAATAATAAAAAAGAAGATCCGTGACAAGTATTACTTGTAACATTTTCATTTCATTGGCCCTTTCAGCCAATGTTTTACGACAGAATGTTGTTAAATGTAAAATCCTCGATAAAAAAGGTATAAATAAACTCAAGTTAGTTCAACGGCACGTTTTCTTAATACAACAATATGATTGCTTGTCAGATTTGAAAATTCATAATGTCAGATTACAAATGAATATTGAAAATCACAAAGTCCAAAAATATCTACACACGAAATTCGAGAAAAACTGATTAATTGTATAAGTTGTATCGTTGGCTAATCTCGGCTAATCTTGTACTTATTATATTTGCATTAAAAGTGTCCTATATTTTTATTCTACAGAGACTTGATGTGATTCTGAAAATGTATTAGAATACTGCAGTAGGTTCCGAAATGGCCTTGTTTATCGGAAAGTCAGCTATATATATATATATATATATATATATAATGAAAAGTGTGAAATGAATGTCGCTTATAGAAACGCGATGCGTCGACATCAAAGTACTCGTAATTGAAATGAAGCGTGCATCGGCGCTGTTGCTCTCTGATTGAATTTCCCTGTCATTTTGTCTCCTTCCTCTCAGCATTTTTCATTCGCGTATATATATCCGCGCATTATCGCGGTGGAGTCCCCGCTCGCGACGTGCGGCTTTTTACGAGCTGAGCTACGCTGCGCCCGCGCCTTCACTTGGGCACTGCTGACATCTTGACGTAGGTGTAAATACCTTGCGCTGACGTCGACGAGGCACCGCGAGCGCACGCAGACGTCGCGCCGGTCGGTGCTTTATAAGCGATACGTGAGACGAATCACTAAATTAATAAACCGACGCGCTGGTCAGTTGCTTACTTTCATTTTAAGCAGTTTAAGTCAAATTTGCTTTTATAATGTGATATGCAGCAGAAAGTAGCTAAATTATATAATTTCATCCTAATGATCAGAATACTGCAATTGGCAAATTCAAATATATAATATATATTAACGAGGCATTTTTCATTGATCAACATATAAATGCTAATTGTTGTATAGTATTGAAATGTTATTATATCTGTGTGCAGATACCTATATATATTTATCCAGCATAATCATTGAATAATGCCCATTTTCAAGCTGGTCCTTAAAGAAAACCGCTGCCAATAGGGAACTTGCATGGCTCTTAGTAACATTGTTTTAATAAAGTAACATGAAAGAGTAAAACGTAGTTCTATGTTTTATTTCTTTATACCGTATTTATTTATTTATTTATTTATTTATTTATTTATTTATTTATTTATTTATTTATTTATTTATTTATTTATTTATTTATTTATTTATTTATTTATTTATTTATTTATTTATTTATTTATTTATTTATTTATTTATTTATTTATTTATTTATTTATTTATTTATTTATTTATTTATTTATTTATTTATTTATTTATTTATTTATTTATTTATTTATTTATTTATTTATTTATTTATTTATTTATTTATTTATTTATTTATTTATTTATTTATTTATTTATTTATTTATTTAAAACGCATTGAGAAATGTACTATACAGACTGCAGCTACGCTTCGCAGCCCTACTGTTTAGTACTTACAGTTGCCACAGTGGCACTGATGTTGTCACGTGACATCGATTCAAATAGTGATCTAAAATGTTACTATCAATAAGTAAATAAATAAGGCATTAAAATAAACTGTCTTGGAAAGCTTATTATTTTTAAGTATATTATTGAATAAAATTGAATTTAAAATTCGTGCAATTCCCTATTCATTGGCACTTAGCTTTCTCAAACTTTATAAAATGATTTTCTAAAAATTACACTCTATTGATCAAAATATTTGTAACATAGAAAAAAAAATAGCTAAAACAATGCTATACGATACACTGTATTTACTATACTTATTTAGCAGATTATCCTACACAAGTTAGTACAATAGATAAATAGCAATAACTGCTATTAATGTAGCATTTACTACTAAAATAAAAGTAATTATTACGATTGTGCAACTAAGTCCCGACATTACCATACAAAATAGTAAGTTTTTATTCTAAAAATTATTTAGGAGAAAGAAAAGAGTCTATCCAAAATTTACGGTTGTACAAGAAGTATCATAATATTTCTAATATATCAAAAAAACCGAAAATCTAAAAGTCAAAACTCGAAGAATCATTATAAAAGAAAAGCAAGTCAATGAATCTTGAAATTTGTTTAAAATAAAAGAAAAATGATTGTGCCGTCTTCCTTGAAGAAAAATAAAAAAAATGAGCCATGATTGTCATGAAACATTACGTTGTTGAAAAACATGTTTCTAATATGTTTTTATCAAAAGCGTTTTTGGACTCGTTGGAAATAAGGAAGGAGAAAAAAGTAAGCAATATATTTGGTAAAGCTGATTGTCGAAGAAAATGTCCGAGCGTAGGATATTGTAGGTAAACGTTGGTCGCGGCCTTGGATCTGCGCCCATAGATACGTGCAGCTCAGACGAGACACGAGACGGAGAGTAGGGAGAGTAGGGAGAGTAGGGAGAGGCGAATTGCGAGGCAAAGCGATTCGCATACCATATATCGCGCGCTTAGCGCTAGATTATGTAAAAGATGAGCGATGCCCGTCGATAATAATAATGCCCGCGCAAACTCCGTTAATAATAAACGCGCGTGTGTGTGCACTCTTCGTTGAGGCAGAGCGCAGAGATGCTAGCGCTTAGGTGCGCGCGGCCGAAAGTGGGGTGGCAGAGAGAGCCGCCTCCGCCAAACCAAAGAACCTGCTTTTCTGCTGCTTTTCTGCTGCTTTTCTGCTGCTTTTCTGCTGCTTTTCTGCTGCTTTTCTGCTGCTTTTCTGCTGCTTTTCTCCCTAAGTATACGTCCACTACCTCTTGCCATTTTCCCTAAGTCTTTACTACTGAAAAAGCTTCTTAATAACAACTGCAGAATTCTATTTTTCCTTTCACTCCATGTACAGCATGAATTTGCTTTCGTTTGGTGACATATCAATTTTGTAACTTCTTTATTTTCAAAAGAAGAAACGCAGCATACCTAAGATGGTGGAGTCATACAGTAATGTAGATAATAGACGAGTTATTTGAAATATAAATGAAATTTGAGGGTAAGGGGTAAAAGCAATGGTAAAAGAATGAAGGAACTGTAGAAGAAAAGTTGTTTGTATAAAAGTACGTGTGTCGATATGGCCCATTGAAACAAAGACAGCAGCAGCATCACGAGCGTGCTGAGGCTGGATAAATAAAATAAATTTATTCTACGTCGAGTGATGGATTGTTTATACACAAGTGAAACGCAAGGTAATGTGTACAAATCTGAAAATAGAGTTGAATTCGATATTCGTCAATCTCTATTGAGCCACGCGCAGGAATTTCTGCTTGACACGAGGATCAATTAGTGTTGGGGCATACGTCTGCATATCCGCCGCCGCCGCCGCCGCCGCCACCGTCGCCACTGCCCAATTGGCAATGAGCGTACCGCGCATGGTCTAATGCGCGGACGGACGGTGCGCGCTTTGTACATTACTTTATAGCCGCGAGTCCCGATCACGAGAATAGAAGGTATCTCTTGCTTCTCCTGCTGAACAAGACCGAAATATCGAAATATCCGGAAGATCTTCTCGCTCTCACATGCGTACTGTGCTCGTAGCTCCTCTTCTTGCTCCCTCACTCCCTCACTCCCTCACTCCCTACTCTGCGCGTCTTTAAATAGTCCCCCGCAAAATGTATCGCCCTCACTTTCTGCGCGCAAGTTTAAGGTCCGTCAAGGTGCTCTGAACGCCTAAACGCTGCTGATCAGCTGATCGTTACTCCAAATGCGCCGCGGACCCTGCACGAACGCATGATTTTTCTACATCTTTACTATTTATTATTTTAAGAGGAGTATTTTTAGCCCCCGCAGTCGTCTTCTGTGTGTTTGAAAGATTTTTCACGCCAAAAATATGTACTAGTTAATAAATAGATAAACATCGTTTTATTCAGCTAAAATCCAAAAATACTATTTTATATTTGTAACTGTGTATTATGAAAGTGTAAGTGATGTGTGTTTTTGAATTTTCTCATTTCAGTTTCCTGGTGAGTGCATCCTCACATACATGGAGTTTCAGCTGGACAGCGCAGAGTACTGCCAGGCTCAACACAAATAGAGGGAGAGCCCGAGAGAGAAGAGGCGCGAGGTGAAATAGCCGAGGGACAAAGAGACAGAGAATAAGACGATAGAGGAGTGATAGATATAGAGAGAACGACAGAAAGAAAGAAAGGGAGGGAGAAAGTTAGTTACGAAATAGGAGGAGGAACGGAAGGAGCGTGTCATTTGACTGAGGGAGAGAAATAGAGAGCATGTCACATCCTCAACTGCTACTGTCATTTGGCGCTCGTTGACGTTGAGAGTACAATCGAGGAGGGTCGCAAAAACTTCTATCACCCAAGAGACTTGAACATTTCACACGAGCCAGAAATCATCAACCTAGTCATCATCGCCAGACTTCTTTTCAAAATCATTCTCACAATCACTTCGACACTTAGGGAACTTTGTTTTTCATTAGACAAACGCGCTGCTGCTGTCGCTGTCGCTGTCGCTTCTTCGCACCGCGCGCTAACAAAATAAGACAACATTTGTGCGCGCAAGGCATACTCTTATAAAATATTCTGACCGCCCCTCCAACGAGGAGTCGCCAGTGCCAAATAGGTGAGTTTCATTTTCAGCCCTCGCCGCCTTTTTACTCTTTTTACTTCAACTCTCACGAACATTACCCTATACCCTATACCATATTCTCCTCCTCTACCACAATAACATTATTTTTTGCAATTACACCGCGCTCCTCGAATCAAGGATAAAACAAACGTGCTCGTGACATTCAAACTTTTGCCCTCAAAATACTTTCTAATTTTCTATAATTATTCTTTTAACAATCACATTATTCAAAACAATAATTCATGCATCACGCTCATTGATCAATTAAGGTATACTGCTATTTTCTACACGAGTTATAATACATTTGACTACATGCTTCAGAAGATCTACTCCAGATTTGGATAGTACAAGCCTATAAGTTGAATAATATTTATTTATTTCCGACTCAACCGTAATAGCCACTTTATTCACCTCAAAAGCGGGACAAAAGTAGCATATGATTCCCACAAATTTACTTTTTGATTTTCTCTATATTAATATACATTTCCAATAAATTCTGCTTCTTACCGGAAGTCTCTCTTTTTAAGTGAATAAAGTGGTCACAGTTAAGTCGGGAATAAAGTTATATATGCAGCACGGGGATAAACTCGCTTCGCTCGGACAGTACACCCACCCTCGGCGATATCTTCGATTTTATCCCCTTGTTACCTAATGTACTATTATAATATTTTAAATTGAGAAAAATTTTCAATTATTGCAATAATAAGAGAATCTCCCTCAATTTTCTGCTATACTGATCTAGTTATAATACTGTACCTTACTCGTGCTGTAAAATCTAAAATCTTTAGATATTAATATTTAAATTTTTTCAGAGATTAAGAAAAAGTGAAATCGGCGTCGGATCGCTCGCTCAGTTTCGTACCATTTTACACTTAAATTATACAGATTTTATGTTATGTTTTTATGATTTATTTCGATCATTTCTCTGAATTATTATTTTAAAACCTTCACATGCTCGCTTAACTTAAAATTACCCACACATATTCCTTATTTTTTGTTATAATTGTAGAGTTTTAACATTCTTAATGCCTTTCACATATATCCTTGAGCATACATTTTGTACTGAATGCGGAAAGGTCATCCAATATGAACATCTTCAGCTATTTTGACTGTAACTTTTAATTAGAGCTATGAAAATTGATTTGCCAAAAAAAAAATTATTCTTTGAAGGGCTCTTTTTTAAGAAAAGATTGTTTGAGGTCAAATATAATTAACAACATTTTTTATCTACAAAAATGCAAAACCAATTTTAAGATTTTTAAAAAATACCAAATTCACTTGGTAAGTTGTCATTACCAAACGGCGGTAGCTCAGAACTAAAAAATGTTCACACTGAAAGCTTGTTCATATTGTACAAAACACGATATATGGAAAAAGGGCATTTTAAATTGATTTTTTATTACTGAAGAATTTTCTATTAGAATCAGCTTTAATAGGTGTACTTATTTTGTTAAAAATCATTCTTTAATAATAATATAGAATAGACTAAAAGTTGATTCATAGTATATTCTACTAATAAGCGTTGCGAGTTCAATTACCGACAAAATAAAATCTTAAAAATTTACTGTCTCAAAACGCGATTTTGGCAAAACCGCTCTTATTCATAAAAAAGCTTCAATTAGTACTTGCACGCTCAAGTTTCTGTTATGTCCAACGTATTATTAGATAATACTAAACTATCTTCATACGTTTGCATATACATACATCTATCTAATACGCAGTATATTAATTAACACTTTATCAAAATCTATTTTAATAGTAGGTATAATGTTGAGCTTGCATTCGAAGCATTGTTAACATTTAAAAAGTTTTAAATACAAAATAAATGTTTTATTTTCTTATCTCTTTGTATATAAAATTTTATTCTAGAAATAACGTACAAAAAGAACCATATACGCGATATAGTTCCCATATTTCAAACATACGTTTGAATAGAGATAGTAAATTATTAAAAATACGTAAAAATACATTTATTTTTCAGTAGTTATAGTTTTCAGTAAATATCAAGTTTTCTGCATATGTTCACAGGTTATTAGTAGTAATCATGAAATAAAAGTTAGCGTAAAAATCGAGGTAAAAATAGGTAGAGCAAGGAAGTTAGGGCAGATTTTTTCAAATAATCGGAATATTCTTTATGTTTAAGGTCCCTCTAAACACTCGATATAACACACGTCATAGATAATATAGTTAGTGAGGAAAAAATATATAGTAAATGGAGAAAATGGTAGATGGCTTTGTGCTACTGATTCTCCCCGGAGAAATCATATTTTGCGCTGAAAAAAATATCATTGCTAGATACTGATATGTAGTTTATACGGATCTGAGCTTAAGTCGTAATTCTTCGTAAATTCAATGAGAGAAATGATTGAAATTTGGATGTTGGTCGAGTTGTCAAACTAGAATTGATTGTCGACTTTCAGCTGGACAATAACAGCAGCAGCAAAATGATCAATGAATGACGAAGAAATAAAGAATAGTTACAAAGTAATAATAAAATTGTAGTTTTCCTTTAGAAATAAATGAGTCGATTTTTATTAAAAATTAGACTATTATTTTTCTTCGTATTTATTGCTTCTCGTATGAAATAGTCGGCAAAAGTTTAAAACTTCGTCCGACATCCGAAATTCAATGATTTTTTCCATTGAATTTACAAAGAATGACGACTTGAGCTCAGATCCGCGCAAAACACATATCAATATCTACCGTCAATATCTACAATTTTTTCAGCTCAAAATATTATTTCTCGAATAAAAATCAGTGTCGCAAAGGAACCCATCATTTTCCCCATTTACTATACATATTTTCCCTTGTTTACCATATATACGAAGTATGCTATATGGAGTGTTTAGAGGAAGCTTAATCTGAAAGTTTTAAATGAACTGAGTTGGTAACGTATGACTTGTCTTTCTGATTGCAGATAATCTTCCGGATAGTGAAGTATCCCGATTGGGAAACAAGTGCATATCGAGAACGCCTAATGTAACGTAGCTCCGAAGCACTTCTGCGAGGTTCTCGGCCCCCAGAACCCTTCCCGAGATCTAGATGTGAGTGTCCGCTGTTCTATCCTCTGTGAAAAAATACCGAGTATTTTTTTATTCATTTTCAATGAGGAACAACTCAATAAGACTGACATCTATGGGCTAAGTTTGTTTTTTCCCCGGCAATAATTACCAATTCCAAAAATTTGAGAAGGAGTATCGGCATCGGAGGGACTTTCCCATCAGTTGCATTTTTGTTGTTTCTTTTTTAAATTTCTTTTTCCAAAGAATCGAACATTAGAGCAGTCCAAGAGTGAAAAAAATTCATTTTGAAAACTCGTCGAGTGTGTAGACCGCTAGCCAATAAGAAGGAGAAGGATTTTCATTATCAACTGTCGTTCAAAAGGAAATGAGCAACATGAGGGTCAAGGATATCAGACCAGCTCCTGCTGAAATTGAATACAAAAACATGAAGTTTCTCATTACTGATCGGCCCAACGATCAAACCATCCACACTTTCATTCAAGTGAGTAGATTCTTTATTATTTTCTTTCTTTTTAAAAAAGCTTTCAAAGCATACATGTTATTTTGGTCCTTATTAAATTGACAATATTTTTAATCATTTCTTCTCAGGAGTTAAAAAAGCACAATGTCAAGGAAGTAGTTAGGGTGTGCGAACCAACTTACAAAGTGGAGGAACTCAAATCTGAAGGTATAAATGTCATAGATCTAGTCTTTGACGATGGAACCTTCCCGCCAAACGAGGTAATTTCTGTTAACTATATCTTTTACAAAATAACTCAAGCTAAAACTACGCTGAGAAAGACGTAAATTTATTATTAACCCTTTTACGTGAACAACGGCCGAAACCGAATCGTTGTGAGTTTTAAGGCCGATCAGCCAATCACATAGCGCGTTTCAAAATATGCATGAGTGTGTGTAGCGCGCGTTGCTCCCTTACCCTTTACTTTTATTCTAATTTTTTTTTCTAATAATGTTCGCGTAGGCGAATTATTTGACAGGCGATTCCGTAAGTACAAGTGATACACAGTTCTACTGGTTATTACATTTCTTTTACTTATTGCTGCAAAGAGTAGTTAATCGTCGTTTTGTAGGTTAGGAACCTGCAATAGCTAAATCAAAAGTACGTCCCTGGCGTGGCATGGTGAAGCTTACATAATGGGCGTGGACTATTCCATGTTGATTCGAGAGGGGGCACTTGTTCACGTTAAAGGGTTAAATAAAACAAATACATTTGGTTGATGATTCATGTAGGAAAGAACGAGGGTAATTTGTACACTGGATAAATGTGTACAATGCAAATATCTGGAAGTCCAAGTTTCTTTCAGGCTCGTTAATCAAAAACATAATCTAATTTTCGACAAAATTTTAAGCAGTATGGTTAAATAATAAAAGGTGTGCAATATACTTTACAATAATTTTCAAAAGATAAACTTATGTGGGGCAAATTTGAATAGCCCCATCTCCCGTATTCGTGAGCATAAAAAGTTAAAAATATTTTAATATGTTGTCTTGAAATTACAAAAAATATATATTTTTAGGACATATTAACTTGACAATATATAATCTTAATATTTAATATAGCAAGAAATGTAAAATTCAATACTTTCCTTAGTAACAGTTAGGTATATGTATATAGGAACGTAGTGTGACCAATGTGAGAAAGTATCAGCATTCCTCGGCGCGTTAGCTAGCTCAGTCGGTAGAGCGCTTGCTTAACGTCCCAAAGGCTCGAGTTCAATTCCGGTCTCCGACAGTTCTTGATCCGGCATTTTTTATTACAAGCATTTAATAAATATTAGACCGTAAATTAAACGGTCTCACGCACACTCCTTAGATCCATCTCTGCTATTCCTAAGAGATGCTTGAGTCATAAGTGTGCTAGAATACGCAAGACCTTCTCTTTGATCCAAATTCTCTGACTCGACAATTCACAATTCGATAAGGGAGACGATCTTAGAGTGGACAACATTATTTTTTAGTAAATGTTATTATTACTGTTAAATAAAATAAATAATTTATTTTAATAATAATATTGCATTAGTGTATGCAGTGTACCCAGTGAGATAAAAATGGTAAAATTATTTATTTGCATTTCAGGTGGTCGACGACTGGTTTGAGCTTCTTAAGAATCGATTCCGAGAGACACCGGACGGCTGCGTCGCGGTACACTGTGTCGCCGGACTTGGCAGAGCACCTGTCCTCGTGGCACTGGCCCTGATCGAGCTCGGGCTCAAGTACGAGGACGCTGTCGCTCTAATCAGAGAGTAAGTACAATCTACAACCGACAATCGACAATCGACAATCAACGGGCTCTGACACGCGCCAGCACGCGCAATGCTCCCTTATCGACTTGACTCTTTATCGATAACATCGATAGCTAATTGCCCCTCTCGTTACATCCTATATATATATATATATATATATATATATATATATATATATATATATATTTCTTTTTTTTTTCTTTGCACAATACCTAAGGTAAAGTACGTGAAAATTGGGAGGAGTACTACTGGGACAAAACTGAACAACTGCAATTAATAGTCGAATTATTGTTGCAATGACGACATTTTCAATAGATTGTTTTCAGCTTTTTTTTAGTTAAGGGGTTACACCAATCTGACAATTTTTTCCTCAGTGCACTGAAATCGACGAAAAAAACTTTAAACGCATTTTTCTTTCTCGAATCGACATTTTTTTAAGTCGGTCGTGTCTCTAGCGCCTACAATTTTCAACCCATTGCTTTGAACTTTTTACAGTATCTTTAGAAATGTATTATCTAGGGAAATACATAGGATTTTCTAGATGCGTAAAATATTTTTTCTTTTACAATCCTTTAAACTTGGAAATATTATACTTAATAAATACGTGCCATTTTTGCAGAAATCAATATTTTAAAAGAATTCTACGTATTTCCTTAAATTATGTCATGTAGAAAATTATCCCGTTGGATTTTTGTTTTAATGCCAAAATTGTACCTTTACAAAAAGGGCGTTGTATAAACAAAAAAAAACTGAAACTTCTTCAACATACGTATGTATAATAAAGGATTCGTAATACGTTAAAAAAAATCTTTTTTCCGTAGTATAAAAACTAAAGCTTTAATGATTGGTAATATGTTTATAATTAAAATCAGCGAGAGATATTGTAATAATAGATTGTGTCCAAGTTTACCGGGACAATATAGCCGCGTAATGAAACACGAATTTATGAATTTAAATTCATACGGCAAAAACTTGTTAATTATAATGAATTATTAATTATTTTTGATAAACGGATTTTTCTAGCTTTTAAAAATCATAACCTCATAATAGACTTTAACTAAGCGTTAAAAGGTTAAAAAGTCAGTTTCCCATTATAAAATATAGGTATTATGGAATTGTTTAAATACAAGTTTATTGCTGTCCCAGTATTGCTCTCTCAACATTGTCCATAGAAGAAGTAGAGCTGCCAGCGCGTAAAGCCTGCCCGGTGCTGCGGTCTATAAGAGATACTTTAGAAAAATCGGGAGAGCATAATTATTAGCATAAAAAAGGTCAATTAGACTGATATTTTTTTCGTCAGGTTCTAATAATGCTAGGCTAAACGATAGAACAAAATCTTTTCAATAATTACAAAATATCTTTCAATAAATAAGAATGATATAACTCCTACTCTAAAATGTGCTCTAAAATGTGTATAAAAAACTCATTAAAATAAACATTTGTAGGAAGAGACGAGGAGCTATCAACGCCAAACAGCTGGCCTATTTGGAGAAATATCGTCCCAAGTCTCGACTCAAGCTCAAGAACGGACAGAAGAACTCGTGCTGCGTCCAGTAAACAATCATTACTTCTTTCCTGGATTGGCATCTATCATTGAATACCAACTTGGTATACACCTAATTACCTAGATTTACACGTCTGACGACAGCGACATACCGTATAACGTTTATGATTCGGAAAAAGTTATTATCGACTAGCCTGTCAATGGAAATGCAACTACTTCACTCTGGGCCGATCTCAAAGTAGCTTGTCAATCAACTGATAAGAGTTTTACTCTAAACGTACTTTTCAATTGTAAATTATTCTACCGCACCTTTTGCCTTCAGTTTTTAGTTGGCGAATTCTTTGCTTTTCCTCAAATTTGCTCCTTAAATGAAGCGAATCGAAGCTTCCGCTTCAAAATCTCGGGAGAACCAAGCGCTTGCTCGTATATTAGTTAAATTAGACAATTCATCAGAATAAGAGCGGCAAAAGTATGTCTATTGTACTTTGAAAAGAATCATTGTTTAATTGTATAAATAAAATTTGACATGCGTTTAGACTACCAATTTTGCGTGAAATCTCGATATTTTTCTCGTTTTTTTTGTTATTTTTTTATGTTATTTTAAAACGGAAAAAGAGGATCATAGACTTTTATTTCCTTAGCCCTGTTTTCCTCTTCAATTGTGCAATCTCCTTTATCAAGATCACAACTGCGAACGAGATGTTAAAGCGTTCTCAGTACTTAGCTCTCAAAGTACAAGGTGTGAAACGAGCAATTTTTTGTTATTATAGGCATGAGTTGCATTTCCAGTGGCACGCCTGGGGTGGGTGAATATTCTTAACTCTTATTACATCTGTAACATGCGTAATTTGATCGATCAACTGTTGAGAGCCGAGTGATAAAAAAAAAAGAAAGAAAAAGAATAGAAGCAAAGACGAGTAATTCACACTCCAGAGTTCTTATACCTATATCACTGAAATCGCAGCTTAATGGCTATTTTATTAAAGTTTCGATGATATCTTCCGAAATCGAAATCCAATTGTGGGAATGAAGAGCGCAAAAAAGGGGAATCATGTAAAGTACGAATTTTAAGCTTCGTCACCGAACTTGAATAAAATCGCCGATGAAGCTGTGCGCCACACTACACTGTGTTCAAAAGATAAAAAAATGAATAATACATGATGAATTTCACTCCTAATAATTGAAAGAATGTAATATTTAGAGAAATAATGAAGATCGTTGCGTTTGCTTGTGCGTAATGCGAAGAATGTACTAGACCAACATTTTGCGCTTCTTCATATCATCCGACTGTTTTCCATTGTGTAATATTTCGCAAGAATCCAAAAGGTCATGTATCTTTTGCATCGTTTGTATATACGATTATTGAATAAGAAAATGCGGGTAAGTCACGGTTTCTCACTTTCCGCACGCTCATACTTACTCTCCCTATTTCCTTTTTTTTTTCTACCACAAACTCGAGGCCAAAAAACTAAAGAATGTATGCATTTTACGTGCTTTATCACCAATGGACTGTACATTCCTCGCCGTCGCAATCCCAGCGCAAACGAAATTCGACGAGAAGACAAAAAATGTAATGATAACAAACCTGCTCTACACAACTCCTTTTTTTGTAATGTTTAAAACGAAACAAAAAAGCACTGCAATATTTTTTACCAGAGGATGGGACGAGGGACGTTCGTAATAAAACTAAACAAAACATGTGGATCCCTAGATCCAAAATCAAGTATGTTAATCCCTATAGCTATTGATCTTTATCTTAGTTAAATTGCCCTTGCGATGATTACTTGCGTACAATGTGAATGTATTTTGTATATTGAATTGTCTCTTGCTTTTACACAAAGTAAAGGAATCTTGTGATTATATTTTTGGTTCATCTCTCCAAGTTACCATTTTCTTTCTTTTTCTTTCTTTCGTAAACAAGTCCTTCATTGAACGCTTCTTCGAGTCACGTTCCAAGGATAATTAAATAACATAGAACGTCGTACAAAACCATAATACTCGACTGTGATATATTTTTATTCAAGCATCTGAAGAAATTGAAGAGACGGATTATCTTCTTTTCTTCCGTAACTAGAAATATTGGCCAGATTTGTACAGCTTGACTTAATACAAACAATTAGCTTGCCAAAAATGGCCGAAAAACTACGTACAAATTCATATAATCGACGTGATTTTTCGATCCTTTTCTTAATTTACCATTTCTGTATAAGGTAAACGAGTTTCTCGAAGGAGCGATTACAAGGACTTTTCAAATTCAAACATAACTGTAATTTTATGGTTACTAAAAAGAAAAAGTAAAATGTAACTACTCGTTCCTTAACTATTTGATTTTAAAATTATATGCACCATAGATATATGAAATGCAGTTTTGACACATGCCAAACGAGATCTCTTTAAAATGCTTGTAACAAGTTTGCGACCAATGTTAGTCACAAACTGCCAGTTAATATGTTGCTTTTTTTTCGATGACGCCTGTTTCTCTTTTATTAATGGAAAAAAAAAATAATAAATAATAAAATGTATGTATAAATATGTAACTTGAATTACATATATATACATGACAAACTGCAAAAAAACTTAAAATAAAGATCCTCTATTTTAAGCTAATTAAATAAAAATCAAGAGCGCCTGTGCTCCCTCCATTCATAAATGACTGGATAACTATAAAACAAAAAAGACGAAAATAATGATTAAGCGTGATGTTCAAAGGCAAGAATTTCACTATTATACGTAATTCACATGTACTTCATTTGTTAATGTAATTTACCACTACCGCTACATTATTCACGCATCGATTGATCCAATAAAATAAAAAGCATCGTTTTTGTTACACTGTAAACGTCATTAATGAAATAAAAATAAATGGACGTCGTTTTATGATGGGCTCGAAAAATTTTCTTGAAACATGAACATCCAACGACATTTTTAGAAAGAAAAGCTTTATTTAAAATATTTGTTTCCTTATTATTATCGTTCCTCATATAGATAAGTAATTTTTTAAAATTATTTCTTACATAAACATATCATCGTAGCCTGGTGGAGGTAAATGATCAGCATCTGGTACTCTTGCTCTAGGAATTGGAGGGCCTACATCTGGAGGTCCAAAAGGATCAAACCTTGCTCCAGGTGGAACAGCTCCACTAGAAAAAAATAAATATTATAGCATGCATTCTTCATATTTTATTTAATTAAGTTATAAACATACGGTGGTAATCTGCCAGGAACTCCAAGACCAGGAAAAGGAGGCCTTGGCCTTTGATTAGAAAAAGGATCAAATAGCATACCACTTCCTCCTTGTCCAAATGGATCTAAGTCATCTCGGCCAATACCAAATGGATCGGCCCTCGGAAGTCTATCAGAAAAATTTACAATTAAACAGATACTTATATACAATTTTAATTGAATTTTGAAACATTATTCTAAATGTAAACCGTGAAATTTATAATAATTTTTAAAAATAATAATAAAATTGATAATTTATAATTTGTAGTTTTATAATAAATTATATTATCAATTTAAAACATGTAATTTACAAAAACTTTAAAATTAAATGACAAATTAATGAATACCTAACAAAATGATTCTCAAAAAATTCGGAAAGGATTCTGGAAGGATACTGGAAGGTTTCAAAAGGTAGAGTAGCGCCAAAAATCGTGTCGCTCTAGGACATCAATATCATGAGACATCTGCAAGAGAAGAAATAATTTCTATAAAAGTATTACCCAGGCATTACAGAACCAGCAGGTCTTTGAGGTGGTCCTACCCTCAATGGGTCATCATCGTCTCTTCTTGGTCTTTCTGACTGAGACTGTGATGTTTGTGTTGATACTTCTCGACCACTTCCTGAATAAACTGGCTCAACAAGATCATTTTTCAATCTATTCAAAACTGTTTCATAACTTGGTATCATTGATTCCAAAGATCCTTGAAGTTCTCTAACAGTTTCAACAGGAAATTGTACATTTGATACACTGTGATCCTCAATCCTCTACAAGAATTAATAAATGAATTTAATCCTAAGGAATGTATAAATTTAATTTAGTTTATAACTTTACCAATAAATTCAACAGCAAATCTACTTCAGACTTTATTCCCATAAGAATGTACAATTTTCCCTCTCTAACATATCGCAAAGTATAATTTGGTGCTTGATTCCATCCTTCTGGTAAGAGTTCAGACCCTGTTTCAGTAGGACCGATTGTTTTCTAGAATAAATAATATAGGTAGATAGGATATGAGTAAACTTAGATAATAATTTACAAAGCAAAAATAAACATCAAAATAAACTTTAAGGTTAGGTGATTTTATCAACGATTAAATTGCAAGTCAAAAACTTCGTTATAATGATATTGTATAATATTATATTAATTAATAAGTTAATGCAACTACCGCTTCTTAAAACGATTACCGGTTTTTCACAGATAGGTTGTTACTTACGGAATCGCCAATTCCCAGACACTTGAATCCATTCTTAATAAAATACCAGTGCACAAACAGAACTAAAACATCTTCTTTTTTAGTGATCTGTACACTAGAAACTTTATAAAGTAATTCAAAACCAAAAATATTTCCTGTGTCACTCGCCATCCTCCGTTATTTACTTCTTCGAATGACAAAACAACTTTTCGGTATTTTCAAGCTTGCGCCATTTTTTACTTATACCTTATCGTCGCGGACGTCGCGGTTGAATTGAGTTTCTGGATTTGAATTTAAAGATTTTTATAAATATATTTATATTACTATTTTATATTAAATTTTATAAAATTTAATTTATTTAACTCGTTTTATTAACTATTAATTTATCATTGAAAGATTGAATTTTGAAATGTTGACCAAAAATAAATTTTATATCAAATACAAAAATTAAGCTTTTGTTTTTCTTTGAATTTCTGTATTTCATTTGTTTTATTATCAGGTCGTAATATATATATATATATATATATTACAATTTGTATGGGTAATTTATACACGCTATACATATGTACATGCTCTTTTATAATACCTAATAATACAAATCTGTAGTTTTTTTTAATAAGTATATATATATGCATATCATAAAATATTAAGATTTAGTGTTCAAGTTTTTTATTAAAAATGTATATTTTTACTACAAAAATATTATAATAATAACAACATAAGTAAAGTATACTTAACTGTTAGGTACAAATTAAAATATAACATACATTTTGTAATATTTTGTTAACTCTTATGTTGATAAAATGATAAGTTATATTTTTGGAGAAACAATTTCAGAACTAAAATAAAGTGACATGGAAAAATTAATTTTTTCTTTTACTTATTATTTTCATTGGTCTCTCAAACTGTATCACATAAAAATCTTAAATTTAAATTCAGAAAGGCAATGTATTTCAAAGCGTAGTAGCTGTGATGAATTAATTATATACAAAATCATTTAGAAAAGTCTGACACTTTACTTTTTTGTTTAATAATTAGTATCAGAATCATCAGTTTCCTGATCATAAATATTAGGTGCACGAATTGGTGAAGTGCTTCCTTCAATTTCTTCCTCACTTTCTGGTTGGATTTGTTCTTTACTGTCAAGTGCATATCGTCTCCATGGAATCCTGTAATCCATTAAAATTTTAAAATTAATTACTGTTTACAATCAAAAATAAAAAAAAAGAAGGTTTCAAACATACCATTTTTTCTTATTAAAACAATCTTCAATGAACTTATGTCCTACAATTTTACAGTGGCCTTTCAATTGTTGAGATTTTGGAGTATTTTTAAAAGCGCAAATTAAATGTGTGCATTTATTATTAGTCAAATTGGGATCTGCAATATACTTTGCTCCCATTTTTAATGCTTTTCGTCTGATTTCATCTCTTTGAGGATTGACATATCCACTAAGAGAAAATGAAACATCATCAAAGAGCTTATTAAATTCTTTTTTAGGTTTAGACACTTTGATTGTCTTTCTCTGAACATTTTCAACTAATGGTTTTGGTTTAGGCAATAAATTACATGTTTTACATAGTTCATCTGCTTTTAAATCACACATAGAACAACGAGTTTTCTTTGTCACGCCTGTATCATTTGACGTAGAGCTTTGAGGGCTATGAGATCGCTTTTTAGAGTTAATATTTTCATCTTTGTTAATTTTAATTACATCTGCAGTTTGATGTTTTGGCTTAGGACTTGGTATAACATCTCCAAACAGCGTTCGTGCAATTTGAGGTGCGTTTTCATTTTTCTTTTTATTTATAGATTCTTTGTGGTTTGGTATATCATTCACAATTGCTGGGCTTTTATCAGTAGTACTTGATGAACCTACAAAAATGTTTAAAGAATATTTAAATGAAAAATAAGTATAATAATTGAATATATACATACATAAATCATTGATCTTTTAAAAAAATAAGCACCTGGTTTTGTTGAATCTAATTCTGCACGGGTTTCTAGTTTTTCTAAAAGTGGTCTCTTCTTATGTTCACGATTTTCTTCTTGTTTTTTTGTAAAATTACTAAGGCCAGATTCAGTAATTTTTCCTTTTAACTCATCTTTGTAATTTTTTTTATTTCCAAAAAGTTTGAGGTATTTTTCTTTAAATTCATCGGTTTTATCATCATTTCTTTCTTTTAACTTAAATCGACCAAATACATCTAAACCTAAATCCACAACCACTTCTGTTTTCATAATAATGAATTCTAAACCAAAAAGCTCTCTAGGATTGGCTGATTGCATACATGTAACTTTAACTCTGTCGAACTTCATTTTGACTGTTTCTGGATTGAGTTCTCGTTTTGTAAATAACTGTACTTGATCTTTGAATTTGCTATTTGCTGCTTCATCATGAGATAGAAACTGATGATTAATGATAGGAATCCACTTGTCAGGTTCTTCAGATGTAGATGCTTCAACAATTACAATACACGAACGATAATTTCCTATTTCAAGGCCAGTTAAGCACGACGACTCTGCTAATTGAAAAATAACTGTTGCTATGAGTTCATTTGGTTTAAAACAACGCCATGACGATTTTGGAGGATGCTCTAATAAATTAGAAGATGGATACAATGGATGTTCCGAAGAACAACTTATTATTTTTGATACTTTAATTATCATTGTTTAAGCTTTAATCAACATAGTCTTCCAAAATTGTTGTACAATACTTTATATATATATGATTTTTAATACTTGTATATTTAATAATAGAATTGATAACAATAAGTAAACAGTTTCTTTCCCTTTAAACTAATTGATAAATATATGCAAACATATTTCATATAAAAACATAACCTCTAGCCTTCGTATAACTTTCTTCGTTAGAAAATTAAATAAATGTTTTGTTAATTAAATATGAAAATAAATAATTTCTTTACGCAGTGACTGATATTGCTATTTTATTGCTATTTTATTGCTTTCAAATATAATAAATGTATTTATCTAATTATTTAAAAGGTTTTAATATTATCCCGCTATTTCTATCAAACATAATTGGTACCACTGCGAATTTCAAGCCAACCTGCACTCTCTAGTGTAATGTAATAATAGGTACATGACGTATTATTCGCCATTTAGGTATACGCGCAAATATTCAAATAAAATAATACGCATTTATTTAGAAAATATTGAAAACTATATAAGCAATCGATTCTCGTCCAGACTTGACACAAGATATTCAATTTTACAAATTGTATCTGAAAGGCAAAGAAAACATGCTCAGTAAAAAACAAAGAACCTCTGTTCTACGCGATATTGGGTGGTCCGAGTTGAAGTGCTTTTCCGGGAAGAAAAGCGTGTCGCTCGCACGACAACAACCTGTGGCTGGAAACAGCCTCTAAACTGCATATACAAAAAAGGGACCGAAGGAGGAGAGGAGCTCAACCGGGCTACAACGAATTTGTAGACCACGAGTAAAGTCGGTCAAAGTCTAGGCGTCCTAAAGGACACACGGATTTTCTCGCGATATTCATATATTCTATTCTCGTCGTCTCAAGCCCGGATTAGACGCAGAGAGAAAGTGTCGTGCTCAATTAAAATATTCTTGTTTTAATCCGCATTTATTACCTTTTGATTATATTTTATTTCATTTATTTATTTCTAATTTATTTAAATAAAGCGCTTTCGGTTCACGCGCTACCTAACCTAACCCGACCTGGGTCATCATCATCACACTAGCAACTTAACAGTTTAAAAATAATTGAAAAGGACTGTTTCCAATCGCGCAGTATAAGGTAGTGAACCCAATTGTCGATCAATTAACGTAAGACCGAGATTCCTTTCTCTAAAAACATGTTTATAAAGAAAAAATTAGTTTCAATGTGGTTTTATCAGTTCATTTACTATTTAGTTGTAATAATAACGATGGGTTTGAACATATTTTTTTATGTATTTACTTCAAATTTTACTTAAATTATAAAAACTCCATAGAACTAATTCTCGATCACTATTTGACACTGGAGACCAGTTGTCGATATGCGTAAAGTAACCAATTGTCGATCAATCTTGAGACATGGAACGCAAGGGTAGTAATATGTTTTTTAATAAAAACCTAACTAAAAAGTATTAAATTTGTAAGAAATTGTAAAATTATTTCATAACATCAATTAGTAATGTCGTATAAGGTTCATTCAAAGAGTTTTTCGCAGTTATTAAACGCTAGACTTATTTATTAACCTAAAATATTGTTTTCATAATATCTACTGTTGCGAGTAGTTTTCTTTCAACTTGTTTTTACTAAAAATAAATGTTGTTATTAATTTAGTTATTATAATGATAGAAAATGTATAATATATAATTAAAAAATGTAGTTATTGCTAAGAATTTATTGATGACCAACAATAGATTATGACGCTGAAATGAGAACCAATTTTCGATCGCTTAAATAATAACACTAAAATTAATTAAATCATGTTTCAACTGTTTTATTTCATTTATGTTGTCAAAGAAGTATAGTATTAAACTTATTGTAATAAAAGAAACAAGGTAAAATTGTGGAAAATGTCAGATTAAAAGTTGCCTCTTATTACCTATCCGCGTAAGAACGGAGCAGAGGTGCACTCAAGGTCTGTTCGACTAATCTAAATCTTTCTTATACGAAGTTTGGCTAAAAACGACTAAATTTTTAACGGTCGATTATTGATTCATCAATATTCTTTATACAAAAAGCGTTTTTCTAAATAAAAATATTAGTAGAAACAAGTGTAACAACTGTCTATTTCGTCAGAATGATCGACAATTGGTTACTGATCGA
Organism: Gastracanthus pulcherrimus; assembly: GCA_949152435.1. Lineage (NCBI taxonomy): Eukaryota > Metazoa > Arthropoda > Insecta > Hymenoptera > Pteromalidae > Gastracanthus > Gastracanthus pulcherrimus. The sequence continues at coordinate 54,104,744 of OX424576.1, forward strand.
GGACTGGATCCAATACCTTAGGTAGCCGCAACAACGTTTTAACGTTTTGGTTTGCCGCTTTTGGTATTTTTCTGTATAAAACGCTAAAGTTTACATACACCATTATTTAATTAATTACTTGTTTTTATTCATGAAAACAAATTATTTGACAAAATATCGTACAAGGGACCACCAAAAGTATAAAAAGTGATGGTACACTCTACGGAACAAATAGCGAAAACGAGGATTCGATCCAATGGAGTTGTAGTATTTCAAAATAATTCAAACAAATTTCATCAGATGTTTGTTCCGTCGAGTGTGTGATGACCCAACTAGGGTTAGGGTAGGTAACGCGTAAACCGAAAGCGGTTTATTTAAATAAATTAGAAATAAATAAACGAATAGAAATATAATAAACGCGGATTAAGCTACTCTTCTCCTCAGATCCCTTTTTTTCTATTAGAGGAAAAGCACTTGAACTCGGACCCCCAATATCGCGTAGAGCAGAGGTTCTTTGTTTTTTACTGAGCGTGTTTTCTTTGCCTTTCAGACACAGTTTGGAAAATTGAATATTTTGTGTCTGAGTCTGTTCGAGAATCGAATGCTTATATATTTTTCAATATTTTCTGAATAAATACGTATTAATATATTTGAATATTTGCGCGTATAAATGGCGAATAACACGTGATGTATTATTACATTACAATTGTGCAGTATGTACATACAACCCATCAATCTCACCGTTCACGTGTGTCGATCAGTTTGGCTCTTCGAAAGCATTAATTTACGCATAGGACACATTGTCGGCTTTGATGATATCATGTTAAAAGGCGATAATATAACACTTATACAGAATACAAATCCTAGTGCAAGTTGAAAAATAGACTGTTTCTTCAATAATTTTAATAACTATTCAATAATATATAAAATACACCTTCATACTTATGTACAGAGAAAGCGTAGGGCATTTTAAATAGCATAGGTAGGTATTTTTAAATAACTTCAATTTTATATCTGTTAGGAAACAGCAGAAACTAATAATTATTCAAGCAATCATATATTTATTTCCTTTTTTATACGTTAAAATAACAAATTGTTATAAATATAAACGATTATTAATATTTAAATTTTTACACAAATTAAGTTGACTTTGGATTTATTAAAATTCACAACTCTAGCTAAATGTGTAGGGTCTTCAGGGACTCGTGAAAGACAAATTTAGATACCTTTTTATAAAACTGATGAATGAACCAATACGATATATTCTGTTGTGTTTATTCTCAATCCAGCTTCCAAGATTTTGTTAAGTATTTGCTGTTAGATTATATTGAAACTAGCTTGTAATGATTAAGAATAGTTTGATCATGTGCAACGTGAACTTCATTGTGTTTTTGACGTAAGATAATATTTATTAGAATTAAATTCTTACTTGCTGATTTATTATCACGATACTTCTGATCTAACGAATAATTTTTCCAAACCTTCGAAAACCAAGAGGCAGTTTACATTTTACAGTTTACAGTTTACTAAGATTTTACTTTGTCAGTTCTAACACGGTGAAAAGTTGACTCTGCCCTGGTAGAAAATTAATCTAGAACTATGTAGATCTATCTAGTTTGCCAAGGAAATAATCGAGGGCCTCGATAAAACTAGATAATTTTCTACCAGGGTGATGGTGTTAAAAAACTAGTTTAAAAAACAGGTTAAAAAACAGTTACATTATAAACGTTCTTACTCGAAGTTGTATAATTTGTTCGAATTCGCCCGGTCTCCCCTACATTAATTTTCGTTGTATTGAAAATTCGTTTTTATGAGATAACGATATTTATTATAAACAGTATGAAAAATAAAACGTAAAGAAGACGAAGGGAGGTTATGCGGGAAAAATACGCATCAGAATCAAATTTTCTTTTCAGGGTAGCTTAATTTACGTAAAATACGTAGCGGAACACTCGAATTATTATCAAAATAAAAAATTAATTACGTAATTGCTAATTTCAGATTATGATAACAATTCAAGTGTTCCGCTATGTATTTTAACTAAATAAAGCTACCCAGAAAATGAAATTTGATTCTGATGCGTATTTTTTGAGAAAAACGAAAATTTCGAATGTATTTTATCGGCGGGTAAAGTAGCTCTGACGCATGCCCTCTTTATTACTAGTCTGAGTAGTAAAAAAACAACGCCACTGTAAAAACCCTACATTGAATATAGTAGGTTTACAACGCCGTTGTAAATTCACAAACAAAATTGTAAATTTACTAGTCTGAGAGTTGGAAAAAAATAATCTTACTCTGAGTGTAGTCTAATAAAAGTACTACATCCAGAGTATTATTAGGTAAAAATGTAAGACGAATGCAAAAATCCAGTTTTACTCAAAATTTGGATACGTTTTGGCTAACACAATAAGGGATAATTCCGAAAATATTGTTACAGTCACTTGAAAGAAAAAGGTATAGCCAATAAAGCATTTCATTCGAGTATAAAGTGTGAAGAAATTAGCCATCATAACCTCAAACATCACGGCTTACACCGTCGCACGTAAATTTACAATGTCGCTTGTAAATTTATAGTTTTCTAGTAAAAACACTAAGACTAAAAGACTAAGACTTTTTATGTCCAACTCTCAGAGTAGTAAATCTACAAGAGGATTTTTTACAGTGTTTAATGATCAAGAATATAACGTTTGAAATAAAAAATTGTAATAAAAACTAGAACTAAGAGTCTACTATAAAATGTAATAAGCAATTGTAAATATTTATATCAAATAATATTGAAATTACATTTACAAAAATCTTTGTATTTATTTGTTGTCCGTATCATAATCAAGTATAAATTATCAAAAAATAATTAAATCAAGAAACTTGAATCGTATAAAATGACAAATTTATTATATATTATAAATTTGTGACGTCTCACGATAGCCACTGTCCACTGCTTTTGAAAATTTAGATTTTAGTGATTTTGGTATCTCTGCATGGTAATTAAGTATACTATCATATACAAAGTCATAAGTTGCAAAAGCTAGTGATCTATTATACTTCCCTTTTTTCATAATCTCAATTTTTCTTTTGCATTATAGGTTTAAGGGGAGGTCGGAGCGAACTTTACCATTGTGACCTCCACCTCGCGCCGTATTTTTCATTATACGTCTAAAATTCACATAGTAACATCAAAATCGAGGTTGATAATAGTTTGTTATTATGTAAAAAACACCGGACAACAGCAATTTTGTTTATTAGTAGCCTCAAAAGTTTTATATTATGAAATATTGTTACAATTGACAAATGGAAAACGGTAAAAGTGATGGCCATCTTACCGTTTCTTAGCCTTACTGATAGCTTCACCTCGCGCCGTATTTTTCATTATTTTACGAAATTGTACGCAATTATGTACTCTTGAAGCTTTATAAACATTTATTATTATGACACGAACACCGGACAACCGCATTTTTGTATCATAAATGACCACAAATTTTTATTTTTATGATACTAATTTTTGAGGTTAGGTAAAATCTGCACCAATCAGGATAGCTCCGACCTCCTCTTAAGGGGAGGTCGTAGCCAACGCTGATTGGTAGAGAGTCAACCTAACCTCGAAAATGTATACCATAAAAATAAAAATTTGTGGGAATTTATAGTGCAACAAATACGAGGTTGTCCCCTCTTCTCGCCATAATAATAAATGTTAATAAAAATTAAAATTTATATATTTAGACAAAATTTCATAGAATAACGAAAAATACGGCACGAGGTGAGGGCTAGAAAACGGTAAGATGCCCGTCATTTTTACCGCTTTTCATTGGTTAATTATAATAATATTTCATTATAAAAAACTTTTTAAGCTATTAATAACCAAAAAAGCTGTCGTCCGCAATTCTTTACATGATAATAAATCATTATCATCTTCGACTTTAGTGTTAACACGTAAATTTTAAACGTATAACGAAAAGTACAACGCGAGGTATAGGTCACAATAGTAAGTTCGCTCCGGCCTCCCCTTAAATGGCAATTGAAAAATTAAAACCTCAATACCTATTTCAACATTTTAAAAAATGAACTTGAGTGGTTATGCCTGGAAGACACGGAAATAATATTTTGCAAAATAATAATTTTTATATTTAATAATTAAATTATTTTTATAGGCATTTATCATTTTAGGTAATACTTATAATATATAATATTTCTGTTTGTATATACGCGAAACTTTAAGTTTTTATACAAATATTAACATTTTTCGAAGATTTATCTACAACTAAAATTTATATTTATACAATTATTACTCAAAATGTATTCATTATACAATAGTTAATAGCTGGACATTAAAATACATCAACCATAATTACAATTCATTAATTTAGCTTTTGTTTTTGTTTTTAACTAACTTTGACTAGCAAAGTACCTATCTTCATAAATCTCCAAAATACAAAATATAATTAAACTAATCTTAAGAAAACAGTTTCTATTCTTAAAGAATGATTTAAGTAAAATAATTTATAATTAGAAAGATTTGGCTACACTATGTTCTAATAGTATATTGTGTATCATGGAGGAAAAGCTCGGCTTTTTACGCCCGCGTGTCAGGTTTGTAATAAGAGTCGAAAGCGAGCAGTACGAGCCGAAGGCGAGTACGTATTGCAAGCTAATATAGCACATATATGTGTGTTAACTTTCATTACTTATAAGTAACATATATAAGTATACATTATTATAATCATTATTCAAGGAAATTGAATTAGTACATTTCGATACGGGTGCGGAAGGTGATTATTTAGCTTATGTGACGTATTTCGCACGAGCGAAGCGAGTGAGAAAAGTCACATGAGGTAAAAATCTTACGCACCAATTTCGAACCGTATTTTATACCACAAGAGCCGAATAATCATATTGAAGTTATGATTTTGAAGTTAGAGTGGTATAAACTGTTTTATAAGCATTGTATCGATTTCAATAAAAATGTATTTATAAGACATATAAGGAATTTAAATAATAAACAACTAAGTCTGTCTTTTTGTCGTTTATTTTATAGAATAAAAATTAACTTTGCTTAGATTACTTCTTCTGCGCTGCAGCAGCTTCATCTTCACGCTGATACGATTGTAACAGCTCCTGCTTCTTGGTGGCAATACGTTCAGCCCTGCGCTTGCGAGCTTCTCTGACTTTCGTCCTACGGGCTTCGGCTTGGTCAGACAACATTTCAGCCCTAGCTTTTTCAGCCTTCTTTTTGTGGATGAATTCCATAAGAACTCTCTTGTTCTTAAACACGTTACCCTTAGCCTTCATGTACAGAGAGTGGTAAAGGTGCCTGTCAATTTTCTTCGTTTCACGGTACTTCTTAAGTAAACGACGAAGTACTCTCATGCGTTGAATCCATAGATCCTTGAAACAGAAAAAAATATATTAATAAGCTTATGAATAATAAAATCATTTTTTTAAATTATATTTCATTTTATTATCGTAGCATAAAATAATAAAAATATTTTTACAAAATTTTTAATTTTCAAAATGATTTTATTAAGTAAATATTATGATAATGCTTCAACGTATTTTATAATAAGCCCTTTACAAAAATAAGAAAAAAGTAATTACAATGGAATTTAAATTAGTTTTTAATGTTACAATACTTCTAGTAATACTAGAAAAAAGGAGGTTACATCATTGTTTCATCTTATTAATTGAAATCCAAATTTGGAAGAAAGAATATCCCTACTTAAAGTGCTATGATTTTGGAGAAAAATTAGACAGTACCTCACTTAAACGAGATTACTAATAGGGTAGTGATCCCAGTAGTCGGCCACTTTCACTATTTCCTTTTAAAAAATAAACCCGTAGACAAAATATCGCTAGGTTAATAATTTTTTAATGATCTATGCCATTTAAACAGTTAATCCTGACGTTAAAACAGTTCAAGAACCATAAAATAAAAATGGTTTTCGATGTGTCTTTATCGATACATGCTTACAGATGGTCGACTATTAGAATTCTTTTAATTTTTGCCGAATTTTATTTGTCAGCTTGGCCTGGTTTGGTAACCCATGTCCAAAGCCACTTTTAATTGTAATGATCATTACAATTAATTAATATTTAATTTCATTCATTTAATATTTATTCAATCTTTTATAGCTAAACTTAAATCGTAGAACTATTAAAAAGAATAAACAATGTTTTTAAAGCGACTACTAGTGATCAAACAGCTGAGTACTGGATTTCGGTGGCCGACTATTAGCGCCTTTGTCATATTTTATTAAAATACATATTATAATTATCCTGTAAACATTTTAAGCAAAAATAAACATTTTATCCAAAACTAGAGTATATTTGAAGTGTAAAAGAAATGGTAATTTATTAACAAAGATGTTTCTGAATTTGTTGTAATAACTTCAATACAAGTTTTTCCTTAGAAGGACGACTACTGGAGTCACTACCCTATTATTCCATGATAAAAGTTTACGACTGATTAAAGGTTTACATTTAAATTTACAAGAAGAGTGCACACTGTCGATCAAACTTAAGGTGCTTTCTGGTACCTAAAAATAAAGCCTAGTACCCGTAATCTTTTCCAATGTTCCCTGTTCTCGAGATATGAGGTATTTTGTTTCAAATATGCGTTATTTTAATGAAAAAATGTACTTCTTCTTTTGACAATAACTCTGCAAGCTTTTATGCTAGAAAAATTGATCCAAAAGATAATTAAAGTACGCAAACAGAGCTTCAATGTGAGCTTTGTTTCGAATTAAATCATTATTCTATTTCAAAGTTATTAACAATTAAAGATGATGATTCAAAATGCATGAAAAATCATCGTACTTAGAAGTTAAAATTCATTGAATATTCATACGTTTTGAATCATCATCTTCCAATGTTAATAACTGCATCGGAATAATATTTTTATACAAAATGAAGCTTAAATTAAAGTTATATCTGCCTACTTTGATCTTTTGGGTCAATATTTCTAGTATAAAAGCTTACAGAGTTATTGTCAAAAGAAGAGGTACAATTTTTTATTAAAATAACGCATATTTGAAGCAAAATATCTTGAGAACAATGGCCTATTGGAAAAGATTACGTATGCTAAGCTTCATTTTCAGATACCAGAAACCACCTCCTGAAATTTGATAAAAAATTGTCTTCCACAAGGTGTGCACTCTCTTTGTTAGTATCAAGTTTTTAATAGAACTTGAGATATATTTTTAATATACATTTAAAAAATAGCTATTACTTACTTTTTGAGGAGTACGGGCATTTGCAGTACCTTTCCTTTTACCAAATCCGCAATGACGACCTTTGCGCCTCGCTTCTGTATTTTTACGGACTCGGGCTCTGGAGTGTACAGCTACAGGTTTCTTGATAATCAAACCATCTTTGATCAATTTACGGATGTTCTGACCTATGAATAAAAAATTTGAATAATCAGTGTTTTATTTGTAACTTGTTGAGCTCATCGTCTTTTATAAATGTTATATTAATCATAAATATGTTATATACATCATGAAACGTAAAAGAAAAAAAATTAACTTACGCGAGTTAGTGTTAGCAATCTCATTGATTTCATTAGGATCCAACCACACTTTTTTCTTGCCACATCTCATTACAGAGGCTGCTAGCCTCTTCTGTAACTTTAGCGAACTGTAATATAAGTAAGGTTATGTTAACCATTGTTTGTCAAAAATATAACGTACAATTTCTTTCACATAAAATAATGAAAATATTGCAAAATTATGATATATTCTTTGTAACAGAAACACTTAAATAAACTTGAAACATATAAATGATTATGGTTATTTGTGAGTAGACCATGTGGTACCTCACCACACCATTGTTAATAAAATTTTAGAATAAATATTTAGAGTTTACAATATTTATATTTCATCAGATTGATCAATGTTACAGACTTTAATTTTTACACTTGATAAACATTTTATTACAATATTTTCACTGATAATAATAAATTTTTCAGAGTAAGAAATACCTCATGACGACGAGTCTTCGAGTTCTCCGTAGAAAAGAGATGTAAAATGGCTGACTACGAACTTCCTTGTTTTCTTGCAACGCTAATCAAATATTACCTAATCATATTATTTACAATAATTATATTGAATTGTAGATTGCTTAAAAAAAATGTTTTAATTTTTAAATAAATAAATTAATAATTAAAACGTTAATTTTTGAGAATTTATCACTCGCTCACTTGACTTACTGTGCGACTCTAACCCAATATAAAAAGGTGGGAAATTCGATATAAAAACTCTAAATTATTTACATGACTCTCGGTCCTTAAATTAGTTAAAATGTGTACACTTCTTTTTACTTTCCATTTCTTATTTGTTAATGAGGTGAACTTTGTTTAAATTATTGCACAAATAAAGTAACACCAAAATACGATTATACATTGGGATCAAACAAATGTACCTATTTATCCCATTTAAAAAAAAAAAGTTTTATCTGTTTTGAGATTAAAATACATGTTTTTGTTTTCAATTAATTTATTTGTATACTTATAGCTACCCAATTATAGTTTTCGAAAGTGATAAACGTCTGTCAATCATTTATCTCTTACTACAAAAATTTTTTCCAATAATTGAACGGTCACTGTTGCAATATACGTACATTTTTGTTATTTTCCATAAGACTCCGTGTTAAGCGCGTGATAACGAAAATGCTAATAACTTTCCTCACGCGTTACTTTACTTTCGCTTTTTTATGAATTAGAATTATTTACTTATACCTATGGATATGAAGCCTAGCATTCGTAGTTTGTTTAAAAAGCCTTATATGACAAGATATATAGCTAAAAACATCAAGGAGTGAGACGGGGCCCTAATAGCACAAAACGTTTTAAAACATTTTAAAAAAGTTGTTTCCAAAAACCTTCCAACGTTTTACAAAATTAGTTTAAAATACATTTTAAAAAGGGCTTAAAAACGTCAGAAATGTCCACACTTTGGTCAACAGACTGAATTCCAAAACATTTTAAAAACGTTAATTTTTGAACGTTTTTAAAACGTTCTCGGCATTATCAAATAATCTATATATAGGGTAGAGACACTAGTACACTGCAAAAAGGCGTTCGTAGATTTACAACGGCAATTGTAAATTTATTACTAGTCTGAGAATATAGTAAATAATAGTAAAAGAACAACGCCACTGTAAAAACCCTACATTGAATATAGTAGGTTTACAACGCCGTTGTAGCTTCACAAACAAAATTGTAAATTTACTAGTCTGAGAGTTGGAAAAAAATAATCCTACTCTGAGTGTAGTAATTTTACAGTCATTGTAAAGCTACGGAAACTCGTAAATTTACAAAAATCTAGTAAAAGATCTAAAATCTAATAAAAGTACTACATTCAGATTAGTATTAGGTAAAAATGTAAGACGAATGCAAAATCCAGCTTTACTCAAAATTTGGATGCTTTTTGGCTAACACAATAAGGGATAATCCCTTATAGTGCAGAAATTAGCCATCATAACCTCAAACATCACGGCTTACACCGTCGCACGTAAATTTACAACGTCGCTTGTAAATGTATAGTTTTCTAGTAAGAATACTACACTCGACAGACTAGGACTTTTTATGTTCAACTCTCAGAGTAGTAAATCTACAACAGGATTTTTTACAGTGTATAGTCGGTCATCTAAGGAGAAAATTGTATTCAAGTTATTGCAAAAAATTCAGAGACATCTTTGTTTATAAATTAGCGGTTCTATTACACTTTAAATGTATTCTAGTTTTTGATAAAATGTTTATTTTTGCTTAAAATATTTACAGGATTATTATAATATGTGTTTTAATAAAATATGACGAAAAGACTAGTAATCGGCCACCGGAATCTAGTACTCGGCCGCTTGATCGGTACTAGTCGGCCAAGACGATTTAAGGCAATACCTCGCGCTTCAAAAACAGTGTTTATTCTTTTTAATGGTTCTATGATTTAAGTCTAGCTATATAAGATTGATCAAATATTAATCGAATGAAATTAAATATTAATTAATCGTAATGATAAAATTCGTCAAAAATTTAAAAATACTAGTAGTTGGCCACCTATAATGAGCACATATCGACAAGGATATAACGAAAAAAATTATTATTTAATGGTTCTTAAACTGTTTTAACGTCAGAATTAAATGTTTAAATGGCATAGATCATTAGAAAATTATTAATCTAGCGATATTTTGCCTACGAGTTTATTTTTTAAAAGAAAATAGCTAAAGTGACCGACTACTGGGGGGTGGCCGACTACTAGTGCCTCTACCCTATATAAAAGGACATGTTCTGATTTACTGACTGGTTCATCACTCACATAGTACTTAATATTGCAGGAATGTCGTAGAAATATTTCAACGTTGCTGTGATATTGCGGATAAGTTGATATATTGCAACTACATTTCTGTGATATTCCAGTATCATTTTCAAGATTACAGTATAGCAACAATCTTTCTATAATATTGCATTACGATATATCACATTGTAATATTGCAGTGATATTCTTGCAACACTGCACAATGATAAATTCCAACGCAAGATTGCTGGAATAATTCTACAATATTACATTGTGATAAATCACATCGTTATATACGTAGTACATTACTGCAATATTGTTATGTGACATATCACATTGCAATAGTATTACAAGTCTACAGGATGATATATTTCTCGATGCATGTCATATTAAGATTGCCAAAATATTTCTACAATATTTCACTGTGACAAATCACATTGAAATATATGCGAAATATCCTGTAATATTGTTATGTGGCATATAATGGAAATATTATAGTAATATTCCTGCAAGTTTACAGAATTAATGATATTATCAATGCATCTCACATTAATAGTGCCGAAATATTTGTATAATATTACACTGTTACACATGACACTGAAATATATGCAAAATATTATGTAATATTATTATATGACGTATTACTTTAAGATATTACGGTTATATATTCCTGCAAGATTAGAAGTGAAATTCCTGCAAGATTACAGAATGAAATTCCTGGATGCATTTCAAATTAAATATTGAAATATTTCTACTATATCATATGACAATAAATTAGTCATCATTTGTTTTGCGATAACATTTTATCGTTTGATTTTGCCAAAAATCTTGACTATAACTGTGAAAATGTTTTAATAATGTAGTTAGTCAAGGTTTGTGCAGATAAAAATCGAGCTTGAGAGAAAAATCAAGGACTTATTCCGTGGGATGTGAGTCACGCGATAAATCCATGCATTTTTCTTGCGATGTATCCTGATGGTTTTGCCTACAGGACGAACTGCATACAGCAAATCGACAGAATTTTTTAACGTATTATTTTTCTACGTTATCAATTTTTCGAAATGCTACATAATAACCAACCTAAGAACCAAGGTTAGGTTACAAAGTTGTTATATTTTTATAATAATTAAATATATAAATAAAATAAATAATTAAAATATATTTATACCACTCAAACCACTAAATTTCAGAGACCTTACACCGCTGTCAACAATAAATTTGATAAGATTAAATAAATATTGTGTACACGAATACGAAAACGAAAATCGCAAGGAGAGCAACGGCAAAATTTCTGGTGGCTCTTTGGAAAAATTCCGTTGATCTGTACCATGCAGTTCGTCCAGATAAGACAAAATCAGTATATATCGCTACCCTTTTAATTTGAAATAGTGAAATTTCACTGATTCAGAGTGAAAACTCAGCTACTACATGAATTAGTTGCTGAGTTCTCACTGTGAAGCAGTGAGACTTCACTGCTTTACAGTGAAATTTTCGAGGTTTCACTATTTCAAATTAAGAAAGATAGAAAAGGTCCTTGATTTTTCTCTCAGTGAGAGAGACCGATTATTGTCATTGCACATTATTTGAAAGTCAATTTTCTCAAGATTGCCGCTAGATGGCGCTTTAGCGTTTTATAGCTAAGATTCGTCTTCAGTTATTATATAAGGACGTTTCAAAGATTCCGATAATGTGTGTCATCCCGAAGCTGCTGCGTATGAACGATTATTGACAGGTCTTCATTACATGTATATTACTAATACTAATACTAATAATAATAATAATGGTACTATAGCGTTATGGCGAAATAAAAATAATAAAAAATGAAAAGGAACACTGGAAACAGTTTAGCGCAGCGGCAGCGATAGCATGCGGGTATCTGTGACGCGGTAGTTTGGGGCGTCTGTTGCCCCCATTTAGCGTAGCTTAAGGTAAAGTAGCCTATTATGAAACTATTTTCGGCCACTTTTTTTTCAACTCCTAACATGAATTTCAAAATACCTATAATTGTATATTAACATAGGGTACTTGTCCATATTTATGAGCCTGTACATATTTGTGTGCCTTTATTTCAAATGTAATTTGCAGCGATTAAATCATAAATGAATCAGTAAAATTATTTTTAAAACTAAGATAAAGTATTAAGTTAGAGTTTACAAGAGTTACATGAAAGTTTAAAATGTTTTTCATAGAGTTATAATTTTTTTAAACATATGAATCATGATTTGGTGGTTTTACTTTGTTTCCTTGTCTAAAATGCTAAGGATTGCTTGACTTTTCAAAACTTAATTTAATTATGCAGACGTGATTTATGACAAACAAAATATTTATTGTATCATAAAATAATTCAATTTAATATTAAACAATGTGAAATGAACATTTTAGACTCAATTTATTAATTTACTAATGAATCCAGTAATACCGTGAGATTTTCGAAGTTTGTCCGTATTTATGCGCCCCCTCGTGATCGACGGAATAACCTCACTTCTGCCTGTAGAAGGGAGAAGTTTTTCGCAAGCTTTATTTTTTCCAAAGCTGTTGTTATGGAATAGTGCATAATAAATCATTATCATTGTATCAGTTTGCATGAATTTAGATAATTTATAGATTATGAATTCTGTGTCAAATACTTAGTTTTGTTCATAATATCTCTGTGTCTATCACATTTATTAATTTCAAATATTTTGAAACTTTATTTATGTTTATTAATTATTAATTAAAAACTGTCTAATTACAATTATTTATTATAATATTTAAAATTAATATATAAATAAAAAATAATAATAATAAAATTATTTAATTAAGCTTATTTTAAGTTATCTTATACTAAAACAAAAAATAGATTCCATTAGTATTAATATTTAGCAGTAATTATAGAAATAATTAAAATGAGATTTTATGAGCACACTAATCGGGGGCACAGTTTTTGAGCAGGCACACTAATGGGGGGCACATAATTGTGGACACGCACACTAATACGGGCAGATTGGGCACAGTAATACGTTATAGCCCATTGAAGAAGCACACTAATATGGACCAAAACCTTTATTTTTATTTCTAATATATCTGTATGAATGCTTAATATATTGAATTAAAACAAATTCCATCTAAACACGGAACGTTAGAGTACCTATCTAAACTTCAATAGTAAAGATTAAAGCTATATACGTTCAGCAATCAATTATTAAATTCAAAACATTGCTTCATCGCACACTAATACGGACAAGTACCCTATATCAGTCGATTCGCTGTTTCCTCTAGATTTAATATCTTCTTTCAGATTTTAAATTAGAGCAATTCTTGTTTATTTAATAAACAAAATACTAAGTGATGTTCGGCTCCCATTATGAAAGGCTATTTTTTTACTGGAACCTATGTTTCATAATGCATACTCCTATTATGAAACATGATTAAATTGATATTTTAATACTATTATTTATTCGCAATTTTTGCTGAAATTATCAATATAAGTAAAAAGTGGAATAATACAACGATAGAAAACACAAAAATTTTAATCTTAAAAACTCTAAATGATAGAAAATAAAGATACTTCAACGAAGGTTATACTACATACGGGATACGCATATGTCTAGGCAAATTCATTAGGGCGACGTTTTATAGGTTAGGTTCGATAAATTGTAGTAACAAAATCAGTTCTTACTTAAAATTTTTATAGAGAAAAACACAAATACGTAAAAATACAACAATTAATAATTATTTTTAATTTTTATATGAAAATTCAGTTTCAAACACGTATTTCCTGTGTTTCATAAATAGGTGCCTAATACAAATAAGGAACCCATTGTGAAACACGTATTTATATTTATTATTATATTAGGAGTAAAAGGGATTTATAGCGATTTTAATCGATTACTGGGTCGCTTATCTATCGTATGCACTATTTCGTGTATCATAAAAGAGCCCCTGGTAACAAATACATCGCAATTTCGTCGCAATCCTGCTGCAAACGTGCGTACATTCATAGAAATGGCAACAGCCGATGTGTGGTTTGCATCTTACTTCGAATAGGTTTCGCTGTACGACGATTGCGGCAGACGCGTGCATCAGAATTGCAGCAGAGTTGCAGCCGACGAGTGCGACCAAGGGGGTTGAAATAATGCACAGCAGATGAGTGCAACTAAGATGGATGAAGAAATGCACTCGCAAGTGCAACTGCATTGCAACAGAATTGTGTACCGCTATTGCGTCAGACGCGTCTGGCAGGATTGCAGCTGACCGCGCAGTCCACAGAGCCGGTGGAAGCAAAGTGTATAGTTCATGAGTCGCCGCTGCTAGGTGGTGAGCGCACAAGTTTCGGGCTCACTCGACCAGTTTGCCTCGGTAGAGACTATTCGCTATGAGCATCAGCTTGGAGAGGATAAAAGAAACGATCGCAGCGCACGAGGTGGAAGAAAATGAAAATAGAGCTGTAACCGTAAAGCATTATATATATATATATATGTTGAATATACTACCTGAGTTTCCAACTTTTGGAGGGCGCCTCCGGTCATGCTCTGGGCGAATAAGAGACCGCGCACCAGCCGTCTGGGAGAAAAAACTCTTTGTAGCTCTCATTTTTTTGTTACCATTCTTGGTGTTCCGAGGATTTCTGCTACAAGGTGTACGTCTCGTTTTCAAGTATTCTTATCTTCTTTTATGAATAAAAGTTCATTTACAAGCGGAAATATTCGGCGCTTTTTTCTATAATTTCTACCGTTCTTTTTAATTATTTTAATTGTAACGTTTGTCAAATACTTTTAAACGTTAAATTCATCGATGTAGAAATCCACGTGAATTTTTTCAACAGGGACTCGTCGGTAGCTCGTCTGCTGCAAACCTAGCGTATGAATTAGCTGCAATCGTCGTACGCATATTGTCGCAATTCGACTGCACTCGCGAGTGTCTTACATCATCCCACTTAATCATACTTGTCGGCTGCAGGTCTGCTGCCATTCTGACGCACACGTCTGCCGCAATCGTCGTGCGCAATTCTGTAGCAATTGTGCTGCACTCGCGAGTGTGTTACTTCGTCCTCGTTAATCGCACTTGTCGGCTGCAAGTCTACTGCAATTCTGATGCAAGCGTATGCCAACATCGTCCCACTCCATTCTGTCGTAATTCGGCTGCTCTCGCGAGTGCATTATTTCATCCCCCTTAGTCACACTCGTTGGCTGCAAGTCTGCTGCAATTCTGATGCAAGCGTCTGCCACAGTCGACGGACTCCATTCTGTCGTAATTCGGCTGCTCTCGCGAGTGCATTATTTCATCCCTCTTAGTCGCACTCGTTGGCTGCAAGTCTGCTGCAATTCTGATGCAAGCGTCTGCCACAATCGTCGGACTCCATTCTGTCATAATTCTGCTGCACTCGTGAGTGCATTATTTCATCCCCTTTGGTCGCACTCGTCGGCTGTACGTCTGCTGCAATCCTGCTGCACGCGTCTGGCGCAATTTTCGTGCAGCAGAAATCTAGTCGAAGTGTGAAGCAGACCGAGGACTTTCGGAAATCGCAAGTGCGTCAGGCTGTTTTTGGAGGGGCACAAAGCTAATAAAATTATTGAAATAGTAATCTTCATCATTCAGCCATTCCAAGTCATCTCTTCAAATTTACCCGTTTATTAATAATACGTATATTTTTTAGTATGCTTATTACTGTAAAATTTGTATAAAATCTAATATTTTACGAGTGTTGCATAATTAAGGGAAGTAATTTTTCGCGGTGTGTCATATTAGGCTAGTTTACCTTATGTCCGTTTACGGGTACCAGCGCTCCTCGCTGGGATTTAAGGTTATGTTTGTGTGAGCGGCTGGAGAGCTACGGACGAATGCTGCGCTAAACGAAGGGACACGAGCTGCACTTTAAATAGGGCAGCTGGCGCGCCAACCTCTTTTCAGTAAAATTATATATACTTTCGATAAAATAATAATAATATTGTTGGAATTTCACTGAAATATTACCCAGTATTTTCATTATTATTATGAAATGATAATAATATTCCTGCAATATTACTACAATATTTCCGCTTTCTCATCACAACAACTAAAAACCCACAATAATATTGTTATGATGTTACTGAAATGTTGTCTGATTGTTACCAAAATATTGTACTGATATTCCCCATAATATTCCTACTGTGATAAAATCGCCGCGGACATTAAGTGTCGCTACAGTTTCACTGCAATATTACTGCTATATATCACAGGAATATTTAATGTTGCGTGTAGTACTCATGTGATATTGCTGCAATATTCAGAACTATATGTGGGCAACTCCTAGCCAAAATCCTTAAACTTAGCGACTTGAAATTTGGATGGCAAATTTAATCGTTTTTATGTTGTTGGCAACGAATAAGAAAGGATTTTACGCAATTCAAACCCTACGCGGGTAAATTTTACAAATTTAAATTTTTAAATGGCCTGTAAAATGTAATTTTACGGAATTATTCCAAATCTCCAAAACTCGATGAGATATCGGCTTTTTTTTATCGTTTAGAGGTTTTTAATACTAATTTCTAGAAAGTATTTTGTGGGTTTTACCCTAATCGACCAACTAGAGATTGAATTTTTAAAATTTCGAATCCTAAATTGGTCAAAAATGGCAAAATTGGATTTTACAGATTCATTCAAAATCTTCAAGGCCCGGTGAGATATCGATTAGGCTGTTATCCCATGGCCTATACAAAACCGGAATAACAAAGCCGGAATAGCAAAGCCGGAATGGCCGACCAAACACAGCCTTTCCGGGAAATCGATCGTTTCGGTTCCGATTCTAACCCCCATATGTTGCATGGAGCATATTTTTTCGGTAAAATTTCAAACTTATGTTACATCAATGCAATTCTTTGTAAAACTTTTGTGCAAAAAGCATTTTTTTAAATGAAAATATATTTGATAGTAACTTTCTCGTGCAATCTTATGCTAAATTCCGTTGAGTTTAATAAAATTTGGATTATTAATGATCGAAAGTGAGGTTAGGTTGACGCTTATTTCCTGAAAAGATACTTCATGAAACAGTAGGGGTTTAAAATCGGAACCGGCATTCAATGACATTAAGCCTCAAAATTCTCAAAATTAATGTTCACTTTGAAATGATTTAATTGTATGCCCCCTTTAAATTGTGATAAATATTTCAAGCGTGAGATGTTTTATATGTATCTCGTATTTATATATTTACATAACAACTTGAACAGATTTAAAATGAGCGAATGTAATTCTGAATTTATGGGGAAAATCTTGAAATATATAAGGTTTTTAGGAGAATAGAACTGGAAGTTAGGAAAGGTGACATAAAAGAAAAATAATGACTATAAGTGCACTTTATAATATAGGTAGTAAAATGGACCATATAGGGTAAGACTAAGACATAATAAAACATTTTGTGTAAAAAGCGATGTATAGTGTGTAGGATTTATATGTTTAGATACGAAAAATGTTTCACGTGCGTGCGTCAGAATCGCAGCAGTGTGGACGGATGAGTGAGTATCTCGAGCAGAAGCTGATCAAAATACTCAGTATGAAATACTTGTAAAAGAAGATTGTTAGTTTTAAGTGTGAAATTGTGTGATGTATGTTTTGTATGAGTATAGTAATTAAGAAAAGATTGTAAACCAAGTTCATTTCTGGGCCATAGGCTGAAATAATATATATATATATATATATATATATATATATATATATATATATATATATATATATATATATATATATATATATATATAAGTACTTTTTACTTGAATAATAAATTAATGCAAAATTAACATAATAATAATTGTCTTTATTGAAAATTACACAGGCCGACAAGATTTTTAACCCAGAGACCAGACCATACTTTTCCGAAGGTTTTTGGCACGCTGAATCCAAATCCGGCCTCAGAATTGCTCTATCACCTCAGGTTTTCGAGATATCCTAACCTAAAAGTGCAAAAATCACCGTTTTTGGCTGTTTTTGAGGTTATGTTATGCCGCCAACTGATTTTTTAATACAAAACGACCAGCGGCATCTGAAAGTACTAGTCTTGCCCTTCAAAATTCATTTTCGCTTGTTTCGATTCGACTTTTCCTTCTCGAGATATATCGATTTCAATCTGTAATGTGTCAGTGTTTCTTAACTACTAGACATCCTATCCCATAGCCCCGTTTATACTCGGATAAACAAACTCTTCCTGATATTGCTGTCAAACCGCTTGCAAATGCATACCAGGTAGTTTTTGGGGTCACTGATCACAAATCTGGAGTTAGAATCTCCGAATTCAAAATGGCGGATCCAATATGGCGGCTATGATTACCACGATCCGTAGTAAGTCACAAAAAATCCCGGAAAAGCTCTGGAGATCGGTTACTCGGGGGTTTTCGGGGTCGCTGATCTCAAATCTGGAGTCAGAATTTCCGAATTCAAAATGGCGGATCCAAAATGGCGGTTATGATTACCACGATCCATAGTAAGTCACCAAAAACACTGGAAAAGCTCTGGAGATCGGTTACGCGGGGGTTTTCGGGGTCGCTGATCTCAAATCTGGAGTCAGAATTTCCAAATTCAAAATGGAGGATCAAATATCGCGACTATCGTTGCCAAGGGCCATAGCCATAGTTGACCAAAATCTTGGAAATGGTCTTTTAAGTCGTCACTTGGAAGTTTCCCGATTCTCCGAGCTCGAATCTGCAGTCAAATATTCCAAGTACAGAATACCTACTGACCCACCCAATATGTTACAAAATGACGGATGTAATATAGCAGCTAGTCTTACATAAAGAACCTCACTTTGACTTCTTATGAAAACGTTGTCGCTGCTCCTGAAACGATCGTTTATATGACTTGCGCCTATAGACAGTCGATACGTTATGTCTATGCAGAGACCAGCAGTAGTCCGCCATCATCCGCTCATCCCACCTACCTTGAAAATGCCGCTCCTTTTGTTTGAAATCTGAATCAATACGGTATTAGATACATGATCGTCGTAGTGTGCATGTATGAATCTGATGTACAGCCAGTGTAGATCAGCCAGTGCTTTCAAGAAAAACAAGACTTTCCGTGTTAGAGATCGCGTTTGAGCGACAGGCTACCGGATTAGTCATCAACCCATAAATAAATTAATACGGTATTAGATACATTAACGTCGTAGTGTGCATGTATGAATCTGATGTACATCCAGTGTAGATCAGCCAGTGCTTTCAAGAAAAACTAGACTTTCCGTGTTAGAGATCGCGTTTGAGCGACAGGCTAACGGATTAGTCATCAACCCATAAATAAATCAATACGGTATTAGATACATTAACGTCGTAGTGTGCATGTATGAATCTGATGTACATCCAGTGTAGATCAGCCAGTGCTTTCAAGAAAAACTAGACTTTCCGTGTTAGAGATCGCGTTTGAGCGACAGGCTAACGGATTAGTCATCAACCCATAAATAAATCAATACGGTATTAGATACATTAACGTCGTAGTGTGCATGTATGAATCTGATGTACATCCAGTGTAGATCAGCCAGTGCTTTCAAGAAAAACAAGACTTTCCGTGTTAGAGATCGCGTTTGAGCGACAGGCTAACGGATTAGTCATCAACCCATAAATAAATCAATACGGTATTAGATACATTAACGTCGTAGTGTGCATGTATGGATCTGATGTACATCCAGTGTAGATCACTCAGTGCTTTCAAGAAACATAAGACTTTCCGTGTTAGAGATCGTGTTTGAGCGACAGGCTAACGGATTAGTCATCTACAATGTGTAAAGTTAATAAATTTTGCAATGTTTGCAGAAAGTTTGAGGCAGAAACTTACCGTAGAAACATCAGTGATACAATAAGAGCACAGTTCGAAGAATGTTATCAAACGCCTATGAGAAATCTAAATAAACCCTCGGTTCCTAATTCTATTTGTGAAGATTGTCGCCGAACTTTGAAAAACTGGAATAGTATAAAAAAGGATGTTGTAATTGAAACAGTAGTGTGGCGTGAACCTAGAAATCATGATGATGACTGCTACTTTTGTGGATGTGATATAACTGGTAGAAACCATACAAATAAACATTTGCTTGTGTATCCTAAGGTGCTTAGTGTAACACCACCAAAAATTGGAAAAATAGAACGGAATACAAATACTGTTCCTCAGCCACAAGCGGAGCAAGAAAGGCAAACGATTGAAAGTGACGAGGCTGAAAGCAGTGACGATGAATTTTCTTTTGACGACGGAAAACCGCAACTTTTTGATCAAAATGCTCTGGATGATTTTGTGCGGGAATTGAATTTGAGTAAAGATTTGGCAGAGCTATGCGCTTCCAGACTCAAAGAAAGAAATCTTCTATCCCCTGGGACAAAAATTTCCGTCTACAGGAAAAGAGATAATAAGTTCGTGAAGTATTTTACTAAAGAGAATTCCCTTGTATATTGCAACGATATTAAAGGTTTGATTAGTTTATATGAGATAGAAGAAGTTTATAAGCCGGAGAACTGGCGACTCTTTATAGATTCTTCAACAGATAGTCTTAAAGCAGTACTGCTTCATAATGGAAATAAATATGCGGCAATTCCCATTGGCCATTCCACCGTATTGAAAGAATCGTACGAAAGCTTTCAATTTCTTCTTGAAAAAGTCAATTATTATAATGAGCACAAATGGTTGATTTGTGGTGACTTCAAAATGATAAATATTTTAGTAGGTTTGCAGTCGGGAAACACGAGACATCCGTGTTTTCTCTGCCTTTGGAACAGTCGTTCCCGACAGGAGCACTGGGTAAAGAAAAATTGGCCACAAAGAATCCAGATGAAGGTTGGTGAACACAATGTCATTCATGAGAGTCTTGTCGACACCCGTCGAATCCTATTGCATCCATTGCATCTCAAGCTTGGCTTTATGAAGCAATTTACTAAAGCTTTAGACAAAGAAGGCGAATGTTTTCAGTACATTGCATCCAAGTTTAAGCATTTGTCGGATGCTAAACTTAAAGAAGGCATATTTGTTGGGCCTGATATTAGAAAACTTATGAAAGACGATGATTTTGTAAAAACCATGACACCCGTACAAAAAGATGCTTGGATGAGCTTCAAAAGTGTCACAGACAATTTTTTAGGAAACTATCGAGATCCAAAGTACAAATCTATTGTATCTACGATGCTAACGAATTTCCAAAAATTAGGGTGCCTGATGAGTATGAAATTGCACTTTTTGTTTTCTCATTTAGACTACTTTCCTGAGAATAATGGCGCATTCAGCGAAGAAATGGGTGAACGCTTTCATCAGGATTTCAAACAAAAGGAGTGGCATTTTCAAGGTAGGTGGGATGAGCGGATGATGGCGGACTACTGCTGGTCTCTGCATAGACATAACGTATCGACTGTCTATAGGCGCAAGTCATATAAACGATCGTTTCAGGAGCAGCGACAACGTTTTCATAAGAAGTCAAAGTGAGGTTCTTTATGTAAGACTAGCTGCTATATTACATCCGTCATTTTGTAACATATTGGGTGGGTCAGTAGGTATTCTGTACTTGGAATATTTGACTGCAGATTCGAGCTCGGAGAATCGGGAAACTTCCAAGTGACGACTTAAAAGACCATTTCCAAGATTTTGGTCAACTATGGCTATGGCCCTTGGCAACGATAGTCGCGATATTTGATCCTCCATTTTGAATTTGGAAATTCTGACTCCAGATTTGAGATCAGCGACCCCGAAAACCCCCGCGTAACCGATCTCCAGAGCTTTTCCAGTGTTTTTGGTGACTTACTATGGATCGTGGTAATCATAACCGCCATTTTGGATCCGCCATTTTGAATTCGGAAATTCTGACTCCAGATTTGAGATCAGCGACCCCGAAAACCCCCGAGTAACCGATCTCCAGAGCTTTTCCGGGATTTTTTGTGACTTACTACGGATCGTGGTAATCATAGCCGCCATATTGGATCCGCCATTTTGAATTCGGAGATTCTAACTCCAGATTTGTGATCAGTGACCCCAAAAACTACCTGGTATGCATTTGCAAGCGGTTTGACAGCAATATCAGGAAGAGTTTGTTTATCCGAGTATAAACGGGGCTATGGGATAGGATGTCTAGTAGTTAAGAAACACTGACACATTACAGATTGAAATCGATATATCTCGAGAAGGAAAAGTCGAATCGAAACAAGCGAAAATGAATTTTGAAGGGCAAGACTAGTACTTTCAGATGCCGCTGGTCGTTTTGTATTAAAAAATCAGTTGGCGGCATAACATAACCTCAAAAACAGCCAAAAACGGTGATTTTTGCACTTTTAGGTTAGGATATCTCGAAAACCTGAGGTGATAGAGCAATTCTGAGGCCGGATTTGGATTCAGCGTGCCAAAAACCTTCGGAAAAGTATGGTCTGGTCTCTGGGTTATTGGTTCAGGAAAATTTTGTCGGCCTGTGTTATTGATGTTTTATACATCGCAATACAATAAATCATTCAAAACGAAAAAATTGGCCCAAAAGTGGATTTGAACATAAAACCTCTAGGTGACAACCCAGGAACCCACAAATATACATGTTTATATATATGTCTAAGTCCATTTATATATAATTATAAATATATATAATATATATATTTATAATATATATTAATAATTTATAATTTATAATTTCTAAGTCTTTATAATTTATATATATATATGATATATATTTATAATTATATATAAATGGACTTAGAAATATATATAAACATGTATATTTGTGGGTTCCTGGAAAAACGACTTAAGTCCATTTCTTTGAAAATTGAGTTTTGAACGATTTTGGTATCCTTACATAGCATATTTTTCTGATAATAATGCAAATAATCGGAAAAGTGTGAAAACAAATGTCCATATCTACTACTTATGATTTTTTTTAACATTAGTTTAAATGAAAAATAAAAACTTTGAACCTTAATAACTCAATAACATAAAAAGATACATGCTTATATAAAGTTATATATATATATATATATATATATATATATATATATATATATATATATATATATATATATATATATATATATATATATATATATATATATATATATATATATATATATATATATATATATATATATATATATATATATATATATATATATATATATATATAAACTGTCCCCCTGTCAGCGTAAAATTATAATTTTTCTCAAAAACAGAAATGTAACGTAACTATATACATATATACGAGGTCTGTCCCAAAAGTATCCGACCTACCTCGATTTCTCGGCGCTTGATTTATTCTTCGTCATCCGGGGGGTGGCATCCTTCAAAGTAGTCCCCATTTGATTGAACAAGACGCTCATATCGATGTTTCCACTTATTAAAGCACTGTTGAAAGTCAGACTTCGGAATCGCCTTTAGTGCATTCGTCGCATTAGTTTCAACAGTCTGTTTATTGTCGAATCGATGTCCTTTAAGCGGCATTTCAATCGAGGAAACAGCCAAAAGTCGCAGGGATCTATATCAGGACTGTATGGAGGCTGGCCTGTGTTTCAATAAATACTGCTGCACAAGGTTTGATGCGTGCGCTGGAGCATTGTCGTGATGAAGAAGCCAGTCACCGGTTTCCCAAAGTTGCGCTCGTTTACTCCTGATTGCATTACGTAATCTTTTCAAAACTTCAACGTAGTACTCTTTATTGATTGTCTGGCCTTGTAGGGGCATATTCGTGGTGCACAACGCCCTCATAATCGAAAAAAACAATCAACATTGACTTGATGTTGCTTCGACTTTGACGAGCTTTTTTCGGCCGAGGCTCAGGTGGAAGCTTCCATTGCAAAGATTGTTGTTTTGTTTCAGGATCATAACCATAAACCCATGACTCATCACCAGTAATAACCTTTTTAAGAAAGTTTTCATCACTATTAATCATTTCCAAATTGTCCTGAGCGATTTCTAATCGAAGGTTTTTTTGCTGGTCTAAGAGCAGTTTCGGGATGAATTTTGCACACACACGAGTGATTCCCAAATTCTCGGTTAAAATTCGCCAAACAGTACTTTTTGGTATTCCAAGTTCATCTTTCAGTTCTCTCACAGTCAAACGACGATCTTGTTCAACTGCGACACGCACACGCTCGACATTATCCGACGATGTTCCCGTCGAAGGTCGACCAGAACGAGGATCACTGTCAACAGATGTGCGGCCACTTTTGAACCGCCTATACCACTCTTTTATTTGTGTTTTGCCCATACACTCATCTTTAAAGGCCTTTTGCAACATTTCAATAGTTTCCGCACAACTTTTACCGAGATTAAAGCAAAATTTTATGCAAATTCGCTGTTCGGTTCGTTCTGCCATTTTTAGCAATAAGTAAATTACGACGAACGCAAAAAAGTCGTTGTAAACAAATACACGCTGCGCGGGAACTAAGGCGTTTCATCGGTATCTCAGGCTACTGACCAGAAGGTTAGGAGTTGCTGGTGACGTTCGTACCCTTCAGAGGTCGCCTGAGTCTCTCCGCGCGAAGATATGAACGTAGGTTGGATACTTTTGGGACAGACCTCGTACATGTGTATATATATATATGGGGAATTCTTTTTCAAATCAGCCACCCGCCCTGCCCATTTCAATTTTAAGGAAAAAATTTTTTTTAGCACACGACAAAATTATTTAGAAATCTAGTTTTTGATGCCGTTAGGTGTTTAAAAAAGAAAAAATTTCTAACCTAAAAAAACTGTCTAAAGTGAGGCATCTTGCAAAAAAATTTCCATTTTTTTGTCAAAAATGATCGAAAAAATTATAATTCCTCAATAATTTTGATCAAATTGCTCATTAATAGCATTTTAGGGGTCGCTAAACAAGAATCCGATG
The DNA here is from genome assembly GCA_949152435.1 of Gastracanthus pulcherrimus. NCBI lineage: Eukaryota > Metazoa > Arthropoda > Insecta > Hymenoptera > Pteromalidae > Gastracanthus > Gastracanthus pulcherrimus. The sequence goes on from OX424576.1 coordinate 54,129,773, forward strand.
TCAGATTTCAAATTCAAGATGGCGGATCCAAGATGGCGGATAGTATTTTTTAATGTTGACCGATTTCTACTAAATTCTGTACGTTTGGGGTTTTGGGATCACTGATTACGATTCCGAATTCGAATTTCAAATTCAAGATATCCGATCCAAAATGGCGAACCTTAATTTCAAATTCCAGATTGCTGAACCAAAATGGGGTGCAGATATTTTCTTATTATTGCCTGATTTCTAAAAAATTTTGTAAACGGAACTTTTTGATGACTCTGATAACGAATTTGAGTTGAAGTTTCAAATTTAAGATGGCGGATCCAAGATGGCGGACATTACTTATTTATCGTCGATTGATTTATCCAAAATTGGTATTAAAATATATTTATAGTCAAAAAATATTTATGTTTACTTATCCACCACCTGGGGAGGCGCTCGATGCGGGACTAGTAAACCCGACACGAGTCTGTTTTCATCTATGTGAACTCCGTCTGTCTATCCATCTGTCTGTAGGGTGTGACTTATCTATGTCAATTTCAGTTCATTTGTAGAGTGATTGTTTTTGTGTTTTTAAATTTTAATAAAACTTTATAATGAATTACTTCTTTGATTGTGGTGATCAGTAAATTACATTTTTTTTTCGTATCATTAGAAAATTTTTTAATCAAACAATTCCATTTTTCTCTACTATAAAACCGTGGTTTTTCGAAATCTCATTGTCATGAAATACTTTATCAAAGTAGCAAATAGATATATTGTCGAAATGTTTTTTTGCCCAATTGAATAGTACTTGAGGAGTTAATATTGCTTCAGATGGTTTTGCCGTAAGGCTTGCCTTGTAGGCTGACTTTTTGAAAGTAGCACCTATTCCATCATACATGCTTTTTTCATGTGCAGTTGCTGTGTAATGCCATTCTGCTTCAATATTAAAATCTTTTTTATGATTAATTAAATTGTTAATTTTAGTTTAAATTGTTTGAAATTTATTTTTAAAATGTTGCTTAGCTCCATCAGTACAATAATAAATTTTTTGAATTCTTTTAACCTTCTTTTTAATTTCTAGTATCAGTAGCGTTTGAATAGCATATAAAGCGGCAGTGTCATGTTTCAGACTATCAGACAAAAAAACCATACTCTGATGGTTAACTTCATTATTTTCTTTGTAATAGAAAATCACAGGTACCACTGTACATTGGTTATTGTTGAAATGAAAAGCCTGGGAAGCATCCTGACAAACGTAAGCATAATTTTCTGAGAAATCAAACATTACAAGTACTTCATGTGGGCTAAGATTTTCTTTTTTTTCATTTATAAACAGAGTCTGCTGCTTTGCAATGTAAGAATGAACTTTCAGAGTCTTTAGCTTATTGTCTAGATCCAATAAATAATCTTCAACACTCGATGTCTGTTCGGTTAATGTTGCTCTATCAGTAGCAGTCCACGATGAGTACGTAATATCAAAAATACAGGAATCTTCTAATTGTTTATGTATTAGAGATATCATTTTCTCAGTTCCTGGACATTTATTACACTTGTCGATGTAACAGTCAGAAGTTGGATTTGAACAAACCATTTTTTCTATACAATCTTTATAATTAGAAAAAGGAGTACTTGCATTTTCAGTCAATTGTTTCAGGTTTATGGCATCTAACATAAGTTTCATATTTTGATGGATAGTACATACGCATACCGAAAGCATTCCAGATGCTCCAGGAAGAATACTCGTACAATATTTTGGTCTGATAAATGCAAATTTACTAAAAGAAATTTGGATTTTCGGGTGAGTCTCTTTAAAACAAGAATAGAGTTCTTTCATATTCAATAATAATAGACGTTTACTTTTTTCTTCTCTTGTGCCATCTTTATTTTTTACGGAAAGAACGTCTTTCTTTGATGGCATGATTCGACTGTACATAACGTTATTGTAAAATTCTTCAATATTTTTCACAGTTTCCTGGGAAAAACTACGACCCGCTTTCGCAACAGTTTCACTTAAAACCCCATTCATCGACCTCAGCCTTTTAGACTTTTCAACCAAATATCTTGAAGCATTAAACTCCTTAGCAATCTTTCTCGTGCTCCATGGACTTGGAGCAAGAGTAAGAATCCTGACTCTTAGAGGATCGTTCCTGTCCAAACTTGAAAATTTAGTTTTAAGCCCATCTAGCATTTCTTCTAAATCAATTTCTCTTTGGGATCGAACTTCTGATTCCGGTGACGCTCTAGAATCAAGGTTTTGTTCATCATTGGATATACGAGAATCATCATTATACGAATCATCAGAATCACTTATATTGGCTTGAATAGATTCATCCTTATCATTTAAATTTAAAATAGAAGCCTTTTTTCGACAAGCAGCACAAATTCTAGAGTCGGGATGTAAATGAAGGAATTGTTTTATTACACCACTAGAAACCCTACGGAGATCTTTTCCGTAATGACCCTTTTCACCGGGTTTCCTAAACAAATCCACGCATTTATCTGATTTAAAGTTATCGCACATCTTGATCAATATATTAATAAATATCCGAAGAAATAGCGCCCAATATCTAAAAAACGACTATTCTGAAAAGCACTGTCGCTGCTGATTTGAGAATAAAGGGCCACAAAAATTTGTGGAAAATAAATCAACTATCCTAAAAAAGACTGTTGAATATAATCCACCAATTTTCGTTATTGAACCTGAAAATAAATCTCAATAACTATCCCAAAAAGGACTGCTATTGAGAGTACGCCGATATTGAAGAGCACCCAAGATCTCAAAAAAATCGACTATCCTGAAAAGGACTGTCGCTACTGATTTGAGAATAAAGGCCCCAAAAATTTGTGGAAAATAGATCAACTATCCTAAAAAGGACTGTTGAATATAAACCACCAATTTTCAAGTAAGGTACTGGGAAATGAGATCCACAGGGCGAACCAAAATTAGTAAGTGTAGAGATCTAAGAATAATCTTCCAAAAATATATCCATAATTAAAAAGCTATTTTGAATTTCTTAAATCTAACCACAGTTTTGTGTTAAGTGAATATAAATATTTTTTGACCATAAATATATTTTAATACCAAATTTTGGATAAATCAATCAACGATAAATATGAAATTTCTTAGAAATCAGCCAATAATAAGAAAATATCTGCACACCATTTTGGTTCAGCAATCTGGAATTTGCAATTAAGGTCCGCCATTTTGGATTAGACACCTTAAATTTGAAATTCGATTTCGGAATCGTAATCAGTGATCCCAAAAACCCCAACATACAGAATTTAGTAGAAATCTGTCAACATTAAAAAATACTATCCGCCATCTTGGATCCGCCATCTTGAATTTTAAATCTGACATCGGATTCTTGTTCAGCGACCTCTAAAATACTGTTAATGAGTAATTTGGTAAAATTATTGAGAAATTATAATTTTTTCGATCATTTTTGACAAAAAAATGAAAATTTTTTTGCAAGATGCCTCACTTTAGACAGTTTTTTGGAGGTTAGAAATTTTTTTTTTTAAATACCTACCGGCATCAAAAACTAGATTTCTTGACAAATTTTTTCGTGTGCTCAAAAAGATTTTTTCCCCAAAATTGAAATGGCAGGGGGGGTAGCTGATTTGAAAAAGAATTCCCCATATATATATATATATTTGTATATAGTTACGTTACAATTCTGTTTTTAAGAAAAATTATAATTTTAAGCTGACAGGGGCACAAATTAAGTTAAATAAGTTACACGATTTAGATAAACAAAAGCTAGAAGAACTACGAGGGTCGTTCAGTAAGCCCTTAGAAAATTCAAGATATGACGCTCGTAGTATCGAAAGCGAATTTTTCGTAGTGAGCAGCACTACTAACTAGACAGCTGTTAAAGTTTCAGCTCTATCTATCACATAGTTTCATTTTTATTGTCGATTGAAGTAAACAACTTTCGTTTATTCATAACAATGGAAAAAAGTGAGTTTCGAGCGGTGACTAAACATCTATATTTAAAAGGCTTAATACCGAAAGTATGCTCCTGTGTTTGCAACCTTTTTACAATTGGGTGAATAAATTTAAACGTGGCCGTACATCCACAAAAAGATGAATATCGTTCGGGACGCCCAATGGAAGTGACTACCCCCGAAATGATTGACAAAATCCACGATATGATTTAAAGTGATCGACGAATGAAAGTTCGCGAAATAGTTGAGGCCACAGGCAAATCGCAAGGTACAGTCGTGTGGTCGACTCTGAGGCTGTTTTGGCGCTTCTCCGTCGCAATCCTGAGAAGTTTCTGCGACGATACATAACTGTGGATGAAACATGGATACACAACTACACTCCAGAGACAAAGGAACAGTCAAATCATTGAAGTTTTGAAGATGAACGGGCTCCGAAGAAGGCGAAGACGGTGAAATCGGCCGGCAAGGTGATGGCTACGGACTTTTGGGATGCACTCGGCATCATCTACATCGATTACTTGGAAAAAGGAAAGACGATAACAGGAATATTATGCGTCGTTATTGCACCAGTTGAGCGAAGAAATCAAGGAATAATGTCCTCATTTGAAAAAGAAAAAGATCCTCTTTGATCAAGACAATGCACGGGTGCACACCTGCGCAGTTTCGATGGCCAAGATTATGGAATTTGGCACAATCGCTGGAATAGTAGGTGGTCCAGGAGGTGAAAATAACGACACTGAGTTTATATAAAAGTAAACTATATATTCAGCACTCTGCGCTTTCTGTTCTGTATACAAAAAAAAATATAATAAAGTAGTAAGGCACGTTGAAGAAGAAGACTCTGTAATACTCGGCTGCGAAAGACGTCCTGCGTGCGGAAGAGAGCGCGCTCGAATGTCACCGGCTGCTCGAATGACACCGCAGCAGCGCGCGGGCAGCAGCGATGGTAGAGATAATAAGAAGGTAGAGGGAAAGTGGGAGAAAGCAGGGAAAAGATGTAGTTCTTCCCTTTGCGCTCACGCGCAAGAGACACGAAGTCTAGCGCTTCGCCGACAGAATTAAAGTTCGAATTATTACAACATCCACCGTATTCACCAGATTTGGCCCCTAGTGACTGTTTCTTATTTCCAAACTTGAAAAAATGAATTTTTTTTTATCTTTTTCTATGGATTTATTGAACAATCCTCCTAGCATTCGATTTCAATTTTATAAAAGTATATGCGTGGGTTATATATATAGTAAGAGCTCGTACAACATATACATATGAATTATAAAATAAACGAAAACTAATTCGACACTGTACATGTAGTATTAAAAAACCATAATTTCATTTTATACAAAATAAAAGTTCATACACGCACTTTCATTCATTTGGAATTGAACGAAACCGGATTATTTTTTATCATGAATCCATGGCAAGACTTTCGAATATTTTACCAATCAATGAAGAACGTGTAACAGGACATAAGAATATGTGCAACTGTTAGTTCGGGTTGGTAATTACATTTCTAAATCTCCAAATTTTCTGAATAAAATGATGTGACTTATTGGCATAATCTGTATTTTTATTATTTATCAATTGTTATTTATTGTTAAATGTTCAAAATGAACATTACAAATAAAATTTTAAGTGTATATAATTATATACAACTATATATTATTATATATAGGGATATATAATCAGATCAAACTGTAGAAACATAACTATTATATAGTTATATATAGACGTTTATATATCCTTATATATATAAATATATATACTTATATATTATTATATATTATTACATATAATTGTATATAGTTATATATGATTATATATAATTATATATAAGTCATTTTTACTTGGGAAGCATATATGATCATATATGATATAACAACAATTACTTTCACATATGGTTATTTATGATCATATATATTTATATGATTGTGTATGATCTCATATGATCATATATGTAACTACATGTAAATATTTAAGTTTTGGATCAGGTAGTAAAAATAACTGTATACAGCAATGGGCATACAATTATAATTAAGTACAGAGGAAGCTAAAGCAAATTGGAATGCCAGGCAAAACAGAGTACATACAAGCTTTATTTCGTGTTGTACATAGAGCAAATTTTTAACAGCAAAAAAACTATCAATTATCTATAAAACCATGTTTTTGAGCATATTCCTAAGGTGTACGTCTCGTAAACTAAATGGGCCACTAAAATACAAGCACATTTTTGTTTACAACATATTAATAATAAATACACCGTATAATTTTAAACATTCTATGTAAAGAATTGAGACGCCCGAAACATTTTGAAGTTCCAAAATGTAAACCTTAAGAAATTAACACTTAGAGAGCAAATTTAATTTGAGAACTTCATTTTCGTTATAGTTTAAAATGGATTTTATGCTAACTGACAATCAAAAGCAAGTGTATGCATAATTTTATTTTGTGATATAGTATATTAAAACTTGTTTTTAACAATAACAAAAATAAACGTAAAATATTTTTTTTATAATGACGAAGATAGAACTCTCTCTTAAAATAAAATATTAATGAAACTTGGTTCCAATTTATTCTTTCCTATTTATTCCAATGTATTTTTTAAATTAATTTCACTGAAACATATCTTTTGATTAAATTAAAAACGTGCATTTTTTTCGAATTTAAGGAGGGTCTTTTGTTAGATATAGGACATAGAATAACAAAATTATATGAGCGTTTATATAGGTCCTACGATAAAACTAATGAAATGTACTTAATAATAATAGTATAGGAACAATTTTTTTTCGTATAGTTATGGATTATTATTAAGTACATTTCACGAGTTATATCATAGGACGTTCACAAACTCTCATATCATTTTTTTTGTTTTATGTCCTATATCTAGCGAAAGAGCCTCCTTAAAGGACCGTCGCCGTCACATAATTTCAAACGATTTGCCTATATATTTTTCATTTAGACCTTTGCATGGGTTTTTTAATTTGATATTTTAACAGTTTATGCAAATACGGTCGTATTTGTTTCAATTTGTCAAAAATTTAAGTACATGCAGCAAGTTAAAGTTTGCATGACATTACTTTGGTATAGAATTTGTGCACCATGTCTCATAAAATGTTTTCCATACCTCTACTTAATTCACGTTAAAAATAAACATTTTTTTATATCTCAATTTTAAAGATAATAATAAAAAAATTAACATTTTACAAAGAAACTATACCTACTATGCTCTACAAGAATACATTATTAATTAAATCTATATCAGTTTTCTTTACTATTAAGGTGGTGTTAAACCCCGTATTACTGGTAAATACGGGGAACCACTTTTTTGATTCATTTTTCAATTTTATGAAAATATCTTTATGGAACGTTGTTCTTTCTGATTAGAACAACTTTCCAGAGATATTTACTCAAAATTGAAAATGAAATGAGAAAAGTGAATCCTCGTATTTGTTGATGACAGGTGGTTTTAGCATCACCTTAAGGAATGTGAAATACTGATGTCATTGATATTTTTCCAGCTTTTTACTCATTTTTTCCAAAAATTTGAAGCTATATATAAAAGTTATGTGCTGAGTACAAGTGTTTCATTATCGCTTAGAATGCAACTTTTAACAGCTCATAACTTCCATACTTTGAAGTTTTAGACAAAATTACTACAATGTTATTTCTCCTAAAATAGGCTAATTAACATACTAGAAAAGAATAATTCCTTCCATTATTCCCTTTTTCAAACAAATTTCTTAGATAATCATTTTTCGAATTTTATTTGAACAACTGTGCACTTAAAGCGCTATAAAATAAGTTTGCCATTAGATAAACTATGTTAACGTTTTTTCCTATGTTTAATATATTATAATATTGAAAAAATCGAAAAAAATCCATAGGTGTGCTCTAATTTTTTTTTAGTGATTTGGACAATAAAAATAATAATTTTTCAGCTCATACATCATGTTCTTATATGATCAAATATGATTACATACGACCATACATGAGTATATATTATATTAACGGTAGTTATGCGCACTAATATTCGTTAAATGTGACATTTACAAATAGCAAAAGTGGTTAGGGTTATGGCTCAGAAATCTGAAGATCCGAGGTTCGATTCCCACCTCGGGAACTTTTCTTTTTAATCATAAAAATAATCCTTATACACTTTTCATATATGACCATATGTGATTACATCTGCCATAACTTGGATATGCTCGTATATGATCATATATGAACCCTTCATACATGATCATATATGGACATGTATGAATTATTTTTACACGGATATACTAATAACATTGGAGTACAACTTTAGATAGCTATATCTTTAAAAAAGTACCGCTTGATATGCTCAGGTTTTTATGTATTACTTCTATGCTTATTTTACATTACATACTAGTTTTCAAGACGATGTAAAGAAAACCTGGAGGTTATTCACGAGTGATAATCTGTATGTCAAAGGATTTCTCCAAAAAATAATTACATACATTTCTTATGCAATTATTTTTTGGACAAATCTTGTGATATACGTTTTATCACTTCAGAATAAGGCCCCTGGTTTACTATAAATAAAAATTTTCGTTTTGTGATAGCACAAAATAGGGCTCTCATGTTAAAAACTGAAACTTTGAAACTAAATTTCTCGATTTGGATACTGCAGGGAGGGGGGAGAAATTCCAACCACGTATAAAACACACCTAAATTAACATATGATAAAAATTTCAAGAGATTTTAAAGAAATTCAATTCTCCGGTGAACATCCTTAATATTAACAAACGGTTGAGCATCTTTAAAATTAAATCCCAACAAAATAAGCTTTGAAATAGTTTAATCAGTACTCTCTAAATTTAAAGCAGTGAAATTTTCACTAATTTATGCAGTGATTATTATTTCCACTTATGAAACAGTGGAAATTACAGTGTTTTATCAGTGAAGTACTTAATTCACTATAAGAACAGTAGATTGTCACTGTTTGTTATAGTGAAACACAGTTTTCACTGCTCAATTAGTGAATAATAGTCACTGTTAAAACAGTGAAATGCTTGCCGCCCGCAGCGCCACTCTCGCGTTAGACAACGAAAGACAGTCGTTCGTACGAGGCAGGAAATTGCGTACTGATTTTTCTCGTTCATAAGGCCTCGTGTGAGGTGTTTCACCTATATCGTTTAAAAACGAGTGCTGTATGAACGACAGTATGTATCTCGAACGAATAAATTTAGCATTAATTCGGTGATCGGTGTTTTCGGTTATCTATATTATACGTGCAGCGCGCATACGCGTGCGCTCGTCCGCGCCAGCACACCGCGTCGTCAAATTGTGGACAAAGATGGCTGCTCGTGCGTTTCTTGTGCAAGGATGATTATAGGAGGCTCGTGTTCGTTTTTCGCATAGCATTCTACAATAGAATTAAAGTGATCTACGAGATATTATATAGATAGTTCGGAGTGTGCGTGCATTTACTAAGTACACAGCTCACATACGTGTACTCGATAAACTGCAACAACGTAACCTCGTTTTCCATTTAATTTTCAATTGTGAAAAAATATCTTTCTGGAATATTAACAAGAAGCAACGATGTTCCAGAAAGTAACTGTTTCCAATTAAAAATTAAATAAACAATGAATTCCTGTAATTACTGATAGTAGGATATCTTAACGTTACTGTTTAAAACAGTGGCATTACAGTTCACTGCTTCGCAGTATACTTTCTCACTGTTTAATTCCGTGGATTTGATTTCAATTTAAGGTTTGGAAATTTTAAATACAATGGATACGTAACGCTCGCGCCGTCTACCGGATTTCTTTTTTCAATTTTGGAATTGTGCGTGCAGCGACTATACCCAAACAAACGTAAAACATGCCCTTTTCAATTCGCTTTTTAACCCTCCTGCGCAGAAGTTTATTTTCGTGTATATGGACTAGATCGAATGTAAGTCTGCAACAATATTTTCTGCAAATTCGTAACATTTTCTAAATAATAGCTATACTATTTAGCTTCAATTTGAGAGGTTGTAGATGTCCCAACAAAGTAAAGATTTAAATTTGTGATACAAAATGTATACAAAAATGACGTGTGGTTTGGACGAGTATACTCGGCTCTCTGCGCAGGGGGGTTAAGGAACCCGGAGTGTCATCCATGTAATATAATGGTTGTAATAATAAAAGCTGGACTTCAACTAGTCAATACAAGCGTATTTAAAGACTTTCGATACGGGAATTCCGCTCCTATGCTAATTCCCTGTTTTAACATTATTCAGTATATCTATACACATAACATATATAGATGTACTGAATAATGTTAAAGTGAGGAATAATACAGGAGTGGAATCCCCATATAAAAATAAAATATTATGCGTCTCTAAATATTATGCTTCTCTGACTAATTAAAGTTCAGCTTTTATTATAACAATCATTATATTACATGGATGAAACTTCGGATTCACGCTTGTTTGGGTACAAGTCGCTGCACGCACAATTCCAAACTTGAAAAAACTCAACGTCAGGCGGCGCTGTCCGCGGTACTTACCAAGCGTATAGTTACGATGATATAAGGTCGTATTGGCGTTTTTCCGGCGACAGGGTTTTAAGAACTGGGTTTGCTGTGTCCCTATCTAACCTATTACAAACGTATATATCTGTCTTGGACCCAGTTCCATGGAACCGTGGTGTCATAAACCCGCCAATATATTAGGCGGGCAGGCGGGTTGGTTTGGCTCCTCGATATTAAAACGATTAATAGATATTTTTAAGCAAATAATTGTGAAAATCTAAAGAAAAATACTTCTAGTTTTTGTCTTTGATCATAATATAGAAAAACGAAAGTCCAACCAATTAATTAAATGAGCTTGAAATTCAAAGCCGAAATAATAGGTTGGTTTAATTTTTCATTTGGCTGGTAGAACGCGAAAAAAGAATGGATCCGTTTGAAACAAAGTCTACTTGATAGTTTATACTTCCAACTTTCAGGCCTTGCTTGATATTTTATCTTGCAGTGCTCCGTAATTGTGTATTAACAGTCGGAAAAAGCATTGAAAATGGGGCACGGCGGGCACCTAGGTGGGGCACGAATAGCACACGAAATCTGTTGCACGGCGCGTCAGCTGTTTGCCTCCTAACCTTTAAAAGTTTATAACGCTGTAAGATCGAATTTCGCTATTTTTCATTGCAAATCATATCATACACTCAAATACATGCACAGTACTTCTGGTTTTATTAATTTTTCATTTGATTATTTACGTAAAATTATGGGGGGCACGTAGAGCAGTTTTGACTGACTTTACTTTTCGATTTATATAAATTAATGTGTCACAGAAAACACATATTCAACTGTCGCTTTCGATTCTTGATATAATTTCCTAACTTTTTGTGCTTTTCAAATGTTCTCAGTGTCTATCATTTTTATATAATCCTTGTTAAAAGTTAGGGTGCCACTGATGCCCCACCCTCCCCTAGTATCAAAATCACGAAGTTTTAATCACGAACAAAGAGGACGCGGCTAAGACAAACTTTAATCCGATCGTGCGCTCTTGGTACTATATAGGTATATCCCTGTCCTGCTGCCTTACTGCATTATATATATATATATATATATATATATATATATATATATATATATATATATATATATATATATATATATATATATATATAGTAGCAGCTGTAGAGTCTGCGCGGTTCGCAACGCTTTCATACCATCGAGTGCGCTCGCATTTACGCGCCAGTCTTGCTAGCACACGCTACAAAGATGGCCGCTGCTTAGTCTAGCTTTAGTCGCCGATCCATGTGACCACTGACAAGAGTAAGACACCTTTTCGTGCTCTGATAAACACAGTCTTCATAAAGTGCGTATACCTATTTATATATCTTCCATTGTTTTCTAATAATAATTTTAAGTAAATATACTTGCCTACATTATGGCCTAATGATTCGCTGTGTATGTTTAGTAGTGTAAACAGAGTTAGACTGAGATAATTGATATCCAAGATTATAGGCGATAGCTGTAGCAATAATACAGGTTAAATTAATGTTAAATTTAGATATAATCTACTTAGGACATTTTCCTTTTATTGTCTGTTCCTGCTGCGTAAGCGATGAAAGTGGTTTTGTACTAACGGCACAAAATTGAGATAAAGTGTACACTCTATATGCGCGATTCTCTACTGCGCATGCGGCTCTCCAATAACTTACACTCGATGCTGTCACCGACCATATCGGTGCATAATATATAGGTAGGTACCTATATATACCTATATTCTTTTTAACCGGGAGAATTTTGTTTTTAATGGCGGTGATTGGCGGTGATTTTCTACTCAAGACATACCTACAAGACACGATAATATGTGATACGATCTTATAAACAGGTCTGGACACTTCATATGTGGGGACGCGTGAGCCGAGTAAAGCCGAAAACCCAGAAATAACATGGCGGTGTAGCTGGTGCAGGTGTGATGATTTTACATAGCTCGTTAGCTGACCTTGTTTACTTATTTACATTTGGTGGTTAAATGTGTAGGTAATTGTATTGTAAATATATTGTAACTTGTATTGTAACTTGATCTAGAAAAATAATATTATATAATTATTAGAGATGAAATGTTTATAGAAGAAAAGTAAATTTAAATGTTTTACTCGAAAAATTCATTAGTTATTGAATAACTTTAATATATTAATACATATATTATAGTTGCTTAAATTTCAGTTATATTAAATAATTATAATAGTAATAATAAACAGAAGCAGTCTCAAAAATGATAAAAATAAAATAAAATAAAATAATCAATTATATTAAATGAAACATTATACATTAATATTACAATTTACTTAGCAAAATAATAGTAATAATAAACGGAAGCAGTCTCTAAAATGAAAAAAAATGAAATAAAATAAAATAATAATATAAAGTAAAATAAAAATTCGACGATCCCTAAGAAGAAAGACGTATCACGACATTACGTTTAAGAAGGACGTAGTTCGCCATGAATTTAAAAGGACATAGCTCGCGAGGGACTATTTGTTCGAAAATAGGGGTACAAGTGATTGCAGATTTCATATGATTTTTGGTGATCTCAAAAATGATTTCAACTACATTACACGGAGAAACTGTTAAACTGCAAAAGAGCGTGCATCACTGCGCGGCAAAAGACGGTGCTGAAATGCATCACATATCGACGTGCGTAACTTGTGTTTTTTAAGTCGCGCACGTTCATAGTCTATGCATCTGATGACCGCTGTTTTTTTGTTCATTATGCATGGCGTTTTGACGTGCAAAAATACACAATCTCCGATCACCGACTATTATAGTGGTTTTGTTTGACGCTATAATACGCCAGATCAGTTTTCGTGCAATCGCTGCAGTAAAATGGACGATTTCGTAAAGAATTTATTGAATGAGTAGAATTTCCCTGATCTGACGTATTTTTTTAAAGATAAATATATGTTTGTTTATTTATTTATTACAATTTTGAGACTACAATTTAAACATTCAAATCGTATTTATAAATATTATATTAAAATCAATGTAATTTACATATAATTTCATTTTTATATTTTATAAATATATTTTTAATGAAAATATAAAATTTGTAGTTAAATCAATTAATGAAGAAAAATTTTACAATTTGTATGAAGAACTAATCGACAATATTATACCTATTGATTATGACTCAAGTGATCTGTTTAAGATATGTTACAAAGTATTTTTAGTGTCGTCGCTAGTGCGAACGACGAGGCGAACGAAAGTTAATATTTGCACGTCAAATCGCCGTGCATAATGAACAAAGAAACAGCAGTAATAAGATGCATTGACTATGAACGTTTGCGACTTAAAAAAACAATTTACGCACGTCGATATGTGGTGTATTTTAGCACGGTCTTTTACCGCGCGGTGATGCATGCTCTTTTGCAGTTTGACAGTCTCTCCGTGTAGGCTTAACATGATTTCATATGATCCTTACATAAATGTATGATTTCAACTTATTTCTCTGATTTCAGAAATGATTTCGAAGTCACTTAAATTTATACTATAAAGTAAAGAACTATCCCGTTTAAAGATAAATAAATTAAAGAATAACAAAATATTATTCATTTTAAAATTACTTTGTAAATATACTTTGCACTATTAAATTATGATCGAGAGCATACATAATCTAAAAATCAATGCTATGAGAATACATGACTTTTCAAATAGTAGAATACTCGATTTTTCGGCAATGAATCATTATAAAATAGTAATTAGGTGTACAAAAAGTGAATAGCAAGTAATTATTCCAACAGCTATAGTAAAAGATATTAAGGAAGGCAAACAAATATAATCCCATTTTTAGTTATTTCAGGTTGAGAAATAGGGAATGAATAATTCTGAATATTAATATATCCATGTTTTTTCATAGGTATTAAACAGAAATTATTTGTATTTATCACTGAATCGTAGCAATGGCGTAAAACCCCAATATCATTCGTATTTACAGACATCGCCGCATAGTTTCTCGAATATTCTAAACTTCTATTGGTAGGTCCGTTCATGTATCCAAAATCAAGTACATGGTCCAAATAATTATTTTTTCTTAACACGTGCATGTAATAGGCCCTTTTCCATGCATCTAAAGCAAATGGTAAGTTGAGAATTTTGAGCATTTTCGCCGGAGCGGGAGGTAATGGGCAATACCTACCGGTCCTAAATAAAATTTTTCAAGTTGTAAAAAATTTTAAAAATTTTGAAAATTTTGGAAAGTTTGGAAAATTTTGGAAAGTTTTGGAAAATTTTGGAAATTTTTGGAATTCTTATTTTGAAGATGAAATTGTAATTTAATTCTGTAAGTAAATGGTGCACGACTCAAAATGTGCAACTCCCCATTCGCTCTATATGCTTAAAAAAGGGCTTTACATGCACTTGTCAAAAAAAGTACGGTGTCTAAGAAGGGGAGGGTAATTTCTAGCTCGGGTGATGATTTTAGCACTCGACTACGACTCGTGTTAAAATCATCTCACCCTCGCTAGAAATGGCCCTCTTACCCCCCTAATTTCTGAATATATTATTACAATCTAATCCTTGGAAAATATATTGCTCACCAATATAGATTTGTGTACATTTTTTCTTGTAAGATATTAGAGTACTATACCTAACATATTCTTATATTCTTGATATTTTTGTAACTCAGAATCTCTAACACGCTGTAACCTATCACTACTGAGATCAAACTGATTTTGACTTAACAGCCAGCAAATAGAATATTTCCTTACAAATAGGTTTATTATTAGCTTTATCCGTTACTAATATAAACTGGCTTTTTGGTTTGATCTGTGTCTTATCTTTATTATATTTTTTTGAATTATACGCCGCCATTTACACGAGAAAGAATTGTCAAATCCTTAACTAAATCGGCAATTTTATTTTCAACGCAAAATTCATCTTCTGCACCCAAAGAAGTTTCAGAAGATTGGGAAGGCGTTAGAACAGAATTTTCAGCCGTCTATATCTTCATATTTATCAGAATCATAATTCTTCAAAAGAATATTTTCACATTTCAAAATTTCTATTTCAATTCCTAAAGATGTAATTTCTAAAAATGCGTTTTGTTTTGCTTTATTAATAATTATATTTTCACAGTGAGGTAATTGAAAAATTTCTTGTTTTGCTTTATTAATAATTATATTGTCATAATCAGGTAAAAATTTCGTTTTGGGTACTTGTGCTGTCGAATCGCGGAAAACGAAATTCTTTGGTAGAATTTTCAAAGGTACTAGGTACTTGAAATATCATTTTGGAGCGGTATTCGTTGAATTTGATACATAGTTTCTAACAAATTAGAATTAACAACTGTAGAAAATGTAGTGCTCATAGATCTGAAACGTAGAAAAAAGCTTTCACAGGCCTGACTAGAATATAGTCACGGTAAAAGCAATTCTAACTCTAACAGTAAACTCTAAACTCAAAACCCAACTAATCCAAGCTGAGCAATTTGTAAATTTAAAACGTTTGAAATAATAAAGCCATAAACTGTAAGCCCTAAATATAACTAATCCAATCTGAGAAACTTGCATTTAAAATTTTTTAAAAATTATATCGAAAACTTTAAACCCAACTAACCTAAGCTGAGGAATTTGCAATTTAAAACGTATAAATAATAAAACCACAAACCGTAAACCCTAGATCCAAATCTTAAATTCAACTAACCCAAGCTTAACAATTTGAAATTAAAAAAAGGTTTAAATATTAAAATCGCAAATTCTAAAACCTAAACTTAACTAACTCCAGCTCAGCAAATTTCAATTAAAAAGTTAGTTTAGCTATTTGGAATTTATTGCACGGGTTTAGGTATTATGGTTTATGCTTTACTTCAATTAGTGTTAGTTTGGATTTGTGTTTAATGTTTACGGTTCTGTTATTTAAACTTTTTTTAAACGTGAATTGTTCAGCTTGGACTATAATTTGGTTTAGGGTTTGCGATTTAGTATTAAAATATATTTTAATGTTTCAACTTAGGTTAGTTAGGTTTTCGGTTTAAGGTTTAGGGTTTTATTGTTTGAACGTAATGAATTGTAAATTACTTAGTTTGGGTTAGTTGGGTTTAGGGTTTAGGATTTATGGGTTTTTACGAGTATTATACGAGTAGATTTGCGAATATTATAATATATTAAAAAGAAAATATGTCTTTTGTTTCAAAAGTCTAAACGATGCAGTTATCTAAATAAATCATGTTTAATGTCCAAAAAATGCCATTTTTGGCATTTTTCTTGTAATTTTCGTGGGGAGGTTTATTAGACTGTTTTTTATAGATCTGCTAGCAGATTAGAATTTTTATTACGAACAAATAGATAAAGAAGAATGTTCATAGTTTCGACACTAAATATAACTATTGCTAAAATGAACATATGCAAATAATTCGACGTCCAGATAAACGAAGGGAAATTGTATTAATATTATCTCATAAACGTAGAAAAATAATTCATTAGAATAAATAGATATACGACAATGAAAACATGTAACTACTAGAAAAATGATGTACGAGTGTAAAAGTAAAATGTTTCTTCGAATTTTCAAGCAGTATTAATTTAAACCGTTTAACTTATAATTATTCTATTTATTATCCATCTTATTCCAAAAATCGTCTCATTATGGACTCTAAATATTTTCTTTAACTGTTTGTACATTCGTTTTCTATTTATGTCGAAACAATTTATTTCTAATTTGTGTAAATCTAAACTTTGAAATTCGAAATACTCAGCAAATCTATATAGAACAGTCTAATAAACGGACCCCTCCCATTTTCGTGGCATATCTGATTTACGAATTTATTAATGTTAACATAATATTTAGACTTTCAGAATCAAAGATATATCTTCTATTTCAATATTTCTTAATAATATCACTCACAGAAATCTTGTTGCATGTTACATATGTAATGCAGATGCCAAATCGGTATTGAAATGACACGACAATTACATTGTCTGACGGGACAATGTAATTTTCGTGTCATTTGTCTTACAGATTTAGAATTTGTACTACATATATAACATGCAACAAGATTTGTTGAGTGATATTATTAAGAAATAATGAAATAGAAGATATATCTTTGGTTCTGAAAATCTAAAGATTCTGTTAACGTTGATAAAGTCCTAAATTAGATATGCCATGAAAATTACAAGAAAAATACCAAAAAAAGGCAATTTTGGAAATTATACATGATTAATTTAGATAACTGGATCATTTAGACTTTTGAAACAAAAGACATATTTTCTATTTAATATATTATAATACTCTAAAATCTTTTTGCCTTGTTTTATTTTCTTAAAAAGCATTTAAATAGATAGGACATCATGCATCTGGCATTTTTGACAATCAGCCATATATGGGACATTCCACGTCAACACGTGGACAAACAAATTTATTTTGGCTGAAACTTTTTATATGACTTAAGTTTGGTCAAAACAGTATACATATAAATGTTTAGACACCAAGACCCAATATATCTATAGTTATGTGCCTATTAAATATCAGCTGTTTATTATTTTGTACAAAAAGTTTTTGAGAAAAATTTGTAATAACATTATTTGTAGCAAATTACCTGTAAAATACATATGAATTTTTTCAGACCTGAATTTCAAGATTTCTGATTCGTTGATAAAATATGCACCTATTAGGACAATTTTGAGGCATGTCGGCGAGCTTAATTTTTTTTCATTTTGTTCTTAAAATTGTCCTTGTGATAAGACATTCAAAATGAGCCCCGGCAAAAGTTGAATCGAGATTTGTAACAAAAGTTATGTTAGTTCAAAAAAATTAATGTCTGTCCGTGTTAATTAAATGGGATTTCACGTGCTTAGTCCCATTTAATTAACACGAACAGACATTAATTTGTTTGAACTGACATAACTTTTGTTACAAATATCGACCCATCTTCTGCCGGGGATCATTTTAAAGGTCTTATCACAAAGAAAATTTTAAGGCCAAAATGAAAAAAATTAAGCAACATTATCAGAAATATCATAACGGTCATCATTGATATAACAATTACTTGGCTTTTGAGGGTGCGAACAATTTTTTTATCCAATAGAATACAAAGTAGAGAAAAAAAGCTTTAAATTGAGTCGTACCGCATTTAAAAAGATTAACAATATCAAAAGTTATGAGTGATCAAAGATACTGAATAAACGCGAAAAATCACTAAATTTCATAATTCTTCATTTTTGACCATTTTTCCGCGTTTTTTCGCGTTTATTCAGTATCTTTGATCACTCATAACTTTTGATATTGTTAATCTTTTTAAACGCGGTACGTCTCAAATCAAAGCTTTTTTCTTTACTTTATATTCTATTGGGCGAAAAAAGTGTTGGCATCCTCAAAAGCCAAGTAATGGTTATATCAATGCTGACCGTTTTTAGTCCATAATTCCCATGCTAAATTCCCATAAGAGAAATTGATATACATTTTTAAAAAAATGACATTGTCTGTATTGCGTGTTGGTTTTCACATATATTATATGACCTATATAGAATGAGAAAAAAATGGTTGCAGAGGAGCGCCTCAACTTTTTTTTATTAATTTTTGAACCGGCTAAGTGCAGACTTGTGGAATTCCTCACACACTTGTTTTAGGTACGTAGTTTGCGCTGAAGTAAGATTCATATCCTTATTCTTTTTCGTTTATCATAAATAATTATTAAAAACTATGTATCATATCCAGGCGCCTCGATATAATCAACTGCGAAGTTGAAGCTATCTAAAATGCTCTATATGACGCTTGCGCTGCATATACTAAATTCACAGATTATGTTTACACCAATTATTTTATATCATTTAAATGTTAGCAATAAGGTCGTTTGGTAGAAATCTAAGCTGGCTTTTATATATAACAGTTTTTTTAATTCAATTCTTTAAAATCATAATCAAAAGTGTTTTTGAATTTATACCATTATGTAAAACGTAATGAGCTTAGATAATAAACTTTTATTATTCAATTGGGTATTTGCATAAAAAATGTTTTCGTTGCGGTATCCAGGATTTGAATAAAGAATATAAACCGACACTTCATTAATTTCGAATTTTCAAAAAAAAAAATTGATTCCGAAGAAGTTATAGCCTAAATACGTTCGTTTGAATGACGTCGCACTCATATAACATCAATAGGTACCGCTACATGAATGTGATATCATCAGCATGTTTGAAGCGCTATAACTTCAGGAATAATAGGTAAATTGTGAAAATTCGAAAAGTTCAAAAAGAAAGTACTAAATTTAAAGAATTGAATTAATAAAAATTTACCTCCGACTTAGTAACAGGTTTTAATTATTTCGATTATGCGTATCGGACTACAAAATTTGCATTCATAAAATTTTTTTATTTTGTATTTTTTTTTCGATTTAATAGCAGTACAAAAAATAATTGTTTATGCGTACATTTATATGAATTTGTTAAAAAAGATAAGTAAATTTAATAATTATAAATTATTCATACAGAAGAAGAAGAAATGCCATTTACATCATTCAACTGTAGATTCAAGAAACGTGAAAGAACACAAAATTGGGCAACGCACGAGAAAAATGTATTGTTTGATGTAGTTAAGCAATATGTAAAATTAATAGATAATAAGACTACGACACCCGCAGATAAAAGTAGAACATGGATGTTGATCCACACAAAATTTAACGAAGTAAGTGATACGGAAAGAGATGTCAGCAGGATCAGAGAACAATGGCGCAGAATGAAAGGCCATGCAAAGTTAGAAATGGCAAGCTATAATACCAAAGTTAGTATTTCACTATTTTGTATTAACTGACGGTAAACCAGACTGACTTTGGGCATCCGAGTGACTTTGAGCCATATCTGTAATTTATTTCAACAAATTATGTAATTAAAAATTAACATTTTGTACTCTCTGCCGTCTAATACTCCACTAGTTTTGTCATTTTAAATTATCAAAATAAAAATCGAACTTAAATAAATGGTTATATGTCACTTTAAAAAGTGTCTCAAAGTCACCCCGGTATACAGATAGACAAATAACCGTTAGAAGGCTCTTGTGATGCAAAATTGCAAAAGTAAATTCAAATTTTTAATATGTGATGTTAAGGGAGCGTGCGGCATGATGGGTCTGGCGGGTCAAATGGGCCTTTAATTTTCTATTAAATTAAATACTCTTTTCCGTAAATTCTTTCGCGAGATTAAGTAATGAGGTGTAATATATCATATATATAATACAATAAATAATCAAGAACATTTAAAAATATGTAAAATATCACAAACGAAAATTTGAAGCTTACAAGAAATAATGGTTTGAGATTTAATAGATGAAAATAACAAATATAAGATATTCGATTAGATGGTTTTATAGGTATATGTTGAAAAGTTCGCTTAATGAACTTTCATTTTATGTCCTTTTATTACTGATTCTTATATCTGCATAACATTTTATTTAATCATAAAAATACCCTAATAAATGGCATATGGATCTCTCTTGATATAATATGAAATATATCTATACAATTCTTATTTTAAAGTAATTATGTTATCAATAATCATTATGCATTACATATCAAAAAGTACACGGAGAGAATCAAATATAACTGAGTGATGTCTTGCGCATTACTGATTATGTTGAATATGAAAACTGTTAAATTTTTGCAAAAAAACCATTACTCATTCATGTCCGCACATTACTGAGTACTTTCTTAATTTGAAATAGTGAAACCTCGGAAATTTCTCTGTAAAGCAGTGACGTCTCACTGCTTCACAGTGAGAACTCAGCAAATAATTCATGTAGTGGCTGAGTTTTCACTGTGAAACAGTGAAATTTCACTATTTCAAATTAAGAGGGTAATGTATATCAAAAGCAGGCAGTTGATCGAGCGGTTTAATCTTTCAATGCAAATTTGTTTTTTGCAAAACGCCCAGAGATTCTACAGACCTGGAAAACCGGGAATTCTCCTGGAATATCATTTTACGTCCAGGAATCAGGGAAAACTCCTGGAATTCTTGCTCATATCATGGAAATTGTGAGGCCACTTATTTAGGCAACAGTGCACAAATATATTTTATTTGATAAAATACTTTTTTCGCAAAAGAAACTAATTTTTTAATAAGCAATAAAAAGAAATTCAAATAAATGAATTACAGACTTTTACATCTTTAAACTCCACTGCTCTATAGGTACAGCTATAGAGTAGATACAGTATTTACAATTAAGAATAAATTTTTAAGTAATAGGGTAGATGCCTCGACTACTGACACTCCCAAGGATCCACTGTGGCATTATTGCATAGTTTATAGTATTTATTGAGTAATAATATAATCATTACATGTTACATGTATATAATAAACATACGATTGCGTTTTTTAAAATAGATTATTTTTAATTATAAACTTATAAATCAATGAAAATATTATCTGAATATTACTCATACCTTGAAAAAACATCTGCTCCAACTACTGAAACCCGGACTACTGCCACCTAACCAAATACTGACATTTTACTGTCACTATATCGACGGTTGAGTTGAAGAAGAGGCTAACTCGGCGTTTGCTTGATGAAGAGGCTAACTCAGATTTCGTTTGAAGAAGAGGCTACTTCAACTAATTATTTCACCTATTTAATTTTGTAAAGAGCAACAATATAAATAGCAAAACACATGGTTAGCGAAAACATTCATTTACCTATTCTTTTTGTTACTTATTACAAAATTAAACGCGAGAAATAATTAGTTAAAGTAATCCTACTTTACACGATTTCCGAGATAGCCTCTACTTCAAGAGAACGCCGAGTTAGCCTCTTCTCAAGCGAAATCTGAGTTAGCCTCTTCTTCAAGCAAACGCCGAGTTAGCCTCTTCTTCGACTCAACCGTCGATATTCAAACGATAATTTTTTGATTTTATATCTATTAATATAATAACATTATTAACATATACTTTGTGCTTTTAATTTGACGTGTTTGTATTTCAATAATTATTTTATATTTATCAATACAATTATTTCAAATATTTTCCGAGGACTCCTTAAGGGGACAGATACACCTTTAAATTTTAAACTAATTGGTAATACATTTTAAGATAATAATACTAATTCACTCGTCAGATATTACCCGGTTTTTTTCTGGTAAATTTGAACACTTTATCGAAATATAAGTAAAATAATGAAAACCTCTATATTTATTGGGCTAGACCGCAAGGTTTAGAGAGTTAATGTGATCGAATTGACACTTTCAAAGTTTTATTATGTTCAAAATTATTGACCACAGTTATAGTGTATTTGAGCCATATTTCATAATAAAATTTAAAAAAAAACGAAGAATTTTCGCTTTGATAGACTATAACTTTGGTCAATAATTTGTATATACAAATTCCCACACTCATATCATAACTACATGTATTTTGAACATAATAAAACCTGGAAAGCGTCCATTCGATCACATTGACTCTCTAAACCTTGCGGTAGCCCAAGAAATATAGAGATTTTCATTATAGTCAATCAAAGGAACCTACTGAATCTCAAACAAATTGAAAGAAATTTTTTTTAGTTATATTTTGATAAAATGCTCAAATTTACCGAAAAAAAATCAGGTAATATATGATAAATGACTTATTTTTACCTTAAAATGTATTATCAATTAATTTAAAATTTAAAGGTGTATCTCTTCCCTTAAATATCGTACTAACTGTAACGTCACCGCCGAAACCAAAAAAGTTTGATTGCAGTTACTCATTCGCACGGCAGTATCAGTAGTTGCGCCGTTTTCTAACACTGTCGCCCAGTAATTAAATCTTAATCTTAACCCATCGTTTTTATCAAATATCATTATCAAATGTTATATAAATATTACTTATTAAACAATTCTTTTATTGCATAAATCGCTCTGACATCAAAATAATAGTCTTTTCTATCTTGCGCTATTTTCATGCTTACCTGAAGACAGATATAATTTTAAACGTTTCTGTACCTCCAATTTTTAAAATTATTTTTTTTAATTCCTAAAAATAAAGAATTTTGCGTTTGTTTCTTCATTATACTAATAATAATTTCTTTCAGGTATTATTGATAGAGTTTATATTTTATTTATAATAAAATAAATTTGGGTGTCAGTAGTCGGGTTGAGTGTCAGTAGTGCGGGCATCCACCCTACAAACATGAATCATAAATTCAATTACAGCTGAGACAGCATTTTTTTTAATTAACTATAAATTTATAGATAATAAAGTTACAAAAATAAAACAAGTTATTCAATCATATTTTTTTCTATGAATTGACTGAAAAGTATATGCATCAATGGCTTTCAAGCAATCTCGCTTATTTTAAATACATAGACCAAATTATATAAAATTCGGAAACAATTGCTCATCAGCTCATCCTTTTATAATTATGTATCACTATTAGTCCAAGCGGCGATCGTAAAATCG
This sequence comes from Gastracanthus pulcherrimus, assembly GCA_949152435.1. NCBI lineage: Eukaryota > Metazoa > Arthropoda > Insecta > Hymenoptera > Pteromalidae > Gastracanthus > Gastracanthus pulcherrimus. The sequence continues at coordinate 54,153,560 of OX424576.1, forward strand.
TCTACGTCATGTGATACATTAAAAATGATTGATTGAAATGAAAGTTTATTAAATAATTAACACAATGCGCCTGGTCTGCCTGGTCATTGATAGGTCCAGCGGAAATAAACCGGTCACTTCTGGTTCAATTTATAATCGACTTTTATACGTTATGTGATACGAGAATGGAACAACTTTGACGTTGAACGGCGTGCATGATAGAACTAAAATACCTTGGTCTGCCTGCCCACATCCCGGCGCTAACCCCCGGCAAACCAGTTTAAGGGGCTGGAAATTAATCAGCTTACCTACGTCATGTGATACATGACTTTATCAAAGCTTAAATTAAAGGTTTTGATGTAATCTTTAAGTATAAAATGGTCTGCCTAAAGTCTGCCTGGAAAAAGATGAAATAAACGACATTTTATTGTAGAACGCGGCTATGGCATAATAGTAAAAATCTGCTTACCTACGCTATCCGATGCAAGACATTATCATAGCTTAAATTAAAAGTTTTTATGTAATCTTTAAGTATAAAATAGACTGCCTAAGGTCTGCCCGTACAAAAAGCAGGTAGACCATAGTTTATTGTCGGACTCGTTGGGTGCTATAACAACTCTATTTGAACTGCTGTTATTGCAGCCACCTGTATATTAAAATGCACTCTACGATATTTAATTTACTGGAATGCGATGTAAAGGTAAGGTGATTAATTTCCAGCCCCTTAAAATGGTCTGCCGGGGGTTAGCGCCGGGGCGTGGGCAAGCAGACCAAGGTATTTTAGTTCTATTGAGTATGCCGTTCAACATAAAAGTTGTTCTACTCATGTATATCACCTAATGTATAAAAGTCGATTATAAATTGAACCGAAAGTGACCTGTTTATTTCCGCTGGACCAATCAATGACCAGGTAGACCAGGCGTATTGTGTTAAATATTTATTTAACTTAGACGATTTTACGGTCGGTAACATTTGTGCTGTGTCCTTGGAATAGTTGGAATTTTAGTTTATATAGGTTATGATTTTTTTATAAACTTATTATATTAATATAAAATCACTATTTCTAGGGAAATTGTGTTTACAGTTTGTGATCTCATTATTGAAATATTTATTGTTATTTGCAGAAAACTTCTTTATTGAAACATTTCCTAGTAATATTAAATTGCTGTCTCTGGGGCAGGGTTATAATTGTAAGAGTATGCAATGGGATTTAAAGTGTCATGGCCGAAGCAAAGTGTTTACGACACTTTCTTCTACGCTATTAAGCATATAAAACGAATGAATTTGAAAACTAATTATGTAAAAATATTCTACATGTTTTACAGTTTCAGAATCCGCAAAGAAAATAATCTAATGACAACTTTTGAATAGTTTAATGAATGATTACAAAATAGGTTAGATTTAAAAATACTAGAGTCAGTTCAAATAGAGTTAATAACTTTGTCACCTTTTTATTCCTTCACTATTACATATGAGACATTTACACCTTTTTAATACAATTGATAGTTTTAATTAGTTTTAAAATCCATCCGTTGTGTATGTTTATTTAGGAAAGAAGAAATCGTCAAAATTGCTTTGCTTCGGTCCTGACACTTTAAATCCCAATACATATGTGAGTTTTGTATGCCGTGTATCATACTCCACTAAGTCAAGAATAGTAATTTTGAATTAAAAAAACATTTAAATAATAAAACCAAATACACCTAACCCCCACTAACGCACGGGCACTAATAATCAATACAATTTTTTTTTAATAATACAGCTTAAAACCTTATTAACTCAAGAAACGTAATGTTCAGTTCAATAAATATTTAGATAATAAAACGGAAAATCCTCAATCTTCAGTAACCCAAGGGCAGCAATTTTGAATAATAGAAATCTTAAAATAGTGAATCATAAACCCAAAACCAAACTACTTCAAGCCGAACATTTTACTATAATAACAATTTACACTGTAACACTGTAAATTATATATCTTAGACTCTGAAACCAATTACCTTAAGCTGAACCTATTACCATAATAAACTATAAAACGGTAAACCCTGACCATTTTGCCATAATAAAAATTTAAACGTTAAAATGGTGCGTCCTACAGAGCTCTGAAGCCTAAATCCTACTAATAGCCCTAGCTAAGCATTTTACCATAATATGTAAAAATTTAAACTATAAGTATAGCTGTAAACCCTAAGCTCTCATTCTAAACCCAACTACCCCAAGCTAAGCATATTTCCATTTTAAACATTTAAACGACAATACCTTAAACCCAAACCCTAAACCCAATTATCCTAAGCCGAACATTTTGCCATAATAAAACTTTAAATGCTCAAACTGTAAGTCGTATGTCATAAATCCAACTGCCAACTACTATGGAATAGTTGGGCCTAGGGTTTATGGTTTAGGGTATTGGATTTACGATTATATTAAAAAAAAATTTTAATCCAAAATGCTCAGATTAGGGTAGTTGCGTTTAGAGTTCATAAGGCTTATTAATTAGGGTGTACCGTTCTATTGTTTAAAGGACCTTGCACAAAATCACTGAAACATGGATCCCAGTCGAATTAGCTGAATACTTGATATGATGTTTATGACTTCTTGATCAAAAGTCCTCATGGGCCCAACTTTTGGAAGTTGTTAGCATCAATTCAACTGGGATACATTCAAATTCAACTGGGATCCATTACCCATTGGTTTAATGCGGTGTCTTTTATAACATGGAAAAATACGTAGCTTGAGGTAGTTGGATTTCGGGCTTTGAGTTTGTGATTTTATTGTTTAATTTTTTATTATGGAAAATGCTCAGCTTGGGGTAGTTGGATTTAGGATTCGGGGCTTAAAGATTACGGTTTCATCATTTATAGCTTAAAATTTGCAGTCTTATCGTTAAAACTTTATTATGGCAAAATGTTCAGCTTGGGGTAGTTGGGTTTATGATATATATTTTATTATATTAATATATAAGTTTATTTTATATTTAGTTTATTAAAATTCATCTTGAAAATTCAACCATTTTTCCCCTGGAAAACCGGGAAAACTTCTGGAATTTTATAATGAAGGATTTGTAGAAACCCTAAAACATCCACATTTTGTACTAAATTATTTTTTCAAAAAATCCTTCGATCAACCACTAGAGGATGAATAAACTTTATTTCAATTTTCGATTTTAGATGGTTCAGTCCAAAGTAATTGTGGCCACCACTAAGCACCTCCAAAAATAGGACCTTTATTAAAATGCTTATATCTCCGAGATAAATTAATCTTTTAACATGAAAATTTTTATGTAACATCATGAATATATATCTGTTTGAATACTAAAAAATTTAAAACATAAGGTCTATAAACTTTTGCTACAAAAATCCCCCAAAATAACGATCTTTACCGACTTGCGAGTCGATAGGTGGCGATTTTACAAACACTGTTGATAAAATGGCCAATTTTTAACTGCTTACAATTTTTTCAATTATAATTCAGAGAGTGAACTTTTTTACAAAAACACTCGTGATATATTAGAGATAAAGGTTCAAATAACAAGTTCCAATAGTTTCCGAAGCCTCAACATCCGATATATATATATTGACCTTACTTCTTTACCTAATGAGGCATGTAGGTAAAAAGAAGGTATATATATATATTGTATCACTTGATTCATGTATTTCATGTATAGTCCAATCAAATATAGGTTGACAAAATATGTTTTGTCTATGATTTTTAAAACAATCTTCTATAATGTTAATATACCCTGGTAGAAACGTTCCCCATATGTTCGCCAGATTTTACTCTATTTTATAGGGAATGGCCAATTTCTGCTTAAAAGTCTGGCCAGAAACCCCGCTACCTGTCGACGTTTTCTCGTCAGAAACCTGACCAACTTATGGTTAATGAATAAATAAATAAAAAATAACGTTTAACGAATTTTTATAAGTTAATAATGATTATTATGTCATGGATTTAATAGCTTATTGTTAATATAATACTAAGATATATTTGGGATAGATTCGAAATAAAAACTAAAAACTTATTTCATTAAAAGTTTTTTTAAGGTTAGAGTTTTATAATTAAATAAAACATAAAAAAATCAAATAAATAATCGAATAAAAATTTGCATGCTGTTTTAACGCAGAAGTACTATAATGGGATTTACATTTTCAATAATTTTTTAGGGTTATGTAAGCTATTTAGATTTTCTATAAATTTCTGGTCAGATGCTGGTTTATTTCTGGCGAACTATTAGGAAACGGATCTGCCCAATAGATCGTGAACCGACCATCTAATATGCTCAATTTTCTACCAGGGTACCGTAATATACAACAAAATTATTGAGTTGCTTACAATTATACATATAATACAATAAAATTATAGGTAAAAACAGTTGGATTAAAACTGGCAGAGAAAAGTCAACCGTCAGAATTATCTCTTAAAATTTGGCATCTCTGTTTGAACACAAAGCAATCTGAGAATGAAAGTGATGATGGTTCTGAAAATGCGGACACTACTGATCAATCAACGCAGTCAATCCCAATTCAAAAATGTGATTCGAATTCACAAGAGTTTCTGGGAGAACGTGTTTCACCGTCCAGAGAGATTGACATTACGGAGCCATGTGTAAAACTTGAAATTGAAAATGAAAATGAAAATAAAAATGACATTGAACCAAACAATGACAGTCAAGATAAGAATTTTGAAGAAACATCAAACAATAATGAATATAACGAAAACATTCATTTGAACTCAGTAAAGTGTAAAAGAAGGAAATTGGATATAACGGAGCGAGTCAATGGTGATATAATAGAAGGTAATTTCTGTTTTAATAAATTCAAACATTCAATTCATTTCGTCGTTTATGCAAGTTCATATTGCAATTTTTATTTATATTATTTTGTGAACTATATTAATATGTTAAAATATAATTTTCATATGCTTAATTATTTTCATTACGTTAACAAAATTTTCTATTTTCAAGGGACGATTTCAAAGCATGTTACAAACAAAACTTATTATATTCACTGAGTTTATTGATAAATAAATGAGAATCTTAAAAAACTGCGAAAGGTGGGAAATCTTTTCATTTCAATGAATATCCCTTTCTACTATGAAAATCTGCATTTAATTGCATTTTATACACTAAAGAATGTATAAATTTTGTAAAATATTTCGGTACACAATTTCCTTCTTAATTTTGTTTAAATTGTTTCCAGTCATACAGAAGGAAACTTATAAAATTTAATTTCACGAAATAAAAAACACTAATAAGTTTGAAGATTTTACATTTTCGGGTGGATTTTATAATATTCGCAGTTTTTCACATTCTCCTTATATTTAACTCTGAAAATTCCCTCGCAAATTCTAATTCTTAACTACACACAGATGGAAATGGAAATAAGGCAATACCCTTTGTTTTAAATTCAGAACCACAACGAATTTATATACGTAAGAACCTGCATAGAAAATCAGTATCTCCTTTAAAAATAAATCAAACTGGAACTAATGCAGTACCTATTTTGAAAGCAATTGGAATAAAAAATATTTCAGTACCATCTGCTGTAAATGAAAAGCCCCTGCGCGTATTTATACGTGAAAATCTGCAACAAGAATCTGTACCTCCTTTAGAAACAAGTCAAATGGAACATAATAAGAAAATTGAATTATTAAACATACAGTTAGAGTGTGCGAAATTACAAAGAGAAACAGCTTTGAATGAATTGAAGATTTCATCAATCAAAAGGCAAATGATTGAAAACGAAGCAGCACAACAAATTGAAAGGTAATTTCACACTTTTATTTGTGGGTTTTAACATGATAATAATAAAATAGTACATTGTGCAACTAGGGGGAAAATTGACTTTTCTAAGCGAGGATGATGCTTAGGCACGAGTAGAAATAATGCAATATCTTTTGTTTTAAATTCAGAACCACAACGTAGTTATATACTTAAGAGCCTGCATAGAAAATCAGTATCTTCTTCAAAATTAATTCAAACTGAAACTAATGCAGTATCTATTTTTATAGCAATCGGAATAAAAAATATTTCATTATCATCTCCCATCTAAAAAGAGTGCTCAAATCATCATCCGAGTCTGAAAAATAGGTCGTTTTTATGCATGCAAAGCGGATGGGGACTTTCCGCTGTAGTGGGAGAAAATGGGCTCATTTCCACACACTTCACAGTTTTTTCTCAACCACGCTTGAAATGCGCAATTTTCCATCCACTTTATATACGAGAAAAAAGGCCTATTTCATGCACGTATAGAAAAATATTTGTTTCCCGACTCAACCGTAATGGCCACTTTATTGACTTCAAAAGTGTGACAAAAGTAGCATATGATTCCCGCAAATTCTTTTTTTTTCGCAACTGCATTTTTTTAAATTATTTTTCTCTATATTAATATACATTTTCAATAAATTCTAGTTCTTACCGAATACGAATAAAAATGTCAATGAAAATGTTTTTATTTATTAGAAATACTTAATATTTTGTACATAATTTTTAATACCTAACTTTCACATAGAATAATTATAATTAGATTTGTACTAAGTATTTATACTTAAATATTGAGAAATTAAGCTCATATAATTTCAACTTTTAAATGTACTTAACAAGTTCATAAAATTTTAATAAATGATATCAAACTTCCGTGCGTGGGTCCCGCTTTGTAAATCTTTAAAGTGGCTACAGTTAAGTCGGGAATAAAGTTCTATATGTAACACGGGAATAAAGTCGATTATTTCCTCGGGGAATTACTGTAAAGTAAACCCACCCGCCGGCGTCATCTGCAACTTTATTCCCTTGTTGCATAATGTACTATTATTTCCAACTCAACCGTAATGGCCAGTTTATTGACCTGAGAAGAGGGACAAAAGTAGCATATGAATCCCGCAAATTTACTTTCTCCCGCAAAGAACGATACCCACGATACATAGGCAATCGGCCCCCTAAGTACAACCTATAAAACATATGCCATCGCTTAGAGCATCAAAAACCATGAATTTAAAAAAATCAGCATCGCCGACTCAAGGGAACTTGATATATTAAGGACCAAAGTTTTCAACCCCTAAAAGACAGAAAACAACAGAAAACCATAAAACAGCCGCTTGGCACAACTTTCAGCAATCGAATAAGGGCTCAAATGAAAAATTTCATCGAAATCTATAATTATAAAATGACTTAAAACGGAGGCTGCTGCATTTTCACCCTTTTTCAGTGGGTTAACGGTTTAGAAAGAAACTACCCTTCAGGATTTTGGTCAAATATTATGCATTGGCACAATTTTCCTTTTTCGAACGAGGTTGCATATGCAAGGTCACGTAAAAAGCTATCGATTCGAAACATCGCTCTTTGTTGAACGTGCTCCCATGGTAGTGCTTTAAGACAATTCTTAAAATAGCCGACTCAACCCTTAAATAGTCCATATCGAATTCCCCAATTGGTACACTTTTCAGCAATCGAATGATGGGCTCAAGTGAAAAATTTCATCGAGATATATAATTATAAAATGACTCCAAGTGGGGGCTAAAATACTACTAAGAGAGCACGCCTCATAAAGGGCGATAGTTTGAATCGATAGTTTTTTTCGTCAGCTATCATTTGCCGCCTCGTTCGTGAAAAAAAAATTATGCCAACGCACCATATTTGACCAAAATCCTTAGGGGTAGTTTTTGTCTAATCCGTGAACCCCCTGTAAAAGGGTGAAAAAGCAGCAGCCCCTCTTTGGAGACATTTCTAAATGATAGTTTTTTTTAAATCTTTCATTTGAGCCCTTATTCGATTGCTGAAAGTTTTGCCAAGTGGCTGTTTTATGGTTTTCTTTGTTTTCTGTCTTGTAGGAGTTGAAAACTTTGAACCTTAATATTTCAAGTTCCCTAGTCTAGGGTCTAAATCTAGGGTGCTGATTTTGTTTTCAAATTCATGTTTATTGATGCTCTAAACGATGGCATAGGTTTTATAGGTTGTATTTAGGGGGTCGATTGCCTATGTAGCAGAGGCATCGTCTTTTATTTTTTTTCTCGCAAAAGCGCAAAAAATCTACTTTTTTCCCGCAAATGAATTTTTTTAAAATCATTTTTTTCTATATTAATATACATTTTGAATAAGTTCTAGTTCTTACCGGAAGTCCCTCTTTTTAAGTCAATAAAGTGGCCACAGTTAAGTCGGGAATAAAGTTCTATATGCAACACGGGAATAAAGTCGAGTATTCAATAGCCGTCTTTGCTTCCGAGTGCAGTACACATCTTTTTCTCATTCCCGGCGGAAAGTTATTTGTGTTTAATCCCCGTTGTCAGAGAATAAAACTCCACATTCTGTCACGCTTAGAAACGAGCATGCGCGTCTCTCTACTTTTCCTCCCAGCTATTACGCTGCCTGCGTGTTGCTGCCCTCACTTCGCTTAGACTGCAAATTACGCACGCGGCATTAGTCTGGAGCAGAAGTAGAGACGAGCATCCGCCTGGCAGTTTCTAGAAATGAGGTTATGTGACGTTTTCGACCCTGAAATCGGGGATTAAACGCAAATAACTTTCCACCGGGCATGAGAAAAAGTTGTACACTGTACTCGGGAGCAATGAGGGCTATTGACACCGGCGAGTTTGATGCCCTCACTTCGCTCTGGCGATTCTGGCATCAATAGTCTACTTTACTCCCTTGATGAATAATATATTAATACTACTATTATTCCCGACTTGATTGAAGGCATCGATTCTAAAACATCCTTAGCGCTCGGCCCGGCTGCCGTTATATCAAAATTTACGTCATGGTGACCAAAATTTGCAATTTTACGGAAATGCATTTTAAAAAATAGTATCGTGCAGAGGATCAAAAATGGCAACTTTTTATATATATATACTTTGTTTGTACAATGTTTAGTATTTGAAAAAAAAAATAAAAACGGCAACATTTTAAATCTTATTTGCACCACGTTTTTTAAACTTAGCTCGCTGCAGCTCCGACAAATATGAACGGATCTTGCTTATTTTTTGCATAGACTCGTAAAATAGTCTAGCGCTGCTAATAAACTCATAGATAGTTAAATATTAAATATTTTTCATTCAACAATTTAATTGCAAACCAGTGAGCTACCTTTTATATGGTTAAGTATGTTCAACGAAAAAAAGTATCGAGGGAAGTTTAAGACTCAACTAACTTTCAACGAGACATTTGTTTGTTAACATTTGAAGAAGTTTCTCAGAAAATTTCAGATGAATTGGATGAAAAGTGGCAAAGATAGAGCGATTTTGCCAAACTTGCACGATGCGCGCGAACATTAGCGGGTCTGCGCGATACATGACGCTCAGTGTATGTCACTCATAGAATAAGAAATAATTTAAGAAACATGATAAAAGTTATCCTGAAATAAACAAAACAAAGTCGAACTCGTTTCGCATTGAAATCACACTGATTTTCTTGTTCGTTTACAAGCTGCATTTATTCACAAATTTGTTAATTTCTTTAATCTTTTTAAAAAACGTTTTACTTGCTAAATAAATTATAAGCATAATGTCGATCAATATAGGACGTAAAAGAATTAGAAATGAGCATGCATGGAAAAAAACTATTAATAAAAGTTGTAAAAATAAGGTAAGTAAAATATCGTAAGACGTGTTATAAAAAAGAATTTCTGTTGCAAATATGATTGAATGACATGTATATAAAATTCGAAATTAATTAAAACGAAGAACTCTCTAAATTTTTATGCTGTTATTAAATATTATGTAAATAAACAATTTGAAGTTAATTATTTTAATTACTTATGCATCCCATGCGTTAATCAACTTCCACACCCGTGTCAAAATGCACTATTTTCAAATCATTTAAAATGAAGCTGTAATCAATTTTGTAAAATAAATTTTTTCATTAATACGTATATATAAAATGATGATTTCCAAACGTCTTTTATATAGGGATTAGAATATGAATCAGTTAGTGGAAAGAAAGTGCTTGAAAAGACGTTCACAGAAATAAAAAATTGTTGTCCTAAAAAGTGTTTTTTAAAAGTAGATCATGAATGGCAAAAAAGTATTTTTCATAACTTTTGGCGCAGTGGAGATTTTCAAGTACAGAATACAATATTAGAAAATATGATTGTAAGAAAAGAATCGACACAAGAATTAAAACGTTTACAGTGGCAATTTCATTGTTACTACAAAAGCACTAGTATCGATATTTGTCGAAAGTTTGTTTGCAGTATTTTCCAAATTGGAGAACGAAGAATAAAAACGGTTCAAGAAAAAATAGTAAGTGGCAAAACGATGTCTGATAATAGAGGAAAACAAGATAATCACAAGGTAAAGCTAACTGAAGATGTCAAAACTTTAATTCTGGAACATTGTAAAAGCCTTCCGCATTCTGAGTCACATTATACTAGAGAAAGCTCAAAGCTTTACTATTTTCTTGATACATCGTTAACATTACATTCACTCTATTTTTCCTTTTTGGATTTTTATGCAGCTGTAACAGGGAGTGAAGCTATTCCTATTGATAAAACAACATATTTTAATTATTTTAATCATTTTTGTGAATTTCTCTATTGGTCTGCCACGTACTGATGTATGTGATCTTTGTTTTACTTATGAAACTAACAAAGGACGAGAAAATGAGTATTTTGAACATATCGTGCAAGTTGAAAAGTATAAAAACTTAAAAAATTCAATGTTGTCCACTGTAAATGTACTAAAATGTGAATTTGACTTTGGTCAAAACTTGCCATTGCCAAAACTACCAGATAATTCTCAATTTTTTCGTCGTTTAGTTTGGACGTATTTGTTTAATGTACACATTTTCGATAGTGATCGAAGTTACATGTTCCATTTCCTTGAAGGGATTTTAAAAAAGGGCGCCAACAGCGTATGTAATAGTTGAGTATGCGATAAGGAAAGAACTACAACTAAACGTCTTCGATAAAATATTTTTATTTTCTGATGCTGCAGGAGGTCAAAATCGAAATTACATTAATTTGAAATTCTTTTCATTTTTATCTTACAAATTGCAATTAGAAATCCAACATTTATTTCCTGTTAGAGGGCATTCCTACTGCCAGTGTGACCGAAATTTCGGTTTGTATGGTAGTAAGAAAAAAAAGCAAGAAAGAATTGAAACAGAAAATGATTATGTGCAACTAATAAAAAATTCTAGAAATCCTCCATTCGAAATGGTTGCTATTTCACAGTGCGAAGTAAAAGATTATGAAAAACTGTTTGCGAAAGACGAAGACTTGCAGAAAAATGTAATTAAAATAAGCAAAGTTGTTAGAATTGTATATTTTCCTAACGGACAAATTGATTTGTATTACGATTATGATGTCAATCCAATTACAATTAAACTAAGAAACAGCAGTGAAGTAGATTTGTCGAAAGTATCATTAGCTAAAAAGGTAGGAATAACGAAAGAAAAAGAAAAGGATTTTAAACATCTATTGCAATTTTGTACTACTAATGAGCAACATTTTGGTGAAAAATTTTTAAAAACAACTTCTATTAAAACTGTTGTCAGTAAAACAAAGAATGTGAAAGAAGAACATGGTAACAAAAAAATTCGAAAAACGGAAGTTGTCTCAACAAAAAGAAGAAAAGTAAGCGACGAACAAAAGCAAAAATTAGAATTAAAAATTAATAAAAAAGAAAAGAAAACAAAAACGATAAAAGGAAAAAAAAAGTAATATGTTTTTGAAACGCGTTGTATGTATTGCGACTAAATTGTAAATAAATCTTAATGTAGAAATATAAATAAATATAAGTATTAGTTATTTGAAGTTTCTAATTTACTGAACAATGTCAAAAATCTGTGAAATTTATATGTTTCCCAGAAATTTATATTTTTAAAGATTGTAATTTACTATTCAATTCATTTACGCTGCAATATTCTTTTTAATGTGTGTGAATTTTATTTGAACGCTTTATTATAACCATTTATTATCTGGTGTATATAACATTTAGAATTAACAATAATTTCTAAAACTTTCGTACAAAGATTTAAAAATTCAACAACTTTATGAATAACTGCCGTTTGATTTTGCCTTTGCTTTGTTTATTTAATTTCTTATTGTTTCATCAGATACTTATTTTTCTTAACTTCTACACTATAAATCGACAGTATTAAATAGTATGATTTGATTAAGTATGTATTTTTTAAAAAGCAGGACAGCAAATCTTCAAGTAAACGGCATTATATGACTGACATACGCTGCGAGCGTCATGTATCGCGCAGACCCGCTAATGTTCGCGCGGAGCGTGCAAGTTTGGCAAAATCGCTCTATCTTTGCCACTTTTCATCCAATTGATCTGTAATTTTCTGAGAAACTTCTTCAAATGTTAACAAACAAATGTCTCGTTGAAAGTTCACTGAGTCTTAAACTTCCCTCGATACTTTTTTTCGTTGAATATACTTAACCATATAAAAGGTAACTCACTGGTTTGCAATTAAATTGTTGAAAGAAAAATATTTAATATTTAACTATCTATGAGTTTATCAGCAGCGCTAAACTATTTTACGAGTCTATGCAAAAAATAAGCAAGATCCGTTCATATTTGTCGGAGCTGCAGTGAGTTAAGTTTAAAAAACGTGGTGCAAATAAGATTTAAAATTTTGCCGTTTTTATTTTTTTTTTTCAAATACTAAACATTGTACAAACAAAGTATATATATAAAATGTTGCCATTTTTTATCCTCTATACGATGCTATTTTTAAAAATTCATTTCCGCAAATTTAAAAAGTGGTCACCATGACGTCAATTTGTATATAGCGGCAACCCGAGCCGAGCCCTAAGGACGTTTTAGAATCGATGCCTTCAATTGTGGCCACTTTCCTGTCTTAAAAAGAGCGAATTCCGGTAAGAACTATAATTTATTGAAAATGTATATTTATATAGAGAAAAATAATTTAAAAAGATAATGCATTTTCGGGAAGAAAATAGATTTTTCCTGCTTATGCGAGAAAAAAGACACTTTGCTGGAAAAAGTAGATTTGCGGGAATCATATGCTACTCTTGTCCAGGTCAATAATGTGTGAATTGCGGTTGAATCGGGAATAAAAATTTATTTTGTATAAATCAGTAATTTATGTAGTCTATTTCTTATTTTTCTATTAAAAAGAGCAGAATATGATAAATTTTATGTAAAAATTAAATATAACAGAATAATCTAGAGAAGCTGATAAGCGGGAATAAAATCCATTATTCCCGCAAATGCGGGAGTAAAATAAATATAGGGAGGAATAATAATCTACTTTTGTCCCGCTTTTCAGGTCAATACAGTGGCTATTATAGTTAAATCGTGAATAAACGAATAAATGTAGCCTATAGGCACTAGAGAGTTAAGAATTCTAAAAAATAAGTGAAATCTTACTAAAAATACCTTTAAAAAGGTAAAGTATGGGCAAAGTATAGGGTAGTGGCCCCGGTAGTCGGCCATCTAATGAGAAAATTATATTCAAGCTATAACAAAAAATTAAGAAACATCTTTGTTTATAAATTACCGGTTCTATTATACTTTAAATGTATTCTAGTTTTTGATAAAATGTTTATTCTTGCTTAAAATATTTACTGGATAATTATAATATGTGTTTTAATAAAATATGACGAAAGCGTTACTAGTCGACAATTCAATCTTTGAAATTCTTGGTAACAGATGTATTTACTTATATATATATATATATATATATATATATATATATATATATATATATATATATATATATATATATATATATATAGGTATATATAATTATATATTATCATATATGAATATATTATTAACATCTGGTATAATGTATTATCATATATCATTATATATTGTCATTAATAATCATGAATACTCAAATATAGTTGTGTTGCATTTGAACAATTCGAAAATTGTATATAAAGTATATAATTTTGTACGATCGTATACAATCATTCGTGACTGTCTCTGGTTATATATGATCATACATTATCATACATTTTTAAGGTGATGGTAAAGCCACCTGTCACCGACAAATACGAGGATACACTTTTCTTAGTTCATTTTAAATTTTGAATAATTAACTCTATGGAAAATTGTTGTTCCTATCACAAAGAACAACTTTCTATAGAGATATTTTCTTAAGATTGAAAAATGAATGAAGAAAGTGGTTCCCCGTATATATCAGTAACACGGGGTTTAACATCACCTTAAGCGCAATTGTATAGAGACGAAAGTTATACGAAATTATGTGCAGTTAAATATGATTATATATGACTATACATGATTATATATATAATTATGTATAATTAGATATACAGTTATATATAATCATATACAATTATATATCACTCATTTTTATCCGGGTTTAAAAACATGGTTCATTCTTTTTAATAGTTTTATGATTTAAGACTAGCTATAAAAGATTGAATAAATATTAAGTGAATGAAATTAAATATTAATTAATTATAATAATCATTACAATTAAAAGTGGCTTTGTACGTGGGTTACCGACCAGGTCCAGCCGACAACTAAAATTCGGCAATAATTAAAACAATTTTAGCCCAGCACGGTGCGCGGGCGCCAAATCACGCTATTTCTACCTCGTGTTTGCAATACTAAAAATTTCCTCAGATTTCCAACGGTGTAGTCAGATTTTCCGAAATTCTCCATCTTCACCTCTAAAAACTATAAAACGTCTTATATCTCAAAAAGTAAATGTTTAATATTTTTTTTGATGATTTACATCGAAAGCTGAGCATTCTTTAGATAGAAAAAGATATTTTTCAGAGAGTGCTCAAGTTGTTTTCTTTGAGAAAAAGAACGCGAACGAGTAGACGCTACGCCACTTCAACGTACGGTACATTTGGTCCGCCTGGCTATCAGTTAACCATTCGTGATTTTTACTAAACCTGTCACTTTCATACAGTAAAATTACTTTAATAAATAAATTATTAAACTTATTTTCATGTTTTCCTTGCTCCTCTTTTTAGTTTTCATTGATTTTAATGTGGAATTACTTCTTTTCGAAGTCTGTATGTACTTGATCTATTCTTTGTTTTAGATGAAGTTTTAGTTAAGCAGCGTTGGGCGCGCTTAGAATTTGGATGGGTCGCTTTATTTTTTTCTTCCAAACGTTCCCGGATCGCTTAGGTCTTGCGTTTCACACTCAACAAAGTAAGCGAGAGGTGTGGAATGATCGGATTCGGTATTTAAGTCTATGGAATGTGACAATTCGTGCGTTCGATTTAATTGCTGGGACATAAGATATAGGCGGTTCCGATTCCGCTGTCTTGAAAATAAAAATGCAGAACAATCTTAATTAAGTGCGTGGATATCTAAATAACATCTAAGCTAAAATTTAAAAAATACTATTGTAAACAAATAAATGTACGAATAAACCAATATTTATAGCTATATGTCTACACATGCGCGGCGGAATGTCGAATGATTTGAACAATTATAAATATGAAATAATTATTTAAGAGTACCTAGTGTCTTAAATACTAAATATTTCATATTATTATTCGCACAATACGTATAAAGTAAAGAAAATATTTGTTTTTAAAATAGTTTATAAAACGATCGCTTTCAAAATAAAATATTTAAAAAATATTTATGATTATAAAATTAAGTGTGCTTTTTAATTACCGTATACATTAATAAATATGTAAATATATATTAGTAAACATGTTTTTTGCCGTTTCCCAAAAACTATGTAAAAATTATTAGGAACATAAGTTAAAATTATTTTTTACTTCGGGGATATTTCTTTTTAAATCTTAATTAAATAATTAAGTATATTCAGATCATGTATTATAAAATGATTATAAAATATAAAATTATTTTATTTTATTATTATAAAATTATTTTTTTATTATATATAAAAAAATATCTGCTTTAGGAAGTAAATGACCACTTTCATCCTTGTCTTAGTGAATCGCACCAGGCACAAAATGGTTCTCGTAAATACGCTGGTGAATTTATAATTTTTTCACTCCCACGGCATTTTGCCATTCATTAAGATGCTTATTATCGTTTGGTACCGTAAATACCTAGAGCTTTACTCCCCGATTTTATGATTCGTATTACAGGCAGGCACATCACAACATCTTGTTTATAACCTACCTTTACATATTTAAAAATCAAAACAATATATATATATATATATATATATATATATATATATATATATATATATATATATATATATATATATATATATATATATATATATATATATATATATATATATATATATATATATATATATATATATATATATATATATATATATATATATATATATATATATATATATATATATATATATATATATATATATTTATATTTATTATGCATGCTCTCGCACGCGAACTTGTCTTTACTAGGCATGATTCCATGTTGTTTATCGAGCTTCGGATAGGGGACACTTTTTCAAATCGGAGTGTCCAGATCTGTTTATAAGATCGTGAGTAAAATCATAGATTAGGTTATATCCAGATATTCCGTCAGTTATATTATTATTGTTATGACAACGGAATCGGAATGAAAACGACCTATGCACCATGTCCCACCCATCAAATCGAGCGCACCTATAGGGCAAGGTGGGGCACGATGGGTTTGGTGGGTGGATTGGGCATTCAAATGTTCACTAAATAAATGAATATTCTAACATGATAGTATTTTTTATATGTTGTAAATAGCTTTTACATTTTTCCTCTGCAAATCCTAAATGAAAAAAATCAATACAAATCGTATGAGAGTTATTAGAAATTGAGGACTTCAAAACGTTGTTTTTTCCATAATTCTAATCTATTTCTCAAGAACAAATAAATCATATGAGCTTCGAAAGGGAATTACTTTTACAGTTTAAATCGTAAATTTTTAATAGTATTTTTGATTGATGATCTCCGATGCTTAGGAAAAAAGTAATATTACGTATAAAAATACTCTAAAATGGGGCACGACTGGCATCACTAGCGGGGCACGATTGCCATACGTGAGTCGTCAATTTATTTCCGCCGAGTTTAACAGCTGATTTTCTTAACCTTACTTTTGCGCCCTTAACATTTCGGAGTCGGAGTCTTAGATGTTGGTGAAAGAGTCAGTGTTAATGAAATGGTAAGAAATTATAAAAAGAAAGGCCAAAGAAGTAATTACTACGTCCAATATTTTTTTTTAAATAAATTTTTCATTAATTCACCGTGCCAATCGTGCCCCACGGGTGGGGAAAATGGGCAGTTTTAGCGGTATTGTACTTTGCATTATAAAAAACAATGCAATATATATTTTATAATAAAAAATAATGTATCTAAATCTTGAAATATTCTACTTTAAGAAGCACTTTTAATAATTTGTATTGGTACAAAATAGAAAGTACGGGATTCTTTTGAAGTTAGGGTGCCCGTACTGCCCCACCTTCCCCTAGGTATCCAATTCGAACATGCCAAATTCACCGACCATCCCGAAGCAGGTTATCTCCTGATAGGTACAGGTTTTCCCCGTTCCACGGGCATAGCATAACCCTGCGGGCGAATGCAGGATGTGGTTAGGTAGGAAAATAAAGGTATGGAAAAAAAGGTACATAAAAGAATAGGTATGAGACACTTGATAGGCCATGAGGCTTCAGGTAACGAATAAACCCCAATAAAGAAAACAATTTAAAGCATGAGTATCTTTTTAAGTAATATACATTGCGTATAGTAGTAATGCCTATTTAATAAATATATATCTATAATTTCATTAGAATTTAGGATACGATTGTAAATAAAGTCCTTTACTTATTATGTTTGAGTAAAGGTTGAGTAAATATTGATTCAAAAAAATGTTATCTTGCCGCGTATAATATTATAGTGGGTGCGCTACTGTATAAAGCGTAGGTTAATATTGTCGAGTTCCACATCTACATTAGACAGTATTTTCCCAGGCCTTGTTTGCACCTCGAATACCTCGATATTTCGTAGATTTGCGAAAGAACGTTGTTGAGCTTCGGTTCATCCTATTACTCATATTCATTTTAGGAAGAAGGTACAAAAATCATGCAGAGAATACCAACTATTATTTCGAGAAACATGGCTTTTCTAAGGTAAAAATAAAAAATTTGGCAATATTCAATGTAAAAAATGTTAAATGGTTGTTTCGGAACGGGAAAGTAATTGACCTCCCGGCTTTTCCGTCTTGACATTGTCGTTCGACGTACGTGGAACATACGAGGAGAATTGTCTTTGATCTTGTCGATGTTCGATGTAGAAGACTCGAGTGCAAAACAAAACATCACCTTTGCCAAATCTATTGATAAAATTAAGAGCTTCGTAGCGGCAGCAAACTTTTGTTTAGATGAACTACATTCAATCGTTTTGTGACTTATGTAACGTTTTCTCAGATCAGTCGTTATCCCTTGTATCCAAGGTGGTCTTATTTTTAGACAAGTGCGTACTTGTTTTAATGATAAATTTAATTGAAGTAAATGATATTTGTATTCTTTTCAGCCAAGTGAAAATGATCGGTGAACGAGGAAGTGGAGTTGGAAAGGGTGGTGGTGGTGGTGGATCCATTCGCGAAGCTGGAGGATCTTTTGGAAAAATGGAAGCTGCTCACGAGGATCAATATTTTTACAATTTGGTAAGAATTGCTTTTCTGTAAATAATTGTTCACTTTTTATTTCCAGTTTTTTTTTAACTATATCGAAACTTTTATTTTCAGCAAAAAGAGCAAATTTCAAAGTTGCGAGATGGTCTACACGATGAAATTTCATTCCACGAGGAACAAATCAAACGTCACCAAGAGGCCATCAACCGCCACAAGAAAAGAATAACTGATATGGAAAAGGAGTGAACAGTTCCTTCTGCGTTTCACACGTTCATATACATTCGCTCTCCAGTGTGCGAGAGAAAGGAATTTGCTGAAAAAAGAATATTGAAGCTGTAGAGATGAGGATGTGTGCTTTTTTTAGGTATCTACTGTTATTATATAAGTAGAAATAAAATAAAAATTTTGATTTTGATATTCATACACAATTAAATTAACCAAATACTATGTATAGACAGTTATAAAAAAAAGTATAAAATAAAAACAAAATTCATCCAGAGAAGTTGCAGTTTGTAAATTCTTTTGTTTGGTGGGCGTTGAATGCGTAGATAATTTTAAGGTCATATCGGAATGTAAATTCAATGATCAAATGATTGGAAATATAAGTTTAGATTGATTGATCGAGAGTGTAAAGTTTATGTAAACGAAGATGTGTGATTTTTGTTAGCTTTGAAAGAGCATTGTGTTAATATTTGCTGAGAGAAAAAGTTGGTGCTTAGCATCAGCTGGTAAATGCGGAATTTGTCCGAAATAGGTATGGCTTGGATGTAAAGGCCGGAGATGGGTACTGGCTTGAAATAGTTGAAATGAGAGTAATGTGCGAGAGAGATAAAGGGATGCGTAGAGTGCAGTAGATAGCGCCCCCGCTCGGCGTAGAGGGACGACAGGTCGGCAGCTCTGTGGCAGTGTTCTCTGAGAGTTGCATCGATCAGTGCTTTGGTGTGTGTGTGTCTAGGAGCAGCGCAGGCCAGCAGCAGCAGCGGCAGACAGGCAGACTCCCTTGGTTGATATTCCGTCGCAGAGAGCGTGGAGAGCAGCGAGCAGCGTCCGCTGGCTTCTTTACATGCACGGTATAACTGGGGCCGAAGCGGCGCCCTGCTGGGAAGACCCGAAGAAGAGTGCGCGAGGAAAAGTGAGTGCGAGTAAACAAGCAGTGGCGTTGAGGCGCGCAAGATTCGGCCCTTATTTGGGAGCCGGACTTGGATAGTTGCTTGAGTGAGTGAGAGGGAGAGAGGGAGAGAGGGAGAGAGCGGCGTCTCGGCTGCAGCAGCGCAACGCCCCGGAGCCCGCGCAGCTAGCGAGGAATTCCCGTCCCCGAGCCACGGCAACATGCAGCCCAGGATATACCGCTGGGCCGCCCTCCTGGCCCTCCTGGCCTGCCTCGCCGTCCTGCCCGCGAGCTGCAGCGCCGCCAACGAGGTGAGTCGACCCTCCACCTCCCTTACTTGTTTACATCTCATCGCTCAAATCCAGGCTATTCCTTTTTCCTTTTGCCTGCTCCATTTTACTATTCGCGTCCGATTCGCGTCTGATTCGCGTCTAACCTCAAAGTGGGAAGGGAGCGCGGAGTCTTGCGCCTCCTCGATCTAGCTCCTCCTTGTTTACAACCTACCTACCAACATTAGCTATCGATTTTTTCTTCACTCTTTGTCAAAGTGAAGGAAGGAAGGTGGGGAAATTGATCGGCGCATGGCTATAGAGGAATGTACACCGTACACCGTACACCGTACAATGGCCGTGGATTGTGGAATCTGCCGCCGCCGCCGCCAGAGCCGCCGCCTGCTGCACTCCGCTTGCTGCTTGCTGCTTGCTTGCGAGTTGCGTCTCCTGCGCGCGACTCCTTCTCTTCTTGCGACGATTCTCATCTCGCGCGCCGCCAGCAGCACCAGCCGTCCCTTCCTCACCTCGTGCTCCGCCAACCTTCCCCGACACTCCCGACACTCCCGACACTCCCGACTCCCAATTCCCATCGCGACTTAACTGTCAATTATTCATAAATAACTAAACACTCTTTTTATACCTTACTTTTTCTACAAAGGAACTTCTCATTATTATTCTAAATCTCGACTTGGAATTTACACCTTTAGCAAAGCAATTTCATTATAATTTGATGAAATGAAAATTCATTCAATGCTGTGAATCTCGGCTCATTTTCATATGATTTGATCGCATAAATCGACTTAGGTATCAAATTAATAAACAGAAGTTAAGTACTCAAGTATATTCAATATTTCTGCATGAACAAATGATTTTATAAAGCTGAGAAAGTAGCAATTGTCTACGACACACATAATCATAATCGCATCTCAAGTTATCTAAACATTGTACTAGAAAATAACTAGTATAGAACTAAAACTTCATACAATCACTTGAAAGCTTGGCGCTTTTTTATGTACACATTCTAGTGAGGAGGTACAAAATAATAATAAAAATTTCATACATCATCCGCAAGATCGAATTTCATCGAGGCGAAAGTGTCTTGAAGAAGAAAATGAAGTAGCGTTCGATCCTTTTGACCACACGACGTTCCATAAAAGCAGCCAAAGTACAAAGCAATCGATTGGCAGTTACCTATAAGTAGTCGACACTCGACATTAAAGAAAACATAAAGGTGATGAAAAGGGGAGAAGCTACACTTTGTTTGTACTGCAAATAACCCGCGTTAATACACAAGATTACGTAACTGAATACATTATCAACAATATTACTTTACAAATATAAACAATATTCAAAGTGGCGATTCGCTATATTACAGAGTGTGTAAAGTCACTTGCGGTTAAGCGAATATAAATTACTGCTTAAATAAAGACTCTTTGAATTCACATATGACTGGTAATTTGAGATTAGGCTATACGTTTTAATGTTTCGCAAAATAATCTGTACTCAATTTACAAATATAAAATCCGCCTTTTTGGTAAAGTGTGTATGCTTATATAATAAGCTTGAGGTGACAAAAAAGTTTTTACATGTATTTCTTATGGGGATTTTACCAGATCGGTCACGGTAATTACTTTTTGCTAGAAAAATGCATGTAGTTTTAGTTTTTATTTTGGTGTAACAAAAATAATTTTCAGCATAGTATGTATATATATAATAACACAGCTTATTACACCAGAATACCGCATACAATTTTTTTTCATATGTAACTTACCAATAGTTTTGGTGGCCACGGTAATGACGTATTTTGTAGCGTTTGGAATTTTGAAAAGAAAAACGTTAAAACCAAGTATAAAAATTGCAAATTGCAAACTGGGTCGCTCGCTTACGTAGCTGTTTGAAGTGCGAACTAAATAACCTCATAGGTTAGATGATGTACTCATTACAATACTATAAATTGAGCTGGCGACAACATTGGTAACACTCCTATAGACAGATAGATAGATAGACAAATAAGTTTAATAAGACATTCTGAAAAAAAGTCTCATAGGTCTAATAAGGCTATATTAGGCTATATATATGACTTGTGTCTTACTTTTGTAGTAATATTTCAATGTTTCCTTTCTACTCAGTGTATCGGCGACACTAAGAATACCGTTTTTTTGACAATCAGTCATATTTTATATATTTACACTGCATATAGGGATTATAATTTAGAATGAAAAACACGCAAAGAAAATGTCTCTTTCAAATTATTCCAATTAGTTGAGCAATACAGCGGGAGTTCACTTTAACATTCTCCAAAGAATGTTTTTCATTCGAGCTGACGTGTAGCCGGAGTCGTGCTATAGCGGCCATAGCTCGCTTTTCGATTGGGCTTGTGAAATATTGCCCTTGATGTATTTATTTTTCCCCTTAATTAATCCTTAATGTCTCGGCAAAGGTAGCATTCGCTCGCTCGTTGTTATATCTCTTATACGTGAGTGTATTTAGACTGTAGGTGTGTGCGAAAGCGCGCGCGCGCGCGGGAGAGAGTAGATAGTAGGAAGAAGAGAGAGAGAGAGAGAGAGAGAGAGAGCAGCGTCATCGCTGGCATGGATTTTTATCCGTGCCTACATTTTTCATCTTTATTATCCTTTTATCTTGTGCCGATCGATAATAAGAGTCTATCTCTCTCTCTCTCTCTCTCTCTCTCTCTCTCTCTCTCTCTCTCTCTCTCTCTCTCTCTCTCTCTCTCTTCCACTGAACAGTAGAGCTTTTCGTCTCTGCTGCTTCTACTCGGTCAGTATACAGTGCAGTACGCACAGCGCGCTCTCTTCCTTCCTTTTTATTCTGATTATTTTCCAACCCACCATAATCTCCGACTATAAAACTGTGTCAGCGATATTTACGCAGGCTTTTGCGCGCTGTTGTTGCTACAGCTACTTATGCTACTCACCATTACACGCATGCTGTCTTTTACGCTTCTTCCCCTGCTGCTGCATACAGTATATATTTACTTAAAGTACTCGTTTGCACTTTTCTCTCCACACTTTACTTTATACCCACCCTTCATGTTCTTGGAATTTTATACAATTCTCACCGATGCGTCTATTTTTCTTACTTTACTTAGAGATGTCCTCCTATGTTCCCATGTTTTTCTTTTAAAACCTCCGTATAGTCGATTTTTATCCTCCTTGTAATATAGTAAAATACCATAAGTATTTTATCTTGAAATTCGAATCTTTGATTTAATTGCTTCAAGTGCAATTTCTTGTCTTACATATCTCATAACAAAATAATAATACGTAATAATCATAGTTTTATACATTACAAATCTTCTAATACAATCAAATAAGTTTATAATTTCATATCACTGATTATAGTACTGAATAACAATAGACATTGAATGGATGGTTTGGAAATTCCGAACGTATGAGTACATTTATTTGTTAAGTTTATAATTTTATGTCACTGATTATAGTATTGAATAACATTAGATATTGAGTGGATGGTTTGGAAATTCCGAACGTTTAGTTTATTTACCGATGTGAGGTCATCGAGGTACAAACAAGATACCGGATAAAGCCTTACGAAAGTGTCGATCTTTGGCTGCTCCCTCTCTTTTTCTCATTTTCTTGTTAAGTGGACAATAATGCGTATCAGATGCACCGTTCGACTTTTCAGTCTAGAGGCGATAACAGTCTAGATACGACATTAGCACATTTAGCGTATGCTTGCAATACTGTTGACAACATAATGACAAGACTTCTCGCTGATGCATCAAATGTATCTTGAATAACATTTGTATGCGTGTGAAATGTCATTTGACATTATTAATTTGTTAAGTTAAAACGAGTTTGCGACGATCCATCGGTAATCGAAGGCTTATCCAACGCTCTAATAGTTGAAGGATAAACCGCGAAAACTCTCCGTCCCGTTTCAACTCTTGAATGAATGCGCAGCTGTATTATTATTATAACCTGGGGATTCGCAGTAAAAATTCCTGCTCCCATGGGATGCAGTAGCGAAGTATAGCAACAGTAGCAGTAGTGCAACAGCAGGAATGTTGTTTAATCGTGTACCTTCATTATTACGATGTCGAGATGGCACAGGCCCGGCGAGTAGTGCTCGTATAGTCGTATACTACTCGTAGCTAGCGCCATCGATCGATTACCCATTCTATGGCTGTACATCGCTGTCAGCCAAGAGACGCCTCTATAACGCACTTACTTATTTTAAGAACTATATGAGAATTGTTATGTCGGCCTCATTGTCGGTATACGTATAAGCCAACCTTTTCAATAGGTCTTTAAACTCTTTATTGGCTTAAAATTAACCGCTAAGGCGCGACAATGAGGATTGGAAAAGGAGAGACGGGTGGCCGGCTAAATGGCAATAGAAATGGAGAGGAGAACATTCGGAAAGAGGGTCATTGGAAGAGACGATGGAGACAGAGGATGATTTTCGATTATTGGGTATACATATACATGTATATATGTATCAGGTTGAGGTGGATGGCGGTTGGCGGCCTGGCATGGCCAAGGTCGGGTGGCTGCCAAGCGGTTGCCCTCGCACGCAACTATTTACCGCAGATGCTAATTACTCGCAAACATCCTCCTTTTCAGCCAATGCCTCATTCAAGCTTTCTCCTTCTTCGCTAATTTCACCTATTTACAGGGGATGCAACAGACCAACTCAACTGATTCAGAATCAATAAACGAATTCTTACTTATTCTTAGGCCCACTCTAAGCATACAAACGACAAATGAGTGTTTTCTTTACCCTCAGCCTCCATTAATAACTCAATATGAAGTATGATGTTTTTACGTTATTTAGCAGTCAAATCACGGCGGCCTAATTAATGTACTTTTTTCATAAATAATCTTATAGAGAAATACCTTTTATTTTGATAATAGTTTCCGTATCTCGGAACTGCGCATTTTTCTTTGACATTAGACAACTTTCTCTCCCATAGGTACGAGATTTTTCTACGTCACGAGAAACACGTTTTATTGGCTGTAAAACATCTAGTAGCAGTATCTCAAAATTTTTAATTCTACAGAGCTTTTATCGGCTATATTTGATGAGTCGTAACATAAGGTATAGTTTGAGAATCCGGTGTTGGATGCCACTTTGTATCAAACCCCATACATGCTTCTGTGATTCTTAGTATAGATATTACCTTATTGTTACCAACATTTTATCGCAAATTTTTGGACAAACGTATGTACTTCGTTTTAATAATAATTAGCCAATTTTAAGTTTAAAACCAATGGAAATGTATAAATCATAGTCATTATTAACTCTGTAGTTTATAATTTACGCAGATGGAATTTTTACCTTTTGTAGACTTCTAAAACATATTCTTTATATTTCTAAGACAAAAACAAGAAACTTGTAGATTTCACTATTTTGAATTTTAGTCAATGTGATCTTTTAGAGAAATAAAAACGTTTTTTGTAGGTATTGACTGTAGGCCCAGCTTAATTTATTAATTTTTTGTAAAACATAGCACTTACATAAAGGGAAATTATTTCAAATATATGGATCATATAAATGACACAGAAATTTGCCGGGAAAAAGTTGGTTGGAGTTTCAGGAAATTACAAGATTTCTTTGATTTTTTCTTGTTTTATCGCTTAAAATGTAAATTTTAGATATTTCCTTAGATTATTGAACGATAATACAGTTTTTGTCCTTTTTTTAAGTAGTATTACACCTAATCTTCAGTGTCATATCATATAAGTTTAGGGTCTAACAGCTGCCTGGACGTAAAGCGAACAAGTTGCGATGAAATTACCCATATATCTATTCAATATTATCATTTAAAAACCACTTTTGTCAAAAATAAAAACTTCACTCTTTGTTAATTTCTTTTTTACAAATTATCGAACTGTATTTTTTTTAAGGCTTAAACCATTCTTAAAAGGAAACTACATTCTGATGCGTGGATTCAATTTACCACAAATAGAACATGGAAGTGAACATTTTATTATCGATTTTCGTCCTAAAGTTGGACCGTATAGTCGCCACTTATCATTCGAAAATAATAATTGCAACCGTAAAGAAAAATCAATTTTAATGCATATTGATTGCATACTCATATAGGAACTGGGAATCAAAATAAACTATTTTTAGAAAATGTCTATGGATGTGTGTAAGGATGTGAATCAACATTACTCTGAATATACAGGATAAAAATTAATGTTTCGGGGTTCATTTTAATGTTGTCTTTTTTAAGAAATTCGGCGAAAAATTTTTTTTTTGTTTTTCGATGCGGTTTTGTTTTTTTAGCAGTTTTTACATTTTTGAGTTTTAATTTTTCGGGTTTTTTAATTCCTTAGAAATAATATCATCAATTGAGTGGTAATACATTTGAAAAAGCAGAAAATTACCTATCTTTTCCGACCCTAAATTTTGAGTAAGCTGTTTCTCTTGTTTTGTTATTCATGAAATCGTCATAGTAATATGGAGAAGAATATTCTGTACAATTTTTGAGGCTTCATATTTTTCTTTTGAAGGGAAAAAATCGATTTATAGTCAGCTACGAATATTGGAGTAAATCGGCAGCATTTGATCTGAAACTTTTCAGAACGGTAGCTTTTTACTATCTCTTGAACGAGATCTTTGCCCAGATTACAACGACCTTTATATTTCGAGATATTTGAGGTTATGTATTTTTTGAATTTTTTTTATCGCTCATATCTCGAGAATGGCACGGTCATTTTGTACCAAACGGGGATCATTCTATTCGATTTTTAATGAATATTCGATATTAAAAAGAAATTTAAAAAGTCATCGACTCATTTTTTTTATAACAATTTTTGGATTTTTGGATTTTTGGATTTTTGAGTTTTAGTTTTTCGAGTTTTTTGGTATGTTAGAAATATTATGATCAATTTATTGAAAATGCATTAAAAAGAGCAAAAAATTACCTATTTTTAACAATCGCAAATTTTGGATAGGCTCTTTCCCTTATTTTGTTATACACGAAAAAAGTCATATTTAGCTTGAACGGTTATATCTCGGAAATCTATGATGACAAATCGTTCACAAAATTTTAGATGATTAGAAATTCAGTGAATCTACGTACTAACATCTGATTACATTTAGTTAAAATATTTAAATAATTTTAATAAATGACATACGGAGAAACAATTTCTGAGATAAGGATTATTACCTATCGTATTATGTAGAAAGAGATATAGCAATTTAAAATTAATTTATTAGAACAAAGAATTTCATATTGGAACAATTAATTTAGTTTGAGGAGGCTAAGTGCCAATGAATTGGCAGCGGTTCTTGTACTATACTTCTGTACTATGAAAATGTCGAGTTTTTAAACCGTCGGTACAGTTAGTAGTTTTAATGCATGCCCTTAAGTCATATATCGTTATGTACAAACAATTACTCGCTCTTGTTTTTCTTTTTTTATTCTCTTATTTTTCTCTCTGTCTTATCATTCGTTCGCTTCTATATGTTAACCGATACAATTCAGTGGAAATTTTAAGGCCTTGGTAGGTAGTCGTACTGAACCCGACGATGACAAATATTTATTTTTTACCTCTTTTCTTTTTTCTACTTGAATTAATCTCAATTAGTCTGAGGAGTAAGCTCTTGTACTAAACGTTGATTTACAAATTAATCATACAATCGCTCAAGTATTTTATTTTGTTCGAGAGTATTTCGCTGAATTGATTTAATTAACCAGTGTGCGAAATAAGTTGAGCGGAAAATTGTGCAAATCGTATCAGCATCGTATCAGGTGTAATGAGAAGCAGCAGTCGAGCAAAGTAAATTCATTCTCGTTATGAGTTTTAATAGTTGTATTGTAAATTTCTCTCCAAGTTTGATCGTTTTCTAGAATCGAATTTGATCTTCGAATGAATCCCTTGGGATGAAAAAGGTGGGCAAAGACTGAACGCTAGACAAGAGAGATAGAAATCGAAAGATGGTGTGGGAAACAAGGTGAACAACGAGAGTAGAAAAAGTTGTTGCCCTCGGAATCGCGAACGGGATGTAGGAAACATCTTCGTGCTAGAGAGGCCGGAATCTCCAGGCTGGGCGGTCGTCACCGGGACTGTAAACTGGAAAGTAACAAGCCAATTTCCAGAAAGCATGTTCTCATTAGGGTTTTACCCCATTTTTTGCTACTCGCTACTTGCATGTAGCAGGACTGACTTTTGTTGTCGCGCGAAATAGCTTTACTATCATACGTTTATATAAGATTTTTTCATTTGTCATTATTTCACCGTTTTCATTTGTTGTTACGTATAATAGCTTCTTCATCCCCTAGCGTAAAAGTGACCATTTTCAGGTTGTATAGATAAAATGGCTTGTTGAAAAGCGTTTTATAAATGGTCTACTAATTAAAAAATAGTAGTTATTGAAATGTTATGATTTCACATAACTTCATTATATTATGGTGAGTCACGTAGTGCAGTAAAGCAAATAATCACTGCAAATGACTTTTTTTATTTTGCAAAAATTTCATCGAGTTCGAAATAATGAAATTAGGTACAACAATTGTATTATTCATCATGCTTTTGTATGATTTAGTGCTATGACAATTGATATGACGTGTTAGGTAGTATGGACGTTATACTACTATATTAAAAGCTCAAAGGCAGAACTTTAAGGACTAATGCTGTATATGGAACAGTATGTGGTTGAATCTGCTATTATAAAACAAAATATTTTCTAATGTTAAAATGATTTCTGTCAAACGTAAACAAATAAATTCCTTGAATTCCTTTCGTTCTAGTAAATATGTATAGGCAGGCTGCGTTGTCGACTGCAGCGCCGCCGAATTGGAGCTTTTGAGAGAAGAAAAAGAGAGAGTGTAGATTTACGGTTACTTTAAATTAAAACCTAAAGGAAAAAATCGTCCCTAAGTCAGCAGGAGGGGGTTCTTATATTCCTGCGGTCTTGTCGAGTTAGTCGGAATATCATGGAGATAGACACACCTGGTAGACAGCCGCGAGCCAGGCAGAACTGAGCTACGGGCAATGTCAGCGTATAAACACCAGGCAGAGAGAGGTGGGAGAGACGGAGAGAGTTCATCTTGTTAGGTCGGCTACATGCCTGTCTGCCCTCTCGGCTTCTTTCCTTTACATCGAGGGTGGAATTTGCTATTGAAGGAACTCGCATTCGGCATCTCTCGAGCGAACATTCTGACGAGGACTTATTATGCTTGATTCGCATTAGCCAAGCTTCGCTGACCCTGTGACCCTGTCCCTTTCTTTAGATTCCTAGTAGATATATATCGGCTTTTGGGGCTTCCGAAACTATTGAGACATGTTATTAGAACCTTTAACTCTAATACCTCATGAATTTTTTACACAAAAATTTAATCTCTGAATTTTAATTAAAGAAGCTCTAAGTAGTTAAAAATTGGACACTTTACCAACAGTCTTGGTTAAGTGGCCTCCTATCAGTTCTTATGGTAAAGTCATATAGTAAGTGCTTCAAAAAGTTAGGAGTAGCCTAGCAGAGACTTCCTTTATGTGTTATTTAACTACATGGTGCCGTAGCGTACGCCTTGGTGGCGATATTTTGGAATTAGTAGGCCTAGGAATTTTGAAGAAGCAACCGCCGATTTCTATCGGCGTCGATTGACTTTTGCCTTGCAATGCATTCGTATGGCCACTTTACCAACCGATAATCGTCAACGAAAGTTGCAGTTTCCCATAGAAAATAAACTCTACGGCAAAAACTGGCATATGCTTCTTAAAGTACGTAAAAGACGCTACAATTTTATGTACCGTATGATTTTTTTTCGCTCATATCACGCTGAGGAAAGTGGTTTCTTTACATGCATGCACTGCTAAAAACCCAGAGTTTTGATGCTTTCGCGCGTAAACATGACACTATCTTATAAATAGAGGGCGTTAGCAGCGGGGTCACCGTGTCTCTCAACACCTATTGTCACAATACATATACTATAGGAGTTACGGCGCCCCAATATAACGCATACAGCGATATCACGTGTAGGTGGCCACATTACCGGCAAGCATCTTATATAACATTTCGATTAGCTTTAGGAATATAATAATTTTTTAGCTTTTCTGCTCTAGAGGATTCGTTAACTGTTCTTTAAACATTCAACAAATTTGGTTTAAAAATGTGTAAAGTGTAAATGAAAACATGTACAAGTGCACATGTTTCGCTGAACCTTCACTCCTCAAATTGGCTCGTTTAATGAGTAGCACGTTTCTGTTGACGATCATCATGTCGAGAATGAGGAAGTCGATAAACTGCTGAATCCACGAAAGTCTCGTGTGCTGCGAACTGCGATTGTATAGCTTCGTTTTCAGCTGCTTCGTCGATTGCTTACACAATTTTCGGATTCGTAATTGATTTGAATACTCGAAGGGATATAATTCTTACATATATTTTGTTATATTTGAATAAGTTACTCCGAATACACAATTTAAATAAGGCTGGTCAATGATTATACTACAGAGAATTTCGAAAAAATACAATATTTTTTAGAAAAAGCATGATGAAGCATGATGAAGAATGATGAAGCGATTGATGTATTGACTAACAACAGTATGATGTAACATTGCGCATCTATTATTGAAAATAGTGGGGGTCGATGGATTAGGACCTTGATTTATCTCCCCGAGAAAAAATATGCGATGTGCAATGATGCAGGATCTTCCAGGCGGCTTTCTGATTAGATTTGTCGGTTAAAGTGCGACGTCGGAGCTTTCTCTCCCCGTATATGTACCGCTAGCGAGTCGCGAGGCTTTTTAAATGAAAAATGAGCAGCGCGCGCCAGAGTCGGAGTCGGAGTCGGAGTCGGAGTCGGAGTCGGAGTCGAGTCTCGAGCGCTACAGGCCGATGTGCCGCGCCTCTCGATCGTTGCCTCGCCCACGCTCCGTATAGCGCTGCCGCGACGGCACGCGCATTAGCTCAACGCTTACACACATACGTTCCAGCGTGCGTGCGCACTGCGTACCGGAGAAGAAAAATCGTTGCGTAAACCTTCTCGCGTTTATGCGCCTGACGAGACGGAAAGATGAAAGGCTGTCTGCGTCTGTGCTTGTGTCCGTGTCTGTGTGTGGTTCGAACACTACGCTCAGCGCCAGCGATGGAACTCGATATAGCGACAAATGAACATTTCAACAAAATACCAGACACATGCCACGCTTATGGATTTACGCCTCTTAATGCTACAAATATTACAAAGCCAAAGTTGGCAACATTATATATCGCGCAAACTCTATTTGAAAATTCATCAATTTCAATATGGAGCGAGCTATATCGGAAAGAACATATATTGTTTCTGCCTCAAATACTCCTTTGCGTTCGCTTGTAAAGTGCGATAATGCGCAATAATTTGTAAGCCAGCTAAAACCAATGTGTGAACAGTGAGCAGTGAGCACGCTAAATTAGTAATGACCCTGCGTGGATCGTATTTATTGAACTTTTATGTCGAACAGCTCTATACAAATAACCAAATAACATTAACATTTCATGCGTGTGCAGTCTCTTTCAATAGCGCATATTTAAGTCTATAGTATTATAATCGATATATTATAATTTTAATACATGTATATGTAATATTTTGAGCATGCTGGGTACTTTGTATAAAGTAAATAATGTTTAGTTACTTTTTTGCTGCAGCTACGTTCAGCGTAACCGGTGAAAAAAAGTTAATATGTAAAAAGTAGTAAAATTTGAAAGCCTCCTGAAAATATTGAATATTTCACTGGAATGTCAGGAGATTAAGGTAAATATTTAGTGAGGCGGTAGCTCAAAGCTAACAAATCCAGAAGAAAAATAGATAGTATAAGAGGAAGCACGGGAAAGAGTGGAAGACGGACAGCTAGATAGATAGAGATCCACGTTGTTTATGTTCCTCGCGGTCATGTGTGTGTGTGTGTGTGTGTGTGTGTAATCGGTCGAGTGACGTGTTGCAGTGCAGCGCAGCATGCGATGGCGTGCACATGTGCGCGCATGCAGCATATACTTCGCACGGATTGAAATATTCAATTCTCGCTGCTCGCCTCCGGATTTATCACTCCCGCGATTTGGGGCTTCCAAAGGATCATCTCGCTTTTCTCTCTGTCCAGCTTTATTATATATCGTGCATGCTGTTTTTCTATGAATGCGCTCGTCGATGACGCCTTCGTAGTTCGTATTATTACCCCGACTCGTTGCATGCTTACGTATAGTAGATGCTATCGCGAGCAATTATTGACATTATTCTTATATATGGGAGATGTGTACACGACGCCCGGTGTTATCGCGCTGCTCGAGGCGCTGCTGCGACGCATTTAAAAAATCTTTCTCCTTCATATAGGTAGCTTCGAAAACTTCGACTTTCGGCGCTCTTCTTTTATCAACTTGTTATCACAGGTGCGGACGCACAAGGGAAGAGGAATTTTTAATAATATGAACAAGTAAATCTGTCAGATGCGATGCATGATTAATTACTTGACTTACAAATATTAATCAGAATCCTCTTCACCAAAATCCATGCAAATTGCAAAGCATCTCAAAACTTTTTACTAACTTTAAGTTCTTTAATATATGAAGTTTAAGCTGGGGAAGCTGGGGAAGTGGGTCAACAGTCGCCAACAGCCATGAACCTTGAGAAATATTATACTGGTAGAAATGTAAGCTCAGAACACGACGACTGCATATATTGACCTATATCTTTTATCTTGTATAAAATGAAAACACTTTTAAAAATCAATATATTACGAAGCAGCAGATTTTACTACGCGAAGGACTATTAATAACGAGATATTTTTTAAGCTTATTTAATTAAGTATTATGCTACCTAGATACGTAGACTGTACACAGTCTAGCATTTCATGCTTCGGTTTGATCAAATAATCATCCCCTTACATTACCTTATGCAAAAGCTTAACTTGGAAAATTCACTAAGGTAAAGTAGGTAGTACTTGGACACTTTTTGAAACGAAAATACGGAATCAGTGTTTGTAGAGCCAAAACTCAATATTTTTCCCAAATCTTTAGTCTAATTGTTAATTCGGCATGTTTTACTCCTATTAGTACAAGAGAAATACGCTTACATACTTTTTTATACTAAAAAGGTAAGTTTAAAAATTCAACTATATGTCGCAGTAGTTGGACATCATATATCAAGCTGGTCCCAGTACTTGGACAAAGTTAGGACCCAGTAGTTGGACATATGAATTAAATGTGTCCAACTACTGAGTTCAGAAAAAGCAGCTCAAAATGTTATATTTACATTTATAACAAATTTAAGACGTAAGTTAACATAATTTTGGTTAAATGGTATACTACACATCATAAATTATCCGAATGAATGCCAATGAATACATATTTTTATCATCTTCATCAGTAATTACAATTTTTGACACTGTCCAAGTACTGGTCACAATTTTCGTTAAGTCAGTAAAAAAGTGTACATCGAATTTTTATTTTTAAAAATATTCACTTTTCTGCACATAGAGTATTAATTATTTTCTGATATGAGGGAAAATATGACGTTACTGAAGGGTAAAAATTATAATGAATAATAATAATTTCTATCCCCGAAATCAGGAGTCTGTCCCAGGCTAAATTTATAATGATTTTCATGGTAATTTTGTGTGAAAGTGAAATTTATTCTAGTGATAGTCGTGTATTCACTCTATTGACAAGGGAAAATAAAAGCAATCTCCTTCATGTGAAAATTCACCCATCGAAAGTGTAATTTATAACGTAATTATACATTTATATTTACATTAGTCAGGGATTTTCATTAGTCAGAATTTAGCGTGTTGTAAAATTGCAAAGAATTAACATTACAAAAGCCTTGGTTAAAAACACTGAATTACTTGATGAAGCTAAGGAATGTATTACAACGTGGCAAGAGTGTGAGAAAAAGCAGGGGAATGAATTCCGGCGTATCCGTATGATTTCGTAGAGCAAGCGAGAGAGCAAGCGAGAGAGCAAGCGAGGAAGTCTGGCCGTAGAAGCCATTGTCCCTAAAGTCTTTTGGCCTAAAGAGGAGGACGCGCGCGTCTTTGCAAACTTTCGGTGCCGCACGACTCCTTGGCTTCATCGCAGCCAGCGACGTCACGAGATATAATGATTTTCTTTGTTTCGAGAAAGACGATTTTCCTTTGTAAAAGCACATCGCTTTCGGCGCTGTACGCGAGCCTCCTGCCGACGGCCAAACTTCATTCCCCCCGCGACGAAGCGCACGGACAATATTATTCTTCGTGCATCGATATATGTGTAATGCGCACTTTCTTCCCGATATTTCTCCACCTTTTTTATATACAATACGAAGCTCTCACTCAACTCCGCAGAGCGCATCCTTCAAGTTCAAGTCGAACGTCATGTTTAATGCTACAAGTGTGACAAACCTTTCACCTGCAGATCATGCGACGCAAGCACGACTTCTTGGATAATTCACGCCCACTTATGCATATATGTATAAGCATACTGTGCCTTTGAAAGTATGCATGCCAACTTCCAGGGCTTTCTTTTTCTACCTGCGCTAGGAACTCTATGGCACATATACCATGCTAATTCATTCATATTCCTACACATTCGTCAATTGTATTATTTTATTTGCGCATAATGTAGTATATTATATAGTAATTTTACACAATTTTTTACTCAATCTTTTTAATATCATTAAATAGTTACGTCAATAACAAATGCTATATATATTTAAATTTAATCAAATTGGAGATTTCCTCTTATCTATCGATTAAGCCAATGAGCTGTGATTTTTATGTAATGAATGACCCCTACAGTAAACGTAATTGATGGATGTATTTTCTCCTGACGGTGTTATTCAGTAATCTTCACTCTTTATCCTATGCTTACTATTTGTTGCCAATTCATTTCATAGTATTTCAAGTAAAATTGTTCCAATTAAGCTTTTAAGCATAGTTACTGATTAGAAATATATTCATCAACATTTCTTTTCATTTCAGTAATTATCTCTTTCTGCGATCGTAAATACGATATTAGGTTGCCAAATGTTTTAAAAAGTTATTTCATACGTGAGAATAAGGGGAATGATACACAAATTAATTTGCGCAGAATCAAGTTTGTTGCATATTAAAGAAAAATCGCTGCCAATTCATTGACACTTACAGCGTCCTGAAACTAAATTAATTGTTTCAATATGAAATTTTTTGTCCTAAAAAATTCATTTTCTTATATCTCTTTGTAATTAATAACTAGAAATTGTGTGCTTTTGTATCAATTATTGTTTTTCACAAAGTAATTCAACAACATTTTTTCAACTTACTGCAATATTTATTTTATTTTAATTACAGTTTTCCATAAAAGTCATTTTTTGTAAGTTATATTGAATGATTCTTAGCCAATTTACTTTAAATTTTCCACACTTTTTCTATATTGATACAGTTCTCTACGCAAGCAAAATTATAACAATTTATATTGATTGAAGCATGCAAATTAAATTTAATAATAATTAAATAAAATTATTAACTTTTCGTATTTATGCAAAATTGAATTTAAGATTATTTTCATGCTTTAAACTCTATAAATTTATAAAATTTTGCTTACGAAAAAAACATTATACATATAAAATATGTTTCAATAAAAAAGATGACCGTGACATTTTCTAGATATAAGCAATCAAAATTAAATAAAAATATAACCTCAATTATCTTGAAAGATACAGGACTTCATAGTCTGGACAAAGAGTTCAGCAAAGAGATCGTGGAAAGCTACCTTTTTCTGCTGAATTTATTTTAAAGATTTTCCATCCTATATAATGTGTTCGAGATATCGTTTAAACAAAAAATGAAGATCTCGTGTATAACAAAAGAAGGGAGATAGCTTATAAAAAATTTCGTGTTGGAAAAGATAAATAATTTTATGATATTTCAAATGCATTTACACTGAAGCGATCATATTATTTATAAAATACCAAAATAATTTATCTAATATACAGAAATCGTTGTAAAACAAAAACGGGTTGATGAATCTCAAAATTTATTTTCAATTCCGAATCTTCAGGATGCCGGAGTCTCAGATCTTGCCTACGCATAACCTCACTTTTGTAATTCAAGTTTTCTCAAAAACGAAATAGTTTTATGTGCTTTTAGCACTCAAAATGTTCCTTGTTATTAGATGAAGCAGGGACAACTCTTACTTTTTGATTAAACAAATTATTATTTAAATAAGTAGCGAAAAACTGGATTAGACAACAAGGACAGAGAATCTGGCATTCTCTTAAAATACGGAAAACGATGAACCGCCGTTGGCAAAAAATGACTTATAAAGTACTTTGTTGTTTCTATAAAGTGATTTATTAATTTTACTAAAATATTTGTCTTATTTACTAAGAAATTGGTTAAAAAATTAGTTCTTGTAAATTTCTTTAACCAAATTCTTAGCACATTTGGGAAATATTTTAGTAAAATTCACAAATCACTTTATAGAAACAACAAATTACCTAGTAAGTGTATTGTAAAAAATAGATCTGTAAATTGATCTGTATTTAACCAAGTTACTTTGTTAAATTAACAAAGCATTTTTTTCGTGTACTAATTATAATACTGATCCATTTGTTTATTCTATAGTAAAATTTAAAATTTGATTAATCTAATTTGAATCTAATTTTATTGTTTTACAATGGTCAAGACTCAATTTTCAAATTCGGGGAACTGATAAATAATTAAAATAGTTTACTACTTCTTAGTCCAAGTAAATATAAAATAATACGTTTGAAAATTAAAAATATTTTTAAAAAACCAAAATAATTGTAAATTATAAAACTCAATAAAATAATCGATTCTGTTTTATGGACTTCAAATAATGCTAATAACAAAAAAGAGAGTTTCATTTATTTGTTGTTCACCAAGTACACGTGTGACGTGTCACTTGACCGATCAGTTTGCATACGGGCCGTTGGAAAGTACATCGCTAATCAATCAAATGACATAAAATTGTCCAATTACTCAATTTGGTTACTTGTATCAAACTGTTATAAAGTGTTCATTACGTTTCATTTGAATCGTTAGTTCGAAAACCACGGTAAACAGTTCAAATTCAAATGTTGACCAGGGACTCCATTAAAGTCTCAATGCCTACCTTTATTTACGGTTACATGCCTATAAAATCGGTGCAGATCGTAGTGTATGGCACATGGAAACAAGAATTGTGGAAAGTGATAGTTTACAATGTTTATGTGTTGTCGATATTTAAAAATCTGAAAACAGGTGGCTGCCTTTGACAATCTTTTTAAGCTATTAAAAATACTAGTTGCTTTCTTTTCTTTTACTGAAAAGACTTGCATTAAAAGTTTATTTGTAATTATATGGGCACTAAATATAACTGAAATGACTGTTACCTGTCGCCGATTTGGTTACAGTAATGACCATTTCATCTCTAATTAGTATGTAATACAAAGAGAAAATGTATTTCTATGATAGTTCAAAAAATGTGTAAGTAATAGCTATCTGTTTTTAACTTGATTAATGTCAGAGACATAATAGAAACCTTTCACTATTAGGTAAATGACTCATATATAGGTACATCTCATCAAAAACGGCAATTTCAAGTTCCATTTTACCGAAAGAGAATAGTAAAACAAAATTTCGATTTTTCGGCGGATATATATTAACTATGAGGAAATCTATACAGAGTGATCCAGAATATTTTTGCAAAATTATGTTGAGTTAAGTTATTTATTACTATGAATTCTTATTCCACGCATAGCTATTTCTTTGCTTAAGAATAGAGGACATACATTTCGGAATTCGTCATTATATTTGGAAGAAAACAACAAATATTATTGAAACAAGTTGATTACAAATATTTCCTCACTCTTCTATATGGATCATTCTGTCATAACTATCTCAGATAGCGTCCAAACCTCGTATATGAGTGTATGGATGAAAAAAAATATTTTACCGGCTCTTTTAACTTACTTGGAAGCAAATAGAATCGTAAGTTTGTAGTAAAAATACAATTTTTTATGAATTTTTTTGACTGTTTTCATAAGTATTAGCGATTATCACATAATTTTATTTTCTTTGTTTTTAATGTTTGTCTTTAAGTGTGATGTATGTACGTGTGTAGGTGATAAAATGTATTTCCCGTAACTCACGAAGACGTTTGTATTTCGGGCTGCATTTTTGTAGGTACATAACATAACAGCTCAACGTAAAACTGATTAGATTTTGAAGCCAATTAATTTATAGTTAGTGCTTATTAAAAAAATAAAACATTAAACAATATTTTTTAAATTAAAAATATTTATTTTTGCTTGTATGTTAGATATGTCAAAAGTAGGCACTTATTGATGAAGTAGACATGATTTCTTTATAATTTTTTCTATTATTTCATTCTTTATGACCATATTTTTGATAAAAAGACATTATCTTCTTAAAAATCTTGTGTTCTAAAAGAAGTTGTCTAGACATAAGTCTGTCATTTAATCTAGTACTAAAAAGATTTTCGGATATATATTCAATCTTTTTATTCCTTTTGCTGATGTTAATATAGTATAGATGTTGTGACGATTTTTGCAAACTAAACAGACAATTCATTTGTCAGCGACGTTTTGGCAGCGTTTCGTTGCCCTCATCAGGCTATATATATACCTTTATTTAAATATTTCTTATTACACCATTATAATTATAAAATTGTATATAAAGTTTTCTTTATTTTTTGTTAACAAATTGGTTACTTACAGTTGTTTGTCATGTTTACATGGATTTTTCGGTCAATACATGTCAATTTTTAATTGCAATGCTCATCGCCGTATGAAACAATATATGTATAGCTTTCATTTTCTCCTTCGTCTTTAATTTAAAACTTATAATTAAGAAGCAATAAATTAAGAAGTGTAAATATAAAAAGTGTAAATATATATAAAAAATAGTAAGGTCCATAACTAAAATTGTAAAATTGTAAATAATTAAAAAAAATATCACAGTAAAACTTAATATTGTACGCGACAAGCTATCAATCACAGACGGTTACAGAACGTTAATTGTTGTTTTATATTAGCTACACTGAGAGAATACATCGGTCAGACTTGCGGAACTGTTCGGTAGTTTTGACCGAAGTGAGTTCGGTAGTATGTATACGGCAAGAATAGCGGAACAAGTTCGGCAGCTGAGTCTCCGTGCGTCGCGCTACACTCC
Source organism: Gastracanthus pulcherrimus (assembly GCA_949152435.1). Lineage (NCBI taxonomy): Eukaryota > Metazoa > Arthropoda > Insecta > Hymenoptera > Pteromalidae > Gastracanthus > Gastracanthus pulcherrimus. Next base: position 54,192,538 of record OX424576.1, read on the forward strand.
TAACCTCACTTTTTCACAAATAATCAATATTTTAATGAATTTCTTATTTTTTTTGTTACTGTAACCTTTTTATATATGATTAGTTAGTCTAAGTTACATTTTCGATGTTCTACTTTAACCTTACTTCTGTTTTACTTTATCACAAACGTGATAATGAGGCTACAATAAAGCGCAACACCACACATCACTTTTAATACACATCTGCCAAAACAGCCGAACTGTTCCGCAGTTTTTACTGAACTCCTCAGTAAGAATGACAAACTATGGCCTCCGCAAACTTAGCAATGCGACTTCGGCAAGCCTAACTGAACCATTCTCTCAGTGTAGTCACATAGGTCACGGACGATACTGAGCAGGTTTGTTACCATCTTTATATCCGCGCAGGCGTGTTGTATCAACGAAGTGATGCGTGCGCACATATATATATATATATATATATATATATATATATATATATATATAAAGACAGTTGCTAAAATTGAAAAGTCTTTAACTCTATGTGATAATTTTTTGCAATACTAATTATTATTCTATATGTATGTTAATAAATAAGTTTTCAATAAATAAAATCGTGACTAATGGTGCAATATTAGATAATATAAAAAATATATTATATATATTAGTTTATTTCAGCCTAAATGGCCCAGAAATGGACTTGGTTTACATAAAATACTTAAATACTTCAATTCATACCATACTTCATACGTTCGCCAAACATTTTACAATAAATTACTTAGGATAAAACACCACTTATCGCAAACCTATACTATCATAGACTAAACCAAACTTATTAAATTTACATTCCTTCACTTAAATACTTTCCATTCGTTCGTTGTACTTATATCTTATTAATCAAACTCTATTTTAAACCTATTTACAGTCTTTGGCTTTTATTACAAATACTATAACTTCAAATTTACTACCGCTGTACAATATTATTTAAACTACGAAACGCACTAGCTTTTTACAGTCTTTTCGCTACCTCAGAACTAAAGAAAACATGACAATTCTTTATCGTACCGCAACTACACACACATATCTCTCCACACTCAGCGTCTCTCCCTCCTATAATTCTCACCTAACATTAGAATCTGTGAACATGTTCTTTTATATACACGCTTACCTTATCTATTAACCTATGTATATACACACATATATATACAAATATACATACATACGCATAACCACATACATATACATACACATACATGCATACACACACATACATATAAATCTATACACTTGTACATTTTACGCCTTCTTCTACATGTTTCATTTCTTCATCTATTTTCCTGACTATATTAATAAATTTAACATTAGACCACCCATTTTTTATCCACTCCCCTACCTGAAAATCATTTACTCTTAATTCATTAGCCCAATCCTTAGTTTTTTCGCATCTAACTATAAGGTGTTCAAGAGATCCTAATTCTTTGTTACACAAACTGCATGCTCTCTCTTCTTCTTTTAACCAATATCTATTACTCTTTCCAATGTTGCCGCATCTTAGTCGTGCTATAGTTTTTATGTTTCTAATTCCTTCTTCCTCTAAGTACCTTGGGCAATTTTCCTCCATAATGTCTTTATAACCCGGGTTAAATTTCGACTCATTTATTTTCCCCTGAATAATCTGTCTTTCTATATCGAGACACCTACTTTTTACTTCCATAACTACGTCTATATTAAGAAGCCTACACCTATCTATCTCTACTGAGCTAAGCCCTATTTTGTTTAAAAAATTTTCTCTATTTCTACTATATAAATCCTTATCTATTAGTTTTAATTTTTCTACCCAACATAACTTGAGCAATCTATCTTCGTTTAGTTTTAGAATCTTTTCTTCAAATTTAATAGCTCTAATACCCCAATCTACCTTCATTTTATACGAATTTGTTTCCCTTTCTACTATATATCTCGGTGTGCAGAAGTCTAACCCTAGAACCCATCTAAAGTAATCCGCCTTTATCTTTTCTAAGCCTTTCATTTCTTCCCAACCCCAGAGTTCCACTCCGTATTCCATTACGCTTTTAACCAGATAATTAAACAGCATCTTTCTTCTTTTCAGGCTTCCTTTACATCTTTCACCTAGTCCCCAAGCTTTCCTGGCAGCTAAAATACCTTTCTTCTTTAGTTCCCCAATGTGATCCTTGTAGTTACCTTTATAATTAAAAGTAAATCCTAAATATTTGAAATTGTCAACTTCTTCTATTTTTTTCTCTTCCCATTTCCAGACTTCCTTATTTCTGTTTCCTTTCCTATTAAATACCAAAATCTTTGTTTTTTCTACACTTAAGATCAGACTTCTATCCTTCAGAAATTTTCTTAGAGTACTCATCATATCTAGTAGAGCTTCTGTACTATAACCTAACAAAACGATATCATCCGCATAAGCTAAAGACCAGATTCTTAAATTTCCTACTTTTATCCCTCCTACATTTCTCTCACCTAAGACTGACTCCAGATTCGCGCTTTCAAACAGAATAAAATTGGACTAAGTACACAACCCTGCCTAAGACCTTTTGTAGTCAAAAATTCTTCTGTCAATCCCCCTTCGGTCCTAATTCTCACCTTTGTCTCTTCATAAATACCTTTGATCCTTTCTGCTAGATATTTGCTAATTCCTAACTTAATCAAGATATCCCATAGTTTTAACCTATCTACGGTGTCAAATGCGGCCTTGAGGTCCACAAAAAGTGTATAAAGTTTTTTCTTCTTTCCTATCTTCATTGTCTGTATTATGTGATCCAAGATAAAGATGTTGTCTACGGTTGACCTCCCTTTTCTGAATCCAGCCTGCCCTTCCGGTAATATGTTTTTATCTTCCACTTCTTTAATAATCCTTCTTCTTATGATTTCCGTATACACTTTATACGCCGTGGAGAGCAGCGAAATACCCCTATAGTTTTTGGGATCATCCGCATTCCCTTTCTTATAAAGAGGTACAATTACTGCCGTTTTCCAGTCTTCAGGTATGTTTTCTCCATCCCATATCTTTCCTATTATTGCAATTAACTTATCTCTTAAATCACCCCCCGCGTGAATCCATGCTTCGTTTTTTATATCATCCAACCCCGCCGCCTTCTTTTTTTTAAGACTATCAATAGCAGATTTGATTTCCCACACTTCAATTTTTTCACTTTTTTCTTCACATATTGTCTTCTTTACCTCTCTACTTACTCCAACTTTCTTCTCATCCGCCCCTTTCAATAATAATCTAAAATGTTTTTTCCATTCTTCTTCTTTGATTTTGTTTGATACCTGCGCTCTTCCTTTCCTGAATCTGTTAAAATAACTCCACAACCTGTGCCTCGCTTTTAATTGCTCTTAATTCCACTTCTTCTTCTTCTCTTTTTATTTTCTCTTTTTCTACACAACAAATTTTCCATTCTTTTCTCATCTTGATGTAATCTTCTTTACTTCCTTTACCTATTTTCCATTTGAAGTACATTTTTTTCACTAATCTTTTTTTTTAGCGCAGCTCTTATCCCACCACCTTTTTGTTCCTAACTGCCATCCTTTAATCTTTACTTCTTTCTTTTTCACTGCACTTGCTATAATTTTCTTCGTGTCTTCCCATCCTTTTTCCACTGAATCTTCTTCTTTCTCGCAAAAATCTAGCGTATTTGTTTTTTCATTATACTCTGCTATACTTTCTTCATTCCAAACTTCAATTGTTTTTACTCTATAACTTAAGTCTACTGCCCCATGCCTACTTCCGTTACTACCTATTTTTTCCTCTCTTAAATAGATATTTATTGGTAAGTGATCTGACTCTACTCTACCTTCTACCTTAAAACTCTCAACTACTTCTCTTGCTTTTTGATTTACTACAGCATAGTCTATAACTGAATTACTTCTCGCGCCTACAAAAGTAAATTCTCCCTCCCAATCTCCCTCTGTGCAACCATTTAGAATCTCCCACCCTATCTCTTCTATATAATTCACCCAGTTTTTACCACCGTTACTTATTTTCTTATCCTTACTTTGCCTTTTCATGACATAACCTAGATCATCTGGTTTAACACATCTCCCTTCTTCTCCTATTCTAATGTTAAAATCCCCTGCAATAATCTGAATTTCTTCGTCCGTAAAAGTTTCCTCTTCGATATACTTCCATATACTTTCCACGTTGCCTGTGTTATACACAGACCAGATACACATTTTGTTATGCTCATTCTTTAGTACTATTTTAACCAACCCACTATCTTTTTCAATCCCTATCCAGTCTTCCTTATTAAACCAATCTTGTTTTACTCCTATCAGAAACCCACCTTTCGCCCTTCCCTTTTTATGCTCTCTTCTTGCCGGTGTACTAAACCAAGAAAATTCTTTTGGTAGAAAAGCTTCCAGACGTTGCATATCCTTTTCCTCAATCCACGTTTCAACCAAACTTACAAAATCTGCGTCCCTAATAAATTTCCAAAACTCTCTATCCTTATTCCACACTCCCGCTACATTCCAAAACAAGAGCTTCCTACATTCATTCCACCTCTCTGTATTTATCCACTCATACGAGTATTTTTCGCACCATTTCTGACCTATACTAAATCCGACTTCTCGCTTGGTTCTCCACCCCATGCACCCTCAGCTTCCGCTCCTGTCAACTCTACTTCTGACTTATTGTCATTCCCCTTTTTGCTAACCGTTTCTATTCTTCTCTTTTCTTCAGCCAATTCCGTCATTTGATCTATCCTTTCCTTCTCTTCCCATCTTATCCACATATCATTTACCAAAACTCTTCCATTACCTTACTTTACTTTCAATCCACTTTCTCTTCTAGCTTTAACCCATCTGTGGATTTCCCCCTGTACAATCCTTTCATCATAACTTAAATCATATTCGATAAATATATTTGTTCCTACTAGCTTATTTTTATTTCTCATTATTTCATTTTTCTGCTCCACGCTCCCTACCTTAACGACCACAACCTTACCGTTTATCCTTGCATTAACTACATTAATATCTAGACCTAACCTATCGCTAAAAAACTCTTTAACCCACCCTTTCATATTCTCTTTATTAATGCTACTTAAAGGCACTCCTTTGATTATTACATTCTCTATCCTCTCTTTTCTATCCTGATCTACTACTAATTTTTTCATCTTCATAACCTCCCTATCTGACAAGCAGACGCTCCTTGCTAGGCTTATGCCGCTTATAGCTTATACCGCTTACGGCTTTGCTCGTCGCAGAGCCCTCGCTGCACCCACTAGCTCTTGTTTTTCCACTCACAAGGCTCCAAGAGGAACCCCTATCGCCATCTAGCGTTTCGTTTAGTAACTTAAACTGCCTTTCTAGTTCCCTGAGACGTTCCCCCCTATCCTTTTCTTCGGCCTCCCACCTTTCAAATTTCTTTTCCATTACTTCTAATCTTTTAAACATACCTAATTATCTTGTTTTGACCTCCACTTTAAGTTTTTCCAATTCTACACTTTCCTCTCTTATTTTACCTAACTCTTCCAGAATCATGTCACGGAAACATCTATCTCTCTCTTTATCTTTCTCCCTATCCTCTTGAATTTTACTCATATCACCGCTATCTCTCTTACCAAATGTGACCGTCTTCACCAGCTTCCCATCCAGAGTTGACTGCTTAGCTTTCTCCTCTTTCGCCTTATCCGATTTAAGCCTTGAACTCCGCTGGTCCGTCCCCTTGGAAGTCTCCTTCACCTCCTTCGCGTCCGATTTCGTTCTCCCGCTCATTTTCCCTAACCTCACTTTCTGTTCGCCTACTTTCCTTTCTAATCAACCTTTCTACCTAACACTATCTACGCTAATTTATTATTCCACACAAACCCTATATAATAATCTATCAACAAATTCACTTTTTACAAACGCATTACACTTTATTCCTACCTCAATTACAAAAATTGTGGAGAGACGCTGTAAACACGTGCATACGCTCTCACGCCCTGTAACCAAGTCCAATATAAAAAATATTAAATGTATTATAATTTTTAAAAAATTTTAGATAAATATTCTTTCTTACTGTAGTCAAATTACTTTAATTTAAATTTACTCCTTCAGATGATTCTGCTATATAGGTACGAGTATATTTGAATTAACGTTCTGTAACCGTCTGTGATTGATAGCTTGTCGCGTTCAGTATTAAGTTCTCCTGTGATATTTTTTTTAATTATTTACAATTTAACAGTTTTAGTTATGGACCTTACTAGTTTTTATATATATTTACACTTTTATATTTACATTTTTAATTTATTGCTTCTTAATTATAGGTTTTAAATTAAAGACGAAGGAGAAAATGAAAGCTATTTATCACAACCTAACCTCAACTTCTGTGCAAATAACTAAAAAACATTAACTTGTTATTATACATATATTCTATCATACAGCGATGAGCATTGTAATTAAAAATAGACATTGGCCGAAAAAATCATGTATTCATGACAAACATCTGTAAGTAACCAATTTGTTAACAAAAAAAAGAAAACTTTAGGAGAGGATGGGGTATTGCCGGTCTTTTTTAACTTTAAATAATTATTATGTTAGTTCAAACCGTTGACTTTAAATATTTTTTATTGGTTTAATATACAAATTTAAGGTATCGAAGCTATAAGTCGAAATAAAAAATCATTTTGACCGGATTTACTCCACTTCAAAGGTTAATACCGGTCAGCCTTAATTCAACTCAGGTCACTATTAGAAAGTTACTTTTATAGGTGAAAAAATTCTTTAAATCAATTATACGAACTTTCATATGATCCGACGCATTATTATTCACAATTACACAATGAAATATGTAATAACATCACCACTGTTCAATCAAAAACACTTAAGCAAAGTTGCCCTACCTGAGAGCGCAGCGCTACGTTTTCATAGCCTCAGTTTCGGGAGCGTCATATAAATAACATTATGACCGGGATTACCCCAATTCTGCTTAGTAATTTAAATTGAAATGACAAAAAAGCAATAGGTTTATAATCTTTTTTCTTCACTACTTCGTATTCTTAGATTGTTCAAATTAATAAAGTTGCAAAAAATAACTGCATAAAGTAACAAATAATATGCATAAAAGATTATTTTATAGACCAGATTTCTTATAAGAAATGGAGGCCTACACTTTGATTGTGTATAATTCCTTAATAAAACTGAATAGAAGGTTGTTTGCATATTAGATTAATTGTATTTTATGTTGCGTTTAATATACTATTCAAATTATTACCTAAAAATCTTTAGATTATTGAAAATAAAGGTGACCGGAATTAGCCAATGACCGGCATTACCCTGTTCTCCCCTATATACAATTATATAATTATAATGTTTTTTTTTTTTTTTTAAATGGCATTTCGAACTCGAAAGTTCATCGCCTCATCTACGCAAGCCTTCCACGTTTCCCTATTTTGTGCCATCCCCATCCATTTCGCGCCCTCCCGCCCAATTTCAGTTACGTCTGCTTTTATGTTATCCTCCCATCTGCGTCTAGGTCTACCCAGAGGTCGCGTTGCTTTCGGTTTTCCTTTCATAATGCGCGCTGCCGTACGATCATTGCCCATTCTTGCCACGTGCCCTGCCAATTTTAGTCTCCGTGATTTTATTATTCTGTTAATATTTCGCGACGCGTACAAATTATGTAGCTCGTCATTGTGCAGTTTCCTCCACTCCCCAGTTTCCTCATCTTTCTTTGGCCCGTATATTTTCCACAGAACCTTATTGTCAAATATCCTAAAACTATTTTCTTCCGCTTTAGTGAGCGCCCAGGTTTCGCACCCGTGCAAGATTACCGGCATTATTATAGTCCTATATATCCTTATTTTGACATTTTTCGACAGTAGCTTTGACTTAAGTAATCTATTCACAGCGTAGAAGCAGGCATTACCTGAATGAAGTCTCTTATTAATCTCGGCTTTAATTTCGTTTCGATGTTTTATAGTTGTACCTAAATATCTGAATTTGCTAACCTTTTCAAAAGTGAAATTTCCGACTCTGAGATCCCCCTCTTCTTCGCGAATGCCCAGTTTCTCCATGATCATATATTTCGTTTTCGATTCGGTCACTTCTAACCCCGTGTCTTTAGTCGCATTTATAAGGATTTCCGCGTTTCTCGCTACCGTTTCACCATTATCTCCCACTATATCCAAGTCATCCGCATAGCCTAAAATCTGCATTGTTCCGTTAAGTGTTGCGCCTAGCTCGCTAGCCTGCATTTTTCTAACAACATACTCTAGCGTCAAGTCAAAGAGTACCTTTGAAAGCCCGTCACCTTGCTTCAAACCTGCCTCGGACCTTACCAGTGCTTCCGTTCAGACATATTTGAATTAATTTTACGAGTTTTTTTGGTACGCCAAGGAGCACTAGGATTTGATACATTTTGCTTCGTTTGACAGAGTCGTACGCTTTCTTAAAGTTCACAAATAACTTATATATGTGTATATTTATAGGTGTATATTTTGCAATATTCCCATTTTTTCTCTAATAATTGTCTTATGGTAAACAATTGATCGCTTGTCGACCTGTTGCGTCGGAATACACACTGATAATTTCCTATTATATCTTCCGCGAATGGTGTGAGTCTGGCCTGTATTACGTTTGACAGAACTTTGTAGCAGGTAGCTAAAAGTGAGATTCCCCGGTAAGGTAAAAGCACCAGTACCTGGACAAATAAAAAATTGGGACCTATAGTGGGACACGGACGAAAAATGACTGTTTTCATAAAAAATACAGTCATAAATCGTTATAGTAAAATTTTGTATCTATTGTGTAGAGTATCAACTATTCAAATAAACATGAATTATTCCAACTCTGCGGCAGAAATTATATTCAAAGCTTTTACTAAAAATGTGTTCTGAGCAGGATCCTAGAGTAACGATGGGCGCTACTGAATCGTGCAGATTTGACTTAATCCCGAGGATTGAGTTTTGCATTCAAAAGAAATATTTTAGTCTACCAGATCAAGTTAATGTTTTTATCAATAGATGACACGCTCACGGATACGATTAAAGTTGTATTTAGTGAAAACAATAATTATTTTCTGTACAATTAGGTGTCCTAGTTCTGGTTCCATAGTTTTGCGAGGGAGCAGTAGTGGGACACTCAAAATATACAAATTATAATTAGATTCAGTGACTGAAAACTACTTTAGAGCTTACTAAACAAGATATTAAATAACAATCAGTAATGTCGACTGGAATGAATTTTGGAAATAGTGGATTTTGGAAATCTATAACTTTTGCTTGGGAGGTGTAATCCTATAACCTCAAAAAGTGGGGTTACAGGTCTCTGTTTATCAATTTTTGTGATTTTTAATTTGCCGATTCTTACCAAACTACAAAAGCATGTAAATCAATTAGTATTATCGAATAAATTGAGAAAATGAGCTTATTTCTATTTGTTTGCAGAACGGTAACGAAAAAAGCTACTTAATAACTGTCCCAGTATTGGTGCCAATTGCTTGTCCCAGTACTGGGTCAACTCGAAACATCGTGTCCCACTACTGCAGCCAGGAACTATTTTATTAAAACCACTATTTATTCGCATAGAAAAGGTTTAAAAAAAACATTTTTTTTTCAATCGATAGGAAATCTCCCGGGCTACACGATAATACTAATATATTTTTTTAATTTTGCTATCAGATTTCAGAATTTAAGTCTTTCTAAACGGGCATCCCAAAAGTGTCCCAGTACTGGTGCTTTTACCTTAGTTATTGCACTGTGTTTTATCTCCCTTTTTAAAGATCGGTATGATGATGGATTCTTTCCAATTTTCTGGTATTGTTTCATTTCTCCAAATAGCACATACTAGATCAAAAATTTTAGATGTAAGCGCGGTGCCCCCATATTTAAGTAGTTCAGCTGGTATAGAATCGTTTCCTGCGGCCTTATTGTTTTTTAGCTTTTTGATTGCGGCCTCTACTTCTTTGTAGGTCGGTTTGTCCATATGGAGTTCAGCAGTGTGGATTTCATCTCCCACTTCCTCGGAGTTTTCACGCACGTTTAATAACTTATCGAAATAGTCTTTCCATAATTTCAGTAGTTCATTTTCGTTTGTCACGAGGCTCCCGTTCTTATCTTTCATTAATTCCGATCTACTCTGAAAACCCTTCCTAATAGCGTTTATTCCTTTGTACATCTCGCGCGGATTATTTTCCTTACTATTAGTTTCTATTTTTCTAATTTCATTTTTCTGATACTCGCGCTTCTTTTTCTGTAAATCACACCAACTTGCTTTCTTATTTCATGGTATTCTTCTACGGCCCTACCGCTTTCATTGTGTACGCTATCTAATTTAGCCTTCTTGCACCTTTCAAATCAGAGTTCGCACTCTTCGTCAAACCATGGTTTGCTCTTCGGCCTTTTTTTCTTATCCAGTACTTTATTCGCGGCCCCTTTTATAGTTTTTTCGATAGCCCCCCATAACCTGTTCGGATCGTCATCTACTCCCGTCTGTGCATCCGTTTCCTCGAGCACCTGAAATCGGTTGCTAACTTCTACTTGGTACTTGATTCGCTCTATCCCGCTTCGTAGTTTTCCAATGTCAAAGGTTTCTACTTTGTTCGCTCACTTACTATTTTGACCGGCTACTAATCTGGCTCTTAATTTGGCCACTACTAGATAATGATCCGAGTCGCAATCCGCCCCCCTATAGGTCCTTACGTCGAGTACATTGGTGTGGCGCCTCTTATCAGTAAGAAAATGATCGATTTGATTGTGCGTGGCCCCGTCCGGCGATGTCCACGTTGCCTTGTATATATCCTTGTGCTTGAAGCACGTGGTCTTGACTATAAGATCTTTTGCGGCCGCGAAATTTATGACCCTAATACCGTTATCGTTGCTGGTTTCGTGCAGACTTTCTTTGCCTATAGAGGGCCTAAACATTTCCTCTCTCCTTATTTTAGCATTGAAATCCCCCACTACTATTTTGGTGTCGTAAGACGCGAATTGATCGATTAATTGCTCTAAAGTTTCATAATAAAGATCTTTGACTTCTTTCTCTTTGACCTCCGTAGGACAGTGGACGTTAATAACCACGTAATTATACCACGCTCCTTCGATGATGATATACGAGAGTCGGTCATTCACGAAATTGCAACTTTTAACGGAATGTATGATGCTTTTGTTAACAAGAAATCCGGTGCCTAGGGAATGCCCGCTCGCGCCCCCATATAAAAAGGTGAAGTTACCGGAACCTAGCATCGCGTTATCTTTCCATCGGGTTTCTTGTATTGCTACCAAATCTAAATTGTACCTCCTAGTTTCATTTATGATTTCCCGGAACGCGCATGTACTTGAAGTTTCAAACGTCAGAATCAGACGAAAATGATGAAAAAAATTTTTTTTGATTTAGTATTTTATTCTGATAGATACATGCAAAATATGAACTAAAACGGTTTCAAAACAATTTCTAACCCCTAATTCGACCCGAAATCCCTTGAAATAGGGATTGGAAGGTGGTAAATATAGGTAAAAGAATTCTAACTTGGCCTAATAAAAGTCTTACGGTTTTCTACTTTACATATATCCTCATTATGATAGAATACACTTACAAAAAAAATGTCAACCCCTAACTCGTCCCGGAAGCCCTTCAAACAGGGGTTAAAATGGGGTGAATATCGGTAAAAAAATTGTAACTTGGCCTAATAAAAGTTTTACGGTTTTCTACTTCATACATACCCTCATTGTAATAGAATACACTTATACTAAAAATTTTAAACCCTAACTCGTCACGGAAGCCGTTCAAATAGGGATCGGAAGTGGGTCAATATAGGTAAAAAAATTGTAACTTGGCCTAATAAAAGTTTTACGGTTTTCTACTTCATACATACCATCATTGTAATAGAATACACTTATAATAAAAATTTTAAACCCTTAACTCGTCCCGGAAACCCTTCTAATAGTGGTCAGAAGGGGGTAAATACAGGTAAAAAAATTGTAACTTTGTCTAATAAAAGTCTTACGGTTTTCTACAGCACACATATCCTCATTATGATAGAATACACAAACGAAAATAATTACAACCCCTAACTCGTCCCGGAAGCCCTTCAAATAGGGATCGGAAGGGGGTGACTTTAGGTAAAAAAATTGTAACTTGGCCTAATAAAAGTTTTACGGTTTTCTACTTCATACATACCATCATTGTAATAGAATACACTTATAATAAAAATTTTAAACCCTTAACTCGTCCCGGAAGCCCTTCTAATAGTGGTCAGAAGGGGGTAAATACAGGTAAAAAAATTCTAACTTAGTCTAGTAAAAGTCTTTCGGTTTTCTACTTTGCATGTATCTATCAGAATAAAATACTAAATCAGAAAAAAATTTTGCCAAAATTTATTATTTTAAATGCATAAATTAATATTAACACAAACATAATAAAATAAATAAGAATACTTTTTTTCTTATTCTCATCTACCAACCCGTACAGACACCATATATCTTTTTACATGTCACTCTTACACTCTTACCACCTGTGAGTCGAAGTGTTTGATCCTCAAATCCCACCTTTAATTTGCGATCACCACTGATTTTCGCATTCACCCAGAGTCAACATAACCGGTCAAGAATTCTCACGCTAGAAACCAGCCGACAGGAAAGTCGAACTTAGGTACCTTTTACTTCCACGAAAAGCACCTAAATTTTCATTTTCCATCTGCCAAACAATCATTGTCGTGGTGGGGTTTCGAAGCGGTCACCCATACAAGTACTAACCGCGCCCAGCGTTGCGTAACTTGGATGATCGATCACTCGTGCACCCAGAAGATATACTTCATTTTATGCATGAGAATTTCATCAAATTAAACATTTTATTAAAACATGGTAGGTCACATTACATTTGCTTAATTACTTCATTCTATACTATAAACACAAATAATATGTTCTTTTCATTTAATTTTTATGTTACGACTTGAAGAATCCAATTGGGAAGCTAATTTACAAAATTACAAGTAAGAATTAGACGTATTTATCATCCCGTTCTCGTGCAAAAAAGACCTTTGGACACTATTTAACATACGTTTAATATAGGAATGGTGGATTAAAAACGGTCAGCATTGATATAACAACCACTTGACTCTTAAGGGTCCAAACAATTTTTTTTGTCAAAGAATATAAAGTAGACGAAAAGAGCTTTAATTTACAACGTTACTATTTAACTCAAATAAAATTTTGTTTATTCTCTCAAATTTAAGGTATCGTTTGCTCAAAATTTATAAAATTTTCTTTGGGAGCTGTTTAGATAGAATAGAAAGAATGGATTGAATAGAACAATATTTTTATTTTAGATAATTGTCATAACTTTACCATGTTGTCACGTTTTTTGAGTCCGATATAGGGACGGAAATTTTTGTATTTATGTATTATTTGGAATAATCGTAAATTGGTTTTAATCTGAGATTGCATGAATACCTGAACATCTAAGACAATACTTAAAAATAAAACCTTATAATAAGACGTTCCTGTGTGAAAAAATGGAATTTGTATGTTACTACAAAAATTCCTAGAATATCTAATATAAAATTTTTGCAACTGGAGACAAGGATCAATAAAGAAGTTTTTATCAATACCCCGCCATAAAGTGCGTAATTTTTCCCCGCCGAGCCGGGAAACAAGCGCTACATTAAATCCGTACCTCCACTCTAGTCCCCGCCGCCACGCGCTGTTTGTGCCCGAGCCGAAGGCAAGGTTAGGAAATTAATATGTAGCACTATTTTTCCCTCATCGACGGTGAATGAGTACGAGCGCGTATATTGCATGCGTGAATAAAGTGAGCCTGCGATTGCCAGGGTGTGTGACGCCAGAGCGGAACGAGGCACGCGCCGAACCACACGCAGGCATTTAATGGCTCACTTTAGTCCCTAGGTGCATAATATACTATTTTCGGCCCCTTCAAATATAAAACACAAACTTTATTAATGAATGAATAGAGACGTGATAAATATCACGATGAAATTCATGAAAGAGATAGAATGGAACAATACACAATTTCTGAAAATTGTAGTAGCAAGGGAAGTTTCTGTATCGGACCGTGAGTGACTTTGAGATGCAAAAGCTTAAATGTCATACGTAGTGATAGATAAAATTAGATTAATAAATTTAAAAAAATTCAAAATGGCTTTCGGTTTGCATTTATCGCGATTTTGATGTATTTGATAATCAAACAATTGAATAGAAATTATCTTTATTTTTATTAATCCTTAAAAGGCCGAAAAATGCCCATTAACCTTCCTTTTTTTAACTTTCAAATCACCATTAAATTATTAGTTGTTAAAATAAATACTTGTTTTTATTGCAACTATTTAGCAATATAATAAAATATTAAGTTTTACTAAAAAATATCTTGTAAATCAACACAAATTCATTCTATTTTGCTAAAGTATTTAGTAACAATCTGCTATCTAATTTTTCTTACAAGGAGAGCATCAACTTCGTAGGACTCGAATTTTAATCATCCTTTAGATGTTTTTAGTTCGATCTAATGGTCCACTGTTAACTTAGGATATCAGATGTTCTACTCCAAATGTGCATTATTTTAGTGAGAAATAGCATTTATACTTGTGAACATAATTTTGTAATTTTATTGCGCTAGAAGAGTGGTTCAAAAAGTAAACATAGTCCACAGGAAGAATCTTGATTTGGGAGCTTTGTTTCGTCAAAAAAATATTAATTTATAAATAAAACCAACCTTTTTTACCAAAAATAATGTATAATATTTATAGCAGAGATGCTGATATCTTAAACCCACCAGATTAAATTAGGAAAGCTGGAATTTATTTTTTAGTACCAGAAAACAACTTTTGAAAGTCTAATCAAAATTTGAGTTTCGCACAGTTAATCTTCTCCTTACTAATGCCATTTATATTTTTTTAATAATTATGGATATACTATTGTTGTAAAAATATCAAACGTAATTGAAAAAACTGCTTTGAGAGCACCTGGAAAATTTGGAAAATTGTCTGGAAAAACCTGGAATTTACAGGAAATTTTATTCATCAGTTTTAGTAGACACCCTGAACAAGAGGCTACTTCGATAATCAATAAAAAATATTCGAGTAATTCTCATACATTATTAAACTCTAATTAACAATAAAAGTTGATTAAAATTTGTATAACGGTTTATAAAACATTTTGCAATTTTTTAACGATATGTTTCTTCTAAAGTAACTTGTAATCTTATTGTATAATCTACCCATTATCTCTCAATTATAATATACATTTTAACCTAAAACGACTTTTTGTTATATAATTATATTGCCGACAATAATATCAAATGAAGTAAGAGAAAATAAAGTCTACTTAAGAGGGCGAAAGGACTACCGACTGTATCGATTAGTCTTGCTCCTCATTCAGCCGTGGTAAGATACGAGGCGACTTTGGGAGCGTTTGCCAATCGCTGGACAAGGGATAGTGATAGAGCCTAGCGACTATCGACTATATCCACTCCCACTCCCCGACACCCCCCCCCTCTCTTGCACTTTTCACTACCGTGGCGTGCCAGTTATTGGCAAAACGTGCCTCTCGATATCACAGTCTATAATTGAACGGCATTGCCGCGTCGACGGAAATAGAATAGAAATTGCTGTGGAAATGCAGCGTTCCCACTCCTCTCTCGCGTTGCCCCTTCCATCTCCTCCTTGTCTACCCCTCCACGTTGTAACTTTTCCTCTCCTTCAACCCCTCCCTCCTCACCTACGTTTAACACGTGTTCGTATGACATAGCTTGTTTTCATTTATTAATTTGATTTATGTATTACAGCGCATGTTTTGATTTATTATTTGTAAATAATCTTAACTGGATTGAGCGAATCATAAATATTTGTAGACGCATGATCAGTTTTCAATGTTGTATACTCATTCGGAATTACCTAAAACTATTTATTTTTTTACCAATCACTGTCAAAGCAAATAAAACAAATATAAAACAAATAAAGCGTAAAAAGGTTTTGAGGGAAATTGGATGATGCTGTGGCTTTGATGTAAAATCAGTCGCATTCCGAGAATGCCGACAAAATTTCAAATATTTACTCATCAATGTGTTTCTTTCATTTCATTTTTAATATTTGGGGATCTTAGAGGGTGTTCCTGCCTGTCTATCTTGTTTGATAAAAAAGAACTAGAGAAATGAAGATTTGTCAAAGTTTTTAAGATTTTTATGACTAAGTTAAGGTGAACAATCTTTAAAGTTATTTCTTCAAACTGTCGAATCTTTGAAACACTTTTAATTCTCTTTCTTTCATAAAGCTCGCAGATCACTGAAGCAAGTCTCAAGCAGCGTATAAGTCTCGCAAGCACTGTTCATTTTTATCATCTTTTTTCCTGATAATGTACCCAGGCGTAATGAAACTTGAACAAGGAATCTCAAGCATTTTGAATATTGTTTAGTTTACACTTTAGCTTTTAGAACGACTGAAAAGTGATTTTTATACGAGGTCGCGTTTTTCTGCTCAGGCTCTATAACATTACATCGTAAACCTAAGCATTTTCCAGAGTGAACCGCGAATTTCACGCGATGTTCGTTTTTTTTCGTAACTCTCGTTTCTTTTCCGCGAGAACGTTTCCACACGAGCTCGTAAAGCGTTGTTTTTCTTTTTGTCCAAATGTGCCAACTCGTTCTGGGCCGTCGTAAACGTTTGCACGCCGCGGCGGGACGAACCCTTCCGAGAGACCCTTCACCGGAAATTGTGTATTTCGGCCTCGTAAACTTCCTCCAAAATTCTATCGCCACGCGAGACATCTTTTTTCCATTATACGAGTGTTGGTTTTACGTACCAGTAAAAGAAGCCGTATTTATCTTGCTCTCGTGAAACGTCCCTTTTTTCATTTCAATATCATTAGTGTAATGGTCGTAGGTATATTTCATTACGTAAGCCTCGCATAACGACTCGTATCGAAAATAGCATTTTTTGTTTGTATTTTCTTACTATTGATTCTAAATTTTTTTTGCCTGACTGAATTTTTTCACTAGCAGTTGATTTTAACAATACAGTGAATGTTATATGTGTTGATTCGAAACTTGTATATTTCTGTAGTATTGAAAAGTTCAGTTTTACTAAAAAAAAAACAAATTTTAGATGCATAAATCAATGTCGATTTTTCTTAAGAGGGAAGGCTTGGGTTAAAATCTAAAAAAATAAATTGCAGTTTTATTTATACAAAACTTTTTGTGTGACAAACTTAAATATCTTGAATCTGTAGCTCGTACCAAGCGACTCCTTTCGATACTCTGTTTTTCTATTTTCAACCACTTCTCGTAGACTTTCTTAGCATCTAGCCATCGATATAGTCTGAAAATTTTAGAGAATGTTTCTTATATGTTTCCTCACAATATGAGCGCAGCAGATTATTAAAAAAGTCTGTAGTAATAATTAAAAATATAAACCCTTAAATAATTAAATATTTTAATTAATTTTGAGGTTATATATTTTTAATACTTACTATATAGACTTTTTTTATAATCTGCTGCGCTCATATTGTGAGGAAACATATCAGAAACATCCTCTAAAATTTTTAGCTTATATCGATGACTGGATGTTGAGCAAGGCTACGAGGCAGACCTAAAAATAATAAAAAACATTATTTTGAGATAATTGCATTTAAAGTTTGAAAACACAATAAACATATAATACAAACAATACTCACCTAAATAAGAAAGTATGAATGCTTTGTATTTTCTTGTTATATATTTCATTAATATATTTCACACTATTGCTTAGACAAACATGTGTGATAGGTCAGTGATTGGTCGAAAGACAGTTCCAGAGGAACATTCCGCACTACCTTATAGGTATACTGTACGCGTTACTCTCTGACAGCTTCGAGTTTTATCGAATATATATATAAATGGACTTTGAATTTCTAATTATTTAAACTTATTTAAATAGCATTTTTTACATAAAATTCACTGAATTCAAAAAAAGCTACTTTGAAATTTAGCTATAATTCTGTAACAAAACTTAATATCGTAAAATGGGTTGCAGGAGCTTATTGTACAAGAAATTTGCTATCAAAATATGCAATAAACAAAAATGAATTTTTTGACTTTTTAAACCAGGCCTGCCCCCTTAAGGATCGTAAGTTAAGGGGAGAGCGGAGTCCTATACCTTGTACCCATTACCGACAATATCGATTTTTCGTTTTATGCAGTCAATTTTTCTTTTAACGCAATTTTACGAAAGTACGCACATTCTAAGTGATAAATAGATTGTGCATATTTTCGCGAAATTTGAGAATCTTATGTATTCACTGAATAAAATGAAAAACTGTAATGTCGGTATCCGGTATCCCCTTAAAAATTTGACGTTGACGTTGTTTAAAATTCTAAGTATGAATGTTTGCAATAAAAGTGGCCATTGACGCATATTACGCTGTTTTTGCCACTTCTAGACACCCCCTTCCCTCCTCTCCACCCTATAACGCATTTTCACTGATTTTCCTCTATCTTTAAGGTGGCTTCAACGACTCTTTATAAAAATATAGACGACGTTGAAATTTTTCAAGAATGTTCTTTGAATATTACATTTTTGATACATATAAAGAAAATTTGGGGTCAAGGACCAAATTATCGTAAAAACTAACCTTAAAAATGTCATTCTTATTACGTAACCTTATGGAACTGAGTCGTTTGTCGTCTCTTGGTAAATTATGAAAAAAGAGATAATGACAAATTTAATATATAATTAAAGATTTTTTTCACTGGGTATATGATAGCGTGATCAAATGTATGTGTTAATTACCCCCCATCCCTTCAAAACTTTAAGTAATATGTGAACGACTTTCATAAGTATAGAAACGAACTTATTTGTTCAACTTTGATGGTTTTTTGTGAACGGAATACTGAATTGATGCGTTTATCATGTTCCTGAGTCAAGTTGAAGGCAATTACAATGAGTCGATTTTTTGTCGAGTATTTCGAGGGTCCTTAGCTTCGATCAATAGCATTTAATGAATTATTTAATGAGGGACAGAATAATGGTAGCTGGTAGATAGAAAAGAATTTCTGCGAGCATAATTTTATAAATGTAAGATTTTTAATAAAAACATGCATTATTGCCGCTGCATGAAAGTACGTTAATAGAAAAAGTAATTTTATAAAATGCATTGTAAAAAGATACCAATTTTTTAACTGGTTGAAATAGAGTAAAAATTATTAATTACGAATAAAATTTAGATTTATTTAATATTGAAAATTAATTGATTTTTATACAAAAAAGAGGATCTGTGTGTGTGTGTGTGTGTGTGTGTGTGTGTGTGTGTGTGTGTGTGTGTGTGTGTGTGTGTGTGTGTGTGTGTGTGTGTGTGTGTGTGTATATATATATTAAAACGTATCATAATTATGATGTGACCATTAAAAGAGCAGACTTTTAAAAGGCTAATCGAGTCATCCCTCTTTGAAAGGAGTAGACACTATAGAGTTTAAATTTATATCTAAAACTAACCCAGTTCTGCTTAGTATACGCCAGTAAATCACACTTTTTATTATGTAGGTACGTATAATACGTTCTGATTCGTATTATTCTATTTTGAATAAGTTCTATACTTAATGCATTCACAAATTAATTAAACGAATGATGATTGGCCCAGTCACTTAACCATCTCAAATGTAAAAGGATTACGTGATATATATGTGTGTGTGTGTGAGTGTGTGTGTGTGTGTGTGTGTGTGTGTGTGTGTGCGTGCGTGCGTGTGTGTGTGTATAAATGAAGAAAATTCTGCACTAAATTGCATATTTATAAAATATTTTAATTATAGAATGATGAAGAATAGGAATACCAAAAAGTTTATTTAATTTACCTCACATATTTCGCCTTTATTTTGACTCAATTAAAGAAACTTTTTGATATTCATAATTTTTATTCCATAGATAAAATGTTTTATTAATATGTAACTTATTGAAGAATTGTCTTGATTCGTTCATCTTTAAATTGTTGACTGAATTTGAATCCGTAATATTACAAGTTCAATTTATTATTAAAGCGTCTTTTAGGCATTATCCATTTGTAAAAATAACCGAACTGTATATAACAACGATATTTTTAATTGTTATCTTTAAATAGCGTCCTGCGAATAGGATAGAAATCAATGTCCCACAAATCGTAACAATCTACCGTAATAAATGTGCAATATTCTTTATATGCAGAATTCTCTTCCTGTGGGTGTTGTAAATTTACTTGATACATTAGAGTTTTAGTTTAAATATAGTTGAAAATTATTTTTGAAACTTGCTGTTATACTGCGGATTTCTACGTCTTTACGTATGCACGTTGATGAAACAGATTTGAGAACTCTTATTTACGCCTTAGTCCTGCAGTATTAAAAATTATTAAAATAGCGAGATAGTGTGTTATTACTTAAAATAAAAAAAAAATTTTTTGCTCTGTTTTAGGTACGTACCAATACATCTGAGCTGGCAATAATGTTCTAGTGTAAAATGTAAGTTTCTATATTTTTAACGAAGGTGCAATGTTAGTATAAGAATTGGGCATTTATCGAGTCTTGTTTGACAGGCTGAAAAGAAGAGAGAGCTGTAAGTCTAAAAAAGAAGTGTATGTGTATTTTTATTTGTTGGAAGCTAGTTGTTTACGTATTCTTTCTCAGTCTTGCATTTGTTTATGTATTCTTCTGGAGTCGGGCTGGCTGTCTCCATGTAACTCCTGGTCTCTGGGATGTTAAGCGAAGGGAAGGGTAGGGAAGGATGCAGATAAGGGGGGGGGGGCTAGAAGAAGGCGAGAAGAGGAGAGCAGTTGAGGAGCAGAGAAGAAGACTCGAGGCGTCGAGGCGCTCGAGACTTCTCATTACCGTGCAAATGCACTGGTAGGCGCCAGTTCTCTCTCTCTCTCTCTCTCTCTCTCGATTCTGTTTGTGGGTTACGGTGCCTGCAGCAGACTTAGGTATAGTATGTAGGGAGTGCGCGCAGAAGAGTCGCACACTGTGCAGTGTAGTGCAGTCTCCCTCTTTCTCTCCCTGCAGCGCGCATGCAGTGGTGTGGGCGTTGTCCCGTGGGGGGAGGAGGGGGGCACGATGCGCGACCGACTGAACGATCCTAAAGTTTGCGACCTGGGTGCCGCGGCCGCGGCCGAGCCTCCTTGCGGGCACCGAGCGCCCGTTGCGCCGAACGTCTTCCTCTCACCTCTGCAGCGCCTGCAGAAGACTGAATGTGCTCACTTCAGTCTAATGAGTGAAATTTATATTATAAAACCTATAAATTCATCAAAGTTTCGAATTACCAGTTTTTATTTTTAAAACATTATTTGCACCACAAATCTTCAATTAAATTTTCAAGAAATTTCATTATTAATTGTAGAAAAAATGGGTTAAAAAAGAGGTGAAAGGTATACATCTTTCCCTTTTCATCATAACACCTGCTCATTGCCTCTTCAAGCTTCATTCATTCATTGGCAAAGGAGGAAAAAAGAGCATTTACAAATTAACGCGGAACAGGATTATAAGGACTATTATTATGAAATACAGATTCGCACGAATGAAGCTAAAAAGGGAAGGAATTTGTAAAAGCAGATCGCAAGCTTGAGATAAGAATAGCGCAGAGTGAAGGAAAAGGTATATAGGTATATAGGTATATAGGTATATAGGTATATAGGTACAAGGTTATCGTTGTCCCAGAGCTGTCGGAGCGATAACCGTAAAGCTGTAAAGGGTAAAGGTTGGCTCACGCTCACCTGGAGCGTACTTTTATCGAGTTTCGGCGATTTCTCGAGCACCATCGTACCCTCGGCTTACGATTCTAACAACGATAGAGCAAGAACAGAGCACAGAGCACGCGACGGAGATCAGAAGAAGGAAAGTAGAGGAGCGCAGTTGGGGCATTTTTCTGCCGCTGCAGGATAAAGATGAAACGATCTCGGTAAAAGTCCGCACTGGAAATAAAATGCTTAAAGCAAGAGGACACGCCAAATAAGTAACGTACACGTTGAAAAGTACTTAGCCAAAACAGCGAAAAAAATGGCTGGAGTAGCTATTAGCCGCTATTAGTATCGACACAACGATTCGCATTTGCTGGAATACCGAAATCTTGACGCTAAGTCAAGCAGCGAAGAATTCGATACTATTCGAGCTAATACAGCGACTGTACATGGCTATTTTTGCAAAGAAAAACAAACGTTTAACTAACAAAAATAGCTAAATTATGAAAGATCGTATTCGTATATCGTAAATCTTTTATATAAATAAATTCATTTTAAATTGTATACAGTCATTTTAACCGATTAGTTGATAATTAAAGAAGTTTACATGTACATAATGTGAAATTACTTACCCTCAAATTTAGCTATGACCTCATCTGACATTCGCCAGCTCGGTGACAGCTCGCGAATTTTCGATTATTTTGCACAAATGTTATGAGAAACAAACAAATATTATGCAATATAAAGAAAAACGGCGCCGCTCAGAGCTCTTAGCAACCAAATACCAGTGAAAATGTTGAGAGTAACTTGTCCCTTGTTTCAACGATTACGTTGGCTGATTTACCGAATTTTTCCATTTTTCAGTAGCAGACATGAATCGCTGTTCTAGACGGTAAATTTCGGTAATTTAACTCATGTCTTGTGTGCTGAACGAGCTGAAGTACTTTTTGCAATGTCTTTCAGCGCATATCGTGGACGCGCCTCTATCTCCGTTTATTCGAGGATACCGGAAATAGTAGCTTTCTTCCTCGGTTTCTTGTCTTCGGCCAATTCTGAGCTGTCGCAACGCTTGAGCTGCTCAAGTTGATTAATTTTCTAGGGAAATTCAATATATGGGAAATGTGAGCGGTGAGAGTGTGGAAGAGAAGGTGGAAGGAGAATATATGAGAGGGGGAGGAGGAGGTGGTAGGTTGATTGGCCGAGGTCTGCTCGCTGGCTGGCGCGACGCGGCGCACTATTAGCCATATAGCTCTGGGACACTGTCTCGTCTACGATAACTCGGCGATGAATTTAATTATGTCGCGTGCGCGCCATGACACGCGCCACCGCCGCGACTTCATAAGAGGTAGCGAGCGGCACGAGCTGCACTGCCGCACCACTATACAGACTGCCTTTAATTAATCGCCCGATGCGCACTCTCCAACTCTCCATACCTTACCTATACAGCCATACGCAGCCTCCTACATCCTTATGTAGTCAGTAGTAGTATACATCATCATACCAGAACTCTTCTTCTCCTACAAACAAACCTATCGCTCTGGAAATGACGAATTACGAGCTAGCCATTTTTTTTGTTTTTTTCTGCTGGCCTTGTTCCCACTTATACTGCCACCTCGAAATAAACTTCAGCATCCGCCTTTGTTGGGTGATTGGCAAACAAATGAAGCTTTTGCTCTCTTGCTTTCATCTATCCATTTAAATGTACTTCAGTACATACATAACTGAGCTAAAAGAACTTTTGAGTATATATTCGCTTAATCTGAATAAATCCAGTTTAATGCTCGATTTGTTATTTTCGCGGCATGTGTAATTTACGTATCTATCGACGTTAACAAAATATTTAGATTTTCAAAACAATAGGATTATCCTCTATTTCATTAATTATAAGTAATGTTACTCTGAAAATTTTGCTACGCGTTACATATGTAGTGCAATAACCAAATTTGTAATAAAATTTACACATAATGACAATGTCTAGCTGGACAATGTCATTTCCCTGCCATTTGTACTATATATATAATATGTAGCCTGATTTTTCGCTGACATTACTGATAAATCATGAAATAGAAGATACTCCTTTTGTTTCGAAAGTCTAAATGTGCTATTAACTTTAACAAATGCGTGAATTAGACATGTCACAAAAATGACAATAAAAATCCCATGAAAATGACAAATCGACCATTAAACTGGATTTATTTAGATTAACCGAATATTTAGACTTTCAAACTTATAGGAACATCTTTTACATGATACATGTTCCGAAGTCATTTCCCTGAATTACCAACTGAACCATACATTATTTACATTAAGAACAAAATTACGTTTATTTAGCTAAAATCCAAACTCGCTAGCCTTCTATTCAGCAATTATGGACCTATGTATTGTAAAAATATTACTTAATTTGAATGGCCGATAAATGGCATCTTTTCTGAAAACCGGGACAAATCGGTTTGTTTATGAAAATCAGGAAGACAAGGGAGGTGCTGTAATTATTGGCTGGCGTACACACATACAAACACTACTTCCCGTTCGTCAACGCACCTGGAGAACTCCGGATCGCCGGCCCAGTAAATGTGTTGCCTCGGCCAAGGTCGTTGATGACGGCACGGCGCAGGAAAATTGCTCCAGGCTGAGGTCCCGTCGGTGCGAGCGCCGGGAGCAGAAGGAGGAAGAGTCTTGCGTGTGCGATCTATTTATGATTTCGCACACATCTGACGCTCAAAATTGCGACTCATGCGAAACGCTGGTCGATTTGAGTCGATATCAGCTTAGGCTGATATAGTAAAGCGCGGAAAGTTAAAGTCGCCTTAGCGGAATCGTCACAGTATGAAGTTGGAGACGTTAAAAACAACGGCACCCTAAACAATTATTGGAACGAAAATTTTATAAAATTTCATTCCAATAATTCGTTAGGGTGCCGATGTTTTTAACGACTGAAACTTCACACATAGGTCCATTATTGTTGAATGAAGGGCTAGTGAGTTTGGATTTTGTCTAAATATAAGTATTTCTATAATTATAAATAATTATTCACTACTCGGTCGGTAAAACTCAAGGCGGGAAATTGGAATTCTTAATTGCCTTTCGGACCTCCTTGAAGGGTAGCTAAAAGCAATACACCAAAAGCTCCATTTGATTTTTTGACAATCATCCGTTTGATTCACTCTATGAACGTGCGGTTTTTGTAGTCAGAAATGCTGCCATCAGTTGTGATTGTAAGTATTAAAGTTTTGACGCTAGATGAATGATCGAAAAAGTAACCGGAAGGGATTTTTTTTTAAACTTGATTAGGACAGAGAAATGTACTTTTCAAGTTTAAGGAATAGACAATAGTAAAAAAAGTTAATGTACGAAAATAAAAATATTTGTGGACGCTTGGAGGAGGGCGTAAATGAAATATAAATCGTAGCTGCGCCAGCTGTGGGTGATTAAGGGAAGCCAGCTGGATGCCACCCACGCGGTGCTTTTTCGCGCATCCTCCGCACCAAATACCTATCATTGAGTGCGCAATTGTGCTCGAAAGTACCGAGGGGATATTCGCACGGATCGCCTTTACGACGCTCGACGTCTGCACGTCTGCACGTCTGCACGTCTGCACGTCTGCACGTCTGCACGTCTGCACGTGTACGTGTACACCCGCGCTGCTTTCCTCCGTCCTCTGGCCTTTATGCCTTTTGGACTAGCGCTCCGAGAAAATATGGCTACGATGCCCGTATCACAGCTCAAACCATGTCCCTCCTAGAGCAAGGAGCAACATTTTCCTCAATTCCAATTCAAGTGCTTAGTCTATGAGTTTAAAGATTGCAATTATTAAGTAATTTATCGGAATAAAGTTGAAAAAAGAAGAAGTAAAGATGAGATGAGAGTCAGTACCTAATTTGGATCTCTATCCAGAGGCTGGCCACAGTCGAAGTTATGAGCTTGGGAGCTGCAAGCAGCCAAGGCAACTCGGCCTTTACACCGCTGCTTTAGCGCTCGCTTAGGACAGAGCGAGAGCGAGTCGGATGAAAACCGGTCCTACCACGCCGTATTACCCTATAGAACGTATACGTGTACAGGGTACAAGGTACAGGGTACAGTGTACACATCCACGCGCCGCAGCTTCTACACGACGAGGTTACGAGAAGCTCCCGCTGCTGGACCGCGGATATTCCCTAACGCGAGATGCCGCAGCCGCCCCTTACCTATTTTTATACATTGTTGGCCCGTTTTCTTTTTCGCGCATATGTGGAAAAGTGTGCAGCCGAGCGTTCAAATGTATACAGAGTGACTAATGTCTGACTTCCTGTCGTTTCACTTTTATGTTGCGAGCGATGAATTGTACTGCTGGTGCTGCGTGCTGCTGGTCGAGCGCGAGCGCCTTTTATGGCGATGTCTGCTGCGATTTAAGATTGCTTTTACTCGGGATAATAAAATCCAATCACAGAGTCGACGCTTTTTCGCAAATCCACTGACTGCACCAGCTTGCATAACAAATTTTACAATCCGAGCTATTTTCATGTTCACTGGTGTTCAACTGTATTATTCAAGTATATGTTCGATTGTTTGTTTAAACGGCATTGTTGGGCAAGAGTATTCAAATACTATTCATGCCGAGCGAGATGGGCAGAGACAAAAGTTGAGCTACATCCCTGCAAATGCTCCTTTGTGCGGAGAAAATCCATTGGATTTGCAGTGGTTCAGTGATTTCCCTATAAATAACTTTTCGCTACGGGCTTGCGCGCATCCGGTAGGTATATATCGACGGGTCGCTGAGAGTGGCGGTTCACGTATAGGTATCTATACACCTATAGTGCCACGCGCACCTCATAGAGCTAGCGCAACAGAGTAGAGCTCTTTGCAGCAACAAAGTTCACCCGAGGCCAAGTCGCAGCAACGACTGCGCGATGCATTTCAATTTTAATACTACGGCTGCAGCAGCCCTTTGCACTCCGATTCCTCTGTGATCGCATTGTTTTTCTTTTTGCCACTCGTTGCGCCCACAGCAGAGCTCAAAATTGCCGTATAAATTTCGGACGAGCGCCTTCTTCCCACACTTTATTACATGCCAAGGGCTTTTATATCGTTAGAGCTGCCGCAGTCCTCTTCTTCTTCTTCTTCTTCTTCTTCTTCTTCTTCTTCTTCTTCTTCTTCTTCTTCTTCTTCTTCTTCACGGTCAACTGCTAGCCTTGCCGAACTATACATGTGTAGTGCGGATTACTTTGATCTGGCCTATTAGTGTTATGTGTCACTCAAAAATTGTATTACTCCAGTTCTGTAAAATGCTCTTATAAATATGAACAACCCAATGACACATACGAAAACAACTAGTTCATCAGCCCAAGACAATTATATACCTTTATAGCTATAACATAACCTAATGGGCATAGTGCGTTTCATGCACATAAGAATTGTACACGTTTTAATTGTGTACAATTAAAATGTGAACGATTTTTATGTGCATGAAAAACACTATGCCCCCTACTGTGCAGTTGGAAATGTTATTAAAGACAATGACGATAACTACAGTCCTAGATACATATGCCACCACCATTTGCAGCAAATGTAAATAAAAGTTAGGAAAATATTGGCATTTGCTGTAAAGCACTAATTAAATTTCTACAGTCATTGCGCGAGCGTGGATTATTAATATACGTTACGAGTGGTCAAACACGTACATCTGGCATTTTAATACTAATGACCAGTTGAATTGAATCCGGTTATTTGCATTTAAACATTAGAACGGCCCACTCGTCTAAAACCATCGTAGTAATATCATAATTGATCCATTTAGGTTCCATCTGCTCTCACAGATGAATAAACTAATATTTCCTCGTTACTTTTAATCTACTACCTTCATTTAATTGGATTATTAAAGCGATCAAAGATAATAAGAAAAATATTACGTGCAGTCAAGGTTCTAACAAAAAGAAATTTCAAGAATTGTACATTCAGTCGGAGCACGGATTCAATTATCTTGAACGATCTCTGAGTTCGAAGATAATCATTGGTTATCTCTTCCGGGCATTCTCTTCTCTGCCAATACGAATCAAACTTTTTTCTTATGTTTTATGTGTTTACCAACTACGAAGTATCTATATGGCCAAGTAATGGATAGCTAATGGAAATTATTATTCGATTCACTTTCTACATACACATTGACTTGTAATGTTTTAAAGTAAATTAATCTTATAATTCTTAGTTTTATGGGTTTGATTACGAAAGTAACAAATAAGACTTTTTTATACTAATTTCTTTAGGATATCTGATGCTGCCCAATTTTAGTTGCAGATACGTACTACATATTTTTCTCGGTGTACAAATCTTTAAAATGACCGCATACTTAAAGTTCGAAGAGCAGTTAATTATCGCATGTGAATAATTGTTTTATAATGTTAATATTTAAGATAGACTGTATGTAATTTCTCGGATTAAACGATAAAAATCACAGTTTGAGAATGGATTTGTTCTATAATTGTTGATTGGCAGTGAGTTGACAATTGTTCGGTAGCAATAATGATTGATGTAGGGTTGAACGTTATGAAAAGATACGCTTTGGTCAGTCTAGTTGTTGATCAGATGTGTGCATGATCTGTAGACGAGTCGGCGGCCTATGGAAGCTCTGGAAATTCTATTGCGCGACGACGACGACGACCTTAATTCGTGCATCAGCAGTAGAGCGATGCTGGCACTTTTTTCCTCTTGTATTTCCCGCTTTGTCGCTCTGTCGCGTTGTCGCTCTGTCGCCCTATCGCCCTGTTACCTCGATCAGACTCGTAACTGCTAACTTAATAAGAATGGCCAATGTTTGATTAAATACAAATTGGCTCTGGTCACTTCCAAAGCTTTTAAAATCAATTCTTTTAACGCTATTGATTTTTGACTTAATAAAAGACTCCCTCTGCTACAGGAGGATTTTGGTTGCCATAAATAGAATTTATATCGGAAGCAACCATTTAATGAATTAATTACAAGTAGGTGTAGGATAGAGGTCTATAGATAAATGAATAATAAGAAATCATGTTAATGAATAAGTTTAATGGATATGGAAAGATCATTGAGTGATAAATGATGTCGGAAGAGGAAAGATAAAATTCGATGGTGAAGCGAGTAAAAAGGTCGCAGGAGGAGGTATAGGTTAGCATGGCCTCCGGAGACTGATTGCATTTGGCGCGCTGCACTTGGCCAGGAGATGGAGACCCGATGTTTGTGTGTGTGTGTGTGTGGGCCGGGGGGGGGGCTGTGTGTTATACCTGCGAGCGCGCTCTGGGTACTGTCCGTGATGCGTGGCAGTTGACCAAGCGGTTTAACTGCGATCCGATTAAGCAGCGCGCCTTCGCTAATTCGCCGATCCGTCGCTCAAATTAAAAGCCGGCCAGGCCGCGTCTGATGTCGTGTCCTCCCCCTATCCACCTGTGCAGCCTCCGGATTGCGTAATTGAAAAGTGGATCTCGACCGTATACATATACCGAATTTATGTGCCGACCGCAGCCGTGCGCGGTGACAAAGCCTCTTGTTTCGCTCGCCTATAGATGGAGATTCGGCTTAGGATGCACTACCTAGCTCGCGAGCAAACTTTCATAATTTCCCTGATTACAATGGAAATATAAGCACTTTCTACATGGCTTACCTTTACTCTCTGCGCACGCGCATTCATGTATGCAAGGGCCGAGTGCAGCCGCTCGCCCGCTCACGACAAACTAATTCAACGCTCAAATTTCTACTACAACCAACTCCTAATGACACTGTCTACGCAGTTTACCTCTGCACTTGCCGCCCTGCACGCGACATTTTCTCCTGAATATAATACTTTTAGAATTAACGACGCAGATGCGCCGGCCATAATAGCATTATTGACAAATTATCGATGACTAATGTGCGCAACTCTTGCACTCACAATTGCAGCGCGATTACGTCACTCGACCTTCAGATCTCGACAACTTCTGCCGACGACTCTACCGGTCAGTCAATCAGTCTCGTGTCTATCGTGAATTATTCATTTGCGGATGAATAGCACAAGAAAAAGGAAAAATTGCTGCTGGAATTGGATAACGAGCACGAACTGCACTGCACACAGCAGGGACCGACACGTTTATTCAAGTCTATCAAAAGATACAAGATATTAAAGTACTCAAACTAACGCAGGGTCAAACGCTCAAGGAAAGTCAGATCTGCAAAAGGGTTTTTAATTTGCTTTGCTGTAGTGCATCGCAGAGAGGCAAACTGCACGTAAAAAGAATGTAGCAAAAGATAAGGCGAAACTGCAACATGGACGCGCAGATCTTCACACAGGCTCGACAAATATTTACACGTCCCAGTAACGTGCGCGCGCTGCTCTCTGCCAATCCTTCCATCTTGCTTGAAAATTTTGCTCATGCAATTTGGCAGGCTTTCGGTCAAATATCTTGTCCTCGGTAACGTCTTCCTGACTCAAATGCTGGAATATTTCGAGACGATTATCCGACAGGATTATATTATGCTCACCAGAGAAGCGTACATTAAAATCAAACTACGTTGGACTCTTATACCAGATTTATATCGGAGCGCAGCTTTCCAGTCAAAATGTGAAAATGTGCTTTGTGCCTGCACTTTCCGATCGTAGAGAAGCAAACTAATTGATACATAAGTGAGGTTATATTCATAAACTGTTCAGGTGTTATACTTTGACTCGTTAATTCCGTGAAAGCTAATGATCAATTTGTTTAAAGTTCGTAAAATCTAACCATACTCGGGAATTTCTACTTATTTTTCTGAATTTCCCTTACTTCAAGTGGTCAACTATTTTTTTTAATTCATGCTTTTTCCCCTATAACGGCTCAAATATTATATGAATCTGTGGGCATCCTCTTTTCCGTTGCCAGACAGCATGCCGATTTCATTCGTCAGCTCTCTTAGTAAAGACTTTGCGCAGTTGTTTGTAAAAACATATAATCTATAACAAAGGGTTTCCTCGTGCAGTAATGGAAATTCTGTACCACGGAACTGAAAGAAAGTGGCTGTACGTTAGACGGAGAAAAAGTGTGCGAAGTAGAGAAGTAGGTCAGCATTTGAGGCTTGAAATTTGAAAATTCGTTAATGGAAAGCTCGAGATGCGTAACTACATTATTGCGGCGGCAGGCATGAGCCAGTGCAGAGCGGAGAAAAGTGATTTGGCTTTGGGCGCAGAAGGAGCGAGAGAGCGTATAAGTGCAGCGCGCCTCCCGTTCGCTTTCCGAACTTGGCCCAAACATTTGTCCCCGTCTTACAAATTACAATTAGTCGAGCCCTCCACTTGGCTGTAATTGCAAAAGCGCCCGGTCCCTGCTACCTCGAGACGAACGAGCCAACTTGCGAACAAATCTGCGCGACCGCAACTTGCGCATTTTTCTCCACGCTTTCGATGATTTCTTCCACCCTCCCAAAAGTGCTCCAATTTTTCGCATTTAAAATAACGTGCGATGCACGCCGAAAACTCGCGAGGCTTTATCCACTTGTCGTAACTTTGAAAAGTACATGTTTGTGTATAAGTAGTTGCTTTATAATTTTTGCAATTCTCAAATGCAATTACAAGGCAATATTGCGCTGAATTCTGTTGGCTCGCTTACGTAACTCGCGCCGCCATTTCTCTCTCTCTCTCTCTCTCTCTCTCTCTCTCTCTCTCTCTCTGCAGTGCAGTGCACGTGACTTTTTCTTTTAATTGCATCCTAATGAAGCTTTTAAATTTATTCCTCTTTTGCCTTTTTTCTTTGATAATCTTTAAGGAAGAGCTGATAAATTATGTTATACGTTAAATAAAACAAACAAAATGATGGCTTTTTTAGACATGCTAAAATAACGTTCAAGAAAAAAGTAAAATAAGTACTATATAAAATGATTTGTAACCTTTCTTCAAATGTGTTATAATCTAAAATGGAAATATACTGAACCGGAATTTTATTTTAGCATGAATGAATGTGCGTTTCAGTAGATTGTTCTTTTCATTGCTTTCTCAAAGAAGATTATCAGAGATTTTGATGCATTTAATGTTTTCAAGATTCCTGCGTCAGAAAAATAGGTTTTTAAAAAATCTCTGTCTGTCTGTATGTATGTATGTATGTATGTATCTATATGTGCATGTGACAACAAATTGTGCCACGATAACTCTTCCAGGGAAGCATGATATGAACTGAAATTTTGCAGACATATGAGGTTTCATTGCTCAACTTAGATCTGATTAGATTTTGGAGTTCATTGGATAATAAAAAGTACATTAAATATGTTGAAAATATATATGTTTTCATAAAGTACGCGTAATTTCTTTTCGATTGACATATCTAGCAATAATTTTAAAGTTTTTTTCTCTAAAGAAAGAGACATGAATTTGAGAATTTGTAAAAATTAAGAATATTTTTCTTTCTTATACGTCAAACATATTGAGAAAATGATCGTTTTCGCGAAGTAGATATAAATTTCTTCCAATTTATACATATGTATATAGCAAATACCTCAATGATATTTTAGTGAAAGAAATACGATTGAATTTTGAATACGTATTTTTCGAAAATCGGTCATTTTAGCCAATTCAGAAATAATTTTTAAATCTTTATTGTACCTGTGTGTGTTAAAAAAATTTGTGAATAATTTTATAATATACATGATTGTCAGTCGATTAATATATTTTACATTTATTTTGAAACTATATTTACGAAAACACTATGATTTTGAACCTTGTTTTCATTTTTCCAAAATTCGAAATATTCGATATATTTATTAAAAATTTACTTTACATTATTCAATTGGCATTAATATCATACTAATGAATAAAAGTTTTCGTTGAAAAGTTATTACAAAATTTAACAGAATGATGATAACATTCATACAGGCAGTTTCAGAAAACCTATTTGTTCTAATTCAACGTCGTTGAAAATATTGAAATGTTTAACAGTAATAATGTATTTTTCGCGTTCAGACATAATAAAAATATAATCGAGTTTAAAGATTTTCTCAGACTGGCAATACTTTTCAGTTTGTACTTGGTGAGTTCATTATAGGATTATTTTATTCAGTTCGAATTTCCATTATAAGCCTCTCTGAGTGAATTTTTCGGGACCTCTCTTTGAAAAAGCATTCTGCTAAAGCAGTTAGCAGCGGTACCCTATTATTGTGAAGTGGAATGAAGATGGAAATCCGCGCATGCATGGTGTAATTGAATAAGCGACTAAACAAGTCGTGCAGGTGACTTTTGCGCGGGATGTAGAGGCCGCTGCGGCTGCAACAGTGCAGAGAAGAGAGCAGTGCAGCTGTTGCAGGAAAATGATCATCGCCTGCTGTTACTCAACGTGTTTGTGCGTGCGTGCACACGAGTGGGCGCGGATTGGCGTTATAATTCCTGCGTGTGCGTAATATAGCCGCGGATAAGCCCAGCACTCACGTCGAGCCATTAGTACATTGTGTGTCGCCCGACTCACTAGCTCTCTCTCTCTCTCTCTCTCTCTCTCTCTCTCTCTCCCTCTCCGTGATTAGGTAATTGCGTACAATAATCCCGTAAACGGCCTGAAAACCAGGGCAGAATCCACTGAGCCCATGGCTACGCGGCCAAGATATGCCAGCCGGTGAGCTTCAATTGTGTTATAATGAATTTTCCAAGCTTTACCTAAAGAGTACCGACTAAACCGGAAAATTGCGATTACGCAAGCCGATACAATGGAAATCAATGCATTCTTTCGTACATCCA
Organism: Gastracanthus pulcherrimus; assembly: GCA_949152435.1. Taxonomy (NCBI): domain Eukaryota; kingdom Metazoa; phylum Arthropoda; class Insecta; order Hymenoptera; family Pteromalidae; genus Gastracanthus; species Gastracanthus pulcherrimus. The sequence goes on from OX424576.1 coordinate 54,225,793, forward strand.
ACGTATGCAGCTGTTGTTTGCCTTTGTTTCACTTTGTATTAGCAAATTCAGTTTCGAGGCAAACTTTTAACTTCGTTCAAAGTTAATGATGCAAATTGAATGCACTGTCTGCTATATCACCTTCCTGCTCGTATGATCAAACTGAATACCTGAGACAGACACGTATTCACTTTTTCTTTGCTTTGCTTTGCCGCAAGACATTGCCTGAACAAAATACCTAAACATATATAATTGTTTCTTTCATTCGCATTATTTTTCTCGTACAAAATCATTCTTATAAGATGCGAAATGAGTGCAGCTTATTCATTAAATTTAGATGAATCAAAGAAGTTAAATATAAGTGAGGATGACTGGCGCTTTATGAATTTAAAATATCATTTGTACGATGTTTATGTTTAACATGTTGCATCGGCATACAAAGTAGTTACACATCTCTTATACTTTATAATTTTTTCATAATATATTGCCTCTAAGCATTTTCCAACCGAATAATAATTCTCACGATTTTGATGACTTCATTTCGTTTGATATCTTTGCAATTGAAAAGCGTGACTTAACTTTAAAGACTTTAAAGAATAGCTTCTGCACTGTTTCGTATCATCACTTTAAATAATTGTACATGCAGTGAGTAACAAATTCAAGTCTATTCGTGACTTGAAATATATATTATGTAAACACTATGCTCAATGGTGTAACGATGCTGAAGAATCGATCAATTTCGTATTCCGTTCCTGACAATATGTTTCATTTGCGATGAACGTTCTCGGCGATCAAGATTATAAAATCAACATGCAGTACGTTACGTCAATAAAAATGTATTAAAATGTACTTAATATTAGTATATTAGAGTAATCAATGACAAAATCGACTGTGAGTCGGCACAAGCCATGTTGAAAGCTTAAAATCACATTGATGAATCAAATTCGCAGATATCATGCCTGTAAATTAGTACAGTGTAAGAATCATACGAGGTATTAAAAATAAAAAAATGCGTAAAACGTGCGTGTGTACATGTGAAAAATCGCACGTTTCAACTGAACGACATGGCTTGTTCGTCGGTTTTTACGATATACAGAGCCCTGCCGCGTAGATAGTGTCTATAGGCTGATTTAGGCGCGGGGCACTCGCAGGCTTGATAATCGATCCGCTGTCGCGCATGCACGGAAGAAAGAAACGGCTGTATATGTGTAGCATAGCAATTTCTCCTTGGGAGCGATTTTTTTCTTCGTATCGCTCGCGGCAGATCGTCGAGGACGGCACTCACCGATGTAGCTCTCTCTCTCTCTCTCTCTCTCTCTCTCTCTCTCTCTCTCTCTCTCTCTCTCTCTCTCTCTCTCTCTCTCGTCATTGCATCCCGTCAGCATTCGTTTAAACAACTGGAATCCTCTTTTCACTATATTTTTAGTAGCTGAATAATTACTCACTCTGGACACTCTTGACATTTTCTCCTATTCATATTTATCTAGCTAACTTGCTTTGAACTTCTATTTACAAAATCTTCATAAATTTAGAATATAATTACATGTATATAGCACGAACTATCGCTCAAGTACATAAATACTCGGATTTCAATTATTTCCAATGTACCGCACAAAATAAATAATTGTCAACAGAATTTGAAAGTATTAAATCGTGTAAAAAGTTTATCATTATAAATGCTCATGCAGCGTAACTGAGCCCAGTCATAAGGAAATATTTTCACGTATACCATGTCTGATCAGATGGATAAACACTGCCAGAGTTCCGAACTACACTTGAGTTGCACAAATAAGGTATATTATACGCATATGTGCGCGCATATTTAATGCATAGCTTATTATTGCACTGAATTACAGTTGTTACTAATTTACCTTAACATTATATAAATATATGAAATTGTATTTCTTAATAAATTTATTAATCAAAGCCTTTTGAAAGAATTTTTAAATCTAATACTCTACATCTCAACGCTACATATACTTTAATAGCGTCCTGTTTAAAATTTTCAATTTTTATTAATACTTTTAATATAATCATATTAGTACTTAAAGACTTGATTAGGACTGACAAGGACGACGGTCCATGGAGATTAGATCATGGAGTTTGATGAAATTTTGACGATTGTTTTCTTGTACCTAAAAATTAAACCTAATAAATGTAGTTTCATCCAACGTATTTCATTGTCGTTGAGTGAATATATATATTTTTTATTTTTATTATTGCCCATATGAGTAATGCTAGTGTTTCAAGACTCTATCTCAGATTCTAGGACCCATTGGATAATATTACGGGAACTGTTCTTCATTTTTAGGTTCCAAATACCTCCGCTTGTGAGCACAATGCAGGATGAGTTAATTGGAGACGATAAAAACTGTTTTGACTGTTTGGACCTTAAATGTGACGTAGTAATTATACGTCCTTATCATAACATAGTGCATTATCTTTAAATTTGATTCAATCAAACATCTAATGCGGTAATATCATAGGTCAGGAGCTATTGTTCATACTCCCGTTGGCTATTAAATAAATAAAACAACATTGCTTTGGCAACCCTTGTCGCTTTTTTCAAAGACTTGGTCGCTATTCTAGTACTTACGGCAGGTTTATACATTTTTTTGTATATAAGGGTGCCAATAATGCTGGTGGAAAGCCTACTGTTCCAGCTCTGATTATTTTGAGATAGGTTTGAGTTCCATGTGATTTTAAAGTCATACTGGGCCTTAAAAGGCTTAGGAAGCAAAAATTCTCCGATTTAGAATATGTCTTCTGAAGCCACTACTCACATATAGCAAGTTTTCTTAACATCGCAATGCAATATCTTTGAATACTGAGCTTCATGTTTATGTATCAGAAGACATTTTGAATCCCAGCGCCTTGGCTGAAAGGTGCTACACTGTAGTCCTATATGTGAGTCGTAACCTGCCTGGTACTTACAATCCATTTTACTCTTTGTCTTGGAACGAGCCATAGTGTATAGTAGTCATTAGTATTTATTCAAATTGCAGTTTGTTAATTGAAAAACTAAAAGTTGGCCCCAATTGGTATTAAAGTAAGGAATATTTTGAGATCTTAAAAAGTATCTAATATTATTTCCTTTTCGAGAAAACTTCGGAACGGAAAAGCTAACCTCAATTTTCGCGTTCCGAAGTTTTCTCGAAAAGGAAATAATGTTAGTTACTTTTGAAGGTCTCAAAATATTCCTTATTTTACGAAGAATTGGGGCCAACTTTTAGTTTTTCAATGAACAAACTACGATTTGAATAAATAGCAAAAACGTGATTAGACAAGGACAGTAGATGCGAACTCCTCTTAAAGCAAGACGCTACATGAAAGTGCGTGTATGCAGAGCTCAAGTAATAAGCAATAAGCAATAAGCAATAAGCAATAAGCAATAAGCAATAAGCAATAAGCAATAATGATCGGCAGACTGGGTTGGCAACGTCGAGCGCGTCGCACGATACAGACTGGACGCTCGTCCAGTGCAACCTGCGGCGCGACATTTAGATGTATATGGTATAACCGCGCGAGGCAGTTAGAGCGTCAGCGTGCGTTTCCTGTCTTTGGAGCCGGGGCAGCAGCAGCCAACAGCTAGAGCGACATAGACAGGGAGAGAGAGAGAGAGAGAACGAACGGAGTCCGCTGCATTTCCGGAATATGCGGCTCGGACGACTCGACTGCACGCGGACACACACACACGTGCAGTGCGACGCGAGCTCGTTGTGCAAGGACGCCTGTCGATTTCATATCCGGCCCACCCCCGCCGTGGCTACCTCGCCTCGTAAACGTCCATTTCTTCTTTCTCGCTTATTTTCTCGCTTATTTTCTCGCTTTATTTTGCACTTTTTATCAAGTCTTTGCTTTTTTCTCCGCGCTTTTGCAAAGCAATAACGAAAAAGTTTGATTTCCCCTTGGATTGGCCGATCCAGCGCAATTTCCGTGCGGTGTCGCTGGCGATTTTGGCCAGGAGCTGCTTCTGAGCCCACAGCTTTTATTCCGCTACTCCATCTATCAATCAAAGAGGATTCATTTCTTGAAATAATGCGGAGTCCGCGCGAGCAGCTCACGGCAGATTGTTGACGCTGCATTATTTGGAGTTCCAGCAAGAAGGATCCGCATCGAGCCTCATGCCCGGACAATACATAAATATCCGAGGGCCAAGTATATACTCGTCGGGAAAATCTGCTGCTGGCAGCTGGACGCATAGGATAGGTATACCTAGACGGACAAAATTTTAGGTTACAAGTGCTTCCGCGTTTAGGAGAAGCAAATTCTTCACGCAAATCATAGTAACCCTGATGCTACCAATTTTAATGCAGCAGAAGTATTGGCCAGTATATCTATATACATGGTTGCTCAAGGACGCGCGGATCATGGATCATAAATATAGATATACTTATAACCTATTTTTTCTTAAGCACGCCCGGTTCTTGCTTCGTCGCGCGCTGCGCCTCCAGCTGGAGACGCGCTCACTCCACCCTCGACTAGGTGCTGCGAGACTCGTGCACATAGCCGAACTCCGCTGAAATGTATTCTAGCTGGCATGGCTTTCACTCAGTCGCTATACCTCATGCCTGGCTCCCTCGACCGAGAGCTATTACGCTCATTGGAAACATTTGACTCGGCTTATATATCGGCTTATATATCGGCTTATATATCGGCTTATATATCGGCTTATATGCATTGCCCAATGCCCATCTATTCAATTGATTAGTCCTAGTTTCTTTCACGATTAATAATGAGCATGCGCTTATTACTTCATTCCAACTCATTTAAAAGCATTATCTAGCTTTTTCACTTTTACTACAATTTAATTTCACATAATGAGATAAAAGTCAATATATCATGAAATAAGGGATTTTTCTCAAACTAAAACAATTTTTTTTTCTCAACACTTGCGTGAAAAAGGCCCTTTTCCATGCTGGCAATACGAATGGTAAAATGGACATTACCTCCCGCTCCTGAAAATCTCTGAAAATAATGCCAAAATTTGATTGCGACTCGAAATGCTCATTTCCCCACTCGCTTTTCATGCATGAAAAAGGCCCTATTCACACACTTGTTAAAAAGATTACGGTGTGTAACAAGGGTGGAAATAGGCTTTTTCAGATTCAGATGTTGATTTGAGCACTCGTGTATGTCGACTTTTACTCGTGCTCAATCATCATCCTCGATTAGAAAAAGCCCATCTTCCCCCCCTCCCCTAGTTGCACAATGTACTATTTATCCAAGTTCCGTTATTGTAAAATTAGATATTATTGGAAATGGGTGTTAAATAAATGATAAAGTACAATGTATATTGTATAATAGTACATTATGCATCAAGGGAGTAAAGTGGGCAATGTACGCACTGTGTGACGTTGCCGACCGAGCGAAGCGAGGTCGGCATTTCACACAGTGCATGCTTGCCTACTGTACTCCAGAGGTGCGTATACTACTTTTCACCACACCCCCGTAAAGAAATGACTGTACGCATCTCAGCAGGCCGTACAGTACCCCATGCTCTGCCTAGAAGTAAGGTGACTTGTGTACGCGCGACGCGCTGTTTTACCGCTCGAGACGCAGTCGAGAGCGGAAAAAGGCGCATCGCGCATGCGCAAGTCACTTTATTCCCTAGGCAGTCCATGCGGTACTGTACGGCCTGCTGAGAGGGCGTACAGTCAACACTTTACGCGCAGTGTGGTGAAAAATAACTTTCTTGTGTTCAAACTTGCACAAGGAAGTTAATAACGTCAGCAATGTGCGACTGCTCTAGCTAGACTCTCTAGCACGACAAAAAGTGCATAAGAGAATTTCGGGGTTGACGCATATACTTCCCCTCTCTTTTATATATTTTATATCGCATTTCGGTTTATGTCTTCGCGACATTTCTTATAGTAAGTCGAGTAATTTTTGTACACGCATGTACTAGTGTAAAACTGTTCTTTGTTATCCGATTTGATTTTTGAAGGAAGAAAGGTCTCATGTTATTCCTTGAAAGATTTCAGGGGGACAAGTTTACAGTCTATTTTACTCAAAAACCGTTTTTAATAAAAGACACCTTTTTTAAACTATTAATAAAGAAAAGATATAGCATTTTAAAATAATTGATTATGACAGAAAATGTCACAGTGGAGCAGTTTATTTGATTTGAGGAAGCAAAGTGCCAATGAATTGGCATCAGTGTTTTTTTTCTGTGTAGAAATGCATTATTAAGTGAATGGATAATTAAGCTTAAAAATGCATTAGATAGATTTGGAGGGTGTAATAAATTTGGGGCGGCAGCCCCAATGATTGAATCGCTGCCGCGAGTTGAAAGTATTTGTCAGTCGTGTGCGTTGGTGTTAGAATGTCGAATGTCGAAGGAAGGCATTTGTAGTAGGAAGGATATTGTATAGGAAAGGAAGCTGCGCGCTGCACTGGGATTTGTGTGTATATATATATATATATATGTATACTCGTATATGTGCGCCGCGCAGGATTGATATGCAGCGGCCATGCGCAGCGCGTAACAATTCACCGGTCGCGCGTGCACCGTCGTCAGGTGAAAATACCGTAGAGCCAGCAGCAGCTGAGCTCCGTTTTGCAATCCGGGCTCGCCTGACTAATTGCCTAATTAGTGAGCAGCCATGGACGGCGTGCGACATTCTTTCCCTGCTCTCACCCTCGCTTCGATCTCGTGCTTTCTCGTGCCAAATTTGTTTTTCATTTTTCACCTTGTAAGTATCGTATAAATTTCATTAGTTCAAGTGTTCGAACAGTAGGCAACAAGAGAAGTAGTAAAAAGAGTCCGAAGAATAAAAATGTAGTAAAGTTAAAAGCGCTAGCTATACAGTCTGTCTGTCTGCTGGCTGTGTCTGCTGGCTGTGTTGCTGGAATAACGTAATGTGTCCTGCTCTCTTAGCTCTTGCTTTCTGCTTGTTGAAAGCCTTGCAAGTGGCTGGATACGTCTAAGGTGCGAGAGGGAAAAGCTGCGCAGAATGTAATTTGCGCCGCGATGCGCGAAGCCCCGCTGCAGACGGGCACCGATGGACAATTGGGAAATTGCGCGAATTAGAGCCGCGCGACGCGCCTGACGTCAGCTATCATATCTCTTTCTCCGTCCATTTCGCGCGAAGGTCATATTCCGGCCTTTCCGACCATTTGACACGTCCCTGTCGGATGTCTGCGACGCTTAGCTCCATTGAGAAAACGCGAACCACGAGCGTTTCGCAACTTTTCGGCCCTATTTACGCAATCCACTGCACGCTCATCTCCATCAGAGTCTAACATTGCCACTCATAGCGCGCTCAAACGGCTAGATTGCTGATTATCAAGGACTATTCGCTATCAGCTGCCAGTTACATTTGTATGTATATACATATTACATATTAAGAGTAATTAAGGCCCAATAAACATTATGTATAAAGTCAGATAAATGAGAGTTGGTGGGAAAAAAAGGACCAACAGGTTTAGTGTAGGGATTTACAAAGCAGCAAGTGCAGTATAGATGTCGGACGGGTTGATGGCCGCTGCGTCGCACGCACCTCGCAAAAAACGTCTCGCTACGAGCGCAATCGTGATGGCCTGAACTTTTCAGCGGCATCTCTGACCCGCGTTTCGTTTCCGTTTCTCTCGCGCGCTGCCTTGCCCGCGAGCACGCACTGCATATTTATATATATATATATTTTATATATATGCCCCTGACCCGCGTCTCTCTCTCTCTCTCTCTCTCTTTAGAGCGATGCACGCTGAATGCCGACTGCCATGCTTATTTTCGCCGAGGGACGTAGCCAGCTCACCTCAAGCATCTTTTCCCGTTCTTGACAAAATATTTTTCGCCTTGCAGATTTATCTTAGTACTCGAAACTTTCAAAACTTCTTTCTTGTGACATTCCATCCGTATATAGTGACATTCGGCTTTTATTAACCTGTATATACTATCATTTTATTTTAATACCTCATCATTTATAAAGGCAAACCAATAAAAGAGGTTAAAAGAATTTTCCCTATGAGATTTTATAGAAATATTTTATATAAACCCGGACGTTTTTCATTTTTTCCCTCATCTTCTTTGCAGTCTGCACTCCGCGATGTATTTCAGATGCGTGTAGTTACGCGAGCTTCGCTATTTCAGCTCGCACGAGTTTATCTTCCATCTCGATGAATTTTTCAGCTTCGTCGTACACTGCGGCTTTTATGCTTGCGTCCAATTGCAACTGCAGCGTTTTCTTTCCTCAGCTTTGGCGCGCCTTAAACTTGAATATGTCTTATGCGTGTCAGCGTCAAAGTTTTCTTCTTTCCATTTATCATCATATGCACCCTTTATCAAGATAATACAGTTTGAATTGTATGCGATTTTCAAAATAATATCTATCGCTATCTGATATTTTGCTCACTACACAGACTCAAGTCCAATATCTACACTGAGAGAAAAAGATAGTAACGATTACTATATATACATGTATAGCAAATTGAGAACGATGAGACGAGTTGGTAAGCAATACTTTACAAATTGAGACACAGTACTCAAATAGTTAGTAATCAGTATACAAAATCCTTAATTTGTATAGTACTTATTACCAACTAGACTCATCGTTCCCAATTTACTATACATGTACAGTAATCGTTACTATCTTTTTCTCTCCATGTAGCCGCCTTACAAGCTGCAAACGAAGCTATATCTATTTAATTCAATACCTTTCCACTCGAGGTACATAGATTGTCTGTATTATCATGAAAGATTCACTGACAAGGAGGAGTATGCAACTATTCATACTTCCAGAAATCGGATTTTGGTGTTTTCTGCGTTATCAACTAACTAAATCCGACCATTGGCCATTGTTTTACAAATGCGAGCTCCGCACTGCATTACTGACATTCAGATTCACATTAATTAAATGTCATTTCGAGAATTCTTTTTCTTTACAGACTTTACATTACTGACACTGTAACACTATTATGATGTCAGTAACTATTCATATAGTTATAATGTCAACATGATGCATTTTTTATTCAGTGTAAAAATGCCTGTGTAAAAATTACTGGATCTATGTAATTATATACAATCCATCACTTTATACTGTAATCAAGGTTTTATTAAAAAGTTTTTATGAATGAAAAGTAATCATATTAACAGTCTTAGTACTTCTCCAAGCAATTTAATTTGAATGTTCTCATTATATACTATCAATATAGTATACTTAAACCTTTAGACCTGTAAAAAGAGCAACAGTTCCTTTTTGCTTTCTCAAAGAGAAAGCTTTTTTTCTTTAAGAAGATACTCCTTTCTTTTAGGAAGCTAACCTTACCTCCGCTAATCTAAACTCAAAACTCTGGACCTCAACTTGAAAAATAACAGTAACTACTTCTTTTAAAGCAGTTGTAACTTGCCACATTACTGCTAAGATAGACTTTGATTTTGAGTGAAATCTATTTCTCTCCGTGTACAATGGAAAAGAATACGAGTGACTAAGGGCTCTTGTTTCAATTGTTCTAATTTATGAATTTCCAGCCTCACCTTAAAATCTGAAGCTGGAAATCGGGAATGTGAAATTACGCAATGAATTTTACTTTTGCTTTTTTCAGTGTTTATATGTCAACATTCTATGCAAATATAAACAATAAACATAATTACAAAACATCATGATGTTTTGCTTAACATTAAAGCAAAAAAATTATTAGCATTTTAATAAATTGCGAAATAAGGAAAAATAAAATAGTCAATTTTCATTCCTAAACTGTCAATTCAGTTATCAATGAACTCTTGATGTATGATCGCCAATATGAATTGTTCACAAAAATTTAAAATTGTATCGCTGCTAGATATAGCTTTTTAGCCATCTAAATATTATTCAAATCACGCATTATATCAATCGGCCATATATCGAGGGTTCATGGTACTTAATTTTATCCTTATTAATATACAAGGGTAAATCCAGAAAACTTTCAACTTTTGGTGTTAGTTTTTTGTCGTCTTCTAGAGCTATAATTTAATTTCCTGATGAGGTACTTGACTGAACCAGGGCTTACATTTTTGGTTTTGATGCATAGAAATAAGTCCTCAAATTGTATGAAGGGTACATCGAACAGCGCAGTTAGTAATTCCTTAAGGTTCGAAAAATTTAGTCTTTTTAAAAAAATTACCAGTTTTTGGTAGTTTTACCAAATAAAAAGTAATATTAGAGAAAAAAGTAAGCCTCAGCTATAATAAGATGACAAAAAACTAACAGCCAAAGTTAAAAGTTTTGCGGATTTGTCCATTATACATGGTTATATTAAAAATCGCGATTGTAGCAAATATTATGAAATATACTAATGAATATGTTTTATTTGTTGCAGGTATGTACATGAATCGATGTAATTTTGGATATTCGAGATTAGCTTGTTTTGACGACTGACGGGTGAGATTATGTGGAAGTAGACGCGACGTGTAAAATAATGAACATAAATTAATACCTATAAATTTGTATGTCATAGTAGCCAAGTACTATATCGTTATATGGGCCGTAATGATTATTTGCTCAAGAAATGGTTTTTTCCTATGAGCACTTATCAAGAAGCTTATAGTGTTGCGCCAGATCCATGTGCAGGAGTGCACTTATAAGATATATGCGTTAACGTGTGTGGGCAGTGGTATTATGGCGGGCTTGACACGAGCCCAGAGAGACGCGCATCAGGGGCGCTGGATTTTTCGACATGCAAATGATCGGGCGCACGGTTGCACAACAATGTGACCGCGAGCGATAGGCAGTTATACCGATATAGGAGCCGGCTGCAACTCGGCAGCCAGCGTCCATGTCCATGTCCGACGACATTCGAATTAATCCGCAGCACGGAACGAGCCTCTATCTCTTTACCAATGCCAGTGTGCGCGCTCGCATACGAATTGACATTACCCATCCCTTTACCGACTCTACGTTCCTTTATCACCCTCTTCTTCTCACTACTTCTCTCTTTAAGCCGTGTTTTCGACCTGCACAATATTATATACAATATTATATACGAATTATAAACGTATTAACAAGTTTTAAAAATTACACTGCATGGAGAAAATTGTAAAATTGATAGATGCGAGATACATGCGATATTAATGTATATTAAATCAGAATTTTCACCTTATTGAAAATGCTTAACTGATCCATGCGATCTATGTCAAAGTTATTGATTCAATCAGTATTAGAAAGTTCATTATTTTCAATCACACAAAATCAATGAAACATTAATAGTGATTTAATTTATGGCTAAAAGAAATAACTTGTATCTGGGTAGTAATGAAACGTTTATTTGAGTAGTCTTTGGGCGTTTCTTGATGTAACTCGAAAATCTTCCCTAACTTGACTATTATCTCAAAATATAAAAGGACATGTCCTGACTGACTGAATCATCAACGCTAAGCCAAAACCCTAGAACATAGCTACTTGAAATTTGGATGGTATATTTTTTTATATTGTAAGCAACGAATAGGAAAGGCAAATTTTTACGGGGTCACAATCTATAAAATGTGATTTTATTTATTTATTTATTTATTCAAAACCAGTTTACCTTACATAAATTTACAACAAAATAATAGTAAAAATAGTAAGTTATAAAGTACAGTAATGTATAAATTACATTCTGTATATCGCAGAGATGCACTATACAACATGAAAATATAACATAAAATTTAAATACTAAAATACTGAAATTAACTAACTTAATACTAAATATTATTATCGTAATAAATTTTTTTTTTACTTTTTAACAGTGCTTATATTAATATTTAACTGACTTATTCATATTGTAACAATTGATATTATATATTTGTTTTTATCCAATTTATTGGCTTATTCTTATTTGAATATTATATATTCATATCTAATGTTTTTTGATCACTCGATAGCTTGTTGTATGTTGCTAAGGCTTTCATATAACTGTTTTTAGTGCTAATTCTTTTCGTATCTTTAGGTATTATTAAATGTTTTTCTCTTGTAATACTGTTAGATTTAATGAATTTATTTTTGAGGTCTGTGTAATGATATCTAAGTGCTTCATAAGTAAATAATTGTTCTTCTAGGTTCATGGGATAATCCTGACTTATAAAATTATTTTTATGATCAATTCTTAAAATTATTTTTTGTAAGTTTCGCAGTAGATTTAAATTGTTATTGTACGCTTCACCCCACGCTACTATACCATAACTTACGATACTGTGGAATTAAGCATAATATATCATCCTCAATGTTTCGGTTGACATTGTCTTGGAAATTTTATAAAAAATATATATCAAATCTCTAGTTTTCTTGATGATAAGATATTATATATGCTTATCCCATCTGAGGTTGTAATCGAATATGATTCCTAGGTATTTACAACTCTCAACTCTGTTTATTTTTTTATCTTTGATCTTAATATCTATTTGATTTGGAACACTATCACTATAGTTTCCAAAAGTTATATATACCGTCTTTTCAACATTTAAAGATAATTTGTTCTTAGCTAGGTACTTATCGATTATATATAAATATCTATTCATACTGTCCTGAGCTTTTTTCCATGTATCATCACTAGTTACAATTGCAGTGTCATCTGCATAAGCCGATATTGCATTAGGAGGGATTTGTATCAAGAGATCATTAATGTAGATAATAAAAAGTAATGGTCCTAAGATAGTTCCTTGTGGAACACCAGTGTTTATTTTCATGTAATTACATTTATTATCATTAATTTTGACTCTTTGATATCTATCATGAAGATAACTTGCTAGTAAATCCAACGCCTGACCTCTAATTCCTATACAATAAAGTTTATCTAATAATATTTCATGATCAACAGTATCAAATGCTTTCGCTAAATCCAAAAAAGTAATTATAGTAGGTTTACTGAGATCTAGATTATTATATAAAACATTAGTTACACAATTTAGTACCTATCTTTTTCATAAAACCAAATTGTTGGTCTGTAGTTATATTGTGTTCTTTTATAAATTCGTATATTCTATTATAAATTATTCTCTAAAAAACTTTTGCTATTAGATATTAACGAAATCGGTCTGTAGTTAGTGGCAATATGTTTATCACCGGATTTGTATACAGGTACAACTTCAGCTTTTTCAGTGCATTTGGCCAAGTAGCTTGCTCTATACATGAGTAAATTATATGACACAATGATTCAGCAATATGTTTACAAATTACTTTGAGTGTTTTAGCAGTTATTTTATCAACACCTCCGCTTTTCAATTTTAGACAATTTATTATATTTGTCACCACATTATGCACTTGTTGGATTTATAAACATTGAATTTTCGTTCATCTTTGGTAGTGATAATTCTGTTTCTATTGGTTTGTCTAACTTTTCATTAAGTTTTTGACCAATTTCACAAAAATATTTATTAATAGTATTATTATTAATAGCTATGGTACCATTTGATTTTGCTTTTTTTCCTACTTTTGAGTTTACAGTTTCCCATATTTTTTTTGGATTGCTCAAGTTATTTTGGACTAGATTTCGTTCGTATTTAACTTTCGCATCTAAAATTACCTTGTCTAAGATTTTCGCATAATTTTTGTACTCACTTTTTAAATGTTCATTATCACGATCCATTTGCCATAAATTATATAAAAATTCTTTCGTTTCACATGATTTCATAACAGCCTTAGTAATCCAGCTTTTTCTACCTTTATTCTTATCTTTATTTATTGTTTTGGCCATTTCTATACACTGTTTTATTTATCACAAATTATACATACAACTGCAGCAATATTTTTTTACATCACGTTTTTTTATCGAGCTTATCTGGAGGCACTCTCTCCTTAGCCGGCATGTCTGCCCACGATTTTATGAAATCATTCAAAATCTCCAAGACCCGATGTGATACCGCCGAATTAATTTTCTTTTAGAAGAGTTACCCATGCTTCTTTCTTTAAACATATTTCACGATTTTTCCCTAAGTGGTAAATTTATCAAATATTATACCCATAAATTAGATAAAAGCTGGAAAATGTTATTTCATGACATAGATACTGAACAAATAGAGATTTTCAAAAGTTCAGTCTTGATATTTTTCTATTTTTATAAAAATCACGGGCAACACCGCGGCGAGTGATGCTAGTCATTTATAAACTTGAAGCAAACATGTTTCTAACTAGAATATATAATTCAGATTGGTTTTGAAAATGAAAACGTTCCTATATTAATATTTGTAAGTTTCTAGCACCATTAAATAAGCCTAGCCTCATTCTTCGATTTTTCAAGAAACTCCGAAGCGTATCTATTTTTGGTTTTATAGTTCTAGAAATGTAAATAGCTTAGTTTTGTTTCGAGCGTAGTACATTTACACCCAGTGCTATAAAATGACTAGTAATAATATTCGAATAAAAATGTTTAGACTGGGGATTCCATTTTTAATACTGGAATAATAATAATAACCGGTCATTTACTAATCCAAAAAAATGGAATTAATTTCCACCTGGGATATTTAGTTAAACATTATAATATATTATCAATTTTAAGTGAGAAACTAACTTTTGACATTGATCGTTATAGTCCGTACAATCTTATAGGATTGTATACTCTCTAAATCATTTGGAGTGAAATTTTCGCTCTAAATGTAGAGTGAACGAGGGTTCCACTCCAAACGAGTGAATTTGGTCACTCCAGTCTAATAAGTGAATTTTACCACTCTAAATTAGAGAGTGACTAAGGATTCACTCTAACTTTTACACTAGGTTCGAGTGAAATTTATATTATAAAACCTATAAATTAATCAAAGTTTCGAATTACGACTTTTTACTTTTGAAACATTATTTGCACCAGGAATCTTCAATTAAATTTTCAAGAAATTTCATTATTAATTGTACAAAAAATGGGTTAAAAACTATACAATTGTGTGGTTAATTAATTTATCTAGAGGTGAAAGGTAGCTTTTATTTAAAATCTCTTATAAATGTAACCAGATATAGTTTTTACAAATTCAAAGGGAATATTGAACCACTTAAAAAAATATAATTTATTACAGGAATCTGCATTACCGACTTTCTTTTTATTTTAAACAGTTATTCAAGATTTTACAAATTTTATAAATAAAAATGACTACTATGTCCTGCAAATTTGTATATGGTATTAGCAATGTTTGGTTTAAGCAGTTTCAAAAGATTCCGGTATTATTTCTAACCGGAAAACAGTTTTAAACATTTTCCATGGTAAGCAATGCGTATATGGCGACTCAAATTTTTTAAACATTTTTTGACCCATTTTTTAAGAAAATTAATGATACCTCTTGAAAAATCAACTTAACGCTTCTGGTAAAGTCGCATATAATGTCGTTTATTATAAATATTTATTTTAAAGAGAAAAAAATATAAATTATAAGCCGGTATGGCCGGAACCGGTCAGTATTTTACATCCACTTTAATTGCAAAAGTTTTATTAATTTTTAAAATTTTAGTATTTAAAACATTTTAAGTTTTTCTTAAACATGCATAAATTGAAGGCGTCGATTCTAAAACGTCCTTAGCGCTCGGCCCGGCTGCCGTTATATCAAAATTGACGTCATGGTGACCAAAATTTGCAATTTTACGGAAATGAATTTTAAAAAATAGTATCGTGCAGAGGATCAAAAATGGCAACTTTTTATATATATACTTTGTTTGTACAATGTTTAGTATTTGAAAAAAAAAAATAAAAACGGCAAAATTTTAAATCTTATTTGCACCACGTTTTTTAAACTTAGCTCGCTGCAGCTCCGACAAATATGAACGGATCTTGCTTATTTTTTGCATAGACTCGTAAAATAGTCTAGCGCTGCTAATAAACTCATAGATTGTTAAATATTAAATATCTTTCTTTCAACAATTTAATTGCAAACCAGTGAGCTACCTTTTATATGGTTAAGTATGTTCAACGAAAAAAAGTATCGAGGGAAGTTTAAGACTCAACTAACTTTCAACGAGACATTTGTTTGTTAACATTTGAAGAAGTTTATCAGAAAATTTCAGATGAATTGGATGAAAAGTGGCAAAGATAGAGCGATTTTGCCAAACTTGCACGATGCGCGCGAACATTAGCGGGTCTGCGCGATACATGACGCCCAGTGTATGTCAGTCATAGAATAAGAAATAATTTAAGAAACATGATAAAAGTTATCCTGAAATAAACAAAACAAAGTCGAACTCGTTTCGCATTGAAATCACACTGATTTTCTTGTTCGTTTACAAGCTGCATTTATTCACAAATTTGTTAATTTCTTTAATCTTTTTAAAAAACGTTTTACTTGCTAAATAAATTATAAGCATAATGTCGATCAATATAGGACGTAAAAGAATTAGAAATGAGCATGCATGGAAAAAAACTATTAATAAAAGTTATAAAAATAAGGTAAGTAAAATATCGTAAGACGTGTTATAAAAAAGAATTTCTGTTGCAAATATGATTGAATGACATGTATATAAAACTCGAAATTAATTAAAACGAAGAACTCTCTAAATTTTTATGCTGTTGTGAAATATTATGTAAATAAACAATTTGAGGATAATTATTTTAATTACTTATGCATCCCATGCGTTAATCAACTTCCACACCCGTGTCAAAATGCACTATTTTCAAATCATTTAAAATTAAGCTGTAATCAATTTTGTAAAATAAATTTTTTCATTAATACTTATATATAAAATGATGATTTCCAAACGTCTTTTATATAGGAATTAGAATATGAATCAGTTAGTGGAAAGAAAGTGCTTGAAAAGATGTTCACAGAAATCAAAAATTGTTGTCCTAAAAAGTGTTTTTTAAAAGTAGATCATGAATGGCAAAAAAGTATGTTTCATAAATTTTGGCGCAGTGGAGATTTTCAAGTACAGAATACAATATTAGAAAATATGATTGTAAGAAAAGAATCGACACAAGAATTAAAACGTTTACAGTGGCAATTTCATTGTTACTACAAAAGCACTAGTATCGATATTTGTCGAAAGTTTGTTTGCAGTATTTTCCAAATTGGAGAACGAAGAATAAAAACGGTTCAAGAAAAAATAGTAAGTGGCAAAACGATGTCTGATAATAGAGGAAAACAAGATAATCACAAGGTAAAGCTAACTGAAGATGTCAAAACTTTAATTCTGGAACATTGTAAAAGCCTTCCGCGTTCTGAGTCACATTATACTAGAGAAAGCTCAAAGCTTTACTATTTTCGTGATACATCGTTAACATTACATTCACTCTATTTTTCCTTTTTGGGTTTTTATGCAGCTGTAACAGGGAGTGAAGCTATTCCTATTGATAAAACAACATATTTTAATTATTTTAATCATTTTGTGAATTTCTCTATTGGTCTGCCACGTACTGATGTATGTGATCTTTGTTTTACTTATGAAACTAACAAAGGACGAAAAAATGAGTATTTTAAACATATCGTGCAAGTTGAAAAGTATAAAAACTTAAAAAATTCAATGTTGTCCACTGTAAATGTACTAAAATGTGAATTTGACTTTGGTCAAAACTTGCCATTGCCAAAACTACCAGTTAATTCTCAATTTTTTCGTCGTTTAGTTTGGATGTATTTGTTTAATGTACACATTTTCGATAGTGATCGAAGTTACATGTTCCATTTCCTTGAAGGGATTTTAAAAAAGGGCGCCAACAGCGTATGTAATATGGTTGAGTATGCGATAAGGAAAGAACTACAACTAAAACGTCTTCGATAAAATATTTTTATTTTCTGATGCTGCAGGAGGTCAAAATCGAAATTACATTAATTTGAAATTCTTTTCATTTTTATCTTACAAATTGCAAGTAGAAATCCAACATTTATTTCCTGTTAGAGGGCATTCCTACTGCCAGTGTGACCGAAATTTCGGTTTGTATGGTAGTAAGAAAAAAAAGCAAGAAAGAATTGAAACAGAAAATGATTATGTGCAACTAATAACAAATTCTAGAAATCCTCCATTCGAAATGGTTGCTATTTCACAGTGCGAAGTAAAAGATTATGAAAAACTGTTTGCGAAAGACGAAGACTTGCAGAAAATGTAATTAAAATAAGCAAAGTTGTTAGAATTGTATATTTTCCTAACGGACAAATTGATTTGTATTACGATTATGATGGCAATCCAATTACAATTAAACTAAGAAACAGCAGTGAAGTAGATTTGTCGAAAGTATCATTAGCTAAAAAGGTAGGAATAACGAAAGAAAAAGAAAAGGATTTTAAACATCTATTGCAATTTTGTACTACTAATGGGCAACATTTTGGTAAAAAAATTTTAAAAACAACTTCTATTAAAACTGTTGTCAGTAAAACAAAGAATGTGAAAGAAGAACATGGTAACAAAAAAATTCGAAAAACGGAAGTTGTCTCAACAAAAAGAAGAAAAGTAAGCGACGAACAAAAGCAAAAATTAGAATTAAAAATTAATAAAAAAGAAAAGAAAACAAAAACGATAAAAGGAAAAAAAAAGTAATATGTTTTTGAAACGCGTTGTATGTATTGCGACTAAATTGTAAATAAATCTTAATGTAGAAATATAAATAAATATAAGTATTAGTTATTTGAAGTTCCTAATTTGCTGAACAATGTCAAAAATCTGTGAAATTTATATGTTTCCCAGAAATTTATATTTTTAAAGATTGTAATTTACTATTCAATTCATTTACGCTGCAATATTCTTTTTAATGTGTGTGAATTTCATTTGAATGCTTTATTATAACCATTTATTATCTAGTGTATATAACATTTAGAATTAACAATAATTTCTAAAACTTTCGTACAAAGATTTAAAAATTCAACAACTTTATGAATAACTGCCGTTTGATTTTGCCTTTGCTTTGTTTATTTAATTTCTTATTGTTTCATCAGATACTTATTTTTCTTAACTTCTACACTATAAATCGACAGTATTAAATAGTATGATTTGATTAAGTATGTATTTTTTAAAAAGCAGGACAGCAAATCTTCAAGTAAACGGCATTATATGACTGACATACGCTGCGAGCGTCATGTATCGCGCAGACCCGCTAATGTTCGCGCGGAGCGTGCAAGTTTGGCAAAATCGCTCTATCTTTGCCACTTTTCATCCAATTGATCTGTAATTTTCTGAGAAACTTCTTCAAATGTTAACAAACAAATGTCTCGTTGAAAGTTCACTGAGTCTTAAACTTCCCTCGATACTTTTTTTCGTTGAATATACTTAACCATATAAAAGGTAACTCACTGGTTTGCAATTAAATTGTTGAAAGAAAAATATTTAATATTTAACTATCTATCAGTTTATTAGCAGTGCTAGACTATTTTACGAGTCTATGCAAAAAATAAGCAAGATCCGTTCATATTTGTCGGAGCTGCAGCGAGCTAAGTTTAAAAAACGTGGTGCAAATAAGATTTAAAATCTTGCCGTTTTTATTTTTTTTTTCAAATACTAAACATTGTACAAACAAAGTATATATATAAAAAGTTGCCATTTTTGATCCTCTGCACGATACTATTTTTTAAAATTTATTTCCGTAAAATTGCAAATTTTGGTCACCATGACGTCAATTTGTATATAGCGGCAACCCGAGCCGAGCGCTGAGGACGTTTTAGAATGGATGCCTTCAATTGAGAAAATGTAGTAAAATAGTATATTATGACACTGTTGTGGGAGATGGTTTTCTACCTTGCTCGAGGGTTTTCGCACGAGCGAAGCGAGTGAGAAAATCGAGCAAGGTAGAAAAACACCTCCCACAACAGTCTCATACGATATTTTATAGCACAACAACCTCAAAATCGACAATAAAGTTGGCATTTTGAGGTTAGTGTGCTATAAACAATATTAGACTCTTCGGCCAAATATTCAAGATACCATAATAATATTGAATTTCATATAAAATATAATTTTTATATCATTTTATTAATAATAGCTATTTAAACTGATTTTAGTATTAAATAAAAGTTCATCTACGAATTCGAATACATAGGAGAAATCAATGCACACGAAGTAAGACGCAACGGTGGTCTAGCGATAGAGTAGCAGCCTCAGAAAGTAAAGGATCCGGGTTCTCAAATCCAACCAACAATTTATCTGAAGTTTTTTTAATTTATTTCTCAATTGCATCCTTTCCAGTAAACTGTATCCATTCATCAAAACATTTCTAAAACGTAAAACGACGAAGTGAGTAATTTATTATAAGTGAATAATTATATTTCTTTATGTGTATTCTTTCACTCCAAATAGAGTGAAAAAGTCACTTTTAAAAAGAGTGAATTATTCACTCTTTCTAAAAGTGAAGATTCACTCCAAGATAAGTGACTGCTTTCATGATCGCTTGGAGTGAGAATTCACTCCAAAAGATTGAAAATCCACTCCAAAAAAATTTGAGAGTAGGTAGTTGACTTTATAGCTAAAGACATTATCGTATACGATATTTATAAATAGCGAGAAGTTAAATGTATGTTTTAAGAACTATAAATAGTTTCTGAGACTGGCGACAAACTGGTCTCTCATTGTAAATAATAATTTATTTTTTAGCTCACCAGTTCTTGCGTAACTCATTGAGTCATGCATTATAAGTAATTTAAATGCTTTACGTAAAGCTAAGTAAAGACCTGACCGTCTTTGGATGACAGAGTGATCAATGCTATTTTCGATAAAAATTCAAGCGTTCCGTTATGCATTTTTCAGCGATCCTGAAAAGGAAATTTGGTTCTAATGATACGCATTTTCTGAGAAAATCTTTGCTTAGTATTTATTTTTAGATACATTTTTTCTTTTATCCTCTTGGAGAACTTAGAACCTGGTAATAATAAAACTAATGAGCAGTTAATATAACAAATAAGACTCGCACGAATAAGAATACCTGCACTTGAGTTTGTGTAAAATATTGAACCGCGGACGACATAATTCAGACATCGTGAGCTCATCTAAACATGCACGCGGATGAATACTTGTATACTTGGAAGAAGCAGAATAACGTAGTTGAACAAGTTCTCGATCCCACATGAAGGTACTAAGATTATTCTGAAAATAGACATTTATAAAAAGAAGCAAAATCGAAAACAATTTGTTAATTAGTTAATTTACATCCCAATTTAAATAATAGTAGGTCTAAAACGTTTATATTTGACACAAAACCGTGAAAATCATGTTTAAAAGCGACAGTTCCAATGGACCTAATGCCGATCAGTAAATTACAGTCGGGAGTAATTGTCGATTAGTACTCCTGGTCCAGTTCTCAATCACAATACTGCGTGAAAAGTGGGGTTATGTTTAAGGTTATGTTTTTGAAATCAATCTTTTAATGAATGATTATCTACACGCTAAACCTGGTAGAGTGAATGTTTTCACTCTAACTAACTAACTACTAGAGTGAAATATTTCACTCTAGAAAATAGAGTGGTATTTATTCGCTCTAATTTTCACTCTAGTAGTTAGAGTGACATGACAACGGAAACGAATTTTATTTTATTTATCGCAGTTTTAACCTCATTAATTAAAATTAATTTCGGAAGACACGCGAATGGTACGTATGGTGCTAACCGTTGAATCGTTCGCGTCAACCCCGCGCATTCGCACGTATTCTGTGATGTGAGTTGTGAGTTGGCAAAAAAACGGATGAATAATCTTCAATCTTTTGACGATGAATAGAGAGTACCAATCTTAATCGTGTCAACCTAACCACTAAATATCATGAAAACATTTTTTTGTTGCAAATTTCGTAGTTACAATATAATTTTTTTGTATTTTCTATGTTACAATGGTTGTTTCTTTATTATAGAATATGTTACTAGCTAAGTGCTCATTGTCATAGTATCAACCTAACCTCAAAATATTGCCAAACACTGTCTTTTTTGCAAATTTCGCGGTCAAAATTTGTATTTTTGGTATTCTGTGTTATAAATATTGTTTCTACATAAAAGAATATTACTAGATGAGAACCAACTATAATAGTGTGAACCTAACCTAAAAATATAGCAGAAGCACTATATTTTGTTTCAAAATTCGTCATCAAATCATGATTTTTTGGTATTTTTCGTATTGTAGTTATTATTTATGCATCAAAGAATGATATTAGATGAGAACCAATCATAATACGTTCAACCTAACCTCAAAATATCGCAATAGAATTATTCTTCAAATTTTTTGTGTGCGTAATATGCGTGCACGTGAAGACGTGTGCGCGTGTGTAAATGTGTTCGAGTGTGTACGTGCGTGCGTGCGTGCGTGCGTGCGCGCGTGTGTGTGTGTGTGTGTGTGTGTGTGTGTGTGTGTATGTGTGTGTGTTGATGTAAGTGCATATTCGTGTGCGCTTTGTAGGTGAGTAGCGATAAATAAATATTGTTACTACGAAATCGTGTTTTGGCGATATTTTGAGATTAAACGCATACTATTGACATTAAAACTCATCTAGTAACATTCATTCATGCGAAAATAACAGTTACAAAATGAAAAATACCAAAATAAATAATATTTTGATCATGAAATTTGAAACAAAAATAAGTGTTTTAGCGATATTTTGAGGTTAAGTTGACACTATTACGATTGGTTCTCATATAGTAACATTTTTTGATGCAGAAACATTAATTATGAACCCACAAAATATAAAAAATACCTACATATTTTGACTACGTAATTTTCAAAGAAGATATGGTTCTCAATATTTTGAGGTAAAGTTGACACTACTACATTTAGTATTTATTTAGTAACATGCACTGATGTACTTAATATTTTTAGGGTAAGTTGATACTGTTACAATAAGCAGTTATTTAGAAACATTCTATAATACAAAAACAATCATTACAACACAGAATACAAGAAAATATATACTGTAACCATTAAATTTGCAAAAAAGACTGTATTTTTACGATATTTTGTGGTTAGGTTGATACCATTACGGTTAGTACTCACCTAGTAAAATGCTCCTCCTAAAACTGTAATCCTACTAAGTTTTTAACCACTATTCTTCGTCATATACTGAGAAAACTATATAAAAATAGCAAAAAACGAAAATTAAAAAAAAAATAATGCTCTGAAAGTTTGTTTTAATTGTATTATTTAATTTTAAGATACTTTAAGTTTCTATTATTATAGTTTAGAATCCTTTGAAAGTTCCTTTTGGGACATAAAAACATTTTAAAATATTTATATAATGAAACATGCAGAAGAATTAATTTTGTGTATATAAACTACTGTGACTTTATTTAGTTTATTTTGTTAAACCTATTATTACTGTAAAAGTGTATCTACTATCACGCTTGCAATATTCTAAACTTAAAAAGTAAAAATTAGGTTAGTTCCACTCTACTTAAGAATGAAACATTCCACTCTATTTTTAGAGTGAATAATCCCCTCTCATTAGAGTGATTTATTTCACTCATTTTTCGAACGGAATTTCACTCCGATTGAGTAAAATTTCACTCTAACGGGTTTAGCGTGTATGATAACAGACGAATATTAGTGCAGTTTTATTGTAAAATAGTAAATAATTAATATTGGTTCGTTATTATGCGTTAAAAAATATATGAGTTTGTCGATCGACAAATGGTACATACAAACCATGGCCTATCCTCGATCACTTAATTAAAATTGTAAAAATAAACTAATTATCGTATACGCTTACTTTTTAAATTCTTGTCGAATTCAAGGTCACTATTAAACCCTTTTACATGACTTGATAATTTGTTAAAACGTCTTATTATTAAACACATGTTTGTTAGTTCGACAGCTAAGAATGCGGCTTATGAACGCACGAACGAGAAGTTGCTGTATTCAATAATTGTTTTTTCATAAATAAAATCATTAAATCATTTGAAACCTTTTGACAATTATTCACATATAATATAAGGCTGCTATTACAACCAATTTAAGTTTGTACTACAAATTAAGATTGTGAAAATTCGTATTATTTATCAAAGTGATCGGGAATTGATACGTGATCGACAACCGGTTCAACTACGTTACTGAGAACAATCAGGTCAGCGCCATAAATTGCTCGAGATTCGAGAGCCAGCATCATTCGCGAAAATCTAGTAGGCCAAAAGCTTGCGTTTAGCCGGGCGCGAATAGGTATAGCTATAAGAAAACGCGTGTATCATCGTGAATGAGGAGGATGGAGCGTGGATTGCTCGGTCGCTTTCGCGGTCGACTGCAGAGTGTGTAGAGAGTGCTCCGCGCGAGCTCGATAAATTGTTTATGTATCGGAAACGCAAGGGAGATAAGCGTGCGACGCCAGGGCAAAATAACCGAGGAGCATAAAGAGCGAAGACCACGAGCGCTTGCTCAATATCAATATATATATACGAGGTATGTCCCAAAAGTATCCGACCTACCTCGATTTCTCGACGCTTGATTTATTCTTCGTCATCCGGGGGGTGGCATATCGATGTTTCCACTTATTAAAGCACTCTTGAAAGTCAGACTTCGGAATCGTCTTTAGTGCATTCGTTGCATTAGTTTCAACAGTCTGTTTATTGTCGAATCGATGTCCTTTAAGGGGACGCCGGATATCTCTGTCCTTGTCTAATTCAGTGTTAATTCATAATTTTAAGAGAAATCATTTTTCTGAAAAAATAATAGTTGTCCCCGCTTCGTTTTATAGTAATCTAAATATATGTCCAAATTGGGTTCATATGATTGTCTTGTTTTCGAGAAAACTTTGACACACTATGAGGGCCAACTACGTGGAGATTAACCTTTACATACTAAGTTTGTCAAAGTTTTCTCGAAAGCAAAACAATCATATGAAACCAGCTCGGTCATATATTTAGATTACTATAAAATAAAGCGGGGACAACTATTATTTTTTCAGAAAAATTATTTCTCTTAAAATTATGAATGAAAACTCAATTAGATAAGGACAGAGGTATCCGACGCCCCCTTAAGCGGCATTTTCAATCGAGGAAACAGCCAAAAGTCGCAGGGAGCTATATCAGGACTGTATGGAGGCTGGCCTGTGTTTCAATAAATACTGCTGCACAAGGTTTGATGCGTGCGCTGGAGCATTGTCGTGATGAAGAAGCCAGTCACCGGTTTCCCAAAGTTGCGCTCGTTTTCTCCTGATTGCATTACGTAATCTTTTCAAAATTTCAACGTAGTACGCTTTATTGATTGTCTGGCCTGTAGGGGCATATTCGTGGTGCACAACGCCCTCATAATCGAAAAAAACAACCAACATTGACTTGATGAACGAGGATCACTGTCAATAGATGTGCGGCCACTTTTGAACCGCCTATACCACTCTTTTATTTGTGTTTTGCCCATACACTCATCTTTAAAGGCCTTTTGCAACATTTCAATAGTTTCCGCACAACTTTTACCGAGATTAAAGCAAAATTTTATGCAAATTCGCTGTTCGGTTCGTTCTGCCATTTTTAGCAATAAGCAAATTGCGACGAACGCAAAAAAGTCGTTGTAAACAAATACACGCTGCGCGGGAACTAAGGCGTTTCATCGGTATCTCAGGCTACTGACCAGAAGGTTAGGAGTTGCTGGTGACGTTCGTACCCTCCAGAGGTCGTCTGAGTCTCTCCGCGCGAAGATATGAACATAGGTCGGATACTTTTGGGACAGACCTCGTATATATATATATATATATATATATATATATATATATATATATATATATATATATATATATATATATATTGAGAGAGAGAAAGAGAGAGAGAGAGGGAGAAAGGGAGAGAAAGCAAGCGAGTAGAGCCGTGTCATAAACGATCAATCGACTGGAGTATGTTGGGCCAGTGACATCGAGAGAGAGAGAGAGAGAGAGAGAGAGAGAGAGAGAGAGAGAGAGAGAGAGAGAGAGAGAGAGAGAGAGAGAGAGAGAGAGAGAGAGAGAGAGAGAGAGCTTCTCTATGTAGGCTTATAGCTTATAGCCTCTAGCCTTTATGCTGCATCGATCAGCTTTGTTATGTCCCTTGCTCTGCCTGCACGCAATTTTTTATCATAAAAATTACCAACGCAGTCGCTCAAAACATTACCATGCACTTGGTTAATTTGAACCATTACCTCTCGAAATTTACTTTTTGCAAGTAATAACTATCGAAATATCATGTATCATCAAATATCATCTAAACATCATCGAAATGTCCACGTTTACCATGTTCATTGTGCACTCTTATTAGCAGATCTTATACCTCTTATTCCTTCTTATTCTTATAATTGGATAACGTAACCTATAAATTATGAATATAGAGCGTTAAGAATCTCCCCTTTTTGTAGAACTAATAAGATTTTTACACAATAAGGAAAATCATTTACAGGTTACGACAGCCAACCATAGGTATAAGGAGGAATAAGAAGAATAAAGTTCTGTTTATTTTTCTTATTTCTCTTATTCTTTCATTATTCTCTTAGCGTGTAACAGGCTTAAGGGGATGTCGGAGCCCCGCCCCCCCCCCCCCCTTTTGCTGACCGACCTATTTTGTATTTCTAATCATATGTAAAAACTACAAGTCTGATTAACTTTATCTTGTACAGGTCGGTTAATTATAGTAAGCACTACACGGGTCTGCTCCGAATTTTACTGTAAAATAACGTTATTAAAAGTTATTTGCAAAAGTTTGGTAGGATTAAATTTTTGAGGTTAGGTTTCCATACGTAAATAACCTATCGTATTTCAAATTAATTAGAAAAATAACCTAACAGATCGCGTATACATACAGGTTTGCAACTTCGCCCATTTGACTGATTCATTTCTTCTCATTCTTTGCTGTTTTCCTTTTTTTCTACCAAATAGACAAGTTACAGTAGCTCACTATTTCTGGTATAACCTTTTTAACAGCATTTATATACACTATTGCACGTTCTGTAAAGTTTTGCAAAATATTTTAAATTTAGGATGTCTATCTAATCACTTATTTGATTAGCACATTGATCTCATAAATGAACCACTACTTTGGTTCTCTTATTATTCAATTGCCCTGGTAGAAAGATTGACCAACTATTTGCCATATAATGCTTAATTTTATGGTGTGTGGTCAATTTGTGGCCTATATTATGGTCAACAACCCAGCTTATGGCCGACGGTTTATGGCCAAAAGGTGGTGTAGTTTATATAATTATTTATAAATAAAATTTAATTAACCTGAAATAATTGAATACGAATTAGATTCTTAAAAGAGAACAAATAATTAAAAAATTATACTAGCATGTGGAAATATTCAAACCTAACCTACAAATATTTTTTCTTGTATTTCTTTTAAGATATGTACGATAAATTTTAGTTTAATTTAATCGTCTGCATCAATAAATATATATTAATTAAAAAATAAATAAATACATAAATTGGACCAAACGCTGCTTATTTATTTGCGTTGAACTTGTCCAACGACTTAAGTAAAAATTGCTTTAGTAGTTAAATCAAATTTTCTTGACTCTATTGGGCAAATTATACTCAGCAATCCTGCTCAACTTTTTAAATTAATTCTGCTAAACTGCTCAGAAGGCAAAACTATGTTTTTCTTAAAATGTTTCAAATAGGTAAGGTTCTGCTCTCTCCCCCAACTATCAGCTGCCAACACACTGTGTATGTATAAATGTCTGCATGTGTGTTGGGAGAGTAAAGAACTTTTGCACGCTAAAAGAATAAGGAAAGACATAAGAATAACATTGATTTGTATATCTGTATATATATACGACAAATAAGAGGAATAAAATAGTATATTACGCATCTAGGAAGGTTAAGAATTGGCGAGTCCATAGCACGTGTAAAATGCCACCCGAGCCAAAGGCGAGGGTGGCAAACACGTGCTATGGGGTCGCCATTTTACCTCCCATGGTGCGTATACTATTTTTCCTCACACCAGCACCGAAAATACACATTTCTCTCCAGGCGCCCGGGAAGAAAAGTGGTACTTTCGGTGCAGGTGTGGGGAAAACTTATTTTTCACCATACCCTGGCCGAAAGTACCACATTTCCTCCCGGCTTCGAAACTGAAATGTGTCATTTTCGGTCTGGGTATGGTGAAACAGTATACGCACCACAGGAGGAAAAAGGCTCGGGTGGCAACTTACACGTCCTATGGATTAGCCAATACTTTTCCTCCCTAGATGCGTAATATATTCTATTCCCCACACCTGAACCGAAAAATGTGTATTTTCTCTGCTGGTATGAGGAAAGAGTATATTACACATCTAGGGAGGTAAAGCATTGGCGAGTCCATAGCACGTGTAAATTGCGACCCGAGCCAAAGATTGTCCTGTTCCGCCTGCGGGGTCGCCATTTTACCTCCCTAGATGCGTAATATACTCTTTCCTCATACCAGCAGCGAAAATACACATTTCTCTCCAGGCGCCCGGGAGGAAAAGTGGCACTTTCGGTGCAGGTGTGGGGAAAAATAGTATACGAACCATGGGAGGTAAAATGGCGATCCCATAGCACTTCGGCGGAAGACTCGGGTGGCAATTTACACGTGCTATGGGATCGCCAGTTCTTTACCTCCCTAGATGCGTAATATACTATTCTCTTATTTCTTGTGTATATTGATATACTAATCAATGTTATTCTTATGTTTTATGTCCTTATTCTTTTAGCGTGCAAAGCACCTAAGCGCCCAACGCAGAACGCATGCGCATGTACTACTATCCCTATACTGAGCATCATGGGCATATATTTTATGTGTAGAATCGAAGTTAGAACTTAGAATACATGCAATACTGCAACTTGGCGTGTATATCTCGCATTAGTAAACTACATTTTTTTGTAAATTCGATTAAACCCATAAAAAACATTGTGCAAATTTAAATTTTTATACATGTATTTAAGATTATAAATGTATTTTTACCCAAATTATGGTCAACTTATAGTCTAATTGTTGGCTACAAATTGACCACGGAAGTTGGTCAATAGATAGCGAACAGGCCATAAATGGCCATAAATGATGGTCAATTTTCTACCAGGGCGGATTTATATTATAGATAATAACATGTCATGTCTAATCAATTAAAAAGGTACGTAAGAAGAAAAATATTTTCCTCGTTTTCATTTTATGATATAAGACTTTAAATGACTATTACTCAAAGGTGATAATCATCATTCGCAGGTAAAAGGTTTGATATAGTTCACAATAGGATAAGTTACAAGACCCTTAAGCACCATCACGTCTTCTTAAAAGCGTATCGCGTGTATACATGTCGTTAATTATAAGCAATCAGGCTTGCAGCTTTGTAGAATGTGTAGTTTAGTGCTGATGCGATCGTAAACTTAAAAGGAAATTCATCGAAACAAGGATATGCTCGTCTAGGTAGATAATAGAATTGCTGTTGCATCAAGCGTATGATAAAAATTTTTAATAAATATTGTTTAATAATTTAGTCGAAACTATAATTAGCTTGTAGTTAAAGGTGCATCATGAATTAGCCTTTACTTGATATAAACTTGTCTGTTCAAACTAATTAATCTATAAGTCGTGCTTTCTACTTTTCATACCATTGGATAATTATTATTACTTTAACTAGGACGAAGCAAAAGTTAGTCAGTCTCTGTCTATATAGGGTACTTATGAGTAAAAAACAGTATTAGTTATAAAGTCTATTGAGTAAAAGCATTTTTCCACAAAATAAAAATTATTAAAAAACATACTTTTTTATTTAGTATTTGAAGCTCGAAAGACAACACAACCTAGACGCAATCAAGAATACCACATTTCTCTATTTTGCGCAAATTATATCCTCGATGTATATTCAATTATTCGTATACCATTTGATTCAAGACTAATTTAATAGTATCCTCCCTCATATGCTTTGGAGCTTAAAACAGTCTTTTATGTTCTGCTTATCCCTCTTATAGGTTATATGTTTTTTTTGTTTTCCATTCTAGCTATATGACCCGCCTATCTTAACCTGCACGATTTAACTACTCTTAAAATATTAGGTGACTTATAGAGTTCTTCTATCTCATGATTATGTAGTTTTCTACATTCTCCACTTTATATAGTGAAGCCCGCTTTATAGAGTCACCCAGTACTTTGAAATCTATAAATAGTTGAGATATTACTTCGCAAAACCTTCTTTCTTTTGTCTAATAGGTAGTTATCTGAATGAATATTTGTCATTTGTCTAAAGATAAATTTTATAACAGCTGGAAGCACAGTAATACCATAATACCTCTAAAATTATTGCAATATGATTTGTCCTCTTTTTTAAAAGTTGGGCTTTTTTAGCAAGATATTAATAATAAATTAATAATCTATCTAAGCCGATTAAGAGTATAAAGGACGAAATATGCAACATGCTCGTAATCTTCAACATTCTGCCGATTCTGCGCGATAAAGTAGCACTAGATTATAAACTGCGTGTAATATTAATCCGCGAGCACGCGGTGGAGCCTTTGAAACAGCACACTTTTTTCAAACGGCTTTTTCTCAGCGAAAAATGTATTTTTATTTTGGAACATATATTCTTCAAAAATGTTATTTAGCTTAAAATGAAACAAAAAAATAATTTTGAAAAGAATTGAAAAGAATTTTCTTACAAAGTCAAAAAAACATTAATCAAATGTTTATTCTTGATAAAGAAGTTACCCCAAACGTTGTTAGTATTTGAGATCTGTTATAAATCCTTGCTAGGAGCGAAAAGCGTCATATGCGAACTGCTGGACTACTGCAGGAATACTGTGGAATCTCGGGTGAAAAAGGTAGCGAGACCGTGCCGAGTGTCCGTCGGATGTTTAATGCACGAGAGTCAGGCGTCAGTTGACTGTCTCTTCATCGTCGCACCCCCTCCCCCTTCCGCAATCAAGCGAGGTTCTGTCGCCTGCGCAACTTTCAGTCCTTTCCTCTGCACCGCGTGCTGCAGCGGTTAACGATCGGACGTGGCTCGTAAATCTCACGCGTAACACGTGAGGGCCGATAAGGGATATACGCATCTTTGTCTCATTCACTCCTCGACACTCGTACTCGCATACATTCACTGATTGTACTTGCTGCGGCATTGCTATTGATACTGAGATATGTGGCAAAAACCTTCAGTCTTCTTACACTTCAGAGTTTGTCATTGTTATTGACACTTTCCTTCGCGTAAGGTTCATCAGGAGAATTGGCTATCTTCATTTGAGCATGCTCATTTGTATGCATCGCAGGGAAATTAGAGAAAGCAGCTGTTTTTAATCAAGTTTTTAAATAAAAGACGAACGCACCTACATTTAATAATTAAATTTCAATTAAACACGGCTAAAGCAGAAAATGTAATAGTGAAAATATAAAATAAAGAATTATTAATTAACAAGAGAATTGTACAAGTAAGTTTCATTAAAAATTAAGAAAACCACTTGAATTGGCATGTAACTTGTTTGCAAGAGTCGTAGGCGTAGAAGCGATACTTTCCAATCTACTTGGGTGCATCGGCCATATTAGCATTTTAGTTGAAAGAAATGAAAGAGAAAAGAAAAAAGAAACTCGTTAAGACACGAAGATCGAAGAGAAATGTAAAAGAGAGTCTGCAGAGCTAGGAGTTGGCTTGAAGTTTACTTTTCGCTCTGACTCTTGCTGCACAAAGCGAGGAGATAAAGTAGACATATAGGAGGGCGAAGAACGAAAGGAAAAGAAGAGGCCGCGGCAGGCTCGTTAGCATATACCGAGCGCGAGAGAGGGATGAGGAGAGAAGCAAAGAAGTACTCGTGGAAATTTCGCGCAAGGAGAGTCCTTGGCTTTTTCCGCCACTTGAATTCGCGGGGGCTGCTGCTTCTGCTCACGGCAAGAAAAACAGAGCCGACAGACACGCGTGCCCAAACCTGCTACTATGCATCATTTCCTCAATTGCGCGCTTTGCCTTCTTGTTTCTGCAGCAGAGCTCTCTGGCAACCTCTTTTTGCTCTCCCGATACTTGTGCATCTCTACCTCCTTTATTACTTGCTGAAAAACCAAACGTCCAAACGAAAGCTAATTTATTAATAACGGTTTATTCAAGCAGCGAGTGCAGTGTGTTTTCTCCTGCACTTTACGGACTTGGCCTCGACGCAGTGTATCAAGAGTGAGCTTTTCCTAAAATGTCACCTGATTCCATATTTAGATTTTAACTTTCTCGAGGCTTTGAAACCGACGCTTAGCTTACCAGATTTACAAAATGCGCTTCACTTCACACTGCGGACAATATATTATCTTATGTTACAATGTCTTATATCATGTTTATTTCCTGGTAAACATTACATTTACAAACATTGTCGCCTAACAGATATGATATACTTACATAACAATGAAACTTTCAGCGAAATATGAACTTTACAAAAATAGGTTAGTGTGGTAAAATTTAGCCGCACAATTTTTAAACTCCCGGCTAAAGGAGATCTGATAAAAAGTCAGGTAATGTATGTTAAAATAACATTGGCTTATAATTCCTTATAAAGAATACACGAAAAAGGAAATTCTTGAGGAAATGATTTTGAGATTAAAAAAAGACTACTTAAAGTAGGAAGTAAAATCTTTTGATCAGTTTTGAAGAAAAGTATAAAAACGTTGTTAAATTTGTTGCGTCAAAAAACGATGTTCATAAAACGATAAAGAGGCCGCGGATAGGAATCGCGCGCGCACGCTTGATGAGGCAGTCTTTCATTAGAAAGGCTGCAGTAGATGTATAATATGGAGAAGCGAGCGAGGGAGACGCTGAGCCAGCGGGATATTGGAATACCGATCGGTGATCATGAGAGGAGGAGGCCGCGTGGCGATCGTTCGATCGGCCACCTCTCCGTTATATTGCCTTTGGCGTGCATTTTCGCGGCATACTCCGTCGCCCGAGAATTCCAAATGTTCCGGGGACAATCCTCGCGCGCGGGAACTACTTTCTTTTTCCTTCTTTATCTGCCTCTCTTTCATTTTTTTCTTTGACCCTCACAAAGCGCGCTAATCTTCGACTTGCTCCTTTATTCCTTACTTCCGTTCGAGACCTTAAAACGCTGAAAAAGAATAACACAAATAGACTGATAAGAAAAATTCAAGAGGCTTCGATGTAGGATAATATTATGTAGGATCACGTAAAGAAAGGAAGGGAAGAGCAGAGCATGGGTACGAAGTGAGTCATTGAAATTTGGGAGCAGAGAGGAGCAGTCCCGACAAGATTTACCTATGTCGACGTCTTCTCCAAGTGCCAGAAACCAAGACGAGCAAGTATTTTCAGCGAATTCAAGAGCATCTTTATCTTTATCTTATCCTTATTTTTACTAATTCATAGCTTAACTATTATCTATTGGGCTTATACATATTCGTCTTTCTCTGTTAGACAGGTATATAAGGAGTAGTACTTCTACTGAAGGGAACTGACACTGGCTGCCTTATTCAAAAGCTCTCTGCTCATTCTGCGTTAATTACTTTCCCGACTTGTTCCCCTCTGCGCGCTCTTCTTCCTCTCAGTCTGAATACCGAACTAATTCATTTTTTATTATTAGCAGTGCGCATTACGCTATTGCTGACAGCTCGCGCTTCCCGAGTATTTCCTCAACAATCGATCCAAATTGATCCTGCAATCAATCCAACATTTTTCATTTTCGGACTCTTTTCAAATTTACTATTTTAACAATATTGTTGAATTTGTTTAAAAGCTTTCGTCATATATTGCGTTTTATATAACGCAAGATCAATGTTATAAAACAATAAGTATATAAAAAATAGGAATCCTGACTTAAAAGATATATAATAAAAAGATATATATATAAATAAATAAAAAAACAATGAGGCTAGAAGGATTATAGGTTCAAACATAAGTTACGGGTAGAAAATAGGAAAAGTTGCGAGCCACTCTCGGTGCGTCGTCGCTTTCCGTGACAAATAAATCAGGAAAATGTGTGGGATGCCTGGAAATTCGGATATACCATAGGGATATATATACATTTGCAAAATAGGAAACGCAATCGCCGCGAGCAAATCCGGGACACTTTGGTGTGACAAGCCGTACGTGATTTGATTATTCGCAATAAAAAAGAGAGCCCAGCTTCGAAACTTTTATTTTCCAAGGATTTTGCAACACGCATTTCGATTGAATTGCTCCACTAGCGCTAAAAAATATTGTATTTTTACATATTGTTCAGCTCAAACAATTATTTAATATACACGTAGGTATACGCGATGCACATTATTGCCTGCTAATTTGAATATGACTTAGAGATCTTATCTAATGATTACAATATAGTTCAAAGTTTTGCCTTATATTTTTATTCTTTTATTTAATTATTATTATTATATTATTATTATATTTTGATAACAGTGTGTGAACGTTTACTTTTTATTTGTATTCTCTCAACTTTATTACTTCTATGTTTTACATGTACCTATTTCTATGTTACCAAATGGACTTTTGGCGTGCATCCAAACAGTCGGTATTCATCTCGGTTTTCGTGTAATTGTTCAAAGATCAAGTTTGATGATATAATAAAAGATACTTGATCCGTTTGAGCGTAATGTCTTTGTAGAATATTTATCTCTATGCATAAATAATAAAGAAATGTCGGTCATGCTAGCATATATTGAAAAAGGCTTTTGCCTATAAGGTGAAGCAGTAGCAGTTGCAGAGACAGAGACAGAGACAATGGACAATGGGATTCCGTGCGCATGAGTGAAAGTGGACAGATACGAAATTGTGGAAAGCATAAAGCAAAACGTGCGTCGAAGAAAGAAAGAAAGAAGGGAAGGAAAGTAATAGACGCGGAGCGGGAGCAGGTCGGGCGCAAAAAGGGCATCAAAAAAGAAAAATTGCAGAAAAGTAGCGAGAAACGAGACACAGAGCTTGCGGGAAAGAGACAAAAGCGCGAAAGAAGGGCTGGTGGAAGAGAAGAGGAGGGGGGAAGTATGCATCAGAGGCGCGGACACGAGCATAACTAAGCTGGGTTTAGGCGCGCAGGAGATGAAGTTGCTCGCTACTGACTCCAGGGGCGCAATGCGTCCTCGTTATTCCTCCCTCCCGCAGCTTCCATTTTCTCCTGCGCGCCGATGCACAAAAGTTCCTCCGCGCAATGTCGAGCTTTTTGTAGCACGGACCGGCAGGAAATAAGATTGGAGAAGATAAGAAGCACCACGGCCCGCGGGCTACAGAGCGGACCTGTGTTCAAGGGAGCCACGATACCGAGATAATTAGACGGGGCGCAGCTGATAAGACCGCTGATAGAGCCGAGGGAAAGGAGTTTTTGAGGGCCCACGAGCTCGCGAGACGACAACTTTTTTCCACTCTTTTCGATACAAAGACGAGCCTGGAGAAATTATAATTTAAATCCAGACACTGAAATACAATTTTATTCTTTACATTGGAATAAGTCATTTAAAAGTACGTCGTCTATTGTCTTTCTGCCATTCTGATACAGAATTTGTAAAATTATTATTATTTCATTCATTTTAGTTTCTACAAAACCTCAAGTGCATACTCCTGTTTCATCTTTTATGCACCCAGCTAATCACAAGATAGCATGAAATAAGACATTTTTATTTCTCATTCTTATTGCAGTTAAGCAAGTGCGTTTTTCTTTTGTTAAGTAATTTTTTCCTCAAGGCTAAAAGTAAGTAATGCGTTCTTATTTTGAGTGCAAATTTCTTAAAACAACTAATCCTTTTTGCTGTGTAATGTTAAAGTCACATCATTGAATGCGTCATTTTGAGAAGCGCTGGAATTGAAATGTAAAGTAGAGCGTAATAATCGCGCGCCGCTGATAATTTTTAAAATATTTATAGCGGAAGGAGAAAGAGATAAAGAGCTGATAAATGTTGAATAATTCAAATGGATTGAAGAATCCGCCCATTAGTTAAAATAAATACCGAGCAGTGCATCGGAAGGCTCGCTAGCGAAAGTGTTAATTGAAGATAAAGCCGCTGAATAAAAGGAGAGGGGCTTGTTATCGTGATTTAGCAGCTCCGGTATCTTCACAATCGCGCCGCTCGCTCGCGGATAATTCGAGCGCGCTCGTGCGCAGCCGTTGACCCGAATATCTCCCTCACTGTCGCGACTCTCTGCGCCTCGAAAGCTCCTTCGCTATTCTTCCGAGCGGGCCTCGCGCACTTCCGCTTCCGGGCGGCGACGTGCTCGAGAGAAAGCCAGAATCCTTTCGTGGAATCCTCACCACTGCTGCTGCTGCTTCT
Organism: Gastracanthus pulcherrimus; assembly: GCA_949152435.1. Classification (NCBI taxonomy): domain Eukaryota; kingdom Metazoa; phylum Arthropoda; class Insecta; order Hymenoptera; family Pteromalidae; genus Gastracanthus; species Gastracanthus pulcherrimus. Next base: position 54,261,722 of record OX424576.1, read on the forward strand.
TCTTCTTCTTCTTCTTCTTCTTCTTCTTCTTCTTCTTCTTCTTCTTCTTCTTCTTCTTCTACACCTTAAAAAGAAGCCCCGTCATCTTTTCTCTCCTTTTCTTTTTTCTATTTCTCCCCGCTTATCTGATTCACTTCTTGCCGCATTCAATCTTTCTTGCTTTTGCCCGTTTTTCGCTCATTTTTTCAAAGAAATAGCGTGGCTGAATTTAAAAAGCTTCCCTCACTTCATTGGGTTATTAGGCAATCTACTTACATCGCAAAAAATGCAATGTATCTCGAACTATTGAAAAGGAGGCAAAACAAGTGTTTATAGGGGAAAAAAGCTTTGGATGTGCAGCGCGTCAGGCAAGTCGATGAAACGATAATAGGTGCAGGAGCTGCAAGCTGGACTAAAAGAAACAAGACAACGAGAAGAGAAGAAAAGCAATGAAAGCGATCAAAGCTCTTTATCGGAGAGACAGAGAGAGAAAGCAAAGGCAATCCATTGATGAAGCCGACCACCAAAAGAGGATAATCAAAGGGAAAAGCGAGTTACCGAAAAACGGGAAAAAGAGAAAAGCGCACAGCTATATAGGTATGCAATGCGAGCAGCAGCTTCTGTGCTCTTGACACCCCTGTACCTGCAGCTAGACAGCGAATGAACGAATTCAGGCACTATACACTGAATCCGGAAGGCCGGAAGCGGAATGTAATTAATGCTCAGAATTATCTGCCAACTTTGTTAATATACTCGTAGTATATTGTGTACCATGGGGGAAGAAAAAGTCGGCTTTTTTCGCCCGTGTGTGAGGTTTGCAATACGAGTCGAAGGAGAGTGTGTATTGCGAGCTGAAGACGAGTATTGCAAACACACAAGGGGAAAAAGGCCTTTCCCCCATGGTGTACACCGTATTTTTTGTCAAACGTCTATTCATAACGTGTTCGATACGGTGCAACCACACGCTTGTTAGACTGTCAAATCAGCCTACTAGAGTGTTTAGGCCCACCTAAACATGTGGTATCATCTAGATGGTACTTGATGTGTAGGGTTGCCTAAACCCACTTTTTTTTTTTCTTCGCAGATTTACTTTACCGCCCGATATAGTAGGCGCAAAACGTCTTTTCCGCCCGCCGGTCGGAAAACGGCCACTTTACTCACGATATATGAACATGAAAAAACGCATTTTCGTGTAAGTGTGACAAAATAGTACATTATGCAACAAGAGGTGAAACGTTCAAATTTTTCCCACGGGTGGCTTTACTGCCCGAGTGAAAAGATTTGTCCCAAGGGGGCAGTAATCACCCGAGGGAAAAATCTACTTTCGTCTCGTGTTGCATATAGTATTTTATTCCACTCTCGACCGTGGCCACTTATTGACCCTGAAAAGTAGAGCCGACGCGTATTTTTATATTTTTCTACGTTGATCTGGAAGAATGCGTATGCGCGCGCTCAAATAGAAAATATGTAAATAAAGATTTTGTTTATTTTGTAATTACAATTTCTTTATTTTTTGTAAAAGAACGACTAGAAGTATATCAATTAATTATAAAACAAATAGTATTGAAAAATAAAAAAAAAATTGTAAAAGAAAAAAATTTCAATTTATCTTTCGCCCCGCTAATGGGTTTACGGGAAATATATACTACTTTCGTCCCGATTTTCAGGGGCAAAAAGTGTCCGTATCGGTCGAGTGTGAAATAAAAGAATTTTTATATAGGTATATATGTTCAGATTTTATTTAACGAGCATGATTTGAAGGCTCAGCATCTCGCCGAGAATTGCAAGCAATATCTGTTTGTTTGTCGAATTATAACAAAGTCTAAGTTAAATTTGGTAGTCCGGAACATATTGTTGGATCGAAAAAGCGTGAAGCTTGTATGCTGTGTGTGAAAATGTATCGGAGCGTGGAGCTTGTTAATGCGAGCGTGTCGACAGCAATTAGAGAATGACTTATATAAGTGGGTGAAAGTTTGCGACTGCCGGTAGATTAGGGCTCGGCTGTAGTCGGGAGAGAAGCTTTTCCAGCAAGCTTTTGCTGTAGATAATTTCCGCGGATGTTCGAAATGAAAAAAGTTTGCTGGCAGTCGGCTAGCTGCTGCTACATTCGGCCCTCGAGGTCGATCGCCAGCTTTATCTCCTTGCAGCTACTTCCTTCTCCACTTTTTCCTCCAATTGTTTTACACTATTTACTCTAGTCTACTTGCCTGTGCTACTAGTTGCCAGAGCCATTCGATTGAGACAGCAGTTTCACACACGCGCTAGGCATTTTACGGACTCAATCAAGACTTAGCTGGTAAATACTTGAATTTGTTTGTTTGTTTGTTTGTTTGTTTGTTCGTTTGTTGTTGCGTTGAGAGTTAGATTGGACAGTTGTTTATTGCTTTTAAAAGCAAAGTCCATTGCTTAGTAAAAAGTCGTGTCAATGGCATTAACGGCATTAACGGCATTAACGGCATTAACGCGCGTACCCGAGCGAGAATTCACTGTTGAAGCAAAGAGCGTGCATTTGAGAAGAATGAGCCGCTGCCGTTACAAAGGGAGGCCCTCCAGCTACGCCGGCAGACTCGTATTCATTTTCAACAAGATATCCGTGTGTGCCCGCTTAGTTGATTTTGACTCGACAATGCCTGCTCACTGCTAGGAAATTATAAGAGGCTTGCGAATGGTCAAATCATGAAAGGCTGCTCCTTTCCCTCCCCAAAGGGTTAGACAACGCAGTGGGGAAACATTTGTTATCCTCATTTATTGTCGCTCTAGCTATTATTAAATCTTTATAATCTGTCAATTAGATTCGTTCCTCTTTTCATTTTTATCGCTCTTATACTATTGACTGCAGTGGGTAAATTGTCTCACTTGAAAATGTTGCTACTTGACTTGATTCAAGTACTTGATAAGAAGTATAGACGTGCAGCAGAAAAAGTGTAGTGGCGAAGAAGCGAGTGCTGGCCCATCACTAGTCACAGGTCAGTGCAGCCTAGAGGGAGTGACATCTGCAGCTGATGGCTCGAGGAGGACGAGTTGAGGTGAGGAGCATGAGGAAAGTCGCGCTTAAAAGTGTATAGAAGAAAATGGAGATAGCGCAGAGGAAAGAGGAAAGAGGAAAGAGGAAAGAGGAAAGAGGAAAGAGGAAAGCCCTCCCCTTCAAATCCAGAAGATAATTAATTGGCTCGATCTTTATTTGGAGGCCTCGGGGAAAATGAGGAGCAGGAGCAGCATAGCAGCTTGTATTGGGCAGGGTATCGAGCTCTGGCTTTGAAAATCGGTGGCTTGGGCGTTCCATTGAACGGCGCTAAGATCGAGTATCGACGTATCGAGTTGCTGCGAGAGGAGTTTGCGGGAGCTATACTAGTCAGCACTCGCGCATTGTCGCGGCTCTGCTGCAGCCAACACCCAGCTCTCTTTCAATTTACCGAGAGTATTACCATTTGACGACTGCCATTCAAGCATTTCAAGCCCGCAATTCTTCCTCCCCAGATCTGCGCTCAATTAACAACTCTGGCTCTTTACCTCTTTACCTCTACACCTCCAGCTGCACTGCACTCAAGCTACTTTTCTACTCGGAAGACAGTGGAGCCCGATGGCCGATGGAAGAATAAGTGAAAATATGAGATGAGCCGGCCTGCTAGGGCCGAGTAAGCCGAGTATGGTATCTCCATACTCTTTGCTTATTTATATTCAGCCAATCCTCCAGATATATTCATTTCTTCAGGCAAAACTAGCCAGCGAGCTGTATATTTTCCTGCCACCGCTTCATTCATTCCCAAGGTATAATTCTCTTTAAAACCAATACTAAACTAAACTGTTAAAGTCGTGAAATGAGATTTTTCGCTCTTCACTTCTCATTAGAATATAGTTGACCTCGAGGTTGACCTTCTGCTCCTAATATTATACAAGAACTTTTAGTCTTAATGTATTAATTCACATTTGAGCATCAATTTGGATAAATGACATTTTGTCAAGCATGATCGCAAGGGAGTGCAGTGATCGCAACTCCCCAACCTGCGCACTTTCGCTAATCAATGCGGTTCTATAAACTGCAATGAAAATAGCCATAGTACGGCTGCACATGTGCGGTACGAATTCATATTAAGCGTCAGGATTTATGTTGAAATTAATGCTGTTGAAGGGCGGCTATACAACGTATTGGCATTATCGATATAATAAAGCAGAATTCGAAAATGCTTGGGAGGAAAAGGCAATAGGGGAGGAATAGGGAATAGTCATTTGTTTGGAGAGATTCAAATCTCTCGGACGTTTTTGGCGCTGCTGCCGCTGGGGCTAACATATACTTACAGCCCGTAAAAGTACAACGTCGCGTCATTGTGGCGGCGGTGCATACTGCAGGCTGCGGGACAGAACAAAGTTTCGGCTATAGTGCAGAAGAGATTGTTCGCGCCTCGCTCGTCAGTCGCGCGAATTTGTAACGATGTCGCGCAAAGTATATACCAGCAGTGTGTCCTATATCCTACGTGCTGCGGACATTAATAACTGCAAACTAAAAGGTTTAAAGACTGCACATATACACTTGTCGGATTGTGCCTAATTTTATATTGTAATTTCATAATATCCATTTTTCTATAATTTTATATACTACGTACGTACAAGAAATAGCGTGCGTAAGTGTGACTTCATTGTTTGGAGTTCATGTCACGCACGTTTCGATAGTGCAAGAGCAAGCGCTCTCAGCCAAGCGGAGACCCTCAAACTCACCGACGAATGAATTACTTCTAATAAAGTCTTATTCCTTTTATTATAATTTATATTACCTTGTGCATTATTATTAATTTCACTATAAAATCTTGTACCCCTTCCTATTCAAAAACAACAGTTGTCTTCTGTACTATTAGAGAAACTTAGCCGATTCATAAATCACATCACAAGTCTTTATACTAAAACACACTTAAGTTAAACATGCTGAAGCCCAAATTTTCATCACCTATTATAATTAGGCAACATTACAATCAGTAATGCTTTATATCGAGTCTTTTTGCTTCCTCAGAGAGGAAGCTTTCTGATGGTAAAAAGAAAGTTTTACTAAAAGAGACGAAGAAGAAGTGCGTATGTGTGTCTGTGGACGGATGTGTGTGAAGATTACTCTGAATATACACGGTCAAAATTAATGTTTCAGGGCGCAATAATTTTTTTTAAAGAAAGGGGGCTGAAAAAAATATTTCTTGTTTTTCGATGTTATTTTGTTTTTTAGCGGTTTTTTGATTTTTGAATTTTAGTTTTTATATTTGAAATAATAACATCGATTCATTTTTTATGTATTTGAAAGAGCATAAAATTACCTATCTTTTCCGACCCGAAATTTTTTATAAGGTATTTCCCTACTTCTGTTATACACGAAAACGTCGTGTTTTGTATAAACGGTGTTATCTGGGAAATATAACATGGAAAAATTTTGAAACAAAATGAGTTGATTAGGAATATGGATAATGTTGGAATATTGCTATGCTTTAGCATACGCATGTGTGTAACTTCAGTTATAAAAAAATTAATCGACTTACTAAGAAATGTCCCAAAGACATAAACTGAAATGCGAGATATAGAAAAGAGTGGGGAACTATATGCGTCAGTCTTGATATTCTCTTATGCCTTTTTGTCAAGTGTTTTTAGTCGTACTAGAGCATCTAGCTAGAGTAGTCGCACATAACTGACGTTATTTCTTCCTTGTACGAGTTTGAATAAACAAAAGTTATTTTATTTGAAATATACATTGTGTATTATCATTTATTTAACACCCATTTCCAATAGATAAGAATATTATGTAAAACTTTCAAGCCTTTATCCTTTTTCTTTTTCGAGAAAAAATAATATTGTAAAAAAAGAGCTTTTTTGGCGAAGGATAACTTGAGTAAAATGTCATTATTCCTTCTGAAAATCTACAGAAAGGTAGCTTTTACTATCTCTCGAGACTGTTAGAAGCCCAGATTATAACAACCTTTACATTCCAAATTATTTGAGGTTATGTTTTTTTTTAATTTTATTTTTATTGTTTATATCTTGAGAACGGCACGGTTATTTTTTGCAACCCAGAGCTAATTTTTTTCGTTTTTTAATGAAGATTCTGAATTAAGAAGAAATTTTGAGATTCATCGATCCGTTTCAGTTTTATAAAGATTTCTTTATTTTACGATATTCTGAAACTGATAAGATAAATTATTTTTATATTTTAGAAATAATATGATTGTTTAATTCTTTCTTTCTTTCTTTGTATTTAAGGGCCATGTATCTCCTCTTTTTGGACCATATAATGTGTTTTTGTATTTCACATTTGTATTTTATATACTTGTTTATTGTATTGTGTGATGTCTGTCGAGTGAAACCCATCACCTGCTTACTAGCGTCTCAATACGTCCTGCATCAAAGCAGAATGCGTAGTTGGACATCTTCTCCCGGCGAAAAACTCGAAGAAAAAGATTCCGTAGCTATTAACTTATATTTTGCAAAGATTAATGGTTAATATGTCTGAAAAATGTATTTTCAACGTAAATTATTGATTTTCATCATAAGAGTCTATGAGAAATGTGCAAAACTTAGTATATTAACAGTAACTCGTTTCTGAATCGCAAAGCTATAACTGCTTTGTTCCACAGCCGACACTGTTTGGTGATCATGTCATTCTACTGCTTGAGCCACTAAGGCTGTAAGTGCCGGGGTCTCCGGCAGATATAGCCGAGTTTTTCTCTCTGTGTAGGCAAGCGTCTTACCAACTGAGCCAAGGAGGACTCTATGATCGCTTCATTTTGCACTTGAAAGAGTATAAAATTACTTATAAACGGTGATATTTCTGTTTTTTTAATAACTTTTCCTTTGATATTTTTAAACATTGATTGAAAAGGTATTTGAAGATTAATGAAATAATGTATATCAGTATTTTTGATGTTTTATTTCTTATAAATTTGGGCAAAAATGATACGTATGAACGATCTAATTATGTGACTTTAGATGTTGTCGACTTCAAATTATAAAATTAAAATTATTAATTTAAAAAAAGAATGGTACCGAAAACTGCTTAAGGAGGCAAACAACCTTTAAATTGTCAAAAAATCGTTTTTTTTTTATTTACCTTATTTATAGGAAATTTCCCGTAGAATGAGCTCCCGAAAACCGTTTTAAGATATCATAATTCCTTTTAAAGTTACAATATAAATACTGAGACAGCTTTTTTGCCGATTTTGCGTAAATTCGGTATTTTATCAATTATTATTTATTTTATTATTATTTATAACTAAATGTTTGATTGATTATTTTATTTAGTTATAAAGCAATAAAATATAATATAATTGGAACCAATTTGAAGGCTAGAATCCTTCAGCGCCACTACAGGTGAATAGTTGAACTTACATGCGTTTGAGATAAAGGTCGATAAATCAGATCGAATTTTTGACTAACCTTACCCGTACATTTTTGCTACTTTTGACAGTTGGCTTTTATGTTTACAAACCACCTGTTAGTAAACACAGCTAATATTTTTATTGTACTGAACTTATACAGTGTTTTAATTGCATTTGACAATTTGTGAATGTGTGTAAATCAGTGTAGTGAAAATGTCTACTAAAAGAGATAAAAAAGGAAGATTCACAAAAGAAGCCAAGACTATCCACCAGCTCAGCGAGAAAACTCCAAAACACAGCTAGTGCTAGAGACACCAGTGATACAACAAACAGAATCATTGACACTTCAATTTTATTTTCTAAACTTAGAAGTGTTCTGTGTTGTAATCGGTGCCATGGCAGTGTTCAATTAAGTGAACCTGGTGTGCAGGGTCTTGGTTTCAAAATAGATATTGCAACAAAGCAGGAGCCAAATGAAATGCATATGAAGTGAACAGAAGATCTGTGCTGTCTGCTCGTGCACTTGGACATGGACACGCTGGCCTTTCAACTTTTTGTGGGATTATGGACCTATGCTAGCCAGTTGCCCAATCGGCTTTTGATGAAATAAATAAGCAGTTGAGTGAAGTGTGTGAAAGTCTCGCTCAAGAGTTTAGTATGATAAGTACAGTTTACTCAATTTATTCATTTTTGTGTTTTTTTTTTCATTTCAGGTTATTCAAGGAGGAGGAAGACTCATGGGACTCCACGCACCAGAAAATATTGATGTACACTGCTGCAGATGTTTGTCTGCTACGTTGAAAAGAAGAAAAAAGTAGTTGCAATTGATAAGATGAGTATAAATTATATCTATTAGAACTTGTAACTTAATTGTTAAATAACTCTAAATGTTGTTTTTATCAATTTCAGCTTACTGTCCGTAAGATTCCAAGTGAACGCATGGACAGATTGGGCTCAACATTTATGGAGATACTCATTATAGTAGTACTTTTCATATGAGCGTAGGGATTTTGATTTGAACGAGTAGAACATTTTTTACATCTATAAAAGTGATAAAATTATTAAAAAATAAGTGTTATATTGACAAGGTCCATATAAAAAAATACTTCTACTCGTTCAAATCAAAATCCCTACACTCATATTAAAAGTACTACTATAATGAGTATCTCCATAAATTTTTAGCCCAATCCATCCATGCGTAGACTTGGAATCTTACGGGCATTGCTTAAAGTCTTCGAAAACAGTCTGGTATGCCATGGAGGCATAGAAGGTCCAACGAGGGTAAAAAATATACAAATTGGTAGGTTTTTATGTACACTTTCAGGAAAAAAAACCTTTATTAAAATAAATATCAAAATAAAAATTCTTAATTAATTTGTTTGTTTCAGATTTTAAAGGTGGTGTGCCCCCTTAAAACAGATTTAATTTATATATAGATGTAAATTAAAAATATAAATATATAATAAAAATAAGATTATGGCTACAGCTAGTTGAATGAACTGTTGTGAATTAAACCATCAATGATAAGTCAGTACACATTTCTTGAGCTCCTAATTAAAAAGAGATATAGCAATTTAAAATAAATTTATTAGAACAAAAAATTTTATATTAGAACAATTAATTTAGTTTGAGAAAGCTAGGTGCCAATGAATTGGCAGCGGTTTTTAATGCCATTTTTAAGTCCTTAGATTGTATTTAACTGTATTTACCTTTCTGCTTCCTATTATTTTATGTTACTCTATTAGGTTGTAACCTATAAGCCTGATATCTATTTTCACTAAATATAAATAAATTTGATAAAACTATAAATAAAACTACACTATTTCCAATTACTTTATATGTATTGAAACTTATTTTATAATAAATCATCTTTTTAAATATATGAATGTAAACTTGTATTTCTATAATCTTTTGACGACAGATTTTTAAATGGTTATTATTTCGTTTCGAATTTAAAAAAAAAACGAATTGTACCATAAATAAAGGAGGAATTCCTCTTCTTAATTCTGTGAAAGTTAAGAAATACTAATTTTTTCTATTAGATCATTTTAGATGGGTATTTTAATGGCTGGATTTCGGGTTTGAGTTAAAAATAAGATCATAAATGTGAAGAGAATAATGTATGCATTACTATGAAAACACTGAAAATAAATTTTTTCCAGAAATGGAATTATTCGCCCAGTCATTAAATTGTAATCAGTAAAAATAATATAATACGAAGAATAAGCCGAGAATCGCACGGTCGCTCAACAAGCATATGAATAACATAGGGAGTAGCGGCGATCGTGCAAAAGAATCGCGAGGAATTAAACATGCGTTATCAAAGTGCTGTGAGTGTCACCGGAATAACCTGACAGTGCAGTGTAGGAGGGTTGGGATAATACGAGTAAAAAATTCCCTCTAAAACTTGGTCGTAATCCGCCAGCGTTCACTCAACCAGTGTAATCTCAATATATTTTCTTACATAAACATCCATTTTTATCATAAAATTACTTGTTCATTTATTTATGCTCCCCAATCTACAAAACCTTATATATTATGTAAAAAACGTTATCAAATGCTATATGTAAGAGGTGTATTGTAGTATTGTGCGATGTACGAAAAGGTAGTATTAAAGGTAGAATAGAATGCATGTTTTAAATGAATTACTTTACGGTGCAGCTATTTATTATACAGTTGAAAGTTATTCTGCTACTTCGGGTTGCTGTGAAAAGGCTATCGAAGAAGCGGAGTTATACAGTAGCGTAGTGTGTACAGTTTACAGTGTAGAAAGGGAGAAAGAGAGAGATGGGTCTCTCCTTACTTTATTCTTTTTCGTCTTGCGCCCTTCTCTGTTTTCCTATAAGTGTATGAGTATGTGTAGTGCCTATAGGCAATATAAAAGCGGCGAGACTGTATGTATGTAGAGTGGAGAAAGGGTCGATTGTAAGGGGCCATCGCCGAAACAGCTGTCGTGTCCTCGGCGTTACTTACGACTTTGCGAGGGAGCACTTCCTTTATGTGTTATTCAACGTTGCAATTTTCGCATCGAAAATAAGAAGTGCATGGATTTAAAACTGTATGTAAAAAACCCACGCCTCTCAACATCTATTGTCACAATACAAATACTGCAAATAACGTATACAGCGAGATCTCCTGTAGGTGGCTCGGTCTGCATGCTCAAAGAAGATGGAGCGATTTTCAATCCTTTGACCTAACAAGTCAAATGAGAAAAGAATAATTTGCAGTTCGGAATGGGAGCAATGGCGCAGGCGAAAAAAAAAGTGAAATCGTTCGAAGGTGTTTCCAAAAGGGCAAATGAAAATCGCTTTGGCCAAATGAAAATCTCCTCCAACCGGCGGCAGTCTCTTATTGCGTTGAAAGCCTACAGCAGCCGGTCCGCACACTGTGTGCACTGCGCGCAGCTATTTCGGCCTTTCCACGCGGGCTTGTAATCCGCTGCCGATTTCCTCATGCGAGGGGAAAAAGTTGCTGCAGCAGCACGCGTATCCCCTCTTTTGAGCTGAGGGGCTTTAGCTGGATTATCCTCACTTCTGAGCCGTTGCCCTCTAGATGGATCTCGCGCTTGCTCCTCCCCGGCATTCATTTCTTTTTACACCACATCTTCACAACCTGCACCAACTCCTTCCTCCTATTTCCAATGCACTGATATATCTGAGATCTCGTTTACTTGCACTTTCCATTAATACTTGACTTTAGATTACTAATTCACCGTTCGCGCACCATCCTTCCATCCTTCGTTCGAGCTTCATTAGCCCGAGCGACGTCTATTCTCGTCTCTGCGTGTATGTCTCATGTTTACCAATACATTGCCACTTTCCTTACTGTATATACGGAAGAAAAATCCTTAGTACTTAAGATTTGCTTAAGTTGCTTGAAAATATAAGAAAATTTACTTAACAATTAAGCAGAATATGCCTAACTCTTGTTATAGTTTAATTATAAAAACGTGTTTTAAACTGTTTTGAAGACGGAAGCAGAAGTGAGAGTATTCATTTTCAAACTTGTCAATATTTAGATATTGTAGTTGAGAACAGAGAGACAACGAATAATTGCCAAGAAGAGCATAAGCCACGAGAACTCCTCTCTCCTTGATTTTTCTTTTCGCCGCATCCTCGTGTTTTTCCGGCCCCAGGTCTTTCTAGAGCAGCGGCTCGTCTCGCGTTTCCTCGCTGCTCCCTTAGCTTCTCACCCTTATTCTTCTCGTCCTGCTGCTGCTGCTGCCGTCCTCTGCAATCGATATACACCACCAGATCATGACGAGCGATATTTCCTTTACTCACTTTACAAGCGGAGCTAATTTTATTTTTCTACTTCAATTGCAGCTTGCTTACGGAAGCTTCCTTGGGATTTTTCTTACTTTTAACGAATACTTTCTTGCATCGTTGCAAGATATTATAAACTAATCATAATACAGTAAACACGATTATTTTCCAAATTCATTAACTGGATGTAATGACTTTCAGCATGGAATTCATGTCGAGTTTAATGCTTCTGGAAATATCCGACTTTCTTCTTACAAACAATAAGCGATATGCGAGAGACGAAATATAATTTATTAGTATTGACAGATGCGTCTTGTATACTAACTTATCAAGCCTACTTGTACAGAATAGAAAATAATTGTTGTCTTCCTACGGCGGTCCGAAGTTTCCAAGTACAGATAATAAGTATGGACTCGCGCACTATCAGCAAATATAAAACTTGTTAAATAAAACGTATAATAAGTATATAAGTCAAAGTAAATTCAATTGCTCAATTGCTTCAGCATCAGCTTGTTGAAGCTAGTCTGAGTTGTTATCCTAAGCGAATTGTCGGTATTCTCTTCTATAGTAATGTTTATTGTCGATCATTTTTTAAAGCGTATAATGAAGAAGTTGAATAATTGATGAAAAAGCAGAGAATCATTGCAATGCCCTTTATACGGGGTTCTGGTTTTGAAGATCATAAAGCCATAAGTTTACAGAACAGCAAAAGAAGAAGGAAGGCAGGAAGGCAGGAAGGAAGGCAGGAAGGAAGGAAGGAAGGATGGAAGGAAGGAAGGAAGGAAGGAAGGAAGGAAGGAAGGAAGGAAGGAAGGAAGAAAGGAAGAGCAGCGACGCGACATAAAAAATGCACTTTGCCGTGTGTGTATAGAGTGGAAAAGAGAGTGTGAGGATGGCCGAGGCCGATGCGCAAGCTCTTGCGCCGGGGGCGGCGTCCTGGGGGTTGCCGGCCCTTGTATTGATTCACGGCTGGTGCGGATCTCTTGCCAGCGACAGTGACAGCGACAGCGACAGAGACAGAGACAGAGACAGAGTCACAGACAGAGATAGAGGTAGCCTACTACGCTCCTACCCACTACCGCGTCTTCACCTCTTCTTTGTCATTCATTCAGCCAATTCGCTTATACTTAAGCTATCATTTATCATTTATCTATAGTATTACTATTACCTATACCCACAACCAATAGGTGTATCTGTGCTTCTTGTATTCCTTCCGCCATCCCACACGCACTTGTACTCTCTTCTAATGCTGAAGAGTAGTTGTTCAATATAACGCTAATTAGTAGCCGTATACACTTCTGAAGCCTCACTTACTCAGTTTTTATTACAATTACTTATGTAACTATTTTCCATTTTATCATCTATATTAAACTGCTTACCTTCTCATTTTTAATCAATAAAACATGCGTACATTTTCGGTATATCAAAATACATTACTTTTTATTGATTAGAAATTGAATCGCTCCATCAGTTGAGGGTATAAGCGGGTATACATTTCGATTTTATTCTTTCGAATGTTAGTGATTGTTGTGCATTCCACTCGTAACGCCGCTACCTCCATATATACATACATATAGCTACGTAGAGGTAATAAATTGTCGATAACACAGGAGAAAAAAGGAAGAAAGGAAGAAAGGAAGAAAGGAAGAAAGGAAGAAAGGAAGAAAGGAAGAAAGGAAGAAAAGAAGAAAAGAAGAAAAGAAGAAAAGAAGAAAGCTGAAAAGTGCTATTCTTTCCTCTGGCCCGAAGTGTTCGCGGTGCTATCTTTGCCCACACTAGACCTTAATAAGGCTCCGATCCCCACTTACAGCTTAGCTAGCGCAGCCAATTTTTCCCCCTCCTCCTACTTGCCCTAATTCTCATAAATTTATTTTTTATTTTTATCAAGAATATTTAAGCCTCTTTTAAATGTCGCTAATTAACGAGTATTTCTTGCTTTGTCGCATCTGAAAGATTGGAGCAAAGAATTTTAGATGATTAGATATTAGGAATATCAGAGCCACTGTATTTTCTTTCAACGGAACAAGGGCATTTATTTGTCGGTCTTATTATATACACCTGCCTCACGGAATCACATCCCGGCATCATTGGGCAGTAAACAACATTTACATTATATGCGCCCAAATGAATTCTCAATTGATTTTATAAATGATATATAAAATAATGACAAATATACCTACTTGCAATGTTTCAACTTCCAATAGGAAAAATAGCGTATAGATCTACTAGAGTCAAATAGAGCATAAAAAGTGTGATGAAAATGATGAAATTGAAGCTGCTTTATGATAAGAGATTATGTAGAAACGTAAATATACATATATGTATATCAGTGGAATAGTGACGCATATAGACGCATCGATTCTCTCTTTGAAGGTATAGCTTATGACCGGGATAAAATATAGGCCACCGCGGCGGCGATATCTGAATGCGCGTCGCCGCACAGCGGATATACGTATCCCTATATGTATCCCTGTATGTATCCCTGTATGTATCCCTTTTTCCCCATTTGAAAATCAGCGCGTGTCCATCGATTACTTGGCTACTTTTTTATTCTCCCAGTTATTTATTTATTATGCTCGTCAAAAGTAATTTCAATGTAATAATTCTAAATTGTACATTTAAAGCAAATTAGATGAAAGTCGATGTCATTGATCCCTGTTTTTTATCGCGAAGGATAAGTTTAAAGTTAAAATTCCTTATTTCGGGTAGGAGGGGCAGGAGGGGCAGGAGGGGTAGGAGGGTAGGAGGGAGTGTAGGCGCCGCCTGTCGGGCCGAGCTTGCACTATCCGTCGGCTGGGCTTTTAGCCTTGAGCAGTGGGAGCCGCGGCCGGCTGTCCCCCGCTTGCAAGCTCGCGGCCGCGCCTCGGACGGTTGCTCGTCAGCCCCCGCGGCCGATATTGTTTTCGGCGCGGGCGCACTTCCGGAAAAATGCTCCGCCGGCGCGGCGTTTCGCGGCCCGAGAGGACGTCGATATCCGCAATCGGCTTTGCCAACAGCGGCCGCGGCAGCGGCAGCGGCACCAGCGCCGCTCCGAGGGGAATCAGTGGCAGGAACAGAGTCGCTGCTGGCGCGCTAGGATTTCGGATCTTTATTCGCCAGAGAGAGAGAGAGAGAGAGAGAGAGAGAGAGAGAGAGAGAAACTTTATTCTCTCCTTCAATTGGCAAAGATTTTGACGATTGGCAATTTGACGCCTCGCGGGAGGATACAAGGCAGCAGCTGCTCTCAGCCTACTAGGTAACGTACTCAGAACGTCACACTGGCCGAAAATCCTTGTCGGAGCAAGCTCTCGCCCCTGCTCCCGCCCCTACTGCTTACCGCGTCGTATTTCATCATCTTTCTCATATTGCAACACTGGCCCTTCAACTTAGCCCTCCTTATATTGTATAACAAAGCATTGCACAACAAGAACAGCTGAGACTCGACAAAGTACAAAGACTGCTGTATCGGTGCAGACTAAAACTCGATATGACGTAAGAATCAGGTGCAGGGACACGTGCGTCGCGCATCTCTCCCTTTTTTTCTTCTCTCTTCTCTCTGATAAGACTATTGATCATCGAGCTACCCTACCCGCCGGCCTCAATTATTCAAAACTATATTAATATTAATAATACTCGCACATATATCGCATACTTTCTACATTAATACATAGAATAGAGTTAGTGATACTTAATGACCCCCCAACAAACTTATAGAGTGATTATGCTTTTTTAATAAATATCATTCTCCTCTTTGGCCTCTTCCAATTCAACGTAAATTACACAGCGCAATATTAAAAAGCTAATATTTTTACAATTTTCATTATCTTTTGGTTTTTTCTTCCTTTTTTTATTATGCTTAAATAAATTATTGTCACAAGGAAAAACTTGTTGTTTCTATTAGTTCTATATTAGTTGCAGGTTCTATACTAGAGTTGAAAAAAGAGACAAAGAAAACATTCCGTCTAGAGGTATTGAGTGAATACTCCGAATGTCGCAGGGCCAGGACACGGAAAGCAGCTTCACGTTCAAGCTGGAAAGGCACGAGGCTGTGGCCCAGAAAAATGTTGACTCGTTGACGTACTGCACTCTTTCAAATGGGCGCTGGCTGCATTGTGTAGGCAACAAGTCCGCGCGCTGAATGCACTGACTCTTTGACAGTGCACACGTGGACGCTAAGTGTGCTTTTCGCAGGCTGCTTTACTTTCAACTCCCTTTTTCCTCTCTTACAATTAACATTTTTATTTTAATTTCAAATAAAATAATGTCCTTGGAAAATCCTGAAAATACACATAAAGCCTCGTGTCCTTTGCTTTCCTTTTCACCTCGAATTGCGCTCGCTGTGACCTAACCTCAAAATGTCATTCTATCTTTGGCAGCAACTAACTTGTACAATAACTTGTACAATAACTTGTACAATAACTTGTTAACAATGAAATATATCATAATACATATATAATGCCAAGAATTTGAAAGCAAAATGTCGTGTAACTTATGAGGACGGTTGGATGTCCGCTTCTAGAGTGTTAGGTCTAGTGTCTTTAATTTAAAATTTCTGTTTATAATACCTAGTTATGTGTTGAATGTTCTCTCTTTATCCTCCCATTAGAAAATATAGTAATCGTTAGTACATTATTTAGCAGGTATTATTATTATATTAGTAGGGCCATTTCTCTCCGTGTCATATAAATAATAGGGCATTATAAGGTTGTGTGTGTCTGTGTGTTGCAGAACAAGGAACAGAGTCCATTGGATAAGTCGACGGGAAGCACGGCGTACAATGCGTTGAGCGACGACATCTACCTGGACGACCAGGACGCGCTAGAGGGCTCGGGTCGAGGAGGTGGCGAAGTCCGCGACGACCTCGAGGCCTCCGGTAGCGGCCTTGGCCCTGACGACGAGGACGGCGACGACGGCAGTGGTAATTAACCTTTACTTGTTTTTTTCCTTTATCATACTTTCCATTTTCTCTTTCCTCTTTTCTCTTTTCTCTTTTCTCTTTTCTCTTTTCTCTTTTCTCTTTTCATTCAAACCCTCCCTGATACCAGTCCTCCCACATCAACAATCTTTTTCTTTTCAAATATTTTACTATCATCTGCAAGATGCCAATATCAAGCATTCCCATTACTCCTTGCAGCAACAAACTCCAATACTTATTATGTATTTATTTCGCTTTCATTGCATTTCGCTCTACAACATAAAGAGCTCGACATTTTACTCATATCTTACAATAAAATTATCTCATCTTTTTTCATCAATTGCTTCAATCCCTAAACTTACATCTATTTGGAGTTGCGGCCGGTCACAATGACCACGCTTCCTTCTAATGCAAGTCTTTTTATATTCCTACTCTGTATGTTAAAACATTTAAAACATCAACTTTATTACTAACGTTTCTCATTTTCTTACGCATTTTACTATTTCAAGCAGAAATCTATAGTTTTACAAATGACCTTATTATTAAGAAAGGACTCTGCTGTTTCTTGGCCAAAATATCAAAACCTATTTTATTGAATTTTCTTCATCGTTGTCATTGTGAGAATCTTTTCACACCGATCAAATCTCAAAACTCGATGTTTAACAAAGCTTTACGCATTTTAGTAATACAATTTACATTAGATAACATACAAAATTAAAACTTTAAACGTGTTTTTTTCGAAATTAATTTACCTAACTTTAAAAAGTAGCTTACGCATGAGGTTTTCATACATTTTTTTCAAACATTCAAAAAATATACCTTAGTATATGTAGAATATAAACTGTTGATTGCATTTCAACTTTTGTCTCTTCATATCTCATTTTATCCATCAGCCATTATTAAAAATCCTGATTATTTCAAGCATTTTTAAAAGTCAAATGAAAACTAGTTTGTTTTAAGGAAGTAGAGGACGATTTTTGAAATTCTGTCTATAGTTTCCTTTGTTGGATAACCAAGACTCAATTCTTTTCAGAGTTTTTTGTCAAAATTCTATGCGCGTGTGACATTTTCAAAACTGGTCATTTCGAAATAAAAATTCATATAGAACCTATTACTATCATTCAATCATCGTACATAAGCCTTTAAAATTTTCGCTCGTAAGACTGAAAAATAAAAAATGTTTGTCTTTTCACCATAGTCCTACCTTAACACTCTTTTACAATGTATCTATCGTTTTAATTTTATTAATATATATACTTTACAAAATAATAACATAAGAACGTTCAATACTAATGGATTTGTTTATTTTGTTTAGAATTCAACAATCACAATACTATTGAGCCGGTTGCAAACAAACCAGTTGAACCTAAAGTTGTTGACGAAACGATATATAAAACTAAACAGGTATGGTAACTTCTCATTTACTTTTACCAAAACAGCCCAAACAGTTAATAAAAATCAACAAATTTAATTATTTAATTAATTGATGTTTTGATTGTTACAAATTTCATTTGCTTAAAATATCTAAATACTCTTACTATATCAAAGGCATAATTGACTCTCAGATTGGCAAACTAACAGACTACATTTTTTGGACACTAGTACACCCAATGATTAAAATAACTTTGAATATGGCCGCGTATTTTGCTTTATGTTAACAGGAATTTTAATAGGTTAGATATTAGGAGGTATATAAATTTTTTCATAATTCCAGGTAACATGTTGAGAAATATCTCCGCCACATTCAAAGATATTTTAACCGTTGGGCGTACATAGACATTTTACATTGTCCAATAGGGAAGAGACATGATTTTTAATTTTATTTTTTAAATAATCTTTAGTTAAAACTATGCACAAAAATATAAATATTAAAATTTTTAAGTCTATATTTACTGCGTAAGAATTTTTCATAAAAACAAAATTCTGTATTAGGATTCAAACGCCATAAAGAAACCGCGTGACTAGAATTCAAATATGACCGCGCACCATGGGAAACAATGTATATACGACGCTACCCATAACCTAACTTCTCAATTTAAAAACCAAAACTATATTTGTTTATAAGCTCACAAAATCAAATATACCCGCTTCGTTATTGTTGGTTATGTTGACCCATGGTGCGCGGCCATCTTGAATCTTATTAGCCAATCGCAGGATAGTTCGATATTCAAATACTTTGAACATTTATAAATTTTTAATTCATATTTACAAACTCAAGAAACATCTAAAAACTAATCGATTAAAAAATGATGTCTAATGAATCAATACATATTTATTTATTATAGAATAAAGGATCAGCTGTTATTTGTATACCATGTCTCTTCCCTATTATTGATGCATTAAGGGGAGATCGGAGCGAACTTTACCGTTGTGACCTCCACCTCACGCCGTATTTTTCATTATACGTCTAAAATTCACATAGTAACATCAAAATCGAGGTTGATAATAGTTTGTTATTATGTAAAGAACACCGGACAACAGCAATTTTGTTTATTAGTAGCCTCAAAAGTTTTTTATTATGAAATATTGTTACAATTGACGAATGGAAAACGGTAAAAGTGATGGTCATCTTACCGTTTCTTAGCCTTACTGATAGCTTCACCTGGCGCCGTATTTTTCATTATTTTACGAAATTGTACGCAATTATGTACGCTTGAAGCTTTATAAACATTTATTATTCTGACAAGAACACCGGGCAACCGCATTTTTGTACCATAAATGACCACAAATTTTTATTTTTATGATATTAATTTTTGAGGTTAGGTAGAATCTGCACCAATCAGGATAGCTCCGACCTCCTCTTAAGGCACACAATGTTTTATTAATTTCTCTTCTTATAAATAAAAAATGTATTACGTTATCTTTTTATATGCTACAAATTAGTAATAAAATGCAATCGCCTTTTGTACTTTAACGATGATTATATGTATTCTACATCGGATATCGACTCATAGTAAGGCATCCAGTTAGTAAAACTACCTTACCTTACATGATGAAATAAAAATAAAAATAATAAAAATGAATAAAGAAAACATTTGAATAATTCACATGTCTTAGTACGCCTATTGATTATATTACATGAAGCAACAAAAGATTTTTAAAATATTGGTTTAAAAGTAGTCAATGCTATTTTCGCATAATTTTTTAATATATAAAGCACATGCAATTTTTACAAATTAGTGTTTAATATAATTTATATACTTTATATGATGACGTGTAAAAGAAAATATCTGTGGTGAACCGGAAAAACAAGCTTTTTTTCAACGTACATCGTTTAAAAAAATGGATTAAATATTAATGAATAATCGTAATTTTGGTTCGGATGATAGCTATACATGTGCAGAACATGCCATACAAATTTCAGCTTGATAGGTGCAACAGTTATTTTTTTAGAATGTCATCCAGGTCGAAAAACGGTGTTTTGCGAAGAACGCGATTTACTTTTTTTTCCCGATAATATGATTTCGAGACCCTTACATTGTTTCGCATTTTTCGACCTGTTCTCGAACTTTCTGATCAAAATGATAGTTTCTATAGCATTTCTACGTATATTTGATACAAGAATCTTTGGTTTTTGAAAAATCGATTTTTTGATAAAAGATTTGGAACTGACCCCTTAAGTCGACCTTCTTTGAAAATTGAGTTTTGAGTGATTTTAGTAACCTTAAATAGTATATTTTTAAATAAGTGACCCTATCAACTATTTATGAATTTCTTTAACATTAGTTTAAATGGAAATTAAAAACTTTAAACCTCAATATCTCAAAAACATAAAAAATGGACTTAAGTCGTTTTTCCGGAAACCCACAGATATGTTTCTTTACTAAATGCTTAATTACTCAGAAAACTATTTTTGAATCATCAAAAATTTGATGAATCTTAATAAAATGTTCAGTATAAGTTTTAATAATATTTTAACACGATTAACACGATATATTGTGTCACAATTCAACAATATAAAAAAGTAACATTTTTTGCGACAAAAAATATTTAATTTTATTTTAGATTAAATAAAAAAGACAAAATAGTACATTATGTAACAAGGGCAACAAGTGGAATATTTTTCCCGCGGGTGAGTTTACTGTACAGTATCACCCTAGAGCAAAATCGACTTTTATCTCGAGTTACATATAGTACTTTATGCCCATCTCAACTGTTGCTATTTTTTTATTTGGAAAGCGGGACTAATGGACTGTTAAAAGACAATATTGTTAAAAGACAATCGAAATTCATGGTTATTGGTAGAACTTGATGAAGTAATGGAATTTGGACTAGTTCTTAGTGAAGTCACTTGCGGGAAAAAAGTGTAATTTTGGTCTCGCTTTTCAGGGAAAAAAGTGGCCATTTTCGAGTGTGAGAATTATTTTTATCACGTGTATAGAACATTATTTTTTGACACTCCGTGCGATTAGTGCCACCTTTACGCACGCTTGCTAACACAAGCATATGTAGTCAAAAAAGACTTGTGAAATTCATACTTACTGAGCCTAAATACTTTATAGTATAAGGTAGCTTTCTGGTAATTTTTGATCGAAAAATTGAACAAAAATGTTATTGTAGAAAAGGGCTCTTTACTCGTAAATGGAAAACATACAAATAGTCCCAGCACAAGAAAACTTTTTTTTTATACTGGTAGTAATACATTAAAAATAAAGTTTTATCGTTTTTACGCTTTTTTACCAAATAGAATGAAGGCTTGAAAGTTTAGTATATTTATAATTAATTATAGTTTACCTAATATAGTACCTGATGTAATACCAAATGTATTTGATACATGAAAGATTTAAAGAATTTGAATAAATGTCATGCAAGGATGCAATATGTAATATGTCAGAATTTTAGTCTTGTTTTTACGAAAGCTCGATTTTCTCAGTTTCAATTTTTCAGTATGCTAAAGTTGATTTGCGTCAACAAATTCAGTGAATCATTTTGAATCTTTTTTCAAATATTGTTTGAATGTACTTTTATTGAATTACTAATGATATATAATGATATTAACCTTTAAATAATCATGAAAATATGACATTTATTTATGATTTCAATAGATTATATTTCGAAAAGTAAATTAATAGACTTAAAAGTATAATAAATTGGAACTTTTCTTCTTTTTGATGTCTAGAATGATGATAAATTTTACTAAATCTGTTCGACGAATATCTTAACGCAAACCAACTTTACAAAACCTACCTTATTCTGGTCTAAAAATGACTAATGTATGCATATTTTGGAATCTAGGAGGGTAAAAAATCTACGAATATTAGGTAATTTTTTCAGATTTTTATTGTGGACTTAAAAAAAACTTTGGAAAATTACCAGAAAGCCACTTTAATTGAATATTCATCTATATTCTATCGACACTAGTGCATTATAAATTATTCGAATTTTTCTGTTATGAAACACTTTTGGCCCCTTTTGTGCATTTTTTCGTCATTGACAGTAAAGGAGTTAACAAAAGACGTGGATAAGTTATATTAACTGAGTTTGTATTTACAGACGAACATCGATGCTGTGAATCGACCGGACAGTGGAGTTGACGTAGTTGAACCTCCAGGCGGTGACGTTGAACACGAGGAAGAACCTGAAGACACACGCGAGGTCTACATCATGAATCCAAAACACGAAGACAGAGCGAGCTCCTTCTTTGCTCAGCCCGGTGTATTGGCCGGTATGTATTCCCTATAGTTTCATTATACTCACTAGTCGAAAATACTAAATGCAAGACATGCAGCAATTTTACAAAGTGGTGATTGCTGATACTGGGATAAGTTCTTTTTCTCGCCAGTCTTTCACCTCCAGTTTCCACAAGGGAGCTTCTCTGAAGTGATAAAAGCAGTGTTAGAACCATTATTTATCACAGAAGGCAATGACTTTACCACACTGTTATCACCGCAGAGCAATTTTCCAGAAGCTTATACTATAAGCGTATTGTACTCGCGATGCAGCCAGCTTTTCCTTTAAAGCAGCTCTGTGGTTGATCAAAAAGCGTGTACCTAACGCGTTGTGATACTCGTAAAAAAGAAGCACCCAGACCATTCAGTACCAGGCTCAGTGCTACACGGTATACATATGTACTATGAATTGTTTATCTGAGATCCGACATGGTACATATATGTACTGTGAAGTTTTTTTAATACAATTTTTAATACTGGACGGGTAGCTATTTAAGCCATCCAAAGAAAGTATGTTAGGTACCACATACAAACCTTAAACGAATATTATTTTTAAAATTGCATCAATTGTCCATCAGGATGGGAGGCAAACAAATGCTTATACATTGTTATCATTGAACCTGTTAATAAAAAATGGTAAGACGTTCTGATGAAATTCGAGTCAGCGCTCAAATGTGGGTCGATGGTCATTATGTCATTACATAGGTCTATTTTATTCGTGGTTGAAATTTCGACCCACCTTGCGGTATCAAAAATTCAGCAATTTAGTTAAAAAGTTTCAATTCTTAACATGGCAGTCCTATTTTAAGCTTTCAGCAAAAAGACATTTTTATTTATTGTAAAATGATAAGTTTTCTTTAAATTGTTCCGATAAACTAGTATGTTTTTAAAATAGGCATAGATGTAATATATAAAAGCTGGACATAGCAGGAAGTACTTTTTTTAAAAATATAGTCAGAGTGTCTAGCGCACCTGGAAAATCTATAAAACCTGGAAATCTCAGGGAATAAAATTTACTCTGGAAAATCTTGGCAATCTCAGGGAATTTTTTGAGATTTCTGGAATTTTCATGCAATTTTAGAATTTATTAAACTGTGCCACAGAGCGGCCGTGGCTCATGTAGTAAGACACTTGCTTCCTAAATCGAGACCGTTCGATCTTGTTGGGGACAAACATTCCTTGTGGATCCGGATCTATCGGTGGCGAAGATCAAGCTCGATTCAGATCAATACGAGTACTGTTGTTAAATCAAAGTAAAAGGGTAGCCATGTCCATACACAAAATAATAAGTAAATGTACGAGTTTTTCTATCTATATGATAAAGCGAAATTTCGTCCATTTTAAGAATGTTCGCATCTTTAACCGAAACATAGTAAAAATTAAAGTAGTAAAGTAAAGTAAAAATGGTTGGAAAGTAGGTGTATATATATAAATAATTATAATTAGTACAAATTGTGATTTGGCAGTATTATAGGTTGGCGAAATTAGACTAATTAAAATTAGCGAAATTAAATGAATTATAATTGTCGATTTGAAACTTAGAAGGAGAACAGCAAGCCTGAGGAAGTCGAATTTTGATGATGCTTTGGGTGGTGGTTTCTGGTAGCTAAACATGAAGCTTAGCACCTGTAGTTTGTTTTAATGGGCCCTTGTATTTTAGAGCTCTTCTAGTGATTATAACTATGCATGTGTTATAATGTTAATAGTATAAAAACTGAAATATAACTTTGGTTGAAATTAATATTTGTTAACGTTACAGGACTCAAATGAAAGCTTTCTCGGTGTATTTTTATCACTTTTATTACTCTTATGGGATTTTCAGTAATATTAACACACGCATAGTTATAAGTTAAAATCCCAGAAGCAGACTGGAATTGTAATTTGTAATTTGTAATTTGTAATTTGTTATTTGTTATATGCGTATATTGTTTGTAGATTTGCAATGAGAAGGAAGGGTCTTTGTTGAAATAGTAATAATAATTGTGTGTTTCAGCGGTGATCGGAGGCGCAGTTGTCGGGCTGCTGTGCGCGATCCTGGTGGTGATGTTCATCGTGTACAGGATGCGCAAGAAGGACGAGGGCTCGTACGCCCTGGACGAGCCGCGGAGGTCACCGGCGGCGAACGCCTATCCCAAGCCAGGGGCGCCCCAGCACAACCGCGAGTTCTACGCTTGAGCAGGCAAAGCCTTTTCTGCTCGCACTTCGTAGACCAGCATCAGCATCGGCAGCAGCGAAATACGACATCGGTGGCAGGCAGCAGGCAGTAAGCAGCAGGCAGAGTCCCTCGACGGCCCCACTGGAGCCTCGTCCTTCCGGGAGCGCGGCGCCGGGGTGGCGAACCTGCGACTTCGTCGACCTCGCGAGCCTCAGCTCCGAGCTGGAAGGAGAGAGCGCCTCGGGCCTTCGCCGCTAACCTCGAGCAGGACTCGGACCGTCGGGGGCCTCGCTCTCTACCTCTATCTCTATTTCTATCTCTATTTCTCTTTCTCTTTCTCTTTCTCTTTCTCTTTCTCTTTCTCTTTCTCTTTCTCTTTCTCCCCTCTGTCTGTCTGCACCTGCAGTGCGAACCGAGGATATTACTCGTTGTTTGTGTCGTGCGTACGCTGGATCCAACGAACGAACGAAAGGAAAAAATAAATAATTAACGACTCGTGCAAAACGTTGCCGCGCGCGCACACGCCAATCTCGACTGACTGAGAAAACACGATTTTCCCATATATATAAATATCTAACTCACTATGTAACTCGAGTGCTGAAAGGCGAACATCGCGCGCGCACATGGCGCACACGAGCCAACAATTTTTACCAACGAAAGAGATGGATCATGGCTCTTATATTCCACTTTGTCTTATCCTCCCCTCCCTCCCTCCCTCCCTCCTTTTTTCACTACCTTCTACATCCGTCCCAGCGCAATTATTTATTGACTTTGTGGCAGTGTTAATCTTTCCTATCTGTGCTGCAGCTATATTTATTCTACGGCCCAACTCTTCTTTGCACGTCCAATGCACAAAGTCCTTCGCGCGGATCTTATTATACTCGTTAGGCTCGTCCCAGCAACCGCCGATCCTGATCCGCTGCCGGAAGCAAGTTATTCAACTTGTTACTTCCAAGTTGACTAGTCTGCCCTTGGGACTGCACTAAGTACCAAGTAATCAAATACACGAGAATTTTCCTTTTACTTTCTGCTTGTGCAATTTTCCTATGCTCTATTATTGCTCATTTTTACCTTTGGTCCAATTCAACATGCCGCTGTCCATAGAATCTATAGGGCATTATCGAACAACAATTTACGCCTTTGATCGCGTCTCTAGCAAGAGTTTTCAAATGAAAAGAAAAAAAAAGATAAACGTATATCACGCCGATACTGCCATTTACACCTATTTAACTACGTAAGAGAGCAAACGATTTGGTACGAAATTTTGTCACAAAACCCGCCTTAAATGAACTTACGCGCACGCAAATATCTAGACACTCTATTATCATTATTTCGCACACCTTCTCATTCCACCCATTGACATATAAGTAGACCATCGATAGCCTCTCGATATTTTCTTTTTTTTCTACAATTGTATATCGTATATCGTATTTCTATTGTTTGATACATTTTTTTATAAAAATCGACTTATTATATTATGAATGCTTGTTTGAGGCTGAATTATTTATCTCGGCTTCTCTGCTTCCCGCTTGAAGCTACAAGCTTGGTAACATTGACGCTTCGTCAGACTCTTAACTGGTCGTTATTGTTAAATTTTTATGCTCGACCATGGAGTCGAGGGAAGAAGAGAAGCCAGCTTGCATTTTCTTCTTTCACTCCTCGAGTTCTTAAACGTCGATCAATAGGTTCGATTACAAAAGTTAGGCATCTTAGGGATACTTTGCTGTCCAATGTGGTGTATTTCGATCAATAAGCGCTCAGGATTCAGAGTTACATCTGGTCGAATCGTGACAGAGCAAAACTTTTAGGACAGTTTTAAGCTGCTCAATTTTCATAATCGAACAAACTTAATACGTTTTAATGGCTCGCATTTTTTATACTTTAGACCATGACAAATGGAGATAAGAATTTTCGAAATAAAAACGAAAAAGATAAGTGTAGGTGCGGTGAATCATCGATGAATCGATTTGACTCCTAATCCAATGTTTGCTTTTTCTTGGTGCCATTGTCTCTGTCGAGTTAACGATGTTGCGTAGCTCTTTATTTTTAAAATCCCTCTCATCGCACCTTGTTGTAAATTGCGTAGTAATGTCTTTACCAGTACAATTGAACCGAATCATTGTTAAAAAATAAAGAAAATACTAGAAGACAAACAGAATTAAGGTAGAAAAATAGCAATATTTAAGTCTGTGTTTGTTCTTGTATGCATTAATTTATTATTATAAAGTCATCAATCATTGTTTCTTGGATTTGAATTTGTTTTCTTTTTCATGATAACACCCTTATTGCTCAATGATGCTATCGTCTCCATATGCATTTTTTATATTTCTATCGCTCTTTAACTCCCATACTCCTTCTTCTCTTGTCTATCCTTCCAGTGTCCATTACGTTCATTTATTTATTAGAGTAGATGCAAAATAATTCGGCGTTTATAGTTTGATAATGAACTGAATTATCCCCGATCAAAACATTATCTTTACTGCTTTTAACAAACTTGTACTATTCAAATATTCATATTGTTCTACAGTCTGTTTTGGACCATAAGATATTCCGAAATTTCTATAGTTTCAATACAATGATTAAAAAAGTCATTGACATTTACAAAAAAAAATGAGAGAAAATATAAACGCAATCGTAATTTCTCTTGTCTGTATATCTGTACGATTGGCACTCGCCAATTTTTCTTTGTAGAAACAATAAATTTTTTTGAAAATAGGTAGTAAAGAAAGGAAATGAGAGGAAAAGAGCGAAGAACGCAAAAATAAGAAAAAGTATCGTATAATGGCGAGCATCGAGCGACATGTAAACTTAGACAAAATTTATAATTCAACAAATTTTAGAAATATAAAAGATGTTGGCTTGGCTCATTCAAAATTCACTTGATGAAAGAAAAAAAACCGTCTACGTTTTAAGCTGAATAATAATAAAAAAATAATGACTAGTAATAATAATAATTAATAATTGTAATTGTAATTGTAATAAAATCATATTTTATAAGAGGGTGTAATGCCCCGATAAAAGGGGACAATTAAATAAGAAAATGATAGAGAAACATGAGAAAAAAAATCGAGAGATCGAGAGCGAGCAGCGTCCACGAACTTTTTTCTTTGTGGATGCAAGTTGATAATTTTATGCTGAATCAATTAATTAAATAATTTAACGATAACGATAATTATATATAAATATATATATATATATATATATATATATATATATATATATATATATATATATATATATATATATATATTAACAATGTTACTTTTTTAAATGTAAGTACCCAGAGGTTTCCTGATATCCCAATCCTTTTTCCTTTTTCCCCAGCTATCCCAAATAGTACATAAGTATATGTATTACATATATGTGTATATATTTATCTGCATACACGCACTCACGATAGGGAAACCCACAAGCGAAAGAAGATAACGAAAAATACGTATATACATGTATATGTACGCGAGTGAACAATTTCGCTATGAGGCAGCGCCTTTTTTCAAATGAAAGAATTTGGAATTCGTTGACCAATAAGATTTTACTAGTTGATTCGTTGATGTTTTGAATTATTTATTCAAAATTTTTGGATGGTAATTCTTGTACTGATTTGGTTCAATTTCAGTATGTCAAATTCACTAAATTAGTTGAATTATCATCAACTTAACATTTTTCTAAATATACGAATACAATCTTTGTAAGCATAAAACCGATAGTTATTAACATAATTTATAAACTAAATACATTATTTGCATAGATAAAATGACATGATCGTTGTAAAAATGCTTTTATTATTTCGACTAAAAAATAAGTAAAGGAACAGAATATCAAAAAATCAACTAACTGGTGTAGTTCAGATTATACGAAATTTTCATTCTGGAATATATGTGAAAAATCTCCTTAAAACTACAAATGAAAGATCATTGTATTGTAAAATTTTTGTAGTTTCTAATGGTGTTCTTCACTATTGAGATCAATATTATTAGCGTTTCTTCGTTCCCTCAAATAGCTTATTTCCTTCTGCTTTCGAGAGGACGAAGGAATGACTATAAAGAAAAGAAAAAAATCTTGAACGCGTTTCCGATCGTCACATCACGACTGTTATGCGTCGACATAAGAAAATATGTTATTATTAATTAACAGAAAAATTAATAATAATTGCACTACATTTAGTAACGATAACGAGATAATACTGTATGTCGTCGATCCTATTCTGTAAATAAACACTGTATCGTATAAGGAAATAAGATATATATGAAAAAAGAATTAGAAATGAATTGATTTTATTATAAAGATATTCCTTTCGTTCCGAAAGTTTAAATGGGCTATTAACGTTAACAAATGCGTGAATTAGACATGCCACGAAAATGACAAATCAATCAGTAAACTGGATTTATTCAGATTAACCGAATATTTAGACTTTCAAAACTAAAGGAATATCTTTTACACGATGCATTATAACACTAGAAAACTTTTTTAGCTCTATCGTATGTTCTGCAGTACATTTAAAGGGATAGCTAAAAGCAAGACACCAACAGCTCCTTTTTATTGATAATCACCCATAATATATACGATTTTTTAACATTAGGCATATGGGCAATGTTAATGTTTTTAGTTATATCTCGTGATATGAGGCCTATTTAATCAAACTATGGGAGCTAGGCTTCATTTCTAGTTGTAGGGAATGAATTTTAAATGTTTCATAATAAATCATAACATATACAAAGTAATTTTTATGATAATATATTTTAAAAAGCTCAAGGTATAATTTAAAAAGTTTATAAAGCTACTAGTTTAAGAATTATTCTTTTCAACAGACTAAAAACCTGAAGAAAATTCTGCTTATTTTTACTTTAAGGGAAGAAGATACAGCAGACACTAAAATCGTTTAATTTAAGAAGGAAAATATTTTTTCTACAAAACATGTTATAATATTATATGCATATCGTAACAATAGACTGAAAAAGTCTACAGGTTGTATCAAGGTTAGATAAGCTGTATGCAATATTGGCGAATCTTCCAAAACAACATTGTAGCGATATAAGATATAGATTGGGTGCTATAAGGGTCTGTGTGGGAGGAGAGAGAGCGGGTTTACACAAACTTTATGATTTTTGCAGCACTATATTTGGCTATTTACAGTAATATACAAATGGCTGTGTCAACCGTAAAAAGAGTTATAACACTCGTGGTAATGCGCCAGAGCTGTGGCGTACGAGCGAGCTGATGCGTGCAAATATTGTGGGTGCAGCTCGCGAGGCTCCCTAGCCGAATGTAGACTGTAGAGTAGTGTAGAGTGGGCCAGCGACTAGCGAAATTCAGAATTTATTTTCTTTCAAAGATTTCTCAGCGTTATACTTTTTTAATCTAAAACAATTTTAAACATCGATACATACATTCTACTTAAATTGGGCTCCAGGTTACAATACCAGGTCTTTTTACTTTAGATATTGACCTTTATACATCAGAGTACCTACTATAGTAACAGCTGTCAAAGCACTCTATATTGCAGCAATATCACATGAGTACTACACGCAATATTAAATATTCCTCTGATATATACTAGTAATATTGCACTGATAGGTACTGTTGCAACATTTAATGACCGCGACGTTTTTATTACAGGAATATTACGGGGAATTTCAGTACAATATTTTGGTGACAATCAAGCAACATTTCAGTAATCACCCTATGGTCGAAACCAGTACAGTGCATAACCACTTAAGTCCATGTTTGATTACTCTAAACGTTTATTAAGCTGCAGGTTATAAAACTTAATTGATTTAAGTTAATATATTTAAGGGACAATAATTACATTTTAATTACTAGTTTTATTACGTGGTAAGTTTTATTAATTAATTATAACAAAATAATTATTTATTACAAAATATAACGCTTTTATACAAGTGTTTTGTATTACATTATGTACAAGTTTTTATTTAATATAAAACGTATAAGTTATTTGAAAATTAATTTATAATAATCCTGTACAAAAAAGTTTTAAAAATATAATACTGAAAGTAAAATAGCTTTAATAGTAAATTAATCAATAAAATTTAGTAATAAACAAAAGAATTGGAGGAAATTATTCTCTTAGTAGCTCTTAGCGGTTGTTTTTTAATTTCTTGTGATTTTTTATTTATTCTTGGATCTTCTAGAGTATTTTATCTATTTTCAGGTAATTGCAATTCAAGCGCAACCTTCCTTTTCAAAACTTCCCATACAGCACGTAATGTTTCTAAAAGCTTTCGGTAATATTTCACTTGAAACATTACACCTTTCAGAAATATTTATACAATGTTTCATAGACCTTTCTGTAATGTTTCAGAAACATTAAATGTCCACTAACATGTGAAATGTAACATTTCAGATAGATTATAGAAACATTACTGTGACATTTGTGTAATCTTTCTGTAATTTTTAGATATCGTGATTACTTTAATGTAATAATACCGAAATGTATCAGCAACATATCAGGTATGTTACTTTAATGTTATCGAAAGCTTTCAGTAACATTTTAGTAATGTTACTTTAACATTACTGAAAGATTTTAAGTAATTTTACCGTAACATTACTGAAAGGTTTCAATAACACCTCAGTAATATTGCTTTACAATCCTGTTTAAAATATGATATTGAAATCGATAAAAAAATGCATTTTCTTTTGGTGCTAATATTAATCTCTAATCTTGATTATCGTTCTACTTATTAGATATTTAATCGGTTTTAATCCAATCTACTCATTTATTGACATTTATTTATGAATTTCTACGATAATTTTAGAATTTAAATTTTTTATATATTATTTATATACTTAGGTATTTATTAATCTGAAACAAATATTAAGCTTAAAATTATTTAATAGATGTGTCTGAAAGAATAAATCAATTAAAAAATTTTGACGGGGCTGGGGAATTGATCCGAAAAGAAACTCCAACGCTCTAACCGTTCCGCTACAGAAGAACTTTGAACACGATAAAAAAAATCTGACTTATAATCTACAATTACTGGTCATGAAAATACTTTTATATTTCGTAAAAATAAACACCCACAAAAATGGCTGAAAATTACATTATCCTAAAATCGATAACATATTTTTACATTAGAATTCAAAGTAGAGTGCCGGTAAACCAGAGTTCTTTACTATATTTAGCTGATCATTTATTATTACTCGTGAAATCTTTCTGGAACATTTCTGACATATAACACTTGCAATATTACGTAGGGAATGTTGCGGAAACATTTTACGTGCAATGGAATTGAAATGTTATAACTGGTACGTCAGGGAAATGTTTCTGAAACCTTTCTATCATAACATCCCATGTGGGATATCACAGAAATGTTAAAGATAAAAGCACATTTTTCTATTATTCATGAAACCTGTCTTAAATATTTCTGACATATAACACTTGCAACATTACGTAGGGAATGTTTCGGAAACATATTACGTGCAATGGAATTGAAATGTTATAACTGGTACGCCAGGGAAATATTTCTGAAATCTTCCTATCGTATCATCCCATATTGGTATATCACAGAAATGTTAGGGGTGAAAGCTCATTTTTCTATTATTCATGAAACCTGTCTGAAATATTTCTGACATATAACACTTGCAACATTACGTAGGGAATGTTTCGGAAACATATTACGTGCAATGGAATTGAAATGTTATAACTGGTACGCCAGGGAAATATTTCTGAATCCTTGCTATCGTAACATCCCATGTGGGATATCACAGAAATGTTAGGGATAAAAGCTCATTTTTCTATTATTTATGAAACCTTTCTGAAACCTTTCTGACATATAACACTTGCAACGTTACTTAGGGAATGTTTCGGAAACATATTTCGTGCAATGGAATTGAAATGTTATAACTGGTACGTCAGGGAAATATTTCTGAAACCTTGCTATCGTATCATCCCATATTGGTATATCACAGAAATGTTAGGGGTGAAAGCTCATTTTTCTATCATTCATGAAACCTGTCTGAAATATTTCTGACATATAACACTTGCAACATTACGTAGCGAATGTTTCGGAAACATATTACGTGCAATGGAATTGAAATGTTATAACTGGTACGTCAGGGAAATATTTCTGAAACCTTGCTATCGTAACATCCCATATTGGGATATCACAGAAATGTTAGGGGTGAAAGCTCATTTTTCTATTATTCATGAAACCTGTCTGAAATATTTCTGACATATAACACTTGCAACATTACGTAGGGAATGTTTCGGAAACATATTACGTGCAATGGAATTGAAATGTTATAACTGGTACGCCATGGGAAATATTTCTGAATCCTTGCTATCGTAACATCCCGTGTGGGATATCACAGAAATGTTAGGGATAAAAGCTAATTTTTCTATTATTTATGAAACCTTTCTGATATATAACACTTGCAACGTTACTTAGGGAATGTTTCGTGCAATGGAATTGAAATGTTATAACTGGTACGTCAGGGAAATATTTCTGAAACCTTGCTATCGTATCATCCCATATTGGGATATCACAGAAATGTTAGGGGTGAAAACTCATTTTTCTATCATTCATGAAACCTGTCTGAAATATTTCTGACATATAACACTTGCAACATTACGTAGGGAATGTTTCGGAAACATATTACGTGCAATGGAATTGAAATGTTATAACTGGTACGCCAGGGAAATATTTCTGAAACCTTGCTATCGTAACATCCCATGTGGGATATCACAGAAATGTTAAAGATAAAAGCTCATTTTTCTATTATTCATGAAACCTGTCTTAAATATTTCTGACATATAACACTTGCAACATTACGTAGGGAATGTTTCGGAAACATATTACGTGCAATGGAATTGAAATTTTATAACTGGTACGCCAGGGAAATATTTCTGAATCCTTGCTATCGTAACATCCCATGTGGGATATCACAGAAATGTTAGGGATAAAAGCTCATTTTTCTATCATTTATGAAACCTGTCGGAAATATTTCTGACATATAACACTTGCAACATTACGTAGGGAATGTTTCGGAAACATATTACGTGCAATGGAATTGAAATGTTATAACTGGTACGCCAGGGAAATATTTCTGAATCCTTGCTATCGTAGCATCCCATGTGGGATATCACAGAAATGTTAGGGATAAAATTGTTCTATTATTTATGAAACCTGTGTGAAATATTTCTGACATATAACACTTGCAACATTACATAGGGAATGTTTCGGAAACATATTTCGTGCAATGAAATTGAAATGTTATAACTGGTACGTCAGGGAAATATTTCTGAAACCTTGCTATCGTAACATCCCATATTGGGATATCACAGAAATGTTAGGGGTGAAAGCTCATTTTTCTATTATTCATGAAACCTGTCTGAAATATTTCTGACATATAACACTTGCAACATTACGTAGGGAATGTGGTATATCGCAGAAATATTAGTGGTGAAAGCTCAGTTTTCTATTATTCATGTACCTTTCTGAAATATTTCTGATATCTAACACATGCAATATTTTATTGGTAATTTTTCAGAATCGTTTCACGTACAACAGGATGGAAACGTTATATCATATACATAAGGGAAGCATTTCTGAAACCATGCAAACGTAAGATCTCATGTGAGATATTACAGAAATGTTAGGGATGAAAGCTCATTTTTCTATTACTCGTGAAACCTTTCTGAAACCTTTCTGACATATAACACCTCCAACATTACATCGGAAATGTTGCAGAAACATTTTGCGTGCCACATGATTCATACATAACAATTAGTATATTTCTGTAACGTTACTGGAATGTTTCTATGGATGAAATTCATATGAAATATTTTTGAAAGGTTTCTGAAAGATATCAGTTGAAACAATTCGATTGAACGATACCTGAAACATTACTGAAACATTACCAATGAATGCATACCTTTCGGTAACATTACGTGCCGTGTGGGTTTAGAACAGTAAAAAACCATAGCAAGTAAATTTTACACAGATAGCGCGCATGATCGCTTTAATTAGCATTTATTACCTGGAGTATTAGGACTTTTTCAACTTCAAAAAATTGAGTAAACTAAAACTCCGTTTCTGTGAATTAGTATTGAGTTAATTTAACCTGCTAAGTATATCTATAAATTACACATATATGATACACTTTATAAGTTAAATTTGAATGCTAATTCACATTACTCGGATATACACAGAGTGTAGAAAGAGTAGAATACGGTTAAAAAGTACAGTTCCCGACATAACAACTTAAGTCCATGTTCCCGGAATAACAACTTAACTTACGGTATTTACTCGTTCTTTCAAACGTAACCATGTAAAATTCCTTTACTTATCAATATGATTAAAAGGCATATTATGACCCATTAAACAAGCATAGTATTGTACAACGTATCTACTTTGAGCCATATTCGTTGAGTGTATTACCATATAGTATATATAATTATATTGAATATACTGAAAATTTGAATTTTAGCTGTATTCTGAATAAATATCATGTTTTTATTAAATTTTCCACGGTAAAATTGTAGATCTCGAAAAAATACAACTTTCTTGTATTTAACATTTTTTATGAAAACGTCAATTAAACAAAGTTTGTCGAGAAAAACCTAAATTAAAGCTCAATCGAAAAGTACGTTTCCCGGCGACTTAGTACTCTCTGATTCAAGTGTCCCCGCATTGTATATGGTATTTGTAGGCAAGAAATTGTTTACGTTGTTACTATTACCGTTGGGATATTGCTTTGCTATGAGTCCTTCACTGTATCATCAAAATTTTCTTTAATAATTTCGGGTAGTTTTTTAACATCATCCGGGTTTATATACATCTGTCTTCTAAAACTAAGGACATGAGCATATCCTTCTTTAGTTATTGTTGCTCTTAAACTTGAAATTGCTGAACTACGTCTTACATTCAAGTTATCGATTAATATAATGATCCTCAAGAATATAATGAGGGATTGTAGGACATTATACATTTGAAATAATTGTTCTCTGCTGTTTTGTAACGAGAGGTCGAACTGTGACTTTCGATTCTCCTATATCAATGTATTTATACTTATTTGTAACTTCCGTGATGAGTTCATTACTCTCTTATTATGAAATAGTGAAAATTCACTGTAAAACAGTGAATATTCACTATTTTGAATAGTGATAACTCAGCAACTAAAAAACAGTGAATATTCACTATTTGAAATAGTGAAATAAATTTTCACTACTTGAATCAGTGAAATTTAATCTTATTCAGTAAATTAAAAAAATAAGGCTGTTATTTAAACGCGTATATAATTATATATGAGATGTATTTAGATATTGATTATGAATTTTCATTTGAACATTTATACATATTAAAATAAGAAATAAATTAAAAATGCGAAAAAAACTTCTGCGATGGGGATCTAACTTTGGTCCACAAGGTTTACAGTTCAACGTCTTCACCACTTGCCTACGTAGATTACCTACATAGAGTACATTTTATAACTCATATAAGATGCTGCGAATATAACTGATATAAATATATTGATTAAAAAGGTACTTCCGATAATATGAATAAATTCATTAGTATGCACGTTACAAAAAAAATTAAAGTTGAATTTAATTATAATTTTTCTTTTGAAAAATTAATAATTTTAAGCATTTGTCCAATTTTTTACACAGGGAATATGGATCAGAATTCTAATTAAGACATTAGTTGCACCATTTTTATTCATTAATTAATTAATTATTATTTTGTTATTACATAATAAAAATAATATTCAATGTTCATGAAATAAAAATAATGTCAACTGAAATTAGGTTATGAAATATCAACTCGATTCCTACCTTGCCGGCTTTAACTTATGTATTAACTACCTAATTAGTGATAAGTCACTATTTTTCTAATGAATACGGTTTTCACTGGCAAAATAGTGAAATTTTCACTGTTTCGCAAGTGGAATTATTTTCACTAGCTAAAATAGTGAAATTTTCACTGTTTCGTAAGTGGAATTATTTTCACTAGCTAAAATAGTGACAAGTTCACTATTTCAAATTAAGAAAGTACTAGATAGGAAAAGTCGTACTCTATTATAGGAGATTTTAGACGCATTAAGAATATTAATAGCCCCATTAGCCAGATGTGCTGCAAATTGTTAGCAATTTGACATACCCGTTTTGCTATCGATTTCCTTATAAGTTCCCAAGCAAAAATGATCTTCTATAATAAAAGTTTTAAAAAGTTTATAACTGATATTAGCAGATTATAAAGTCAGGATTTGAGACTTTTATAATAGTTTAAAACTGTTATAAATAAATATAAATATTTATTTACTTTTATAAGTTTTTTGGATTTTCGTAAAAATTTGAATCTTGGATCAGTAAATTAAATAAATAACTGTTAATAACTATTATAAATTTTTACTAGTTTTTAGTAATTTGTACTAATTGAAATCAATAATTATTTGTATTTTGGAATATTCATATTATTGAAATTTCTATCGAACAAAAAGTGAATAATTATAATAGTATTCAAAATATTTAAAACTATTAATAACTGTTATTACTAGATAAAGAAAGTTTAGAACTGATAATAATTTTTTACAGATCGATTTTCTGAATATGCACCGCGGTTCAAAAATGTAAATAAAAGTTCATAACTGTCATAAACTTCTTTTGGCTGTTCATAACAGAAAAAAACTGTTGATAACTTTTATAAACTGTTATTATAGTCTCAAATCCTATCTTTATAAACAGTTATCAACAGTTATAAACTTTTTTAAAAATTATAAAAAATTATTTATTCTTATTAATAATTATTTGTTAAGTTTTATTTCCGCCTGGGTTTGACGTAAAACTGCGTTCGTATATGCTGAAAATTTTGTATCAAGTATTGAAGTAAATTATAAGAGCATAGTAAAGGCAAATTACAGCAACTATTGCTCATGATGCGCAAGCGTATCATAGGCATAAATTGCCTCTCTCTCTCTCTCTCTCTCTCTCTTGTGACAGAAAGTCGTCACAATCACAAACGGGGATTCAGGTTGGCTAACCACCAATCTTGGCGTTCCACAGGGCTCAGTCCTGGGACCCCTGCTTTTCAGCCTGTACATAAACGACTTACAAGACGCACTCGACTTAGATGGTGTTGAACACATACTTTACGCTGACGACTTGCAAACCTACACACAAGTGACCCTGAAGGGTCTTCGTGATGGTATCAGTCGCATGTCGGCTGTAGCACAAGCAGTGTCGAACTGGGCAACGTCAGCTGGCCTGCGTCTCAATGTCGGCAAGACAAAGGCGATCATTTTTGGATCTGATCACAACATCAAACAGGTTCAGAACCTTGACTTGCAAGGCATTGAGATACAGACCGGCGTACACGTTCCCTTTGTCGATACAGTTACCAACCTCGGCGTGGTGATGGACGGAAGGTTGACATGGAAGCCGCAACTGAATGCGGTCAGTAGAAAAGTAAATAGAGCTCTGTATAGCTTAAAACTTTTCCGTTCAAGCACCACAGAGATACTGAGGAAGCAGCTGGCATGTGCACTGGTACTACCTCACTTAGATTATTGCTCAGTGGTTCTTCTTGATGTGTCAGGGGAGCTCCAGACACGACTACAACGTCTGCAGAATGCATGTGTGAGATACATATGTGGTGTTAGGCGAGATGAGCATATCACTGCCTACAGGAAAAACTGGACTGGTTAGATCTGAAGGTGAGGAGGGAGTATTTTATGGGGCTGCTGCTTTACAAAGCGGTTGTCATGCGGCAGCCACCGTATCTTACTGCCCTCTTTGAAAAAAACCAGGCCAGGACTTCAAGTAGGGGTGGTATGAAAGAGCTCTCGGTTCCGGGGTCGCGCACCGATAAGGGCCTTTTCTCATTTAGAGTTCAAGGTGCGCACCTCTGGAATTCGCTCCCGAGCAGTGTGAGGTGCCTGCCATCTTTTTGTAAATTTAAAACGGCGTTTAGCAGGCACCTTAAGCAATTACATGGTGAAGAGAATGTATAGAGGTGACTCGGATATTTATTTAAGCTATTTATTTATTTGAATTATTTATTTATTTAATTTATTTATTTATTTAAATTTATTTATTTATTTATTTAATTTAATTATTTATCTGGTTTATTTATTTATTCGACTTATTTATTTATTAATTTATTTATTTATTAAATATGTTTAGTGTTAGGTGTGAATGTATTTATTAGCGTGATTGTTAAAGTGTCATGAATGAGTGTGTTTTAAATTTTGACGTGATAGTATACGTAAAATTTAGCAAAGTATATGTATGTATTCTTTTATTTTTATATGTTATCTCTATTGTATTTATTTTATTCTATGTATTATTTTTTGACGAAGCGTGTTTCTGTGATATCTGACTATGACTAGTTCATTACATTTAAATTTTATAAACTGACGAACTGAAAAAGCGAATAATATTATTTTAGTAAGAAATGCAATAAGTGAACGTTAAGATAACAAATACATAAAATCGACTGATATTTTAATTATAACTTTATGTACATGCAATTGTAAGATTTTGTCTCTTGATGAATAAAAAGTCTCTCTCTCTCTCTCTCTCTCTCTCTCTCTCTCTCTCTCCTCTCTCTCTCTCTCTCTCTCTCTCTCTCTCTCTCTCTCTCTCTCTCTCTCTCTCTCTCTCTCTCTCTCTCTCTCTCTCTCAAGCAGATTGGATGCAATTGTTAAAAGGCTAGGCTCGTTACCATCGATACATACTCTAGTACTGACAATTGGGTCCAAAATGCAGAAAATAGAGGATAAGATGTCAAAACAACACTCCCAGCTGGAGGAGATGTTAAATGAAAAGCAAATGCTTTGTCATGAAATTAATGATTTAAAAATTCAAAACAAACAGGTACACGAAACGTGTCAAAATATAACAAATAATGTGTTGAATAAGATCGAAGTTAATTACAATGCAATTATAGAAAGAGTAGATAACATTGAGCAGTCTAATTTTGAAGTGAAAAATCTAGTCAAAAATAATAGTGAGACAAAGAAATACGATAATGACCTTAAAATAATAATTGATAAAGTTAATAATATTGAAAGTGACAACTCCGACATATTAAAGGACATAAGAAAAATTATTGCACACGAGACCGCAAGCAATAACAATCATGAAACTGTAATAAATAATAATAATATAGGGAAAACTTTGAAAATTATTCAACATAAACAACAAGGATTTTTAAGTAAAATTGAAAATTACCAAATTGGCCTGCCTACCAGTAAGGCAAATACAACTTTTTCGCCGCACAGTATTAGAAATAGAAATAGTAATGATAAGATAAATAGTGTACTTAGTAATAATGTAAATAATAATAATATATATAACATAGACAATAATTTGAATAACGAAAGCAACGATACACTGCAAGATACGGCGTCGACGTCATCTGCACGAAGCACGCGGGTTAAAATGGTAGGTGGGAGGACAATACAAACTAATAATAATACAAATTGCAATAATGACTTAATAATTTCGAATATTTTTGACGGTAATAGCACTAAGCGTGTTGATGTGGTTCATGCTATACTGCGTCGTGTCCTCTCATCGATACAGAAAACGGATATAATAAATACCCGCCTGCTGCGGTCAGATGAGTCTCTTTCGGTGACATCAGCCGAGGTAACTAGCGAGCGCAGATGATCACCGTGGGTTGTTACCCTCTCCAGCAGTGTATTAGGAGATAAACTCATGCGACAAAAAAAGTTTATAACAGGTTTTCACACTAAAGATGTCGACATCTCGGCACTTGACCAGGAGACTAGTGATGAAATATTGAATAGTAAAATTTTTATAAATGAACATCTACCAAGGGAAACATTTAATAAATTTAGAAGCCTTAAAGCCCTTGCGATGAGGCTCAAATGTAAATATATCTGGCATAGGGGGGGCCGTTTCCTGGTCAGGATGCGGGATGGCGATTTCTTTCATGAATTTTTAACAGCGGCCGACCTCCAAGCAATTTCTGCCTCGTATGAAACTCCACAAATTGCATTAGATACACATAAAAAAACAGGAAACGCAAATACAAATGAAAAAGATAAGTTGGACATTCAAACAAATAATCAAACGGAGGCTGTCGCAAATGAATGACTATCGTCGGGCACTGCTGGGGGGTGAACTGTAGGGGACTGAGAGCAGGATTTATCAATGTGACCTCTCTAGATTGTCATATTGGTACACTCCGTCAACACCTTCTATCTGGTCCCTCCTACCACCTTTTTGGAATTGCTGAGACGCACCTTGCTCAAAACATTGACGACAATCGCATTCAGATCAAGGGCTATTCAATTTTAAGATTAGATAGGAATAAATTTGGTGGTGGGTTAGTCCTGTATGTACACAATAGTTTTAAGGCAACCATACTAAGCCGCTCATGTACCACCCAGGATGGTACGCCGAACATTTCTGAATATATTATGTGTAGTGTGCAACAGG
Source organism: Gastracanthus pulcherrimus (assembly GCA_949152435.1). Classification (NCBI taxonomy): domain Eukaryota; kingdom Metazoa; phylum Arthropoda; class Insecta; order Hymenoptera; family Pteromalidae; genus Gastracanthus; species Gastracanthus pulcherrimus. The sequence goes on from OX424576.1 coordinate 54,302,453, forward strand.
GCGACCTTCCCCCCGTATTCGTTGCTCTAATTTATAGGCCACCGCATGTACCATTCCTGCAAAATTCTGACCTAATTGATAAGCTAGCTACATACACGCAGGACTATAGCCATAAAATCTTGATGGGTGATCTGAATGCGAACCTGTTGAAGACGTCGGCTGATGCAAGATTCGTTAGGCGATTAGCCGACGATTTAAATCTAAAAATAATAGAGCATGGTGCGACTCATCACCTCGAGGGGTCTCACACGTGGATTGATGTCGTTATGACAGATGACAACGACGTGGTGCTGAATGCCAGCAATCAGGCGGCGCCCTTTGCCAGCAATCACACAATTATAAATGTTGAAATAGATTTTAAATTAAACAATAGCCCCATCACCGACACTTTCAGTTACAGAGACTTTAAAACAATAGAACAGGAAGATCTTCTATCTTACCTGAGTAAATGTGACTGGGCGGCGTTTGATTGCTTGGACAACAACGACATGGACGATTTATTGGGACAGCTCAGCGCCAATCTTATGGGGGCAATAGATGAACTCGCTCCACTGAAGCAATTTACACCAAAAAATAAAGCTACTCCTCCATGGATTGACGCAGATCTGGCTCACATAATAAAAAAACGTGATGCCGTACGCAGACGACTACAGCGCACAAAAAACGGTAATCTTTGGCAGGAGTACCGGTCTCTCGCGGTCGAAGCAGAACAACGCATGAAAATCGCGCGGGAGACTTACATGCAGAATAAGATTTTTGAAGCCCCAGAAAATAAGAGGGGTATTTGGAAAGAACTAAAGGGCTTGGGGCTCCTGCCAAGGGCACGGGGAGGGGGGTTGCATGGTTTTTCGCCGGGTGAGCTGAACTCGCACTTTGCGGGGGTATCGGTCTCCCAGAGTGAAGGTGACGTTGATTTGGGTAGCATCTTGGACTCGGCCAGTGATGACGGCTTTGTTTTCAAAGACGTTACAGTGACGGACGTACTCCTGTCTGTTGCTCATTTCTCGTCGCAGGCTAGGGGTGAGGACGGTATTCCCCAAAGCGTTGTAACTAAGGCTCTCCCGTATGTAAATCATCATATAGCGAGGGTCTTCAACTCCTCTTTATCTGGTGGTGTCTTCCCAGGGGCTTGGAGGGGGGCTCACTTGGTGCCTCTAAAAAAGGTTTCAGTGCCATCTACTTTATCAGATTTTCGCCCAATAGCACTATTGAGCTTTCTCTCCAAGATGCTGGAGAAGATAGTACACGACCAGATTACCGATTTCTTAAGATCCAAAAATATCTTGGATCCTCTGCAAACCGGTTTCAGACAGCATCACAGCACCCAGACAGCTCTACTAAAACTAACCGAGGACATACGAACTGGGATTACGACAATAAGAAACTAATGACTATCCTGCTACTGTTCGACTTTAGTAAGGCGTTTGACACTATATCACCATCTAAATTACTTCGTAAGCTGATACGCATGGGTTTTTCCAGGAGTGTTCTTCTGTGGATCAAATCATACATTTTTGGTCGCAGGCAAAAAGTCATAACTGATAACAACGGGGAATCTGATTGGCTAACCACCAATCTAGGTGTGCCACAGGGTTCAGTCCTGGGGCCCTTGCTATTCAGTCTTTATATCAATGACTTACAAGACCTACTGACTGGTGGTGATGTTAAACACTTGCTATACGCGGACGACTTGCAAACTTATACTCAAGTGACATGGCGAGATCTTCATGTGGGTATCAGATGCATGTCGGCTGTTGCGCGGGCAGTGTCGGAGTGGGCCGAAGCATCCGGACTGCTACTCAATGTCGGCAAAACAAAAGCGATCATTTTCGGCTCCGAGCACAACATCAATCGGTTGCAGGATCTTGGTTTGCCCGGCATTGGGTTTCAGGAAGGTGTACATGTGCCTTTCTCTGACTCGGTCACAAACCTTGGTGTTGTCATGGACTCTAAACTCACGTGGAAACTGCAGGTTGATGCAGTTGGAAAAAAGGTAAATCGTGCTCTTTACAGCCTAGGTTTTTTTAGTTCATGCACAACTCAGGCGCTGAGAAAGCAGCTTGCATGCGCGCTGGTAGTGCCACATTTAGATTATTGTTCCGTGGTTCACCTTGATGTGTCTGATGAGCTCGAGACGAAGTTGCAACGACTTCAAAATTCATGTGTGAGATACATATGTGGTGTTAGAAGGGATGAGCACATCACTCCTCACAGGAAATATCTTGGCTGACTTACAGTAAAGGAAAGAAGAGCGTACTTTGCGGGGTTATTATTGTATAGGGCAATAAATATGGGACAACCTCTGTACCTTGCGGCTCTCTTGGGTAAAACCACAGCTAGGACTTCCAGTAGGAGCGGTGTGAAAGAGCTCTCGGTTCCGGGATCGCGGACTGATAAGGGTCTCTATTCGTTTAGAGCCCATGGCTCGCGATTGCAGTGTGAGGTATCTGCCGTCCTTATGTAAATTTAAAACGGCGTTAGGCAGGCACCTCAGTCAACTGCACGGTGATTAAGTTGACATTTTTTCATGATGACGGAGAATTCATATACATGGGTAGTTATTTATTGACTTATTTATTTGTTTATTTATTTATTTATTTATGTATTTATTTATTTATTTATTTATTTATTTATTTATTTATTTATTTATTTATTTATTTATTTATTTATTTATTTATTTATTTATTTATTTATTTATTTATTTATTTATTTATTTATTTATTTATTTATTTATTTATTTATTTATTTATTTATTTATTTATTTATTTATTTATTTATTTATTTATTTATTTATTTATTTATTTATTTATTTATTTATTTATTTATTTATTTATTTATTTATTTATTTATTTATTTATTTATTTATTTATTTATTTATTTATTTATTTATTTATTTATTTATTTATTTATTTATTTATTTATTTATTTATTTATTTATTTATTTATTTATTTATTTATTTATTTATTTATTTATTTATTTATTTATTTATTTATTTATTTATTTATTTATTTATTTATTTATTTATTTATTTATTTATTTATTTATTTATTTATTTATTTATTTATTTATTTATTTATTTATCAATTTATTAATTGTATCTTTTTATTTCTTTTTCTTTTAATTTATCCGTTCTCCCGTGTTTTGTATTCTTAGTTGTGAAATATGTTGTAATGTACAAAATATACAGAGTATATTTTAATAAAGAGTAAATTTATCTGCGTGTGTGATGAGTGTATGTATCGGCTGAATTATAATTGTTTTTAAATTGTGACGTGATGGATGTACGTGTATGCAAGAATGAGTAAACTTTTAGAAATTGTTATGAAACTGTGATATTAGATAATTACAAATTTGTGCAACAATTTTTTATATTTATATACTGACGACCCGTGATAGTGATCAAAGACTTAATGTAATGACAAAATAACAATTTTTATGTAATGTATTTTTGCCAAAAATGACAAATAAATCGTATATCTATCTATCTATCTATCTCTCTCTCGCACTGTCGCATATACGAGTAATTTTTTTGAATATTATGTGAATAATAATGAAAAAAAAATAATATAATATATTAATAATATTGAAAACAAGTTGAAAGCAAATTCATGTACAAAACTTGCGGCAATAATTATACCTTAAATGTAAGTAAATCTGCGTCCGTATATGACAACAATTTGGTGTCAAGCATTTGCAGTCAATTTTACTGCACATTGACATCAATCCTTGATATTCGTCATTTTTTGAACGCAAGTTGGAAACAAATTGCTAATAAACATTGCACAGCAACTATTACCACGATTTTGCCACGGCAAGCCTGGCTAATGGAGAGGTTGAACTATTCCTCCCATGGCACAAGTTAGTCTGTTAATGTAAGACCGTCCACGCAGTCCATGAGGATACCTTGTTTTTTTTGGGAAACTGATTTCTTTGAGTAATTGCAGAATAACTAACTGACTTTTCGTTTTTTTTTCACTTGCACTTAAACTTGAGGATACACTATGTAACGTATGGTCTTCTTTATAGGAAGTCATTTTAAAATCACTATTGTGCCACTGTTCTAAATAGCGAATTATAGGTATAGTAAATAATAGCTTATTTACATAGCTCTCGTAAACACGTCTGCTCTCTCCGAATGCTCGAAGAGGACTCTCTAACTCGACCATTTAAAATCAATGCTTCATTTTTATTTTTTGTAGTAGATATGCATCTGAATTTTTCAATTGATATTGTATTTTTCGTTTAAGTTTCGAAAGTTTGTTTGTTTATGTTTTTGCAATTCGTACTTTTAATTTTTCATTATTTTGATGATCCAAGGTTTTGTTATTCGTAATTTTGCTTTTTCGTTATTTCGAGTGTCACCTACAGGAGGAGTCCGTTTATTAGACTGTTTTATATAGATTTGCTGAGAATTTCGAATTTCAAAGTTTAGATTTACACAAAGTAGAAATAAATAATTTCGACAAAAATAAAAAACGAATGTACAAACAGTCAAAGAAAATATTTAGAGTCCTTAAAATGGTTCTATACCCAAAAAGTCAAATTCTACCAGCTTCCGAAACAACGCTCTGTATTTCAAGTAGGGGAAACTGGGGTAAAGTGAACACACAGGTGAAGTGAATCATGCTTATTATTTCTTCAATAAATTATTATTTATGCCTAATTTTAATTTTAGTGAAAGATAATTATGCAAGAATGATAATAAAAAAGTTTCACTACATAACAATTAATATTCATGAAAGAAAAATAATTGTAGTATTTCCCAGGCGGAAATAAAACTTAACAAATAATTATTAATAAGAATAAATAATTTTTTATAATTTTTAAAAAAGTTTATAACTGTTGATAACTGTTTATAAAGATAGGATTTGAGACTATAATAACAGTTTATAAAAGTTATCAACAGTTTTTTTCTGTTATGAACAGCCAAAAGAAGTTTATAACAGTTATGAACTTTTATTTACATTTTTGAACCGCGGTGCATATCCAGAAAAACGATCTGTAAAAAATTATTATCAGTTCTAAACTTTCTTTATCTAGTAATAACAGTTATTAATAGTTTTAAATATTTTTAATAGTATTATAATTATTCACTTTTTGTTCGATAGAAATTTCATTAATATGAATATTCCAAAATACAAATAATTATTGATTTCAATTAGTACAAATTACTAAAAACTAGTAAAAATTTATAATAGTTATTAACAGTTATTTATTTTATTTACTGATCAAAGATTCAAATTTTTACGAAAATCCGAAAAACTTATAAAAGTAAATAAATATTTATATTTATTTATAACAGTTTTAAACTATTATAAAAGTCTCAAATCCTGACTTTATAATCTGCTAATATCAGTTATAAACTTTTTAAAACTTTTATTATAGAAGATCATTTCTGCTTGGATTGATCGTAAAAAAAAGTTGGTTTGTCGAATTCATTATAACGATTATAGATGTTTATAATCAGTTTTATTGCTAGATATTTTTTCTAATTACTTCAAATACGTTTTACTTACTATTGTAAATGATGTTTTTCCGATTTTAAACAAGCATTTTTAAGAATCGACGTCTCGGGGAAAGTGAATCAGGGTAAAGTGGTCCGGAAAAAGAAATGCGATTGTAGTAATTTATACGCGGTCAGGTGGAAAGTTTAACATAATACCTATCAAGGTGAGTGTTAGTATAATATACCAAGGCATTGTTGCAACGCATTTTGTATTTATTCCAAAATGGGCCAACATAACCTCCATATTTAACTGTTTCGTATTTTAGAGTATTGAACATAATTCTAAAATATTTTCAAAACATTTAATTCTATCCTCTACTTCACTTTACCCCTCACTAAAAGATCCGGGTAAAGTGAACCGGTATTTTTTAAAAATAGCTAAATAATATTAAACTTAATAAATAACTTCTTTTTAAGTTGCTAGTATGTTTATTAATATAAGAAGTTTCTTGTGCAACTTACAAAGTAATGTTTTAAGTCTGAAAAATACATTATTTTCGCATTTTACAGTTACTATGTTCACTTTACCCTGGTCTTCCCTATGTTAAGATGATGCTAAAGCCACCAGACATCGGCAAATACGAGGAATCACTTTTCTTATTTTATTTTTAATTTTGAGTAAATATCTCTATGAAACGTTATTGTTCTACTAAAAAACAACAACTTTCCATAAGGATATTTTGTAAAAATTGAAATATGAATGAAAAAAGTGGTTCCCTGTATTTAACGATAACAAGAGGGTTTATTATCACCTTAAATATAAGCATATCAGAAAGTTATTTGTGCATTTTCAACTTAAATTCATCAATATAATTTGGTTTTATTAACAGATAACGATTTCAAATTGTGAAAAAAGGACGAAATAGACGTTTTTCATTGCGTTCCATGAGCATACACTTTTTTCAAAGGCATTTCTATGAAATTTTGTTATACTTTTGGCACAAAAATAAAAAAATTGTATGGTGTACATTTTCAAAAAAAAAAATTTATTTTAGTATCAGGCATAATAAAAAACATTTCAAATAAATTATTGGAATGTATGTAAGATGTTTATACGAACATTCGTGCTTAGTGAATAAGTGTACTATAAAAGCATGCTATTTTATAAAGTGTTAGTGCCTCATTGTGCGTGGGAAAAAATCAACCTGGTCGTTCACCGATACTCGATGGCTGAATACGTCCAACGGAATTTTCAACCGCGTTGTGTGGGATGCAGCGAGCAGTCTAGATAAGTTACCTAGATTTAAGCTTATTATAGAATTAATTCTTCTTCGACCTGAAGAAGGGTGTAGGCCAGTCAAATGAGCCTCTGGAGACCCCGTTTTCTGCAAAAATTCTTGATAGTAATTTTATTGTTGGAACTGGTCTGGAACAGTATGTAGAACAATAATATTTGCAAGAAAGCCACCAATTTTGTACACTAACTTTTTTATAAACAATTAAAGTTCTATTTCGGCACTTATCTTCACATTTCCCTCTGCGGTTTGAATAGTATTGATTTTATCGGGAAAAGTTTCAAGTAAAAGTTGTTCATTATTCAATTATCTACATAAAAGTCAGTGAGAGCACCCCTCTAAGTCTATTAGTTTACTTGAAAATGGGAAAAACCCACAAAATTCATCAAAATAGAAAATTGTTAATAACTTTTGAAAAAATTACTTTATGACAATGATACTTTAGGAAAATGTACTACTCTATAGTCCAAAATAGCATGCCAAATTTTAAGCTTCTATCAATTACAGTTTTTGTTTCATAAATTTCTATATTTCGAAATTTTTTTTTTCACAATACGATTTCGATGTGAAAAAGTTATTCAGATTAGGCGCCGTGGCTTGAGATTAAAGTGAAAGAGTTATATTTCAATAAACTTTTTAGAAATACACGAAATTTTTATTAGAAGAGCCCTTGGATGCTAATGTTTATAAGGTGCCTAATTAACTTTTTTCTCGAAGACAAGATTTAAGTCCAATCAAAATCGAATAAAGTCCATTGAAAAGTACTGATTTTAATCTAATTTTTAAAAAAAAAAAAGGTTAGCCGTCGCGGGACGCCTGGCAGATGTGAAACATCGAATTCTTATGTGTAGAAAGTATAAAATAGGAATGATGATCTATTGGAGTAATAGAAAATGAAAAGTAATTTTTTTCTTATTCATTTTTTCATTTTGTTTCCAATGGATAGATCTTTTTATTTCATTCAAATAAAATTAATAAAAACATATTATATACTAAAATATTTAATTCTATTGAACATTAGGAGATGTTTCATCAGTTATTTCCGTGATTGTAGCAGTTGACGTTATTTCCGATGGTATGAAGGTGATGATTGGTCGGTGATAACTAAAATATGCGACGAACATGTTTGACATAACGTTATCAAGATATCTTACAAATATTGCATCTATTGTTGTTCCATATCTAGTTGTAGATTCTGTTGTTTTGTTATTCATAATTAAGTCGAATTCTTCATGAAGGTATTTAATTAATGGTAATGATTCTTCTCTTGCAAAATTCACATTAAAATCACCTGCCAGGACCATTGGAAGTTCGTGTAAGTTGTCATTTATAATTGCTGAACCTTTGCGACTGTAAGAAAGTAATCGCCTGTGTAAGAATAAAATAATATCTTTAATTTTCTGATTTGGAGAAATATACACAACAACCATAAGAAATTGTCTTCCATCATCCATTAAAATTTGAGAAGCACATATATCGCCAATGGCTGCTTGAGTAACTTGTACTTCCGTCGCATTTTGAATTGTGAGGTCTATATTCAATGTATTAATATGTGATATATTGTCGTTTTGATATATATATATATATATATATATATATATATATATATATATATATATATACACATATTCATATATAAAAGAGCGAGAGAGAGAGAGAGAGAGAGAAGCGGAAGAGAGAGGGAGAGAGAGAGAGAGACGCGCAAATAAACCATGGGGGATGTTTACCCACGTGCTCAAGTTGTATGTGTTTGTCTCAAATACAAACAAAAGTACAATGTAGATGTATGTTACATTCTGTCTCCCTCTCTCTCTCTCTCTCTTTCGCTCTCTTATACATGAATATATATATATATATATATATATATATATATATATATATATATATATATATATATATATATATATATATATATATATATATATATATATATATATATATATATATATATATATATATATATATGTGTGTGTGTGTGTGTGTATATATATATATTCATGTATAAGAGAGCGAAAAAGAGAGAGAGAGAGGGAGACAGAATGTAACATACATCTACATTGTACGTTTGTATGTATTTGAGACAAACACATACAACTTGAGCACGTGGGAAAACATATCCCGCATGATTTATCTGCGCGCGCATCAATTTCAAACTTCGTACGTATAACAATATAATGAAATAATCATGTCATGAAATTAAATTATCTAAGATCTGAATCACTTGATTGTGTAGCGTTGATTTGTTGAGCACGTAAAGGCGGCATTTTACTTGTACTGGGTTGTTGATCATCGTGAAATTCGTTTTTTTCTCTTTTCCGAGGAGGTATATCGTCTCCAAGTTCCTCACTGTCACTATCACTCATATTTTAAATAATTAATTTACTGAATATTATACTATATATTAATCTCTCGTCTGTACACTAATCTTTCGTTCGTAAACCTATACAAACTATATAGCGCATCAGTATCGGTATATCGGTTACAATTTGCAAAGCAGTAAGAAGGAGACGGACTGGAGAAGAGGCGCGCGCCGTGAAGGGGGACGCTCAGCTAGATGCTCGTGAGAGGGGACGCTTGCTGAATAACGAAGCTATAGCTGCGCGTGAGAGGGGACGCTTGGCTATAGAGAGAAAGAGAGAGTGGGAGAGAGAGAATGACGCCGAATGTAGCTATAGCTGCGCGTGGGGACGCTTGCAGACGCTTGGCTAGGGAGAGAGAGAGAGAGAGAGAGACTGACGCCGAGTGTAGCCGAGCATTGCCGGAGGTTCACGATAAATCTCGTTTCATTATTTTAGACGTCGTTTCATTTCGAACGCTTTCACTCCCGTACCGCGGCAAAAGATGTTTCACATCAAAAAGACGTCTAAGAGCATTAGGAGCCAAGTTGCATAATTATCAGTTGTTCTCATATGGATTTTCAATTGTGAAAACTATAACGGAAAAAAGTGATCGGGCAGTTACGCGCGACGGCGCCGTGGGAGACGGAGTGGGGGTGGGCTCGCGCGTTCACAGTAAAGTTGGATCTATAGATTTTATGTAGATAATTGAATAATGAACAACTTTTACTTGAAACTTTTCCCGCTAAAATCAATACTATTCAAACCACAGAGGGAAATGTGAAGATAAGTGCCGAAATAGAACTTTAATTGTTTTTAAAAAAGTTAGTGTACAAAATTGGTGGTTTTCTTGCAAATATTATTGTTCTACATACTGTTCCTGACCATTTCCAACAATAAAATTGCTATCAGAAATTTTTGCTGCGAAAAAACCTAATTTGACTGGCCTAGTGTAAGAGACACCTGAAACGTTGTCAACATATTCATATAAATTGAAACAATTCCATCTACAATTTGCTGTTAGAAGCAATTATTTAAAATTTCAAATAAACATAAAAATGTACTGCTTTTGAACTTTTTTTTAACTGATTGAGGCTCTTATTTTTCAAATATGAATTTTATGAAAAAATTAAAACATACAACAATTTTTATGTAATAAGTATTACCGAACTATCTTATCAAAAAAATTAAACCTCATGCATAATGTAACATACTTGCTAATGCTACATAATTACTTTATTAAAATTGTTGTAACTTTATTTAGTTTCGGAATTATAATATCTATGAGGTCTTAAAATATATTCATTTGATTATAAAGTATAGTATAACCCAATACAAAAATACTACATCATACCTTTGTAGTTTTTTGACTCTTCAGGGAGCAGAAGGCGTACTAAGCTCTCAAAATGTGATTTTGAGCAAGTCCTTCGGAGCAAAGTATACCTTCTTCTTTCAGAAAAGTCAAGAAACCACGTAGGCATGATGCTATATACTCTGAGGATATATATATAGGAAGTTTTAAGTCTAAGCAATGCACCACTATTGAAATATTCTACGCAATACACTCTCAGGGCTTGTATACCAATTCTTAAGTCTAGACAATTCACCAGTTTTGTAACATTTACTTATCAAATAATAACACTGCACAATATGTGCACTCGAAGCGAAGCTCTAAACGTCCCGACGGAGCTACTCTCCATTCCAAAGGTACTGGCACCATCTGTTGGCGAATAACGTCATTGAAGCTGCTGTTCCGCAGTCCGGCGTTCCGACGTTCCAACGCCTCTGTTTCTCTCTTGAAGTTAGCCGAGGTTAATTTATATAACCTCGGCTCGTACCTAGGGTCTCACCTCGGCTCTCACCTTGCCTCTAACCTTGGTTCGAACCTCGGCTATTACCGAGGTAAGAAACGCAGCTATTACCCCAGTAATAACCTTGGCTGTAACCGCGGTGAGAACTTCGACTATTACCGCGGTAAGAAACGCGGCTATTATCGCGGTAAGAAACGCGGCTATTATCGCGGTAAGAAACGCGGCTATTATCGCGGTAAGAACCTCGGCTATTGCCGCTGTAATATGTGGTGAGCCTCGGCTAACCCACGGGTGATCCTCGTGGGTAAGCGTGAGCCTCGGTCGAACATCTGGGGGCTTTTAACTATAATCTCGGGCGATCCTTTCGTTAATGGGTTATAGCCTCGTTCGACCCTTGAGTTAATATTTTAATCATCCTTTCAGTATTTTGTATTTTTTTTTAACATTACTGGACTACCCATGGTAATTACGTCACTGTGAACGCACTCTTAATGTTTAAATGTTTGTTCCAAACGTTCATATTGTAACTGTTACAATATGTATTAAAATTGGGGCTAAATTGGAAATTATGTGTACTTTAAATAATCGATGTGTTTTATTTTCTACATCTTTGAAATGGAAAACGATACTTAACAAGTCTATATATGTATATAACAATGTATTATCCCTGATAAGACAAAACGTTATTAAGACGTCTTAATGATGTCTTAATAACGTTTTGTCTTATCAGGGATATGCTTAACCAAATATATGAAAATATTTGAAGTATTAATACTATTTTTATGCCTTCCTCCAAATTAGTCATGAACATAAAATTAGGGTCTATAATTTGAACATCTAAATATCAAATTCATTTACACGCTAAATCTGGTAGAGAGACATTTCACTCTAACTACTAGAGTGAAAAATTTCACTCTAGAAAATAGAGTGATATTTATTCGCTCTAGTTTTCACTCTAACTGTTAGTGTGAAATGACAACGCTAAAGAATTTTATTTTATTTTTCGCAAATTTGAACCTCATTAATTAAAGTTAATTTCGAAAGACACGCGAATAAGTAGTTGGTACATGTACATATGGTGCTAACAGTCGCATCGTTCGCGTCAATCCCACGCATTCGCACGTGTTCTGTGATGTGAGTTGTGACTCAGCAAAAAAAAACGGATTAATCTTTCGACGATGAATAGAGAGTATCAATCTTAATGGTGTCAACCTAACCTCTAAATATCATAAAAACGCTTTTTTTTGCAAATTTCGTAGTTACAATATAATTCTTTTGTATTTTCTATGTTATAATGATTGTTTCTAATTATAGAATATGTTACTAGCTAAGTTCTCATTGTAATAGTGTCAACCTAACCTCAAAATATTGTCAAACAATGTCTTTTTTGCAAATTTCGTGGTCAAAATATGTATTTTTGGTAGTTTCTGTGTTATAAATATTGTTTCTGCATCAAAGAATGTTACTAGATGAGAACCAACTGTAATGTGTGAACCTAACCTCTAAATATCGCAAAAGCACTGTATTTTGTTTCAAGATTCGTGATCAAAATATGATTATTTCGTATTTTTCGTGTTGTAGCTATTATTTATGCATCAAAGAATGGTTAGTACCAATCGTAATACTATCAACCTAACCTCAAAATATCGCAATATAATTATTTTTCAAATTTTTTTGACTGTAATATGCGTGTATACCGAAAGAAATTTGGAGACAGGAGACTCCAAGTACTTTCTGTAGTCTTAAGCGTCCATGTACTTGTAATCTCTTAATACCAAAAATGTAATCGTAGCCCAACAAGCAATAGGATTATTCTAAAAGTTCTCAAAGAATTCTTTTAAAATTCTCTTTTTATAAAGGAATTCAAAAAGAGTTCTTTTTAATTACAATAAGATTTAACGAATGTCCGTTACATAGTCATTTATTAAGAATTAAAAAAGAATTCTTTCACGAAAAAATTATTTCTAGCAACTTTATTCAGAAATTTAAAAGAAATTAAAAAGATTTAAAAAAGAGTTCTTTTGTAATAAAACGTAACACATCATATAATAATAAAGAGTTCTTTTTTAATACTTAAATCGTTTTTTTATGATTTGCAAAAATCTTTTCTTTTTCTCTTTTCTTTTTCCTCTTTTCTTTTCTTTTTCGTTTTTCTTTTCTTTATCTTTTTTTCTTTTTTCTTTTCGCTCTTTTGTCTGGGTTCTTTTTTTTCTCGCATCTCTTTTCTTTTCGTTGATCGTTTTCGTTGATCGTTCAGATTTTTAATAGTGAAGGAAAATACCTTTTCCGCTGAAACTGCCAAATGCGCCCGCAGAGCGGCAACCTTCCCGAGAAGCTTCGAACCACCACCACCACTTACGTCCCCTAAGACGTTCAATATATACGAATCAAGGGGAGAGACAACTAAAAATTATATATTGAAAATTAAAATAAAATTAATTAATTAATAAATGGTATATTCAATTTGACACGACGTTTATATTCCAAAACTTACCTTAAGTTTTTCCTTCATCATATATGGTTATGTATAATCATATAAGTAGAATCATATAAGGAATATAGACTTATAATAGTTTTTAAAAATATACACGTGCCAACGCATAATAAAAACTATTAATATATTTCATGAAATATTTGTTTCTATTATATAGGAGAAAATATACAATTTTTTTATTTACAGCTATAATAGCTGTTTTTCGATTTTTGGGTTTTAGTTTTTCGGGATTTTGAATACGTTAGAAATAATATCATCGATGCGTTGAATATATCTCGAGAACGGCGCGGTCATTTTTTTAGCAAAAAGGGCTGATTTTTTTCCCTTTTAACTGAAGATTGAAAATTGCTAAGAAATTTCAAGATTCATCGACTTGTTTTTGTTTTATTATGATTATTTTATTTTTTTATTTTTGAGATTTAGTTTTTCGAGTTTTTGGAATGTTAGAAATTTTATGATCAATTTAGTGTACATGAATTAAAAAGAGTATAAAATAACCTACGTTTTACAAATGAAAATTTTGGATAGACTCTTTTCCTCCGTTTGTTATACACGAAACTATTCATATTTAGTTTAAACGGTTATATCTCTGAAATCTATGATGGAAATCTACTAAATCACATAATTAAAAAATGAATTGAAGGCATCGATTCTAAAACGTCCTTAGCGCTCGGCCCGGCTGCCGTTATATCAAAATTGACGTCATGGTGACCAAAATTTGCAATTTTACGGAAATGAATTTTAAAAAATAGTATCGTGCAGAGGATCAAAAATGGCAACTTTTTATATATATACTTTGTTTGTACAATGTTTAGTACTTGAAAAAAAAAATAAAAACGGCAAAATTTTAAATCTTATTTGCACCACGTTTTTTAAACTTAGCTCGCTGCAGCTCCGACAAATATGAACGGATCTTGTTTATTTTTTGCATAGAGTCGTAATAGTCTAGCGCTGCTAATAAACTCATAGATAGTTAAATATTAAATATTTTTCATTCAACAATTTAATTGCAAACCAGTGAGCTACCTTTTATATGGTTAAGGTGATGCTAAAGCCACCGGTCACCGACAAATACGAGGAACCACTTTTATCGTATTTGACGACAATAGGGGGGTTTAGCATCACCTTAAGTATGTTCAACGAAAAAAAGTATCGAGGGAAGTTTAAGACTCAACTAACTTTCAACGAGACATTTGTTTGTTAACATTTGAAGAAGTTTCTCAGAAAATTTCAGATGAATTGGATGAAAAGTGGCAAAGATAGAGCGATTTTGCCAAACTTGCACGATGCGCGCGAACATTAGCGGGTCTGCGCGATACATGACGCTCGCAGCGTATGTCAGTCATATAATGCCGTTTACTTGAAGATTTGCTGTCCTTTTTTTTTAAAAAATACATACTTAATTAAATCATACTATTTAATACTGTCGATTTATAGTGTAGAAGTTAAGAAAAATAAGTATCTGATGAAACAATAAGAAATTAAATAAACAAAGCAAAGGCAAAATCAAACGGCAGTTATTCATAAAGATGTTGAATTTTTAAATCTTTGTACGTAAGTTTTAGAAATTATTGTTAATTCTAAATGTTATATACACTAGATAATAAATGGTTATAATAAAGCGTTCAAATGAAATTCACACACATTAAAAAGAATATTGCAGCGTAAATGAATTGAATAGTAAATTACAATCTTTAAAAATATAAATTTCTGGGAAACATATAAATTTCACAGATTTTTGACATTGTTCAGTAAATTAGAAACTTCAAATAACTAATACTTATATTTATTTATATTTCTACATTAAGATTTATTTACAATTTAGTCGCAATACATACAACGCGTTTCAAAAACATATTACTTTTTTTTTTCCTTTTATTGTTTTTGTTTTCTTTTCTTTTTTATTAATTTTTAATTCTAATTTTTGCTTTTGTTCGTCGCTTACTTTTCTTCTTTTTGTTGAGACAACTTCCGTTTTTCGAACTTTTTTGTTACCATGTTCTTCTTTCACATTCTTTGTTTTACTGACAACAACAGTTTTAATCGAAGTTGTTTTTAAAAATTTTTCACCAAAATGTTGCCCATTAGTAGTACAAAATTGCAATAAATGTTTAAAATCCTTTTCTTTTTCTTTCGTTATTCCTACCTTTTTAGCTAATGATACTTTCGACAAATCTACTTCACTGCTGTTTCTTAGTTTAATTGTAATTGGATTGCCATCAAAATCATAATACAAATCAATTTATCCGTTAGGAAAATATACAATTCTAACAACTTTGCTTATTTTAATTACATTTTTCTGCAAGTCTTCGTCTTTCGAAAACAGTTTTTCATAATCTTTTACTTCGCACTGTGAAATAGCAACCATTTCGAATGGAGGATTTCTAGAATTTTTTATTAGTTGCACATAATCATTTTCTGTTTCAATTCTTTCCTGCTTTTTTTTCTTACTACCATACAAACCGAAATTTCGGTCACACTGGCAGTAGTAATGCCCTCTAACAGGAAATAAATGTTGGATTTCTAATTGCAATTTGTAAGATAAAAATTAAAAGAATTTCAAATTAATGTAATTTCGATTTTGACCTCCTGCAGCATCAGAAAATAAAAATATTTTATCGAAGACGTTTAGTTGTAGTTCTTTCCTTATCGCATACTCAACCATATTACATACGCTGTTGGCGCCATTTTCACACGCTGTTGGCGCTCATTTTCTCGTCCTTTGTTAGTTTCATAAGTAAAACAAAGATCACATACATCAGTACGTGGCAGACCAATAGAGAAATTCACAAAATGATTAAAATAATTAAAATATGTTGTTTTATCAATAGGAATAGCTTCACTCCCTGTTACAGCTGCATAAAAATCCAAAAAGGAAAAATAGAGTGAATGTAATGTTAACGATGTATCAAGAAAATAGTAAAGCTTTGAGCTTTCTCTAGTATAATGTGACTCAGAATGCGGAAGGCTTTTACAATGTTCCAGAATTAAAGTTTTGACATCTTCAGTTAGCTTTACCTTGTGATTATCTTGTTTTCCTCTATTATCAGACATCGTTTTGCCACTTACTATGTTTTCTTGAACCGTTTTTATTCTGCGTTCTCCAATTTGGAAAATACTGCAAACAAACTTTCGACAAATATCGATACTAGTGCTTTTGTAGTAACAATGAAATTGCCACTGTAAACGTTTTAATTCTTGTGTCGATTCTTTTCTTACAATCATATTTTCTAATATTGTATTCTGTACTTGAAAATCTCCACTGCGCCAAAATTTATGAAACATACTTTTTTGCCATTCATGATCTACTTTTAAAAAACACTTTTTAGGACAACAATTTTTTATTTCTGTGAACGTCTTTTCAAGCACTTTCTTTCCACTAACTGATTAATATTCTAATCCCTATATAAAAGACGTTTGGAAATCATCATTTTATATATACGTATTAATGAAAAAATTTATTTTACAAAATTGATTACAGCTTCATTTTAAATGATTTGAAAATAGTGCATTTTGACACGGGTGTGGAAGTTGATTAACGCATGGGATGCATAAGTAATTAAAATAAATAACCTCAAATTGTTTATTTACATAATATTTCACAACAGCATAAAAATTTAGAGAGTTCTTCGTTTTAATTAATTTCGAGTTTTATATACATGTCATTCAATCATATTTGCAACAGAAATTCTTTTTTATAACACGTCTTACGATATTTTACTTACCTTATTTTTACAACTTTTATTAATAGTTTTTTTCCATGCATGCTCATTTCTAATTCTTTCACGTCCTATATTGATCGACATTATGCTTATAATTTATTTAGCAAGTAAAACGTTTTTTAAAAAGATTAAAGAAATTAACAAATTTGTGAATAAATGCAGCTTGTAAACGAACAAGAAAATCAGTGTGATTTCAGTGCGAAACGAGTTCGACTTTGTTTTGTTTATTTCAGGATAACTTTTATCATGTTTCTTAAATTATTTCTTATTCTATGACTGACATATACTGAGCGTCATGTATCGCGCAGACCCGCTAATGTTCGCGCGCATCGTGCAAGTTTGGCAAAATCGCTCTATCTTTGCCACTTTTCATCCAATTCATCTGAAATTTTCTGAGAAACTTCTTCAAATGTTAACAAACAAATGTCTCGTTGAAAGTTAGTTGAGTCTTAAACTTCCCTCGATACTTTTTTCGTTGAACATACTTAACCATATAAAAGGTAGCTCACTGGTTTGCAATTAAATTGTTGAATGAAAAATATTTAATATTTAACTATCTATGAGTTTATTAGCAGCGCTAGACTATTTTACGAGTCTATGCAAAAAATAAGCAAGATCCGTTCATATTTGTCGGAGCTGCAGCGAGCTACGTTTAAAAAACGTGGTGCAAATAAGATTTAAAATTTTGCCGTTTTTATTTTTTTTTCAAATACTAAACATTGTACAAACAAAGTATATATATAAAAAGTTGCCATTTTTGATCCTCTGCACGATACTATTTTTTAAAATTCATTTCCGTAAAATTGCAAATTTTGGTCACCATGACGTCAATTTTGATATAACGGCAGCCGGGCCGAGCGCTAAGGACGTTTTAGAATCGATGCCTTCAATTATAGATAAAGTCTATAGATAAAATTTACTAAATCATATATGAATAAAGGGAATTATGGATAAAGTCTAGATAAACTTTGATAAGAACGTAAAATAACTCATTCGACCATTCAAATCTTATGTCAGTTAATAACATCTATTTGTAATACAGTGAAAAGCGTGTAATTAAACTATCTTGAGTTATATTTTTTTCTTATCAAAGTTTTTGTAGTAAGTGTGTTACACTTTTGTATAAGGAAGTTAAATTTTCATTACTTAATTTTTCAAAAATCTTAAAAAACAGTCTAACAAAAAGAAAACCCCTATTTCTTAAATTTCTACATTTGTTGAAGAATAAAGCAAAGACGACTGCTTTATTTTTGAGAACCGTCGTGGAAATGTAAGAATGAGAGGTTAGATTTTTCCTTGATGCAAAAATCTCAACGAATAACGTTATAATGCAAAAAAAATTGAGCAAAAGTTACTTACTTAAACAATGTTAGCGGCTCCTGCGATTATTATAATTTGCAGAATCACGTTTTCACGTATGTTTCACATGGTGCGCCTTCATCCAAAGTTGAAAGATGAGGCGCCACCGGCGTACTCGGCAGAATAGAGTTCAAAGCTTGGGAGTCTGAAGCTCCAGGCCTTGGAGCCATGACGCTCCCAGTCCCGCACTCGTAACACTTCAATGCGTCTCTGAACTCTCGCACTACCAACTTGGGAACGTGTCAATTCGATTTTGGATATCTTACAGTGCCGACATTCATTGCAGTCGTACACTACATTTTTGGGAGTCTACGATTACATTTGTAGTATTAAAAGATTACAGGTACATAGATGCTTAAGACTACATAAAGTACCTGGAGTCTCCCGTCTCCAAAATTCTGTCGGTGTACGTGTAGATGTACGCGCGTGTGTGTATGTGTTCGAGTATGTGTGTGTGTGTGTGCGTATGCGTGTGCATCTGTGTAGATGAGTAGCGATAAACAGCTACAAAATCCATAATTAAAACACATAAAACACAAAAAAGTTACTACGAAATTAGTAACAAAAATCGTGTTTTTGTGATATTTTGAGATTATATGCATCCCTGGTAACACAGCCTGACGCACTCGCGATTGCGCCGAAAGTGCACGGTCTTCTTCACACTTTGACTAGTTTTCTGCCGTACGACGATTGCGACAGACGAGTGCGGCAGGATTGCAGCAGAAGTGCAGCCGACAAGTGCGACTAAGGGGGATTAAATAATGCACTCGCGAGTGCAGCAGAATTGCACCCGAATTACGTACGACGATTGCGGCAGTCTAGTGCGGCAGGATTGCAACGGACGTGCAGCCGACAAGTGCGACTATGGGGGATGAAATAACGCACTCGTGAGTGCGCCAGAATTGCACTCGAATTGCGTATGACGATTGCGGCAGACGAGTGCGGCAGGATTGCAGAAGACGTGCAGCTGACAAGTGTGATTAACCCTCCTGCGCAGAAGTTTATTTTCGTGTATATGGACTAGATCGAATGTAAGTCTGCAACAATATTTTCTGCAAATTCGTAACATTTTCTAAATAATAGCTATACTATTAAGCTTCAATTTGAGAGGTTGTAGATGTCCCAACAAAGTAAAGATTTAAATTTGTGATACAAAATGTATACAAAAATGACGTGCGGTTTGGACGAGTATACTCGGCTCTCTGCGCAGGGGGGTTAAGGGGGATGATGTAACGCATTTGCGAGTGCGTTAAGATATACTTCAAAAACGATCACACACCTCGTAGCGAAAATCCTCAGATCACCGAGAATGGCAACAAAAAAAGAGCTCCAAAGAGTTTCATCTCCCAGACGGTTTGTGCGCGGTCTCTTATAGTATCTACCACGCCAAACTAGTCGAGTGAGCCCAAAACTGATACGCTCGCCACCTGGCGGCGGCGACGTACACCGAGAAACTGTTAAACTGCAAAAGAGCGTGCATCCCCGCGCCCTGCAAAAGACGGTGCTGAAATGAACCACATATCGACGTGCGTAACTTGTTTTTTGATGTGAAACATCTTTTGCCGCGGTACGGGAGTGAAAGCGTTCGAAATGAAACGACGCCTAAAATGATGAAAGGAGATTTATCGTGAATCTCCGGCAATGCTCGGCTACACTCGGCGTCAGTCTCTCTCTCTCTCTCTCTCTCTCCCACCCTCTCTCTCTCTCCGTAGCCAAGCGTCTGCAAGCGTCCCCACGCGCAGCTATAGCTACATTCGGCGTCATTCTCTCTCTCCCACTCTCTCTTTCTCTCTATAGCCAAGCGTCCCCTCTCACGCGCAGCTATAGCTTCGTTATTCAGCAAGCGTCCCCTCTCACGAGCATCTAGCTGAGCGTCCCCCTTCACGGCGCGCGTCTCTTCTCCAGTCCGTCTTCTTACTTACTGCTTTGCAAATTGTAACCGATATACCGATACTGATGCGCCGTATAGTTTGTATAGGTTTACGAACGAAAGATAGTGTACAGACGAGAGATTAATATATAGTATAATATTCAGTGAATTGATTATTTAAAATATGAGTGATAGTGACAGTGAGGAACTTGGAGACGATATACTTCCTCGGAAAAGAGAAAAAAACGAATTTCACGATGATCAACAACCCAGTACAAGTAAAATGCCGCCTTTACGTGCTCAACAAATCAACGCTACACAATCAAGTGATTCATATCTTAGGTAATTTAATTTCATGACATGATTATTTCATTATATTGTTATACGTACGAAGTTTGAAATTGATGAGCGCGCAGATAAATCATGCGGGATATGTTTACCCACGTGCTCAAGTTGTATGTGTTTGTCTCAAATACATACAAACGTACAATGTAGATGTATGTTACATTCTGTCTCCCTCTCTCTCTCTCTCTCGATCACAACATCAAACAGGTTCAGAGCCTCGACTTGCAAGGCATTGAGATACAGACCGGCGTACACGTTCCCTTTGTCGATACAGTCACCAACCTCGGCGTGGTGATGGACGGAGGGTTGACATGGAAGCCGCAACTGAATGCGGTCAGTAGAAAGGTAAATAGGGCTCTGTATAGCTTAAAACTTTTCCGTTCAAGCACCACAGAGATACTGAGGAAGCAGCTGGCATGTGCACTGGTACTACCTCACTTAGATTATTGCTCAGTGGTTCTTCTTGATGTGTCAGGGGAGCTCCAGACACGACTACAACGTCTGCAGAATGCATGTGTGAGATACATATGTGGTGTTAGGCGGGATGAGCATATCACCGCCTACAGGAAAAAACTGGACTGGTTAGATTTGAAGGTGAGGAGGGAGTATTTTATGGGGCTGCTGCTTTACAAAGCGGTTGTCATGCGGCAGCCACCGTATCTTACTGCCCTCTTTGAAAAAAACCAGGCCAGGACTTCAAGTAGGGGTGGTATGAAAGAGCTCTCGGTTCCGGGGTCGCGCACCGATAAGGGCCTTTTTTCATTCAGAGTTCAAGGTGCGCATCTCTGGAATTCGCTCCCGAGCAGTGTGAGGTGCCTGCCATCTTTTTGTAAATTTAAAACGGCGTTTAGCAGGCACCTTAAACAATTACATGGTGAGGAGTACGTTCAGAGATAAAAAATGAGTCGATTATATATTTAGGCTTTTTATTTATTTAAATTATTTATTTATTTAATTTATTTATTTATTAAAACTTATTTATTTAATTTATTTATTTATTAAAACTTATTTATTTAATTTATTTATTTATTAAAACTTATTTATTTATTTATTTAACTTATTTATTTATTTAAATTTATTTATTTATTTATTTAATTTAATTATTTATCTTGTTTATTTATGTATTCGACGTATTTATTTATTATTTTATTTTATTTTATTTATTTATTTATCAAATATTTTTAGTGTTAATTAAGTGTGAATGTATTTATTAGCGTGATTGTTAAAGTGTTATGAATGAGTGTGTTTTAAGTTTGGACGTGATAGTGTACGCAAAGATATAGCAAAGTATGTGTATGTTTTCTTATTTATATGTTATCTTTATTGTATTTATTTTTTATTCTATGTATTATTATTTTTTTTGACGAAGCGTTTTATGTGATATTTGACTGTGACTAGTTCATTGCATTTAGATTTTATAAACTGACGAACTGATAAAGTGAATTATTATTTTAATAAGAAATATGCAATAAGTGAAAGTAAGATAACAATTATATTAAACCGACTGACATTTTTTTAATTATAAATACAACTACATGTACATGAAATTGTAAGATTTTGTCTTCTGACGAATAAAAAGTATATCTATCTATCTATCTCTCTTTTTCGCTCTCTTATACATGAATATATATATATATATATATATATATATATATATATATATATATATATATCAAAACGACAATATATCACATATTAATACATTGAATATAGACCACACAATTCAAAATGCGACGGAAGTACAAGTTACTCAAGCAGCCATTGGCGATATATGTGCTTCTCAAATTTTAATGGATGATGGAAGACAATTTCTTATGGTTGTTGTGTATATTTCTCCAAATCAGAAAATTAAAGATATTATTTTATTCTTACACAGGCGATTACTTTCTTACAGTCGCAAAGGTTCAGCAATTATAAATGACAACTTACACGAACTTCCAATGGTCCTGGCAGGTGATTTTAATGTGAATTTTGCAAGAGAAGAATCATTACCATTAATTAAATACCTTCATGAAGAATTCGACTTAATTATGAATAACAAAACAACAGAATCTACAACTAGATATGGAACAACAATAGATGCAATATTTGTAAGATATCTTGATAACGTTATGTCAAACATGTTCGTCGCATATTTTAGTTATCACCGACCAATCATCACCTTCATATCATCGGAAATAACGTCAACTGCTACAATCACGGAAATAACTGATGAAACATCTCCTAATGTTCAATAGAATTAAATATTTTAGTATATAATATGTTTTTATTAATTTTATTTGAATGAAATAAAAAGATATATCCATTGGAAACAAAATGAAAAAATGAATAAGAAAAAAATTACTTTTCATTTTCTATTACTCCAATAGATCATCATTCCTATTTTATACTTTCTACGCATAAGAATTCGATGTTTCACATCTGCCAGGCGTCCCGCGACGGCTAACCTTTTTTTTAAGTCGCGTACGTTCATAGTCTATGCATCTGATGACCGCTGTTTTTTTGTTCATTATGCACGGCGTTTTGACGTGCAAAAATACACAATCTCCGATCACCGACTATTATAGTGGTTTTGATTGACGCTATAATACGCCAGTTCAGTTTTCGTGCAATCGCTTCAGTAAAGTGGACGATTTCGTAAAGAAGTTATTGAATGAGTGGAATTTCCCGGATCTGACGTATTTTTTTAAACGTAAATATATGTTTGTTTATTTATTTATTACAATTTGGAGACTACAATTTAAACATTCAAATCCTATTTATAAATATTATATTAAAATCAATGTAATTTACATATAATTTTTTTTTATATCTCTAAATTCATTTTTATATCTCTAAATTCATTTTTATATTTTATAAATATATTTTTAATGAAAATATAAAATTTGTAGTTAAATCAATTAATGAAGAATAAGTTTACAATTTGTCTGACGAACTAATCGACATTATTATACCTATTGATTATGACTCAAGTGATCTGTTCAAGATATGTTACACAGTATTTCAAAATTCTATAAATTTAAAGCAAGTAAAGTCTTCCTCTGAAAAATTAAATAATTCTACCTACATTTTAAATATACCAGTAATAGAAATATCAACTTCAAAATTTTCAAATTCACTTCATGAAATGGAGACAGATAAAGTTAAATCAAACTCACCTTTTGAAAAATCAAAAGATTCTGTAGAAATTGAAAATAGCCTTTCGACTTCATTTGATGATACAGAAATAGATGAAATTGGTTTACTAAACACAAATGTAGAACCAGTAAAAAGCAATTTTAGTATGCACACCATTACAAAAAGCCATTTATCGTCAACTAATGAAACAGAATATCCCTGGTAGAAAATTAACGAGTCGAATTACTTAAGATATCAACGATTAGCTAATCTCGTTAGCTAATCTTAACTAATATTAAGGATAAAATCAAGCTTAGGATTCGCTAAGAGATCTAAATTATACAGATAAAAAAATTGCAGTATATAATTAAAAATATTTTTTATTTATCACGTACATCAAATCAAAAGCGCTTGCTCCAATTGAATTCTCAGCAAAATACAGCAGACCGTTACACCGCGTCGCATATTTAAATCGGAGTTGCAATTTATTTCTGAGTCTCATCATTGGATTACACGTGATTGTTTTTTGTGTTAAAAACCCTAATTTATTTATATTGTTAATTTTTTAAAGTAATTGAGTAATTTATTAACTATAATTGTTAGCAAACGCAATATTTTCAAAAAATATAAATCATTTAATAACCTAAAAATGATGTAACGAACAACGGACTATAACCATTAATAGTGTCATATATCTAACTACTATAGATGTTACATGTACAAAAAAACATGAAACTAAAAAAAATTGTCCCAAAAACCCCTCGCGCGACTTAGAATTGAACGTTTCAAAGTAAACGTTCTTCAGACGAAACGAACAAAAGCGCGAAAACGTTTTACTTCACCATAACCCGGGATATTTATTTACAAAGTGGGGATAGATTTGAAAGCTGAATGTACATACATTTTAATCATTTATAATTAAACACTTATTATCAAATAGTTACTCTGATAACTAAACTTAATCGATTCATTATTAAATTACTTCTGAATGTATTTTTTAAATTAACGAGTTTTTAACTAGTCCGTAACGAAAAAACGTCGCCAGGTACCGGGGTTTTTAGCTAATTCCTTAAGGATATATTAACTAATCCATATAAAATTACTTAAACAATAGCTAAGAACTCATTAACGTTTCTACCGGGGATTATGAATCAGATTATAATGTTACGTTACTTGCAAAATTTAAGGAATGTGAAAACTCGTACACACAAAGTAAATACATTTTTGATTTTCATTTATATTTTATTTTACTGATTTGTGTTCTTAACTAATTAATTTATATTGCGTTATTACATATTTAATGAAAGGAAGTTTTCTTGAATATGTTTTAAACCATTAAACGTAATATTTTACTTACATTCTAAGTATTTTATTGATATATCTCGTAATTTGAATCGTTTTCAAACCATGTATTGCACTATTAAAACTGTTTATTATAAGTGAAATATGTATTTTGCTTTTTGTAGTCCAAAAAAACCAACCGCTCTATAAATTCTTGAGCGCAACAAATAATTTTACGGGAAACTTAATATTAATAAAATATGCCGAGTCCGAAAACATTTCATATTTTCTAAAATCTTTATGTTCTATATTAATTCTACATGAAATGGCAAAGACAAAGATGACAGATCTACCTTTTACGTGAGACTATATTATTATATTTTTTGTATAAATAAAAATATATATAGTA
The DNA here is from genome assembly GCA_949152435.1 of Gastracanthus pulcherrimus. NCBI lineage: Eukaryota > Metazoa > Arthropoda > Insecta > Hymenoptera > Pteromalidae > Gastracanthus > Gastracanthus pulcherrimus. The sequence continues at coordinate 54,327,939 of OX424576.1, forward strand.
TTAAAAGATAATAATGTATTATTTCTAAAAGAATAGCAACATTTAAAGGCTTTTAATGTGTATGATTAAAGGGACCAGCTGGTGTTTAATTCTAAAAAAGTAAAAGTTAGTAAATGCTGTTCAACTTTTATATTGTAATTGCAATCGTAAGAAATTAATTATATTAACTTAAAGTTGCCAAAAGCCTTTACAGCTTCTCTTATTGTATTTTGATATGCCTTTGAATAAGTGCAATATATATATATATATTCACATTACAATTCAAGTATAAAAGTTGTCAGTATTTAATAATTTTTATTATCTAAGGGTTCGATATCGAGTTGCCCTCTTACGGTGATGCTAAATCCCCCTATTTGCGGCATTTACAATGACACACTTTTCTCATTTAATTTTCAAATATAAGAAAATATCTCCTTATTACGGCATAAATTCAACAAGATTTATAGAAGTATCTAAATTGATTCTTGACATTTTTGGAGTAGAAAAAGAGCAACTATACTTTAAACCTTCATATGCATTAAATGGACCAGTCAAAAAAAGGGTAATACTAAACAAAATACGAGATTTAATAATTCAGGTATTCTATACAGTGAATTCTTAAGCTTAAGAGAGGATATACGACAGACCGGATTTAAATTGCCTCGAAAATCGAGAAAATATAATGGTATTCCATGCTTAACATGTACAAAAATTTTGAATCAATAACGAAATTACAATTTTTTTACATTAAATTTTACTTTACAGATTCAAATATTGTATTAAATATTGAAGAAGTAGATTTGTCTATGTTATATGAAGATTTTGACAGTTCAGAAGTTGCTATAGTAAATGATGTTAAAAAAGTATGGAATAATTAATTTTATCATCGTCTCCGTAGCAACTTTGAAAACAAACAGGGTTTAGATGTTATCAATAGATTTAAGATTTTTAAAACGCAGCTTGCACCAATATTGGTACGTAATAAATGTATCATATTACTCCTATCCAATTATAAAATTGATATGTCATTAATTTTTTCTGATAAATGATGTGAGAAATAATAAGGAAGTATATCTCTATCAAATATATATGTTTATTAAATAACTTATTAAACAACTTTCTTAATAATTATTCTGAGTGTCCATGAGCTTTCCTCTCAAAATAAGAATCCTACTGAAAGTGTGCGTTTTATACATTCTATTGAAATTGAAATTTTTGTTGGATGAGGTTACCAGGTAAACTGAAGAGAAAAAATTGTTTTTAAATAGAACTTTTAATATGGGCTCTTATGGCGAAATATGCATTTATGCCTGTAACTAAGTCAAAAGCCATCATTTCTTTATAAAACCACCAGGAGATTGTAACTTTTAATTACAGATTCCGATTGTTTAACAAAAATACCCGGTGGCAAGTCAAATATAAAAAATATTTTTTGTAACTCCGTGTGCGAAGTTACTTAAGTAATAACTTAAGATATAACGTTACTAATCAATATCTTAAGAACTAAATATGGGTACCACCATCCTCACTGCGGGGAGAGCTCGGGGACACCCAGTATATTACAACTACGGACTGACTTTTTTATGGTTAAATATATATTTCAACATAGTGTTTTATTACATTATTATGTGCAATTTTTAAAAGAAAAATTAGCTTATTTTTTATGACTTTATTAGCCTTATTTTTATAGTGAAGCTCGTATTTTACAAAATTAACTGGATTTTTCTTTTCTTATTTTAGATACTTTCTGATTCTGAAAAAAGATTCAATAAATCATGCATAGATGATGGAGATATACAAGAGTCAGATAGATTGAGAATTAATTGGAATGCAATAGCAGATCAAATCATTTTGGTAGCTAAAGATAAATGCAATCGAAATACGTTGAATGAATTATTAAGCAATAAAAAAAACGATAATAACAGACATGATAAGGATGCGGAACTAGTTATACCAAGTTATAACAATGTTAATGAAATATTTAGTCTAAACCTGAAATTAGATAACGAAGGTAAATACTCAAGTACGTCCTATAGTATAGCGTTATTTTTAAGATACATTATAAAATATTTTCCAGACTATAAAAGTGCGCTGGCATTCCTACTTTTACCCAATTTAATTAAGCACATATTTAAAAGGAAATCTAATAAATGGAGACCTCAAATGTTGGATGTCGTCCAGTCATTTATGCATATTGAGGTAGTATATAGTATATATGGTATATATGTAATATCTAGTACACCATACATACCATATATACCATATATACCATATATATCATATATATCATATATACCATATATACCATATATATCATACATACCATATATACCATATATACCATATATAGTATATTTAGCATATATAGTATATATAATTAGTCATACATGGATATTTAAAAGTATTATATAAATTTAAATATTCAAACAATTCAGAAACACTATAAGCTGGAAGAATTAATCGAAGGGGGCCTGCGGCGGCTCAGTCGGTAGAGTGTCGGATTCCCACGCCGGTGACCCGGGTTCGAATCCTAGTCTCTGCCGATTGATACAAGCACCTCTGTAAAAATTACATGTGCTTTGTTTACAAACACACCGCAGACCCCCGTCGCCGATTAGCACCACATGGAAGCACAAACATGGCGACGTTAAATAATATAAAAAAAAAAAAAAAAGAATTAATCGAAGGTGTGAATAAAAAGTATAAAACTTTGGATTTAACAGGAGAACCATATATAGTCTGCTGGGTTCCATTAGAGCAACTACAGTGTTGTCTCGTCATTATAAATATATATCCGATAGTATGTCCTCATGTATGGAGATTTTTACAAAAACATATTTATGATATGGAGAAAGAACGAAAGATCAAGGCAGAGCGACAAATCACTGAGTTGATTATAGAATTAAACAAACATAACGCGATAATAGAGAAAGAAAAAGAAACAGAAATCGTTTAGTTTTTACAAATTTAATAATTCAATCATTTGATATAATGCTTGATTTGTGCTGCCTCAATAGAGTAGACAGCTGTGTATTATGAAATTTATTAATAATTGTTTTCAATCTTAATTTGTATGTTATGAAAGCGTTAATAACTAAACGTTAATAATTGAGAAAAAGTGTTATTAACTAAGTTTTAATGTAATATTTATGTGTTTACGTGCGTATTTAAAAAAAATGGATCTCGATAGTGATATTCTCAAAATAACCATCGAGTTACATAAAAATCTAAGGCTGACAAGAACTGATATATTCCTATTAAAAATGTTAAATAGTAACTTGCACAACGCAATCAATAAGGAAGTAGCTGATGAAATTGAAAAGACTTTTAAAAAATTTCAAGACCCCTTTAATAAGTTTAGTACCGAAAAAAGACGATTGCGTTTGTACAAAAATATGGGTTTGTATAATGACCCTGAAATGTGCATAATAAAAAATGAATGTTTACCTGAAAAGCGAGGTAGCAAAGTTTATGAAAAAGATAAATCAATTTCATACATTCATTTTCCTTTAAAAGATTCGTTAGTAAGATTACTAAAATTAGATAGATTATTTGAAGCAACGGTATCTTACATAGACTTTTTAAGCACAGAAAATAATTTAATAATTAATTTTATCCAAGGACAATTGTGGCACACACAACTTAAAAATTTCAAAGATGAAATTGAAATGAAAAACGATACAATAATACTACCTTTAATTTGCTACTTTGACGATATAGAGACGGGAAATGGTATTGGTACCCACGGGGGAATCAATAAACTTGGTACCGTATATGCCACAATTCCTTGTTTACCGCCTCATTTCTCTTCAAAGTTAGATAGTATAATTTTGTGTGACGTTTTTTATTCAAACGATAATACAATTAATTATTAAAGATAAAATGTACAAAGTGCATTTTATTACTAGTTTAATAGTGGGTGACAATCTTGGTCTGAATGGTATCTTTGGGTTTGTTGAATCTTTCACTCTTACTGTATTCTGTCGAATATACTACAGTAAACCAGACATTATTAAAACATTAGTTAAAGAAAATGATTTAATCATGCGAACAGTTGATAAGTATGAACAAGATATCATAAAAATTGACAAATCAAAAACAGCTCGAACAGGAATCAAAGATAAATGTATATTCAATGAGATACCTGATTTTCACGTTATTAAAAACCAAACTGTGGATGTGATGCACGACTTATTCGAGGATGTTTGTAATTATGTTATGGTGCAAGTATTATTAAAATTAGTTGAAGATAAATATTTTTCTATTAAATATTTAAATTATCAATTGGGCTCGTAAAACTTCGACTTTGAATCATCAAATGTGCCACCGAATATAAATCTAGATTATATTAAAAAAACAATAAACTTAAAATGTCAGCCAGTGAAATGCTTTTTTTTACGAGGTATTTTAGTGTAATAGTTGGAGAAGATGTGCCAAAAGAAAGTGAGGTTTGGTCGGTGTATAAATTGCTGCGTGAAATCATCCATATTGTGACGTCTCCGATTATAAATTACTCACATATTTTACAGCTAGAAATGCTGGTAACTGAGCACCACAGTTTCTACATAGAATATTTTGGCGATTTAAGACCTAAGTTCCACATGCTGCTGCATTATGCAAAATTAATGTTAAAAAACGGACCTCTAAATAAGGTTTCGACAATGCGTTTCGAGTCTAAACATCGAGAAATTAAATATATGTTACAAGGTTCTACTTCAAACAGGCACATATTAAAAAGTATCGCTATGAGACATGAATTAGGTGTTATGTATTATCGTTTTTCTAAATATAAAGAGATGTATGTAACATATGACGCAAAAATAGATGATTTCTCGTTGAATATTCATTATCCATGGTCTAAAATAAAATACGCTGTAAAAAATATCACCGTTAATGGTGTAAAATATAAAAGTGGGACAATAATCGTAGCTGACTTACACGAAAATGGACCTGAATATGGGGAAATTGACACAATTTATGTGATAGATGATGATATTTTCTTTAAATATATACCCTTTGAATTGATAGGATTAAATCGTCATTATTTTGCTCATAGTGTCATTCCTAATCTAGCAATTAGAAAAACTATTGCATTTAATTCATTAGTATCAACAACTCCATGTTTGTTTTGGAAAAAGCATAATGGTTTATTTGTTACTACGAGACATATCTTATAAAATTATATTTTTATTGTTAAATAAATAATAAACTTTTTTTATAAAAATACTTGTATTTCTACTAAAGTATGCAATACCTAAGCCCAGGTATTTAAAATAATGATGAAATATATATTTCAAATACAGTTAATATTGCATTAATACAAAAACTGTTTAAAAAAATAATAATTTCCTACAATTTATAATATTTGATTATAATATTTATAATATAAAAATAGAAATAATCTTAATTATTAAACTTTAAAGGTAATTCAAATTTTTAAGATTTTTAAAATTATAATCTGTTTGTACAGCCTATAAACATGTAGGTAAGTTTTCAACCCTCCGTGGTCACACATCAAAATAATAAACACGTTGGTCATTCGGGTCATTTATACCACAGCAATTAAATCCCTCCGTACCTCAGGTCGTTAAAAAAATTGTCTTACATTCTTAAACTACATATAAATTGAACGTTGTTTTTAATTGTTAGCTTTTAAATCTATAATTAGAATATCTTTTAATTTTCTAGTGATATGCAGCTCAATATTTTACGAAAATTTGGTTTTATGATTTTTATTATGTTCAAACGTCGAAGATTATTCTACAAGCCTAATATTATAACTTAATTATTACGAAATATATTGAATATCTTTATGAGGATAATCTTATTTAATAGTATTTAAAACTAATTATCCATTAAAACGCGAAAATACCACAAAAATGCGCACGGATGACGCATCAATTATATTTTTTAACACACCCAGCCATAAAGTACGTACTTTATCCCCGCCGAGTCGGGAATACAGCGCTACATTAAATCCCTACCCCCACTCTAGTCCTCGCCGCTACGCGCATGTGCCCTCGCTTTCGGCTCGGGCACAAACAGCGCGTGGTGCGGCGGGGACTAGAGTGAGGTTAGGGAGTTAATATGTAGCACTATTTTCCCTTTTCGGCGGTGAACGAGTACGAACTTTCTGGTAGATATGTTAAAAAATTGTATATTGCACGAGTGAATAAAGTGAGCCAGCGATTGCCAGCGTGTATGACGCCCTTGCTCCGCTCGGGCGTCAAACCACACGCAGGCATTTACTGGCTCACTTTATTCCCTAGGTGCATAATATACTAATAATGATCGACAGTGTCGTCGCTAGTGCGAACGACGAGGCGAACGAAAGTTGATATTCGCACGTCAAATCGCCGTGCATAATGAACAAAAAAACAGCAGTAATAAGATGCATTGACTATGAACGTGTGCGACTTAAAAAAAACAATTTACACAGGTCGATATGTAGTGTATTTCAGCACGGTCTTTCATCGAGCGGTGATGCATGCTCTTTTGTAGTTCGACAGTCTCTCCGTGTATGTCCTATCCACTTTGCTTCCACCGGTTCTGTGGACTGCACGTCTGTCGCAATCGTCGTACGGAATTCGGGTGCAATTCTGCTGCACTCGCGAGTGCATTATTTCATCCCCCTTAGTCGCACTTGTCGGCTGCACTTCTGCTGCAATCTTGCGCACTCGTCCGACGCAATCGTCGTACGCAATTCGGGTGCAATTCTGCTGCACTCGCGAGTGGATTATTTCATCTCCCTTAGTCGCACTTGTCGGCTGCACTTCTGCTGCAATCTTGCGTACTCGTCTGCCGCAATCGTCGTGCAGCAGAAACCAAGTCGAATTGTGAAGCAGACCGCACGTCGGCTGCTGTAATTTTTGTGATTGCACGAACGATTGCAGCAGAATTGCGGCGAAATTGCGATGCTTATACAAAAACAATAGTTACAACCCGATAAATACCGAAAAAAAAATATTTTGATCATAAAATTTAAAACAAAAATAATAGTTTTTGCGATATTTTGAGGTTAGCTTGACGCTATTACTGTTGGTTCTCATTTAATAAGATTCTTTGATGCAGAAACATTAATTATAAACCCAGAAAATACAAAAAATAGCTACATATTTTGGATACGTAATTTTCAAAGAATATATGGTTTTAAATATTTTGAGGTTAGGTTGACACTACCACATTTAGTATCTATTTGGCATCATTCTCTGATGTAAATACAAAAATTATAACACAGAAAATACGAAAAAATCATATTTTGACCTCGAAATTTCCAAAGAAGTGTTTAGCAATATTTTTAGGTTAGGTTGATACTGTTACAATAAGCAGTTATCTATTAACACTCTATAATGCAGAAACCATAATTACAACACAGAATAGAAAAAAATATATATTGTAACCACGAAATTTGCAGAGAAAACAGTGTTTCTACGATTTTTTGAGGTTAGGTGCCATTACGATTGGTACTCACCTAGTAAAGTTCTCCTCTTAAAATTGTAATCCTACTAAGTTTTTAACCACTATTCTTAGTCATGTACTGAAAAAACTATAAAAAATAGTAAAAATAGAAAAATTTTCAAAACAAATAAAAAAAATAATGCTCCGAAAGTTTGTTTTAATTGTATTATTCAATTTGAAGATACTTTAAGTTTTTATTATTTTAGCTTAGAATTATTTGAAAGTTCCTATTGGAACGTAAAAACACTTTAAAATATTAATATAATGAAACATGCAGAAGAATTAATTTTATTTATATAAGATACTGCGACTTTATTTTGTGTATTTTGGTAAACCTATTATTACTGGAAAAGTGTATCTAAATATGACGCTTGCAATATTATAAACTTAAAAAGTAAAAATAGGTTAGTTTTTTGTCGTTGTCCATCGGGAGAGTATTCACCCTAAAATAGAGTGAGATTCCACTCGACTTTAGAGTGTAACATTCCACTCTATTTTTAGAGTGAAAAATTCACTGTAACTAGAGTGATTTATTTCACTCTA